>CAXDIW010000053.1:0-1346208 GCA_963989415.1 Cerceris ruficornis
AATCGCGAGATGGATAGAACGTTTACAACAATATGATTTTCATGTTGTACATCGTACGGGGAAGACCCATTTGAACGCAGATGCTCTTTCTAGGAGACCTTGTGAACAGTTATGCTGCACGCATTGTAGTAAACTGGATCATAAGGAACGTCTCTTGGAAGACAGGGAAATTTTCCCCATATCTCGTTGTAATATTGTGGGAGAGGAAAATTGGCGTAATCTTCAAGATGAAGATCCTTCTTTAAAATTTGTTATAGAAAATAAAGAACAAGGTTGCCGCCCTCCTAGGGATATTGTAACTCCACTATCTCCTGATATTAAGTTTTATTGGTCGATTTGGGATTCCTTATGCTTGAAAGATGGTGTTTTGTATAAAAAATGGGAATCACCGAATGGTACAAAAATTGTGTGGCAGTTAGTGATGCCTCAGGACCAGAGAAAGAAGATTTTGAGCGAAGCGCACGGCTCCGTTTGCTCAGGGCATTTTGGAATAAACAAAACGTTGGCGAGAATTCGCCAGAGATTTTATTGGGCTATGTGCAGACAAGATGTCGAAGATTGGTGCCGCCGTTGTGACGTATGCGTCGCAAGAAAGGGTCCCAGAGAAAAAGGAAGAGGACCTTTGCAGATATACAATGTGGGAGTGCCGTTTGAACGTATAGCCCTAGACATTTTAGGACCATTACCGAGGACTTCTTCGGGAAATAGGTTTATTCTTGTTATATCCGATTATTTTACTAGATGGCCAGAAGCTATTTCGATTCCGAATCATCAGGCCAAAACTGTCGCTACAGTTCTTGTAAATCATATTGTAAGTCGGCATGGTTTGCCTAGTGAAATGCATTCGGATCAAGGTAGGGCATTTGAATCTGAACTTTTTAAAGAAGTTTTACGTATTCTTGGTGTTAGGAAAACGAGAACTACTCCTTTACATCCCCAGTCAGATGGTTTGGTAGAGCGGTTAAATAGAACAATTCTTCAATATTTGTCAATGTTTGTTTCTAGACATCAAAAAGATTGGGATGAATTTGTTCCCTTATTTCTGTTGTCGTATCGTTCTGCTCAGCATGAGACGCTAAATTTGTCTCCTTCCATGGCTCTTTATGGGCGAGAAATGTTTCTTCCTTTGGATCTTCTTCGAGGAAGATCACCAAATTCTAATTCCATGGAAGTTTCTGATTATTGTTATAATCTAAGAAATAAAATGAACATTATACACGAGTTTATGAGGAAACGGTTGCAGTTATCTTCGAATAAAATGAAAAGTCGTTACGATGCAAAGGCTAATTCATTAGTTTTTAATGAAGGAGATTTAGTTTGGATGTTTCATCCTCAGAGAACTAAAGGAAAATGTCCGAAATTACAGAGCGATTGGAAAGGTCCTTATGTGGTAGTGGATCGCATTAATGATGTTGTATATCGCATTAAGCAATCATTGAAAAGTAAATGTAAAGTTGTACATTTGAATCGGTTAGCTAGGTACGAAGGTAGTAGTACACCATTTTCGTATAAACAAAAAAATTGAGTGATTTTATAGAAAATTGGTTTTAAAAAAGTAAGAGGGGAAGTAAACAAAAATAGTGAACATAAAAATCTATTTTATGCCGAGATTTGCAATCCTGTTTCTGCCGGCTGTTATTTTGAATTATAGAAATTCCTGGCGAAGATTGCCGAAAAGGGACATTTCGCTGAGCCTTTGTAAATCCTGAATACCTCGTACTCCGTGTGGCAATCAGTTAGCCGTTCAACACCTTGGAATACCAGACCGCTGACTTCTCCAGGTTTTTGAGCTGTGGTATTTCCTGGAGCAGAGCTTAGGCTCTGGGTGAATATCAAGTCAGTTTTTGGTTGGAAAGAGTCCACAGTAGTCGTTCGTTCCTCTTCTAACCAAAGGTCGAGAAGACGGAGAAGACGGAGAAACGAGAAACGTAGAAGAAATTATAGAAGCTAACAAATATGTGTTTTTATCAATGGCCTGTATATTTTCTTTAAAGGGGGGAGTAGTGTTACGATTGATTGTAAATATCGTTCCCCCTGTATGTTATATCGATTTTGAGAGTCATAGTAACGACTCAAATTGTTTATAACGAGTTGTCAGAGAGTTCTCCAAGAACGGTGACATCGAATAGACGTATAATAAATATTTCTTTTCTAAAATAGTAATAGTCTTTCAATGCCGCGCCGTGATCGTAACAATACTTTAACGGAAATTATTTGTAACTTGCGACAAGTAGAACAATGAATGGAACAGGTAGATGGTTGAAATCAATGTATATATTGCTTCTATATAGTCTAAGAAATATATATGCAAAGCATCCAAACAGTACCATTCGCCAATTTTTTGTTCTTCAAGTTTAAGTGAACAACGAGCCGCATTGTTAATCCTTTAAAGGAAATTATTTGTAAATTTCGAAAAGTAGAACAATGATTGGAACACGTAGACGGTTGAAATCTTTGTATATATTGCTTCTATATAATCTAAGAAACATATATGCAAAGCATCCAAACAGTACAATTCGCCAATTTTTTGTTCTTCAAGTTTAAGTAAACTACGATCCCCATTGTTAATCCCTTAACGGAAATTATTTGTAACTTTCAAGAAGTAGAACAATGAATGGAACAGGTAGACGGTTGAAATCATTGTATATATTGCTTCTATATAGTCTAAGAAACATATCTGCAGATCATCCAAACAGTACAATCCGCCAATTATTTGATCTTCAAGTTTAAGTGAACTACGAGCCCCATTGTTAATACTTTAACGGAAATTATTTGTAACTTGCGACAAGTAGAACAATGAATGGAACACGTAGATGGTTGAAATCAATGTATATATTGCTTCTATATAGTCTAAGAAACATATATGCAAAGCATCCAAACAGTACAATTCGCCAATTTCTTGTACTTCAAGTTTAAGTGAACAATGAGCCCCAATGGTTTATCCATTATCGGTAATTATTTGTAAATTTCGACAAGTAGAACAATGAATGGAACAGGTAGACTGTTGAAATCATTGTATATATTGCTTCTATATAGTCTAAGAAACATATATGCAAAGCGTCCAAACAGTACAATTCGCCAATTATTTGATCTTCAAGTTTAAGTGAACTACGAGCCCCATTGTTAATACTTTAACGGAAATTATTTGTAACTTGCGACAAGTAGAACAATGAATGGAACAGGTAGCCGGTTGAAATCAATGTATATATTGCTTCTATATAGTCTAAGAAACATATATGCAAAGCATCCAAACAGTACCATTCGCAATTTTTTGTTCTTCAAGTTTAAGTGAACAACGAGCCCCATTGTTAATCCTTTAAAGGAAATTATTTGTAAATTTCGACAAGTAGAACAATGATTGGAACACGTAGACGGTTGAAATCTTTGTATATATTGCTTCCATATAGTCTAAGAAACATGTACGCAAAGCATCCAAACAGTACCATTCGCCAATTTTTTGTTCTTCAAGTTTAAGTGAACTACGAGCCCCATTGTTAATCCTTCAAAGGAAATTATTTGTAAATTTCGACAAGTAGAACAATGAATGGAACAGGTAGACTGTTGAAATCATTGTATATAATGCTTCTATATAGTCTAAGAAACATATATGCAAAGCATCCAAATAGTACCATTCGCCAATTTTTTGTTCTTCAAGTTTAAGTGAACTACGAGCCCCATTGTTAATCCTTTAAAGGAAATTATTTGTAAATTTCGACAAGTAAAACAATGAATGGATCAGGTAGACGGTTGAAATCATTGCATATATTGCTTCTATATAATCTACGAAACATATATGCAAAGCATCCAAACAGTACAATTCACGAATTTTTTGTTCTTCAAGTTTAAGTGAACTACGAGCCCCATTGTTAATCCTTTAAAGGAAATTATTTGTAAATTTCGACAAGTAGAACAATGAATGGAACACGTAGACGGTTGAAATCTTTGTATATATTGCTTCCATATAGTCTAAGAAACATGTACGCAAAGCATCCAAACAGTACCATTCGCCAATTTTTTGTTCTTCAAGTTTAAGTGAACTACGAGCCCCATTGTTAATCCTTCAAAGGAAATTATTTGTAAATTTCGACAAGTAGAACAATGAATGGAACAGATAGACTGTTGAAATCATTGTATATATTGATTCTATATAGTCTAAGAAACATATATGCAAAGCATCCAAACAGTACAATTCGCCAATTTTTTGTTCGTCAAGTTTAAGTGAACTACGAGCCCCATTGTTAATCCTTTAAAGGAAATTAATTGTAAATTTCGGCAAGTAGAACAATGATTGGAACACGTAGACGGTTGAAATCTTTGTATATATTGCTTCCATATAGTCTAGGAAACATGTACGCAAAGCATCCAAATAGTACCATTCGCCAATTTTTTGTTCTTCAAGTTTAAGTGAACTACGAGCCCCATTGTTAATCCTTTAACGGAAATTATTTGTAACTTGCGACAATTAGAACAATGAATGGAACAGGTAGCCGGTTGAAATCAATGAATATATTGCTTCTATATAGTCTAAGAAACATATATGCAAAGCATCCAAACAGTACCATTCGCAATTTTTTGTTCTTCAAGTATAAGTGAACAACGAGCCCCATTGTTAATCCTTTAAAGGAAATTATTTGTAAATTTCGACAAGTAGAACAATGATTGGAACACGTAGACGGTTGAAATCTTTGTATATATTGCTTCCATATAGTCTAAGAAACATGTACGCAAAGCATCCAAACAGTACCATTCGCCAATTTTTTGTTCTTCAAGTTTAAGTGAACTACGAGCCCCATTGTTAATCCTTCAAAGGAAATTATTTGTAAATTTCGACAAGTAGAACAATGAATGGAACAGATAGACTGTTGAAATCATTGTATATATTGATTCTATATAGTCTAAGAAACATATATGCAAAGCATCCAAACAGTACAATTCGCCAATTTTTTGTTCTTCAAGTTTAAGTGAACTACGAGCCCCATTGTTAATCCTTTAAAGGAAATTATTTGTAAATTTCGACAAGTAAAACAATGAATGGATCAGGTAGACGGTTGAAATCATTGCATATATTGCTTCTATATAATCTACGAAACATATATGCAAAGCATCCAAACAGTACAATTCACGAATTTTTTGTTCTTCAAGTTTAAGTGAACTACGAGCCCCATTGTTAATCCTTTAACGGAAATTAATTGTAACTTTCTACAAGTAGAACAATGAATGGAACAGGTAGACTGTTGAAATCATTGTATATATTGCTTCTATACAGTCTAAGAAACATATATGCAAAGCATCCAAACAGTACAATTAGCCAATTTTTTGTTCTTCAAGTTTAAGTGAACAACGAGCCGCATTGTTAATCCTTTAAAGGAAATTATTTGTAAATTTCGAAAAGTAGAACAATGATTGGAACACGTAGACGGTTGAAATCTTTGTATATATTGCTTCTATATAATCTAAGAAACATATATGCAAAGCATCCAAACAGTACAATTCGCCAATTTTTTGTTCTTCAAGTTTAAGTAAACTACGATCCCCATTGTTAATCCCTTAACGGAAATTATTTGTAACTTTCAACAAGTAGAACAATGAATGGAATAGGTAGACGGTTGAAATCATTGTATATATTGCTTCTATATAGTCTAAGAAACATATCTGCAGATCATCCAAACAGTACAATCCGCCAATTATTTGATCTTCAAGTTTAAGTGAACTACGAGCCCCATTGTTAATACTTTAACGGAAATTATTTGTAACTTGCGACAAGTAGAACAATGAATGGAACAGGTAGATGGTTGAAATCAATGTATATATTGCTTCTATATAGTCTAAGAAACATATATGCAAAGCATCCAAACAGTACAATTCGCCAATTTCTTGTACTTCAAGTTTAAGTGAACAATGAGCCCCACTGGTTTATCCATTATCGGTAATTATTTGTAAATTTCGACAAGTAGAACAATGAATGGAACAGGTAGACTGTTGAAATCATTGTATATATTGCTTCTATATAGTCTAAGAAACATATATGCAAAGCGTCCAAACAGTACAATTCGCGAATTTTTTGTTCTTCAAGTTTAAGTGAACTACGAGCCCCATTGTTAATCCTTTAAAGGAAATTATTTGTAAATTTCGACAAGTAGAACAATGATTGGAACACGTAGACGGTTGAAATCTTTGTATATATTGCTTCCATATAGTCTAAGAAACATGTACGCAAAGCATCCAAACAGTACCATTCGCCAATTTTTTGTTCTTCAAGTTTAAGTGAACTACGAGCCCCATTGTTAATCCTTCAAAGGAAATTATTTGTAAATTTCGACAAGTAGAACAATGAATGGAACAGATAGACTGTTGAAATCATTGTATATATTGATTCTATATAGTCTAAGAAACATATATGCAAAGCATCCAAACAGTACAATTCACGAATTTTTTGTTCTTCAAGTTTAAGTGAACTACGAGCCCCATTGTTAATCCTTTAAAGGAAATTATTTGTAAATTTCGACAAGTAGAACAATGATTGGAACACGTAGACGGTTGAAATCTTTGTATATATTGCTTCCATATAGTCTAAGAAACATGTACGCAAAGCATCCAAACAGTACCATTCGCCAATTTTTTGTTCTTCAAGTTTAAGTGAACTACGAGCCCCATTGTTAATCCTTCAAAGGAAATTATTTGTAAATTTCGACAAGTAGAACAATGAATGGAACAGATAGACTGTTGAAATCATTGTATATATTGATTCTATATAGTCTAAGAAACATATATGCAAAGCATCCAAACAGTACAATTCGCCAATTTTTTGTTCTTCAAGTTTAAGTGAACTACGAGCCCCATTGTTAATCCTTTAAAGGAAATTAATTGTAAATTTCGGCAAGTAGAACAATGAATGGAACAGGTAGCCGGTTGAAATCAATGAATATATTGCTTCTATATAGTCTAAGAAACATATATGCAAAGTATCCAAACAGTACCATTCGCAATTTTTTGTTCTTCAAGTTTAAGTAAACTACGATCCCCATTGTTAATCCCTTAACGGAAATTATTTGTAACTTCCGACAAGTAGAACAATGAATGGAACAGGTAGACGGCTGAAATCATTGTATATATTGCTTCTATATAGTCTAAGAAACATAGCTGCAGATCATCCAAACAGTACCATTCGCCAATTTTTTGTTCTTCAAGTTTAAGTGAACTACGAGCCCCATTGTTAATCCTTTAAAGGAAATTATTTGTAAATTTCGACAAGTAAAACAATGAATGGATCAGGTAGACGGTTGAAATCATTGCATATATTGCTTCTATATAATCTACGAAATATATATGCAAAGCATCCAAACAGTACAATTAACAAATTTTTTGTTCTTCAAGTTTAAGTGAACTACGAGCCCCATTGTTAATCCTTCAAAGGAAATTATTTGTAAATTTCGACAAGTAGAACAATGAATGGAACAGATAGACTGTTGAAATCATTGTATATATTGATTCTACATAGTCTAAGAAACATATATGCAAAGCATCCAAACAGTACAATTCGCCAATTTTTTGTTCTTCAAGTTTAAGTGAACTACGAGCCCCATTGTTAATCCTTTAAAGGAAATTAATTGTAAATTTCGGCAAGTAGAACAATGATTGGAACACGTAGACGGTTGAAATCTTTGTATATATTGCTTCCATATAGTCTAGGAAACATGTACGCAAAGCATCCAAATAGTACCATTCGCCAATTTTTTGTTCTTCAAGTTTAAGTGAACTACGAGCCCCATTGTTAATCCTTTAACGGAAATTATTTGTAACTTGCGACAATTAGAACAATGAATGGAACAGGTAGCCGGTTGAAATCAATGAATATATTGCTTCTATATAGTCTAAGAAACATATATGCAAAGCAACCAAACAGTACCATTCGCAATTTTTTGTTCTTCAAGTTTAAGTGAACAACGAGCCCCATTGTTAATCCTTTAAAGGAAATTATTTGTAAATTTCGACAAGTAGAACAATGATTGGAACACGTAGACGGTTGAAATCTTTGTATATATTGCTTCCATATAGTCTAAGAAACATGTACGCAAAGCATCCGAACAGTACCATTCGCCAATTTTTTGTTCTTCAAGTTTAAGTGAACTACGAGCCCCATTGTTAATCCTTCAAAGGAAATTATTTGTAAATTTCGACAAGTAGAACAATGAATGGAACAGATAGACTGTTGAAATCATTGTATATATTGATTCTATATAGTCTAAGAAACATATATGCAAAGCATCCAAACAGTACAATTCGCCAATTTTTTGTTCTTCAAGTTTAAGTGAACTACGAGCCCCATTGTTAATCCTTCAAAGGAAATTATTTGTAAATTTCGACAAGTAGAACAATGAATGGAACAGGTAGACTGTTGAAATCATTGTATATATTGCTTCTATATAGTCTAAGAAACATATATGCAAAGCATCCAAACAGTACAAATTGCCAATTTTTTGTTCTTCAAGTTTAAGTAAACTACGATCCCCATTTTTAATCCCTTAACGGAAATTATTTGTAACTTCCGACAAGTAGAACAATGAATGGAACAGGTAGACGGCTGAAATCATTGTATATATTGCTTCTATATAGTCTAAGAAACATAGCTGCAGATCATCCAAACAGTACAATTCGCCAATTTCTTGTTCTTCAAGTTTAAGTGAACTACGAGCCCCATTGTTAATACTTTAACGGAAATTATTTGTAACTTGCGACAAGTAGAACAATGAATGGAACAGGTAGATGGTTGAAATCAATGTATATATTGCTTCTATATAGTCTAAGAAATATATATGCAAAGCATCCAAACAGTACCATTCGCCAATTTTTTGTTCTTCAAGTTTAAGTGAACAACCAGCCGCATTGTTAATCCTTTAAAGGAAATTATTTGTAAATTTCGAAAAGTAGAACAATGATTGGAACACGTAGACGGTTGAAATCTTTGTATATATTGCTTCTATATAATCTAAGAAACATATATGCAAAGCATCCAAACAGTACAATTCGCCAATTTTTTGTTCTTCAAGTTTAAGTAAACTACGATCCCCATTGTTAATCCCTTAACGGAAATTATTTGTAACTTTCGACAAGTAGAACAATGAATGGAACAGGTAGACGGTTGAAATCATTGTATATATTGCTTCTATATAGTCTAAGAAACATATCTGCAGATCATCCAAACAGTACAATCCGCCAATTATTTGATCTTCAAGTTTAAGTGAACTACGAGCCCCATTGTTAATACTTTAACGGAAATTATTTGTAACTTGCGACAAGTAGAACAATGAATGGAACAGGTAGATGGTTGAAATCAATGTATATATTGCTTCTATATAGTCTAAGAAACATATATGCAAAGCATCCAAACAGTACAATTCGCCAATTTCTTGTACTTCAAGTTTAAGTGAACAATGAGCCCCAATGGTTTATCCATTATCGGTAATTATTTGTAACTTTCGACAAGTAGAACAATGAATGGAACAGGTAGACGGTTGAAATCCTTGTATATATTTCGTCTATATAATCTAAGAAACATATATGCAAAGCATCCAAACAGTACCATTCGCCAATTTTTTGTTCTTCAAGTTTAAGTGAAGTACGAGCCCCATTGTTAATCCTTTAAAGGAAATTATTTGTAAATTTCGACAAGTAGAACAATGAATGGAACTGGTAGACTGTTGAAATCATTGTATATATTGCTTCTATATAGTCTAAGAAACATATATGCAAAGCATCCAAACAGTACCATTCGCCAATTTTTTGTTCTTCAAGTTTAAGTGAACAACGAGCCCCATTGTTAATCCTTTAAAGGAAATTATTTGTAATTTTCGACAAGCAGAACAATGAATGGAACAGGTAGACGGTTGAAATCTTTGTATATATTGCTTCTATATAATCTAAGAAACATATATGCAAAGCATCCAAACAGTACCATTCGCCAATTTTTTGTTCTTCAAGTTTAAGTGAACAACGAGCCCCATTGATAATCATGAAATGGAAATTATTTGTAACTTTCTACAAGTAGAACAATGAATGGAACAGGTAGACTTTTGAAATCATTGTATATAATGCTTCGATATAGTCTAAGAAACATATATGCAAAGCATCCAAATAGTACCATTCGTCAATTTTTTGTTCTTCAAGTTTAAGTGAACTACGAGCCCCATTGTTAATCCTTTAAAGGAAATTATTTGTAAATTTCGACAAGTAAAACAATGAATGGATCAGGTAGACGGTTGAAATCATTGCATATATTGCTTCTATATAATCTACGAAACATATATGCAAAGCATCCAAACAGTACAATTCACGAATTTTTTGTTCTTCAAGTTTAAGTGAACTACGAGCCCCATTGTTAATCCTTTACAGGAAATTATTTGTAAATTTCGACAAGTAGAACAATGATTGGAGCACGTAGACGGTTGAAATCTTTGTATATATTGCTTCCATATAGTCTAAGAAACATGTACGCAAAGCATCCAAACAGTACCATTCGCCAATTTTTTGTTCTTCAAGTTTAAGTGAACTACGAGCCCCATTGTTAATCCTTCAAAGGAAATTATTTGTAAATTTCGACAAGTAGAACAATGAATGGAACAGATAGACTGTTGAAATCATTGTATATATTGATTCTATATAGTCTAAGAAACATATATGCAAAGCATCCAAACAGTACAATTCGCCAATTTTTTGTTCTTCAAGTTTAAGTGAACTACGAGCCCCATTGTTAATCCTTTAAAGGAAATTAATTGTAAATTTCGGCAAGTAGAACAATGATTGGAACACGTAGACGGTTGAAATCTTTGTATATATTGCTTCCATATAGTCTAAGAAACATGTACGCAAAGCATCCAAACAGTACCATTCGCCAATTTTTTGTTCTTCAAGTATAAGTGAACTACGAGCCCCATTGTTAATCCTTCAAACGAAATTATTTGTAAATTTCGACAAGTAGAACAATGAATGGAACAGATAGACTGTTGAAATCATTGTATATATTGATTCTATATAGTCTAAGAAACATATATGCAAATCATCCAAACAGTACAATTCGCCAATTTTTTGTTCTTCAAGTTTAAGTGAACTACGAGCCCCATTGTTAATCCTTTAAATGAAATTATTTGTAAATTTCGACAAGTAAAACAATGAATGGATCAGGTAGACGGTTGAAATCATTGCATATATTGCTTCTATATAATCTACGAAACATATATGCAAAGCATCCAAACAGTACAATTCACGAATTTTTTGTTCTTCAAGTTTAAGTGAACTACGAGCCCCATTGTTAATCCTTTAACGGAAATTAATTGTAACTTTCTACAAGTAGAACAATGATTGGAACACGTAGACGGTTGAAATCTTTGTATATATTGCTTCCATATAGTCTAAGAAACTTATATGCAAAGCATCCAAACAGTACCATTCGCAATTTTTTGTTCTTCAAGTTTAAGTGAACAACGAGCCCCATTGTTAATCCTTTAAAGGAAATTATTTGTAAATTTCGACAAGTAGAACAATGATTGGAACACGTAGACGGTTGAAATCTTTGTATATATTGCTTCCATATAGTCTAAGAAACATGTACGCAAAGCATCCAAACAGTACCATTCGCCAATTTTTTGTTCTTCAAGTTTAAGTGAACTACGAGCCCCATTGTTAATCCTTCAAAGGAAATTATTTGTAACTTCCGACAAGTAGAACAATGAATGGAACAGGTAGACGGCTGAAATCATTGTATATATTGCTTCTATATAGTCTAAGAAACATAGCTGCAGATCATCCAAACAGTACAATTCGCCAATTTCTTGTTCTTCAAGTTTAAGTGAACTACGAGCCCCATTGTTAATACTTTAACGGAAATTATTTGTAACTTGCGACAAGTAGAACAATGAATGGAACAGGTAGCCGGTTGAAATCAATGTATATATTGCTTCTATATAGTCTAAGAAACATATATGCAAAGCATCCAAACAGTACCATTCGCAATTTTTTGTTCTTCAAGTTTAAGTGAACAACGAGCCCCATTGTTAATCCTTTAAAGGAAATTATTTGTAAATTTCGACAAGTAGAACAATGATTGGAACACGTAGACGGTTGAAATCTTTGTATATATTGCTTCCATATAGTCTAAGAAACATGTACGCAAAGCATCCAAACAGTACCATTCGCCAATTTTTTGTTCTTCAAGTTTAAGTGAACTACGAGCCCCATTGTTAATCCTTCAAAGGAAATTATTTGTAAATTTCGACAAGTAGAACAATGAATGGAACAGATAGACTGTTGAAATCATTGTATATATTGATTCTATATAGTCTAAGAAACATATATGCAAAGCATCCAAACAGTACAATTCGACAATTTTTTGTTCTTCAAGTTTAAGTGAACAATGAGCCCCAATGGATAATCCGTTATCGGAAATTATTTGTAACTTTCGACAAGTAGAACAATGAATGGAACAGGTAGACGGTTGAAATCTTTGTATATATTGCTTCTATATAGTCTAAGAAACATATATGCAAAGCATCCAAACAGTACCATTCGCAATTTTTTGTTCTTCAAGTTTAAGTGAACAATGAGACCCAATGGTTAATCCTTTATCGGAAATTATTTGTAAATTTCGACAAGTAGAACAATGATTGGAACACGTAGACGGTTGAAATCTTTGTATATATTGCTTCCATATAGTCTAAGAAACATGTACGCAAAGCATCCAAACAGTACCATTCGCCAATTTTTTGTTCTTCAAGTTTAAGTGAACTACGAGCCCCATTGTTAATCCTTCAAAGGAAATTATTTGTAAATTTCGACAAGTAGAACAATGAATGGAACAGGTAGACTGTTGAAATCATTGTATATAATGCTTCTATATAGTCTAAGAAACATATATGCAAAGCATCCAAATAGTACCATTCGCCAATTTTTTGTTCTTCAAGTTTAAGTGAACTACGAGCCCCATTGTTAATCCTTTAAAGGAAATTATTTGTAAATTTCGACAAGTAAAACAATGAATGGATCAGGTAGACGGTTGAAATCATTGCATATATTGCTTCTATATAATCTACGAAACATATATGCAAAGCATCCAAACAGTACAATTCACGAATTTTTTGTTCTTCAAGTTTAAGTGAACTACGAGCCCCATTGTTAATCCTTTAAAGGAAATTATTTGTAAATTTCGACAAGTAGAACAATGAATGGAACACGTAGACGGTTGAAATCTTTGTATATATTGCTTCCATATAGTCTAAGAAACATGTACGCAAAGCATCCAAACAGTACCATTCGCCAATTTTTTGTTCTTCAAGTTTAAGTGAACTACGAGCCCCATTGTTAATCCTTCAAAGGAAATTATTTGTAAATTTCGACAAGTAGAACAATGAATGGAACAGATAGACTGTTGAAATCATTGTATATATTGATTCTATATAGTCTAAGAAACATATATGCAAAGCATCCAAACAGTACAATTCGCCAATTTTTTGTTCTTCAAGTTTAAGTGAACTACGAGCCCCATTGTTAATCCTTTAAAGGAAATTAATTGTAAATTTCGGTAAGTAGAACAATGAATGGAACAGGTAGACGGTTGAAATCTTTGTATATATTGCTTCTATATAATCTAAGAAACATATATGCAAAGCATCCAAACAGTACAATTCGCCAATTTTTTGTTCTTCAAGTTTAAGTAAACTACGATCCCCATTGTTAATCCCTTAACGGAAATTATTTGTAACTTTCGACAAGTAGAACAATGAATGGAACAGGTAGACGGTTGAAATCATTGTATATATTGCTTCTATATAGTCTAAGAAACATATCTGCAGATCATCCAAACAGTACAATCCGCCAATTATTTGATCTTCAAGTTTAAGTGAACTACGAGCCGCATTGTTAATCCTTTAAAGGAAATTATTTGTAAATTTCGAAAAGTAAAACAATGAATGGAACAGGTAGACGGTTGAAATCATTGTATATATTGCTTCTATATAGTCTAAGAAACATATCTGCAGATCATCCAAACAGTACAATCCGCCAATTATTTGATCTTCAAGTTTAAGTGAACTACGAGCCCCATTGTTAATACTTTAACGGAAATTATTTGTAACTTGCGACAAGTAGAACAATGAATGGAACAGGTAGATGGTTGAAATCAATGTATATATTGCTTCTATATAGTCTAAGAAACATATATGCAAAGCATCCAAACAGTACAATTCGCCAATTTCTTGTACTTCAAGTTTAGGTGAACAATGAGCCCCAATGGTTTATCCATTATCGGTAATTATTTGTAAATTCGACAAGTAGAACAATGAATGGAACAGGTAGACGGTTGAAATCCTTGTATATATTGCGTCTATATAATCTAAGAAACATATATGCAAAGCATCCAAACAGTACAATTCGCCAATTTCTTGTACTTCAAGTTTAAGTGAACAATGAGCCCCAATGGTTTATCCATTATCGGTAATTATTTGTAATTTTCGACAAGCAGAACAATGAATGGAACAGGTAGACGGTTGAAATCTTTGTATATATTGCTTCTATATAATCTAAGAAACATATATGCAAAGCATCCAAACAGTACCATTCGCCAATTTTTTGTTTTTCAAGTTTAAGTGAACAACGAGCCCCATTGATAATCATGAAACGGAAATTATTTGTAACTTTCTACAAGTAGAACAATGAATAGAACAGGTAGACGGTTGAAATCTTTGTATATGTTGCTTGTATATAGTCTAAGAAACGTATATGCAAAGCATCTAAACAGTAACAATCGCCAATTTTTTGATCTTCAAGTTTTAAGTGTACAGCGAGCCCCATTGATAATCATGAAATGGAAATTATTTGTAACTTTCTACAAGTAGAACAATGAATAGTACAGGTAGACGGGTGAAATCTTTCTATACAGTGCTTCTAAATAGTCTAAGAAACACATATGCAAAGCATCCACACAGTACAATTCGCCAATTTTTTGTTCTTCAAGTTTAAGTGAACTACGAGCCCCATTGTTAATCCTTTAACGGAAATTAATTGTAAATTTCGACAAGTAGAACAATGAATGGAATAGGTAGACGGTTGAAATCTTTGTATATATTGCTTCTATATAGTCTAAGAAACATATATCCAAAGCATCCAAACAGTCAATTCGCCAATTTATTGTTCTTCAAGTTTAAGTGAACAACGAGCCCCATTGTTAATCCTTTAAAGGAAATTATTTGTAACTTTCGACAAGTAGAACAATGAATGGAACAGGTAGACGGTTGAAATCTTTGTATATATTGCTTCTATATAGTCTAAGAAACATATATGCAAAGCATCCAAACAGTACAATTCGCCAATTTTTTGTTCTACAAGTTTAAGTGAACAATGAGCCCCAATGGTTAATCCTTTATCGGAAATTATTTGTAAATTTCGACAAGTAGAACAATGAATGGATCAGGTAGACGGTTGAAATCATTGTATATATTGCTTCTATATAGCCTACGAAACATATATGCAAAGCATCCAAACAGTACAATTCGCCAATTTTTCGTTCTTCAAGTTTAAGTGAACTACGAGTCTCATTGTTAATCCTTTAACGGAAATTAATTGTAACTTTCTACAAGTAGAACAATGATTGGAACACGCAGACGGTTGAAATCTTTGTATATATTGCTTCCATATAGTCTAAGAAACATATATGCAAAGCATCCAAACAGTACAATTCGCCAATTTTTTGTTCTTCAAGTTTAAGTGAACAATGAGCCCGATTGTTAATCCTTTAAAGGAGATTATTTGTAAATTTCGACAAGTAGAACAATGATTGGAACAGGTACACGGTTGAAATCTTTGTATATATTGCTTCCATATAGTCTAAGAAACATGTACGCAAAGCATCCAAACAGTACCATTCGCCAATTTTTTGTTCTTCAAGTTTAAGTGAACAATGAGCCCCAATGGTTAATCCTTTATCGGAAATTATTTGTAATTTTCGACAAGTAGAACAATGAATGGAACAGGTAGACGGTTGAAATCTTTGTATATATTGCTTCTATATAATCTAAGAAACATATATGCAAAGCATCCAAACAGTACCATTCGCCAATTTTTTGTTCTTCAAGTTTAAGTGAACTACGAGCCCCATTGTTAATCCTTTAAAGGAAATTATTTGTAAATTTCGACAAGTAGAACAATGAATAGATCAGGTAGACGGTTGAAATCTTTGTATATGTTGCTTCTATATAGTCTACGAAACCTATATGCAAAGCATCTAAACAGTAACAATCGCCAATTTTTTGTTCTTCAAGTTTAAGTGAATAGCGAGCCCCATTGATAATCATGAAATGGAAATTATTTGTAACTTTCTACAAGTAGAACAATGAATAGTACAGGTAGACGGGTGAAATCTTTCTATATATTGCTTCTAAATAGTCAAAGAAACATATATGCAAAGCATCCAAACAGTAAAATTCGCCAATTTATTGTTCTTCAAGTTTAAGTGAACAACGAGCCCCATTGTTAATCCTTTAAAGGAAATTATCTGTAATTTTCGACAAGCAGAACAATGAATGGAACAGGTAGACGGTTGAAATCTTTGTATATATTGCTTCTATATAATCTAAGAAACATATATGCAAAGCATCCAAACAGTACCATTCGCCAATTTTTTGTTTTTCAAGTTTAAGTGAACAACGAGCCCCATTGATAATCATGAAACGGAAATTATTTGTAACTTTCTACAAGTAGAACAATGAATAGAACAGGTAGACGGTTGAAATCTTTGTATATGTTGCTTGTATATAGTCTAAGAAACGTATATGCAAAGCATCTAAACAGTAACAATCGCCAATTTTTTGATCTTCAAGTTTTAAGTGTACAGCGAGCCCCATTGATAATCATGAAATGGAAATTATTTGTAACTTTCTACAAGTAGAACAATGAATAGTACAGGTAGACGGGTGAAATCTTTCTATACAGTGCTTCTAAATTGTCTAAGAAACACATATGCAAAGCATCCACACAGTACAATTCGCCAATTTTTTGTTCTTCAAGTTTAAGTGAACTACGAGCCCCATTGTTAATCCTTTAAAGGAAATTATTTGTAAATTTCGACAAGTAGAACAATGATTGGAACACGTAGACGGTTGATATCTTTGTATATATTGCTTCCATATAGTCTAAGAAACATGCACGCAAAGCATCCAAACAGTACCATTCGCCAATTTTTTGTTCTTCAAGTTTAAGTGAACAATGAGCCCCATTGTTAATCCTTTAAAGGAAATTATTTGTAAATTTCGACAAGTAGAACAATGAATGGATCATGTAGACGGTTGAAATCATTGTATATATTGCTTCTATATAGTCTAAGAAACATATATGCAAAGCATCCAAACAGTACAATTCGCCAATTTTTTGTTCTTCAAGTTTAAGTAAACTACGGTCCCAATTGTTAATCCCTTAACGGAAATTATTTGTAAATTTTGACAAGTAGAACAATGAATGGAACAGGTAGACTGTTGAAATCATTGTATATATTGCTTCTATGTAGTCTAAGAAACATATATGCAAAGCATCCAAACAGTACAATTCGCCAATTATTTCATCTTCAAGTTTAAGTGAACTACGAGCCCCATTGTTAATCCTTTAAAGGAAATTATTTGTAAATTTCGACAAGTAGAACAATGAATGGATCATGTAGACGGTTGAAATCATTGTATATACTGCTTCTATATAGTCTACGAAACATATATGCAAAGCATCCAAACAGTACAATTCGCCAATTTTTTGTTCTTCAAGTTTAAGTGAACAATGAGCCCCAATGGTTAATCCTTTATCGGAAATTATTTGTAACTTGCGACAAGTAGAACAATGAGTGGAACAGGTAGACGGTTGAAATCAATGTATATATTGCTTCTATATAGTCTAAGAAACATATATGCAAAGCATCCAAACAGTACCATTCGCCAATTATTTGTTCTTCAAGTTTAAGTGAACAATGAGCCCCATTGTTAATCCTTTAAAGGAAATTATTTGTAAATTTCGACAAGTAGAACAATGAATGGATCAGGTAGACGGTTGAAATCTTTGTATATATTGCTTCCATATAGTCTAAGAAACATATATGCTAAGCATCCAAACAGTACCATTCGCCAATTTTTTGTTATTCAAGTTTAAGTGAACAATGAGCCCCATTGTTAATCCTTTATCGGAAAGTATTTGTAACTTTCGACAAGTAGAACAATGAATGGAACAGGTAGACGGTTGAAATCTTTGTATATATTGCTTCTATATAGTCTAAGAAACATATATGCAAAGCATCCAAACAGTACAATTCGCCAATTTATTGTTCTTCAAGTTTAAGTGAACTATGAGCCCCATTGTTAATCCTTTAAAGGAAATTATTTGTAACTTTCGACAAGTAGAACAATGATTGGAACACGTAGACGGTTGAAATCTTTGTATACATTGCTTCCATATAGTCTAAGAAACATGTACGCAAAGCATCCAAACAGTACCGTCCGCCAATTTTTTGTTCTTCAAGTTTAAGTGAACTACGAGCCCCATTGTTAATCCTTTAAAGGAAATTATTTGTAACTTTCGACAAGTAGAACAATGAATGGAACTGGTAGACGGTTGAAATCATTGTATATATTGCTTCTATATAGTCTAAGAAACATATATGCAAAGCATCCAAACAGCACCATTCGCCAATTTTTTGTTCTTCAAGTTTAAGTGAACAATGAGCCCCATTGTTAATCCTTTATCGGAAATTATTTGTAAGTTTCGACAAGCAGAACAATGAATGGAACTGGTAGACGGTTGAAATCATTGTATATATTGCTTCTATATAGTCTAAGAAACATATATGCAAAGCATCCAAACAGTACAATTCGACAATTTTTTGTTCTTCAAGTTTAAGTGAACAATGAGCCCCAATGGATAATCCGTTATCGGAAATTATTTGTAACTTTCGACAAGTAGAACAATGAATGGAACAGGTAGACGGTTGAAATCTTTGTATATATTGCTTCTATATAGTCTAAGAAACATGTACGCAAAGCATCCAAACAGTACCATTCGCCAATTTTTTGTTCTTCAAGTTTAAGTGAACAATGAGCCCCAATGGTTAATCCTTTATCGGAAATTATTTGTAATTTTCGACAAGTAGAACAATGAATGCAACAGTTAGACGGTTGAAATATTTGTATATATTGCTTCTATATAATCTAAGAAACATACATGCAAAGCATCTAAACAGTAACAATCGCCAATTTTTTGATCTTCAAGTTTAAGTGAACAGCGAGCCCCATTGATAATCATGAAATGGAAATTATTTGTAACTTTCTACAAGTAGAACAATGAATAGTACAGGTAGACGGGTGAAATCTTTCTATATATTGCTTCTAAATAGTCTAAGAAACATCTATGCAAAGCATCCAAAAAGTACAATTCGCCAATTTTTTGTTCTTCAAGTTTAAGTGAACTATGAGCCCCATTGTTAATCCTTTAAAGGAAATTATTTGTAAATTTCGACAAGTAGAACAATGAATGGATCATGTAGACGGTTGAAAAAATTGTATATATTGCTTCTATATGGTCTACGAAACATATATGCAAAGCATCCAAACAGTACAATTCGCCAATTTTTTGTACTTCAAGTTTAAGTGAACAATGAGCCCCATTGTTAATCCTTTATCGGAAATTATTTGTAACTTTCGACATGTAGAACAATGAATGGATCATGTAGACGGTTGAAGTCATTGTATATATTGCTTCTATATAGTCTACGAAACATATATGCAAAGCATCCAAACAGTACCATTCGCCAATTTTTTGTTCTTCAAGTTTAAGTGAACAACGAGCCCCATTGATAATTATGAAAGGGAAATTATTTGTAACTTTCTACAAGTAGAACAATGAATGGAACAGGTAGACGGTTGAAATCAATGTATATATTGCTTCTATATAGTCTAAGAAACATATATGCAAAGCATCCAAACAGTACCATTCGCCAATTTTTTGTTCTTCAAGTTTAAGTGAACAACGAGCCCCAATGGTTAATCCTTTATCGGAAATTATTTGTAACTTCCGACAAGTAGAACAATGAATGGAACAGGTAGACGGTTGAAATCAATGTATATATTGCTTCTATATAGTCTAAGAAACATATATGCAAAGCATCCAAACAGTACCATTCGCCATTTTTTTGTTCTTCAAGTTTAAGTGAACTACCAGCCCCATTGTTAATCCTTTAAAGGAAATTATTTGTAAATTTCGACAAGTAGAACAATGAATGGATCAGGTAGACGGTTGAAATCATTGTATATATTGCTTCTATATAATCTACGAAACATATATGCAAAGCATCCAAACAGTACAATTCGCCAATTTTTTGTTCTTCAAGTTTAAGTGGACTACGAGCCCCATTGTTAATCCTTTATCGGAAATTATTTGTAACTTTCGACAAGTAGAACAATGAATGGAACAGGTAGACGGTTGAAATCTTTGTATATATTGCGTCTATATAGTCTAAGAAACATATAGGCAAAGCATCCAAACAGTACCATTCGCCAATTTTTTGTTCTTCAAGTTTAAGTGAACTACGAGCCCCATTGTTAATCCTTTAAAGGAAATTATTTGTAAATTTCGACAAGTAGAACAATGAATGGAACAGGTAGACGGTTGAAATCAATGTATATATTGCTTCTATATAGTCTAAGAAACATATATGCAAAGCATCCAAACAGTACCATTCGCCAATTTTTTGTTCTTCAAGTTTAAGTGAACAACGAGCCCCATTGTTAATCCTTTAAAGGAAATTATTTGTAAATTTCGACAAGTAGAACAATGATTGGAACACGTAGACGGTTGAAATCTTTGTATATGTTGCTTCTATATAGTCTACGAAACCTATATGCAAAGCATCTAAACAGTAACAATCGCCAATTTTTTGTTCTTCAAGTTTAAGTGAATAGCGAGCCCCATTGATAATCATGAAATGGAAATTATTTGTAACTTTCTACAAGTAGAACAATGAATAGTACAGGTAGACGGGTGAAATCTTTCTATATATTGCTTCTAAATAGTCAAAGAAACATATATGCAAAGCATCCAAACAGTAAAATTCGCCAATTTATTGTTCTTCAAGTTTAAGTGAACAACGAGCCCCATTGTTAATCCTTTAAAGGAAATTATCTGTAATTTTCGACAAGCAGAACAATGAATGGAACAGGTAGACGGTTGAAATCTTTGTATATATTGCTTCTATATAATCTAAGAAACATATATGCAAAGCATCCAAACAGTACCATTCGCCAATTTTTTGTTTTTCAAGTTTAAGTGAACAACGAGCCCCATTGATAATCATGAAACGGAAATTATTTGTAACTTTCTACAAGTAGAACAATGAATAGAACAGGTAGACGGTTGAAATCTTTGTATATGTTGCTTGTATATAGTCTAAGAAACGTATATGCAAAGCATCTAAACAGTAACAATCGCCAATTTTTTGATCTTCAAGTTTTAAGTGTACAGCGAGCCCCATTGATAATCATGAAATGGAAATTATTTGTAACTTTCTACAAGTAGAACAATGAATAGTACAGGTAGACGGGTGAAATCTTTCTATACAGTGCTTCTAAATAGTCTAAGAAACACATATGCAAAGCATCCACACAGTACAATTCGCCAATTTTTTGTTCTTCAAGTTTAAGTGAACTACGAGCCCCATTGTTAATCCTTTAAAGGAAATTATTTGTAAATTTCGACAAGTAGAACAATGATTGGAACACGTAGACGGTTGATATCTTTGTATATATTGCTTCCATATAGTCTAAGAAACATGCACGCAAAGCATCCAAACAGTACCATTCGCCAATTTTTTGTTCTTCAAGTTTAAGTGAACAATGAGCCCCATTGTTAATCCTTTAAAGGAAATTATTTGTAAATTTCGACAAGTAGAACAATGAATGGATCATGTAGACGGTTGAAATCATTGTATATATTGCTTCTATATAGTCTAAGAAACATATATGCAAAGCATCCAAACAGTACAATTCGCCAATTTTTTGTTCTTCAAGTTTAAGTAAACTACGGTCCCAATTGTTAATCCCTTAACGGAAATTATTTGTAAATTTTGACAAGTAGAACAATGAATGGAACAGGTAGACTGTTGAAATCATTGTATATATTGCTTCTATGTAGTCTAAGAAACATATATGCAAAGCATCCAAACAGTACAATTCGCCAATTATTTCATCTTCAAGTTTAAGTGAACTACGAGCCCCATTGTTAATCCTTTAAAGGAAATTATTTGTAAATTTCGACAAGTAGAACAATGAATGGATCATGTAGACGGTTGAAATCATTGTATATACTGCTTCTATATAGTCTACGAAACATATATGCAAAGCATCCAAACAGTACAATTCGCCAATTTTTTGTTCTTCAAGTTTAAGTGAACAATGAGCCCCAATGGTTAATCCTTTATCGGAAATTATTTGTAACTTGCGACAAGTAGAACAATGAGTGGAACAGGTAGACGGTTGAAATCAATGTATATATTGCTTCTATATAGTCTAAGAAACATATATGCAAAGCATCCAAACAGTACCATTCGCCAATTATTTGTTCTTCAAGTTTAAGTGAACAATGAGCCCCATTGTTAATCCTTTAAAGGAAATTATTTGTAAATTTCGACAAGTAGAACAATGAATGGATCAGGTAGACGGTTGAAATCTTTGTATATATTGCTTCCATATAGTCTAAGAAACATATATGCTAAGCATCCAAACAGTACCATTCGCCAATTTTTTGTTATTCAAGTTTAAGTGAACAATGAGCCCCATTGTTAATCCTTTATCGGAAAGTATTTGTAACTTTCGACAAGTAGAACAATGAATGGAACAGGTAGACGGTTGAAATCTTTGTATATATTGCTTCTATATAGTCTAAGAAACATATATGCAAAGCATCCAAACAGTACAATTCGCCAATTTATTGTTCTTCAAGTTTAAGTGAACTATGAGCCCCATTGTTAATCCTTTAAAGGAAATTATTTGTAACTTTCGACAAGTAGAACAATGATTGGAACACGTAGACGGTTGAAATCTTTGTATACATTGCTTCCATATAGTCTAAGAAACATGTACGCAAAGCATCCAAACAGTACCGTCCGCCAATTTTTTGTTCTTCAAGTTTAAGTGAACTACGAGCCCCATTGTTAATCCTTTAAAGGAAATTATTTGTAACTTTCGACAAGTAGAACAATGAATGGAACTGGTAGACGGTTGAAATCATTGTATATATTGCTTCTATATAGTCTAAGAAACATATATGCAAAGCATCCAAACAGCACCATTCGCCAATTTTTTGTTCTTCAAGTTTAAGTGAACAATGAGCCCCATTGTTAATCCTTTATCGGAAATTATTTGTAAGTTTCGACAAGCAGAACAATGAATGGAACTGGTAGACGGTTGAAATCATTGTATATATTGCTTCTATATAGTCTAAGAAACATATATGCAAAGCATCCAAACAGTACAATTCGACAATTTTTTGTTCTTCAAGTTTAAGTGAACAATGAGCCCCAATGGATAATCCGTTATCGGAAATTATTTGTAACTTTCGACAAGTAGAACAATGAATGGAACAGGTAGACGGTTGAAATCTTTGTATATATTGCTTCTATATAGTCTAAGAAACATGTACGCAAAGCATCCAAACAGTACCATTCGCCAATTTTTTGTTCTTCAAGTTTAAGTGAACAATGAGCCCCAATGGTTAATCCTTTATCGGAAATTATTTGTAATTTTCGACAAGTAGAACAATGAATGCAACAGTTAGACGGTTGAAATATTTGTATATATTGCTTCTATATAATCTAAGAAACATACATGCAAAGCATCTAAACAGTAACAATCGCCAATTTTTTGATCTTCAAGTTTAAGTGAACAGCGAGCCCCATTGATAATCATGAAATGGAAATTATTTGTAACTTTCTACAAGTAGAACAATGAATAGTACAGGTAGACGGGTGAAATCTTTCTATATATTGCTTCTAAATAGTCTAAGAAACATCTATGCAAAGCATCCAAAAAGTACAATTCGCCAATTTTTTGTTCTTCAAGTTTAAGTGAACTATGAGCCCCATTGTTAATCCTTTAAAGGAAATTATTTGTAAATTTCGACAAGTAGAACAATGAATGGATCATGTAGACGGTTGAAAAAATTGTATATATTGCTTCTATATGGTCTACGAAACATATATGCAAAACATCCAAACAGTACAATTCGCCAATTTTTTGTACTTCAAGTTTAAGTGAACAATGAGCCCCATTGTTAATCCTTTATCGGAAATTATTTGTAACTTTCGACATGTAGAACAATGAATGGATCATGTAGACGGTTGAAGTCATTGTATATATTGCTTCTATATAGTCTACGAAACATATATGCAAAGCATCCAAACAGTACCATTCGCCAATTTTTTGTTCTTCAAGTTTAAGTGAACAACGAGCCCCATTGATAATTATGAAAGGGAAATTATTTGTAACTTTCTACAAGTAGAACAATGAATGGAACAGGTAGACGGTTGAAATCAATGTATATATTGCTTCTATATAGTCTAAGAAACATATATGCAAAGCATCCAAACAGTACCATTCGCCAATTTTTTGTTCTTCAAGTTTAAGTGAACAACGAGCCCCAATGGTTAATCCTTTATCGGAAATTATTTGTAACTTCCGACAAGTAGAACAATGAATGGAACAGGTAGACGGTTGAAATCAATGTATATATTGCTTCTATATAGTCTAAGAAACATATATGCAAAGCATCCAAACAGTACCATTCGCCATTTTTTTGTTCTTCAAGTTTAAGTGAACTACCAGCCCCATTGTTAATCCTTTAAAGGAAATTATTTGTAAATTTCGACAAGTAGAACAATGAATGGATCAGGTAGACGGTTGAAATCATTGTATATATTGCTTCTATATAATCTACGAAACATATATGCAAAGCATCCAAACAGTACAATTCGCCAATTTTTTGTTCTTCAAGTTTAAGTGGACTACGAGCCCCATTGTTAATCCTTTATCGGAAATTATTTGTAACTTTCGACAAGTAGAACAATGAATGGAACAGGTAGACGGTTGAAATCTTTGTATATATTGCGTCTATATAGTCTAAGAAACATATAGGCAAAGCATCCAAACAGTACCATTCGCCAATTTTTTGTTCTTCAAGTTTAAGTGAACTACGAGCCCCATTGTTAATCCTTTAAAGGAAATTATTTGTAAATTTCGACAAGTAGAACAATGAATGGAACAGGTAGACGGTTGAAATCAATGTATATATTGCTTCTATATAGTCTAAGAAACATATATGCAAAGCATCCAAACAGTACCATTCGCCAATTTTTTGTTCTTCAAGTTTAAGTGAACAACGAGCCCCATTGTTAATCCTTTAAAGGAAATTATTTGTAAATTTCGACAAGTAGAACAATGATTGGAACACGTAGACGGTTGAAATCTTTGTATATATTGCTTCCATATAGTCTAAGAAACATGTACGCAAAGCATCCAAACAGTACCATTCGCCAATTTTTTGATCTTCAAGTTTAAGTGAACAGCGAGCCCCATTGATAATCATGATATGGAAATTATTTGTAACTTTCTACAAGTAGAACAATGAATAGTACAGGTAGACGGGTGAAATCTTTCTATATATTGCTTCTAAATAGTCTAAGAAACATATATGCAAAGCATCCAAACAGTACAATTCGCCAATTTTTTGTTCTTCAAGTTTAAGTGAACTACGAGCCCAATTGTTAATCCTTTAAAGGAAATTATTTGCAAATTTCGACAAGTAGAACAATGAATGGATCATGTAGACGGTTGAAATCATTGTATATATTGCTTCTATATAGTCTACGAAACATATATGCAAAGCATCTTAACAGTACAATTCGCCAATTTTTTGTTCTTCAAGTTTAAGTGAACTACGAGCCCCATTGTTAATCCTTTAACGGAAATTAATTGTAACTTTCTACAAGTAGAACAATGATTGGAACACGTAGACGGTTGAAATCTTTGTATATATTGCTTCCATATAGTCTAAGAAACATATATGCAAAGCATCCAAACAGTACCATTCGCCAATTTTTTGTCCTTCAAGTTTACGTGAACAATGAGCCCCATTGTTAATCCTTTATCGGAAATTATTTGTAACTTTCGACAAGTAGAACAATGAATGGAATAGGAAGACGGTTGAAATCTTTGTATATATTGCTTCTATATAGTCTAAGAAACATATATGCAAAGCATCCAAACAGTACAATTCGCCAATTTTTTGTTCTTCAAGTTTAAGTGAACAATGTGCCCCAATGGTTAATCCTTTATCGGAAATTATTTGTAAATTTCGACAAGTAGAACAATGAATGGAACAGGTAGCCGGTTGAAATCTTTGTATATATTGCTTCTATATAGTCTAAGAAACATATATGCAAAGCATCCAAACAGTACAATTCGCCAATTTTTTGTTCTTCAAGTTTAAGTAAACTACGATCCCCATTGTTAATCCCTTAACGGAAATTATTTGTAACTTTCGACAAGTAGAACAATGAATGGAACAGGTAGACGGTTGAAATCATTGTATATATTGCTTCTATATAGTCTAAGAAATATATACGCAAAGCATCCAAACAGTACAATTCGCCAATTTTTTGTTCTTCAAGTTTAAGTGAACTACGAGCCGCATTGTTAATCCTTTAAAGGAAATTATTTGTAACTTTCGACAAGTAGAACAATGAATGGATCATGTAGACGGTTGAAGTCATTGTATATATTGCTTCTATATAGTCTATGAAACATATATGCATAGCATCCAAACAGTACCATTCGCCAATTTTTTGTTCTTCAAGTTTAAGTGAACAACGAGCCCCATTGATAATTATGAAACGGAAATTATTTGTAACTTTCTACAAATAGAACAATGAATGGAACAGGTAGACGGTTGAAATCAATGTATATATTGCTTCTATATAGTCTAAGAAACATATATGCAAAGCATCCAAACACTACCATTCGCCAATTTTTTGTTCTTCAAGTTTAAGTGAACTACGAGCCCCATTGTTAATCCTTTAAAGGAAATTATTTGTAAATTTCGACAAGTAGAACAATGAATGGAACAGGTAGACTGTTGAAATCATTGTATATATTGCTTCTATATAGACTAAGAAACATATATGCAAAGCATCCAAACAGTACAATTCGCCAATTTATTGTTCTTCAAGTTTAAGTGAACAACGATCCCCATTGTTAATCCTTTAAAGGATATTATTTGTAAATTTCGGCAAGTAGAACAATGAATGGATCATGTAGACGGTTGAAATCATTGTATATATTGCTTCTATATAGTCTACGAAACATATATGCAAAGCATCTTAACAGTACAATTCGCCAATTTTTTGTTCTTCAAGTTTAAGTGAACTACGAGCCCCATTGTTAATCCTTTAACGGAAATTAATTGTAACTTTCTACAAGTAGAACAATGAATGGAACAGGTAGACTGTTGAAATCATTGTATATATTGCTTCCATATAGTCTAAGAAACATGTACGCAAAGCATCCAAACAGTACCATTCGCCAATTTTTTGATCTTCAAGTTTAAGTGAACAGCGAGCCCCATTGATAATCATGAAATGGAAATTATTTGTAACTTTCTACAAGTAGAACAATGAATAGTACAGGTAGACGGGTGAAATCATTGTATATATTGCTTCTATATAGTCTACGAAACATATATGCAAAGCATCTTAACAGTACAATTCGCCAATTTTTTGTTCTTCAAGTTTAAGTGAACTACGAGCCCCATTGTTAATCCTTTAACGGAAATTAATTGTAACTTTCTACAAGTCGAACAATGATTGGAACACGTAGACGGTTGAAATCTTTGTATATATTGCTTCCATATAGTCTAAGAAACATATATGCAAAGCATCCAAACAGTACCATTCGCCAATTTTTTGTCCTTCAAGTTTAAGTGAACAATGAGCCCCATTGTTAATCCTTTATCGGAAATTATTTGTAACTTTCGACAAGTAGAACAATGAATGGAATAGGAAGACAGTTGAAATCTTTGTATATATTGCTACTATATAGTCTAAGAAACATATATGCAAAGCATCCAAACAGTACAATTCGCCAATTTTTTGTTCTTCAAGTTTAAGTGAACAATGAGCCCCAATGGTTAATCCTTTATCCGTAATTATTTGTAACTTTCGTCAAGTAGAACAATGAATGGAACAGGTAGACGGTTTAAATCCTTGTATATATTGCGTCTATATAGTCTAAGAAACATATATGCAAAGCATCCAAACAGTACAATTCGCCAATTTATTGTTCTTCAAGTTTAAGTGAACAACGAGCCCCATTGTTAATCCTTTATCGAAAATTATTTGTAATTTTCGACAAGTAGAACAATGAATGGAACAGGTAGACGGTTGAAATCTTTGTATATATTGCATCTATATAATCTAAGAAACATATATGCAAAGCGTCCAAACAGTACAATTCGCCAATTATTTGATCTTCAAGTTTAAGTGAACTACGAGCTCCATTGTTAATACTTTAACGGAAATTATTTGTAACTTGCGACAAGTAGAACAATGAATGGAACAGGTAGCCGGTTGAAATCAATGTATATATTGCTTCTAAATAGTCTAAGAAACATATATGCAAAGAATCCAAACAGTACAATTCGCCAATTTTTTGTTCTTCAAGTTTAAGTGAACTACGAGCCCCATTGTTAATCCTTTAAAGGAAATTATTTGTAACTTTCGACAAGTAGAACAATGAATGGAACAGGTAGACTGTTGAAATCATTGTATATATTGCTTCTATATAGTCTAAGAAACATATATGCAAAGTATCCAAACAGAACAATTCGCCAATTTATTGTTCTTCAAGTTTAAGTGAACAACGAGCCCCATTGTTAATCCTTTAAAGGAAATTATTTGTAAATTTCGACAAGTAGAACAATGAATGGAACAGGTAGACGGTTGAAATCTTAGTATATATTGCGTCTATATAGTCTAAGAACCATATATGCAAAGCATCCAAACAGTACCATTCGCCAATTTTTTGTTCTTCAAGTTTAAGTGAACTACGAGCCCCATTGTTAATCCTTTAAAGGAAATTATTTCTAAATATCGACAAGTAGAACAATGATTGGAACACGTAGACGGTTGAAATCTTTGCATATATTGCTTCCCTATAGTCTAAGAAACATGTACGCAAAGCATCCAAACAGTACCATTCGCCAATATTTTGTTCTTCAAGTTTATGTGAACAACGAGCCCCAATGGTTAATCCTTTATCGGAAATTATTTGTAACTTCCGACAAGTAGAACAATGAATGGAACAGGTAGACGGTTAAAATCAATGTATATATTGCTTCTATATAGTCTAAGAAACATATATGCAAAGCATCCAAACAGTACCATTCGCCAATTTATTGTTCTTCAAGTTTAAGTGAACAACGAGCCCCATTGTTAATCCTTTATCGGAAATTATTTGTAACTTTCGACAAGTAGAACAATGAATGGAACTGGTAGACGGGTGAAATCTCTTTATATATTGCTTCTAAATAGTCTAAGAAACATATATGCAAAGTATCCAAACAGTACAATTCGCCAATTTTTTGTTCTTTAAGATTAAGTGAACTACGAGCCCAATTGTTAATCCTTTAAAGGAAATTATTTGTAAATATCGACAAGTAGAACAATGAATGGATCATGTAGACGGTTGAAGTCATTGTATATATTGCTTCTATATAGTCTATGAAACATATATGCATAGCATCCAAACAGTACCATTCGCCAATTTTTTGTTCTTCAAGTTTAAGTGAACAACGAGCCCCATTGATAATTATGAAACGGAAATTATTTCTAACTTTCTACAAATAGAACAATGAATGGAACAGGTAGACGGTTGAAATCAATGTATATATTGCTTCTATGTAGTCTAAGAAACATATATGCAAAGCATCCAAACAGTACCATTCGCCAATTTTTTGTTCTTCAAGTTTAAGTGAACAACGAGCCCCAATGGTTAATCCTTTATCGGAAATTATTTGTAACTTCCGACAAGTAGAACAATGAATAGTACAGGTAGACGGGTTAAATCATTCTATATATTGCTTCTAAATAGTCTAAGAAACATATATGCAAAGCATCCAAATAGTACAATTCGCCATTTTTTTGTTCTTCAAGTTTAAGTGAACAACGAGCCCCATTGTTAATCCTTTAAAGGAAATTATTTTTAAATTTCGACAAGTAGAACAATGAATGGAACAGGTAGACGGTTGAAATCTTAGTATATATTGCGTCTATATAGTCTAAGAACCATATATGCAAAGCATCCATACAGTACCATTCGCCAATTTTTTGTTCTTCAAGTTTAAGTGAACTACGAGCCCAATTGTTAATCCTTTAAAGGAAATTATTTCTAAATTTCGACAAGTAGAACAATGATTGGAACACGTAGACGGTTGAAATCTTTGCATATATTGCTTCCATATAGTCTAAGAAATATGTACGCAAAGCATCCAAACAGTACCATTCGCCAATTTTTTGTTCTTCAAGTTTAAGTGAACAATGAGCCCCAATGGTAAATCCTTTATCGAAAATTATTTGTAATTTTCGACAAGTAGAACAATGAATGGAACAGGTAGACGGTTGAAATCTTTGTATATATTGCATCTATATAATCTAAGAAACATATATGCAAAGCGTCCAAACAGTACAATTCGCCAATTATTTGATCTTCAAGTTTAAGTGAACTACGAGCTCCATTGTTAATACTTTAACGGAAATTATTTGTAACTTGCGACAAGTAGAACAATGAATGGAACAGGTAGCCGGTTGAAATCAATGTATATATTGCTTCTAAATAGTCTAAGAAACATATATGCAAAGAATCCAAACAGTACAATTCGCCAATTTCTTGTTCTTCAAGTTTAAGTGTACTACGAGCCCCATTGTTAATCCTTTAAAGGAAATTATTTGTAACTTTCGACAAGTAGAACAATGAATGGAACAGGTAGACTGTTGAAATCATTGTATATATTGCTTCTATATAGTCTAAGAAACATATATGCAAAGCATCCAAACAGTACAATTCGCCAATTTATTGTTCTTCAAGTTTAAGTGAACAACGAGCCCCATTGTTAATCCTTTAAAGGAAATTATTTGTAAATTTCGACAAGTAGAACAATGAATGGAACAGGTAGACGGTTGAAATCTTAGTATATATTGCGTCTATATAGTCTAAGAACCATATATGCAAAGCATCCAAACAGTACCATTCGCCAATTTTTTGTTCTTCAAGTTTAAGTGAACTACGAGCCCCATTGTTAATCCTTTAAAGAAATTATTTCTAAATATCGACAAGTAGAACAATGATTGGAACACGTAGACGGTTGAAATCTTTGCATATATTGCTTCCATATAGTCTAAGAAACATGTACGCAAAGCATCCAAACAGTACCATTCGCCAATTTTTTGTTCTTCAAGTTTAAGTGAACAACGAGCCCCAATGGTTAATCCTTTATCGGAAATTATTTGTAACTTCCGACAAGTAGAACAATGAATGGAACAGGTAGACGGTTGAAATCAATGTATATATTGCTTCTATATAGTCTAAGAAACATATATGCAAAGCATCCAAACAGTACCATTCGCCAATTTTTTGTTCTTCAAGTTTAAGTGAACAATGAGCCCCAATGGTTAATCCTTTATCGGAAATTATTTGTAATTTTCGACAAGTAGAACAATGAATGGAACAGGTAGACGATTGAAATCTTTGTATATATTGCTTCTATATAGTCTAAGAAACCTATATGCAAAGCATCTAAACAGTAACAATCGCCAATTTTTTGATCTTCAAGTTTAAGTGAACAGCGAGCCCCATTGATAATCATGAAATGGAAATTATTTGTAACTTTCTACAAGTAGAACAATGAATAGTACAGGTAGACGGGTTAAATCATTCTATATATTGCTTCTAAATAGTCTAAGAAACATATATGCAAAGCATCCAAATAGTACAATTCGCCATTTTTTTGTTCTTCAAGTTTAAGTGAACAACGAGCCCCATTGTTAATCCTTTAAAGGAAATTATTTTTAAATTTCGACAAGTAGAACAATGAATGGAACAGGTAGACGGTTGAAATCTTAGTATATATTGCGTCTATATAGTCTAAGAACCATATATGCAAAGCATCCATACAGTACCATTCGCCAATTTTTTGTTCTTCAAGTTTAAGTGAACTACGAGCCCAATTGTTAATCCTTTAAAGGAAATTATTTCTAAATTTCGACAAGTAGAACAATGATTGGAACACGTAGACGGTTGAAATCTTTGCATATATTGCTTCCATATAGTCTAAGAAATATGTACGCAAAGCATCCAAACAGTACCATTCGCCAATTTTTTGTTCTTCAAGTTTAAGTGAACAATGAGCCCCAATGGTAAATCCTTTATCGAAAATTATTTGTAATTTTCGACAAGTAGAACAATGAATGGAACAGGTAGACGGTTGAAATCTTTGTATATATTGCATCTATATAATCTAAGAAACATATATGCAAAGCGTCCAAACAGTACAATTCGCCAATTATTTGATCTTCAAGTTTAAGTGAACTACGAGCTCCATTGTTAATACTTTAACGGAAATTATTTGTAACTTGCGACAAGTAGAACAATGAATGGAACAGGTAGCCGGTTGAAATCAATGTATATATTGCTTCTAAATAGTCTAAGAAACATATATGCAAAGAATCCAAACAGTACAATTCGCCAATTTCTTGTTCTTCAAGTTTAAGTGTACTACGAGCCCCATTGTTAATCCTTTAAAGGAAATTATTTGTAACTTTCGACAAGTAGAACAATGAATGGAACAGGTAGACTGTTGAAATCATTGTATATATTGCTTCTATATAGTCTAAGAAACATATATGCAAAGCATCCAAACAGTACAATTCGCCAATTTATTGTTCTTCAAGTTTAAGTGAACAACGAGCCCCATTGTTAATCCTTTAAAGGAAATTATTTGTAAATTTCGACAAGTAGAACAATGAATGGAACAGGTAGACGGTTGAAATCTTAGTATATATTGCGTCTATATAGTCTAAGAACCATATATGCAAAGCATCCAAACAGTACCATTCGCCAATTTTTTGTTCTTCAAGTTTAAGTGAACTACGAGCCCCATTGTTAATCCTTTAAAGAAATTATTTCTAAATATCGACAAGTAGAACAATGATTGGAACACGTAGACGGTTGAAATCTTTGCATATATTGCTTCCATATAGTCTAAGAAACATGTACGCAAAGCATCCAAACAGTACCATTCGCCAATTTTTTGTTCTTCAAGTTTAAGTGAACAACGAGCCCCAATGGTTAATCCTTTATCGGAAATTATTTGTAACTTCCGACAAGTAGAACAATGAATGGAACAGGTAGACGGTTGAAATCAATGTATATATTGCTTCTATATAGTCTAAGAAACATATATGCAAAGCATCCAAACAGTACCATTCGCCAATTTTTTGTTCTTCAAGTTTAAGTGAACAATGAGCCCCAATGGTTAATCCTTTATCGGAAATTATTTGTAATTTTCGACAAGTAGAACAATGAATGGAACAGGTAGACGATTGAAATCTTTGTATATATTGCTTCTATATAGTCTAAGAAACCTATATGCAAAGCATCTAAACAGTAACAATCGCCAATTTTTTGATCTTCAAGTTTAAGTGAACAGCGAGCCCCATTGATAATCATGAAATGGAAATTATTTGTAACTTTCTACAAGTAGAACAATGAATAGTACAGGTAGACGGGTTAAATCATTCTATATATTGCTTCTAAATAGTCTAAGAAACATATATGCAAAGCATCCAAATAGTACAATTCGCCATTTTTTTGTTCTTCAAGTTTAAGTGAACAACGAGCCCCATTGTTAATCCTTTAAAGGAAATTATTTGTAAATTTCGACAAGTAGAACAATGAATGGAACAAGTAGACGGTTGAAATCTTAGTATATATTGCGTCTATATAGTCTAAGAACCATATATGCAAAGCATCCAAACAGTACCATTCGCCAATTTTTTGTTCTTCAAGTTTAAGTGAACTACGAGCCCCATTGTTAATCCTTTAAAGGAAATTATTTCTAAATTTCGACAAGTAGAACAATGATTGGAACACGTAGACGGTTGAAATCAATGTATATATTGCTTCTATATAGTCTAAGAAACATATATGCAAAGCATCCAAACAGCACCATTCGCCAATTTTTTGTTCTTCAAGTTTAAGTGAACAATGAGCCCCATTGTTAATCCTTTACCGGAAATTATTTGTAACTTTCGACAAGTAGAACAATGAATGGAACTGGTAGACGGTTGAACTCATTGTATATATTGCTTCTATATAGTCTAAGAAACATATATGCAAAGCATCCAAACAGTACCATTCGCCAATTTTTCTTTCTTCAAGTTTAAGTGAACAACGAGCCCCAATGGTTAATCCTTTATCGGAAATTATTTGTAACTTTCGACAAGTAGAACAATGAATGGAACAGGTAGACGGTTGAAATCTTTGTATATATTGCGTCTATATAGTCTAAGAAACATATATGCAAAGCATCCAAACAGTACCATTCGCCAATTTTTTGTTCTTCAAGTTTAAGTGAACAATGAGCCCCAATGGTTAATCCTTTATCCGTAATTATTGTAACTTTCGACAAGTAGAACAATGAATGGAACAGGTAGACGGTTGAAATCCTTGTATATATTGCGTCTATATAGTCTAAGAAACATATATGCAAAGCATCCAAACAGTACAATTCGCCAATTTATTGTTCTTCAAGTTTAAGTGAACTACGAGCCCCATTGTTAATCCTTTAACGGAAATTAATTGTAACTTTCTACAAGTAGAACAATGATTGGAACACGTAGACGGTTGAAATCTTTGTATATGTTGCTTCCATATAGTCTAAGAAACATATATGCAAAGCATCCAAACAGTACAATTCGCCAATTTTTTGTCCTTCAAGTTTAAGTGAACAATGAGCCCCATTGTTAAACCTTTATCGGAAATTATTTGTAACTTTCGACAAGTAGAACAATGAATGGAACAGGTAGACGGTTGAAATCTTTGTATATATTGCTTCTATATAGTCTAAGAAACATATATGCAAAGCATCCAAACAGTACAATTCGCCAATTTTTTGTTCTCCAAGTTTAAGTGAACAATGAGCCCCAATGGTTAATCCTTTATCCGTAATTATTTGTAAATTTCGACAAGTAGAACAATAAATGGAACAGGTAGACGGTTGAAATCCTTGTATATATTGCGTTTATATAGTCTAAGAAACATATATGCAAAGCATCCAAACAGTACAATTCGCCAATTTTTTGTTCTTTAAGTTTAAGTGAACTACGAGCCCAATTGTTAATCCTTTAAAGGAAATTATTTGTAAATATCGACAAGTAGAACAATGAATGGATCATGTAGACGGTTGAAGTCATTGTATATATTGCTTCTATATAGTCTATGAAACATATATGCATAGCATCCAAACAGTACCATTCGCCAATTTTTTGTTCTTCAAGTTTAAGTGAACAACGAGCCCCATTGATAATTATGAAACGGAAATTATTTGTAACTTTCTACAAATAGAACAATGAATGGAACAGGTAGACGGTTGAAATCAGTGTATATATTGCTTCTATATAGTCTAAGAAACATATATGCAAAGCATCCAAACAGTACCATTCGCCAATTTTTTGTTCTTCAAGTTTAAGTGAACAACGAGCCCCAATGGTTAATCCTTTATCGGAAATTATTTGTAACTTCCGACAAGTAGAACAATGAATGGAACAGGTAGACTGTTGAAATCTTTGTATATATTGCGTCTATATAGTCTAAGAAACATATATGCAAAGCATCCAAACACTACCATTCGCCAATTTTTTGTTCTTCAAGTTTAAGTGAACTACGAGCCCCATTGTTAATCCTTTAAAGGAAATTATTTGTAAATTTCGACAAGTAGAACAATGAATGGAACAGGTAGACTGTTGAAATCATTGTATATATTGCTTCTATATAGAATAAGAAACATATATGCAAAGCATCCAAACAGTACAATTCGCCAATTTATTGTTCTTCAAGTTTAAGTGAACAACGAGCCCCATTGTTAATCCTTTAAAGGAAATTATTTGTAAATTTCGACAAGTAGAACAATGAATGGAACAGGTAGACGGTTGAAATCAATGTATATATTGCTTCTATATAGTCTAAGAAACATATATGCAAAGCATCTAAACAGTAACAATCGCCAATTTTTTGATCTTCAAGTTTAAGTGAACAGCGAGCCCCATTGATAATCATGAAATGGAAATTATTTGTAACTTTCTACAAGTAGAACAATGAATAGTACAGGTAGACGGGTGAAATCTTTCTATATATTGCTTCTAAATAGTCTATGAAACATGTACGCAAAGCATCCAAACAGTACAATTCGCCAATTTTTTGTTCTTCAAGTTTAAGTGAACAATGAGCCCCATTGTTAATCCTTTATCGGAAATTATTTGTAACTTTCGACAAGTAGAACAATGAATGGAACTGGTAGACGGTTGAAATCTTTTTATATATTGCTTCTAAATAGTCTAAGAAACATATATGCAAAGTATCCAAACAGTACAATTCGCCAATTTTTTGTTCTTTAAATTTAAGTGAACTACGAGCCCAATTGTTAATCCTTTAAAGGAAATTATTTGTAAATATCGACAAGTAGAACAATGAATGGATCATGTAGACGGTTGAAGTCATTGTATATATTGCTTCTGTATAGTCTACGAAACATATATGCAAAGCATCCAAACAGTACCATTCGCCAATTTTTTGTTCTTCAAGTTTAAGTGAACAACGAGCCCCATTGATAATTATGAAACGGAAATTATTTGTAACTTTCTACAAGTAGAACAATGAATGGAACAGGTAGACGGTTGAAATCAATGTATATATTGCTTCTATATAGTCTAAGAAACATATATGCAAAGCATCCAAACAGTACCATTCGCCAATTTTTTGTTCTTCAAGTTTAAGTGAACTACGAGCCCCATTGTTAATCCTTTAAAGGAAATTATTTCTAAATTTCGACAAGTAGAACAATGATTGGAACACGTAGACGGTTGAAATCAATGTATATATTGCTTCTATATAGTCTAAGAAACATATATGCAAAGCATCCAAACAGCACCATTCGCCAATTTTTTGTTCTTCAAGTTTAAGTGAACAATGAGCCCCATTGTTAATCCTTTACCGGAAATTATTTGTAACTTTCGACAAGTAGAACAATGAATGGAACTGGTAGACGGTTGAAATCATTGTATATATTGCTTCTATATAGTCTAAGAAACATATATGCAAAGCATCCAAACAGTACCATTCGCCAATTTTTCTTTCTTCAAGTTTAAGTGAACAACGAGCCCCAATGGTTAATCCTTTATCGGAAATTATTTGTAACTTTCGACAAGTAGAACAATGAATGGAACAGGTAGACGGTTGAAATCTTTGTATATGTTGCGTCTATATAGTCTAAGAAACATATATGCAAAGCATCCAAACAGTACCATTCGCCAATTTTTTGTTCTTCAAGTTTAAGTGAACAATGAGCCCCAATGGTTAATCCTTTATCCGTAATTATTGTAACTTTCGACAAGTAGAACAATGAATGGAACAGGTAGACGGTTGAAATCCTTGTATATATTGCGTCTATATAGTCTAAGAAACATATATGCAAAGCATCCAAACAGTACAATTCGCCAATTTATTGTTCTTCAAGTTTAAGTGAACTACGAGCCCCATTGTTAATCCTTTAACGGAAATTAATTGTAACTTTCTACAAGTAGAACAATGATTGGAACACGTAGACGGTTGAAATCTATGCATATATTGCTTCCATATAGTCTAAGAAACATGTACGAAAAGCATCCAAACAGTACCATTCGCCAATTTTTTGTTCTTCAAGTTTAAGTGAACAATGAGCCCCAATGGTTAATCCTTTATCGAAAATTATTTGTAATTTTCGACAAGTAGAACAATGAATGGAACAGGTAGACGGTTGAAATCTTTGTATATATTGCATCTATATAATCTAAGAAACATATATGCAAAGCATCTAAACAGTAACAATCGCCAATTTTTTGTTCTTCAAGTTTAAGTGAACTACGAGCCCCATTGTTAATCCTTTAAAGGAAATTATTTCTAAATATCGACAAGTAGAACAATGATTGGAACAGGTAGACTGTTGAAATCATTGTATATATTGCTTCTATATAGTCTAAGAAACATATATGCAAAGTATCCAAACAGTACAATTCGCCAATTTATTGTTCTTCAAGTTTAAGTGAACAACGAGCCCCATTGTTAATCCTTTAAAGGAAATTATTTGTAAATTTCGACAAGTAGAACAATGAATGGAACAGGTAGACGGTTGAAATCTTAGTATATATTGCGTCTATATAGTCTAAGAACCATATATGCAAAGCATCCAAACAGTACCATTCGCCAATTTTTTGTTCTTCAAGTTTAAGTGAACTACGAGCCCCATTGTTAATCCTTTAAAGGAAATTATTTCTAAATATCGACAAGTAGAACAATGATTGGAACACGTAGACGGTTGAAATCTTTGCATATATTGCTTCCCTATAGTCTAAGAAACATGTACGCAAAGCATCCAAACAGTACCATTCGCCAATATTTTGTTCTTCAAGTTTATGTGAACAACGAGCCCCAATGGTTAATCCTTTATCGGAAATTATTTGTAACTTCCGACAAGTAGAACAATGAATGGAACAGGTAGACGGTTAAAATCAATGTATATATTGCTTCTATATAGTCTAAGAAACCTATATGCATAGCATCTAAACAGTAACAATCGCCAATTTTTTGATCTTCAAGTTTAAGTGAACAGCGAGCCCCATTGATAATCATGAAATGGAAATTATTTGTAACTTTCTACAAGTAGAACAATGAATAGTACAGGTAGACGGGTTAAATCATTCTATATATTGCTTCTAAATAGTCTAAGAAACATATATGCAAAGCATCCAAATAGTACCATTCGCCATTTTTTTGTTCTTCAAGTTTAAGTGAACAACGAGCCCCATTGTTAATCCTTTAAAGGAAATTATTTTTAAATTTCGACAAGTAGAACAATGAATGGAACAGGTAGACGGTTGAAATCTTAGTATATATTGCGTCTATATAGTCTAAGAACCATATATGCAAAGCATCCATACAGTACCATTCGCCAATTTTTTGTTCTTCAAGTTTAAGTGAACAACGAGCCCCATTGTTAATCCTTTAAAGGAAATTATTTCTAAATTTCGACAAGTAGAACAATGATTGGAACACGTAGACGGTTGAAATCTATGCATATATTGCTTCCATATAGTCTAAGAAACATGTACGCAAAGCATCCAAACAGTACCATTCGCCAATTTTTTGTTCTTCAAGTTTAAGTGAACAATGAGCCCCAATGGTTAATCCTTTATCGAAAATTATTTGTAATTTTCGACAAGTAGAACAATGAATGGAACATGTAGACGGTTGAAATCTTTGTATATATTGCATCTATATAATCTAAGAAACATATATGCAAAGCATCTAAACAGTAACAATCGCCAATTTTTTGATCTTCAAGTTTAAGTGAACAGCGAGCCCCATTGATAATCATGAAATGGAAATTATTTGTAACTTTCTACAAGTAGAACAATGAATAGCACAGGTAGACGGGTGAAATCTTTCTATATATTGCTTCTAAATAGTCTATGAAACATATATGCAAAGCATCCAAACAGTACAATTCGCCAATTTTTTGTTCTTCAAGTTTAAGTGAACAATGAGCCCCATTGTTAATCCTTTATCGGAAATTATTTGTAACTTTCGACAAGTAGAACAATGAATGGAACTGGTAGACGGTTGAAATCTTTTTATATATTGCTTCTAAATAGTCTAAGAAACATATATGCAAAGTATCCAAACAGTACAATTCGCCAATTTTTTGTTCTTTAAGTTTAAGTGAACTACGAGCCCAATTGTTAATCCTTTAAAGGAAATTATTTGTAAATATCGACAAGTAGAACAATGAATGGATCATGTAGACGGTTGAAGTCATTGTATATATTGCTGCTATATAGTCTACGAAACATATATGCAAAGCATCCAAACAGTACCATTCGCCAATTTTTTGTTCTTCAAGTTTAAGTGAACAACGAGCCCCATTGATAATTATGAAACGGAAATTATTTGTAACTTTCTACAAGTAGAACAATGAATGGAACAGGTAGACGGTTGAAATCAATGTATATATTGCTTCTATATAGTCTAAGAAACATATATGCAAAGCATCCAAACAGTACCATTCGCCAATTTTTTGTTCTTCAAGTTTAAGTGAACAACGAGCCCCAATGGTTAATACTTTATCGGAAATTATTTGTAACTTCCGACAAGTAGAACAATGAATGGAACAGGTAGACGGTTGAAATCAATGTATATATTGCTTCTATATAGTCTAAGAAACATATATGCAAAGCATCCAAACAGTACCATTCGCCATTTTTTTGTTCTTCAAGTTTAAGTGAACAACGAGCCCCATTGTTAATCCTTTAAAGGAAATTATTTTTAAATTTCGACAAGTAGAACAATGAATGGAACAGGTAGACGGTTGAAATCTTAGTATATATTGCTTCTATATAGTCTAAGAAACATATATGCAAAGCATCCAAACAGTACCATTCGCCAATTTTTCTTTCTTCAAGTTTAAGTGAACAACGAGCCCCAATGGTTAATCCTTTATCGGAAATTATTTGTAACTTTCGACAAGTAGAACAATGAATGGAACAGGTAGACGGTTGAAATCTTTGTATATATTGCGTCTATATAGTCTAAGAAACATATATGCAAAGCATCCAAACAGTACCATTCGCCAATTTTTTGTTCTTCAAGTTTAAGTGAACAATGAGCCCCAATGGTTAATCCTTTATCCGTAATTATTGTAACTTTCGACAAGTAGAACAATGAATGGAACAGGTAGACGGTTGAAATCCTTGTATATATTGCGTCTATATAGTCTAAGAAACATATATGCAAAGCATCCAAACAGTACAATTCGCCAATTTATTGTTCTTCAAGTTTAAGTGAACTACGAGCCCCATTGTTAATCCTTTAACGGAAATTAATTGTAACTTTCTACAAGTAGAACAATGATTGGAACACGTAGACGGTTGAAATCTTTGTATATGTTGCTTCCATATAGTCTAAGAAACATATATGCAAAGCATCCAAACAGTACAATTCGCCAATTTTTTGTCCTTCAAGTTTAAGTGAACAATGAGCCCCATTGTTAAACCTTTATCGGAAATTATTTGTAACTTTCGACAAGTAGAACAATGAATGGAACAGGTAGACGGTTGAAATCTTTGTATATATTGCTTCTATATAGTCTAAGAAACATATATGCAAAGCATCCAAACAGTACAATTCGCCAATTTTTTGTTCTCCAAGTTTAAGTGAACAATGAGCCCCAATGGTTAATCCTTTATCCGTAATTATTTGTAAATTTCGACAAGTAGAACAATAAATGGAACAGGTAGACGGTTGAAATCCTTGTATATATTGCGTTTATATAGTCTAAGAAACATATATGCAAAGCATCCAAACAGTACAATTCGCCAATTTTTTGTTCTTTAAGTTTAAGTGAACTACGAGCCCAATTGTTAATCCTTTAAAGGAAATTATTTGTAAATATCGACAAGTAGAACAATGAATGGATCATGTAGACGGTTGAAGTCATTGTATATATTGCTTCTATATAGTCTATGAAACATATATGCATAGCATCCAAACAGTACCATTCGCCAATTTTTTGTTCTTCAAGTTTAAGTGAACAACGAGCCCCATTGATAATTATGAAACGGAAATTATTTGTAACTTTCTACAAATAGAACAATGAATGGAACAGGTAGACGGTTGAAATCAGTGTATATATTGCTTCTATATAGTCTAAGAAACATATATGCAAAGCATCCAAACAGTACCATTCGCCAATTTTTTGTTCTTCAAGTTTAAGTGAACAACGAGCCCCAATGGTTAATCCTTTATCGGAAATTATTTGTAACTTCCGACAAGTAGAACAATGAATGGAACAGGTAGACTGTTGAAATCTTTGTATATATTGCGTCTATATAGTCTAAGAAACATATATGCAAAGCATCCAAACACTACCATTCGCCAATTTTTTGTTCTTCAAGTTTAAGTGAACTACGAGCCCCATTGTTAATCCTTTAAAGGAAATTATTTGTAAATTTCGACAAGTAGAACAATGAATGGAACAGGTAGACTGTTGAAATCATTGTATATATTGCTTCTATATAGAATAAGAAACATATATGCAAAGCATCCAAACAGTACAATTCGCCAATTTATTGTTCTTCAAGTTTAAGTGAACAGCGAGCCCCATTGATAATCATGAAATGGAAATTATTTGTAACTCTCTACAAGTAGAACAATGAATAGTACAGGTAGACGGGTGAAATCTTTCTATATATTGCTTCTAAATAGTCTAAGAAACATATATGCAAAGCATCCAAACAGTACAATTCGCCAATTTTTTGTTCTTCAAGTTTAAGTGAACTACGAGCCCCATTGTTAATCCTTTAAAGGAAATTATTTGTAAATTTCGACATGTAGAACAATGAATGGATCAGGTAGACGGTTGAAATCATTGTATATATTGCTTCTATATAGCCTACGAAACATATATGCAAAGCATCCAAACAGTACAATTCGCCAATTTTTTGTTCTTCAAGTTTAAGTGAACTACGAGCCCCATTGTTAATCCTTTAACGGAAATTAATTGTAACTTTCTACAAGTAGAACAATGATTGGAACACGCAGACGGTTGAAATCTTTGTGTATATTGCTTCCATATAGTCTAAGAAACATATATGCAAAGCATCCAAACAGTACCATTCGCCAATTTTTTGTTCTTCAAGTTCAAGTGAACTACGAGCCCCATTGTTAATCCTTTAAAGGAAATTATTTGTAAATTTCGACAAGTAGAACAATGAATGGATCATGTAGACGGTTGAAATCATTGTATATATTGCTTCTATATAGCCTACGAAACATATATGCAAAGCATCCCAACAGTACAATTCGCCAATTCTTTGTTCTTCAAGTTTAAGTGAACAATGAGCCCCATTGTTAATCCTTTATCAGAAATTATTTGTAATTTTCGACAAGTAGAACAATGATTGGAACACACAGACGGTTGAAATCTTTGTATATATTGCTTCCATATAGTCTAAGAAACTTATATGCAAAGCATCCAAACAGTACCATTCGCCAATTTTTTGTTCTTCAAGTTTAAGTGAACTATGAGCCCCATTGTTAATCCTTTATCGGAAATTAGTTGTAACTTTCGACAAGTCGAACAATGAATGGAACAGGTAGACGGTTGAAATCCTTGTATATATTGCGTTTATATAGTCTAAGAAACATATATGCAAAGCATCCAAACAGTACAATTCGCCAATTTTTTGTTCTTTAAGTTTAAGTGAACTTCGAGCCCCATTGTTAATCCTTTAAAGGAAATTATTTGTAAATTTCGACAAGTAGAACAATGAATGGAACAGGTAGACGGTTGAAATCAATGTATATATTGCTTCTATATAGTCTAAGAAACATATATGCAAAGCATCTAAACAGTAACAATCGCCAATTTTTTGATCTTCAAGTTTAAGTGAACAGCGAGCCCCATTGATAATCATGAAATGGAAATTATTTGTAACTTTCTACAAGTAGAACAATGAATAGTACAGGTAGACGGGTGAAATCTTTCTATATATTGCTTCTAAATAGTCTATGAAACATATATGCAAACCATCCAAACAGTACAATTCGCCAATTTTTTGTTCTTCAAGTTTAAGTGAACAATGAGCCCCATTGTTAATCCTTTATCGGAAATTATTTGTAACTTTCGACAAGTAGAACAATGAATGGAACTGGTAGACGGTTGAAATCTTTTTATATATTGCTTCTAAATAGTCTAAGATACATATATGCAAAGTATCCAAACAGTACAATTCGCCAATTTTTTGTTCTTTAAATTTAAGTGAACTACGAGCCCAATTGTTAATCCTTTAAAGGAAATTATTTGTAAATATCGACAAGTAGAACAATGAATGGATCATGTAGACGGTTGAAGTCATTGTATATATTGCTTCTATATAGTCTACGAAACATATATGCAAAGCATCCAAACAGTACCATTCGCCAATTTTTTGTTCTTCAAGTTTAAGTGAACAACGAGCCCCATTGATAATTATGAAACGGAAATTATTTGTAACTTTCTACAAGTAGAACAATGAATGGAACAGGTAGACGGTTGAAATCAATGTATATATTGCTTCTATATAGTCTAAGAAACATATATGCAAAGCATCCAAACAGTACCATTCGCCAATTTTTTGTTCTTCAAGTTTAAGTGAACAACGAGCCCCAATGGTTAATCCTTTATCGGAAATTATTTGTAACTTCCGACAAGTAGAACAATGAATGGAACAGGTAGACGGTTGAAATCAATGTATATATTGCTTCTATATAGTCTAAGAAACATATATGCAAAGCATCCAAACAGTACCATTCGCCAATTTTTTGTTCTTCAAGTTTAAGTGAACAATGAGCCCCAATGGTTAATCCTTTATCGGAAATTATTTGTAATTTTCGACAAGTAGAACAATGAATGGAACAGGTAGACGATTGAAATCTTTGTATATATTGCTTCTATATAGTCTAAGAAACCTATATGCAAAGCATCTAAACAGTAACAATCGCCAATTTTTTGATCTTCAAGTTTAAGTGAACAGCGAGCCCCATTGATAATCATGAAATGGAAATTATTTGTAACTTTCTACAAGTAGAACAATGAATAGTACAGGTAGACGGGTTAAATCATTCTATATATTGCTTCTAAATAGTCTAAGAAACATATATGCAAAGCATCCAAATAGTACAATTCGCCATTTTTTTGTTCTTCAAGTTTAAGTGAACACCGAGCCCCATTGTTAATCCTTTAAAGGAAATTATTTGTAAATTTCGACAAGTAGAACAATGAATGGAACAGGTAGACGGTTGAAATCTTAGTATATATTGCGTCTATATAGTCTAAGAACCATATATGCAAAGCATCCAAACAGTACCATTCGCCAATTTTTTGTTCTTCAAGTTTAAGTGAACTACGAGCCCCATTGTTAATCCTTTAAAGGAAATTATTTCTAAATTTCGACAAGTAGAACAATGATTGGAACACGTAGACGGTTGAAATCAATGTATATATTGCTTCTATATAGTCTAAGAAACATATATGCAAAGCATCCAAACAGCACCATTCGCCAATTTTTTGTTCTTCAAGTTTAAGTGAACAATGAGCCCCATTGTTAATCCTTTACCGGAAATTATTTGTAACTTTCGACAAGTAGAACAATGAATGGAACTGGTAGACGGTTGAAATCATTGTATATATTGCTTCTATATAGTCTAAGAAACATATATGCAAAGCATCCAAACAGTACCATTCGCCAATTTTTCTTTCTTCAAGTTTAAGTGAACAACGAGCCCCAATGGTTAATCCTTTATCGGAAATTATTTGTAACTTTCGACAAGTAGAACAATGAATGGAACAGGTAGACGGTTGAAATCTTTGTATATATTGCGTCTATATAGTCTAAGAAACATATATGCAAAGCATCCAAACAGTACCATTCGCCAATTTTTTGTTCTTCAAGTTTAAGTGAACAATGAGCCCCAATGGTTAATCCTTTATCCGTAATTATTGTAACTTTCGACAAGTAGAACAATGAATGGAACAGGTAGACGGTTGAAATCCTTGTATATATTGCGTCTATATAGTCTAAGAAACATATATGCAAAGCATCCAAACAGTACAATTCGCCAATTTATTGTTCTTCAAGTTTAAGTGAACTACGAGCCCCATTGTTAATCCTTTAACGGAAATTAATTGTAACTTTCTACAAGTAGAACAATGATTGGAACACGTAGACGGTTGAAATCTATGCATATATTGCTTCCATATAGTCTAAGAAACATGTACGCAAAGCATCCAAACAGTACCATTCGCCAATTTTTTGTTCTTCAAGTTTAAGTGAACAATGAGCCCCAATGGTTAATCCTTTATCGAAAATTATTTGTAATTTTCGACAAGTAGAACAATGAATGGAACAGGTAGACGGTTGAAATCTTTGTATATATTTCATCTATATAATCTAAGAAACATATATGCAAAGCATCTAAACAGTAACAATCGCCAATTTTTTGATCTTCAAGTTTAAGTGAACAGCGAGCCCCATTGATCATCATGAAATGGAAATTATTTGTAACTTTCTACAAGTAGAACAATGAATAGCACAGGTAGACGGGTGAAATCTTTCTATATATTGCTTCTAAATAGTCTATGAAACATATATGCAAAGCATCCAAACAGTACAATTCGCCAATTTTTTGTTCTTCAAGTTTAAGTGAACAATGTGCCCCATTGTTAATCCTTTATCGGAAATTATTTGTAACTTTCGACAAGTAGAACAATGAATGGAACTGGTAGACGGTTGAAATCTTTTTATATATTGCTTCTAAATAGTCTAAGAAACATATATGCAAAGTATCCAAACAGTACAATTCGCCAATTTTTTGTTCTTTAAGTTTAAGTGAACTACGAGCCCAATTGTTAATCCTTTAAAGGAAATTATTTGTAAATATCGACAAGTGGAACAATGAATGGATCATGTAGACGGTTGAAGTCATTGTATATATTGCTTCTATATAGTCTACGAAACATATATGCAAAGCATCCAAACAGTACCATTCGCCAATTTTTTGTTCTTCAAGTTTAAGTGAACAACGAGCCCCATTGATAATTATGAAACGGAAATTATTTGTAACTTTCTACAAGTAGAACAATGAATGGAACAGGTAGACGGTTGAAATCAATGTATATATTGCTTCTATATAGTCTAAGAAACATATATGCAAAGCATCCAAACAGTACCATTCGCCAATTTTTTGTTCTTTAAGTTTAAGTGAACAACGAGCCCCAATGGTTAATACTTTATCGGAAATTATTTGTAACTTCCGACAAGTAGAACAATGAATGGAACAGGTAGACGGTTGAAATCTTTGTATATATTGCTTCTATATAGTCTAAGAAACATATATGCAAAGCATCCAAACAGTACAATTCGCCAATTTTTTGTTCTCCAAGTTTAAGTGAACAATGAGCCCCAATGGTTAATCCTTTATCCGTAATTATTTGTAAATTTCGACAAGTAGAACAATAAATGGAACAGGTAGACGGTTGAAATCCTTGTATATATTGCGTTTATATAGTCTAAGAAACATATATGCAAAGCATCCAAACAGTACAATTCGCCAATTTTTTGTTCTTTAAGTTTAAGTGAACTACGAGCCCAATTGTTAATCCTTTAAAGGAAATTATTTGTAAATATCGACAAGTAGAACAATGAATGGATCATGTAGACGGTTGAAGTCATTGTATATATTGCTTCTATATAGTCTATGAAACATATATGCATAGCATCCAAACAGTACCATTCGCCAATTTTTTGTTCTTCAAGTTTAAGTGAACAACGAGCCCCATTGATAATTATGAAACGGAAATTATTTGTAACTTTCTACAAATAGAACAATGAATGGAACAGGTAGACGGTTGAAATCAGTGTATATATTGCTTCTATATAGTCTAAGAAACATATATGCAAAGCATCCAAACAGTACCATTCGCCAATTTTTTGTTCTTCAAGTTTAAGTGAACAACGAGCCCCAATGGTTAATCCTTTATCGGAAATTATTTGTAACTTCCGACAAGTAGAACAATGAATGGAACAGGTAGACTGTTGAAATCTTTGTATATATTGCTTCTATATAGAATAAGAAACATATATGCAAAGCATCCAAACAGTACAATTCGCCAATTTATTGTTCTTCAAGTTTAAGTGAACAGCGAGCCCCATTGATAATCATGAAATGGAAATTATTTGTAACTCTCTACAAGTAGAACAATGAATAGTACAGGTAGACGGGTGAAATCTTTCTATATATTGCTTCTAAATAGTCTAAGAAACATATATGCAAAGCATCCAAACAGTACAATTCGCCAATTTTTTGTTCTTCAAGTTTAAGTGAACTACGAGCCCCATTGTTAATCCTTTAAAGGAAATTATTTGTAAATTTCGACATGTAGAACAATGAATGGATCAGGTAGACGGTTGAAATCATTGTATATATTGCTTCTATATAGCCTACGAAACATATATGCAAAGCATCCAAACAGTACCATTCGCCAATTTTTTGTTCTTCAAGTTTAAGTGAACAACGAGCCCCATTGATAATTATGAAACGGAAATTATTTGTAACTTTCTACAAATAGAACAATGAATGGAACAGGTAGACGGTTGAAATCAGTGTATATATTGCTTCTATATAGTCTAAGAAACATATATGCAAAGCATCCAAACAGTACCATTCGCCAATTTTTTGTTCTTCAAGTTTAAGTGAACTACGAGCCCCATTGTTAATCCTTTAAAGGAAATTATTTCTAAATTTCGACAAGTAGAACAATGATTGGAACACGTAGACGGTAGAAATCAATGTATATATTGCTTCTATATAGTCTAAGAAACATATATGCAAAGCATCCAAACAGTACCATTCGCCAATTTTTTGTTCTTTAAGTTTAAGTGAACAACGAGCCCCAATGGTTAATACTTTATCGGAAATTATTTGTAACTTCCGACAAGTAGAACAATGAATGGAACAGGTAGACGGTTGAAATCTTTGTATATATTGCTTCTATATAGTCTAAGAAACATATATGCAAAGCATCCAAACAGTACAATTCGCCAATTTTTTGTTCTCCAAGTTTAAGTGAACAATGAGCCCCAATGGTTAATCCTTTATCCGTAATTATTTGTAAATTTCGACAAGTAGAACAATAAATGGAACAGGTAGACGGTTGAAATCCTTGTATATATTGCGTTTATATAGTCTAAGAAACATATATGCAAAGCATCCAAACAGTACAATTCGCCAATTTTTTGTTCTTTAAGTTTAAGTGAACTACGAGCCCAATTGTTAATCCTTTAAAGGAAATTATTTGTAAATATCGACAAGTAGAACAATGAATGGATCATGTAGACGGTTGAAGTCATTGTATATATTGCTTCTATATAGTCTATGAAACATATATGCATAGCATCCAAACAGTACCATTCGCCAATTTTTTGTTCTTCAAGTTTAAGTGAACAACGAGCCCCATTGATAATTATGAAACGGAAATTATTTGTAACTTTCTACAAATAGAACAATGAATGGAACAGGTAGACGGTTGAAATCAGTGTATATATTGCTTCTATATAGTCTAAGAAACATATATGCAAAGCATCCAAACAGTACCATTCGCCAATTTTTTGTTCTTCAAGTTTAAGTGAACAACGAGCCCCAATGGTTAATCCTTTATCGGAAATTATTTGTAACTTCCGACAAGTAGAACAATGAATGGAACAGGTAGACTGTTGAAATCTTTGTATATATTGCGTCTATATAGTCTAAGAAACATATATGCAAAGCATCCAAACACTACCATTCGCCAATTTTTTGTTCTTCAAGTTTAAGTGAACTACGAGCCCCATTGTTAATCCTTTAAAGGAAATTATTTGTAAATTTCGACAAGTAGAACAATGAATGGAACAGGTAGACTGTTGAAATCATTGTATATATTGCTTCTATATAGAATAAGAAACATATATGCAAAGCATCCAAACAGTACAATTCGCCAATTTATTGTTCTTCAAGTTTAAGTGAACAGCGAGCCCCATTGATAATCATGAAATGGAAATTATTTGTAACTCTCTACAAGTAGAACAATGAATAGTACAGGTAGACGGGTGAAATCTTTCTATATATTGCTTCTAAATAGTCTAAGAAACATATATGCAAAGCATCCAAACAGTACAATTCGCCAATTTTTTGTTCTTCAAGTTTAAGTGAACTACGAGCCCCATTGTTAATCCTTTAAAGGAAATTATTTGTAAATTTCGACATGTAGAACAATGAATGGATCAGGTAGACGGTTGAAATCATTGTATATATTGCTTCTATATAGCCTACGAAACATATATGCAAAGCATCCAAACAGTACAATTCGCCAATTTTTTGTTCTTCAAGTTTAAGTGAACTACGAGCCCCATTGTTAATCCTTTAACGGAAATTAATTGTAACTTTCTACAAGTAGAACAATGATTGGAACACGCAGACGGTTGAAATCTTTGTGTATATTGCTTCCATATAGTCTAAGAAACATATATGCAAAGCATCCAAACAGTACCATTCGCCAATTTTTTGTTCTTCAAGTTCAAGTGAACTACGAGCCCCATTGTTAATCCTTTAAAGGAAATTATTTGTAAATTTCGACAAGTAGAACAATGAATGGATCATGTAGACGGTTGAAATCATTGTATATATTGCTTCTATATAGCCTACGAAACATATATGCAAAGCATCCCAACAGTACAATTCGCCAATTCTTTGTTCTTCAAGTTTAAGTGAACAATGAGCCCCATTGTTAATCCTTTATCAGAAATTATTTGTAATTTTCGACAAGTAGAACAATGATTGGAACACACAGACGGTTGAAATCTTTGTATATATTGCTTCCATATAGTCTAAGAAACTTATATGCAAAGCATCCAAACAGTACCATTCGCCAATTTTTTGTTCTTCAAGTTTAAGTGAACTATGAGCCCCATTGTTAATCCTTTATCGGAAATTAGTTGTAACTTTCGACAAGTCGAACAATGAATGGAACAGGTAGACGGTTGAAATCCTTGTATATATTGCGTTTATATAGTCTAAGAAACATATATGCAAAGCATCCAAACAGTACAATTCGCCAATTTTTTGTTCTTTAAGTTTAAGTGAACTACGAGCCCCATTGTTAATCCTTTAAAGGAAATTATTTGTAAATTTCGACAAGTAGAACAATGAATGGAACAGGTAGACGGTTGAAATCAATGTATATATTGCTTCTATATAGTCTAAGAAACATATATGCAAAGCATCTAAACAGTAACAATCGCCAATTTTTTGATCTTCAAGTTTAAGTGAACAGCGAGCCCCATTGATAATCATGAAATGGAAATTATTTGTAACTTTCTACAAGTAGAACAATGAATAGTACAGGTAGACGGGTGAAATCTTTCTATATATTGCTTCTAAATAGTCTATGAAACATATATGCAAACCATCCAAACAGTACAATTCGCCAATTTTTTGTTCTTCAAGTTTAAGTGAACTACGAGCCCCATTGTTAATCCTTTATCGGAAATTATTTGTAACTTTCGACAAGTAGAACAATGAATGGAACTGGTAGACGGTTGAAATCTTTTTATATATTGCTTCTAAATAGTCTAAGATACATATATGCAAAGTATCCAAACAGTACAATTCGCCAATTTTTTGTTCTTTAAATTTAAGTGAACTACGAGCCCAATTGTTAATCCTTTAAAGGAAATTATTTGTAAATATCGACAAGTAGAACAATGAATGGATCATGTAGACGGTTGAAGTCATTGTATATATTGCTTCTATATAGTCTACGAAACATATATGCAAAGCATCCAAACAGTACCATTCGCCAATTTTTTGTTCTTCAAGTTTAAGTGAACAACGAGCCCCATTGATAATTATGAAACGGAAATTATTTGTAACTTTCTACAAGTAGAACAATGAATGGAACAGGTAGACGGTTGAAATCAATGTATATATTGCTTCTATATAGTCTAAGAAACATATATGCAAAGCATCCAAACAGTACCATTCGCCAATTTTTTGTTCTTCAAGTTTAAGTGAACAACGAGCCCCAATGGTTAATCCTTTATCGGAAATTATTTGTAACTTCCGACAAGTAGAACAATGAATGGAACAGGTAGACGGTTGAAATCAATGTATATATTGCTTCTATATAGTCTAAGAAATATATATGCAAAGCATCCAAACAGTACCATTCGCCAATTTTTTGTTCTTCAAGTTTAAGTGAACAATGAGCCCCAATGGTTAATCCTTTATCCGTAATTATTGTAACTTTCGACAAGTAGAACAATGAATGGAACAGGTAGACGGTTGAAATCCTTGTATATATTGCGTCTATATAGTCTAAGAAACATATATGCAAAGCATCCAAACAGTACAATTCGCCAATTTATTGTTCTTCAAGTTTAAGTGAACTACGAACCCCATTGTTAATCCTTTAACGGAAATTAATTGTAACTTTCTACAAGTAGAACAATGATTGGAACACGTAGACGGTTGAAATCTTTGTATATGTTGCTTCCATATAGTCTAAGAAACATATATGCAAAGCATCCAAACAGTACAATTCGCCAATTTTTTGTCCTTCAAGTTTAAGTGAACAATGAGCCCCATTGTTAAACCTTTATCGGAAATTATTTGTAACTTTCGACAAGTAGAACAATGAATGGAACAGGTAGACGGTTGAAATCTTTGTATATATTGCTTCTATATAGTCTAAGAAACATATATGCAAAGCATCCAAACAGTACAATTCGCCAATTTTTTGTTCTCCAAGTTTAAGTGAACAATGAGCCCCAATGGTTAATCCTTTATCCGTAATTATTTGTAAATTTCGACAAGTAGAACAATAAATGGAACAGGTAGACGGTTGAAATCCTTGTATATATTGCGTTTATATAGTCTAAGAAACATATATGCAAAGCATCCAAACAGTACAATTCGCCAATTTTTTGTTCTTTAAGTTTAAGTGAACTACGAGCCCAATTGTTAATCCTTTAAAGGAAATTATTTGTAAATATCGACAAGTAGAACAATGAATGGATCATGTAGACGGTTGAAGTCATTGTATATATTGCTTCTATATAGTCTATGAAACATATATGCATAGCATCCAAACAGTACCATTCGCCAATTTTTTGTTCTTCAAGTTTAAGTGAACAACGAGCCCCATTGATAATTATGAAACGGAAATTATTTGTAACTTTCTACAAATAGAACAATGAATGGAACAGGTAGACGGTTGAAATCAGTGTATATATTGCTTCTATATAGTCTAAGAAACATATATGCAAAGCATCCAAACAGTACCATTCGCCAATTTTTTGTTCTTCAAGTTTAAGTGAACAACGAGCCCCAATGGTTAATCCTTTATCGGAAATTATTTGTAACTTCCGACAAGTAGAACAATGAATGGAACAGGTAGACTGTTGAAATCTTTGTATATATTGCGTCTATATAGTCTAAGAAACATATATGCAAAGCATCCAAACACTACCATTCGCCAATTTTTTGTTCTTCAAGTTTAAGTGAACTACGAGCCCCATTGTTAATCCTTTAAAGGAAATTATTTGTAAATTTCGACAAGTAGAACAATGAATGGAACAGGTAGACTGTTGAAATCATTGTATATATTGCTTCTATATAGAATAAGAAACATATATGCAAAGCATCCAAACAGTACAATTCGCCAATTTATTGTTCTTCAAGTTTAAGTGAACAACGAGCCCCATTGTTAATCCTTTAAAGGAAATTATTTGTAAATTTCGACAAGTAGAACAATGAATGGAACAGGTAGACGGTTGAAATCAATGTATATATTGCTTCTATATAGAATAAGAAACATATATGCAAAGCATCCAAACAGTACAATTCGCCAATTTATTGTTCTTCAAGTTTAAGTGAACAACGAGCCCCATTGTTAATCCTTTAAAGGAAATTATTTGTAAATTTCGACAAGTAGAACAATGAATGGAACAGGTAGACGGTTGAAATCAATGTATATATTGCTTCTATATAGTCTAAGAAACATATATGCAAAGCATCTAAACAGTAACAATCGCCAATTTTTTGATCTTCAAGTTTAAGTGAACAGCGAGCCCCATTGATAATCATGAAATGGAAATTATTTGTAACTTTCTACAAGTAGAACAATGAATAGTACAGGTAGACGGGTGAAATCTTTCTATATATTGCTTCTAAATAGTCTATGAAACATGTACGCAAAGCATCCAAACAGTACAATTCGCCAATTTTTTGTTCTTCAAGTTTAAGTGAACAATGAGCCCCATTGTTAATCCTTTATCGGAAATTATTTGTAACTTTCGACAAGTAGAACAATGAATGGAACTGGTAGACGGTTGAAATCTTTTTATATATTGCTTCTAAATAGTCTAAGAAACATATATGCAAAGTATCCAAACAGTACAATTCGCCAATTTTTTGTTCTTTAAATTTAAGTGAACTACGAGCCCAATTGTTAATCCTTTAAAGGAAATTATTTGTAAATATCGACAAGTAGAACAATGAATGGATCATGTAGACGGTTGAAGTCATTGTATATATTGCTTCTGTATAGTCTACGAAACATATATGCAAAGCATCCAAACAGTACCATTCGCCAATTTTTTGTTCTTCAAGTTTAAGTGAACAACGAGCCCCATTGATAATTATGAAACGGAAATTATTTGTAACTTTCTACAAGTAGAACAATGAATGGAACAGGTAGACGGTTGAAATCAATGTATATATTGCTTCTATATAGTCTAAGAAACATATATGCAAAGCATCCAAACAGTACCATTCGCCAATTTTTTGTTCTTCAAGTTTAAGTGAACTACGAGCCCCATTGTTAATCCTTTAAAGGAAATTATTTCTAAATTTCGACAAGTAGAACAATGATTGGAACACGTAGACGGTTGAAATCAATGTATATATTGCTTCTATATAGTCTAAGAAACATATATGCAAAGCATCCAAACAGCACCATTCGCCAATTTTTTGTTCTTCAAGTTTAAGTGAACAATGAGCCCCATTGTTAATCCTTTACCGGAAATTATTTGTAACTTTCGACAAGTAGAACAATGAATGGAACTGGTAGACGGTTGAAATCATTGTATATATTGCTTCTATATAGTCTAAGAAACATATATGCAAAGCATCCAAACAGTACCATTCGCCAATTTTTCTTTCTTCAAGTTTAAGTGAACAACGAGCCCCAATGGTTAATCCTTTATCGGAAATTATTTGTAACTTTCGACAAGTAGAACAATGAATGGAACAGGTAGACGGTTGAAATCTTTGTATATGTTGCGTCTATATAGTCTAAGAAACATATATGCAAAGCATCCAAACAGTACCATTCGCCAATTTTTTGTTCTTCAAGTTTAAGTGAACAATGAGCCCCAATGGTTAATCCTTTATCCGTAATTATTGTAACTTTCGACAAGTAGAACAATGAATGGAACAGGTAGACGGTTGAAATCCTTGTATATATTGCGTCTATATAGTCTAAGAAACATATATGCAAAGCATCCAAACAGTACAATTCGCCAATTTATTGTTCTTCAAGTTTAAGTGAACTACGAGCCCCATTGTTAATCCTTTAACGGAAATTAATTGTAACTTTCTACAAGTAGAACAATGATTGGAACACGTAGACGGTTGAAATCTATGCATACATTGCTTCCATATAGTCTAAGAAACATGTACGAAAAGCATCCAAACAGTACCATTCGCCAATTTTTTGTTCTTCAAGTTTAAGTGAACAATGAGCCCCAATGGTTAATCCTTTATCGAAAATTATTTGTAATTTTCGACAAGTAGAACAATGAATGGAACAGGTAGACGGTTGAAATCTTTGTATATATTGCATCTATATAATCTAAGAAACATATATGCAAAGCATCTAAACAGTAACAATCGCCAATTTTTTGTTCTTCAAGTTTAAGTGAACTACGAGCCCCATTGTTAATCCTTTAAAGGAAATTATTTCTAAATATCGACAAGTAGAACAATGATTGGAACAGGTAGACTGTTGAAATCATTGTATATATTGCTTCTATATAGTCTAAGAAACATATATGCAAAGTATCCAAACAGTACAATTCGCCAATTTATTGTTCTTCAAGTTTAAGTGAACAACGAGCCCCATTGTTAATCCTTTAAAGGAAATTATTTGTAAATTTCGACAAGTAGAACAATGAATGGAACAGGTAGACGGTTGAAATCTTAGTATATATTGCGTCTATATAGTCTAAGAACCATATATGCAAAGCATCCAAACAGTACCATTCGCCAATTTTTTGTTCTTCAAGTTTAAGTGAACTACGAGCCCCATTGTTAATCCTTTAAAGGAAATTATTTCTAAATATCGACAAGTAGAACAATGATTGGAACACGTAGACGGTTGAAATCTTTGCATATATTGCTTCCCTATAGTCTAAGAAACATGTACGCAAAGCATCCAAACAGTACCATTCGCCAATATTTTGTTCTTCAAGTTTATGTGAACAACGAGCCCCAATGGTTAATCCTTTATCGGAAATTATTTGTAACTTCCGACAAGTAGAACAATGAATGGAACAGGTAGACGGTTAAAATCAATGTATATATTGCTTCTATATAGTCTAAGAAACCTATATGCATAGCATCTAAACAGTAACAATCGCCAATTTTTTGATCTTCAAGTTTAAGTGAACAGCGAGCCCCATTGATAATCATGAAATGGAAATTATTTGTAACTTTCTACAAGTAGAACAATGAATAGTACAGGTAGACGGGTTAAATCATTCTATATATTGCTTCTAAATAGTCTAAGAAACATATATGCAAAGCATCCAAATAGTACCATTCGCCATTTTTTTGTTCTTCAAGTTTAAGTGAACAACGAGCCCCATTGTTAATCCTTTAAAGGAAATTATTTTTAAATTTCGACAAGTAGAACAATGAATGGAACAGGTAGACGGTTGAAATCTTAGTATATATTGCGTCTATATAGTCTAAGAACCATATATGCAAAGCATCCATACAGTACCATTCGCCAATTTTTTGTTCTTCAAGTTTAAGTGAACAACGAGCCCCATTGTTAATCCTTTAAAGGAAATTATTTCTAAATTTCGACAAGTAGAACAATGATTGGAACACGTAGACGGTTGAAATCTATGCATATATTGCTTCCATATAGTCTAAGAAACATGTACGCAAAGCATCCAAACAGTACCATTCGCCAATTTTTTGTTCTTCAAGTTTAAGTGAACAATGAGCCCCAATGGTTAATCCTTTATCGAAAATTATTTGTAATTTTCGACAAGTAGAACAATGAATGGAACAGGTAGACGGTTGAAATCTTTGTATATATTGCATCTATATAATCTAAGAAACATATATGCAAAGCATCTAAACAGTAACAATCGCCAATTTTTTGATCTTCAAGTTTAAGTGAACAGCGAGCCCCATTGATAATCATGAAATGGAAATTATTTGTAACTTTCTACAAGTAGAACAATGAATAGCACAGGTAGACGGGTGAAATCTTTCTATATATTGCTTCTAAATAGTCTATGAAACATATATGCAAAGCATCCAAACAGTACAATTCGCCAATTTTTTGTTCTTCAAGTTTAAGTGAACAATGAGCCCCATTGTTAATCCTTTATCGGAAATTATTTGTAACTTTCGACAAGTAGAACAATGAATGGAACTGGTAGACGGTTGAAATCTTTTTATATATTGCTTCTAAATAGTCTAAGAAACATATATGCAAAGTATCCAAACAGTACAATTCGCCAATTTTTTGTTCTTTAAGTTTAAGTGAACTACGAGCCCAATTGTTAATCCTTTAAAGGAAATTATTTGTAAATATCGACAAGTAGAACAATGAATGGATCATGTAGACGGTTGAAGTCATTGTATATATTGCTGCTATATAGTCTACGAAACATATATGCAAAGCATCCAAACAGTACCATTCGCCAATTTTTTGTTCTTCAAGTTTAAGTGAACAACGAGCCCCATTGATAATTATGAAACGGAAATTATTTGTAACTTTCTACAAGTAGAACAATGAATGGAACAGGTAGACGGTTGAAATCAATGTATATATTGCTTCTATATAGTCTAAGAAACATATATGCAAAGCATCCAAACAGTACCATTCGCCAATTTTTTGTTCTTCAAGTTTAAGTGAACAACGAGCCCCAATGGTTAATACTTTATCGGAAATTATTTGTAACTTCCGACAAGTAGAACAATGAATGGAACAGGTAGACGGTTGAAATCAATGTATATATTGCTTCTATATAGTCTAAGAAACATATATGCAAAGCATCCAAACAGTACCATTCGCCATTTTTTTGTTCTTCAAGTTTAAGTGAACAACGAGCCCCATTGTTAATCCTTTAAAGGAAATTATTTTTAAATTTCGACAAGTAGAACAATGAATGGAACAGGTAGACGGTTGAAATCTTAGTATATATTGCTTCTATATAGTCTAAGAAACATATATGCAAAGCATCCAAACAGTACCATTCGCCAATTTTTCTTTCTTCAAGTTTAAGTGAACAACGAGCCCCAATGGTTAATCCTTTATCGGAAATTATTTGTAACTTTCGACAAGTAGAACAATGAATGGAACAGGTAGACGGTTGAAATCTTTGTATATATTGCGTCTATATAGTCTAAGAAACATATATGCAAAGCATCCAAACAGTACCATTCGCCAATTTTTTGTTCTTCAAGTTTAAGTGAACAATGAGCCCCAATGGTTAATCCTTTATCCGTAATTATTGTAACTTTCGACAAGTAGAACAATGAATGGAACAGGTAGACGGTTGAAATCCTTGTATATATTGCGTCTATATAGTCTAAGAAACATATATGCAAAGCATCCAAACAGTACAATTCGCCAATTTATTGTTCTTCAAGTTTAAGTGAACTACGAGCCCCATTGTTAATCCTTTAACGGAAATTAATTGTAACTTTCTACAAGTAGAACAATGATTGGAACACGTAGACGGTTGAAATCTTTGTATATGTTGCTTCCATATAGTCTAAGAAACATATATGCAAAGCATCCAAACAGTACAATTCGCCAATTTTTTGTCCTTCAAGTTTAAGTGAACAATGAGCCCCATTGTTAAACCTTTATCGGAAATTATTTGTAACTTTCGACAAGTAGAACAATGAATGGAACAGGTAGACGGTTGAAATCTTTGTATATATTGCTTCTATATAGTCTAAGAAACATATATGCAAAGCATCCAAACAGTACAATTCGCCAATTTTTTGTTCTCCAAGTTTAAGTGAACAATGAGCCCCAATGGTTAATCCTTTATCCGTAATTATTTGTAAATTTCGACAAGTAGAACAATAAATGGAACAGGTAGACGGTTGAAATCCTTGTATATATTGCGTTTATATAGTCTAAGAAACATATATGCAAAGCATCCAAACAGTACAATTCGCCAATTTTTTGTTCTTTAAGTTTAAGTGAACTACGAGCCCAATTGTTAATCCTTTAAAGGAAATTATTTGTAAATATCGACAAGTAGAACAATGAATGGATCATGTAGACGGTTGAAGTCATTGTATATATTGCTTCTATATAGTCTATGAAACATATATGCATAGCATCCAAACAGTACCATTCGCCAATTTTTTGTTCTTCAAGTTTAAGTGAACAACGAGCCCCATTGATAATTATGAAACGGAAATTATTTGTAACTTTCTACAAATAGAACAATGAATGGAACAGGTAGACGGTTGAAATCAGTGTATATATTGCTTCTATATAGTCTAAGAAACATATATGCAAAGCATCCAAACAGTACCATTCGCCAATTTTTTGTTCTTCAAGTTTAAGTGAACAACGAGCCCCAATGGTTAATCCTTTATCGGAAATTATTTGTAACTTCCGACAAGTAGAACAATGAATGGAACAGGTAGACTGTTGAAATCTTTGTATATATTGCGTCTATATAGTCTAAGAAACATATATGCAAAGCATCCAAACACTACCATTCGCCAATTTTTTGTTCTTCAAGTTTAAGTGAACTACGAGCCCCATTGTTAATCCTTTAAAGGAAATTATTTGTAAATTTCGACAAGTAGAACAATGAATGGAACAGGTAGACTGTTGAAATCATTGTATATATTGCTTCTATATAGAATAAGAAACATATATGCAAAGCATCCAAACAGTACAATTCGCCAATTTATTGCTCTTCAAGTTTAAGTGAACAGCGAGCCCCATTGATAATCATGAAATGGAAATTATTTGTAACTCTCTACAAGTAGAACAATGAATAGTACAGGTAGACGGGTGAAATCTTTCTATATATTGCTTCTAAATAGTCTAAGAAACATATATGCAAAGCATCCAAACAGTACAATTCGCCAATTTTTTGTTCTTCAAGTTTAAGTGAACTACGAGCCCCATTGTTAATCCTTTAAAGGAAATTATTTGTAAATTTCGACATGTAGAACAATGAATGGATCAGGTAGACGGTTGAAATCATTGTATATATTGCTTCTATATAGCCTACGAAACATATATGCAAAGCATCCAAACAGTACAATTCGCCAATTTTTTGTTCTTCAAGTTTAAGTGAACTACGAGCCCCATTGTTAATCCTTTAACGGAAATTAATTGTAACTTTCTACAAGTAGAACAATGATTGGAACACGCAGACGGTTGAAATCTTTGTGTATATTGCTTCCATATAGTCTAAGAAACATATATGCAAAGCATCCAAACAGTACCATTCGCCAATTTTTTGTTCTTCAAGTTCAAGTGAACTACGAGCCCCATTGTTAATCCTTTAAAGGAAATTATTTGTAAATTTCGACAAGTAGAACAATGAATGGATCATGTAGACGGTTGAAATCATTGTATATATTGCTTCTATATAGCCTACGAAACATATATGCAAAGCATCCCAACAGTACAATTCGCCAATTCTTTGTTCTTCAAGTTTAAGTGAACAATGAGCCCCATTGTTAATCCTTTATCAGAAATTATTTGTAATTTTCGACAAGTAGAACAATGATTGGAACACACAGACGGTTGAAATCTTTGTATATATTGCTTCCATATAGTCTAAGAAACTTATATGCAAAGCATCCAAACAGTACCATTCGCCAATTTTTTGTTCTTCAAGTTTAAGTGAACTATGAGCCCCATTGTTAATCCTTTATCGGAAATTAGTTGTAACTTTCGACAAGTCGAACAATGAATGGAACAGGTAGACGGTTGAAATCCTTGTATATATTGCGTTTATATAGTCTAAGAAACATATATGCAAAGCATCCAAACAGTACAATTCGCCAATTTTTTGTTCTTTAAGTTTAAGTGAACTTCGAGCCCCATTGTTAATCCTTTAAAGGAAATTATTTGTAAATTTCGACAAGTAGAACAATGAATGGAACAGGTAGACGGTTGAAATCAATGTATATATTGCTTCTATATAGTCTAAGAAACATATATGCAAAGCATCTAAACAGTAACAATCGCCAATTTTTTGATCTTCAAGTTTAAGTGAACAGCGAGCCCCATTGATAATCATGAAATGGAAATTATTTGTAACTTTCTACAAGTAGAACAATGAATAGTACAGGTAGACGGGTGAAATCTTTCTATATATTGCTTCTAAATAGTCTATGAAACATATATGCAAACCATCCAAACAGTACAATTCGCCAATTTTTTGTTCTTCAAGTTTAAGTGAACAATGAGCCCCATTGTTAATCCTTTATCGGAAATTATTTGTAACTTTCGACAAGTAGAACAATGAATGGAACTGGTAGACGGTTGAAATCTTTTTATATATTGCTTCTAAATAGTCTAAGATACATATATGCAAAGTATCCAAACAGTACAATTCGCCAATTTTTTGTTCTTTAAATTTAAGTGAACTACGAGCCCAATTGTTAATCCTTTAAAGGAAATTATTTGTAAATATCGACAAGTAGAACAATGAATGGATCATGTAGACGGTTGAAGTCATTGTATATATTGCTTCTATATAGTCTACGAAACATATATGCAAAGCATCCAAACAGTACCATTCGCCAATTTTTTGTTCTTCAAGTTTAAGTGAACAACGAGCCCCATTGATAATTATGAAACGGAAATTATTTGTAACTTTCTACAAGTAGAACAATGAATGGAACAGGTAGACGGTTGAAATCAATGTATATATTGCTTCTATATAGTCTAAGAAACATATATGCAAAGCATCCAAACAGTACCATTCGCCAATTTTTTGTTCTTCAAGTTTAAGTGAACAACGAGCCCCAATGGTTAATCCTTTATCGGAAATTATTTGTAACTTCCGACAAGTAGAACAATGAATGGAACAGGTAGACGGTTGAAATCAATGTATATATTGCTTCTATATAGTCTAAGAAACATATATGCAAAGCATCCAAACAGTACCATTCGCCAATTTTTTGTTCTTCAAGTTTAAGTGAACAATGAGCCCCAATGGTTAATCCTTTATCGGAAATTATTTGTAATTTTCGACAAGTAGAACAATGAATGGAACAGGTAGACGATTGAAATCTTTGTATATATTGCTTCTATATAGTCTAAGAAACCTATATGCAAAGCATCTAAACAGTAACAATCGCCAATTTTTTGATCTTCAAGTTTAAGTGAACAGCGAGCCCCATTGATAATCATGAAATGGAAATTATTTGTAACTTTCTACAAGTAGAACAATGAATAGTACAGGTAGACGGGTTAAATCATTCTATATATTGCTTCTAAATAGTCTAAGAAACATATATGCAAAGCATCCAAATAGTACAATTCGCCATTTTTTTGTTCTTCAAGTTTAAGTGAACACCGAGCCCCATTGTTAATCCTTTAAAGGAAATTATTTGTAAATTTCGACAAGTAGAACAATGAATGGAACAGGTAGACGGTTGAAATCTTAGTATATATTGCGTCTATATAGTCTAAGAACCATATATGCAAAGCATCCAAACAGTACCATTCGCCAATTTTTTGTTCTTCAAGTTTAAGTGAACTACGAGCCCCATTGTTAATCCTTTAAAGGAAATTATTTCTAAATTTCGACAAGTAGAACAATGATTGGAACACGTAGACGGTTGAAATCAATGTATATATTGCTTCTATATAGTCTAAGAAACATATATGCAAAGCATCCAAACAGCACCATTCGCCAATTTTTTGTTCTTCAAGTTTAAGTGAACAATGAGCCCCATTGTTAATCCTTTACCGGAAATTATTTGTAACTTTCGACAAGTAGAACAATGAATGGAACTGGTAGACGGTTGAAATCATTGTATATATTGCTTCTATATAGTCTAAGAAACATATATGCAAAGCATCCAAACAGTACCATTCGCCAATTTTTCTTTCTTCAAGTTTAAGTGAACAACGAGCCCCAATGGTTAATCCTTTATCGGAAATTATTTGTAACTTTCGACAAGTAGAACAATGAATGGAACAGGTAGACGGTTGAAATCTTTGTATATATTGCGTCTATATAGTCTAAGAAACATATATGCAAAGCATCCAAACAGTACCATTCGCCAATTTTTTGTTCTTCAAGTTTAAGTGAACAATGAGCCCCAATGGTTAATCCTTTATCCGTAATTATTGTAACTTTCGACAAGTAGAACAATGAATGGAACAGGTAGACGGTTGAAATCCTTGTATATATTGCGTCTATATAGTCTAAGAAACATATATGCAAAGCATCCAAACAGTACAATTCGCCAATTTATTGTTCTTCAAGTTTAAGTGAACTACGAGCCCCATTGTTAATCCTTTAACGGAAATTAATTGTAACTTTCTACAAGTAGAACAATGATTGGAACACGTAGACGGTTGAAATCTATGCATATATTGCTTCCATATAGTCTAAGAAACATGTACGCAAAGCATCCAAACAGTACCATTCGCCAATTTTTTGTTCTTCAAGTTTAAGTGAACAATGAGCCCCAATGGTTAATCCTTTATCGAAAATTATTTGTAATTTTCGACAAGTAGAACAATGAATGGAACAGGTAGACGGTTGAAATCTTTGTATATATTTCATCTATATAATCTAAGAAACATATATGCAAAGCATCTAAACAGTAACAATCGCCAATTTTTTGATCTTCAAGTTTAAGTGAACAGCGAGCCCCATTGATCATCATGAAATGGAAATTATTTGTAACTTTCTACAAGTAGAACAATGAATAGCACAGGTAGACGGGTGAAATCTTTCTATATATTGCTTCTAAATAGTCTATGAAACATATATGCAAAGCATCCAAACAGTACAATTCGCCAATTTTTTGTTCTTCAAGTTTAAGTGAACAATGTGCCCCATTGTTAATCCTTTATCGGAAATTATTTGTAACTTTCGACAAGTAGAACAATGAATGGAACTGGTAGACGGTTGAAATCTTTTTATATATTGCTTCTAAATAGTCTAAGAAACATATATGCAAAGTATCCAAACAGTACAATTCGCCAATTTTTTGTTCTTTAAGTTTAAGTGAACTACGAGCCCAATTGTTAATCCTTTAAAGGAAATTATTTGTAAATATCGACAAGTGGAACAATGAATGGATCATGTAGACGGTTGAAGTCATTGTATATATTGCTTCTATATAGTCTACGAAACATATATGCAAAGCATCCAAACAGTACCATTCGCCAATTTTTTGTTCTTCAAGTTTAAGTGAACAACGAGCCCCATTGATAATTATGAAACGGAAATTATTTGTAACTTTCTACAAGTAGAACAATGAATGGAACAGGTAGACGGTTGAAATCAATGTATATATTGCTTCTATATAGTCTAAGAAACATATATGCAAAGCATCCAAACAGTACCATTCGCCAATTTTTTGTTCTTTAAGTTTAAGTGAACAACGAGCCCCAATGGTTAATACTTTATCGGAAATTATTTGTAACTTCCGACAAGTAGAACAATGAATGGAACAGGTAGACGGTTGAAATCTTTGTATATATTGCTTCTATATAGTCTAAGAAACATATATGCAAAGCATCCAAACAGTACAATTCGCCAATTTTTTGTTCTCCAAGTTTAAGTGAACAATGAGCCCCAATGGTTAATCCTTTATCCGTAATTATTTGTAAATTTCGACAAGTAGAACAATAAATGGAACAGGTAGACGGTTGAAATCCTTGTATATATTGCGTTTATATAGTCTAAGAAACATATATGCAAAGCATCCAAACAGTACAATTCGCCAATTTTTTGTTCTTTAAGTTTAAGTGAACTACGAGCCCAATTGTTAATCCTTTAAAGGAAATTATTTGTAAATATCGACAAGTAGAACAATGAATGGATCATGTAGACGGTTGAAGTCATTGTATATATTGCTTCTATATAGTCTATGAAACATATATGCATAGCATCCAAACAGTACCATTCGCCAATTTTTTGTTCTTCAAGTTTAAGTGAACAACGAGCCCCATTGATAATTATGAAACGGAAATTATTTGTAACTTTCTACAAATAGAACAATGAATGGAACAGGTAGACGGTTGAAATCAGTGTATATATTGCTTCTATATAGTCTAAGAAACATATATGCAAAGCATCCAAACAGTACCATTCGCCAATTTTTTGTTCTTCAAGTTTAAGTGAACAACGAGCCCCAATGGTTAATCCTTTATCGGAAATTATTTGTAACTTCCGACAAGTAGAACAATGAATGGAACAGGTAGACTGTTGAAATCTTTGTATATATTGCGTCTATATAGTCTAAGAAACATATATGCAAAGCATCCAAACACTACCATTCGCCAATTTTTTGTTCTTCAAGTTTAAGTGAACTACGAGCCCCATTGTTAATCCTTTAAAGGAAATTATTTGTAAATTTCGACAAGTAGAACAATGAATGGAACAGGTAGACTGTTGAAATCATTGTATATATTGCTTCTATATAGAATAAGAAACATATATGCAAAGCATCCAAACAGTACAATTCGCCAATTTATTGTTCTTCAAGTTTAAGTGAACAGCGAGCCCCATTGATAATCATGAAATGGAAATTATTTGTAACTCTCTACAAGTAGAACAATGAATAGTACAGGTAGACGGGTGAAATCTTTCTATATATTGCTTCTAAATAGTCTAAGAAACATATATGCAAAGCATCCAAACAGTACAATTCGCCAATTTTTTGTTCTTCAAGTTTAAGTGAACTACGAGCCCCATTGTTAATCCTTTAAAGGAAATTATTTGTAAATTTCGACATGTAGAACAATGAATGGATCAGGTAGACGGTTGAAATCATTGTATATATTGCTTCTATATAGCCTACGAAACATATATGCAAAGCATCCAAACAGTACCATTCGCCAATTTTTTGTTCTTCAAGTTTAAGTGAACAACGAGCCCCATTGATAATTATGAAACGGAAATTATTTGTAACTTTCTACAAATAGAACAATGAATGGAACAGGTAGACGGTTGAAATCAGTGTATATATTGCTTCTATATAGTCTAAGAAACATATATGCAAAGCATCCAAACAGTACCATTCGCCAATTTTTTGTTCTTCAAGTTTAAGTGAACTACGAGCCCCATTGTTAATCCTTTAAAGGAAATTATTTCTAAATTTCGACAAGTAGAACAATGATTGGAACACGTAGACGGTTGAAATCAATGTATATATTGCTTCTATATAGTCTAAGAAACATATATGCAAAGCATCCAAACAGTACCATTCGCCAATTTTTTGTTCTTTAAGTTTAAGTGAACAACGAGCCCCAATGGTTAATACTTTATCGGAAATTATTTGTAACTTCCGACAAGTAGAACAATGAATGGAACAGGTAGACGGTTGAAATCTTTGTATATATTGCTTCTATATAGTCTAAGAAACATATATGCAAAGCATCCAAACAGTACAATTCGCCAATTTTTTGTTCTCCAAGTTTAAGTGAACAATGAGCCCCAATGGTTAATCCTTTATCCGTAATTATTTGTAAATTTCGACAAGTAGAACAATAAATGGAACAGGTAGACGGTTGAAATCCTTGTATATATTGCGTTTATATAGTCTAAGAAACATATATGCAAAGCATCCAAACAGTACAATTCGCCAATTTTTTGTTCTTTAAGTTTAAGTGAACTACGAGCCCAATTGTTAATCCTTTAAAGGAAATTATTTGTAAATATCGACAAGTAGAACAATGAATGGATCATGTAGACGGTTGAAGTCATTGTATATATTGCTTCTATATAGTCTATGAAACATATATGCATAGCATCCAAACAGTACCATTCGCCAATTTTTTGTTCTTCAAGTTTAAGTGAACAACGAGCCCCATTGATAATTATGAAACGGAAATTATTTGTAACTTTCTACAAATAGAACAATGAATGGAACAGGTAGACGGTTGAAATCAGTGTATATATTGCTTCTATATAGTCTAAGAAACATATATGCAAAGCATCCAAACAGTACCATTCGCCAATTTTTTGTTCTTCAAGTTTAAGTGAACAACGAGCCCCAATGGTTAATCCTTTATCGGAAATTATTTGTAACTTCCGACAAGTAGAACAATGAATGGAACAGGTAGACTGTTGAAATCTTTGTATATATTGCGTCTATATAGTCTAAGAAACATATATGCAAAGCATCCAAACACTACCATTCGCCAATTTTTTGTTCTTCAAGTTTAAGTGAACTACGAGCCCCATTGTTAATCCTTTAAAGGAAATTATTTGTAAATTTCGACAAGTAGAACAATGAATGGAACAGGTAGACTGTTGAAATCATTGTATATATTGCTTCTATATAGAATAAGAAACATATATGCAAAGCATCCAAACAGTACAATTCGCCAATTTATTGTTCTTCAAGTTTAAGTGAACAGCGAGCCCCATTGATAATCATGAAATGGAAATTATTTGTAACTCTCTACAAGTAGAACAATGAATAGTACAGGTAGACGGGTGAAATCTTTCTATATATTGCTTCTAAATAGTCTAAGAAACATATATGCAAAGCATCCAAACAGTACAATTCGCCAATTTTTTGTTCTTCAAGTTTAAGTGAACTACGAGCCCCATTGTTAATCCTTTAAAGGAAATTATTTGTAAATTTCGACATGTAGAACAATGAATGGATCAGGTAGACGGTTGAAATCATTGTATATATTGCTTCTATATAGCCTACGAAACATATATGCAAAGCATCCAAACAGTACAATTCGCCAATTTTTTGTTCTTCAAGTTTAAGTGAACTACGAGCCCCATTGTTAATCCTTTAACGGAAATTAATTGTAACTTTCTACAAGTAGAACAATGATTGGAACACGCAGACGGTTGAAATCTTTGTGTATATTGCTTCCATATAGTCTAAGAAACATATATGCAAAGCATCCAAACAGTACCATTCGCCAATTTTTTGTTCTTCAAGTTCAAGTGAACTACGAGCCCCATTGTTAATCCTTTAAAGGAAATTATTTGTAAATTTCGACAAGTAGAACAATGAATGGATCATGTAGACGGTTGAAATCATTGTATATATTGCTTCTATATAGCCTACGAAACATATATGCAAAGCATCCCAACAGTACAATTCGCCAATTCTTTGTTCTTCAAGTTTAAGTGAACAATGAGCCCCATTGTTAATCCTTTATCAGAAATTATTTGTAATTTTCGACAAGTAGAACAATGATTGGAACACACAGACGGTTGAAATCTTTGTATATATTGCTTCCATATAGTCTAAGAAACTTATATGCAAAGCATCCAAACAGTACCATTCGCCAATTTTTTGTTCTTCAAGTTTAAGTGAACTATGAGCCCCATTGTTAATCCTTTATCGGAAATTAGTTGTAACTTTCGACAAGTCGAACAATGAATGGAACAGGTAGACGGTTGAAATCCTTGTATATATTGCGTTTATATAGTCTAAGAAACATATATGCAAAGCATCCAAACAGTACAATTCGCCAATTTTTTGTTCTTTAAGTTTAAGTGAACTACGAGCCCCATTGTTAATCCTTTAAAGGAAATTATTTGTAAATTTCGACAAGTAGAACAATGAATGGAACAGGTAGACGGTTGAAATCAATGTATATATTGCTTCTATATAGTCTAAGAAACATATATGCAAAGCATCTAAACAGTAACAATCGCCAATTTTTTGATCTTCAAGTTTAAGTGAACAGCGAGCCCCATTGATAATCATGAAATGGAAATTATTTGTAACTTTCTACAAGTAGAACAATGAATAGTACAGGTAGACGGGTGAAATCTTTCTATATATTGCTTCTAAATAGTCTATGAAACATATATGCAAACCATCCAAACAGTACAATTCGCCAATTTTTTGTTCTTCAAGTTTAAGTGAACTACGAGCCCCATTGTTAATCCTTTATCGGAAATTATTTGTAACTTTCGACAAGTAGAACAATGAATGGAACTGGTAGACGGTTGAAATCTTTTTATATATTGCTTCTAAATAGTCTAAGATACATATATGCAAAGTATCCAAACAGTACAATTCGCCAATTTTTTGTTCTTTAAATTTAAGTGAACTACGAGCCCAATTGTTAATCCTTTAAAGGAAATTATTTGTAAATATCGACAAGTAGAACAATGAATGGATCATGTAGACGGTTGAAGTCATTGTATATATTGCTTCTATATAGTCTACGAAACATATATGCAAAGCATCCAAACAGTACCATTCGCCAATTTTTTGTTCTTCAAGTTTAAGTGAACAACGAGCCCCATTGATAATTATGAAACGGAAATTATTTGTAACTTTCTACAAGTAGAACAATGAATGGAACAGGTAGACGGTTGAAATCAATGTATATATTGCTTCTATATAGTCTAAGAAACATATATGCAAAGCATCCAAACAGTACCATTCGCCAATTTTTTGTTCTTCAAGTTTAAGTGAACAACGAGCCCCAATGGTTAATCCTTTATCGGAAATTATTTGTAACTTCCGACAAGTAGAACAATGAATGGAACAGGTAGACGGTTGAAATCAATGTATATATTGCTTCTATATAGTCTAAGAAACATATATGCAAAGCATCCAAACAGTACCATTCGCCAATTTTTTGTTCTTCAAGTTTAAGTGAACAATGAGCCCCAATGGTTAATCCTTTATCGGAAATTATTTGTAATTTTCGACAAGTAGAACAATGAATGGAACAGGTAGACGATTGAAATCTTTGTATATATTGCTTCTATATAGTCTAAGAAACCTATATGCAAAGCATCTAAACAGTAACAATCGCCAATTTTTTGATCTTCAAGTTTAAGTGAACAGCGAGCCCCATTGATAATCATGAAATGGAAATTATTTGTAACTTTCTACAAGTAGAACAATGAATAGTACAGGTAGACGGGTTAAATCATTCTATATATTGCTTCTAAATAGTCTAAGAAACATATATGCAAAGCATCCAAATAGTACAATTCGCCATTTTTTTGTTCTTCAAGTTTAAGTGAACACCGAGCCCCATTGTTAATCCTTTAAAGGAAATTATTTGTAAATTTCGACAAGTAGAACAATGAATGGAACAGGTAGACGGTTGAAATCTTAGTATATATTGCGTCTATATAGTCTAAGAACCATATATGCAAAGCATCCAAACAGTACCATTCGCCAATTTTTTGTTCTTCAAGTTTAAGTGAACTACGAGCCCCATTGTTAATCCTTTAAAGGAAATTATTTCTAAATTTCGACAAGTAGAACAATGATTGGAACACGTAGACGGTTGAAATCAATGTATATATTGCTTCTATATAGTCTAAGAAACATATATGCAAAGCATCCAAACAGCACCATTCGCCAATTTTTTGTTCTTCAAGTTTAAGTGAACAATGAGCCCCATTGTTAATCCTTTACCGGAAATTATTTGTAACTTTCGACAAGTAGAACAATGAATGGAACTGGTAGACGGTTGAAATCATTGTATATATTGCTTCTATATAGTCTAAGAAACATATATGCAAAGCATCCAAACAGTACCATTCGCCAATTTTTCTTTCTTCAAGTTTAAGTGAACAACGAGCCCCAATGGTTAATCCTTTATCGGAAATTATTTGTAACTTTCGACAAGTAGAACAATGAATGGAACAGGTAGACGGTTGAAATCTTTGTATATATTGCGTCTATATAGTCTAAGAAACATATATGCAAAGCATCCAAACAGTACCATTCGCCAATTTTTTGTTCTTCAAGTTTAAGTGAACAACGAGCCCCATTGATAATTATGAAACGGAAATTATTTGTAACTTTCTACAAGTAGAACAATGAATGGAACAGGTAGACGGTTGAAATCAATGTATATATTGCTTCTATATAGTCTAAGAAACATATATGCAAAGCATCCAAACAGTACCATTCGCCAATTTTTTGTTCTTCAAGTTTAAGTGAACAACGAGCCCCAATGGTTAATCCTTTATCGGAAATTATTTGTAACTTCCGACAAGTAGAACAATGAATGGAACAGGTAGACGGTTGAAATCAATGTATATATTGCTTCTATATAGTCTAAGAAACATATATGCAAAGCATCCAAACAGTACCATTCGCCAATTTTTTGTTCTTCAAGTTTAAGTGAACAATGAGCCCCAATGGTTAATCCTTTATCGGAAATTATTTGTAATTTTCGACAAGTAGAACAATGAATGGAACAGGTAGACGATTGAAATCTTTGTATATATTGCTTCTATATAGTCTAAGAAACCTATATGCAAAGCATCTAAACAGTAACAATCGCCAATTTTTTGATCTTCAAGTTTAAGTGAACAGCGAGCCCCATTGATAATCATGAAATGGAAATTATTTGTAACTTTCTACAAGTAGAACAATGAATAGTACAGGTAGACGGGTTAAATCATTCTATATATTGCTTCTAAATAGTCTAAGAAACATATATGCAAAGCATCCAAATAGTACAATTCGCCATTTTTTTGTTCTTCAAGTTTAAGTGAACACCGAGCCCCATTGTTAATCCTTTAAAGGAAATTATTTGTAAATTTCGACAAGTAGAACAATGAATGGAACAGGTAGACGGTTGAAATCTTAGTATATATTGCGTCTATATAGTCTAAGAACCATATATGCAAAGCATCCAAACAGTACCATTCGCCAATTTTTTGTTCTTCAAGTTTAAGTGAACTACGAGCCCCATTGTTAATCCTTTAAAGGAAATTATTTCTAAATTTCGACAAGTAGAACAATGATTGGAACACGTAGACGGTTGAAATCAATGTATATATTGCTTCTATATAGTCTAAGAAACATATATGCAAAGCATCCAAACAGCACCATTCGCCAATTTTTTGTTCTTCAAGTTTAAGTGAACAATGAGCCCCATTGTTAATCCTTTACCGGAAATTATTTGTAACTTTCGACAAGTAGAACAATGAATGGAACTGGTAGACGGTTGAAATCATTGTATATATTGCTTCTATATAGTCTAAGAAACATATATGCAAAGCATCCAAACAGTACCATTCGCCAATTTTTCTTTCTTCAAGTTTAAGTGAACAACGAGCCCCAATGGTTAATCCTTTATCGGAAATTATTTGTAACTTTCGACAAGTAGAACAATGAATGGAACAGGTAGACGGTTGAAATCTTTGTATATATTGCGTCTATATAGTCTAAGAAACATATATGCAAAGCATCCAAACAGTACCATTCGCCAATTTTTTGTTCTTCAAGTTTAAGTGAACAATGAGCCCCAATGGTTAATCCTTTATCCGTAATTATTGTAACTTTCGACAAGTAGAACAATGAATGGAACAGGTAGACGGTTGAAATCCTTGTATATATTGCGTCTATATAGTCTAAGAAACATATATGCAAAGCATCCAAACAGTACAATTCGCCAATTTATTGTTCTTCAAGTTTAAGTGAACTACGAGCCCCATTGTTAATCCTTTAACGGAAATTAATTGTAACTTTCTACAAGTAGAACAATGATTGGAACACGTAGACGGTTGAAATCTATGCATATATTGCTTCCATATAGTCTAAGAAACATGTACGCAAAGCATCCAAACAGTACCATTCGCCAATTTTTTGTTCTTCAAGTTTAAGTGAACAATGAGCCCCAATGGTTAATCCTTTATCGAAAATTATTTGTAATTTTCGACAAGTAGAACAATGAATGGAACAGGTAGACGGTTGAAATCTTTGTATATATTTCATCTATATAATCTAAGAAACATATATGCAAAGCATCTAAACAGTAACAATCGCCAATTTTTTGATCTTCAAGTTTAAGTGAACAGCGAGCCCCATTGATCATCATGAAATGGAAATTATTTGTAACTTTCTACAAGTAGAACAATGAATAGCACAGGTAGACGGGTGAAATCTTTCTATATATTGCTTCTAAATAGTCTATGAAACATATATGCAAAGCATCCAAACAGTACAATTCGCCAATTTTTTGTTCTTCAAGTTTAAGTGAACAATGTGCCCCATTGTTAATCCTTTATCGGAAATTATTTGTAACTTTCGACAAGTAGAACAATGAATGGAACTGGTAGACGGTTGAAATCTTTTTATATATTGCTTCTAAATAGTCTAAGAAACATATATGCAAAGTATCCAAACAGTACAATTCGCCAATTTTTTGTTCTTTAAGTTTAAGTGAACTACGAGCCCAATTGTTAATCCTTTAAAGGAAATTATTTGTAAATATCGACAAGTGGAACAATGAATGGATCATGTAGACGGTTGAAGTCATTGTATATATTGCTTCTATATAGTCTACGAAACATATATGCAAAGCATCCAAACAGTACCATTCGCCAATTTTTTGTTCTTCAAGTTTAAGTGAACAACGAGCCCCATTGATAATTATGAAACGGAAATTATTTGTAACTTTCTACAAGTAGAACAATGAATGGAACAGGTAGACGGTTGAAATCAATGTATATATTGCTTCTATATAGTCTAAGAAACATATATGCAAAGCATCCAAACAGTACCATTCGCCAATTTTTTGTTCTTTAAGTTTAAGTGAACAACGAGCCCCAATGGTTAATACTTTATCGGAAATTATTTGTAACTTCCGACAAGTAGAACAATGAATGGAACAGGTAGACGGTTGAAATCTTTGTATATATTGCTTCTATATAGTCTAAGAAACATATATGCAAAGCATCCAAACAGTACAATTCGCCAATTTTTTGTTCTCCAAGTTTAAGTGAACAATGAGCCCCAATGGTTAATCCTTTATCCGTAATTATTTGTAAATTTCGACAAGTAGAACAATAAATGGAACAGGTAGACGGTTGAAATCCTTGTATATATTGCGTTTATATAGTCTAAGAAACATATATGCAAAGCATCCAAACAGTACAATTCGCCAATTTTTTGTTCTTTAAGTTTAAGTGAACTACGAGCCCAATTGTTAATCCTTTAAAGGAAATTATTTGTAAATATCGACAAGTAGAACAATGAATGGATCATGTAGACGGTTGAAGTCATTGTATATATTGCTTCTATATAGTCTATGAAACATATATGCATAGCATCCAAACAGTACCATTCGCCAATTTTTTGTTCTTCAAGTTTAAGTGAACAACGAGCCCCATTGATAATTATGAAACGGAAATTATTTGTAACTTTCTACAAATAGAACAATGAATGGAACAGGTAGACGGTTGAAATCAGTGTATATATTGCTTCTATATAGTCTAAGAAACATATATGCAAAGCATCCAAACAGTACCATTCGCCAATTTTTTGTTCTTCAAGTTTAAGTGAACAACGAGCCCCAATGGTTAATCCTTTATCGGAAATTATTTGTAACTTCCGACAAGTAGAACAATGAATGGAACAGGTAGACTGTTGAAATCTTTGTATATATTGCGTCTATATAGTCTAAGAAACATATATGCAAAGCATCCAAACACTACCATTCGCCAATTTTTTGTTCTTCAAGTTTAAGTGAACTACGAGCCCCATTGTTAATCCTTTAAAGGAAATTATTTGTAAATTTCGACAAGTAGAACAATGAATGGAACAGGTAGACTGTTGAAATCATTGTATATATTGCTTCTATATAGAATAAGAAACATATATGCAAAGCATCCAAACAGTACAATTCGCCAATTTATTGTTCTTCAAGTTTAAGTGAACAGCGAGCCCCATTGATAATCATGAAATGGAAATTATTTGTAACTCTCTACAAGTAGAACAATGAATAGTACAGGTAGACGGGTGAAATCTTTCTATATATTGCTTCTAAATAGTCTAAGAAACATATATGCAAAGCATCCAAACAGTACAATTCGCCAATTTTTTGTTCTTCAAGTTTAAGTGAACTACGAGCCCCATTGTTAATCCTTTAAAGGAAATTATTTGTAAATTTCGACATGTAGAACAATGAATGGATCAGGTAGACGGTTGAAATCATTGTATATATTGCTTCTATATAGCCTACGAAACATATATGCAAAGCATCCAAACAGTACAATTCGCCAATTTTTTGTTCTTCAAGTTTAAGTGAACTACGAGCCCCATTGTTAATCCTTTAACGGAAATTAATTGTAACTTTCTACAAGTAGAACAATGATTGGAACACGCAGACGGTTGAAATCTTTGTGTATATTGCTTCCATATAGTCTAAGAAACATATATGCAAAGCATCCAAACAGTACCATTCGCCAATTTTTTGTTCTTCAAGTTCAAGTGAACTACGAGCCCCATTGTTAATCCTTTAAAGGAAATTATTTGTAAATTTCGACAAGTAGAACAATGAATGGATCATGTAGACGGTTGAAATCATTGTATATATTGCTTCTATATAGCCTACGAAACATATATGCAAAGCATCCCAACAGTACAATTCGCCAATTCTTTGTTCTTCAAGTTTAAGTGAACAATGAGCCCCATTGTTAATCCTTTATCAGAAATTATTTGTAATTTTCGACAAGTAGAACAATGATTGGAACACACAGACGGTTGAAATCTTTGTATATATTGCTTCCATATAGTCTAAGAAACTTATATGCAAAGCATCCAAACAGTACCATTCGCCAATTTTTTGTTCTTCAAGTTTAAGTGAACTATGAGCCCCATTGTTAATCCTTTATCGGAAATGAGTTGTAACTTTCGACAAGTCGAACAATGAATGGAACAGGTAGACGGTTGAAATCCTTGTATATATTGCGTTTATATAGTCTAAGAAACATATATGCAAAGCATCCAAACAGTACAATTCGCCAATTTTTTGTTCTTTAAGTTTAAGTGAACTACGAGCCCCATTGTTAATCCTTTAAAGGAAATTATTTGTAAATTTCGACAAGTAGAACAATGAATGGAACAGGTAGACGGTTGAAATCAATGTATATATTGCTTCTATATAGTCTAAGAAACATATATGCAAAGCATCTAAACAGTAACAATCGCCAATTTTTTGATCTTCAAGTTTAAGTGAACAGCGAGCCCCATTGATAATCATGAAATGGAAATTATTTGTAACTTTCTACAAGTAGAACAATGAATAGTACAGGTAGACGGGTGAAATCTTTCTATATATTGCTTCTAAATAGTCTATGAAACATATATGCAAACCATCCAAACAGTACAATTCGCCAATTTTTTGTTCTTCAAGTTTAAGTGAACAATGAGCCCCATTGTTAATCCTTTATCGGAAATTATTTGTAACTTTCGACAAGTAGAACAATGAATGGAACTGGTAGACGGTTGAAATCTTTTTATATATTGCTTCTAAATAGTCTAAGATACATATATGCAAAGTATCCAAACAGTACAATTCGCCAATTTTTTGTTCTTTAAATTTAAGTGAACTACGAGCCCAATTGTTAATCCTTTAAAGGAAATTATTTGTAAATATCGACAAGTAGAACAATGAATGGATCATGTAGACGGTTGAAGTCATTGTATATATTGCTTCTATATAGTCTACGAAACATATATGCAAAGCATCCAAACAGTACCATTCGCCAATTTTTTGTTCTTCAAGTTTAAGTGAACAACGAGCCCCATTGATAATTATGAAACGGAAATTATTTGTAACTTTCTACAAGTAGAACAATGAATGGAACAGGTAGACGGTTGAAATCAATGTATATATTGCTTCTATATAGTCTAAGAAACATATATGCAAAGCATCCAAACAGTACCATTCGCCAATTTTTTGTTCTTCAAGTTTAAGTGAACAACGAGCCCCAATGGTTAATCCTTTATCGGAAATTATTTGTAACTTCCGACAAGTAGAACAATGAATGGAACAGGTAGACGGTTGAAATCAATGTATATATTGCTTCTATATAGTCTAAGAAACATATATGCAAAGCATCCAAACAGTACCATTCGCCAATTTTTTGTTCTTCAAGTTTAAGTGAACAATGAGCCCCAATGGTTAATCCTTTATCGGAAATTATTTGTAATTTTCGACAAGTAGAACAATGAATGGAACAGGTAGACGATTGAAATCTTTGTATATATTGCTTCTATATAGTCTAAGAAACCTATATGCAAAGCATCTAAACAGTAACAATCGCCAATTTTTTGATCTTCAAGTTTAAGTGAACAGCGAGCCCCATTGATAATCATGAAATGGAAATTATTTGTAACTTTCTACAAGTAGAACAATGAATAGTACAGGTAGACGGGTTAAATCATTCTATATATTGCTTCTAAATAGTCTAAGAAACATATATGCAAAGCATCCAAATAGTACAATTCGCCATTTTTTTGTTCTTCAAGTTTAAGTGAACACCGAGCCCCATTGTTAATCCTTTAAAGGAAATTATTTGTAAATTTCGACAAGTAGAACAATGAATGGAACAGGTAGACGGTTGAAATCTTAGTATATATTGCGTCTATATAGTCTAAGAACCATATATGCAAAGCATCCAAACAGTACCATTCGCCAATTTTTTGTTCTTCAAGTTTAAGTGAACTACGAGCCCCATTGTTAATCCTTTAAAGGAAATTATTTCTAAATTTCGACAAGTAGAACAATGATTGGAACACGTAGACGGTTGAAATCAATGTATATATTGCTTCTATATAGTCTAAGAAACATATATGCAAAGCATCCAAACAGCACCATTCGCCAATTTTTTGTTCTTCAAGTTTAAGTGAACAATGAGCCCCATTGTTAATCCTTTACCGGAAATTATTTGTAACTTTCGACAAGTAGAACAATGAATGGAACTGGTAGACGGTTGAAATCATTGTATATATTGCTTCTATATAGTCTAAGAAACATATATGCAAAGCATCCAAACAGTACCATTCGCCAATTTTTCTTTCTTCAAGTTTAAGTGAACAACGAGCCCCAATGGTTAATCCTTTATCGGAAATTATTTGTAACTTTCGACAAGTAGAACAATGAATGGAACAGGTAGACGGTTGAAATCTTTGTATATATTGCGTCTATATAGTCTAAGAAACATATATGCAAAGCATCCAAACAGTACCATTCGCCAATTTTTTGTTCTTCAACTTTAAGTGAACAATGAGCCCCAATGGTTAATCCTTTATCCGTAATTATTGTAACTTTCGACAAGTAGAACAATGAATGGAACAGGTAGACGGTTGAAATCCTTGTATATATTGCGTCTATATAGTCTAAGAAACATATATGCAAAGCATCCAAACAGTACAATTCGCCAATTTATTGTTCTTCAAGTTTAAGTGAACTACGAGCCCCATTGTTAATCCTTTAACGGAAATTAATTGTAACTTTCTACAAGTAGAACAATGATTGGAACACGTAGACGGTTGAAATCTATGCATATATTGCTTCCATATAGTCTAAGAAACATGTACGCAAAGCATCCAAACAGTACCATTCGCCAATTTTTTGTTCTTCAAGTTTAAGTGAACAATGAGCCCCAATGGTTAATCCTTTATCGAAAATTATTTGTAATTTTCGACAAGTAGAACAATGAATGGAACAGGTAGACGGTTGAAATCTTTGTATATATTTCATCTATATAATCTAAGAAACATATATGCAAAGCATCTAAACAGTAACAATCGCCAATTTTTTGATCTTCAAGTTTAAGTGAACAGCGAGCCCCATTGATCATCATGAAATGGAAATTATTTGTAACTTTCTACAAGTAGAACAATGAATAGCACAGGTAGACGGGTGAAATCTTTCTATATATTGCTTCTAAATAGTCTATGAAACATATATGCAAAGCATCCAAACAGTACAATTCGCCAATTTTTTGTTCTTCAAGTTTAAGTGAACAATGTGCCCCATTGTTAATCCTTTATCGGAAATTATTTGTAACTTTCGACAAGTAGAACAATGAATGGAACTGGTAGACGGTTGAAATCTTTTTATATATTGCTTCTAAATAGTCTAAGAAACATATATGCAAAGTATCCAAACAGTACAATTCGCCAATTTTTTGTTCTTTAAGTTTAAGTGAACTACGAGCCCAATTGTTAATCCTTTAAAGGAAATTATTTGTAAATATCGACAAGTGGAACAATGAATGGATCATGTAGACGGTTGAAGTCATTGTATATATTGCTTCTATATAGTCTACGAAACATATATGCAAAGCATCCAAACAGTACCATTCGCCAATTTTTTGTTCTTCAAGTTTAAGTGAACAACGAGCCCCATTGATAATTATGAAACGGAAATTATTTGTAACTTTCTACAAGTAGAACAATGAATGGAACAGGTAGACGGTTGAAATCAATGTATATATTGCTTCTATATAGTCTAAGAAACATATATGCAAAGCATCCAAACAGTACCATTCGCCAATTTTTTGTTCTTTAAGTTTAAGTGAACAACGAGCCCCAATGGTTAATACTTTATCGGAAATTATTTGTAACTTCCGACAAGTAGAACAATGAATGGAACAGGTAGACGGTTGAAATCAATGTATATATTGCTTCTATATAGTCTAAGAAACATATATGCAAAGCATCCAAACAGTACCATTCGCCAATTTTTTGTTCTTCAAGTTTAAGTGAACAATGAGCCCCAATGGTTAATCCTTTATCGGAAATTATTTGTAATTTTCGACAAGTAGAACAATGAATGGAACAGGTAGACGATTGAAATCTTTGTATATATTGCTTCTATATAGTCTAAGAAACCTATATGCATAGCATCTAAACAGTAACAATCGCCAATTTTTTGATCTTCAAGTTTAAGTGAACAGCGAGCCCCATTGATAATCATGAAATGGAAATTATTTGTAACTTTCTACAAGTAGAACAATGAATAGTACAGGTAGACGGGTTAAATCATTCTATATATTGCTTCTAAATAGTCTAAGAAACATATATGCAAAGCATCCAAATAGTACAATTCGCCATTTTTTTGTTCTTCAAGTTTAAGTGAACAACGAGCCCCATTGTTAATCCTTTAAAGGAAATTATTTTTAAATTTCGACAAGTAGAACAATGAATGGAACAGGTAGACGGTTGAAATCTTAGTATATATTGCGTCTATATAGTCTAAGAACCATATATGCAAAGCATCCATACAGTACCATTCGCCAATTTTTTGTTCTTCAAGTTTAAGTGAACTACGAGCCCCATTGTTAATCCTTTAAAGGAAATTATTTCTAAATTTCGACAAGTAGAACAATGATTGGAACACGTAGACGGTTGAAATCTTTGCATATATTGCTTCCATATAGTCTAAGAAATATGTACGCAAAGCATCCAAACAGTACCATTCGCCTATTTTTTCTTCTTCAAGTTTAAGTGAACAATGAGCCCCAATGGTAAATCCTTTATCGAAAATTATTTGTAATTTTCGACAAGTAGAACAATGAATGGAACAGGTAGACGGTTGAAATCTTTGTATATATTGCATCTATATAATCTAAGAAACATATATGCAAAGCATCTAAACAGTAACAATCGCCAATTTTTTGATCTTCAAGTTTAAGTGAACAGCGAGCCCCATTGATAATCATGAAATGGAAATTATTTGTAACTTTCTACAAGTAGAACAATGAATAGTACAGGTAGACGGGTGAAATCTTTCTATATATTGCTTCTAAATAGTCTATGAAACATATATGCAAAGCATCCAACAGTACAATTCGCCAATTTTTTGTTCTTCAAGTTTAAGTGAACAATGAGCCCCATTGTTAATCCTTTATCGGAAATTATTTGTAACTTTCGACAAGTAGAACAATGAATGGAACTGGTAGACGGTTGAAATCTTTTTATATATTGCTTCTAAATAGTCTAAGAAACATATATGCAAAGTATCCAAACAGTACAATTCGCCAATTTTTTGTTCTTTAAGTTTAAGTGAACTACGAGCCCAATTGTTAATCCTTTAAAGGAAATTATTTGTAAATATCGACAAGTAGAACAATGAATGGATCATGTAGACGGTTGAAGTCATTGTATATATTGCTTCTATATAGTCTACGAAACATATATGCAAAGCATCCAAACAGTACCATTCGCCAATTTTTTGTTCTTCAAGTTTAAGTGAACAACGAGCCCCATTGATAATTGTGAAACGGAAATTATTTGTAACTTTCTACAAGTAGAACAATGAATGGAACAGGTAGACGGTTGAAATCAATGTATATATTGCTTCTATATAGTCTAAGAAACATATATGCAAAGCATCCAAACAGTACCATTCGCCAATTTTTTGTTCTTCAAGTTTAAGTGAACAACGAGCCCCAATGGTTAATCCTTTATCGGAAATTATTTGTAACTTCCGACAAGTAGAACAATGAATGGAACAGGTAGACGGTTGAAATCACTGTATATATTGCTTCTATATAGTCTAAGAAACATATATGCAAAGCATCCAAACAGTACCATTCGCCATTTTTTTGTTCTTCAAGTTTAAGTGAACTACCAGCCCCATTGTTAATCCTTTAAAGGAAATTATTTGTAAATTTCGACAAGTAGAACAATGAATGGATCAGGTAGACGGTTGAAATCATTGTATATATTGCTTCTATATAATCTACGAAACATATATGCAAAGCATCCAAACAGTACAATTCGCCAATTTTTTGTTCTTCAAGTTTAAGTGGACTACGAGCCCCATTGTTAATCCTTTATCGGAAATTATTTGTAACTTTCGACAACTAGAACAATGAATGGAACAGGTAGACGGTTGAAATCTTTGTATATATTGCTTCCATATAGTCTAAGAAACATGTACGCAAAGCATCCAAACAGTACCATTCGCCAATTTTTTGATCTTCAAATTTAAGTGAACAGCGAGCCCCATTGATAATCATGAAATGGAAATTATTTGTAACTTTCTACAAGTAGAACAATGAATAGTACAGGTAGACGGGTGAAATCTTTCTATATATTGCTTCTAAATAGTCTAAGAAACATATATGCAAAGCATCCAAACAGTACAATTCGCCAATTTTTTGTTCTCCAAGTTCAAGTGAACTACGTGCCCCATTGTTAATCCTTTAAAGGAAATTATTTGTAAATTTCGACAAGTAGAACAATGAATGGATCATGTAGACGGTTGAAATCATTGTATATATTGCTTCTATATAGCCTACGAAACATATATGCAAAGCATCCAAACAGTACCATTCATCAATTTTTTGTTCTTCAAGTTTAAGTGAACAACGAGCCCCATCGTTAATCCTTTAACTGAAATTAATTGTAACTTTCTACAAGTAGTACAATGATTGGAACACGTAGACGGTTGAAATCTTTGTATATATTGCTACCATATAGTCTAAGAAACATGTACGCAAAGCATCCAAACAGTACCATTCGCCAATTTTTTGTTCTTCAAGTTTAAGTGAACTACGAGCCCCAATGGTTAATACTTTATCAGAAATTATTTGTAATTTTCGACAAGTAGAACAATGATTGGAACACACAGACGGTTGAAATCTTTGTATATATTGCTTCCATATAGTCTAAGAAACATATATGCAAAGCATCCAAACAGTTCCATTCGCCAATTTCTTGTTCTTCAAGTTTAAGTGAACAATGAGCCCCATTGTTAATCCTTTATCGGAAATTATTTGTATCTTTCGACAAGTAGAACATTGAATGGAACAGGTAGACGGTTGAAATCTTTGTATATATTGCTTCTATATAGTATAAGAAACATATATGCAAATCATCCAAACAGTACAATTCGCCAATTTTTTGATCTTCAAGTTTAAGTGAACAGCGAGCCCCATTGATAATCATGAAATGGAAATTATTTGTAACTTTCGACAAGTAGAACAATGAATGGAACCGGTAGACGGTTGAAATCTTTGTATATATTGCTTCTATATAGTCTAAGAAACATATATGCAAAGCATCCAAACAGTACCATTCGCCAATTTTTTGTTCTTCAAGTTTAAGTGAACAACGAGCCCCATTGTTAATCCTTTAAAGGAAATTATTTGTAAATTTCGACGAGTAGAACAATGATTGGAACACGTAGACGGTTGAAATCTTTGTATATATTGCTTCCATATAGTCAAAAAAACATGTACGCAAAGCATCCAAACAGTACCATTCGCCAATTTTTTGTTCTTCAAGTTTAAGTGAACATTGAGCCCCAATGGTTAATCCTTTATCGGAAATTATTTGTAACTTTCGACAAGTAGAACAATGAATGGAACAGGTAGACGGTTGAAATCTTTGTATATATTGCTTCTATATAATCTAAGAAACATATATGCAAATCATCCAAACAGTACAATTCGCCAATTATTTGATCTTCAAGTTTAAGTGAACTACGAGCCCAATTGTTAATCCTTTAAAGGAAATTATTTGTAAATTTCGACAAGTAGAACAATGATTGGAACACGTAGACGGTTGAAATCTTTGTATATATTGCTTCCATATAGTCTAAGAAACAGGTACGCAAAGCATCCAAACAGTACAATTCGCCAATTATTTGATCTTCAAGTTTAAGTGAACAACGAGCCCCATTGATAATCATGAAACGGAAATTATTTGTAACTTTCTACAAGTAGAACAATGAATAGTACAGGTAGACGGGTGAAATCTTTCTATATATTGCTTCTAAATAGTCTAAGAAACATATATGCAAAGCATCCAAACAGTACCATTCGCCAATTTTTCTTTCTTCAAGTTTAAGTGAACAACGAGCCCCAATGGTTAATCCTTTATCGGAAATTATTTGTAACTTTCGACAAGTAGAACAATGAATGGAACAGGTAGACGGTTGAAATCTTTGTATATATTGCGTCTATATAGTCTAAGAAACATATATGCAAAGCATCCAAACAGTACCATTCGCCAATTTTTTGTTCTTCAAGTTTAAGTGAACAATGAGCCCCAATGGTTAATCCTTTATCCGTAATTATTGTAACTTTCGACAAGTAGAACAATGAATGGAACAGGTAGACGGTTGAAATCTTTGTATATATTGCGTCTATATAGTCTAAGAAACATATATGCAAAGCATCCAAACAGTACCATTCGCCAATTTTTTGTTCTTCAAGTTTAAGTGAACAATGAGCCCCAATGGTTAATCCTTTATCCGTAATTATTGTAACTTTCGACATGTAGAACAATGAATGGAACAGGTAGACGGTTGAAATCCTTGTATATATTGCGTCTATATAGTCTAAGAAACATATATGCAAAGCATCCAAACAGTACAATTCGCCAATTTATTGTTCTTCAAGTTTAAGTGAACTACGAGCCCCATTGTTAATCCTTTAACGGAAATTAATTGTAACTTTCTACAAGTAGAACAATGATTGGAACACGTAGACGGTTGAAATCTTTGTATATGTTGCTTCCATATAGTCTAAGAAACATATATGCAAAGCATCCAAACAGTACAATTCGCCAATTTTTTGTCCTTCAAGTTTAAGTGAACAATGAGCCCCATTGTTAAACCTTTATCGGAAATTATTTGTAACTTTCGACAAGTAGAACAATGAATGGAACAGGTAGACGGTTGAAATCTTTGTATATATTGCTTCTATATAGACTAAGAAACATATATGCAAAGCATCCAAACAGTACAATTCGCCAATTTTTTGTTCTCCAAGTTTAAGTGAACAATGAGCCCCAATGGTTAATCCTTTATCCGTAATTATTTGTAAATTTCGACAAGTAGAACAATAAATGGAACAGGTAGACGGTTGAAATCCTTGTATATATTGCGTTTATATAGTCTAAGAAACATATATGCAAAGCATCCAAACAGTACAATTCGCCAATTTTTTGTTCTTTAAGTTTAAGTGAACTACGAGCCCAATTGTTAATCCTTTAAAGGAAATTATTTGTAAATATCGACAAGTAGAACAATGAATGGATCATGTAGACGGTTGAAGTCATTGTATATATTGCTTCTATATAGTCTATGAAACATATATGCATAGCATCCAAACAGTACCATTCGCCAATTTTTTGTTCTTCAAGTTTAAGTGAACAACGAGCCCCATTGATAATTATGAAACGGAAATTATTTGTAACTTTCTACAAATAGAACAATGAATGGAACAGGTAGACGGTTGAAATCAGTGTATATATTGCTTCTATATAGTCTAAGAAACATATATGCAAAGCATCCAAACAGTACCATTCGCCAATTTTTTGTTCTTCAAGTTTAAGTGAACAACGAGCCCCAATGGTTAATCCTTTATCGGAAATTATTTGTAACTTCCGACAAGTCGAACAATGAATGGAACAGGTAGACTGTTGAAATCTTTGTATATATTGCGTCTATATAGTCTAAGAAACATATATGCAGAGCATCCAAACACTACCATTCGCCAATTTTTTGTTCTTCAAGTTTAAGTGAACTACGAGCCCCATTGTTAATCCTTTAAAGGAAATTATTTGTAAATTTCGACAAGTAGAACAATGAATGGAACAGGTAGACTGTTGAAATCATTGTATATATTGCTTCTATATAGAATAAGAAACATATATGCAAAGCATCCAAACAGTACAATTCGCCAATTTATTGTTCTTCAAGTTTAAGTGAACAACGAGCCCCATTGTTAATCCTTTAAAGGAAATTATTTGTAAATTTCGACAAGTAGAACAATGAATGGAACAGGTAGACGGTTGAAATCAATGTATATATTGCTTCTATATAGTCTAAGAAACATATATGCAAAGCATCTAAACAGTAACAATCGCCAATTTTTTGATCTTCAAGTTTAAGTGAACAACGAGCCCCATTGATAATCATGAAATGGAAATTATTTGTAACTTTCTACAAGTAGAACAATGAATAGTACAGGTAGACGGGTGAAATCTTTCTATATATTGCTTCTAAATAGTCTATGAAACATATATGCAAACCATCCAAACAGTACAATTCGCCAATTTTTTGTTCTTCAAGATTAAGTGAACAATGAGCCCCATTGTTAATCCTTTATCGGAAATTATTTGTAACTTTCGACAAGTAGAACAATGAATGGAACTGGTAGACGGTTGAAATCTTTTTATATATTGCTTCTAAATAGTCTAAGAAACATATATGCAAAGTATCCAAACAGTACAATTCGCCAATTTTTTGTTCTTTAAATTTAAGTGAACTACGAGCCCAATTGTTAATCCTTTAAAGGAAATTATTTGTAAATATCGACAAGTAGAACAATGAATGGATCATGTAGACGGTTGAAGTCATTGTATATATTGCTTCTATATAGTCTACGAAACATATATGCAAAGCATCCAAACAGTACCATTCGCCAATTTTTTGTTCTTCAAGTTTAAGTGAACAACGAGCCCCATTGATAATTATGAAACGGAAATTATTTGTAACTTTCTACAAGTAGAACAATGAATGGAACAGGTAGACGGTTGAAATCAATGTATATATTGCTTCTATATAGTCTAAGAAACATATATGCAAAGCATCCAAACAGTACCATTCGCCAATTTTTTGTTCTTCAAGTTTAAGTGAACAACGAGCCCCAATGGTTAATCCTTTATCGGAAATTATTTGTAACTTCCGACAAGTAGAACAATGAATGGAACAGGTAGACGGTTGAAATCAATGTATATATTGCTTCTATATAGTCTAAGAAACATATATGCAAAGCATCCAAACAGTACCATTCGCCAATTTTTTGTTCTTCAAGTTTAAGTGAACAATGAGCCCCAATGGTTAATCCTTTATCGGAAATTATTTGTAATTTTCGACAAGTAGAACAATGAATGGAACAGGTAGACGATTGAAATCTTTGTATATATTGCTTCTATATAGTCTAAGAAACCTATATGCAAAGCATCTAAACAGTAACAATCGCCAATTTTTTGATCTTCAAGTTTAAGTGAACAGCGAGCCCCATTGATAATCATGAAATGGAAATTATTTGTAACTTTCTACAAGTAGAACAATGAATAGTACAGGTAGACGGGTTAAATCATTCTATATATTGCTTCTAAATAGTCTAAGAAACATATATGCAAAGCATCCAAATAGTACAATTCGCCATTTTTTTGTTCTTCAAGTTTAAGTGAACAACGAGCCCCATTGTTAATCCTTTAAAGGAAATTATTTGTAAATTTCGACAAGTAGAACAATGAATGGAACAGGTAGACGGTTGAAATCTTAGTATATATTGCGTCTATATAGTCTAAGAACCATATATGCAAAGCATCCAAACAGTACCATTCGCCAATTTTTTGTTCTTCAAGTTTAAGTGAACTACGAGCCCCATTGTTAATCCTTTAAAGGAAATTATTTCTAAATTTCGACAAGTAGAACAATGATTGGAACACGTAGACGGTTGAAATCAATGTATATATTGCTTCTATATAGTCTAAGAAACATATATGCAAAGCATCCAAACAGCACCATTCGCCAATTTTTTGTTCTTCAAGTTTAAGTGAACAATGAGCCCCATTGTTAATCCTTTACCGGAAATTATTTGTAACTTTCGACAAGTAGAACAATGAATGGAACTGGTAGACGGTTGAAATCATTGTATATATTGCTTCTATATAGTCTAAGAAACATATATGCAAAGCATCCAAACAGTACCATTCGCCAATTTTTCTTTCTTCAAGTTTAAGTGAACAACGAGCCCCAATGGTTAATCCTTTATCGGAAATTATTTGTAACTTTCGACAAGTAGAACAATAAATGGAACAGGTAGACGGTTGAAATCTTTGTATATATTGCGTCTATAAAGTCTAAGAAACATATATGCAAAGCATCCAAACAGTACCATTCGCCAATTTTTTGTTCTTCAAGTTTAAGTGAACAATGAGCCCCAATGGTTAATCCTTTATCCGTAATTATTGTAACTTTCGACAAGTAGAACATTGAATGGAACAGGTAGACGGTTGAAATCTTTGTATATATTGCTTCTATATAGTATAAGAAACATATATGCAAATCATCCAAACAGTACAATTCGCCAATTTTTTGATCTTCAAGTTTAAGTGAACAGCGAGCCCCATTGATAATCATGAAATGGAAATTATTTGTAACTTTCGACAAGTAGAACAATGAATGGAACCGGTAGACGGTTGAAATCTTTGTATATATTGCTTCTATATAGTCTAAGAAACATATATGCAAAGCATCCAAACAGTACCATTCGCCAATTTTTTGTTCTTCAAGTTTAAGTGAACAACGAGCCCCATTGTTAATCCTTTAAAGGAAATTATTTGTAAATTTCGACGAGTAGAACAATGATTGGAACACGTAGACGGTTGAAATCTTTGTATATATTGCTTCCATATAGTCAAAAAAACATGTACGCAAAGCATCCAAACAGTACCATTCGCCAATTTTTTGTTCTTCAAGTTTAAGTGAACATTGAGCCCCAATGGTTAATCCTTTATCGGAAATTATTTGTAACTTTCGACAAGTAGAACAATGAATGGAACAGGTAGACGGTTGAAATCTTTGTATATATTGCTTCTATATAATCTAAGAAACATATATGCAAATCATCCAAACAGTACAATTCGCCAATTATTTGATCTTCAAGTTTAAGTGAACTACGAGCCCAATTGTTAATCCTTTAAAGGAAATTATTTGTAAATTTCGACAAGTAGAACAATGATTGGAACACGTAGACGGTTGAAATCTTTGTATATATTGCTTCCATATAGTCTAAGAAACAGGTACGCAAAGCATCCAAACAGTACAATTCGCCAATTATTTGATCTTCAAGTTTAAGTGAACAACGAGCCCCATTGATAATCATGAAACGGAAATTATTTGTAACTTTCTACAAGTAGAACAATGAATAGTACAGGTAGACGGGTGAAATCTTTCTATATATTGCTTCTAAATAGTCTAAGAAACATATATGCAAAGCATCCAAACAGTACCATTCGCCAATTTTTCTTTCTTCAAGTTTAAGTGAACAACGAGCCCCAATGGTTAATCCTTTATCGGAAATTATTTGTAACTTTCGACAAGTAGAACAATGAATGGAACAGGTAGACGGTTGAAATCTTTGTATATATTGCGTCTATATAGTCTAAGAAACATATATGCAAAGCATCCAAACAGTACCATTCGCCAATTTTTTGTTCTTCAAGTTTAAGTGAACAATGAGCCCCAATGGTTAATCCTTTATCCGTAATTATTGTAACTTTCGACAAGTAGAACAATGAATGGAACAGGTAGACGGTTGAAATCTTTGTATATATTGCGTCTATATAGTCTAAGAAACATATATGCAAAGCATCCAAACAGTACCATTCGCCAATTTTTTGTTCTTCAAGTTTAAGTGAACAATGAGCCCCAATGGTTAATCCTTTATCCGTAATTATTGTAACTTTCGACATGTAGAACAATGAATGGAACAGGTAGACGGTTGAAATCCTTGTATATATTGCGTCTATATAGTCTAAGAAACATATATGCAAAGCATCCAAACAGTACAATTCGCCAATTTATTGTTCTTCAAGTTTAAGTGAACTACGAGCCCCATTGTTAATCCTTTAACGGAAATTAATTGTAACTTTCTACAAGTAGAACAATGATTGGAACACGTAGACGGTTGAAATCTTTGTATATGTTGCTTCCATATAGTCTAAGAAACATATATGCAAAGCATCCAAACAGTACAATTCGCCAATTTTTTGTCCTTCAAGTTTAAGTGAACAATGAGCCCCATTGTTAAACCTTTATCGGAAATTATTTGTAACTTTCGACAAGTAGAACAATGAATGGAACAGGTAGACGGTTGAAATCTTTGTATATATTGCTTCTATATAGACTAAGAAACATATATGCAAAGCATCCAAACAGTACAATTCGCCAATTTTTTGTTCTCCAAGTTTAAGTGAACAATGAGCCCCAATGGTTAATCCTTTATCCGTAATTATTTGTAAATTTCGACAAGTAGAACAATAAATGGAACAGGTAGACGGTTGAAATCCTTGTATATATTGCGTTTATATAGTCTAAGAAACATATATGCAAAGCATCCAAACAGTACAATTCGCCAATTTTTTGTTCTTTAAGTTTAAGTGAACTACGAGCCCAATTGTTAATCCTTTAAAGGAAATTATTTGTAAATATCGACAAGTAGAACAATGAATGGATCATGTAGACGGTTGAAGTCATTGTATATATTGCTTCTATATAGTCTATGAAACATATATGCATAGCATCCAAACAGTACCATTCGCCAATTTTTTGTTCTTCAAGTTTAAGTGAACAACGAGCCCCATTGATAATTATGAAACGGAAATTATTTGTAACTTTCTACAAATAGAACAATGAATGGAACAGGTAGACGGTTGAAATCAGTGTATATATTGCTTCTATATAGTCTAAGAAACATATATGCAAAGCATCCAAACAGTACCATTCGCCAATTTTTTGTTCTTCAAGTTTAAGTGAACAACGAGCCCCAATGGTTAATCCTTTATCGGAAATTATTTGTAACTTCCGACAAGTCGAACAATGAATGGAACAGGTAGACTGTTGAAATCTTTGTATATATTGCGTCTATATAGTCTAAGAAACATATATGCAAAGCATCCAAACACTACCATTCGCCAATTTTTTGTTCTTCAAGTTTAAGTGAACTACGAGCCCCATTGTTAATCCTTTAAAGGAAATTATTTGTAAATTTCGACAAGTAGAACAATGAATGGAACAGGTAGACTGTTGAAATCATTGTATATATTGCTTCTATATAGAATAAGAAACATATATGCAAAGCATCCAAACAGTACAATTCGCCAATTTATTGTTCTTCAAGTTTAAGTGAACAACGAGCCCCATTGTTAATCCTTTAAAGGAAATTATTTGTAAATTTCGACAAGTAGAACAATGAATGGAACAGGTAGACGGTTGAAATCAATGTATATATTGCTTCTATATAGTCTAAGAAACATATATGCAAAGCATCTAAACAGTAACAATCGCCAATTTTTTGATCTTCAAGTTTAAGTGAACAACGAGCCCCATTGATAATCATGAAATGGAAATTATTTGTAACTTTCTACAAGTAGAACAATGAATAGTACAGGTAGACGGGTGAAATCTTTCTATATATTGCTTCTAAATAGTCTATGAAACATATATGCAAACCATCCAAACAGTACAATTCGCCAATTTTTTGTTCTTCAAGATTAAGTGAACAATGAGCCCCATTGTTAATCCTTTATCGGAAATTATTTGTAACTTTCGACAAGTAGAACAATGAATGGAACTGGTAGACGGTTGAAATCTTTTTATATATTGCTTCTAAATAGTCTAAGAAACATATATGCAAAGTATCCAAACAGTACAATTCGCCAATTTTTTGTTCTTTAAATTTAAGTGAACTACGAGCCCAATTGTTAATCCTTTAAAGGAAATTATTTGTAAATATCGACAAGTAGAACAATGAATGGATCATGTAGACGGTTGAAGTCATTGTATATATTGCTTCTATATAGTCTACGAAACATATATGCAAAGCATCCAAACAGTACCATTCGCCAATTTTTTGTTCTTCAAGTTTAAGTGAACAACGAGCCCCATTGATAATTATGAAACGGAAATTATTTGTAACTTTCTACAAGTAGAACAATGAATGGAACAGGTAGACGGTTGAAATCAATGTATATATTGCTTCTATATAGTCTAAGAAACATATATGCAAAGCATCCAAACAGTACCATTCGCCAATTTTTTGTTCTTCAAGTTTAAGTGAACAACGAGCCCCAATGGTTAATCCTTTATCGGAAATTATTTGTAACTTCCGACAAGTAGAACAATGAATGGAACAGGTAGACGGTTGAAATCAATGTATATATTGCTTCTATATAGTCTAAGAAACATATATGCAAAGCATCCAAACAGTACCATTCGCCAATTTTTTGTTCTTCAAGTTTAAGTGAACAATGAGCCCCAATGGTTAATCCTTTATCGGAAATTATTTGTAATTTTCGACAAGTAGAACAATGAATGGAACAGGTAGACGATTGAAATCTTTGTATATATTGCTTCTATATAGTCTAAGAAACCTATATGCAAAGCATCTAAACAGTAACAATCGCCAATTTTTTGATCTTCAAGTTTAAGTGAACAGCGAGCCCCATTGATAATCATGAAATGGAAATTATTTGTAACTTTCTACAAGTAGAACAATGAATAGTACAGGTAGACGGGTTAAATCATTCTATATATTGCTTCTAAATAGTCTAAGAAACATATATGCAAAGCATCCAAATAGTACAATTCGCCATTTTTTTGTTCTTCAAGTTTAAGTGAACAACGAGCCCCATTGTTAATCCTTTAAAGGAAATTATTTGTAAATTTCGACAAGTAGAACAATGAATGGAACAGGTAGACGGTTGAAATCTTAGTATATATTGCGTCTATATAGTCTAAGAACCATATATGCAAAGCATCCAAACAGTACCATTCGCCAATTTTTTGTTCTTCAAGTTTAAGTGAACTACGAGCCCCATTGTTAATCCTTTAAAGGAAATTATTTCTAAATTTCGACAAGTAGAACAATGATTGGAACACGTAGACGGTTGAAATCAATGTATATATTGCTTCTATATAGTCTAAGAAACATATATGCAAAGCATCCAAACAGCACCATTCGCCAATTTTTTGTTCTTCAAGTTTAAGTGAACAATGAGCCCCATTGTTAATCCTTTACCGGAAATTATTTGTAACTTTCGACAAGTAGAACAATGAATGGAACTGGTAGACGGTTGAAATCATTGTATATATTGCTTCTATATAGTCTAAGAAACATATATGCAAAGCATCCAAACAGTACCATTCGCCAATTTTTCTTTCTTCAAGTTTAAGTGAACAACGAGCCCCAATGGTTAATCCTTTATCGGAAATTATTTGTAACTTTCGACAAGTAGAACAATGAATGGAACAGGTAGACGGTTGAAATCTTTGTATATATTGCGTCTATAAAGTCTAAGAAACATATATGCAAAGCATCCAAACAGTACCATTCGCCAATTTTTTGTTCTTCAAGTTTAAGTGAACAATGAGCCCCAATGGTTAATCCTTTATCCGTAATTATTGTAACTTTCGACAAGTAGAACAATGAATGGAACAGGTAGACGGTTGAAATCCTTGTATATATTGCGTCTATATAGTCTAAGAAACATATATGCAAAGCATCCAAACAGTACAATTCGCCAATTTATTGTTCTTCAAGTTTAAGTGAACTACGAGCCCCATTGTTAATCCTTTAACGGAAATTAATTGTAACTTTCTACAAGTAGAACAATGATTGGAACACGTAGACGGTTGAAATCTATGCATATATTGCTTCCATATAGTCTAAGAAACATGTACGCAAAGCATCCAAACAGTACCATTCGCCAATTTTTTGTTCTTCAAGTTTAAGTGAACAATGAGCCCCAATGGTTAATCCTTTATCGAAAATTATTTGTAATTTTCGACAAGTAGAACAATGAATGGAACAGGTAGACGGTTGAAATCTTTGTATATATTGCATCTATATAATCTAAGAAACATATATGCAAAGCATCTAAACAGTAACAATCGCCAATTTTTTGATCTTCAAGTTTAAGTGAACAGCGAGCCCCATTGATCATCATGAAATGGAAATTATTTGTAACTTTCTACAAGTAGAACAATGAATAGCACAGGTAGACGGGTGAAATCTTCCTATATATTGCTTCTAAATAGTCTATGAAACATATATGCAAAGCATCCAAACAGTACAATTCGCCAATTTTTTGTTCTTCAAGTTTAAGTGAACAATGTGCCCCATTGTTAATCCTTTATCGGAAATTATTTGTAACTTTCGACAAGTAGAACAATGAATGGAACTGGTAGACGGTTGAAATCTTTTTATATATTGCTTCTAAATAGTCTAAGAAACATATATGCAAAGTATCCAAACAGTACAATTCGCCAATTTTTTGTTCTTTAAGTTTAAGTGAACTACGAGCCCAATTGTTAATCCTTTAAAGGAAATTATTTGTAAATATCGACAAGTAGAACAATGAATGGATCATGTAGACGGTTGAAGTCATTGTATATATTGCTTCTATATAGTCTACGAAACATATATGCAAAGCATCCAAACAGTACCATTCGCCAATTTTTTGTTCTTCAAGTTTAAGTGAACAACGAGCCCCATTGATAATTATGAAACGGAAATTATTTGTAACTTTCTACAAGTAGAACAATGAATGGAACAGGTAGACGGTTGAAATCAATGTATATATTGCTTCTATATAGTCTAAGAAACATATATGCAAAGCATCCAAACAGTACCATTCGCCAATTTTTTGTTCTTTAAGATTAAGTGAACAACGAGCCCCAATGGTTAATACTTTATCGGAAATTATTTGTAACTTCCGACAAGTAGAACAATGAATGGAACAGGTAGACGGTTGAAATCAATGTATATATTGCTTCTATATAGTCTAAGAAACATATATGCAAAGCATCCAAACAGTACCATTCGCCAATTTTTTGTTCTTCAAGTTTAAGTGAACAATGAGCCCCAATGGTTAATCCTTTATCGGAAATTATTTGTAATTTTCGACAAGTAGAACAATGAATGGAACAGGTAGACGATTGAAATCTTTGTATATATTGCTTCTATATAGTCTAAGAAACCTATATGCATAGCATCTAAACAGTAACAATCGCCAATTTTTTGATCTTCAAGTTTAAGTGAACAGCGAGCCCCATTGATAATCATGAAATGGAAATTATTTGTAACTTTCTACAAGTAGAACAATGAATAGTACAGGTAGACGGGTTAAATCATTCTATATATTGCTTCTAAATAGTCTAAGAAACATATATGCAAAGCATCCAAATAGTACAATTCGCCATTTTTTTGTTCTTCAAGTTTAAGTGAACAACGAGCCCCATTGATAATTATGAAACGGAAATTATTTGTAACTTTCTACAAGTAGAACAATGAATGGAACAGGTAGACGGTTGAAATCAATGTATATATTGCTTCTATATAGTCTAAGAAACATATATGCAAAGCATCCAAACAGTACCATTCGCCAATTTTTTGTTCTGTAAGTTTAAGTGAACAACGAGCCCCAATGGTTAATACTTTATCGGAAATTATTTGTAACTTCCGACAAGTAGAACAATGAATGGAACAGGTAGACGGTTGAAATCAATGTATATATTGCTTCTATATAGTCTAAGAAACATATATGCAAAGCATCCAAACAGTACCATTCGCCAATTTTTTGTTCTTCAAGTTTAAGTGAACAATGAGCCCCATTGTTAATCCTTTATCGGAAATTATTTGTAACTTTCGACAAGTAGAACAATGAATGGAACTGGTAGACGGTTGAAATCTTTTTATATATTGCTTCTAAATAGTCTAAGAAACATATATGCAAAGTATCCAAACAGTACAATTCGCCAATTTTTTGTTCTTTAAGTTTAAGTGAACTACGAGCCCAATTGTTAATCCTTTAAAGGAAATTATTTGTAAATATCGACAAGTAGAAAAATGAATGGATCATGTAGACGGTTGAAGTCATTGTATATATTGCTTCTATATAGTCTACGAAACATATATGCAAAGCATCCAAACAGTACCATTCGCCAATTTTTTGTTCTTCAAGTTTAAGTGAACAACGAGCCCCATTGATAATTGTGAAACGGAAATTATTTGTAACTTTCTACAAGTAGAACAATGAATGGAACAGGTAGACGGTTGAAATCAATGTATATATTGCTTCTATATAGTCTAAGAAACATATATGCAAAGCATCCAAACAGTACCATTCGCCAATTTTTTGTTCTTCAAGTTTAAGTGAACAACGAGCCCCAATGGTTAATCCTTTATCGGAAATTATTTGTAACTTCCGACAAGTAGAACAATGAATGGAACAGGTAGACGGTTGAAATCACTGTATATATTGCTTCTATATAGTCTAAGAAACATATATGCAAATCATCCAAACAGTACCATTCGCCATTTTTTTGTTCTTCAAGTTTAAGTGAACTACCAGCCCCATTGTTAATCCTTTAAAGGAAATTATTTGTAAATTTCGACAAGTAGAACAATGAATGGATCAGGTAGACGGTTGAAATCATTGTATATATTGCTTCTATATAATCTACGAAACATATATGCAAAGCATCCAAACAGTACAATTCGCCAATTTTTTGTTCTCCAAGTTCAAGTGAACTACGTGCCCAATTGTTAATCCTTTAAAGGAAATTATTTGTAAATTTCGACAAGTAGAACAATGAATGGATCATGTAGACGGTTGAAATCATTGTATATATTGCTTCTATATAGCCTACGAAACATATATGCAAAGCATCCAAACAGTACCATTCATCAATTTTTTGTTCTTCAAGTTTAAGTGAACAACGAGCCCCATCGTTAATCCTTTAACTGAAATTAACTGTAACTTTCTACAAGTAGTACAATGATTGGAACACGTAGACGGTTGAAATCTTTGTATATATTGCTACCATATAGTCTAAGAAACATGTACGCAAAGCATCCAAACAGTACCATTCGCCAATTTTTTGTTCTTCAAGTTTAAGTGAACTACGAGCCCCAATGGTTAATACTTTATCAGAAATTATTTGTAAATTTCGACAAGTAGAACAATGAATGGAACAGGTAGACGGTTGAAATCCTTGTATATATTGCGTTTATATAGTCTAAGAAACATATATGCAAAGCATCCAAACAGTACAATTCGCCAATTATTTGATCTTCAAGTTTAAGTGAACTACGAGCTCCATTGTTAATACTTTAACGGAAATTCTTTGTAACTTGCGACAAGTAGAACAATGAATGGAACAGGTAGCCGGTTGAAATCAATGTATATATTGCGTCTATATAGTCTAAGAACCATATATGCAAAGCATCCAAACAGTACCATTCGCCAATTTTTTGTTCTTCAAGTTTAAGTGAACAACGAGCCCCATTGTTAATCCTTTAAAGGAAATTATTTCTAAATTTCGACAAGTAGAACAATGATTGGAACACGTAGACGGTTGAAATCTATGCATATATTGCTTCCATATAGTCTAAGAAACATGTACGCAAAGCATCCAAACAGTACCATTCGCCAATTTTTTGTTCTTCAAGTTTAAGTGAACAATGAGCCCCAATGGTTAATCCTTTATCGAAAATTATTTGTAATTTTCGACAAGTAGAACAATGAATGGAACAGGTAGACGGTTGAAATCTTTGTATATATTGCATCTATATAATCTAAGAAACATATATGCAAAGCATCTAAACAGTAACAATCGCCAATTTTTTGATCTTCAAGTTTAAGTGAACAGCGAGCCCCATTGATAATCATGAAATGGAAATTATTTGTAACTTTCTACAAGTAGAACAATGAATAGCACAGGTAGACGGGTGAAATCTTTCTATATATTGCTTCTAAATAGTCTATGAAACATATATGCAAAGCATCCAAACAGTACAATTCGCCAATTTTTTGTTCTTCAAGTTTAAGTGAACAATGAGCCCCATTGTTAATCCTTTATCGGAAATTATTTGTAACTTTCGACAAGTAGAACAATGAATGGAACTGGTAGACGGTTGAAATCTTTTTATATATTGCTTCTAAATAGTCTAAGAAACATATATGCAAAGTATCCAAACAGTACAATTCGCCAATTTTTTGTTCTTTAAGTTTAAGTGAACTACGAGCCCAATTGTTAATCCTTTAAAGGAAATTATTTGTAAATATCGACAAGTAGAACAATGAATGGATCATGTAGACGGTTGAAGTCATTGTATATATTGCTTCCATATAGTCTAAGAAACATGTACGCAAAGCATCCAAACAGTACCATTCGCCAATTTTTTGATCTTCAAATTTAAGTGAACAGCGAGCCCCATTGATAATCATGAAATGGAAATTATTTGTAACTTTCTACAAGTAGAACAATGAATAGTACAGGTAGACGGGTGAAATCTTTCTATATGTTGCTTCTAAATAGTCTAAGAAACATATATGCAAAGCATCCAAACAGTACAATTCGCCAATTTTTTGTTCTCCAAGTTCAAGTGAACTACGTGCCCCATTGTTAATCCTTTAAAGGAAATTATTTGTAAATTTCGACAAGTAGAACAATGAATGGATCATGTAGACGGTTGAAATCATTGTATATATTGCTTCTATATAGCCTACGAAACATATATGCAAAGCATCCAAACAGTACCATTCATCAATTTTTTGTTCTTCAAGTTTAAGTGAACAACGAGCCCCATCGTTAATCCTTTAACTGAAATTAATTGTAACTTTCTACAAGTAGTACAATGATTGGAACACGTAGACGGTTGAAATCTTTGTATATATTGCTACCATATAGTCTAAGAAACATGTACGCAAAGCATCCAAACAGTACCATTCGCCAATTTTTTGTTCTTCAAGTTTAAGTGAACTACGAGCCCCAATGGTTAATACTTTATCAGAAATTATTTGTAATTTTCGACAAGTAGAACAATGATTGGAACACACAGACGGTTGAAATCTTTGTATATATTGCTTCCATATAGTCTAAGAAACATATATGCAAAGCATCCAAACAGTACCATTCGCCAATTTTTTGTTCTTCAAGTTTAAGTGAACAATGAGCCCCATTGTTAATCCTTTATCGGAAATTATTTGTATCTTTCGACAAGTAGAACATTGAATGGAACAGGTAGACGGTTGAAATCTTTGTATATATTGCTTCTATATAGTATAAGAAACATATATGCAAATCATCCAAACAGTACAATTCGCCAATTTTTTGATCTTCAAGTTTAAGTGAACAGCGAGCCCCATTGATAATCATGAAATGGAAATTATTTGTAACTTTCGACAAGTAGAACAATGAATGGAACAGGTAGACGGTTGAAATCTTTGTATATATTGCTTCTATATAGTCTAAGAAACATATATGCAAAGCATCCAAACAGTACCATTCGCCAATTTTTTGTTCTTCAAGTTTAAGTGAACAACGAGCCCCATTGTTAATCCTTTAAAGGAAATTATTTGTAAATTTCGACGAGTAGAACAATGATTGGAACACGTAGACGGTTGAAATCTTTGCATATATTGCTTCCATATAGTCAAAAAAACATGTACGCAAAGCATCCAAACAGTACCATTCGCCAATTTTTTGTTCTTCAAGTTTAAGTGAACATTGAGCCCCAATGGTTAATCCTTTATCGGAAATTATTTGTAATTTTCGACAAGTAGAACAATGAATGGAACAGGTAGACGGTTGAAATCTTTGTATATATTGCTTCTATATAATCTAAGAAACATATATGCAAATCATCCAAACAGTACAATTCGCCAATTATTTGATCTTCAAGTTTAAGTGAACTACGAGCCCAATTGTTAATCCTTTAAAGGAAATTATTTGTAAATTTCGACAAGTAGAACAATGATTGGAACACGTAGACGGTTGAAATCTTTGTATATATTGCTTCCATATAGTCTAAGAAACAGGTACGCAAAGCATCCAAACAGTACAATTCGCCAATTATTTGATCTTCAAGTTTAAGTGAACAACGAGCCCCATTGATAATCATGAAACGGAAATTATTTGTAACTTTCTACAAGTAGAACAATGAATAGTACAGGTAGACGGGTGAAATCTTTCTATATATTGCTTCTAAATAGTCTAAGAAACATATATGCAAAGCATCCAAACAGTACCATTCGCCAATTTTTCTTTCTTCAAGTTTAAGTGAACAACGAGCCCCAATGGTTAATCCTTTATCGGAAATTATTTGTAACTTTCGACAAGTAGAACAATGAATGGAACAGGTAGACGGTTGAAATCTTTGTATATATTGCGTCTATATAGTCTAAGAAACATATATGCAAAGCATCCAAACAGTACCAATCGCCAATTTTTTGTTCTTCAAGTTTAAGTGAACAATGAGCCCCAATGGTTAATCCTTTATCCGTAATTATTGTAACTTTCGACAAGTAGAACAATGAATGGAACAGGTAGACGGTTGAAATCCTTGTATATATTGCGTCTATATAGTCTAAGAAACATATATGCAAAGCATCCAAACAGTACAATTCGCCAATTTATTGTTCTTCAAGTTTAAGTGAACTACGAGCCCCATTGTTAATCCTTTAACGGAAATTAATTGTAACTTTCTACAAGTAGAACAATGATTGGAACACGTAGACGGTTGAAATCTTTGTATATGTTGCTTCCATATAGTCTAAGAAACATATATGCAAAGCATCCAAACAGTACAATTCGCCAATTTGTTGTCCTTCAAGTTTAAGTGAACAATGAGCCCCATTGTTAAACCTTTATCGGAAATTATTTGTAACTTTCGACAAGTAGAACAATGAATGGAACAGGTAGCCGGTTGAAATCAATGTATATATTGCGTCTATATAGTCTAAGAACCATATATGCAAAGCATCCAAACAGTACCATTCGCCAATTTTTTGTTCTTCAAGTTTAAGTGAACAACGAGCCCCATTGTTAATCCTTTAAAGGAAATTATTTCTAAATTTCGACAAGTAGAACAATGATTGGAACACGTAGACGGTTGAAATCTATGCATATATTGCTTCCATATAGTCTAAGAAACATGTACGCAAAGCATCCAAACAGTACCATTCGCCAATTTTTTGTTCTTCAAGTTTAAGTGAACAATGAGCCCCAATGGTTAATCCTTTATCGAAAATTATTTGTAATTTTCGACAAGTAGAACAATGAATGGAACAGGTAGACGGTTGAAATCTTTGTATATATTGCATCTATATAATCTAAGAAACATATATGCAAAGCATCTAAACAGTAACAATCGCCAATTTTTTGATCTTCAAGTTTAAGTGAACAGCGAGCCCCATTGATAATCATGAAATGGAAATTACTTGTAACTTTCTACAAGTAGAACAATGAATAGTACAGGTAGACGGGTGAAATCTTTCTATATATTGCTTCTAAATAGTCTATGAAACATATATGCAAAGCATCCAAACAGTACAATTCGCCAATTTTTTGTTCTTCAAGTTTAAGTGAACAATGAGCCCCATTGTTAATCCTTTATCGGAAATTATTTGTAACTTTCGACAAGTAGAACAATGAATGGAACTGGTAGACGGTTGAAATCTTTTTATATATTGCTTCTAAATAGTCTAAGAAACATATATGCAAAGTATCCAAACAGTACAATTCGCCAATTTTTTGTTCTTTAAGTTTAAGTGAACTACGAGCCCAATTGTTAATCCTTTAAAGGAAATTATTTGTAAATATCGACAAGTAGAACAATGAATGGATCATGTAGACGGTTGAAGTCATTGTATATATTGCTTCTATATAGTCTACGAAACATATATGCAAAGCATCCAAACAGTACCATTCGCCAATTTTTTGTTCTTCAAGTTTAAGTGAACAACGAGCCCCATTGATAATTATGAAACGGAAATTATTTGTAACTTTCTACAAGTAGAACAATGAATGGAACAGGTAGACGGTTGAAATCAATGTATATATTGCTTCTATATAGTCTAAGAAACATATATGCAAAGCATCCAAACAGTACCATTCGCCAATTTTTTGTTCTTCAAGTTTAAGTGAACAACGAGCCCCAATGGTTAATACTTTATCGGAAATTATTTGTAACTTCCGACAAGTAGAACAATGAATGGAACAGGTAGACGGTTGAAATCAATGTATATATTGCTTCTATATAGTCTAAGAAACATATATGCAAAGCATCCAAACAGTACCATTCGCCAATTTTTTGTTCTTCAAGTTTAAGTGAACAATGAGCCCCAATGGTTAATCCTTTATCGGAAATTATTTGTAATTTTCGACAAGTAGAACAATGAATGGAACAGGTAGACGATTGAAATCTTTGTATATATTGCTTCTATATAGTCTAAGAAACCTATATGCATAGCATCTAAACAGTAACAATCGCCAATTTTTTGATCTTCAAGTTGAAGTGAACAGCGAGCCCCATTGATAATCATGAAATGGAAATTATTTGTAACTTTCTACAAGTAGAACAATGAATAGTACAGGTAGACGGGTTAAATCTTTCTATATATTGCTTCTAAATAGTCTAAGAAACATATATGCAAATCATCCAAATAGTACAATTCGCCATTTTTTTGTTCTTCAAGTTTAAGTGGACTACGAGCCCCATTGTTAATCCTTTATCGGAAATTATTTGTAACTTTCGACAAGTAGAACAATGAATGGAACAGGTAGACGGTTGAAATCTTTGTATATATTGCGTCTATATAGTCTAAGAAACATATAGGCAAAGCATCCAAACAGTACCATTCGCCAATTTTTTGTTCTTCAAGTTTAAGTGAACTACGAGCCCCATTGTTAATCCTTTAAAGGAAATTATTTGTAAATTTCGACAAGTAGAACAATGAATGGAACAGGTAGACGGTTGAAATCAATGTATATATTGCTTCTATATAGTCTAAGAAACATATATGCAAAGCATCCAAACAGTACCATTCGCCAATTTTTTGTTCTTCAAGTTTAAGTGAACAACGAGCCCCATTGTTAATCCTTTAAAGGAAATTATTTCTAAATTTCGACAAGTAGAACAATGATTGGAACACGTAGACGGTTGAAATCTATGCATATATTGCTTCCATATAGTCTAAGAAACATGTACGCAAAGCATCCAAACAGTACCATTCGCCAATTTTTTGTTCTTCAAGTTTAAGTGAACAATGAGCCCCAATGGTTAATCCTTTATCGAAAATTATTTGTAATTTTCGACAAGTAGAACAATGAATGGAACAGGTAGACGGTTGAAATCTTTGTATATATTGCATCTATATAATCTAAGAAACATATATGCAAAGCATCTAAACAGTAACAATCGCCAATTTTTTGATCTTCAAGTTTAAGTGAACAGCGAGCCCCATTGATAATCATGAAATGGAAATTACTTGTAACTTTCTACAAGTAGAACAATGAATAGTACAGGTAGACGGGTGAAATCTTTCTATATATTGCTTCTAAATAGTCTATGAAACATATATGCAAAGCATCCAAACAGTACAATTCGCCAATTTTTTGTTCTTCAAGTTTAAGTGAACAATGAGCCCCATTGTTAATCCTTTATCGGAAATTATTTGTAACTTTCGACAAGTAGAACAATGAATGGAACTGGTAGACGGTTGAAATCTTTTTATATATTGCTTCTAAATAGTCTAAGAAACATATATGCAAAGTATCCAAACAGTACAATTCGCCAATTTTTTGTTCTTTAAGTTTAAGTGAACTACGAGCCCAATTGTTAATCCTTTAAAGGAAATTATTTGTAAATATCGACAAGTAGAACAATGAATGGATCATGTAGACGGTTGAAGTCATTGTATATATTGCTTCTATATAGTCTACGAAACATATATGCAAAGCATCCAAACAGTACCATTCGCCAATTTTTTGTTCTTCAAGTTTAAGTGAACAACGAGCCCCATTGATAATTATGAAACGGAAATTATTTGTAACTTTCTACAAGTAGAACAATGAATGGAACAGGTAGACGGTTGAAATCAATGTATATATTGCTTCTATATAGTCTAAGAAACATATATGCAAAGCATCCAAACAGTACCATTCGCCAATTTTTTGTTCTTCAAGTTTAAGTGAACAACGAGCCCCAATGGTTAATACTTTATCGGAAATTATTTGTAACTTCCGACAAGTAGAACAATGAATGGAACAGGTAGACGGTTGAAATCAATGTATATATTGCTTCTATATAGTCTAAGAAACATATATGCAAAGCATCCAAACAGTACCATTCGCCAATTTTTTGTTCTTCAAGTTTAAGTGAACAATGAGCCCCAATGGTTAATCCTTTATCGGAAATTATTTGTAATTTTCGACAAGTAGAACAATGAATGGAACAGGTAGACGATTGAAATCTTTGTATATATTGCTTCTATATAGTCTAAGAAACCTATATGCATAGCATCTAAACAGTAACAATCGCCAATTTTTTGATCTTCAAGTTGAAGTGAACAGCGAGCCCCATTGATAATCATGAAATGGAAATTATTTGTAACTTTCTACAAGTAGAACAATGAATAGTACAGGTAGACGGGTTAAATCTTTCTATATATTGCTTCTAAATAGTCTAAGAAACATATATGCAAATCATCCAAATAGTACAATTCGCCATTTTTTTGTTCTTCAAGTTTAAGTGGACTACGAGCCCCATTGTTAATCCTTTATCGGAAATTATTTGTAACTTTCGACAAGTAGAACAATGAATGGAACAGGTAGACGGTTGAAATCTTTGTATATATTGCGTCTATATAGTCTAAGAAACATATAGGCAAAGCATCCAAACAGTACCATTCGCCAATTTTTTGTTCTTCAAGTTTAAGTGAACTACGAGCCCCATTGTTAATCCTTTAAAGGAAATTATTTGTAAATTTCGACAAGTAGAACAATGAATGGAACAGGTAGACGGTTGAAATCAATGTATATATTGCTTCTATATAGTCTAAGAAACATATATGCAAAGCATCCAAACAGTACCATTCGCCAATTTTTTGTTCTTCAAGTTTAAGTGAACAACGAGCCCCATTGATAATTGTGAAACGGAAATTATTTGTAACTTTCTACAAGTAGAACAATGAATGGAACAGGTAGACGGTTGAAATCAATGTATATATTGCTTCTATATAGTCTAAGAAACATATATGCAAAGCATCCAAACAGTACCATTCGCCAATTTTTTGTTCTTCAAGTTTAAGTGAACAACGAGCCCCAATGGTTAATGCTTTATCGGAAATTATTTGTAACTTCCGACAAGTAGAACAATGAATGGAACAGGTAGACGGTTGAAATCACTGTATATATTGCTTCTATATAGTCTAAGAAACATATATGCAAAGCATCCAAACAGTACCATTCGCCATTTTTTTGTTCTTCAAGTTTAAGTGAACTACCAGCCCCATTGTTAATCCTTTAAAGGAAATTATTTGCAAATTTCGACAAGTAGAACAATGAATGGATCAGGTAGACTGTTGAAATCATTGTATATATTGCTTCTATATAATCTACGAAACATATATGCAAAGCATCCAAACAGTACAATTCGCCAATTTTTTGTTCTTCAAGTTTAAGTGGACTACGAGCCCCATTGTTAATCCTTTATCGGAAATTATTTGCAACTTTCGCCAACTAGAACAATGAATGGAACAGGTAGACGGTTGAAATCTTTGTATATATTGCGTCTATATAGTCTAAGAAACATATAGGCAAAGCATCCAAACAGTACCATTCGCCAATTTTTTGTTCTTCAAGTTTAAGTGAACTACGAGCCCCATTGTTAATCCTTTAAAGGAAATTATTTGTAAATTTCGACAAGTAGAACAATGAATGGAACAGGTAGACGGTTGAAATCAATGTATATATTGCTTCTATATAGTCTAAGAAACATATATGCAAAGCATCCAAACAGTACCATTCGCCAATTTTTTGTTCTTCAAGTTTAAGTGAACAACGAGCCCCATTGTTAATCCTTTAAAGGAAATTATTTGTAAATTTCGACAAGTAGAACAATGGTTGGAACACGTAGACGGTTGAAATCTTTGTATATATTGCTTCCATATAGTCTAAGAAACATGTACGCAAAGCATCCAAACAGTACCATTCGCCAATTTTTTGATCTTCAAATTTAAGTGAACAGCGAGCCCCATTGATAATCATGAAATGGAAATTATTTGTAACTTTCTACAAGTAGAACAATGAATAGTACAGGTAGACGGGTGAAATCTTTCTATATATTGCTTCTAAATAGTCTAAGAAACATATATGCAAAGCATCCAAACAGTACAATTCGCCAATTTTTTGTTCTCCAAGTTCAAGTGAACTACGTGCCCCATTGTTAATACTTTAAAGGAAATTATTTGTAAATTTGGACAAGTAGAACAATGAATGGATCATGTAGACGGTTGAAATCATTGTATATATTGCTTCTATATAGCCTACGAAACATATATGCAAAGCATCCAAACAGTACCATTCATCAATTTTTTGTTCTTCAAGTTTAAGTGAACAACGAGCCCCATCGTTAATCCTTTAACTGAAATTAATTGTAACTTTCTACAAGTAGTACAATGATTGGAACACGTAGACGGTTGAAATCTTTGTATATATTGATTCTATATAGTCTAAGAATCATATATGCAAAGCATCCAAACAGTACAATACGCCAATTTTTTGTTCTTCAAGTTTAAGTAAACTACGATCGCCATTGTTAATCCTTTAACGGAAATTATTTGTAACATTCGACAAGTAGAACAATGATTGGAACACGTAGAAGGTTGAAATCTTTGTATATATTGCTTCCATATAGTCTAAGAAACATGTACGCAAAGCATCCAAACAGTACCATTCGCCAATATTTTGTTCTTCAAGTTTAAGTGAACAATGAGCCCCAATGGTTAATCCTTTAACGGAAACTAATTGTAACTTTCGACAAGTAGAACAATGAATAGAACAGGTAGACGGTTGAAATCTTTGTATATATAGCTTCTATATAGTCTAAGAAACATATATGCAAAGCATCCAAACTGTACAATTCGCCAATTTATTGTTCTTCAAGTTTGAGTGAACTACAAGCCCCATTGTTAATCCTTTAAAGGAAATTATTTGTAAATTTCGACAAGTAGAACAATGAATGGAACAGGCAGACGGTTGAAATCATTCTATATATTGCTTCCATGTAGTCTAAGAAACATGTACGCAAAGCATCCAAAAAGTACCATTCGCCAATTTTTTGTTCTTCAAGTTTAAGTGAACTACGAGCCCCATTGTTAATACTTTAACGGAAATTTTTTGTAACTTTCGACAAGTAGAACAAAGAATGGAACAGGTAGACGGTTGAAATCAATGTATATATTGTTTCTATATAGTCTAAGAAACATATATGCAAAGCATCCAAACAGTACAATTCGCCAATTTATTGTTCTTCAAGTTTAAGTGAACTACGAGCCCCATTGTTAATCCTTTAAAGGAAATTATTTGTAACTTTCGACAAGTAGAACAATGAATAGAACAGGTAGACGGTTGAAATCTTTGTATATATTGCTTCTATATAGTCTAAGAAACATATATGCAAAGCAACCAAACAGTACAATTCGCCAATTTATTGTTCTTCAAGTTTAAGTGAACTACGAGCCCCATTGTTAATCCTTTAAAGGAAATTATTTGTAAATTTCGACAAGTAGAACAATGAATGGAACAGGTAGACGGTTGAAATCATAGTATATATTGCTTCTATATAGTCTAAGAAACACATATGCAAAGCATCCAAACAGTACAATTCGCCAGTTTTTTGTTCTTCAAGTTTAAGTGAACAATGAGCCCCATTGCTAATCCTTTATCGGAAATTAGTTGTAACTTTCGACAAGTCGAACAATGATTGGAATAGGTAGACGGTTGAAATCATTGTATACATTGCTTCTATATAGTCTAAGAAACATATATGCAAAGCATCCAAACAGTACAATACGCCAATTTTTTGTTCTTCAAGTTTAAGTAAACTACGATCCCCATTGTTAATCCTTTAACGGAAATTATTTGTAACATTCGACAAGTAGAACAATGAATGGAACAGGTAGACGGTTGAAATCATTGTATATATTGCTTCCATATAGTCTAAGAAACATGTACGCAAAGCATCCAAACAGTAATATTCGCCAATTTTTTGTTCTTCATGTTTAAGTGAATAATGAGACCCAATGGTTAATCCTTTATCGGAAATTGTTTGTAATTTTCGACAAGTAGAACAATGAATGGAACAGGTAGACGGTTGAAATCATTGTATATATTGCTTCCATATAGTCTAAGAAACATGTACGCAAAGCATCCAAACAGTACCATTCGCCAATTTATTGTTCTTCAAGTTTAAGTGAACTACGAGCCCCATCGTTAATACTTTAACGGAAATTAATTGTAACTTGCGACAAGTAGAACAATGAATGGAACAGGTAGACGGTTGAAATCAATGTATATATTGCTTATATATAGTCTAAGAAACATATATGCAAAGCATCCAAACAGTACCATTCGCCAATCTTTGTTCTTCAAGTTTACGTGAACTACGAGCCCCATTGTTAATCCTTTAAAGGAAATTATTTGTAACTTGCGACAAGTAGAACAATCAATGGAACAGTTAGACGATTGAAATCAATGTATATATTGCTTCTATATAGTCTAAGAAACATATATGCAAAGCATCCAAACAGTACCATTTATCAATTTTTTGTTCTTCAAGTTTAAGTGAACAACGAGCCCCATTGTTAATCCTTTAAAGGAAATTATTCGTAAATTTCGACAAGTAGAACAATGATTGGAACACGTAGACGGTTGAAATCTTTGTATATATTGCTTCCATATAGTCTAAGAAACATGTACGCAAAGCATCCAAACAGTACCATTCGCCAATTTTTTGTTCTTCAAGTTTAAGTGAACAATGAGCCCCAATGGTTAATCCTTTATCGGAAATTATTTGTAACTTCCGACAAGTAGAACAATGAATGGAACAGGTAGACGGTTGAAATCACTGTATATATTGCTTCTATATAGTCTAAGAAACATATATGCAAAGCATCCAAACAGTACCATTCGCCATTTTTTTGTTCTTCAAGTTTAAGTGAACTACCAGCCCCATTGTTAATCCTTTAAAGGAAATTATTTGCAAATTTCGACAAGTAGAACAATGAATGGATCAGGTAGACGGTTGAAATCATTGTATATATTGCTTCTATATAATCTACGAAACATATATGCAAAGCATCCAAACAGTACAATTCGCCAATTTTTTGTTCTTCAAGTTTAAGTGAACAATGAGCCCCAATGGTTAATCCTTTAACGGAAACTAATTGTAACTTTCGACAAGTAGAACAATGAATAGAACAGGTAGACGGTTGAAATCTTTGTATATATAGCTTCTATATAGTCTAAGAAACATATATGCAAAGCATCCAAACAGTACAATTCGCCAATTTATTGTTCTTCAAGTTTGAGTGAACTACAAGCCCCATTGTTAATCCTTTAAAGGAAATTATTTGTAAATTTCGAAAAGTAGAACAATGATTGGAACACGTAGACGGTTGAAATCTTTGTATATATTGCTTCCATATAGTCTAAGAAACATGTACGCAAAGCATCCAAACAGTACCATTCGCCAATTTTATGTTCTTCAAGTTTAAGTGAACAATGAGCCCCAATGGTTAATCCTTTATCGGAAATTATTTGTAACTTGCGACAAGTAGAACAATAAATAGTACAGGTAGACGGGTGAAATCTTTCTGTATATTGCTTCTAAATAGTCTAAGAAACATATATGCAAAGCATCCAAACAGTACAATTCGCCAATTTTTTGTTCTTCAAGTTTAAGTGAACAATGAGCCCCAATGGTTAATCCTTTATCGGAAATTATTTGTAACTTTCGACAAGTAGAACAATGAATAGAACAGGTAGACGGTTGAAATCTTTGTATATGTTGCTTCTATATAGTCTAAGAAACCTATATGCAAAGCATCTAAACAGTAACAATCGCCAATTTTTTGATCTTCAAGTTTAAGTGAACAGCGAGCCCCATTGATAATCATGAAATGGAAATTATTTGTAACTTTCTACAAGTAGAATAATGAATAGTGCAGGTATACGGGTGAAATCTTTCTATATACTGCTTCTAAATAGTCTAAGAAACATATATGCAAAGCATCCAAACTGTACAATTCGACAATTTTTTGTTCTTCAAGTTTAAGTGAACTACGAACCCCATTGTTAATCCATTAAAGGAAATTATTTGTAAATTTCGACAAGTAGAACAATGAATGGATCATGTAGACGGTTGAAATCATTGTATATATTGCTTCTATATAGTCTACGAAACATATATGCAAAGCATCCAAACAGTACAATTCGCCAATTTTTTGTTCTTCAAGTTTAAATGAACTTCGAGCCCCATTGTTAATCCTTTAACGGAAATTAATTGTAACTTTCTACAAGTAGAACAATGATTGGAACACGTAGACGGTTGTAATCTTTGTATATATTGCTTCTATATAGTCTAAGAAACATATATGCAAAGCATCCAAACAGTACAATTCGCCAATTTTTTGTTCTTCAAGATTAACTGAACAATGAGCCCCAATGGTTAATCCTTTATCGGAAATTATTTGTAACTTGCGACAAGTAGAACAATGATTGGAACACGTAGACGGTTGACATCTTTGTATATATTGCTTCCATATAGTCTAAGGAACATATATGCAAAGCATCCAAACAGTACCATTCGCCAATTTTTTGTTCTTCAAGTTTAAGTGAACAATGAGACCCATTGTTAATCCTTTATCGGAAATCATTTGTAACTTCCGACAAGTAGAACAATGAATGGAACAGGTAGACGGTTGAAATCTTTGTATATATTGCTTCTATATAGTCTAAGAAACATATATGCAAAGCATCCAAACAGTACAATTCGCCAATTTTTTGTTCTTCAAGTTTAAGTGAACAATGAGCCCCAATAGTTAATCCTTTATCGGAAATTATTTGTAACTTTCGACAAGTAGAACAATGAATGGAATAGGTAGACGGTTGAAATCTTTGTATATATTGCTTCTATATACTCTAAGAAACATATATGCAAAGCATCCAAACAGTACAATTCGCCAATTTATTGTTCTTCAAGTTTAAGTGAACAACGAGCCCCATTGTTAATCCTTTAAAGGAAATTATTTGTAAATTTCGACAAGTAGAACAATGAATGGAACAGGTAGACGGTTGAAATCTTTGTATATATTGCTTCTATATAATCTAAGTAACATATATGCAAAGCATCCAAACAGTACCATTCGCCAATTTTTTGTTCTTCAAGTTTAAGTGAACTACGAGCCCCATTGTTAATCCTTTAAAGGAAATTATTTGTAAATTTCGACAAGTAGAACAATGAATGGAACAGGTAGACTGTTGAAATCATTGTATATATTGCTTCTGTATAGTCTAAGAAACATATATGCAAAGCGTCCAAGCAGTACAATTCGCCAATTATTTGATCTTCAAGTTTAAGTGAACTACGAGCCCCATTGTTAATACTTTATCGGTAATTATTTGTAACTTTCGACAAGTAGAACAATGAATGGAACAGGTAGACGGTTGAAATCCTTGTATATATTGCGTCTATATAGTCTAAGAAACATATATGCAAAGCATCCCTACAGTACCATTCGCCAATTTTTGTTCTTCAAGTTTACGTGAACTACGAGCCCCATTGTTAATCCTTTAAAGGAAATTATTTGTAACTTTCGACAAGTAGAACAATGAATGGAACAGGTAGACGGTTGAAATCATTGTTTATATTGCTTCTATATAGTCTAAGAAACATATCTGCATATCATCCAAACAGTACAATTCGACAATTATTTGATCTTCAAGTTTAAGTGAACTACGAGCCCCATTGTTAATACTTTAACGGAAATTATTTGTAACTTGCGACAAGTAGAACAATGAATGGAACAGGTAGACGGTTGAAATCTTTGTATATATTGCTTCTATATAGTCTAAGAAACATATATGCAAAGCATCCAAACAGTACCATTCGCCAATTTTTTGTTCTTCAAGTTTAAGTGAACAACGAGCCCCATTGTTAATCCTTTGAAGGAAATTATTTGTTAATTTCGACAAGTTGAACAATGATTGGAACACGTAGACGGTTGAAATCTTTGTATATATTGCTTCCATATAGTCTAAGAAACATATATGCAAAGCATCCAAACAGTACCATTCGCCAATTTTTTGTTCTTCAAGTTTAAGTGAACAACGAGCCCCATTGTTAATCCTTTGAAGGAAATTATTTGTAAATTTCGACAAGTTGAACAATGATTGGAACACGTAGACGGTTGAAATCTTTGTGTATATTGCTTCCATATAGTCTAAGAAACATGTACGCAAAGCATCCAAACAGTACCATTCGCCAATTTTTTGTTCTTCAAGTTTAAGTGAACAATGAGTCCCAATGGTTTATCCTTTATCGGAAATTATTTGTAATTTTCGACAAGTAGAACAATGAATGGAACAGGTAGACGGTTGAAATCTTTGTATATATTGCTTCTATATAGTCTAAGAAACATATATGCAAAGCGTCCAAACAGTACAATTTGCCAATTATTTGATCTTCAAGTTTAAGTGAACTACGAGCCCCATTGTTAATACTTTAACGGAAATTATTTGTAACTTGCGACAAGTAGAACAATGAATGGAACAGGTAGCCGGTTGAAATCAATGTATATATTGCTTCTATATAGTCTAAGAAACATATCTGCATATCATCCAAACAGTACAATTCGCCAATTATTTGATCTTCAAGTTTAAGTGAACTACGAGCCCCATTGTTAATACTTTAACGGAAATTATTTGTAACTTGCGACAGGTAGAACAATGAATGGAACAGGTAGACGGTTGAAATCAATGTATATATTGCTACTATATAGTCTAAGAAACATATATGCAAAGCATCCAAAGAGTACAATTCGCCAATTTTTTGTTCTTCAAGTTTAAGTGAACTACGAGCCCCATTGTTAATCCTTTAACGGAAATTAATTGTAACTTTCTACAAGCAGAACAATGATTGGAACACGTAGACGGTTGAAATCTTTGTATATATTGCTTCCATATAGTCTAAGAAACATATATGCAAAGCATCCAAACAGTACCATTCGCCAATTTTTTGTTCTTCAAGTTTAAGTGAACAACGAGCCCCATTGTTAATCCTTTGAAGGAAATTATTTGTAAATTTCGACAAGTTGAACAATGATTGGAACACGTAGACGGTTGAAATCTTTGTGTATATTGCTTCCATATAGTCTAAGAAACATGTACGCAAAGCATCCAAACAGTACCATTCGCCAATTTTTTGTTCTTCAAGTTTAAGTGAACAATGAGTCCCAATGGTTTATCCTTTATCGGAAATTATTTGTAATTTTCGACAAGTAGAACAATGAATGGAACAGGTAGACGGTTGAAATCTTTGTATATATTGCTTCTATATAGTCTAAGAAACATATATGCAAAGCGTCCAAACAGTACAATTCGCCAATTATTTGATCTTCAAGTTTAAGTGAACTACGAGCCCCATTGTTAATACTTTAACGGAAATTATTTGTAACTTGCGACAAGTAGAACAATGAATGGAACAGGTAGCCGGTTGAAATCAATGTATATATTGCTTCTATATAGTCTAAGAAACATATATGCAAAGCAACCAAACAGTACCATTCGCCAATTTTTTGTTCTTCAAGTTTAAGTGAACAACGAGCCCCATTGTTAATCCTTTGAAGGAAATTATTTGTTAATTTCGACAAGTTGAACAATGATTGGAACACGTAGACGGTTGAAATCTTTGTATATATTGCTTCCATATAGTCTAAGAAACATATATGCAAAGCATCCAAACAGTACCATTCGCCAATTTTTTGTTCTTCAAGTTTAAGTGAACAACGAGCCCCATTGTTAATCCTTTGAAGGAAATTATTTGTAAATTTCGACAAGTAGAACAATGAATGGAACAGGTAGACTGTTGAAATCATTGTATATATTGCTTCCATATAGTCTAAGAAACATATATGCAAAGCATCCAAACAGTACCATTCGCTAATTTTTTGTTCTTCAAGTTTAAGTGAACTACGAGCCCCATTGTTAATCCTTTAAAGGAAATTATTTGTAAATTTCGACAAGTAGAACAATGAATGGAACAGGTAGACTGTTGAAATCATTGTATATATTGCTTCTGTATAGTCTAAGAAACATATATGCAAAGCGTCCAAGCAGTACAATTCGCCAATTATTTGATCTTCAAGTTTAAGTGAACTACGAGCCCCATTGTTAATACTTTATCGGTAATTATTTGTAACTTTCGACAAGTAGAACAATGAATGGAACAGGTAGACGGTTGAAATCCTTGTATATATTGCGTCTATATAGTCTAAGAAACATATATGCAAAGCATCCCTACAGTACCATTCGCCAATTTTTGTTCTTCAAGTTTACGTGAACTACGAGCCCCATTGTTAATCCTTTAAAGGAAATTATTTGTAACTTTCGACAAGTAGAACAATGAATGGAACAGGTAGACGGTTGAAATCATTGTTTATATTGCTTCTATATAGTCTAAGAAACATATCTGCATATCATCCAAACAGTACAATTCGACAATTATTTGATCTTCAAGTTTAAGTGAACTACGAGCCCCATTGTTAATACTTTAACGGAAATTATTTGTAACTTGCGACAAGTAGAACAATGAATGGAACAGGTAGACGGTTGAAATCTTTGTATATATTGCTTCTATATAGTCTAAGAAACATATATGCAAAGCATCCAAACAGTACCATTCGCCAATTTTTTGTTCTTCAAGTTTAAGTGAACTACGAGCCCCATTGTTAATCCTTTAAAGGAAATTATTTGTAAATTTCGACAAGTAGAACAATGAATGGATCATGTAGACGGTTGAAATCATTGTATATATTGCTTCTATATAGCCTACGAAACATATATGCAAAGCATCCAAACAGTACAATTCGCCAATTTTTTTTCTTCAAGTTTAAGTGAACTAAGAGCCCCATTGTTAATCCTTTAACGGAAATTAATTGTAACTTTCTACAAGTAGAACAATGATTGGAACACGTAGACGGTTGAAATCTTTGTATATATTGCTTCCATATAGTCTAAGAAACATATATGCAAAGCATCCAAACAGTACCATTCGCCAATTTTTTGTTCTTCAAGTTTAAGTGAACAATGAGCCCCAATGGTTAATCATTTATCGGAAATTATTTGTAACTTTCGACAAGTAGAACAATGAATGGAACAGGTAGACGGTTGAAATCATTGTTTATATTGCTTCTATATAGTCTATGAAACATATCTGCATATCATCCAAACAGTACAATTCGCCAATTATTTGATCTTCAAGTTTAAGTGAACTACGAGCCCCATTGTTAATACTTTAACGGAAATTATTTGTAACTTGCGACAGGTAGAACAATGAATGGAACAGGTAGACGGTTGAAATCAATGTATATATTGCTACTATATAGTCTAAGAAACATATATGCAAAGCATCCAAAGAGTACAATTCGCCAATTTTTTGTTCTTCAAGTTTAAGTGAACTACGAGCCCCATTGTTAATCCTTTAACGGAAATTAATTGTAACTTTCTACAAGCAGAACAATGATTGGAACACGTAGACGGTTGAAATCTTTGTATATATTGCTTCCATATAGTCTAAGAAACATATATGCAAAGCATCCAAACAGTACCATTCGCCAATTTTTTGTTCTTCAAGTTTAAGTGAACAACGAGCCCCATTGTTAATCCTTTGAAGGAAATTATTTGTAAATTTCGACAAGTTGAACAATGATTGGAACACGTAGACGGTTGAAATCTTTGTGTATATTGCTTCCATATAGTCTAAGAAACATGTACGCAAAGCATCCAAACAGTACCATTCGCCAATTTTTTGTTCTTCAAGTTTAAGTGAACTACGAGCCCCATTGTTAATACTTTAACGGAAATTATTTGTAACTTGCGACAGGTAGAACAATGAATGGAACAGGTAGACGGTTGAAATCAATGTATATATTGCTACTATATAGTCTAAGAAACATATATGCAAAGCATCCAAAGAGTACAATTCGCCAATTTTTTGTTCTTCAAGTTTAAGTGAACTACGAGCCCCATTGTTAATCCTTTAACGGAAATTAATTGTAACTTTCTACAAGCAGAACAATGATTGGAACACGTAGACGGTTGAAATCTTTGTATATATTGCTTCCATATAGTCTAAGAAACATATATGCAAAGCATCCAAACAGTACCATTCGCCAATTTTTTGTTCTTCAAGTTTAAGTGAACAACGAGCCCCATTGTTAATCCTTTGAAGGAAATTATTTGTAAATTTCGACAAGTTGAACAATGATTGGAACACGTAGACGGTTGAAATCTTTGTGTATATTGCTTCCATATAGTCTAAGAAACATGTACGCAAAGCATCCAAACAGTACCATTCGCCAATTTTTTGTTCTTCAAGTTTAAGTGAACAATGAGTCCCAATGGTTTATCCTTTATCGGAAATTATTTGTAATTTTCGACAAGTAGAACAATGAATGGAACAGGTAGACGGTTGAAATCTTTGTATATATTGCTTCTATATAGTCTAAGAAACATATATGCAAAGCGTCCAAACAGTACAATTCGCCAATTATTTGATCTTCAAGTTTAAGTGAACTACGAGCCCCATTGTTAATACTTTAACGGAAATTATTTGTAACTTGCGACAAGTAGAACAATGAATGGAACAGGTAGCCGGTTGAAATCAATGTATATATTGCTTCTATATAGTCTAAGAAACATATATGCAAAGCAACCAAACAGTACCATTCGCCAATTTTTTGTTCTTCAAGTTTAAGTGAACTACGAGCCCCATTGTTAATCCTATAAAGGAAATTATTTGTAACTTTCGACAAGTAGAACAATGAATGGAACAGGTAGACGGTTGAAATCTTTGTATATATTGCTTCTATATAGTCTAAGAAACTTATATGCAAAGCATCCAAACAGTACAATTCGCCAATTTTTTGTTCTTCAAGTATAAGTGAACAGCGAGCCCCATTGATAATCATGAAATGGCAATTATTTGTAACTATCTACAAGTAGAACAATGAATAGTACAGGTAGACGGGTGAAATCTTTCTATATATTGCTTCTAAATAGTCTAAGAAACATCTATGCAAAGCATCCAAACAGTACAATTCGCCAATTTCTTGTTCTTCAAGTTTAAGTGAACAATGAGCCCCAATGGTTAATCCTTTATCGGTAATTATTTGTAACTTTCGACAAGTAGAACAATGAATGGAACAGGTAGACGGTTGAAATCTGTGTATATATTGCTTCTATATAGTCTAAGAAACATATATGCAAAGCATCCAAACAGTACAATTCGCCAATTTTTTGTCCTTCAAATTTAAGTGAACAATGAGCCCCAATGGTTAATCCTTTATCGGTAATTATTTGTAACTTTCGACAAGTAGAACAATGAATGGAACAGGTAGACGGTTGAAATCCTTGTATATATTGCTTCCATATAGTCTAAGAAACATGAACGCAAAGCATCCAAACAGTACCATTCGCTAATTTTTTGTTCTTCAAGTTTAAGTGAACTACGAGCCCCATTGTTAATCCTTTAAAGGAAATTATTTGTAAATTTCGACAAGTAGAACAATGAATGGATCAGGTAGACTGTTGAAATCATTGTATATATTGCTTCTATATAGTCTAAGAAGCATATATGCAAAGCGTCCAAACAGTACAATTCGCCAATTATTTGATCTTCAAGTTTAAGTGAACTACGAGCCCCATTGTTAATACTTTAACGGAAATTATTTGTAACTTGCGACAAAGTAGAACAATGAATGGAACAGGTAGCCGGTTGAAATCAATGTATATATTGCTTCTATATAGTCTAAGAAACATATATGCAAAGCATCCAAACAGTACCATTCGCCAATTTTTTGTTCTTCAAGTTTAAGTGAACTACGAGCCCCATTGTTAATCCTTTAAAGGAAATTATTTGTAACTTTCTAGAAGTAGAACAATGAATGGAACAGGTAGACGGTTGAAATCTTTGTATATATTGCTTCTATATAGTCTAAGAAACATATATGCAAAGCATCCAATCAGTACAATTCGCCAATTTTTGTTCTTCAAGTATAAGTGAACAGCGAGCCCCATTGATAATCATGAAATGGCAATTATTTGTAAATATCTACAAGTAGAACAATGAATAGTACAGATAGACGGGTGAAATCTTTCTATATATTGCTTCTAAATAGTCTAAGAAACATCTATGCAAAGCACCCAAACAGTACAATTCGCCAATTTTTTGTTCTTCAAGTTTAAGTGAACTACGAGCCCCATTGTTAATACTTTAACGGAAATTATTTGTAACTTGCGACAAGTAGAACAATGAATGGAACAGGTAGCCGGTTGAAATCAATGTATATATTGCTTCTATATAGTCTAAGAAACATATATGCAAAGCATCCAAACAGTACAATTCGCCAATTTTTTGTTCTTCAAGTTTAAGTGAACAATGAGCCCCATTGTTAATCCTTTAAAGGAAATTATTTGTAACTTTCGACAAGTAGAAAAATGAATGGAACAGGTAGACGGTTGAAACCTGTGTATATATTGGTTCTATATAGTCTAAGAAACATATATGCAAAGCATCCAAACAGTACCATTCGCCAATTTTTTGTTCTTCAAGTTTAAGTGAACATTGAGCCCCAATGGTTAATCCTTTATCGGAAATTATTTGTAATTTTCGACAAGTAGAACAATGAATGGAACAGGTAGACGGTTGAAATCTTTGTATATATTGCTTCTATATAATCTAAGAAACATATATGCAAATCATCCAAACAGTACAATTCGCCAATTATTTGATCTTCAAGTTTAAGTGAACTACGAGCCACATTGTTAATCCTTTAAAGGAAATTATTTGTAAATTTCGACAAGTAGAACAATGGTTGGAACACGTAGACGGTTGAAATCTTTGTATATATTGCTTCCATATAGTCTAAGAAACAGGTACGCAAAGCATCCAAACAGTACAATTCGCCAATTATTTGATCTTCAAGTTTAAGTGAACAACGAGCCCCATTGATAATCATGAAACGGAAATTATTTGTAACTTTCTACAAGTAGAACAATGAATAGTACAGGTAGACGGGTGAAATCTTTCTATATATTGCTTCTAAATAGTCTAAGAAACATATATGCAAAGCATCCAAACAGTACCATTCGCCAATTTTTTGTTCTTCAAGTTTAAGAGAACTACGAGCCCCAATGGTTAATAATTTATCAGAAATTATTTGTAATTTTCGACAAGTAGAACAATGATTGGAACACACAGACGGTTGAAATCTTTGTACATATTGCTTCCATATAGTCTAAGAAACATATATGCAAAGCATCCAAACAGTACCATTCGCCAATTTTTTGTTCTTCAAGTTTAAGTGAACAATGAGCCCCATTGTTAATCCTTTATCGGAAATTATTTGTAACTTTCGACAAGTAGAACATTGAATGGAACAGGTAGACGGTTGAAATCTTTGTATATATTGCTTCCATATAGTATAAGAAACATATATGCAAATCATCCAAACAGTACAATTCGCCAATTTTTTGATTTTCAAGTTTAAGTGAACAGCGAGCCCCATTGATAATCATGAAATGGAAATTATTTGTAACTCTCTACAAGTAGAACAATGAATAGTACAGGTAGACGGGTGAAATCTTTCTATATATTGCTTCTAAATAGTCTAAGAAACATATATGCAAAGCATCCAAACAGTACAATTCGCCAATTTTTTGTTCTTCAAGTTTAAGTGAACTACGAGCCCCATTGTTAATCCTTTAAAGGAAATTATTTGTAAATTTCGACATGTAGAACAATGAATGGATCAGGTAGACGGTTGAAATCATTGTATATATTGCTTCTATATAGCCTACGAAACATATATGCAAAGCATCCAAACAGTACAATTCGCCAATTTTTTGTTCTTCAAGTTTAAGTGAACTACGAGCCCCATTGTTAATCCTTTAACGGAAATTAATTGTAACTTTCTACAAGTAGAACAATGATTGGAACACGCAGACGGTTGAAATCTTTGTATATATTGCTTCCATATAGTCTAAGAAACTTATATGCAAAGCATCCAAACAGTACCATTCGCCAATTTTTTGTTCTTCAAGTTTAAGTGAACTATGAGCCCCATTGTTAATCCTTTATCGGAAATTAGTTGTAACTTTCGACAAGTCGAACAATGAATGGAACAGGTAGACGGTTGAAATCTTTGTATATATTGATTCTATATAGTCTAAGAATCATATATGCAAAGCATCCAAACAGTACAATACGCCAATTTTTTGTTCTTCAAGTTTAAGTAAACTACGATCGCCATTGTTAATCCTTTAACGGAAATTATTTGTAACATTCGACAAGTAGAACAATGATTGGAACACGTAGAAGGTTGAAATCTTTGTATATATTGCTTCCATATAGTCTAAGAAACATGTACGCAAAGCATCCAAACAGTACCATTCGCCAATATTTTGTTCTTCAAGTTTAAGTGAACAATGAGCCCCAATGGTTAATCCTTTAACGGAAACTAATTGTAACTTTCGACAAGTAGAACAATGAATAGAACAGGTAGACGGTTGAAATCTTTGTATATATAGCTTCTATATAGTCTAAGAAACATATATGCAAAGCATCCAAACAGTACAATTCGCCAATTTATTGTTCTTCAAGTTTGAGTGAACTACAAGCCCCATTGTTAATCCTTTAAAGGAAATTATTTGTAAATTTCGACAAGTAGAACAATGAATGGAACAGGTAGACGGTTGAAATCATTCTATATATTGCTTCCATGTAGTCTAAGAAACATGTACGCAAAGCATCCAAAAAGTACCATTCGCCAATTTTTTGTTCTTCAAGTTTAAGTGAACTACGAGCCCCATTGTTAATACTTTAACGGAAATTTTTTGTAACTTTCGACAAGTAGAACAAAGAATGGAACAGGTAGACGGTTGAAATCAATGTATATATTGTTTCTATATAGTCTAAGAAACATATATGCAAAGCATCCAAACAGTACAATTCGCCAATTTATTGTTCTTCAAGTTTAAGTGAACTACGAGCCCCATTGTTAATCCTTTAAAGGAAATTATTTGTAACTTTCGACAAGTAGAACAATGAATAGAACAGGTAGACGGTTGAAATCTTTGTATATATTGCTTCTATATAGTCTACGAAACATATATGCAAAGCATCCCAACAGTACAATTCGCCAATTCTTTGTTCTTCAAGTTTAAGTGAACAATGAGCCCCATTGTTAATCCTTTATCAGAAATTATTTGTAATTTTCGACAAGTAGAACAATGATTGGAACACACAGACGGTTGAAATCTTTGTATATATTGCTTCCATATAGTCTAAGAAACTTATATGCAAAGCATCCAAACAGTACCATTCGCCAATTTTTTGTTCTTCAAGTTTAAGTGAACTATGAGCCCCATTGTTAATCCTTTATCGGAAATTAGTTGTAACTTTCGACAAGTCGAACAATGAATGGAACAGGTAGACGGTTGAAATCTTTGTATATATTGATTCTATATAGTCTAAGAATCATATATGCAAAGCATCCAAACAGTACAATACGCCAATTTTTTGTTCTTCAAGTTTAAGTAAACTACGATCGCCATTGTTAATCCTTTAACGGAAATTATTTGTAACATTCGACAAGTAGAACAATGATTGGAACACGTAGAAGGTTGAAATCTTTGTATATATTGCTTCCATATAGTCTAAGAAACATGTACGCAAAGCATCCAAACAGTACCATTCGCCAATATTTTGTTCTTCAAGTTTAAGTGAACAATGAGCCCCAATGGTTAATCCTTTAACGGAAACTAATTGTAACTTTCGACAAGTAGAACAATGAATAGAACAGGTAGACGGTTGAAATCTTTGTATATATAGCTTCTATATAGTCTAAGAAACATATATGCAAAGCATCCAAACAGTACAATTCGCCAATTTATTGTTCTTCAAGTTTGAGTGAACTACAAGCCCCATTGTTAATCCTTTAAAGGAAATTATTTGTAAATTTCGACAAGTAGAACAATGAATGGAACAGGTAGACGGTTGAAATCATTCTATATATTGCTTCCATGTAGTCTAAGAAACATGTACGCAAAGCATCCAAAAAGTACCATTCGCCAATTTTTTGTTCTTCAAGTTTAAGTGAACTACGAGCCCCATTGTTAATACTTTAACGGAAATTTTTTGTAACTTTCGACAAGTAGAACAAAGAATGGAACAGGTAGACGGTTGAAATCAATGTATATATTGTTTCTATATAGTCTAAGAAACATATATGCAAAGCATCCAAACAGTACAATTCGCCAATTTATTGTTCTTCAAGTTTAAGTGAACTACGAGCCCCATTGTTAATCCTTTAAAGGAAATTATTTGTAACTTTCGACAAGTAGAACAATGAATAGAACAGGTAGACGGTTGAAATCTTTGTATATATTGCTTCTATATAGTCTAAGAAACATATATGCAAAGCAACCAAACAGTACAATTCGCCAATTTATTGTTCTTCAAGTTTAAGTGAACTACGAGCCCCATTGTTAATCCTTTAAAGGAAATTATTTGTAAATTTCGACAAGTAGAACAATGAATGGAACAGGTAGACGGTTGAAATCATAGTATATATTGCTTCTATATAGTCTAAGAAACACATATGCAAAGCATCCAAACAGTACAATTCGCCAGTTTTTTGTTCTTCAAGTTTAAGTGAACAATGAGCCCCATTGCTAATCCTTAATCGGAAATTAGTTGTAACTTTCGACAAGTCGAACAATGATTGGAATAGGTAGACGGTTGAAATCATTGTATACATTGCTTCTATATAGTCTAAGAAACATATATGCAAAGCATCCAAACAGTACAATACGCCAATTTTTTGTTCTTCAAGTTTAAGTAAACTACGATCCCCATTGTTAATCCTTTAACGGAAATTATTTATAACATTCGACAAGTAGAACAATGAATGGAACAGGTAGACGGTTGAAATCATTGTATATATTGCTTCCATATAGTCTAAGAAACATGTACGCAAAGCATCCAAACAGTAATATTCGCCAATTTTTTGTTCTTCATGTTTAAGTGAATAATGAGACCCAATGGTTAATCCTTTATCGGAAATTGTTTGTAATTTTCGACAAGTAGAACAATGAATGGAACAGGTAGACGGTTGAAATCATTGTATATATTGCTTCCATATAGTCTAAGAAACATGTACGCAAAGCATCCAAACAGTACCATTCGCCAATTTATTGTTCTTCAAGTTTAAGTGAACTACGAGCCCCATCGTTAATACTTTAACGGAAATTAATTGTAACTTGCGACAAGTAGAACAATGAATGGAACAGGTAGACGGTTGAAATCATTGTTTATATTGCTTCTATATAGTCTAAGAAACATATCTGCATATCATCCAAACAGTACAATTCGACAATTATTTGATCTTCAAGTTTAAGTGAACTACGAGCCCCATTGTTAATACTTTAACGAAAATTATTTGTAACTTGCGACAAGTAGAACAATGAATGGAACAGGTAGACGGTTGAAATCTTTGTATATATTGCTTCTATATAGTCTAAGAAACATATATGCAAAGCATCCAAACAGTACCATTCGCCAATTTTATGTTCTTCAAGTTTAAGTGAACAATGAGCCCCAATGGTTAATCCTTTATCGGAAATTATTTGTAACTTGCGACAAGTAGAACAATGAATAGTACAGGTAGACGGGTGAAATCTTTCTATATATTGCTTCTAAATAGTCTAAGAAACATATATGCAAACCATCCAAACAGTACAATTCGCCAATTTTTTGTTCTTCAAGTTTAAGTGAACAAGGAGCCCCAATGGTTAATCCTTTATCGGAAATTATTTGTAACTTTCGACAAGTAGAACAATGAATGGAACAGGTAGACGGTTGAAATCTTTGTATATGTTGCTTCTATATAGTCTAAGAAACCGATATGCAAAGCATCTAAACAGTAACAATCGCCAATTTTTTGATCTTCAAGTTTAAGTGAACAGCGAGCCCCATTGATAATCATGAAATGGAAATTATTTGTAATTTTGGACAAGTAGAACAATGAATGGAACAGGTAGACGGTTGAAATCTTTGTATATATTGCTTCCATATAGTCTAAGAAACATGTACGCAAAGCATCCAAACAGTACCATTCGCCAATTTTTTGTTCTTCAAGTTTAAGTGAACAATGAGCCCCAATGGTTAATCCTTTATCGGAAATTATTTGTAAATTTCGACAAGTAGAACAATGAATAGAACAGGTAGACGGTTGAAATCTTTGTATATGTTGCTTCTATATAGTCTAAGAAACCTATATGCAAAGCATCTAAACAGTAACAATCGCCAATTTTTTGATCTTCAAGTTTAAGTGAACAGCGAGCCCCATTGATAATCATGAAATGGAAATTATTTGTAACTTTCTACAAGTAGAACAATGAATAGTGCAGGTAGACGGGTGAAATCTTTCTATATACTGCTTCTAAATAGTCTAAGAAACATATATGCAAAGCATCCAAACTGTACAATTCGACAATTTTTTGTTCTTCAAGTTTAAGTGAACTACGAGCCCCATTGTTAATCCTTTAAAGGAAATTATTTGTAAATTTCGACAAGTAGAACAATGAATGGATCATGTAGACGGTTGAAATCATTGTATATATTGCTTCTATATAGTCTACGAAACATATATGCAAAGCATCCAAACAGTACAATTCGCCAATTTTTTGTTCTTCATGTTTAAGTGAACTACGAGCCCCATTGTTAATACTTTAACGAAAATTATTTGTAACTTGCGACAAGTAGAACAATGAATGGAACAGGTAGACGGTTGAAATCTTTGTATATATTGCTTCTATATAGTCTAAGAAACATATATGCAAAGCATCCAAACAGTACCATTCGCCAATTTTTTGTTCTTCAAGTTTAAGTGAACAACGAGCCCCATTGTTAATCCTTTAAAGGAAATTATTTGTAAATTTCAAAAAGTAGAACAATGATTGGAACACGTAGACGGTTGAAATCTTTGTATATATTGCTTCCATATAGTCTAAGAAACATCTACGCAAAGCATCCAAACAGTACCATTCGCCAATTTTATGTTCTTCAAGTTTAAGTGAACAATGAGCCCCAATGGTTAATCCTTTATCGGAAATTATTTGTAACTTGCGGCAAGTAGAACAATAAATAGTACAGGTAGACGGGTGAAATCTTTCTGTATATTGCTTCTAAATAGTCTAAGAAACATATATGCAAAGCATCCAAACAGTACAATTCGCCAATTTTTTGTTCTTCAAGTTTAAGTGAACAATGAGCCCCAATGGTTAATCCTTTATCGGAAATTATTTGTAACTTTCGACAAGTAGAACAATGAATGGAACAGGTAGACGGTTGAAATCTTTGTATATGTTGCTTCTATATAGTCTAAGAAACCGATATGCAAAGCATCTAAACAGTAACAATCGCCAATTTTTTGATCTTCAAGTTTAAGTGAACAGCGAGCCCCATTGATAATCATGAAATGGAAATTATTTGTAAGTTTCGACAAGTAGAACAATGAATGGAACAGGTAGACGGTTGAAATCTTTGTATATATTGCTTCCATATAGTCTAAGAAACATGTACGCAAAGCATCCAAACAGTACCATTCGCCAATTTTTTGTTCTTCAAGTTTAAGTGAACAATGAGCCCCAATGGTTAATCCTTTATCGGAAATTATTTGTAAATTTCGACAAGTAGAACAATGAATAGAACAGGTAGACGGTTGAAATCTTTGTATATGTTGCTTCTATATAGTCTAAGAAACCTATATGCAAAGCATCTAAACAGTAACAATCGCCAATTTTTTGATCTTCAAGTTTAAGTGAACAGCGAGCCCCATTGATAATCATGAAATGGAAATTATTTGTAACTTTCTACAAGTAGAATAATGAATAGTGCAGGTAGACGGGTGAAATCTTTCTATATACTGCTTCTAAATAGTCTAAGAAACATATATGCAAAGCATCCAAACTGTACAATTCGACAATTTTTTGTTCTTCAAGTTTAGTGAACTACGAACCCCATTGTTAATCCTTTAAAGGAAATTATTTGTAAATTTCGACAAGTAGAACAATGAATGGATCATGTAGACGGTTGAAATCATTGTATATATTGCTTCTATATAGTCTACGAAACATATATGCAAAGCATCCAAACAGTACAATTCGCCAATTTTTTGTTCTTCAAGTTTAAGTGAACTTCGAGCCCCATTGTTAATCCTTTAACGGAAATTAATTGTAACTTTCTACAAGTAGAACAATGATTGGAACACGTAGACGGTTGAAATCTTTGTATATATTGCTTCTATATAGTCTAAGAAACATATATGCAAAGCATCCAAACAGTACAATTCGCCAATTTTTTGTTCTTCAAGATTAACTGAACAATGAGCCCCAATGGTTAATCCTTTATCGGAAATTATTTGTAACTTTCGACAAGTAGAACAATGAATGGAATAGGTAGACGGTTGAAATCTTTGTATATATTGCTTCTATATACTCTAAGAAACATATATGCAAAGCATCCAAACAGTACAATTCGCCAATTTATTGTTCTTCAAGTTTAAGTGAACAACGAGCCCCATTGATAATCATGAAATGGAAATTATTTGTAATTTTGGACAAGTAGAACAATGAATGGAACAGGTAGACGGTTGAAATCTTTGTATATATTGCTTCCATATAGTCTAAGAAACATGTACGCAAAGCATCCAAACAGTACCATTCGCCAATTTTTTGTTCTTCAAGTTTAAGTGAACAATGAGCCCCAATGGTTAATCCTTTATCGGAAATTATTTGTAAATTTCGACAAGTAGAACAATGAATAGAACAGGTAGACGGTTGAAATCTTTGTATATGTTGCTTCTATATAGTCTAAGAAACCTATATGCAAAGCATCTAAACAGTAACAATCGCCAATTTTTTGATCTTCAAGTTTAAGTGAACAGCGAGCCCCATTGATAATCATGAAATGGAAATTATTTGTAACTTTCTACAAGTAGAACAATGAATAGTGCAGGTAGACGGGTGAAATCTTTCTATATACTGCTTCTAAATAGTCTAAGAAACATATATGCAAAGCATCCAAACTGTACAATTCGACAATTTTTTGTTCTTCAAGTTTAAGTGAACTACGAGCCCCATTGTTAATCCTTTAAAGGAAATTATTTGTAAATTTCGACAAGTAGAACAATGAATGGATCATGTAGACGGTTGAAATCATTGTATATATTGCTTCTATATAGTCTACGAAACATATATGCAAAGCATCCAAACAGTACAATTCGCCAATTTTTTGTTCTTCATGTTTAAGTGAACTACGAGCCCCATTGTTAATACTTTAACGAAAATTATTTGTAACTTGCGACAAGTAGAACAATGAATGGAACAGGTAGACGGTTGAAATCTTTGTATATATTGCTTCTATATAGTCTAAGAAACATATATGCAAAGCATCCAAACAGTACCATTCGCCAATTTTTTGTTCTTCAAGTTTAAGTGAACAACGAGCCCCATTGTTAATCCTTTAAAGGAAATTATTTGTAAATTTCAAAAAGTAGAACAATGATTGGAACACGTAGACGGTTGAAATCTTTGTATATATTGCTTCCATATAGTCTAAGAAACATCTACGCAAAGCATCCAAAGAGTACCATTCGCCAATTTTATGTTCTTCAAGTTTAAGTGAACAATGAGCCCCAATGGTTAATCCTTTATCGGAAATTATTTGTAACTTGCGGCAAGTAGAACAATAAATAGTACAGGTAGACGGGTGAAATCTTTCTGTATATTGCTTCTAAATAGTCTAAGAAACATATATGCAAAGCATCCAAACAGTACAATTCGCCAATTTTTTGTTCTTCAAGTTTAAGTGAACAATGAGCCCCAATGGTTAATCCTTTATCGGAAATTATTTGTAACTTTCGACAAGTAGAACAATGAATGGAACAGGTAGACGGTTGAAATCTTTGTATATGTTGCTTCTATATAGTCTAAGAAACCGATATGCAAAGCATCTAAACAGTAACAATCGCCAATTTTTTGATCTTCAAGTTTAAGTGAACAGCGAGCCCCATTGATAATCATGAAATGGAAATTATTTGTAAGTTTCGACAAGTAGAACAATGAATGGAACAGGTAGACGGTTGAAATCTTTGTATATATTGCTTCCATATAGTCTAAGAAACATGTACGCAAAGCATCCAAACAGTACCATTCGCCAATTTTTTGTTCTTCAAGTTTAAGTGAACAATGAGCCCCAATGGTTAATCCTTTATCGGAAATTATTTGTAAATTTCGACAAGTAGAACAATGAATAGAACAGGTAGACGGTTGAAATCTTTGTATATGTTGCTTCTATATAGTCTAAGAAACCTATATGCAAAGCATCTAAACAGTAACAATCGCCAATTTTTTGATCTTCAAGTTTAAGTGAACAGCGAGCCCCATTGATAATCATGAAATGGAAATTATTTGTAAGTTTCGACAAGTAGAACAATGAATGGAACAGGTAGACGGTTGAAATCTTTGTATATATTGCTTCCATATAGTCTAAGAAACATGTACGCAAAGCATCCAAACAGTACCATTCGCCAATTTTTTGTTCTTCAAGTTTAAGTGAACAATGAGCCCCAATGGTTAATCCTTTATCGGAAATTATTTGTAAGTTTCGACAAGTAGAACAATGAATGGAACAGGTAGACGGTTGAAATCTTTGTATATATTGCTTCCATATAGTCTAAGAAACATGTACGCAAAGCATCCAAACAGTACAATTCGCCAATTTTTTGTTCTTCAAGTTTAAGTGAACTTCGAGCCCCATTGTTAATCCTTTAACGGAAATTAATTGTAACTTTCTACAAGTAGAACAATGATTGGAACACGTAGACGGTTGAAATCTTTGTATATATTGCTTCTATATAGTCTAAGAAACATATATGCAAAGCATCCAAACAGTACAATTCGCCAATTTTTTGTTCTTCAAGATTAACTGAACAATGAGCCCCAATGGTTAATCCTTTATCGGAAATTATTTGTAACTTTCGACAAGTAGAACAATGAATGGAATAGGTAGACGGTTGAAATCTTTGTATATATTGCTTCTATATACTCTAAGAAACATATATGCAAAGCATCCAAACAGTACAATTCGCCAATTTATTGTTCTTCAAGTTTAAGTGAACAACGAGCCCCATTGTTAATCCTTTAAAGGAAATTATTTGTAAATTTCGACAAGTAGAACAATGAATGGAACAGGTAGACGGTTGAAATCTTTGTATATATTGCTTCTATATAATCTAAGAAACATATATGCAAAGCATCCAAACAGTACCATTCGCCAATTTTTTGTTCTTCAAGTTTAAGTGAACTACGAGCCCCATTGTTAATCCTTTAAAGGAAATTATTTGTAAATTTCGACAAGTAGAACAATGAATGGAACAGGTAGACTGTTGAAATCATTGTATATATTGCTTCTGTATAGTCTAAGAAACATATATGCAAAGCGTCCAAGCAGTACAATTCGCCAATTATTTGATCTTCAAGTTTAAGTGAACTACGAGCCCCATTGTTAATACTTTATCGGTAATTATTTGTAACTTTCGACAAGTAGAACAATGAATGGAACAGGTAGACGGTTGAAATCCTTGTATATATTGCGTCTATATAGTCTAAGAAACATATATGCAAAGCATCCAAACAGTACCATTCGCCAATTTTTGTTCTTCAAGATTACGTGAACTACGAGCCCCATTGTTAATCCTTTAAAGGAAATTATTTGTAACTTTCGACAAGTAGAACAATGAATGGAACAGGTAGACGGTTGAAATCATTGTTTATATTGCTTCTATATAGTCTAAGAAACATATCTGCATATCATCCAAACAGTACAATTCGACAATTATTTGATCTTCAAGTTTAAGTGAACTACGAGCCCCATTGTTAATACTTTAACGGAAATTATTTGTAACTTGCGACAAGTAGAACAATGAATGGAACAGGTAGACGGTTGAAATCTTTGTATATATTGCTTCTATATAGTCTAAGAAACATATATGCAAAGCATCCAAACAGTACCATTCGCCAATTTTTTGTTCTTCAAGTTTAAGTGAGCAACGAGCCCCATTGTTAATCCTTTGAAGGAAATTATTTGTTAATTTCGACAAGTTGAACAATGATTGGAACACGTAGACGGTTGAAATCTTTGTATATATTGCTTCCATATAGTCTAAGAAACATATATGCAAAGCATCCAAACAGTACCATTCGCCAATTTTTTGTTCTTCAAGTTTAAGTGAACAACGAGCCCCATTGTTAATCCTTTGAAGGAAATTATTTGTAAATTTCGACAAGTTGAACAATGATTGGAACACGTAGACGGTTGAAATCTTTGTGTATATTGCTTCCATATAGTCTAAGAAACATGTACGCAAAGCATCCAAACAGTACCATTCGCCAATTTTTTGTTCTTCAAGTTTAAGTGAACAATGAGTCCCAATGGTTTATCCTTTATCGGAAATTATTTGTAATTTTCGACAAGTAGAACAATGAATGGAACAGGTAGACGGTTGAAATCTTTGTATATATTGCTTCTATATAATCTAAGAAACATATATGCAAAGCATCCAAACAGTACCATTCGCCAATTTTTTGTTCTTCAAGTTTAAGTGAACTACGAGCCCCATTGTTAATCCTTTAAAGGAAATTATTTGTAAATTTCGACAAGTAGAACAATGAATGGAACAGGTAGACTGTTGAAATCATTGTATATATTGCTTCTGTATAGTCTAAGAAACATATATGCAAAGCGTCCAAGCAGTACAATTCGCCAATTATTTGATCTTCAAGTTTAAGTGAACTACGAGCCCCATTGTTAATACTTTATCGGTAATTATTTGTAACTTTCGACAAGTAGAACAATGAATGGAACAGGTAGACGGTTGAAATCCTTGTATATATTGCGTCTATATAGTCTAAGAAACATATATGCAAAGCATCCAAACAGTACCATTCGCCAATTTTTGTTCTTCAAGTTTACGTGAACTACGAGCCCCATTGTTAATCCTTTAAAGGAAATTATTTGTAACTTTCGACAAGTAGAACAATGAATGGAACAGGTAGACGGTTGAAATCATTGTTTATATTGCTTCTATATAGTCTAAGAAACATATCTGCATATCATCCAAACAGTACAATTCGACAATTATTTGATCTTCAAGTTTAAGTGAACTACGAGCCCCATTGTTAATACTTTAACGGAAATTATTTGTAACTTGCGACAAGTAGAACAATGAATGGAACAGGTAGACGGTTGAAATCTTTGTATATATTGCTTCTATATAGTCTAAGAAACATATATGCAAAGCATCCAAACAGTACCATTCGCCAATTTTTTGTTCTTCAAGTTTAAGTGAACAACGAGCCCCATTGTTAATCCTTTGAAGGAAATTATTTGTTAATTTCGACAAGTTGAACAATGATTGGAACACGTAGACGTTTGAAATCTTTGTATATATTGCTTCTATATAGTCTAAGAAACATATATGCAAAGCGTCCAAACAGTACAATTCGCCAATTATTTGATCTTCAAGTTTAAGTGAACTACGAGCCCCATTGTTAATACTTTAACGGAAATTATTTGTAACTTGCGACAAGTAGAACAATGAATGGAACAGGTAGCCGGTTGAAATCAATGTATATATTGCTTCTATATAGTCTAAGAAACATATATGCAAAGCAACCAAACAGTACCATTCGCCAATTTTTTGTTCTTCAAGTTTAAGTGAACAACGAGCCCCATTGTTAATCCTTTGAAGGAAATTATTTGTTAATTTCGACAAGTTGAACAATGATTGGAACACGTAGACGGTTGAAATCTTTGTATATATTGCTTCCATATAGTCTAAGAAACATATATGCAAAGCATCCAAACAGTACCATTCGCCAATTTTTTGTTCTTCAAGTTTAAGTGAACAACGAGCCCCATTGTTAATCCTTTGAAGGAAATTATTTGTAAATTTCGACAAGTTGAACAATGATTGGAACACGTAGACGGTTGAAATCTTTGTGTATATTGCTTCCATATAGTCTAAGAAACATGTACGCAAAGCATCCAAACAGTACCATTCGCCAATTTTTTGTTCTTCAAGTTTAAGTGAACAATGAGTCCCAATGGTTTATCCTTTATCGGAAATTATTTGTAATTTTCGACAAGTAGAACAATGAATGGAACAGGTAGCCGGTTGAAATCAATGTATATATTGCTTCTATATAGTCTAAGAAACATATCTGCATATCATCCAAACAGTATAATTCGCCAATTATTTGATCTTCAAGTTTAAGTGAACTACGAGCCCCATTGTTAATACTTTAACGGAAATTATTTGTAACTTGCGACAGGTAGAACAATGAATGGAACAGGTAGACGGTTGAAATCAATGTATATATTGCTACTATATAGTCTAAGAAACATATATGCATATCATCCAAACAGTACAATTCGCCAATTATTTGATCTTCAAGTTTAAGTGAACTACGAGCCCCATTGTTAATACTTTAACGGAAATTATTTGTAACTTGCGACAGGTAGAACAATGAATGGAACAGGTAGACGGTTGAAATCAATGTATATATTGCTACTATATAGTCTAAGAAACATATATGCAAAGCATCCAAAGAGTACAATTCGCCAATTTTTTGTTCTTCAAGTTTAAGTGAACTACGAGCCCCATTGTTAATCCTTTAACGGAAATTAATTGTAACTTTCTACAAGCAGAACAATGATTGGAACACGTAGACGGTTGAAATCTTTGTATATATTGCTTCCATATAGTCTAAGAAACATATATGCAAAGCATCCAAACAGTACCATTCGCCAATTTTTTGTTCTTCAAGTTTAAGTGAACAACGAGCCCCATTGTTAATCCTTTGAAGGAAATTATTTGTAAATTTCGACAAGTTGAACAATGATTGGAACACGTAGACGGTTGAAATCTTTGTGTATATTGCTTCCATATAGTCTAAGAAACATGTACGCAAAGCATCCAAACAGTACCATTCGCCAATTTTTTGTTCTTCAAGTTTAAGTGAACAATGAGACCCAATGGTTTATCCTTTATCGGAAATTATTTGTAATTTTCGACAAGTAGAACAATGAATGGAACAGGTAGACGGTTGAAATCTTTGTATATATTGCTTCTATATAGTCTAAGAAACATATATGCAAAGCGTCCAAACAGTACAATTCGCCAATTATTTGATCTTCAAGTTTAAGTGAACTACGAGCCCCATTGTTAATACTTTAACGGAAATTATTTGTAACTTGCGACAAGTAGAACAATGAATGGAACAGGTAGCCGGTTGAAATCAATGTATATATTGCTTCTATATAGTCTAAGAAACATATATGCAAAGCAACCAAACAGTACCATTCGCCAATTTTTTATTCTTCAAGTTTAAGTGAACTACGAGCCCCATTGTTAATCCTTTAAAGGAAATTATTTGTAACTTTCGACAAGTAGAACAATGAATGGAACAGGTAGACGGTTGAAATCTTTGTATATATTGCTTCTATATAGTCTAAGAAACATATATGCAAAGCATCCAAACAGTACCATTCGCCAATTTTTTGTTCTTCAAGTTTAAGTGAACAACGAGCCCCATTGTTAATCCTTTAAAGGAAATTATTTGTAAATTTCAAAAAGTAGAACAATGATTGGAACACGTAGACGGTTGAAATCTTTGTATATATTGCTTCCATATAGTCTAAGAAACATGTACGCAAAGCATCCAAACAGTACCATTCGCCAATTTTATGTTCTTCAAGTTTAAGTGAACAATGAGCCCCAATGGTTAATCCTTTATCGGAAATTATTTGTAACTTGCGACAAGTAGAACAATAAATAGTACAGGTAGACGGGTGAAATCTTTCTGTATATTGCTTCTAAATAGTCTAAGAAACATATATGCAAAGCATCCAAACAGTACAATTCGCCAATTTTTTGTTCTTCAAGTTTAAGTGAACAATGAGCCCCAATGGTTAATCCTTTATCGGAAATTATTTGTAACTTTCGACAAGTAGAACAATGAATGGAACAGGTAGACGGTTGAAATCTTTGTATATGTTGCTTCTATATAGTCTAAGAAACCGATATGCAAAGCATCTAGACAGTAACAATCGCCAATTTTTTGATCTTCAAGTTTAAGTGAACAGCGAGCCCCATTGATAATCATGAAATGGAAATTATTTGTAATTTTCGACAAGTAGAACAATGAATGGAACAGGTAGACGGTTGAAATCTTTGTATATATTGCTTCCATATAGTCTAAGAAACATGTACGCAAAGCATCCAAACAGTACCATTCGCCAATTTTTTGTTCTTCAAGTTTAAGTGAACAATGAGCCCCAATGGTTAATCCTTTATCGGAAATTATTTGTAAATTTCGACAAGTAGAACAATGAATGGATCATGTAGACGGTTGAAATCATTGTATATATTGCTTCTATATAGTCTACGAAACATATATGCAAAGCATCCAAACAGTACAATTCGCCAATTTTTTGTTCTTCAAGTTTAAGTGAACTTCGAGCCCCATTGTTAATCCTTTAACGGAAATTAATTGTAACTTTCTACAAGTAGAACAATGATTGGAACACGTAGACGGTTGAAATCTTTGTATATATTGCTTCTATATAGTCTAAGAAACATATATGCAAAGCATCCAAACAGTACAATTCGCCAATTTTTTGTTCTTCAAGATTAAGTGAACTTCGAGCCCCATTGTTAATCCTTTAACGGAAATTAATTGTAACTTTCTACAAGTAGAACAATGATTGGAACACGTAGACGGTTGAAATCTTTGTATATATTGCTTCTATATAGTCTAAGAAACATATATGCAAAGCATCCAAACAGTACAATTCGCCAATTTTTTGTTCTTCAAGATTAACTGAACAATGAGCCCCAATGGTTAATCCTTTATCGGAAATTATTTGTAACTTTCGACAAGTAGAACAATGAATGGAATAGGTAGACGGTTGAAATCTTTGTATATATTGCTTCTATATACTCTAAGAAACATATATGCAAAGCATCCAAACAGAACAATTCGCCAATTTATTGTTCTTCAAGTTTAAGTGAACAACGAGCCCCATTGTTAATCCTTTAAAGGAAATTATTTGTAAATTTCGACAAGTAGAACAATGAATGGAACAGGTAGACGGTTGAAATCTTTGTATATATTGCTTCTATATAATCTAAGAAACATATATGCAAAGCATCCAAACAGTACCATTCGCCAATTTTTTGTTCTTCAAGTTTAAGTGAACTACGAGCCCCATTGTTAATCCTTTAAAGGAAATTATTTGTAAATTTCGACAAGTAGAACAATGAATGGAACAGGTAGACTGTTGAAATCATTGTATATATTGCTTCTGTATAGTCTAAGAAACATATATGCAAAGCGTCCAAGCAGTACAATTCGCCAATTATTTGATCTTCAAGTTTAAGTGAACTACGAGCCCCATTGTTAATACTTTATCGGTAATTATTTGTAACTTTCGACAAGTAGAACAATGAATGGAACAGGTAGACGGTTGAAATCCTTGTATATATTGCGTCTATATAGTCTAAGAAACATATATGCAAAGCATCCAAACAGTACCATTCGCCAATTTTTGTTCTTCAAGATTACGTGAACTACGAGCCCCATTGTTAATCCTTTAAAGGAAATTATTTGTAACTTTCGACAAGTAGAACAATGAATGGAACAGGTAGACGGTTGAAATCTTTGTATATATTGCTTCTATATAGTCTAAGAAACATATATGCAAAGCATCCAAACAGTACCATTCGCCAATTTTTTGTTCTTCAAGTTTAAGTGAACAACGAGCCCCATTGTTAATCCTTTGAAGGAAATTATTTGTTAATTTCGACAAGTTGAACAATGATTGGAACACGTAGACGGTTGAAATCTTTGTATATATTGCTTCTATATAGTCTAAGAAACATATATGCAAAGCGTCCAAACAGTACAATTCGCCAATTATTTGATCTTCAAGTTTAAGTGAACTACGAGCCCCATTGTTAATACTTTAACGGAAATTATTTGTAACTTGCGACAAGTAGAACAATGAATGGAACAGGTAGCCGGTTGAAATCAATGTATATATTGCTTCTATATAGTCTAAGAAACATATATGCAAAGCAACCAAACAGTACCATTCGCCAATTTTTTGTTCTTCAAGTTTAAGTGAACAACGAGCCCCATTGTTAATCCTTTGAAGGAAATTATTTGTTAATTTCGACAAGTTGAACAATGATTGGAACACGTAGACGGTTGAAATCTTTGTATATATTGCTTCCATATAGTCTAAGAAACATATATGCAAAGCATCCAAACAGTACCATTCGCCAATTTTTTGTTCTTCAAGTTTAAGTGAACAACGAGCCCCATTGTTAATCCTTTGAAGGAAATTATTTGTAAATTTCGACAAGTTGAACAATGATTGGAACACGTAGACGGTTGAAATCTTTGTGTATATTGCTTCCATATAGTCTAAGAAACATGTACGCAAAGCATCCAAACAGTACCATTCGCCAATTTTTTGTTCTTCAAGTTTAAGTGAACAATGAGTCCCAATGGTTTATCCTTTATCGGAAATTATTTGTAATTTTCGACAAGTAGAACAATGAATGGAACAGGTAGCCGGTTGAAATCAATGTATATATTGCTTCTATATAGTCTAAGAAACATATCTGCATATCATCCAAACAGTATAATTCGCCAATTATTTGATCTTCAAGTTTAAGTGAACTACGAGCCCCATTGTTAATACTTTAACGGAAATTATTTGTAACTTGCGACTGGTAGAACAATGAATGGAACAGGTAGACGGTTGAAATCAATGTATATATTGCTACTATATAGTCTAAGAAACATATATGCATATCATCCAAACAGTACAATTCGCCAATTATTTGATCTTCAAGTTTAAGTGAACTACGAGCCCCATTGTTAATACTTTAACGGAAATTATTTGTAACTTGCGACAGGTAGAACAATGAATGGAACAGGTAGACGGTTGAAATCAATGTATATATTGCTACTATATAGTCTAAGAAACATATATGCAAAGCATCCAAAGAGTACAATTCGCCAATTTTTTGTTCTTCAAGTTTAAGTGAACTACGAGCCCCATTGTTAATCCTTTAACGGAAATTAATTGTAACTTTCTACAAGCAGAACAATGATTGGAACACGTAGACGGTTGAAATCTTTGTATATATTGCTTCCATATAGTCTAAGAAACATATATGCAAAGCATCCAAACAGTACCATTCGCCAATTTTTTGTTCTTCAAGTTTAAGTGAACAACGAGCCCCATTGTTAATCCTTTGAAGGAAATTATTTGTAAATTTCGACAAGTTGAACAATGATTGGAACACGTAGACGGTTGAAATCTTTGTGTATATTGCTTCCATATAGTCTAAGAAACATGTACGCAAAGCATCCAAACAGTACCATTCGCCAATTTTTTGTTCTTCAAGTTTAAGTGAACAATGAGACCCAATGGTTTATCCTTTATCGGAAATTATTTGTAATTTTCGACAAGTAGAACAATGAATGGAACAGGTAGACGGTTGAAATCTTTGTATATATTGCTTCTATATAGTCTAAGAAACATATATGCAAAGCGTCCAAACAGTACAATTCGCCAATTATTTGATCTTCAAGTTTAAGTGAACTACGAGCCCCATTGTTAATACTTTAACGGAAATTATTTGTAAATTTCGACAAGTAGAACAATGAATGGAACAGGTAGACTGTTGAAGTCATTGTATATATTGCTTCTATATAGTCTAAGAAACATATATGCAAAGCGTCCAAACAGTACAATTCGCCAATTATTTGATCTTCAAGTTTAAGTGAACTACGAACCCCATTGTGAATACTTTAACGGAAATTATTTGTAACTTGCGACAAGTAGAACAATGAATGGAACAGGTAGCCGGTTGAAATCAATGTATATATTGCTTCTATATAGTCTAAGAAACATATATGCAAAGCATCCAAACAGTACCATTCCCCAATTTTTTGTTCTTCAAGTTTAAGTGAACAATGAGCCCCAATGATTAATCGTTTATCGGAAATTATTTGTAATTTTCGACAAGTAGAACAATGAATGGATCATGTAGACGGTTGAAATCATTGTATATATTGCTTCTATATAGCCTACGAAACATATATGCAAAGCATCCAAACAGTACCATTCGCCAATTTTTTGTTCTTCAAGTTCAAGTGAACAATGAGCCCCATTGTTAATCTTTAACGGAAATTAATTGTAACTTTCTACAAGTAGAACAATGATTGGAACACACAGACGGTTGAAATCTTTGTATACATTGCTTCTATATAGTCTAAGAAACATATATGCAAAGCATCCAAACAGTACAATTCGCCAATTTTTTGTTCTTCAAGTTTAAGTGAACAATGAGCCCCAATGGTTAATCCTTTATCGGAAATTATTTGTAATTTTCGACAAGTAGAACAATGAATGGAACAGGTAGACGGTTGAAATATTTGTATATATTGCTTCTATATAGTCTAAGAAACATATATGCAAAGCATCCAAACAGTACCATTCGCCAATTTTTTGTTCTTCAAGTTTAAGTGAACAACGAGCCCGATTGATAATCATGAAACGGAAATTATTTGTAAATTTCTACAAGTAGAGCAATGAATAGTACAGGTAGACGGGTGAAATCTTTCTATATATTGCTTCTAAATAGTCTAAGAAACATCTATGCAAAGCATCCAAACAGTACCATTCGCCAATTTTTCGTTCTTCAAGTTTAAGTGAACAATGAGCCCCAATGGTTAATCATTTATCGGAAATTATTTGTAACTTTCGACAAGTAGAACAATGAATGGAACAGGTAGACGGTTGAAATCATTGTTTATATTGCTTCTATATAGTCTATGAAACATATCTGCATATCATCCAAACAGTACAATTCGCCAATTATTTGATCTTCAAGTTTAAGTGAACTACGAGCCCCATTGTTAATACTTTAACGGAAATTATTTGTAACTTGCGACAGGTAGAACAATGAATGGAACAGGTAGACGGTTGAAATCAATGTATATATTGCTACTATATAGTCTAAGAAACATATATGCAAAGCATCCAAAGAGTACAATTCGCCAATTTTTTGTTCTTCAAGTTTAAGTGAACTATGAGCCCCATTGTTAATCCTTTAACGGAAATTAATTGTAACTTTCTACAAGCAGAACAATGATTGGAACACGTAGACGGTTGAAATCTTTGTATATATTGCTTCCATATAGTCTAAGAAACATATATGCAAAGCATCCAAACAGTACCATTCGCCAATTTTTTGTTCTTCAAGTTTAAGTGAACTACGAGCCCCATTGTTAATCCTTTAAAGGAAATTATTTGTAAATTTCGACAAGTAGAACAATGAATGGATCATGTAGACGGTTGAAATCAATGTATATATTGCTACTATATAGTCTAAGAAACATATATGCAAAGCATCCAAAGAGTACAATTCGCCAATTTTTTGTTCTTCAAGTTTAAGTGAACTATGAGCCCCATTGTTAATACTTTAACGGAAATTATTTGTAACTTGCGGCAAGTAGAACATGAGTGGAACAGGTAGGCGGTTGAAATCAATCTATATATTGCTTCTATATAGTCTAAGAAACATATATGCAAAGCATCCAAACAGTACCATTCGCCAATTTTTTGTTCTTCAAGTTTAAGTGAACAATGAGCCCCATTGTTAATCCTTTATCGGAAATTATTTGTAAATTTCGACAAGTAGAACAATGAATGGAACAGGTAGACTGTTGAAATCATTGCATATATTGCTTCTATATAGTCCAAGAAACATATATGCAAAGCGTCCAAAAAGTACAAATCGCCAATTTTTTGCTCTTCAAGTTTAAGTGAACTACGAGCCACATTGTTAATCCTTTAAAGGAAATTATTTGTAAATTTCGACAAGTAAAACAATGAATGGATCAGGTAGACGGTTGAAATCATTGTATATATTGCTTCTATATAATCTACGAAACATATATGCAAATCATCCAAACAGTACAATTCACGAATTTTTTTTCTTCAAGTTTAAGTGAACTAAGAGCCCCATTGTTAATCCTTTAACGGAAATTAATTGTAACTTTCTACAAGTAGAACAATGATTGGAACACGTAGACGGTTGAAATCTTTGTATATATTGCTTCCATATAGTCTAAGAAACATATATGCAAAGCATCCAAACAGTACCATTCGCCAATTTTTTGTTCTTCAAGTTTAAGTGAACAATGAGCCCCAATGGTTAATCATTTATCGGAAATTATTTGTAACTTTCGACAAGTAGAACAATGAATGGAACAGGTAGACGGTTGAAATCATTGTTTATATTGCTTCTATATAGTCTATGAAACATATCTGCATATCATCCAAACAGTACAATTCGCCAATTATTTGATCTTCAAGTTTAAGTGAACTACGAGCCCCATTGTTAATACTTTAACGGAAATTATTTGTAACTTGCGACAGGTAGAACAATGAATGGAACAGGTAGACGGTTGAAATCAATGTATATATTGCTACTATATAGTCTAAGAAACATATATGCAAAGCATCCAAAGAGTACAATTCGCCAATTTTTTGTTCTTCAAGTTTAAGTGAACTATGAGCCCCATTGTTAATCCTTTAACGGAAATTAATTGTAACTTTCTACAAGCAGAACAATGATTGGAACACGTAGACGGTTGAAATCTTTGTATATATTGCTTCCATATAGTCTAAGAAACATATATGCAAAGCATCCAAACAGTACCATTCGCCAATTTTTTGTTCTTCAAGTTTAAGTGAACAACGAGCCCCATTGTTAATCCTTTGAAGAAATTATTTGTAAATTTCGACAAGTTGAACAATGATTGGAACACGTAGACGGTTGAAATCTTTGTGTATATTGCTTCCATATAGTCTAAGAAACATGTACGCAAAGCATCCAAACAGTACCATTCGCCAATTTTTTGTTCTTCAAGTTTAAGTGAACAATGAGTCCCAATGGTTTATCCTTTATCGGAAATTATTTGTAATTTTCGACAAGTAGAACAATGAATGGAACAGGTAGACGGTTGAAATCTTTGTATATATTGCTTCTATATAGTCTAAGAAACATATATGCAAAGCGTCCAAACAGTACAATTCGCCAATTATTTGATCTTCAAGTTTAAGTGAACTACGAGCCCCATTGTTAATACTTTAACGGAAATTATTTGTAACTTGCGACAAGTAGAACAATGAATGGAACAGGTAGCCGGTTGAAATCAATGTATATATTGCTTCTATATAGTCTAAGAAACATATATGCAAAGCAACCAAACAGTACCATTCGCCAATTTTTTGTTCTTCAAGTTTAAGTGAACTACGAGCCCCATTGTTAATCCTATAAAGGAAATTATTTGTAACTTTCGACAAGTAGAACAATGAATGGAACAGGTAGACGGTTGAAATCTTTGTATATATTGCTTCTATATAGTCTAAGAAACATATATGCAAAGCATCCAAACAGTACAATTCGCCAATTTTTTGTTCTTCAAGTATAAGTGAACAGCGAGCCCCATTGATAATCATGAAATGGCAATTATTTGTAGCTATCTACAAGTAGAACAATGAATAGTACAGGTAGACGGGTGAAATCTTTCTATATATTGCTTCTAAATAGTCTAAGAAACATCTATGCAAAGCATCCAAACAGTACAATTCGCCAATTTCTTGTTCTTCAAGTTTAAGTGAACAATGAGCCCCAATGGTTAATCCTTTATCGGTAATTATTTGTAACTTTCGACAAGTAGAACAATGAATGGAACAGGTAGACGGTTGAAATCTGTGTATATATTGCTTCTATATAGTCTAAGAAACATATATGCAAAGCATCCAAACAGTACAATTCGCCAATTTTTTGTTCTTCAAATTTAAGTGAACAATGAGCCCCAATGGTTAATCCTTTATCGGTAATTATTTGTAACTTTCGACAAGTAGAACAATGAATGGAACAGGTAGACGGTTGAAATCCTTGTATATATTGCTTCCATATAGTCTAAGAAACATGAACGCAAAGCATCCAAACAGTACCATTCGCTAATTTTTTGTTCTTCAAGTTTAAGTGAACTACGAGCCCCATTGTTAATCCTTTAAAGGAAATTATTTGTAAATTTCGACAAGTAGAACAATGAATGGAACAGGTAGACTGTTGAAATCATTGTATATATTGCTTCTATATAGTCTAAGAAACATATATGCAAAGCGTCCAAACAGTACAATTCGCCAATTATTTGATCTTCAAGTTTAAGTGAACTACGAGCCCCATTGTTAATACTTTAACGGAAATTATTTGTAACTTGCGACAAAGTAGAACAATGAATGGAAGAGGTAGCCGGTTGAAATCAATGTATATATTGCTTCTATATAGTCTAAGAAACATATATGCAAAGCATCCAAACAGTACCATTCGCCAATTTTTTGTTCTTCAAGTTTAAGTGAACTACGAGCCCCATTGTTAATCCTTTAAAGGAAATTATTTGTAACTTTCTAGAAGTAGAACAATGAATGGAACAGGTAGACGGTTGAAATCTTTGTATATATTGCTTCTATATAGTCTAAGAAACATATATGCAAAGCATCCAATCAGTACAATTCGCCAATTTTTGTTCTTCAAGTATAAGTGAACAGCGAGCCCCATTGATAATCATGAAATGGCAATTATTTGTAAATATCTACAAGTAGAACAATGAATAGTACAGATAGACGGGTGAAATCTTTCTATATATTGCTTCTAAATAGTCTAAGAAACATCTATGCAAAGCACCCAAACAGTACAATTCGCCAATTTTTTGTTCTTCAAGTTTAAGTGAACTACGAGCCCCATTGTTAATACTTTAACGGAAATTATTTGTAACTTGCGACAAGTAGAACAATGAATGGAACAGGTAGCCGGTTGAAATCAATGTATATATTGCTTCTATATAGTCTAAGAAACATATATGCAAAGCATCCAAACAGTACAATTCGCCAATTTTTTGTTCTTCAAGTTTAAGTGAACAATGAGCCCCATTGTTAATCCTTTAAAGGAAATTATTTGTAACTTTCGACAAGTAGAAAAATGAATGGAACAGGTAGACGGTTGAAACCTGTGTATATATTGCTTCTATATAGTCTAAGAAACATATATGCAAAGCATCCAAACAGTTCAATTCGCCAATTTTTTGTTCTTCAAGATTAAGTGAACAATGAGCCCCAATGGTTAATCCTTTATCGGTAATTATTTGTAACTTTCGACAAGTAGAACAATGAATGGAACAGGTAGACGGTTGAAATCTGTGTATATATTGCTTCTATATAGTCTAAGAAACATATATGCAAAGCATCCAAACAGTACAATTCGCCAATTTTTTGTTCTTCAAGTTTAAGTGAACAATGAGCCCCAATGGTTAATCCTTTATCGGTAATTATTTGTAACTTTCGACAAGTAGAACAATGAATGGAACAGGTAGACGGTTGAAATCCTTGTATATATTGCTTCCATATAGTCTAAGAAACATGAACGCAAAGCATCCAAACAGTACCATTCGCCAATTTTTTGTTCATCAAGTTTAAGTGAACTACGAGCCCCATTGTTAATCCTTTAAAGGAAATTATTTGTAAATTTCGACAAGTAGAACAATGAATGGAACAGGTAGACTGTTGAAATCATTGTATATATTGCTTCTATATAGTCTAAGAAACATATATGCAAAGCGTCCAAACAGTACAATTCGCCAATTATTTGATCTTCAAGTTTAAGTGAACTACGAGCCCCATTGTTAATACTTTAACGGAAATTATTTGTAACTTGCGACAAGTAGAACAATGAATGGAACAGGTAGCCGGTTGAAATCAATGTATATATTGCTTCTATATAGTCTAAGAAACATCTATGCAAAGCATCCAAACAGTACCATTCGCCAATTTTTTGTTCTTCAAGTTTAAGTGAACTACGAGCCCCATTGTTAATCTTTAACGGAAATTAATTGTAACTTTCTACAAGGAGAACAATGATTGGAACACACAGACGGTTGAAATCTTTGTATATATTGCTTCCATATAGTCTAAGAAACATATATGCAAAGCATCCAAACAGTACCATTCGCCAATTTTTTGTTCTTCAAGTTTAAGTGAACTACGAGCCCCATTGTTAATCTTTAACGGAAATTAATTGTAACTTTCTACAAGTAGAACAATGATTGGAACACACAGACGGTTGAAATCTTTGTATATATTGCTTCCATATAGTCTAAGAAACATATATGCAAAGCATCCAAACAGTACCATTCGCCAATTTTTTGTTCTTCAAGTTAAAGTGAACAATGAGCCCCATTGTTAATCCTTTATCGGAAATTATTTGTAACTTTCGACAAGTAGAACATTGAATGGAACAGGTAGACGGTTGAAATCTTTGTATATATTGCTTCTATATAGTATAAGAAACATATATGCAAAGCATCCAAACAGTACCATTCGCCAATTTTTTGTTCTTCAAGTTTAAGTGAACTACGAGCCCCATTGTTAATCCTTTAAAGGAAATTATTTGTAAATTTCGACAAGTAGAACAATGAATGGAACAGGTAGACTGTTGAAATCATTGTATATATTGCTTCTATATAGTCTAAGAAACATATATGCAAAGCATCCAAACAGTACCATTCGCCAATTTTTTGTTCTTCAAGTTTAAGTGAACTACGAGCCCCATTGTTAATCCTTTAACGGAAATTAATTGTAACTTTCTACAAGCAGAACAATGATTGGAACACGTAGACGGTTGAAATCTTTGTATATATTGCTTCCATATAGTCTAAGAAACATATATGCAAAGCATCCAAACAGTACCATTCGCCAATTTTTTGTTCTTCAAGTTTAAGTGAACAACGAGCCCCATTGTTAATCCTTTGAAGAAATTATTTGTAAATTTCGACAAGTTGAACAATGATTGGAACACGTAGACGGTTGAAATCTTTGTGTATATTGCTTCCATATAGTCTAAGAAACATGTACGCAAAGCATCCAAACAGTACCATTCGCCAATTTTTTGTTCTTCAAGTTTAAGTGAACAATGAGTCCCAATGGTTTATCCTTTATCGGAAATTATTTGTAATTTTCGACAAGTAGAACAATGAATGGAACAGGTAGACGGTTGAAATCTTTGTATATATTGCTTCTATATAGTCTAAGAAACATATATGCAAAGCGTCCAAACAGTACAATTCGCCAATTATTTGATCTTCAAGTTTAAGTGAACTACGAGCCCCATTGTTAATACTTTAACGGAAATTATTTGTAACTTGCGACAAGTAGAACAATGAATGGAACAGGTAGCCGGTTGAAATCAATGTATATATTGCTTCTATATAGTCTAAGAAACATATATGCAAAGCAACCAAACAGTACCATTCGCCAATTTTTTGTTCTTCAAGTTTAAGTGAACTACGAGCCCCATTGTTAATCCTATAAAGGAAATTATTTGTAACTTTCGACAAGTAGAACAATGAATGGAACAGGTAGACGGTTGAAATCTTTGTATATATTGCTTCTATATAGTCTAAGAAACATATATGCAAAGCATCCAAACAGTACAATTCGCCAATTTTTTGTTCTTCAAGTATAAGTGAACAGCGAGCCCCATTGATAATCATGAAATGGCAATTATTTGTAGCTATCTACAAGTAGAACAATGAATAGTACAGGTAGACGGGTGAAATCTTTCTATATATTGCTTCTAAATAGTCTAAGAAACATCTATGCAAAGCATCCAAACAGTACAATTCGCCAATTTCTTGTTCTTCAAGTTTAAGTGAACAATGAGCCCCAATGGTTAATCCTTTATCGGTAATTATTTGTAACTTTCGACAAGTAGAACAATGAATGGAACAGGTAGACGGTTGAAATCTGTGTATATATTGCTTCTATATAGTCTAAGAAACATATATGCAAAGCATCCAAACAGTACAATTCGCCAATTTTTTGTTCTTCAAATTTAAGTGAACAATGAGCCCCAATGGTTAATCCTTTATCGGTAATTATTTGTAACTTTCGACAAGTAGAACAATGAATGGAACAGGTAGACGGTTGAAATCCTTGTATATATTGCTTCCATATAGTCTAAGAAACATGAACGCAAAGCATCCAAACAGTACCATTCGCTAATTTTTTGTTCTTCAAGTTTAAGTGAACTACGAGCCCCATTGTTAATCCTTTAAAGGAAATTATTTGTAAATTTCGACAAGTAGAACAATGAATGGAACAGGTAGACTGTTGAAATCATTGTATATATTGCTTCTATATAGTCTAAGAAACATATATGCAAAGCGTCCAAACAGTACAATTCGCCAATTATTTGATCTTCAAGTTTAAGTGAACTACGAGCCCCATTGTTAATACTTTAACGGAAATTATTTGTAACTTGCGACAAAGTAGAACAATGAATGGAAGAGGTAGCCGGTTGAAATCAATGTATATATTGCTTCTATATAGTCTAAGAAACATATATGCAAAGCATCCAAACAGTACCATTCGCCAATTTTTTGTTCTTCAAGTTTAAGTGAACTACGAGCCCCATTGTTAATCCTTTAAAGGAAATTATTTGTAACTTTCTAGAAGTAGAACAATGAATGGAACAGGTAGACGGTTGAAATCTTTGTATATATTGCTTCTATATAGTCTAAGAAACATATATGCAAAGCATCCAATCAGTACAATTCGCCAATTTTTGTTCTTCAAGTATAAGTGAACAGCGAGCCCCATTGATAATCATGAAATGGCAATTATTTGTAAATATCTACAAGTAGAACAATGAATAGTACAGATAGACGGGTGAAATCTTTCTATATATTGCTTCTAAATAGTCTAAGAAACATCTATGCAAAGCACCCAAACAGTACAATTCGCCAATTTTTTGTTCTTCAAGTTTAAGTGAACTACGAGCCCCATTGTTAATACTTTAACGGAAATTATTTGTAACTTGCGACAAGTAGAACAATGAATGGAACAGGTAGCCGGTTGAAATCAATGTATATATTGCTTCTATATAGTCTAAGAAACATATATGCAAAGCATCCAAACAGTACAATTCGCCAATTTTTTGTTCTTCAAGTTTAAGTGAACAATGAGCCCCATTGTTAATCCTTTAAAGGAAATTATTTGTAACTTTCGACAAGTAGAAAAATGAATGGAACAGGTAGACGGTTGAAACCTGTGTATATATTGCTTCTATATAGTCTAAGAAACATATATGCAAAGCATCCAAACAGTTCAATTCGCCAATTTTTTGTTCTTCAAGATTAAGTGAACAATGAGCCCCAATGGTTAATCCTTTATCGGTAATTATTTGTAACTTTCGACAAGTAGAACAATGAATGGAACAGGTAGACGGTTGAAATCTGTGTATATATTGCTTCTATATAGTCTAAGAAACATATATGCAAAGCATCCAAACAGTACAATTCGCCAATTTTTTGTTCTTCAAGTTTAAGTGAACAATGAGCCCCAATGGTTAATCCTTTATCGGTAATTATTTGTAACTTTCGACAAGTAGAACAATGAATGGAACAGGTAGACGGTTGAAATCCTTGTATATATTGCTTCCATATAGTCTAAGAAACATGAACGCAAAGCATCCAAACAGTACCATTCGCCAATTTTTTGTTCATCAAGTTTAAGTGAACTACGAGCCCCATTGTTAATCCTTTAAAGGAAATTATTTGTAAATTTCGACAAGTAGAACAATGAATGGAACAGGTAGACTGTTGAAATCATTGTATATATTGCTTCTATATAGTCTAAGAAACATATATGCAAAGCGTCCAAACAGTACAATTCGCCAATTATTTGATCTTCAAGTTTAAGTGAACTACGAGCCCCATTGTTAATACTTTAACGGAAATTATTTGTAACTTGCGACAAGTAGAACAATGAATGGAACAGGTAGCCGGTTGAAATCAATGTATATATTGCTTCTATATAGTCTAAGAAACATCTATGCAAAGCATCCAAACAGTACCATTCGCCAATTTTTTGTTCTTCAAGTTTAAGTGAACTACGAGCCCCATTGTTAATCTTTAACGGAAATTAATTGTAACTTTCTACAAGGAGAACAATGATTGGAACACACAGACGGTTGAAATCTTTGTATATATTGCTTCCATATAGTCTAAGAAACATATATGCAAAGCATCCAAACAGTACCATTCGCCAATTTTTTGTTCTTCAAGTTTAAGTGAACTACGAGCCCCATTGTTAATCTTTAACGGAAATTAATTGTAACTTTCTACAAGTAGAACAATGATTGGAACACACAGACGGTTGAAATCTTTGTATATATTGCTTCCATATAGTCTAAGAAACATATATGCAAAGCATCCAAACAGTACCATTCGCCAATTTTTTGTTCTTCAAGTTAAAGTGAACAATGAGCCCCATTGTTAATCCTTTATCGGAAATTATTTGTAACTTTCGACAAGTAGAACATTGAATGGAACAGGTAGACGGTTGAAATCTTTGTATATATTGCTTCTATATAGTATAAGAAACATATATGCAAAGCATCCAAACAGTACCATTCGCCAATTTTTTGTTCTTCAAGTTTAAGTGAACTACGAGCCCCATTGTTAATCCTTTAAAGGAAATTATTTGTAAATTTCGACAAGTAGAACAATGAATGGAACAGGTAGACTGTTGAAATCATTGTATATATTGCTTCTATATAGTCTAAGAAACATATATGCAAAGCATCCAAACAGTACCATTCGCCAATTTTTTGTTCTTCAAGTTTAAGTGAACTACGAGCCCCATTGTTAATCCTTTAAAGGAAATTATTTGTAAATTTCGACAAGTAGAACAATGAATGGATCATGTAGACGGTTGAAATCATTGTATATATTGCTTCTATATAGCCTACGAAACATATATGCAAAGCATCCAAACAGTACAATTCGCCAATTTTTTGTTCTTCAAGTTTAAGTGAACTACGAGCCCCATTGTTAATCCTTTATCGGAAATTATTTGTAACTTTCGACAAGCAGAACAATGAATGGAACTGGTAGACGGTTGAAATCATTGTATATATTGCTTCTATATAGTCTAAGAAACATATATGCAAAGCATCCAAACAGTACAATTCGACAATTTTTTGTTCTTCAAGTTTAAGTGAACAATGAGCCCCATTGTTAATCCTTTAAAGGAAATTATTTGTAACTTTCGACAAGAAGAACAATGAATGGAACGGGTAGACTGTTGAAATCATTGTATATATTGCTTCTATACAGTCTAAGAAACATATATGCAAAGCATCCAAACAGTACAATTATCCAATTTTTTGTTCTTCAAGTTTAAGTGAACAATGAGCCCCAATGTATAATCCGTTATCGGAAATTATTTGTAACTTTCGACAAGTAGAACAATGAATGGAACAGGTAGACGGTTGAAATCTTTGTATATATTGCTTCTATATAGTCTAAGAAACATGTACGCAAAGCATCCAAACAGTACCATTCGCCAATTTTTTGTTCTTCAAGTTTAAGTGAACAATGAGCCCCAATGGTTAATCCTTTATCGGAAATTATTTGTAATTTTCGACAAGTAGGACAATGAATGCAACAGTTAGACGGTTGAAATATTTGTATATATTGCTTCTATATAATCTAAGAAACATACATGCAAAGCATCTAAACAGTAACAATCGCCAATTTTTTGATCTTCAAGTTTAAGTGAACAGCGAGCCCCATTGATAATCATGAAATGGAAATTATTTGTAACTTTCTACAAGTAGAACAATGAATAGTACAGGTAGACGGGTGAAATCTTTCTATATATTGCTTCTAAATAGTCTAAGAAACATCTATGCAATGCATCCAAACAGTACAATTCGCCAATTTTTTGTTCTTCAAGTTTAAGTGAACTACGAGCCCCATTGTTAATCCTTTAAAGGAAATTATTTGTAAATTTCGACAAGTAGAACAATGAATGGATCATGTAGACGGTTGAAAAAATTGTATATATTGCTTCTATATAGTCTACGAAACATATATGCAAAGCATCCAAACAGTACAATTCGCCAATTTTTTGTACTTCAAGTTTAAGTGAACTACGAGCCCCATTGTTAATCCTTTAACGGAAATTAATTGTAACTTTCTACAAGCAGAACAATGATTGGAACACGTAGACGGTTGAAATCTTTGTATATATTGCTTCCATATAGTCTAAGAAACATATATGCAAAGCATCCAAACAGTACCATTCGCCAATTTTTTGTTCTTCAAGTTTAAGTGAACAACGAGCCCCATTGTTAATCCTTTGATGGAAATTATTTGTAAATTTCGACAAGTTGAACAATGATTGGAACACGTAGACGGTTGAAATCTTTGTGTATATTGCTTCCATATAGTCTAAGAAACATATACGCAAAGCATCCAAACAGTACCATTCGCCAATTTTTTGTTCTTCAAGTTTAAGTGAACAATGAGTCCCAATGGTTTATCCTTTATCGGAAATTATTTGTAATTTTCGACAAGTAGAACAATGAATGGAACAGGTAGACGGTTGAAATCTTTGTATATATTGCTTCTATATAGTCTAAGAAACATATATGCAAAGCGTCCAAACAGTACAATTCGCCAATTATTTGATCTTCAAGTTTAAGTGAACTACGAGCCCCATTGTTAATACTTTAACGGAAATTATTTGTAACTTGCGACAAGTAGAACAATGAATGGAACAGGTAGCCGGTTGAAATCAATGTATATATTGCTTCTATATAGTCTAAGAAACATATCTGCATATCATCCAAACAGTACAATTCGCCAATTATTTGATCTTCAAGTTTAAGTGAACTACGAGCCCCATTGTTAATACTTTAACGGAAATTATTTGTAACTTGCGACAGGTAGAACAATGAATGGAACAGGTAGACGGTTGAAATCAATGTATATATTGCTACTATATAGTCTAAGAAACATATATGCAAAGCATCCAAAGAGTACAATTCGCCAATTTTTTGTTCTTCAAGTTTAAGTGAACTACGAGCCCCATTGTTAATCCTTTAACGGAAATTAATTGTAACTTTCTACAAGCAGAACAATGATTGGAACACGTAGACGGTTGAAATCTTTGTATATATTGCTTCCATATAGTCTAAGAAACATATATGCAAAGCATCCAAACAGTACCATTCGCCAATTTTTTGGTCTTCAAGTTTAAGTGAACAATGAGCCCCAATGGTTAATCCATTATCGGAAATTATTTGTAAATTTCGGCAAGTAGAACAATGAATGGAACAGGTAGACGGTTGAAATATTTGTATATATTGCTTCTATATAGTATAAGAAACATATATGCAAAGCATCCAAACAGTACAATTCGCCAATTTTTTGTTCTTCAAGTTCAAGTAAACTACGATCCCCATTGTTAATCCCTTAACGGAAATTATTTGTAACTTTCGACAAGTAGAAGAGTGAATGGAACAGTTAGACGGTTGAAATCTTTGTATATATTGCTTCTATATAGTATAAGAAACATATATGCAAAGCATCCAAACAGTACAATTCCCCAATTTTTTGTTCTTCAAGTTTAAGTGAACAATGAGCCCCAATGATTAATCCTTTATCGGTAATTATTTGTAACTTTCGACAAGTAGAACAATGAATGGAACAGGTAGACGGTTGAAACCATTGTATACATTGCGTCTATATAATCTAAGAAACATATATGCATAGCATCCAAACAGTACCATTCGCCAATTTTTTGTTCTTCAAGTTTAAGTGAACTACGAGCCCCATTGTTAATCCTTTAAAGGAAATTATTTGTAAATTTCGACAAGTAGAACAATGAATGGAACAGGTAGAATGTTGAAGTCATTGTATATATTGCTTCTATATAGTCTAAGAAACATATATGCAAAGCGTCCAAACAGTACAATTCGCCAATTATTTGATCTTCAAGTTTAAGTGAACTACGAGCCCCATTGTGAATACTTTAACGGAAATTATTTGTAACTTGCGACAAGTAGAACAATGAATGGAACAGGTAGCCGGTTGAAATCAATGTATATATTGCTTCTATATAGTCTAAGAAACATATATGCAAAGCATCCAAACAGTACAATTCGCCAATTTTTTGTTCTTCAAGTTTAAGTGAACAATGAGCCCCATTGTTAATCCTTTAAAGGAAATTATTTGTAACTTTCGACAAGTAGAAAAATGAATGGAACAGGTAGACGGTTGAAACCTCTGTATATATTGCTTCTATATAGTCTAAGAAACATATATGCAAAGCATCCAAACAGTACAATTCGCCAATTTTTTGTTCTTCAAGTTTAAGTGAACAATGAGCCCCAATGGTTAATCCTTTATCGGTAATTATTTGTAACTTTCGACAAGTAGAACAATGAATGGAACAGGTAGACGGTTGAAATCTGTGTATATGTTGCTTCTATATAGTCTAAGAAACATATATGCAAAGCATCCAAACAGTACAATTCGCCAATTTTTTGTTCTTCAAGTTTAAGTGAACAATGAGCCCCAATGGTTAATCCTTTATCGGTAATTATTTGTAACTTTCGACAAGTAGAACAATGAATGGAACAGGTAGACGGTTGAAATCCTTGTATATATTGCTTCCATATAGTCTAAGAAACATGAACGCAAAGCATCCAAACAGTACCATTCGCCAATTTTTTGTTCATCAAGTTTAAGTGAACTACGAGCCCCATTGTTAATCCTTTAAAGGAAATTATTTGTAAATTACGACAAGTAGAACAATGAATGGAACAGGTAGACTGTTGAAATCATTGTATATATTGCTTCTATATAGTCTAAGAAACATATATGCAAAGCGTCCAAACAGTACAATTCGCCAATTATTTGATCTTCAAGTTTAAGTGAACTGCGAGCCCCATTGTTAATACTTTAACGGAAATTATTTGTAACTTGCGACAAGTAGAACAATGAATGGAACAGGTAGCCGGTTGAAATCAATGTATATATTGCTTCTATATAGTCTAAGAAACATCTATGCAAAGCATCCAAACAGTACCATTCGCCAATTTTTTGTTCTTCAAGTTTAAGTGAACTACGAGCCCCATTGTTAATCTTTAACGGAAATTAATTGTAACTTTCTACAAGTAGAACAATGATTGGAACACACAGACGGTTGAAATCTTTGTATATATTGCTTCCATATAGTCTAAGAAACATATATGCAAAGCATCCAAACAGTACCATTCGCCAATTTTTTGTTCTTCAAGTTAAAGTGAACAATGAGCCCCATTGTTAATCCTTTATCGGAAATTATTTGTAACTTTCGACAAGTAGAACATTGAATGGAACAGGTAGACGGTTGAAATCTTTGTATATATTGCTTCTATATAGTATAAGAAACATATATGCAAAGCATCCAAACAGTACCATTCGCCAATTTTTTGTTCTTCAAGTTTAAGTGAACTACGAGCCCCATTGTTAATCCTTTAAAGGAAATTATTTGTAAATTTCGACAAGTAGAACAATGAATGGATCATGTAGACGGTTGAAAAAATTGTATATATTGCTTCTATATAGTCTACGAAACATATATGCAAAGCATCCAAACAGTACAATTCGCCAATTTTTTGTACTTCAAGTTTAAGTGAACTACGAGCCCCATTGTTAATCCTTTAACGGAAATTATTTGTAACTTTCGACAAGTAGAACAATGAATGGAACAGGTAGACGGTTGAAATCATTGTATATATTGCTTCTATATAGTCTAAGAAACATATATGCAAAGTATCCAAACAGTACAATTCGACAATTTTTTGCTCTTCAAGTTTAAGTGAACTACGAGCCCCATTGTTAATCCTTTAAAGGAAATTATTTGTAAATTTCGGCAAGTAGAACAATGAATGGAATAGGTAGACGGTTGAAATCATTGTATATATTCCTTCTATATAGTCTAAGAAACATATATGCAAAGCATCCAAACAGTACAATTCGCCAATTTTTTGTTCTTCAAGTTTAAGTAAACTGCGATCCCCATTGTTAATCCCTTAACGGAAATTATTTGTAACTTTCGACAAGTAGAACAATGAATGGAACAGGTACACTGTTGAAATCATTGTATATGTTGCTTCTATATAGTCCAAGAAACATATATGCAAAGCATCCAAACAGTACAATTCGACAATTTTTTGTTCTTCAAGTTTAAGTGAACAATGAGCCCCATTGTTAATCCTTTAAAGGAAATTATTTGTAACTTTCGACAAGAAGAACAATGAATGGAACAGGTAGACTGTTGAAATCATTGTATATATTGCTTCTATATAGTCTAAGAAACATATATGCAAAGCATCCAAACAGCACCATTCGCCAATTTTTTGTTCTTCAAGTTTAAGTGAACAATGAGCCCCATTGTTAATCCTTTATCGGAAATTATTTGTAACTTTCGACAAGCAGAACAATGAATGGAACTGGTAGACGGTTGAAATCATTGTATATATTGCTTCTATATAGTCTAAGAAACATATATGCAAAGCATCCAAACAGTACAATTCGGCAATTTTTTGTTCTTCAAGTTTAAGTGAACAATGAGCCCCATTGTTAATCCTTTAAAGGAAATTATTTGTAACTTTCGACAAGAAGAACAATGAATGGAACAGGTAGACTGTTGAAATCATTGTATATATTGCTTCTATACAGTCTAAGAAACATATATGCAAAGCATCCAAACAGTACAATTCGCCAATTTTTTGTTCTTCAAGTTTAAGTGAACAATGAGCCCCAATGGTTAATCCTTTATCGGTAATTATTTGTAACTTTCGACAAGTAGAACAATGAATGGAACAGGTAGACGGTTGAAATCTGTGTATATGTTGCTTCTATATAGTCTAAGAAACATATATGCAAAGCATCCAAACAGTACAATTCGCCAATTTTTTGTTCTTCAAGTTTAAGTGAACAATGAGCCCCAATGGTTAATCCTTTATCGGTAATTATTTGTAACTTTCGACAAGTAGAACAATGAATGGAACAGGTAGACGGTTGAAATCCTTGTATATATTGCTTCCATATAGTCTAAGAAACATGAACGCAAAGCATCCAAACAGTACCATTCGCCAATTTTTTGTTCATCAAGTTTAAGTGAACTACGAGCCCCATTGTTAATCCTTTAAAGGAAATTATTTGTAAATTACGACAAGTAGAACAATGAATGGAACAGGTAGACTGTTGAAATCATTGTATATATTGCTTCTATATAGTCTAAGAAACATATATGCAAAGCGTCCAAACAGTACAATTCGCCAATTATTTGATCTTCAAGTTTAAGTGAACTGCGAGCCCCATTGTTAATACTTTAACGGAAATTATTTGTAACTTGCGACAAGTAGAACAATGAATGGAACAGGTAGCCGGTTGAAATCAATGTATATATTGCTTCTATATAGTCTAAGAAACATCTATGCAAAGCATCCAAACAGTACCATTCGCCAATTTTTTGTTCTTCAAGTTTAAGTGAACTACGAGCCCCATTGTTAATCTTTAACGGAAATTAATTGTAACTTTCTACAAGTAGAACAATGATTGGAACACACAGACGGTTGAAATCTTTGTATATATTGCTTCCATATAGTCTAAGAAACATATATGCAAAGCATCCAAACAGTACCATTCGCCAATTTTTTGTTCTTCAAGTTAAAGTGAACAATGAGCCCCATTGTTAATCCTTTATCGGAAATTATTTGTAACTTTCGACAAGTAGAACATTGAATGGAACAGGTAGACGGTTGAAATCTTTGTATATATTGCTTCTATATAGTATAAGAAACATATATGCAAAGCATCCAAACAGTACCATTCGCCAATTTTTTGTTCTTCAAGTTTAAGTGAACTACGAGCCCCATTGTTAATCCTTTAAAGGAAATTATTTGTAAATTTCGACAAGTAGAACAATGAATGGATCATGTAGACGGTTGAAAAAATTGTATATATTGCTTCTATATAGTCTACGAAACATATATGCAAAGCATCCAAACAGTACAATTCGCCAATTTTTTGTACTTCAAGTTTAAGTGAACTACGAGCCCCATTGTTAATCCTTTAACGGAAATTATTTGTAACTTTCGACAAGTAGAACAATGAATGGAACAGGTAGACGGTTGAAATCATTGTATATATTGCTTCTATATAGTCTAAGAAACATATATGCAAAGTATCCAAACAGTACAATTCGACAATTTTTTGCTCTTCAAGTTTAAGTGAACTACGAGCCCCATTGTTAATCCTTTAAAGGAAATTATTTGTAAATTTCGGCAAGTAGAACAATGAATGGAATAGGTAGACGGTTGAAATCATTGTATATATTCCTTCTATATAGTCTAAGAAACATATATGCAAAGCATCCAAACAGTACAATTCGCCAATTTTTTGTTCTTCAAGTTTAAGTAAACTGCGATCCCCATTGTTAATCCCTTAACGGAAATTATTTGTAACTTTCGACAAGTAGAACAATGAATGGAACAGGTACACTGTTGAAATCATTGTATATGTTGCTTCTATATAGTCCAAGAAACATATATGCAAAGCATCCAAACAGTACAATTCGACAATTTTTTGTTCTTCAAGTTTAAGTGAACAATGAGCCCCATTGTTAATCCTTTAAAGGAAATTATTTGTAACTTTCGACAAGAAGAACAATGAATGGAACAGGTAGACTGTTGAAATCATTGTATATATTGCTTCTATATAGTCTAAGAAACATATATGCAAAGCATCCAAACAGCACCATTCGCCAATTTTTTGTTCTTCAAGTTTAAGTGAACAATGAGCCCCATTGTTAATCCTTTATCGGAAATTATTTGTAACTTTCGACAAGCAGAACAATGAATGGAACTGGTAGACGGTTGAAATCATTGTATATATTGCTTCTATATAGTCTAAGAAACATATATGCAAAGCATCCAAACAGTACAATTCGGCAATTTTTTGTTCTTCAAGTTTAAGTGAACAATGAGCCCCATTGTTAATCCTTTAAAGGAAATTATTTGTAACTTTCGACAAGAAGAACAATGAATGGAACAGGTAGACTGTTGAAATCATTGTATATATTGCTTCTATACAGTCTAAGAAACATATATGCAAAGCATCCAAACAGTACAATTAGCCAATTTTTTGTTCTTCAAGTTTAAGTGAACAATGAGCCCCAATGTATAATCCGTTATCGGAAATTATTTGTAACTTTCGACAAGTAGAACAATGAATGGAACAGGTAGACGGTTGAAATCTTTGTATATATTGCTTCTATATAGTCTAAGAAACATGTACGCAAAGCATCCAAACAGTACCATTCGCCAATTTTTTGTTCTTCAAGTTTAAGTGAACAATGAGCCCCAATGGTTAATCCTTTATCGGAAATTATTTGTAACTTTCGACAAGCAGAACAATGAATGGAACAGGTACACTGTTGAAATCATTGTATATGTTGCTTCTATATAGTCCAAGAAACATATATGCAAAGCATCCAAACAGTACAATTCGACAATTTTTTGTTCTTCAAGTTTAAGTGAACAATGAGCCCCATTGTTAATCCTTTAAAGGAAATTATTTGTAACTTTCGACAAGAAGAACAATGAATGGAACAGGTAGACGGTTGAAATCTTTGTATATATTGCTTCTATATAGTCTAAGAAACATATATGCAAAGCATCCAAACAGTACAATTCGCCAATTTTTTGTTCTACAAGTTTAAGTGAACAATGAGCCCCAATGGTTAATCCTTTATCGGAAATTATTTGTAACTTTCGACAAGTAGAACAATGAATGGAACTGGTAGACAGTTGAAATCTTTGTATATATTGCTTCTATATAGTCTAAGAAACATGTACGCAAAGCATCCAAACAGTACCATTCGCCAATTTTTTGTTCTTCAAGTTTAAGTGAACAATGAGCCCCAATGGTTAATCCTTTATCGGAAATTATTTGTAATTTTCGACAAGTAGAACAATGAATGCAACAGTTAGACGGTTGAAATATTTGTATATATTGCTTCTATATAATCTAAGAAACATACATGCAAAGCATCTAAACAGTAACAATCGCCAATTTTTTGATCTTCAAGTTTAAGTGAACAGCGAGCCCCATTGATAATCATGAAATGGAAATTATTTGTAACTTTCTACAAGTAGAACAATGAATAGTACAGGTAGACGGGTGAAATCTTTCTATATATTGCTTCTAAATAGTCTAAGAAACATCTATGCAATGCATCCAAACAGTACAATTCGCCAATTTTTTGTTCTTCAAGTTTAAGTGAACTACGAGCCCCATTGTTAATCCTTTAAAGGAAATTATTTCTAAATTTCGACAAGTAGAACAATGAATGGATCATGTAGACGGTTGAAAAAATTGTATATATTGCTTCTATATAGTCTACGAAACATATATGCAAAGCATCCAAACAGTACAATTCGCCAATTTTTTGTACTTCAAGTTTAAGTGAACTACGAGCCCCATTGTTAATCCTTTAACGGAAATTAATTGTAAATTTCGACAAGTAGAACAATGAATGGAATAGGTAGACGGTTGAAATCTTTGTATATATTGCTTCTATATAGTCTAAGAAACATATATCCAAAGCATCCAAACAGTACAATTCGCCAATTTATTGTTCTTCAAGTTTAAGTGACCAACGAGCCCCATTGTTAATCCTTTAAAGGAAATTATTTGTAACTTTCGACAAGTAGAACAATGAATGGAACTGGTAGACGGTTGAAATCATTGTATATATTGCTTCTATATAGTCTAAGAAACATATATGCAAAGCATCCAAACAGCACCATTCGCCAATTTTTTGTTCTTCAAGTTTAAGTGAACAATGAGCCCCATTGTTAATCCTTTATCGGAAATTATTTGTAACTTTCGACAAGCAGAACAATGAATGGAACTGGTAGACGGTTGAAATCATTGTATATATTGCTTCTATATAGTCTAAGAAACATATATGCAAAGCATCCAAACAGTACAATTCGACAATTTTTTGTTCTTCAAGTTTAAGTGAACAATGAGCCCCATTGTTAATCCTTTAAAGGAAATTATTTGTAACTTTCGACAAGCAGAACAATGAATGGAACTGGTAGACGGTTGAAATCATTGTATATATTGCTTCTATATAGTCTAAGAAACATATATGCAAAGCATCCAAACAGTACAATTCGACAATTTTTTGTTCTTCAAGTTTAAGTGAACAATGAGCCCCAATGTATAATCCGTTATCGGAAATTATTTGTAACTTTCGACAAGTAGAACAATGAATGGAACAGGTAGACGGTTGAAATCTTTGTATATATTGCTTCTATATAGTCTAAGAAACATGTACGCAAAGCATCCAAACAGTACCATTCGCCAATTTTTTGTTCTTCAAGTTTAAGTGAACAATGAGCCCCAATGGTTAATCCTTTATCGGAAATTATTTGTAATTTTCGACAAGTAGAACAATGAATGCAACAGTTAGACGGATGAAATATTTGTACATATTGCTTCTATATAATCTAAGAAACATACATGCAAAGCATCTAAACAGTAACAATCGCCAATTTTTTGATCTTCAAGTTTAAGTGAACAGCGAGCCCCATTGATAATCATGAAATGGAAATTATTTGTAACTTTCTACAAGTAGAACAATGAATAGTACAGGTAGACGGGTGAAATCTTTCTATATATTGCTTCTAAATAGTCTAAGAAACATCTATGCAATGCATCCAAACAGTACAATTCGCCAATTTTTTGTTCTTCAAGTTTAAGTGAACAATGAGCCCCAATGGTTAATCCGTTATCGGAAATTATTTGTAACTTTCGACAAGTAGAACAATGAATGGAACAGGTAGACGGTTGAAATCTTTGTATATATTGCTTCTATATAGTCTAAGAAACATATATGCAAAGCATCCAAACAGTACCATTCGCCAATTTTTTGTTCTTCAAGTTTAAGTGAACAATGAGCCCCAATGGTTAATCATTTATCCGTAAATATTTGTAACTTTCGACAAGTAGAACAATGAATCGAACAGGTAGACGGTTGAAATCCTTGTACATATTGCGTCTATATAGTCTAAGAAACATATATGCAAAGCATCCAAACAGCACCATTCGCCAATTTTTTGTTCTTCAAGTTTAAGTGAACTACGAGCCCCATTGTTAATCCTTTATAGGAAATTATTTGTAAATTTCGACAAGTAGAACAATGAATGGAACAGGTAGACGGTTGAAATCAATGTATATATTGCTTCTATATAGTCTAAGAAACATATATGCAAAGCATCCAAACAGTACCATTCGCCAATTTTTTGTTCTTCAAGTTTAAGTGAACAACGAGCCCCAATGGTTAATCCTTTATCGGAAATTATTTGTAACTTCCGACAAGTAGAACAATGATTGGAACACGTAGACGGTTGAAATCTTTGTATATATTGCTTCCATATAGTCTAAGAAACATATACGCAAAGCATCCAAACAGTACCATTCGCCAATTTTTTGGTCTTCAACTTTAAGTGAACAATGAGCCCCAATGGTTAATCCTTTATCGGAAATTATTCGTAATTTTCGACAAGTAGAACAATGCATGGAACAGGTAGACGGTTGAAATATTTGTATATATTTCTTCTATATAATACAAGAAACATATATTCAAAGCATCCAAACAGTACCATTCGCCAATTTTTTGGTCTTCAACTTTAAGTGAGCAATGAGCCCCAATGGTTAATCCTTTATCGGAAATTATTTGTAATTTTCGACAAGTAGAACAATGAATGGAACAGGTAGACGGTTGAAATCATTGTATATATTGCATCTATATAGTCTAAGAAACATATATGCAAAGCATCCAGACAGTACAATTCGCCAATTTTTTGTTCTTCAAGTTTAAGTGAACAATGAGCCCCATTGTTAATACTTTAAAGGAAATTATTTGTAACTTTCGACAAGTAGAACAATGAATGGAACAGGTAGACGGTTGAAATCTTTGTATATATTGCGTCTATATAGTCTAAGAAACATATATGCAAAGCATCCAAACAGTACAATTCGCCAATTTTTTGTTCTTCAAGTTTAAGTGAACTACGTGCCCCATTGTTAATCCTTTAACGGAAATTGATTGTAACTTTCTCCAAGTAGAACAATGATTGGAACACGTAGACGGTTGAAATCTTTATATATATTGCTTCCATATAGTCTAAGAAACATATATGCAAAGCATCCAAACAGTACCATTCGCCAATTTTTTGTCCTTCAAGTTTAAGTGAACAATGAGCCCCATTGTTAATCCTTTATCGGAAATTATTTGTAACTTTCGACAAGTAGAACAATGAATGGAACAGGTAGTCGGTTGAAATCTTTGTATATATTGCTTCTATATAGTCTAAGAAACATATATGCAAAGCATCCAAACAGTACCATTCGCCAATTTTTTGTTCTTCAAGTTTAAGTGAACAATGAGCCCCATTGTTAATCCTTTATCGGAAATTATTTGTAACTTTCGACAAGTAGAACAATGAATGGAACAGGTAGACGGTTGAAATCCTTGTATATATTAAGTCTATATAGTCTAAGAAACATATATGCAAAGCATCCAAACAGTACTATTCGCCAATTTTTTGTTCTTCAAGTTTAAGTGAACAACGAGCCCCATTGTTAATCCTTTAAAGGAAATTATTTGTAAATTTCGACAAGTAGAACAATGATTGGAACACGTAGACGGTTGAAATCTTTGTATATATTGCTTCCATATAGTCTAAGAAACATGTACGCAAAGCATCCAAACAGTACCATTCGCCAATTTTTTGTTCTTCAAGTTTAAGTGAACAATGAGCCCCAATGGTTAATCCTTTATCGGAAATTATTTGTAATTTTCGACAAGTAGAACAATGAATGGAACAGGTAGACGGTTGAAATCTTTGTATATATTGCTTCTATATAGTCTAAGAAACATATATGCAAAGCATCCAACCAGTACAATTCGCCAATTTATTGTTCTTCAAGTTTAAGTGAACAACGAGCCCCATTGTTAATCCTTTAAAGGAAATTATTTGTAACTTTCGACAAGTAGAACAATGAATGGAACAGGTAGACGGTTGAAATCTTTGTATATATTGCTTCTATATAGTCTAAGAAACATATATGCAAAGCATCCAAACAGTACAATTCGCCAATTTTTTGTTCTTCATGTTTAAGTGAACAATGAGCCCCAATGGTTAATCCTTTATCGGAAATTATTTGTAAATTTCGACAAGTAGAACAATGAATGGAACAGGTAGCCGGTTGAAATCTTTGTATATATTGCTTCTATATAGTCTAAGAAACATTTATGCAAAGTATCCAAACAGTACAATTTGCCAATTTTTTGTTCTTCAAGTTTAAGTAAACTACGATCCCCATTGTTAATCCCTTAACGGAAATTATTTGTAACATTCGACAAGTAGAACAATGAATGGAACAGGTAGACGGTTGAAATCATTGTATATATTGCTTCTATATAGTCTAAGAAACATATATGCAAAGCATCCAAACGGTACCATTCGCCAATTTTTTGTTCTTCAAGTTTAAGTAAACTACGATCCCCATTGTTAATCCCTTAACGGAAATTATTTGTAACATTCGACAAGTAGAACAATGAATGGAACAGGTAGACGGTTGAAATCATTGTATATATTGCTTCTATATAGTCTAAGAAACATATATGCAAAGTATCCAAACAGTACAATTCGCCAATTTTTTGTTCTTCAAGTTTAAGTGAACAATGAGCCCCATTGTTAATCCTTTAAAGGAAATTATTTGTAACTTTCGACAAGTAGAACAATGAATGGAACAGGTAGACGGTTGAAATCTTTGCATATATTGCTTCTATATAGTCTAAGAAACATATATGCAAAGCATCCAAACAGTACCATTCGCCAATTTTTTGTTCTTCAAGTTTAAGTAAACTACGATCCCCATTGTTAATCCCTTAACGGAAATTATTTGTAACTTTCGACAAGTAGAACAATGAATGGAACAGGTAGACGGTTGAAATCTTTGTATATATTGCTTCTATACAGTCTAAGAAACATATATGCAAAGCATCCAAACAGTACCATTCTCCAATTTTTTGTTCTTCAAGTTTAAGTAAACTACGATCCCCATTGTTAATCCCTTAACGGAAATTATTTGTAAATTTCGACAAGTAGAACAATGAATGGATCATGTAGACGGTTGAAAAAATTGTATATATTGCTTCTATATAGTCTACGAAACATATATGCAAAGCATCCAAACAGTACAATTCGCCAATTTTTTGTTCTTCAAGTTTAAGTAAACTACGATCCCCATTGTTAATCCCTTAACGGAAATTATTTGTAACTTTCGACAAGTAGAACAATGAATGGAACAGGTAGACGGTTGAAATCATTGTATATATTGCTTCTATATAGTCTAAGAAACATATATGCAAAGCATCCAAACAGTACAATTCGCCAATTTTTTGTTCTTCAAGTTTAAGTGAACAATGAGCCCCATTGTTAATCCTTTAAAGGAAATTATTTGTAACTTTCGACAAGTAGAACAATGAATGGAACAGGTAGACGGTTGAAATCTTTGTATATATTGCTTCTAAATAGTCTAAGAAACATATATGCAAAGCATCCAAACAGTACTATTCGCCAATTTTTTGTTCTTCAAGTTTAAGTGAACAATGAGCCCCATTGTTAAACCTTTATCGGAAATTATTTGTTACTTTCGACATGTAGAACAATGAATGGAACAGGTAGACGGTTGAAATCTTTGTATATATTGCTTCTATATAGTCTAAGAAACATATATGCAAAGCATCCAAACAGTACCATTCGCCAATTTTTTGTTCTTCAAGTTTAAGTGAACTACGAGCCCCATTGTTAAACCTTTAAAGGAAATTATTTGTAAATTTCGACAAGTAGAACAATGAATGGATCATGTAGACGGTTGAAAAAATTGTATATATTGCTTCTATATAGTCTACGAAACATATATGCAAAGCATCCAAACAGTACAATTCGCCAATTTTTTGTACTTCAAGTTTAAGTGAACTACGAGCCCCATTGTTAATACTTTAACGGAAATTAATTGTAAATTTCGACAAGTAGAACAATGAGTGGAACAGGTAGAAGGTTGAAATCTTTGTATATATTGCTTCTATATAGTCTAAGAAACATATATGCAAAGCATCCAACCAGTACAATTCGCCAATTTATTGTTCTTCAAGTTTAAGTGAACAACGAGCCCCATTGTTAATCCTTTAAAGGAAATTATTTGTAACTTTCGACAAGTAGAACAATGAATGGAACAGGTAGACGGTTGAAATCTTTGTATATATTGCTTCTATATAGTCTAAGAAACATATATGCAAAGCATCCAAACAGTAAAATTCGCCAATTTTTTGTTCTTCAAGTTTAAGTGAACAATGAGCCCCAATGGTTAATCCTTTATCGGAAATTATTTGTAAATTTCGACAAGTAGAACAATGAATGGAACAGGTAGCCGGTTGAAATCTTTGTATATATTGCTTCTATATAGTCTAAGAAACATATATGCAAAGCATCCAAACAGTACAATTCGCCAATTTATTGTTCTTCAAGTTTAAGTAAACTACGATCCCCATTGTTAATCCCTTAACGGAAATTATTTGTAACTTTCGACAAGTAGAACAATGAATGGAACAGGTAGACGGTTGAAATCATTGTATATATTGCTTCTATATAGTCTAAGAAACATATATGCAAAGCATCCAAACAGTACAATTCGCCAATTTTTTGTTCTTCAAGTTTAAGTAAACTACGATCCCCATTGTTAATCCCTTAACGGAAATTATTTGTAACTTTCGACAAGTAGAACAATGAATGGAACAGGTAGACGGTTGAAATCTTTGTATATATTGCTTCTATATAGTCTAAGAAACATATATGCAAAGCATCCAAACAGTACCATTCGCCAATTTTTTGTTCTTCAAGTTTAAGTAAACTACGATCCCCATTGTTAATCCCTTAACGGAAATTATTTGTAACATTCGACAAGTAGAGCAATGAATGGAACAGGTAGACGGTTGAAATCATTGTATATATTGCTTCTATATAGTCTAAGAAACATATATGCAAAGCATCCAAACAGTACAATTCGCCAATTTTTTGTTCTTCAAGTTTAAGTGAACAATGAGCCCCATTGTTAATTCTTTAAAGGAAATTATTTGTAACTTTCGACAAGTAGAACAATGAATGGAACAGGTAGACGGTTGAAATCTTTGTATATATTGCTTCTATATAGTATAAGAAACATATATGCAAAGCATCCAAACAGTACCAGTCGCCAATTTTTTGTTCTTCAAGTTTAAGTGAACAATGAGCCCCATTGTTAATCCTTTATCGGAAATTATTTGTAACTTTCGACAAGTAGAACAATGAATGGAACAGGTAGACGGTTGAAATCTTTGTATACATTGCTTCTATATAGTCTAAGAAACATATATGCAAAGCATCCAAACAGTACCATTCGCCACTTTTTTGTTCTTCAAGTTTAAGTGAACAACGCGCCCCATTGTTAATCCTTTAAAGGAAATTATTTGTAAATTTCGACAAGTAGAACAATGATTGGAACACGTAGACGGTTGAAATCTTTGTATATATTGCTTCCATATAGTCTAAGAAACATGTACGCAAAGCATCCAAACAGTACCATTCGCCAATTTTTTGTTCTTCAAGTTTAAGTGAACAATAAGCCCCAATGGTTAATCCTTTATCGGAAATTATTTGTAATTTTCGACAAGTAGAACAATGAATGGAACAGGTAGACGGTTGAAATCTTTGTATATATTGCTTCTATATAGTCTAAGAAACATATATGCAAAGAATCCAACCAGTACAATTCGCCAATTTATTGTTCTTCAAGTTTAAGTGAACAACGAGCCCCATTGTTAATCCTTTAAAGGAAATTATTTGTAACTTTCGACAAGTAGAACAATGAATGGAACAGGTAGACGGTTGAAATCTTTGTATATATTGCTTCTATATAGTCTAAGAAACATATATGCAAAGCATCCAAACAGTACAATTCGCCAATTTTTTGTTCTTCAAGTTTAAGTGAACTACGAGCCCCATTGTTAAACCCTTAACGGAAATTATTTGTAACTTTCGACAAGTAGAACAATGAATGGAACAGGTAGACGGTTGAAATCATTGCATATATTGCTTCTATATAGTCTAAGAAACATATATGCAAAGCATCCAAACAGTACAATTCGCCAATTTTTTGTTCTTCAAGTTTAAGTGAACAGCGAGCCCCATTGATAATCATGAAATGGAAATTATTTGTAACTTTCTACAAGTAGAACAATGAATAGTACAGGTAGACGGGTGAAATCTTTCTATATATTGCTTCTAAATAGTCTAAGAAACATCTATGCAAAGCATCCAAACAGTACAATTCGCCAATTTTTTGTTCTTCAAGTTTAAGTGAACTACGAGCCCCATTGTTAATCCTTTAAAGGAAATTATTTGTAAATTTCGACAAGTAGAACAATGAATGGATCATGTAGACGGTTGAAAAAATTGTATATATTGCTTCTATATAGTCTACGAAACATATATGCAAAGCATCCAAACAGTACAATTCGCCAATTTTTTGTACTTCAAGTTTAAGTGGACTACGAGCCCCATTGTTAATCCTTTAACGGAAATTAATTGTAAATTTCGACAAGTACAACAATGAATGGAACAGGTAGACGGTTGAAATCTTTGTATATATTGCTTCTATATAGTCTAAGAAACATATATGCAAAGCATCCAACCAGTACAATTCGCCAATTTATTGTTCTTCAAGTTTAAGTGAACAACGAGCCCCATTGTTAATCCTTTAAAGGAAATTATTTGTAAATTTCGACAAGCAGAACAATGAATGGAACAGGTAGACGGTTGAAATCTTTGTATATATTGCTTCTATATAGTCTAAGAAACATATATGCAAAGCATCCAAACAGTACAATTCGCCAATTTTTTGTTCTTCAAGTTTAAGTAAACTACGATCCCCATTGTTAATCCCTTAACGGAAATTATTTGTAACTTTCGACAAGTAGAACAATGAATGGAACAGGTAGACGGTTGAAATCATTGTATATATTGCTTCTATATAGTCTAAGAAACATATATGCAAAGCATCCAAACAGTACAATTCGCCAATTTTTTGTTCTTCAAGTTTAAGTAAACTACGATCCCCATTGTTAATCCCTTAACGGAAATTATTTGTAACTTTCGACAAGTAGAGCAATGAATGGAACAGGTAGACGGTTGAAATCATTGTATATATTGCTTCTATATAGTCTAAGAAACATATATGCAAAGCATCCAAACAGTACAATTCGACAATTTTTTGCTCTTCAAGTTTAAGTGAACTACGAGCCCCATTGTTAAACCCTTAACGGAAATTATTTGTAACTTTCGACAAGTAGAACAATGAATGGAACAGGTAGACGGTTGAAATCATTGCATATATTGCTTCTATATAGTCTAAGAAACATATATGCAAAGCATCCAAACAGTACAATTCGCCAATTTTTTGTTCTTCAAGTTTAAGTGAACAATGAGCCCCATTGTTAATCCTTTAAAGGAAATTATTTGTAACTTTCGACAAGTAGAACAATGAATGGAACAGGTAGACGGTTGAAATCTTTGTATATATTGCTTCTATATAGTCTAAGAAACATATATGCAAAGCATCCAAACAGTACAATTCGCCAATTTTTTGTACTACAAGTTTAAGTGAACTACGAGCCCCATTGTTAATTCTTTAAAGGAAATTATTTGTAACTTTCGACAAGTAGAACAATGAATGGAACAGGTAGACGGTTGAAATCTTTGTATATATTGCTTCTATATAGTATAAGAAACATATATGCAAAGCATCCAAACAGTACCATTCGCCAATTTTTTGTTCTTCAAGTTTAAGTGAACAATGAGCCCCATTGTTAATCCTTTATCGGAAATTATTTGTAACTTTCGACAAGTAGAACAATGAATGAAACAGGTAGACGGTTGAAATCATTGTATATATTGCTTCTATATAGTCTAATAAACATATATGCAAAGTATCCAAACAGTACAATTCGCCAGTTTTTTGTTCTTCAAGATTAAGTGAACAATGAGCCCCATTGTTAATCCTTTAAAGGAAATTATTTGTAACTTTCGACAAGTAGAACAATGAATGGAACAGGTAGACGGTTGAAATCTCTGTATATATTGCTTCTATATAGTCTAAGAAACATATATGCAAAGCATCCAAACAGTGCCATTCGCCAATTTTTTGTTCTTCAAGTTTAAGTGAACAATGAGCCCCATTGTTAATCCTTTATCGGAAATTATTTGTAACTTTCGACAAGTAGAACAATGAATGGAACAGGTAGACGGTTGAAATCTTTGTATATATTGCTTCTATATAGACTACGAAACATATATGCAAAGTATCCAAACAGTACAATTCGCCAATTTTTTGTTCTTCAAGTTTAAGTGAACAATGAGCCCCATTGTTAATCCTTTAAAGGAAATTATTTGTAACTTTCGACAAGTAGAACAATGAATGGAACAGGTAGACGGTTGAAATCTCTGTATATATTGCTTCTATATAGTCTAAGAAACATATATGCAAAGCATCCAAACAGTGCCATTCGCCAATTTTTTGTTCTTCAAGTTTAAGTGAACAATGAGCCCCATTGTTAATCCTTTATCGGAAATTATTTGTAACTTTCGACAAGTAGAACAATGAATGGAACACGTAGACGGTTGAAATCTTTGTATATATTGCTTCCATATAGTCTAAGAAACATGTACGCAAAGCATCCAAACAGTACCATTCGCCAATTTTTTGTTCTTCAAGTTTAAGTGAACAATGAGCCCCAATGGTTAATCCTTTATCGGAAATTATTTGTAATTTTCGACAAGTAGAACAATGAATGGAACAGTTAGACGGTTGTAATATTTGTATATATTGCTTCTATATAATCTAAGAAACATATATGCAAAGCATCTAAACAGTAACAATCGCCAATTTTTTGATCTTCAAGTTTAAGTGAACAGCGAGCCCCATTGATAATCATGAAATGGAAATTATTTGTAACTTTCTACAAGTAGAACAATGAATAGTACAGGTAGACGGGTGAAATCTTTCTATATATTGCTTCTAAATAGTCTAAGAAACATCTATGCAAAGCATCCAAACAGTACAATTCGCCAATTTTTTGTTCTTCAAGTTTAAGTGAACTACGAGCCCCATTGTTAATCCTTTAAAGGAAATTATATGTAAATTTCGACAAGTAGAACAATGAATGGATCATGTAGACGGTTGAAAAAATTGTATATATTGCTTCTATATAGTCTACGAAACATATATGCAAAGCATCCAAACAGTACAATTCGCCAATTTTTTGTACTACAAGTTTAATTGAACTACGAGCCCCATTGTTAATCCTTTAAAGGAAATTATTTGTAACTTTCGACAAGTAGAACAATGAATGGAACAGGTAGACGGTTGAAATCTCTGTATATATTGCTTCTATATAGTCTAAGAAACATATATGCAAAGCATCCAAACAGTGCCATTCGCCAATTTTTTGTTCTTCAAGTTTAAGTGAACAATGAGCCCCATTGTTAATCCTTTATCGGAAATTATTTGTAACTTTCGACAAGTAGAACAATGAATGGAACAGGTAGACGGTTGAAATCTTTGTATATATTGCTTCTATATAGACTACGAAACATATATGCAAAGTATCCAAACAGTACAATTCGCCAATTTTTTGTTCTTCAAGTTTAAGTGAACAATGAGCCCCATTGTTAATCCTTTAAAGGAAATTATTTGTAACTTTCGACAAGTAGAACAATGAATGGAACAGGTAGACGGTTGAAATCTCTGTATATATTGCTTCTATATAGTCTAAGAAACTTATATGCAAAGCATCCAAACAGTGCCATTCGCCAATTTTTTGTTCTTCAAGTTTAAGTGAACAATGAGCCCCATTGTTAATCCTTTATCGGAAATTATTTGTAACTTTCGACAAGTAGAACAATGAATGGAACACGTAGACGGTTGAAATCTTTGTATATATTGCTTCCATATAGTCTAAGAAACATGTACGCAAAGCATCCAAACAGTACCATTCGCCAATTTTTTGTTCTTCAAGTTTAAGTGAACAATGAGCCCCAATGGTTAATCCTTTATCGGAAATTATTTGTAATTTTCGACAAGTAGAACAATGAATGGAACAGTTAGACGGTTGTAATATTTGTATATATTGCTTCTATATAATCTAAGAAACATATATGCAAAGCATCTAAACAGTAACAATCGCCAATTTTTTGATCTTCAAGTTTAAGTGAACAGCGAGCCCCATTGATAATCATGAAATGGAAATTATTTGTAACTTTCTACAAGTAGAACAATGAATAGTACAGGTAGACGGGTGAAATCTTTCTATATATTGCTTCTAAATAGTCTAAGAAACATCTATGCAAAGCATCCAAACAGTACAATTCGCCAATTTTTTGTTCTTCAAGTTTAAGTGAACAATGAGCCCCATTGTTAATCCTTTAAAGGAAATTATTTGTAACTTTCGACAAGTAGAACAATGAATGGAACAGGTAGACGGTTGAAATCTTTGTATATATTGCTTCTATATAGTCTAAGAAACATATATGCAAAGCATCCAAACAGTACAATTCGCCAATTTTTTGTTCTTCAAGTTTAAGTGAACAATGAGCCCCAATGGTTAATCCTTTATCGGAAATTATTTGTAAATTTCGACAAGTAGAACAATGAATGGAACAGGTAGCCGGTTGAAATCTTTGTATATATTGCTTCTATATAGTCTAAGAAACATATATGCAAAGCATCCAAACAGTACAATTCGCCAATTTATTGTTCTTCAAGTTTAAGTGAACAATGAGCCCCATTGTTAATCCTTTAAAGGAAATTATTTGTAACTTTCAACAAGTAGAACAATGAATGGAACAGGTAGACGGTTGAAATCTTTGCATATATTGCTTCTATATAGTCTAAGAAACATATATGCAAAGCATCCAAACAGTACCATTCGCCAATTTTTTGTTCTTCAAGTTTAAGTGAACAATGAGCCCCAATGGTTAATCCTTTATCGGAAATTATTTGTAATTTTCGACAAGTAGAACAATGAATGGAACAGGTAGCCGGTTGAAATCTTTGTATATATTGCTTCTATATAGTCTAAGAAACATATATGCAAAGCATCCAAACAGTACAATTCGCCAATTTATTGTTCTTCAAGTTTAAGTGAACAATGAGCCCCATTGTTAATCCTTTAAAGGAAATTATTTGTAACTTTCAACAAGTAGAACAATGAATGGAACAGGTAGACGGTTGAAATCTTTGTATATATTGCTTCTATATAGTCTAAGAAACATATATGCAAAGCATCCAAACAGTACCATTCGCCAATTTTTTGTTCTTCAAGTTTAAGTGAACAATGAGCCCCAATGGTTAATCCTTTATCGGAAATTATTTGTAATTTTCGACAAGTAGAACAATGAATGGAACAGTTAGACGGTTGAAATATTTGTATATATTGCTTCTATATAATCTAAGAAACATATATGCAAAGCATCTAAACAGTAACAATCGCCAATTTTTTGATCTTCAAGTTTAAGTGAACAGCGAGCCCCATTGATAATCATGAAATGGAAATTATTTGTAACTTTCTACAAGTAGAACAATGAATAGTACAGGTAGACGGGTGAAATCTTTCTATATATTGCTTCTAAATAGTCTAAGAAACATCTATGCAAAGCATCCAAACAGTACAATTCGCCAATTTTTTGTTCTTCAAGTTTAAGTGAACAATGAGCCCCATTGTTAATCCTTTAAAGGAAATTATTTGTAACTTTCGACAAGTAGAACAATGAATGGAACAGGTAGACGGTTGAAATCTTTGTATATATTGCTTCTATATAGTCTAAGAAACATATATGCAAAGCATCCAAACAGTACCATTCGCCAATTTTTTGTTCTTCAAGTTTAAGTGAACAATGAGCCCCAATGGTTAATCCTTTATCGGAAATTATTTGTAATTTTCGACAAGTAGAACAATGAATGGAACAGGTAGACGGTTGAAATCTCTGTATATATTGCTTCTATATAGTCTAAGAAACAGATATGCAAAGCATCCAAACAGTGCCATTCGCCAATTTTTTGTTCTTCAAGTTTAAGTGAACAATGAGCCCCATTGTTAATCCTTTAAAGGAAATTATTTGTAACTTTCAACAAGTAGAACAATGAATGGAACAGGTAGACGGTTGAAATCTTTGTATATATTGCTTCTATATAGTCTAAGAAACATATATGCAAAGCATCCAAACAGTACAATTCGCCAATTTTTTGTTCTTCAAGTTTAAGTGAACAATGAGCCCCAATGGTTAATCCTTTATCGGAAATTATTTGTAAATTTCGACAAGTAGAACAATGAATGGAACAGGTAGACGGTTGAAATCTTTGTATATATTGCTTCTATATAGTCTAAGAAACATATATGCAAAGTATCCAAACAGTACAATTCGCCAATTTTTTGTTCTTCAAGTTTAAGTGAACAATGAGCCCCATTGTTAATCCTTTAAAGGAAATTATTTGTAACTTTCGACAAGTAGAACAATGAATGGAACAGGTAGACGGTTGAAATCTTTGTATATATTGCTTCTATATAGTCTAAGAAACATGTACGCAAAGCATCCAAACAGTATCATTCGCCAATTTTTTGTTCTTCAAGTTTAAGTGAACAGTGAGCCCCAATGGTTAATCCTTTATCGGAAATTATTTGTAATTTTCGACAAGTAGAACAATGAATGGAACAGGTAGACGGTTGAAATCATTGTATATATTGCTTCTATATAGTCTAAGAAACATATATGCAAAGTATCCAAACAGTACAATTCGCCAATTTTTTGTTCTTCAAGATTAAGTGAACAATGAGCCCCATTGTTAATCCTTTAAAGGAAATTATTTGTAACTTTCGACAAGTAGAACAATGAATGGAACAGGTAGACGGTTGAAATCTCTGTATATATTGCTTCTATATAGTCTAAGAAACATATATGCAAAGCATCCAAACAGTGCCATTCGCCAATTTTTTGTTCTTCAAGTTTAAGTGAACAATGAGCCCCATTGTTAATCCTTTATCGGAAACTATTTGTAACTTTCGACAAGTAGAACAATGAATGGAACAGGTAGACGGTTGAAATCTTTGTATATATTGCTTCTATATAGTCTAAGAAACATATATGCAAAGTATCCAAACAGTACAATTCGCCAATTTTTTGTTCTTCAAGTTTAAGTGAACAATGAGCCCCATTGTTAATCCTTTAAAGGAAATTATTTGTAACTTTCGACAAGTAGAACAATGAATGGAACAGGTAGACGGTTGAAATCTCTGTATATATTGCTTCTATATAGTCTAAGAAACATATATGCAAAGCATCCAAACAGTGCCATTCGCCAATTTTTTGTTCTTCAAGTTTAAGTGAACAATGAGCCCCATTGTTAATCCTTTATCGGAAATTATTTGTAACTTTCGACAAGTAGAACAATGAATGGAACACGTAGACGGTTGAAATCTTTGTATATATTGCTTCCATATAGTCTAAGAAACATGTACGCAAAGCATCCAAACAGTACCATTCGCCAATTTTTTGTTCTTCAAGTTTAAGTGAACAATGAGCCCCAATGGTTAATCCTTTATCGGAAATTATTTGTAATTTTCGACAAGTAGAACAATGAATGGAACAGTTAGACGGTTGTAATATTTGTATATATTGCTTCTATATAATCTAAGAAACATATATGAAAAGCATCTAAACAGTAACAATCGCCAATTTTTTGATCTTCAAGTTTAAGTGAACAGCGAGCCCCATTGATAATCATGAAATGGAAATTATTTGTAACTTTCTACAAGTAGAACAATGAATAGTACAGGTAGACGGGTGAAATCTTTCTATATATTGCTTCTAAATAGTCTAAGAAACATCTATGCAAAGCATCCAAACAGTACAATTCGCCAATTTTTTGTTCTTCAAGTTTAAGTGAACTACGAGCCCCATTGTTAATCCTTTAAAGGAAATTATTTGTAAATTTCGACAAGTAGAACAATGAATGGATCATGTAGACGGTTGAAAAAATTGTATATATTGCTTCTATATAGTCTAAGAAACATATATGCAAAGCATCCAAACAGTACAATTCGCCAATTTATTGTTCTTCAAGTTTAAGTAAACTACGATCCCCATTGTTAATCCCTTAACGGAAATTATTTGTAACTTTCGACAAGTAGAACAATGAATGGAACAGGTAGACGGTTGAAATCATTGTATATATTGCTTCTATATAGTCTAAGAAACATATATGCAAAGCATCCAAACAGTACAATTCGCCAATTTTTTGTTCTTCAAGTTTAAGTAAACTACGATCCCCATTGTTAATCCCTTAACGGAAATTATTTGTAACTTTCGACAAGTAGAACAATGAATGGAACAGGTAGACGGTTGAAATCATTGTATATATTGCTTCTATATAGTCTAAGAAACATATATGCAAAGCATCCAAACAGTACAATTCGCCAATTTTTTGTTCTTCAAGTTTAAGTAAACTACGATCCCCATTGTTAATCCCTTAACGGAAATTATTTGTAACTTTCGACAAGTAGAGCAATGAATGGAACAGGTAGACGGTTGAAATCTTTGTATATATTGCTTCTATATAGTATAAGAAACATATATGCAAAGCATCTAAACAGTACCATTCGCCAATTTTTTGTTCTTCAAGTTTAAGTGAACAATGAGCCCCATTATTAATCCTTTATCGGAAATTATTTGTAACTTTCGACAAGTAGAACAATGAATGGAACAGGTAGACGGTTGAAATCTTTGTATACATTGCTTCTATATAGTCTAAGAAACATATATGCAAAGCATCCAAACAGTACCATTCGCCACTTTTTTGTTCTTCAAGTTTAAGTGAACAACGCGCCCCATTGTTAATACTTTAAAGGAAATTATTTGTAAATTTCGACAAGTAGAACAATGATTGGAACACGTAGACGGTTGAAATCTTTGTATATATTGCTTCTATATAGTCTAAGAAACATATATGCAAAGCATCCAAACAGTACCATTCGCCAATTTTTTGTTCTTCAAGTTTAAGTGAACAATGAGCCCCATTGTTAATTCTTTAAAGGAAATTATTTGTAACTTTCGACAAGTAGAACAATGAATGGAACAGGTAGACGGTTGAAATCTTTGTATATATTGCTTCTATATAGTATAAGAAACATATATGCAAAGCATCCAAACAGTACCATTCGCCAATTTTTTGTTCTTCAAGTTTAAGTGAACAATGAGCCCCATTGTTAATCCTTTATCGGAAATTATTTGTAACTTTCGACAAGTAGAACAATGAATGGAACAGGTAGACGGTTGAAATCTTTGTATATATTGCTTCTATATAGTCTAAGAAACATATATGCAAAGTATCCAAACAGTACAATTCGCCAATTTTTTGTTCTTCAAGTTTAAGTGAACAATGAGCCCTATTGTTAATCCTTTAAAGGAAATTATTTGTAACTTTCGACAAGTAGAACAATGAATGGAACAGGTAGACGGTTGAAATCTCTGTATATATTGCTTCTATATAGTCTAAGAAACATATATGCAAAGCATCCAAACAGTGCCATTCGCCAATTTTTTGTTCTTCAAGTTTAAGTGAACAATGAGCCCCATTGTTAATCCTTTATCGGAAATTATTTGTAACTTTCGACAAGTAGAACAATGAATGGAACACGTAGACGGTTGAAATCTTTGTATATATTGCTTCCATATAGTCTAAGAAACATGTACGCAAAGCATCCAAACAGTACCATTCGCCAATTTTTTGTTCTTCAAGTTTAAGTGAACAATGAGCCCCAATGGTTAATCCTTTATCGGAAATTATTTGTAATTTTCGACAAGTAGAACAATGAATGGAACAGTTAGACGGTTGTAATATTTGTATATATTGCTTCTATATAATCTAAGAAACATATATGAAAAGCATCTAAACAGTAACAATCGCCAATTTTTTGATCTTCAAGTTTAAGTGAACAGCGAGCCCCATTGATAATCATGAAATGGAAATTATTTGTGACTTTCTACAAGTAGAACAATGAATAGTACAGGTAGACGGGTGAAATCTTTCTATATATTGCTTCTAAATAGTCTAAGAAACATCTATGCAAAGCATCCAAACAGTACAATTCGCCAATTTTTTGTTCTTCAAGTTTAAGTGAACTACGAGCCCCATTGTTAATCCTTTAAAGGAAATTATTTGTAAATTTCGACAAGTAGAACAATGAATGGAACAGGTAGACGGTTGAAATCATTGTATATATTGCTTCTATATAGTCTAAGAAACATATATGCAAAGCATCCAAACAGTACAATTCGCCAATTTATTGTTCTTCAAGTTTAAGTGAACAATGAGCCCCATTGTTAATCCTTTAAAGGAAATTATTTGTAACTTTCAACAAGTAGAACAATGAATGGAACAGGTTGACGGTTGAAATCTTTGCATATATTGCTTCTATATAGTCTAAGAAACATATATGCAAAGCATCCAAACAGTACCATTCGCCAATTTTTTGTTCTTCAAGTTTAAGTGAACAATGAGCCCCAATGGTTAATCCTTTATCGGAAATTATTTGTAATTTTCGACAAGTAGAACAATGAATGGAACAGGTAGCCGGTTGAAATCTTTGTATATATTGCTTCTATATAGTCTAAGAAACATATATGCAAAGCATCCAAACAGTACAATTCGCCAATTTATTGTTCTTCAAGTTTAAGTGAACAATGAGCCCCATTGTTAATCCTTTAAAGGAAATTATTTGTAACTTTCAACAAGTAGAACAATGAATGGAACAGGTAGACGGTTGAAATCTTTGTATATATTGCTTCTATATAGTCTAAGAAACATATATGCAAAGCATCCAAACAGTACCATTCGCCAATTTTTTGTTCTTCAAGTTTAAGTGAACAATGAGCCCCAATTGTTAATCCTTTATCGGAAATTATTTGTAATTTTCGACAAGTAGAACAATGAATGGAACAGGTAGACGGTTGAAATCTCTGTATATATTGCTTCTATATAGTCTAAGAAACATATATGCAAAGCATCCAAACAGTGCCATTCGCCAATTTTTTGTTCTTCAAGTTTAAGTGAACAATGAGCCCCATTGTTAATCCTTTATCGGAAACTATTTGTAACTTTCGACAAGTAGAACAATGAATGGAACAGGTAGACGGTTGAAATCTTTGTATATATTGCTTCTATATAGTCTAAGAAACATATATGCAAAGTATCCAAACAGTACAATTCGCCAATTTTTTGTTCTTCAAGTTTAAGTGAACAATGAGCCCCATTGTTAATCCTTTAAAGGAAATTATTTGTAACTTTCGACAAGTAGAACAATGAATGGAACAGGTAGACGGTTGAAATCTCTGTATATATTGCTTCTATATAGTCTAAGAAACATATATGCAAAGCATCCAAACAGTGCCATTCGCCAATTTTTTGTTCTTCAAGTTTAAGTGAACAATGAGCCCCATTGTTAATCCTTTATCGGAAATTATTTGTAACTTTCGACAAGTAGAACAATGAATGGAACACGTAGACGGTTGAAATCTTTGTATATATTGCTTCCATATAGTCTAAGAAACATGTACGCAAAGCATCCAAACAGTACCATTCGCCAATTTTTTGTTCTTCAAGTTTAAGTGAACAATGAGCCCCAATGGTTAATCCTTTATCGGAAATTATTTGTAATTTTCGACAAGTAGAACAATGAATGGAACAGTTAGACGGTTGTAATATTTGTATATATTGCTTCTATATAATCTAAGAAACATATATGAAAAGCATCTAAACAGTAACAATCGCCAATTTTTTGATCTTCAAGTTTAAGTGAACAGCGAGCCCCATTGATAATCATGAAATGGAAATTATTTGTAACTTTCTACAAGTAGAACAATGAATAGTACAGGTAGACGGGTGAAATCTTTCTATATATTGCTTCTAAATAGTCTAAGAAACATCTATGCAAAGCATCCAAACAGTACAATTCGCCAATTTTTTGTTCTTCAAGTTTAAGTGAACTACGAGCCCCATTGTTAATCCTTTAAAGGAAATTATTTGTAAATTTCGACAAGTAGAACAATGAATGGATCATGTAGACGGTTGAAAAAATTGTATATATTGCTTCTATATAGTCTAAGAAACATATATGCAAAGCATCCAAACAGTACAATTCGCCAATTTATTGTTCTTCAAGTTTAAGTAAACTACGATCCCCATTGTTAATCCCTTAACGGAAATTATTTGTAACTTTCGACAAGTAGAACAATGAATGGAACAGGTAGACGGTTGAAATCATTGTATATATTGCTTCTATATAGTCTAAGAAACATATATGCAAAGCATCCAAACAGTACAATTCGCCAATTTTTTGTTCTTCAAGTTTAAGTAAACTACGATCCCCATTGTTAATCCCTTAACGGAAATTATTTGTAACTTTCGACAAGTAGAACAATGAATGGAACAGGTAGACGGTTGAAATCATTGTATATATTGCTTCTATATAGTCTAAGAAACATATATGCAAAGCATCCAAACAGTACAATTCGCCAATTTTTTGTTCTTCAAGTTTAAGTAAACTACGATCCCCATTGTTAATCCCTTAACGGAAATTATTTGTAACTTTCGACAAGTAGAGCAATGAATGGAACAGGTAGACGGTTGAAATCTTTGTATATATTGCTTCTATATAGTATAAGAAACATATATGCAAAGCATCTAAACAGTACCATTCGCCAATTTTTTGTTCTTCAAGTTTAAGTGAACAATGAGCCCCATTATTAATCCTTTATCGGAAATTATTTGTAACTTTCGACAAGTAGAACAATGAATGGAACAGGTAGACGGTTGAAATCTTTGTATACATTGCTTCTATATAGTCTAAGAAACATATATGCAAAGCATCCAAACAGTACCATTCGCCACTTTTTTGTTCTTCAAGTTTAAGTGAACAACGCGCCCCATTGTTAATACTTTAAAGGAAATTATTTGTAAATTTCGACAAGTAGAACAATGATTGGAACACGTAGACGGTTGAAATCTTTGTATATATTGCTTCTATATAGTCTAAGAAACATATATGCAAAGCATCAAAACAGTACCATTCGCCAATTTTTTGTTCTTCAAGTTTAAGTGAACAATGAGCCCCATTGTTAATTCTTTAAAGGAAATTATTTGTAACTTTCGACAAGTAGAACAATGAATGGAACAGGTAGACGGTTGAAATCTTTGTATATATTGCTTCTATATAGTATAAGAAACATATATGCAAAGCATCCAAACAGTACCATTCGCCAATTTTTTGTTCTTCAAGTTTAAGTGAACAATGAGCCCCATTGTTAATCCTTTATCGGAAATTATTTGTAACTTTCGACAAGTAGAACAATGAATGGAACAGGTAGACGGTTGAAATCTTTGTATACATTGCTTCTATATAGTCTAAGAAACATATATGCAAAGCATCCAAACAGTACCATTCGCCACTTTTTTGTTCTTCAAGTTTAAGTGAACAACGCGCCCCATTGTTAATCCTTTAAAGGAAATTATTTGTAAATTTCGACAAGTAGAACAATGATTGGAACACGTAGACGGTTGAAATCTTTGTATATTTTGCTTCCATATAGTCTAAGAAACATGTACGCAAAGCATCCAAACAGTACCATTCGCCAATTTTTTGTTCTTCAAGTTTAAGTGAACAATAAGCCCCAATGGTTAATCCTTTATCGGAAATTATTTGTAATTTTCGACAAGTAGAACAATGAATGGAACAGGTAGACGGTTGAAATCTTTGTATATATTGCTTCTATATAGTCTAAGAAACATATATGCAAAGCATCCAACCAGTACAATTCGCCAATTTATTGTTCTTCAAGTTTAAGTGAACAACGAGCCCCATTGTTAATCCTTTAAAGGAAATTATTTGTAACTTTCGACAAGTAGAACAATGAATGGAACAGGTAGACGATTGAAATCTTTGTATATATTGCTTCTATATAGTCTAAGAAACATATATGCAAAGCATCCAAACAGTACAATTCGCCAATTTTTTGTTCTTCAAGTTTAAGTGAACAATGAGCCCCAATGGTTAATCCTTTATCGGAAATTATTTGTAAATTTCGACAAGTAGAACAATGAATGGAACAGGTAGCCGGTTGAAATCTTTGTATATATTGCTTCTATATAGTCTAAGAAACATATATGCAAAGCATCCAAACAGTACAATTCGCCAATTTATTGTTCTTCAAGTTTAAGTGAACACTGAGCCCCAATGGTTAATCCTTTATCGGAAATTATTTGTAATTTTCGACAAGTAGAACAATGAATGGAACAGTTAGACGGTTGAAATATTTGTATATATTGCTTCTATATAATCTAAGAAACATATATGCAAAGCATCTAAACAGTAACAATCGCCAATTTTTTGATCTTCAAGTTTAAGTGAACAGCGAGCCCCATTGATAATCATGAAATGGAAATTATTTGTAACTTTCTACAAGTAGAACAATGAATAGTACAGGTAGACGGGTGAAATCTTTCTATATATTGCTTCTAAATAGTCTAAGAAACATCTATGCAAAGCATCCAAACAGTACAATTCGCCAATTTTTTGTTCTTCAAGTTTAAGTGAACTACGAGCCCCATTGTTAATCCTTTAAAGGAAATTATATGTAAATTTCGACAAGTAGAACAATGAATGGATCATGTAGACGGTTGAAAAAATTGTATATATTGTTTCTATATAGTCTACGAAACATATATGCAAAGCATCCACACAGTACAATTCGCCAATTTTTTGTACTACAAGTTTAAGTGAACTACGAGCCCCATTGTTAATCCTTTAACGGAAATTAATTGTAAATTTCGTCAAGTAGAACAATGAATGGAACAGGTAGACGGTTGAAATCATTGTATATATTGCTTCTATATAGTCTAAGAAACATATATGCAAAGTATCCAAACAGTACAATTCGCCAATTTTTTGTTCTTCAAGTTTAAGTGAACAATGAGCCCCATTGTTAATCCTTTAAAGGAAATTATTTGTAACTTTCGACAAGTAGAACAATGAATGGAACAGGTAGACGGTTGAAATCTCTGTATATATTGCTTCTATATAGTCTAAGAAACATATATGCAAAGCATCCAAACAGTGCCATTCGCCAATTTTTTGTTCTTCAAGTTTAAGTGAACAATGAGCCCCATTGTTAATCCTTTATCGGAAATTATTTGTAACTTTCGACAAGTAGAACAATGAATGGAACAGGTAGACGGTTGAAATCTTTGTATATATTGCTTCTATATAGTCTAAGAAACATATATGCAAAGTATCCAAACAGTACAATTCGCCAATTTTTTGTTCTTCAAGTTTAAGTGAACAATGAGCCCCATTGTTAATCCTTTCTCGGAAATGATTTGTAACTTTCGACAAGTAGAACAATGAATGGGACACGTAGACGGTTGAAATCTTTGTATATATTGCTTCCATATAGTCTAAGAAACATGTACGCAAAGCATCCAAACAGTACCATTCGCCAATTTTTTGTTCTTCAAGTTTAAGTGAACAATGAGCCCCAATGGTTAATCCTTTATCGGAAATTATTTGTAATTTTCGACAAGTAGAACAATGAATGGAACAGGTAGACGGTTGAAATCTCTGTATATATTGCTTCTATATAGTCTAAGAAACAGATATGCAAAGCATCCAAACAGTGCCATTCGCCAATTTTTTGTTCTTCAAGTTTAAGTGAACAATGAGCCCCATTGTTAATCCTTTATCGGAAATTATTTGTAACTTTCGACAAGTAGAACAATGAATGGAACAGGTAGCCGGTTGAAATCTTTGTATATATTGCTTCTATATAGTCTAAGAAACATATATGCAAAGCATCCAAACAGTACAATTCGCCAATTTATTGTTCTTCAAGTTTAAGTGAACAATGAGCCCCATTGTTAATCCTTTAAAGGAAATTATTTGTAACTTTCAACAAGTAGAACAATGAATGGAACAGGTAGACGGTTGAAATCTTTGTATATATTGCTTCTATATAGTCTAAGAAACATATATGCAAAGCATCCAAACAGTACCATTCGCCAATTTTTTGTTCTTCAAGTTTAAGTGAACAATGAGCCCCAATGGTTAATCCTTTATCGGAAATTATTTGTAATTTTCGACAAGTAGAACAATGAATGGAACAGTTAGACGGTTGAAATATTTGTATATATTGCTTCTATATAATCTAAGAAACATATATGCAAAGCATCTAAACAGTAACAATCGCCAATTTTTTGATCTTCAAGTTTAAGTGAACAGCGAGCCCCATTGATAATCATGAAATGGAAATTATTTCTAACTTTCTACAAGTAGAACAATGAATAGTACAGGTAGACGGGTGAAATCTTTCTATATATTGCTTCTAAATAGTCTAAGAAACATCTATGCGAAGCATCCAAACAGTACAATTCGCCAATTTTTTGTTCTTCAAGTTTAAGTGAACAATGAGCCCCATTGTTAATCCTTTAAAGGAAATTATTTGTAACTTTCGACAAGTAGAACAATGAATGGAACAGGTAGACGGTTGAAATCTTTGTATATATTGCTTCTATATAGTCTAAGAAACATATATGCAAAGCATCCAAACAGTACCATTCGCCAATTTTTTGTTCTTCAAGTTTAAGTGAACAATGAGCCCCAATGGTTAATCCTTTATCGGAAATTATTTGTAATTTTCGACAAGTAGAACAATGAATGGAACAGTTAGACGGTTGAAATATTTGTATATATTGCTTCTATATAATCTAAGAAACATATATGCAAAGCATCTAAACAGTAACAATCGCCAATTTTTTCATCTTCAAGTTTAAGTGAACAGCGAGCCCCATTGATAATCATGAAATGGAAATTATTTGTAACTTTCTACAAGTAGAACAATGAATAGTACAGGTAGACGGGTGAAATCTTTCTATATATTGCTTCTAAATAGTCTAAGAAACATCTATGCAAAGCATCCAAACAGTACAATTCGCCAATTTTTTGTTCTTCAAGTTTAAGTGAACTACGAGCCCCATTGTTAATCCTTTAAAGGAAATTATATGTAAATTTCGACAAGTAGAACAATGAATGGATCATGTAGACGGTTGAAAAAATAGTATATATTGCTTCTATATAGTCTACGAAACATATATGCAAAGCATCCAAACAGTACAATTCGCCAATTTTTTGTACTACAAGTTTAAGTGAACTACGAGCCCCATTGTTAATCCTTTAACGGAAATTAATTGTAAATTTCGACAAGTAGAACAATGAATGGAACAGGTAGACGGTTGAAATCATTGTATATATTGCTTCTATATAGTCTAAGAAACATATATGCAAAGTATTCAAACAGTACAATTCGCCAATTTTTTGTTCTTCAAGATTAAGTGAACAATGAGCCCCATTGTTAATCCTTTATCGGAAATTATTTGTAACTTTCGACAAGTAGAACAATGAATGGAACACGTAGACGGTTGAAATCTTTGTATATATTGCTTCCATATAGTCTAAGAAACATGTACGCAAAGCATCCAAACAGTACCATTCGCCAATTTTTTGTTCTTCAAGTTTAAGTGAACAATGAGCCCCAATGGTTAATCCTTTATCGGAAATTATTTGTAATTTTCGACAAGTAGAACAATGAATGGAACAGTTAGACGGTTGAAATATTTGTATATATTGCTTCTATATAATCTAAGAAACATATATGCAAAGCATCTAAACAGTAACAATCGCCAATTTTTTGATCTTCAAGTTTAAGTGAACAGCGAGCCCCATTGATAATCATGAAATGGAAATTATTTGTAACTTTCTACAAGTAGAACAATGAATAGTACAGGTAGACGGGTGAAATCTTTCTATATATTGCTTCTAAATAGTCTAAGAAACATCTATGCAAAGCATCCAAACAGTACAATTCGCCAATTTTTTGTTCTTCAAGTTTAAGTGAACTACGAGCCCCATTGTTAATCCTTTAAAGGAAATTATTTGTAAATTTCGACAAGTAGAACAATGAATGGATCATGTAGACGGTTGAAAAAATTGTATATATTGCTTCTATATAGTCTACGAAACATATATGCAAAGCATCCAAAGAGTACAATTCGCCAATTTTTTGTACTTCAAGTTTAAGTGAACAACGAGCCCCATTGTTAATCCTTTAAAGGAAATTATTTGTAACTTTCGACAAGTAGAACAATGAATGCAACAGGTAGACGGTTGAAATCTTTGTATATATTGCTTCTATATAGTCTAAGAAACATATATGCAAAGCATCCAAACAGTACCATTCGCCAATTTTTTGTTCTTCAAGTTTAAGTGAACAATGAGCCCCAATGGTTAATCCTTTATCGGAAATTATTTGTAACTTTCGACAAGTAGAACAATGAATGGAACAGTTAGACGGTTGAAATATTTGTATATATTGCTTCTATATAATCTAAGAAACATATATGCAAAGCATCTAAACAGTAACAATCGCCAATTTTTTGATCTTCAAGTTTAAGTGAACAGCGAGCCCCATTGATAATCATGAAATGGAAATTATTTGTAACTTTCTACAAGTAGAACAATGAATAGTACAGGTAGACGGGTGAAATCTTTCTATATATTGCTTCTAAATAGTCTAAGAAACATCTATGCAAAGCATCCAAACAGTACAATTCGCCAATTTTTTGTTCTTCAAGTTTAAGTGAACTACGAGCCCCATTGTTAATCCTTTAAAGGAAATTATATGTAAATTTCGACAAGTAGAACAATGAATGGATCATGTAGACGGTTGAAAAAATTGTATATATTGCTTCTATATAGTCTACGAAACATATATGCAAAGCATCCAAACAGTGCCATTCGACAATTTTTTGTTCTTCAAGTTTAAGTGAACAGCGAGCCCCATTGATAATCATGAAATGGAAATTATTTGTAACTTTCTACAAGTAGAACAATGAATAGTACAGGTAGACGGGTGAAATCTTTCTATATATTGCTTCTAAATAGTCTAAGAAACATCTATGCAAAGCATCCAAACAGTACAATTCGCCAATTTTTTGTTCTTCTAGTTTAAGTGAACAATGAGCCCCATTGTTAATCCTTTAAAGGAAATTATTTGTAACTTTCGACAAGTAGAACAATGAATGGAACAGGTAGACGGTTGAAATCTTTGTATATATTGCTTCTATATAGTCTAAGAAACATATATGCAAAGCATCCAAACAGTACAATTCGCCAATTTTTTGTTCTTCAAGTTTAAGTGAACAATGAGCCCCAATGGTTAATCCTTTATCGGAAATTATTTGTAAATTTCGACAAGTAGAACAATGAATGGAACAGGTAGCCGGTTGAAATCTTTGTATATATTGCTTCTATATAGTCTAAGAAACATATATGCAAAGCATCCAAACAGTACAATTCGCCAATTTATTGTTCTTCAAGTTTAAGTGAACAATGAGCCCCATTGTTAATCCTTTAAAGGAAATTATTTGTAACTTTCAACAAGTAGAACAATGAATGGAACAGGTAGACGGTTGAAATCTTTGCATATATTGCTTCTATATAGTCTAAGAAACATATATGCAAAGCATCCAAACAGTACCATTCGCCAATTTTTTGTTCTTCAAGTTTAAGTGAACAATGAGCCCCAATGGTTAATCCTTTATCGGAAATTATTTGTAATTTTCGACAAGTAGAACAATGAATGGAACAGGTAGCCGGTTGAAATCTTTGTATATATTGCTTCTATATAGTCTAAGAAACATATATGCAAAGCATCCAAACAGTACAATTCGCCAATTTATTGTTCTTCAAGTTTAAGTGAACAATGAGCCCCATTGTTAATCCTTTAAAGGAAATTATTTGTAACTTTCAACAAGTAGAACAATGAATGGAACAGGTAGACGGTTGAAATCTTTGTATATATTGCTTCTATATAGTCTAAGAAACATATATGCAAAGCATCCAAACAGTACCATTCGCCAATTTTTTGTTCTTCAAGTTTAAGTGAACAATGAGCCCCAATGGTTAATCCTTTATCGGAAATGATTTGTAATTTTCGACAAGTAGAACAATGAATGGAACAGTTAGACGGTTGAAATATTTGTATATATTGCTTCTATATAATCTAAGAAACATATATGCAAAGCATCTAAACAGTAACAATCGCCAATTTTTTGATCTTCAAGTTTAAGTGAACAGCGAGCCCCATTGATAATCATGAAATGGAAATTATTTGTAACTTTCTACAAGTAGAACAATGAATAGTACAGGTAGACGGGTGAAATCTTTCTATATATTGCTTCTAAATAGTCTAAGAAACATCTATGCAAAGCATCCAAACAGTACAATTCGCCAATTTTTTGTTCTTCAAGTTTAAGTGAACAATGAGCCCCATTGTTAATCCTTTAAAGGAAATTATTTGTAACTTTCGACAAGTAGAACAATGAATGGAACAGGTAGACGGTTGAAATCTTTGTATATATTGCTTCTATATAGTCTAAGAAACATATATGCAAAGCATCCAAACAGTACCATTCGCCAATTTTTTGTTCTTCAAGTTTAAGTGAACAATGAGCCCCAATGGTTAATACTTTATCGGAAATTATTTGTAATTTTCGACAAGTAGAACAATGAATGGAACAGTTAGACGGTTGAAATATTTGTATATATTGCTTCTATATAATCTAAGAAACATATATGCAAAGCATCTAAACAGTAACAATCGCCAATTTTTTGATCTTCAAGTTTAAGTGAACAGCGAGCCCCATTGATAATCATGAAATGGAAATTATTTGTAACTTTCTACAAGTAGAACAATGAATAGTACAGGTAGACGGGTGAAATCTTTCTATATATTGCTTCTAAATAGTCTAAGAAACATCTATGCAAAGCATCCAAACAGTACAATTCGCCAATTTTTTGTTCTTCAAGTTTAAGTGAACTACGAGCCCCATTGTTAATCCTTTAAAGGAAATTATATGTAAATTTCGACAAGTAGAACAATGAATGGATCATGTAGACGGTTGAAAAAATTGTATATATTGCTTCTATATAGTCTACGAAACATATATGCAAAGCATCCAAACAGTACAATTCGCCAATTTTTTGTACTACAAGTTTAAGTGAACTACGAGCCCCATTGTTAATCCTTTAACGGAAATTAATTGTAAATTTCGACAAGTAGAACAATGAATGGAACAGGTAGACGGTTGAAATCATTGTATATATTGCTTCTATATAGTCTAAGAAACATATATGCAAAGTATCCAAACAGTACAATTCGCCAATTTTTTGTTCTTCAAGATTAAGTGAACAATGAGCCCCATTGTTAATCCTTTAAAGGAAATTATTTGTAACTTTCGACAAGTAGAACAATGAATGGAACAGGTAGACGGTTGAAATCTCTGTATATATTGCTTCTATATAGTCTAAGAAACATATATGCAAAGCATCCAAACAGTGCCATTCGCCAATTTTTTGTTCTTCAAGTTTAAGTGAACAATGAGCCCCATTGTTAATCCTTTATCGGAAACTATTTGTAACTTTCGACAAGTAGAACAATGAATGGAACAGGTAGACGGTTGAAATCTTTGTATATATTGCTTCTATATAGTCTAAGAAACATATATGCAAAGTATCCAAACAGTACAATTCGCCAATTTTTTGTTCTTCAAGTTTAAGTGAACAATGAGCCCCATTGTTAATCCTTTAAAGGAAATTATTTGTAACTTTCGACAAGTAGAACAATGAATGGAACAGGTAGACGGTTGAAATCTCTGTATATATTGCTTCTATATAGTCTAAGAAACATATATGCAAAGCATCCAAACAGTGCCATTCGCCAATTTTTTGTTCTTCAAGTTTAAGTGAACAATGAGCCCCATTGTTAATCCTTTATCGGAAATTATTTGTAACTATCGACAAGTAGAACAATGAATGGAACACGTAGACGGTTGAAATCTTTGTATATATTGCTTCCATATAGTCTAAGAAACATGTACGCAAAGCATCCAAACAGTACCATTCGCCAATTTTTTGTTCTTCAAGTTTAAGTGAACAATGAGCCCCAATGGTTAATCCTTTATCGGAAATTATTTGTAATTTTCGACAAGTAGAACAATGAATGGAACAGTTAGACGGTTGTAATATTTGTATATATTGCTTCTATATAATCTAAGAAACATATATGAAAAGCATCTAAACAGTAACAATCGCCAATTTTTTGATCTTCAAGTTTAAGTGAACAGCGAGCCCCATTGATAATCATGAAATGGAAATTATTTGTAACTTTCTACAAGTAGAACAATGAATAGTACAGGTAGACGGGTGAAATCTTTCTATATATTGCTTCTAAATAGTCTAAGAAACATCTATGCAAAGCATCCAAACAGTACAATTCGCCAATTTTTTGTTCTTCAAGTTTAAGTGAACTACGAGCCCCATTGTTAATCCTTTAAAGGAAATTATTTGTAAATTTCGACAAGTAGAACAATGAATGGATCATGTAGACGGTTGAAAAAATTGTATATATTGCTTCTATATAGTCTAAGAAACATATATGCAAAGCATCCAAACAGTACAATTCGCCAATTTATTGTTCTTCAAGTTTAAGTAAACTACGATCCCCATTGTTAATCCCTTAACGGAAATTATTTGTAACTTTCGACAAGTAGAACAATGAATGGAACAGGTAGACGGTTGAAATCATTGTATATATTGCTTCTATATAGTCTAAGAAACATATATGCAAAGCATCCAAACAGTACAATTCGCCAATTTTTTGTTCTTCAAGTTTAAGTAAACTACGATCCCCATTGTTAATCCCTTAACGGAAATTATTTGTAACTTTCGACAAGTAGAACAATGAATGGAACAGGTAGACGGTTGAAATCATTGTATATATTGCTTCTATATAGTCTAAGAAACATATATGCAAAGCATCCAAACAGTACAATTCGCCAATTTTTTGTTCTTCAAGTTTAAGTAAACTACGATCCCCATTGTTAATCCCTTAACGGAAATTATTTGTAACTTTCGACAAGTAGAGCAATGAATGGAACAGGTAGACGGTTGAAATCTTTGTATATATTGCTTCTATATAGTATAAGAAACATATATGCAAAGCATCCAAACAGTACAATTCGCCAATTTATTGTTCTTCAAGTTTAAGTGAACACTGAGCCCCAATGGTTAATCCTTTATCGGAAATTATTTGTAATTTTCGACAAGTAGAACAATGAATGGAACAGGTAGCCGGTTGAAATCTTTGTATATATTGCTTCTATATAGTCTAAGAAACATATATGCAAAGCATCCAAACAGTACAATTCGCCAATTTATTGTTCTTCAAGTTTAAGTGAACACTGAGCCCCAATGGTTAATCCTTTATCGGAAATTATTTGTAATTTTCGACAAGTAGAACAATGAATGGAACAGTTAGACGGTTGAAATATTTGTATATATTGCTTCTATATAATCTAAGAAACATATATGCAAAGCATCTAAACAGTAACAATCGCCAATTTTTTGATCTTCAAGTTTAAGTGAACAGCGAGCCCCATTGATAATCATGAAATGGAAATTATTTGTAACTTTCTACAAGTAGAACAATGAATAGTACAGGTAGACGGGTGAAATCTTTCTATATATTGCTTCTAAATAGTCTAAGAAACATCTATGCAAAGCATCCAAACAGTACAATTCGCCAATTTTTTGTTCTTCAAGTTTAAGTGAACTACGAGCCCCATTGTTAATCCTTTAAAGGAAATTATATGTAAATTTCGACAAGTAGAACGATGAATGGATCATGTAGACGGTTGAAAAAATTGTATATATTGTTTCTATATTGTCTACGAAACATATATGCAAAGCATCCACACAGTACAATTCGCCAATTTTTTGTACTACAAGTTTAAGTGAACTACGAGCCCCATTGTTAATCCTTTAACGGAAATTAATTGTAAATTTCGTCAAGTAGAACAATGAATGGAACAGGTAGACGGTTGAAATCATTGTATATATTGCTTCTATATAGTCTAAGAAACATATATGCAAAGTATCCAAACAGTACAATTCGCCAATTTTTTGTTCTTCAAGTTTAAGTGAACAATGAGCCCCATTGTTAATCCTTTAAAGGAAATTATTTGTAACTTTCGACAAGTAGAACAATGAATGGAACAGGTAGACGGTTGAAATCTCTGTATATATTGCTTCTATATAGTCTAAGAAACATATATGCAAAGCATCCAAACAGTGCCATTCGCCAATTTTTTGTTCTTCAAGTTTAAGTGAACAATGAGCCCCATTGTTAATCCTTTATCGGAAATTATTTGTAACTTTCGACAAGTAGAACAATGAATGGAACAGGTAGACGGTTGAAATCTTTGTATATATTGCTTCTATATAGTCTAAGAAACATATATGCAAAGTATCCAAACAGTACAATTCGCCAATTTTTTGTTCTTCAAGTTTAAGTGAACAATGAGCCCCATTGTTAATCCTTTCTCGGAAATGATTTGTAACTTTCGACAAGTAGAACAATGAATGGAACACGTAGACGGTTGAAATCTTTGTATATATTGCTTCCATATAGTCTAAGAAACATGTACGCAAAGCATCCAAACAGTACCATTCGCCAATTTTTTGTTCTTCAAGTTTAAGTGAACAATGAGCCCCAATGGTTAATCCTTTATCGGAAATTATTTGTAATTTTCGACAAGTAGAACAATGAATGGAACAGGTAGACGGTTGAAATCTCTGTATATATTGCTTCTATATAGTCTAAGAAACAGATATGCAAAGCATCCAAACAGTGCCATTCGCCAATTTTTTGTTCTTCAAGTTTAAGTGAACAATGAGCCCCATTGTTAATCCTTTATCGGAAATTATTTGTAACTTTCGACAAGTAGAACAATGAATGGAACAGGTAGCCGGTTGAAATCTTTGTATATATTGCTTCTATATAGTCTAAGAAACATATATGCAAAGCATCCAAACAGTACAATTCGCCAATTTATTGTTCTTCAAGTTTAAGTGAACAATGAGCCCCATTGTTAATCCTTTAAAGGAAATTATTTGTAACTTTCAACAAGTAGAACAATGAATGGAACAGGTAGACGGTTGAAATCTTTGTATATATTGCTTCTATATAGTCTAAGAAACATATATGCAAAGCATCCAAACAGTACCATTCGCCAATTTTTTGTTCTTCAAGTTTAAGTGAACAATGAGCCCCAATGGTTAATCCTTTATCGGAAATTATTTGTAATTTTCGACAAGTAGAACAATGAATGGAACAGTTAGACGGTTGAAATATTTGTATATATTGCTTCTATATAATCTAAGAAACATATATGCAAAGCATCTAAACAGTAACAATCGCCAATTTTTTGATCTTCAAGTTTAAGTGAACAGCGAGCCCCATTGATAATCATGAAATGGAAATTATTTCTAACTTTCTACAAGTAGAACAATGAATAGTACAGGTAGACGGGTGAAATCTTTCTATATATTGCTTCTAAATAGTCTAAGAAACATCTATGCAAAGCATCCAAACAGTACAATTCGCCAATTTTTTGTTCTTCAAGTTTAAGTGAACAATGAGCCCCATTGTTAATCCTTTAAAGGAAATTATTTGTAACTTTCGACAAGTAGAACAATGAATGGAACAGGTAGACGGTTGAAATCTTTGTATATATTGCTTCTATATAGTCTAAGAAACATATATGCAAAGCATCCAAACAGTACCATTCGCCAATTTTTTGTTCTTCAAGTTTAAGTGAACAATGAGCCCCAATGGTTAATCCTTTATCGGAAATTATTTGTAATTTTCGACAAGTAGAACAATGAATGGAACAGTTAGACGGTTGAAATATTTGTATATATTGCTTCTATATAATCTAAGAAACATATATGCAAAGCATCTAAACAGTAACAATCGCCAATTTTTTGATCTTCAAGTTTAAGTGAACAGCGAGCCCCATTGATAATCATGAAATGGAAATTATTTGTAACTTTCTACAAGTAGAACAATGAATAGTACAGGTAGACGGGTGAAATCTTTCTATATATTGCTTCTAAATAGTCTAAGAAACATCTATGCAAAGCATCCAAACAGTACAATTCGCCAATTTTTTGTTCTTCAAGTTTAAGTGAACTACGAGCCCCATTGTTAATCCTTTAAAGGAAATTATATGTAAATTTCGACAAGTAGAACAATGAATGGATCATGTAGACGGTTGAAAAAATTGTATATATTGCTTCTATATAGTCTACGAAACATATACGCAAAGCATCCAAACAGTACAATTCGCCAATTTTTTGTACTACAAGTTTAAGTGAACTACGAGCCCCATTGTTAATCCTTTAACGGAAATTAATTGTAAATTTCGACAAGTAGAACAATGAATGGAACAGGTAGACGGTTGAAATCATTGTATATATTGCTTCTATATAGTCTAAGAAACATATATGCAAAGTATTCAAACAGTACAATTCGCCAATTTTTTGTTCTTCAAGATTAAGTGAACAATGAGCCCCATTGTTAATCCTTTAAAGGAAATTATTTGTAACTTTCGACAAGTAGAACAATGAATGGAACAGGTAGACGGTTGAAATCTCTGTATATATTGCTTCTATATAGTCTAAGAGACATATATGCAAAGCATCCAAACAGTGCCATTCGCCAATTTTTTGTTCTTCAAGTTTAAGTGAACAATGAGCCCCATTGTTAATCCTTTATCGGAAATTATTTGTAACTTTCGACAAGTAGAACAATGAATGGAACAGGTAGACGGTTGAAATCTTTGTATATATTGCTTCTATATAGTCTAAGAAACATATATGCAAAGTATCCAAACAGTACAATTCGCCAATTTTTTGTTCTTCAAGTTTAAGTGAACAATGAGCCCCATTGTTAATCCTTTAAAGGAAATTATTTGTAACTTTCGACAAGTAGAACTATGAATGGAACAGGTAGACGGTTGAAATCTCTGTATATATTGCTTCTATATAGTCTAAGAAACATATATGCAAAGCATCCAAACAGTGCCATTCGCCAATTTTTTGTTCTTCAAGTTTAAGTGAACAATGAGCCCCATTGTTAATCCTTTATCGGAAATTATTTGTAACTTTCGACAAGTAGAACAATGAATGGAACACGTAGACGGTTGAAATCTTTGTATATATTGCTTCCATATAGTCTAAGAAACATGTACGCAAAGCATCCAAACAGTACCATTCGCCAATTTTTTGTTCTTCAAGTTTAAGTGAACAATGAGCCCCAATGGTTAATCCTTTATCGGAAATTATTTGTAATTTTCGACAAGTAGAACAATGAATGGAACAGTTAGACGGTTGTAATATTTGTATATATTGCTTCTATATAATCTAAGAAACATATATGCAAAGCATCTAAACAGTAACAATCGCCAATTTTTTCATCTTCAAGTTTAAGTGAACAGCGAGCCCCATTGATAATCATGAAATGGAAATTATTTGTAACTTTCTACAAGTAGAACAATGAATAGTACAGGTAGACGGGTGAAATCTTTCTATATATTGCTTCTAAATAGTCTAAGAAACATCTATGCAAAGCATCCAAACAGTACAATTCGCCAATTTTTTGTTCTTCAAGTTTAAGTGAACTACGAGCCCCATTGTTAATCCTTTAAAGGAAATTATTTGTAAATTTAGACAAGTAGAACAATGAATGGATCATGTAGACGGTTGAAAAATTTGTATATATTGCTTCTATATAGTCTACGAAACATATATGCAAAGCATCCAAACAGTACAATTCGCCAATTTTTTGTACTTCAAGTTTAAGTGAACAACGAGCCCCATTGTTAATCCTTTAAAGGAAATTATTTGTAACTTTCGACAAGTAGAACAATGAATGCAACAGGTAGACGGTTGAAATCTTTGTATATATTGCTTCTATATAGTCTAAGAAACATATATGCAAAGCATCCAAACAGTACAATTCGCCAATTTATTGTTCTTCAAGTTTAAGTAAACTACGATCCCCATTGTTAATCCCTTAACGGAAATTATTTGTAACTTTCGACAAGTAGAACAATGAATGGAACAGGTAGACGGTTGAAATCATTGTATATATTGCTTCTATATAGTCTAAGAAACATATATGCAAAGCATCCAAACAGTACAATTCGCCAATTTTTTGTTCTTCAAGTTTAAGTAAACTACGATCCCCATTGTTAATCCCTTAACGGAAATTATTTGTAACTTTCGACAAGTAGAACAATGAATGGAACAGGTAGACGGTTGAAATCATTGTATATATTGCTTCTATATAGTCTAAGAAACATATATGCAAAGCATCCAAACAGTACAATTCGCCAATTTTTTGTTCTTCAAGTTTAAGTAAACTACGATCCCCATTGTTAATCCCTTAACGGAAATTATTTGTAACTTTCGACAAGTAGAGCAATGAATGGAACAGGTAGACGGTTGAAATCATTGTATATATTGCTTCTATATAGTCTAAGAAACATATATGCAAAGCATCCAAACAGTACAATTCGACAATTTTTTGCTCTTCAAGTTTAAGTGAACTACGAGCCCCATTGTTAAACCCTTAACGGAAATTATTTGTAACTTTCGACAAGTAGAACAATGAATGGAACAGGTAGACGGTTGAAATCATTGTATATATTGCTTCTATATAGTCTAAGAAACATATATGCAAAGCATCCAAACAGTACAATTCGCCAATTTTTTGTTCTTCAAGTTTAAGTGAACAATGAGCCCCATTGTTAATCCTTTAAAGGAAATTATTTGTAACTTTCGACAAGTAGAACAATGAATGGAACAGGTAGACGGTTGAAATCTTTGTATATATTGCTTCTATATAGTCTAAGAAACATATATGCAAAGCATCCAAACAGTACAATTCGCCAATTTATTGTTCTTCAAGTTTAAGTGAACAATGAGCCCCATTGTTAATCCTTTAAAGGAAATTATTTGTAAATTTCGACAAGTAGAACAATGAATGGAACAGGTAGACGGTTGAAATCTCTGTATATATTGCTTCTATATAGTCTAAGAAACAGATATGCAAAGCATCCAAACAGTGCCATTCGCCAATTTTTTGTTCTTCAAGTTTAAGTGAACAATGAGCCCCATTGTTAATCCTTTATCGGAAATTATTTGTAACTTTCGACAAGTAGAACAATGAATGGAACAGGTAGACGGTTGAAATCTTTGTATATATTGCTTCTATATAGTCTAAGAAACATATATGCAAAGTATCCAAACAGTACAATTCGCCAATTTTTTGTTCTTCAAGTTTAAGTGAACAATGAGCCCCATTGTTAATCCTTTAAAGGAAATTATTTGTAACTTTCGACAAGTAGAACAATGAATGGAACAGGTAGACGGTTGAAATCTCTGTATATATTGCTTCTATATAGTCTAAGAAACATATATGCAAAGCATCCAAACAGTGCCATTCGCCAATTTTTTGTTCTTCAAGTTTAAGTGAACAATGAGCCCCATTGTTAATCCTTTATCGGAAATTATTTGTAACTTTCGACAAGTAGAACAATGAATGGAACACGTAGACGGTTGAAATCTTTGTATATATTGCTTCCATATAGTCTAAGAAACATGTACGCAAAGCATCCAAACAGTACCATTCGCCAATTTTTTGTTCTTCAAGTTTAAGTGAACAATGAGCCCCAATGGTTAATCCTTTATCGGAAATTATTTGTAATTTTTGACAAGTAGAACAATGAATGGAACAGTTAGACGGTTGTAGTATTTGTATATATTGCTTCTATATAATCTAAGAAACATATATGCAAAGCATCTAAACAGTAACAATCGCCAATTTTTTGATCTTCAAGTTTAAGTGAACAGCGAGCCCGATTGATAATCATGAAATGGAAATTATTTGTAACTTTCTACAAGTAGAACAATGAATAGTACAGGTAGACGGGTGAAATCTTTCTATATATTGCTTCTAAATAGTCTAAGAAACATCTATGCAAAGCATCCAAACAGTACAATTCGCCAATTTTTTGTTCTTCAAGTTTAAGTGAACTACGAGCCCCATTGTTAATCCTTTAAAGGAAATTATTTGTAAATTTCGACAAGTAGAACAATGAATGGATCATGTAGACGGTTGAAAAAATTGTATATATTGCTTCTATATAGTCTACGAAACATATATGCAAAGCATCCAAACAGTACAATTCGCCAATTTTTTGTACTTCAAGTTTAAGTGAACTACGAGCCCCATTGTTAATCCTTTAACGGAAAATAATTGTAAATTTCGACAAGTAGAACAATGAATGGAACAGGTAGACGGTTGAAATCTTTGTATATATTGCTTCTATATAGTCTAAGAAACATATATGCAAAGCATCCAACCAGTACAATTCGCCAATTTATTGTTCTTCAAGTTTAAGTGAACAACGAGCTCCATTGTTAATCCTTTAAAGGAAATTATTTGTAACTTTCGACAAGTAGAACAATGAATGGAACAGGTAGACGGTTGAAATCTTTGTATATATTGCTTCTATATAGTCTAAGAAACATATATGCAAAGCATCCAAACAGTACAATTCGCCAATTTTTTGTTCTTCAAGTTTAAGTGAACAATGAGCCCCAATGGTTAATCCTTTATCGGAAATTATTTGTAAATTTCGACAAGTAGAACAATGAATGGAACAGGTAGCCGGTTGAAATCTTTGTATATATTGCTTCTATATAGTCTAAGAAACATATATGCAAAGCATCCAAACAGTACAATTCGCCAATTTATTGTTCTTCAAGTTTAAGTAAACTACGATCCCCATTGTTAATCCCTTAACGGAAATTATTTGTAACTTTCGACAAGTAGAACAATGAATGGAACAGGTAGACGGTTGAAATCATTGTATATATTGCTTCTATATAGTCTAAGAAACATATATGCAAAGCATCCAAACAGTACAATTCGCCAATTTTTTGTTCTTCAAGTTTAAGTAAACTACGATCCCCATTGTTAATCCCTTAACGGAAATTATTTGTAACTTTCGACAAGTAGAACAATGAATGGAACAGGTAGACGGTTGAAATCATTGTATATATTGCTTCTATATAGTCTAAGAAACATATATGCAAAGCATCCAAACAGTACAATTCGCCAATTTTTTGTTCTTCAAGTTTAAGTAAACTACGATCCCCATTGTTAATCCCTTAACGGAAATTATTTGTAACTTTCGACAAGTAGAGCAATGAATGGAACAGGTAGACGGTTGAAATCATTGTATATATTGCTTCTATATAGTCTAAGAAACATATATGCAAAGCATCCAAACAGTACAATTCGACAATTTTTTGCTCTTCAAGTTTAAGTGAACAATGAGCCCCATTGTTAATCCTTTAAAGGAAATTATTTGTAACTTTCGACAAGTAGAACAATGAATGGAACAGGTAGACGGTTGAAATCTTCGTATATATTGCTTCTATATAGTCTAAGAAACATATATGCAAAGCATCCAAACAGTACAATTCGCCAATTTTTTGTACTACAAGTTTAAGTGAACTACGAGCCCCATTGTTAATTCTTTAAAGGAAATTATTTGTAACTTTCGACAAGTAGAACAATGAATGGAACAGGTAGACGGTTGAAATCTTTGTATATATTGCTTCTATATAGTATAAGAAACATATATGCAAAGCATCCAAACAGTACCATTCGCCAATTTTTTGTTCTTCAAGTTTAAGTGAACAATGAGCCCCATTGTTAATCCTTTATCGGAAATTAATTGTAACTTTCGACAAGTAGAACAATGAATGGAACAGGTAGACGGTTGAAATCTTTGTATACATTGCTTCTATATAGTCTAAGAAACATATATGCAAAGCATCCAAACAGTACCATTCGCCCCTTTTTTGTTCTTCAAGTTTAAGTGAACAACGCGCCCCATTGTTAATCCTTTAAAGGAAATTATTTGTAAATTTCGACAAGTAGAACAATGATTGGAACACGTAGACGGTTGAAATCTTTGTATATATTGCTTCCATATAGTCTAAGAAACATGTACGCAAAGCATCCAAACAGTACCATTCGCCAATTTTTTGTTCTTCAAGTTTAAGTGAACAATAAGCCCCAATGGTTAATCCTTTATCGGAAATTATTTGTAATTTTCGACAAGTAGAACAATGAATGGAACAGGTAGACGGTTGAAATCTTTGTATATATTGCTTCTATATAGTCTAAGAAACATATATGCAAAGCATCCAACCAGTACAATTCGCCAATTTATTGTTCTTCAAGTTTAAGTGAACAACGAGCCCCATTGTTAATCCTTTAAAGGATATTATTTGTAACTTTCGACAAGTAGAACAATGAATGGAACAGGTAGACGGTTGAAATCTTTGTATATATTGCTTCTATATAGTCTAAGAAACATATATGCAAAGCATCCAAACAGTACAATTCGCCAATTTTTTGTTCTTCAAGTTTAAGTGAACAATGAGCCCCAATGGTTAATCCTTTATCGGAAATTATTTGTAAATTTCGACAAGTAGAACAATGAATGGAACAGGTAGCCGGTTGAAATCTTTGTATATATTGCTTCCATATAGTCTAAGAAACATGTACGCAAAGCATCCAAACAGTACCATTCGCCAATTTTTTGTTCTTCAAGTTTAAGTAAACTACGATCCCCATTGTTAATCCCTTAACGGAAATTATTTGTAACTTTCGACAAGTAGAACAATGAATGGAACAGGTAGACGGTTGAAATCTTTGTATATATTGCTTCTATATAGTCTAAGAAACATATATGCAACGCATCCAAACAGTACAATTCGCCAATTTATTGTTCTTCAAGTTTAAGTGAACAATGAGCCCCATTGTTAATCCTTTAAAGGAAATTATTTGTAAATTTCAACAAGTAGAACAATGAATGGAACAGGTAGACGGTTGAAATCTTTGTATATATTGCTTCTATATAGTCTAAGAAACATATATGCAAAGCATCCAAACAGTACCATTCGCCAATTTTTTGTTCTTCAAGTTTAAGTGAACAATGAGCCCCAATGGTTAATCCTTTATCGGAAATTATTTGTAATTTTCGACAAGTAGAACAATGAATGGAACAGTTAGACGGTTGAAATATTTGTATATATTGCTTCTATATAATCTAAGAAACATATATGCAAAGCATCTAAACAGTAACAATCGCCAATTTTTTGATCTTCAAGTTTAAGTGAACAGCGAGCCCCATTGATAATCATGAAATGGAAATTATTTGTAACTTTCTACAAGTAGAACAATGAATAGTACAGGTAGACGGGTCAAATCTTTCTATATATTGCTTCTAAATAGTCTAAGAAACATCTATGCAAAGCATCCAAACAGTACAATTCGCCAATTTTTTGTTCTTCAAGTTTAAGTGAACTACGAGCCCCATTGTTAATCCTTTAAAGGAAATTATATGTAAATTTCGACAAGTAGAACAATGAATGGATCATGTAGACGGTTGAAAAAATTGTATATATTGCTTCTATATAGTCTACGAAACATATATGCAAAGCATCCAAACAGTACAATTCGCCAATTTTTTGTACTACAAGTTTAAGTGAACTACGAGCCCCATTGTTAATCCTTTAACGGAAATTAATTGTAAATTTCGACAAGTAGAACAATGAATGGAACAGGTAGACGGTTGAAATCATTGTATATATTGCTTCTATATAGTCTAAGAAACATATATGCAAAGTATCCAAACAGTACAATTCGCCAATTTTTTGTTCTTCAAGTTTAAGTGAACAATGAGCCCCATTGTTAATCCTTTAAAGGAAATTATTTGTAACTTTCGACAAGTAGAACAATGAATGGAACAGGTAGACGGTTGAAATCTTTGTATATAATGCTTCTATATATTCTAAGAAACATATATGCAAAGCATCCAAACTGTACAATTCGCCAATTTTTTGTTCTTCAAGTTTAAGTGAACAATGAGCCCCAATGGTTAATCCTTTATCGGTAATTATTTGTAACTTTCGACAAGTAGAACAATGAATGGAACAGGTAGACGGTTGAAATCCTTGTATATATTGCTTCCATATAGTCTAAGAAACATGTACGCAAAGCATCCAAACAGTACCATTCGCCAATTTTTTGTCCTTCAAGTTTAAGTGAACAATGAGCCCCATTGTTAATCCTTTATCGGAAATTATTTGTAACTTTCGACAAGTAGAACAATGAATGGAACAGGTAGACGGTTGAAATCTTTGTATATATTGCTTCTATATAGTCTAAGAAACATATATGCAAAGCATCCAAACAGTACAATTCGCCAATTTTTTTTTCTTCAAGTTTAAGTGAACAATGAGCCCCAATGGTTAATCCTTTATCGGTAATTATTTGTAACTTTCGACAAGTAGAACAATGAATGGAACAGGTAGACGGTTGAAATCATTGTATATATTGCTTCTATATAGTCTAAGAAACATATATGCAAAGCATCCAAACAGTACAATTCGACAATTTTTTGCTCTTCAAGTTTAAGTGAACTACGAGCCCCATTGTTAAACCCTTAACGGAAATTATTTGTAACTTTCGACAAGTAGAACAATGAATGGAACAGGTAGACGGTTGAAATCATGGTATATATTGCTTCTATATAGTCTAAGAAACATATATGCAAAGCATCCAAACAGTACAATTCGCCAATTTTTTGTTCTTCAAGTTTAAGTGAACAATGAGCCCCATTGTTAATCCTTTAAAGGAAATTATTTGTAACTTTCGACAAGTAGAACAATGAATGGAACAGGTAGACGGTTGAAATCTTTGTATATATTGTTTCTATATAGTCTAAGAAACATATATGCAAAGCATCCAAACAGTACAATTCGCCAATTTTTTGTTCTTCAAGTTTAAGTGAACAATGAGCCCCATTGTTAATCCTTTAATGGAAATTATTTGTAACTTTCGACAAGTAGAACAATGAATGGAACAGGTAGAGGGTTGAAATCATTGTATATATTGCTTCTACATAGTCTAAGAAACATATATGCAAAGCATCCAAACAGTACAATTCGCCAATATATTGTTCTTCAAGTTTAAGTGAACAACGAGCCCCATTGTTAATCCTTTAAAGGAAATTATTTGTAAATTTCGACAAGTAGAACAATGATTGGAACACGTAGACGGTTGAAATCTTTGAATATATTGCTTCCATATAGTCTAAAAAACATATATCCTAAGCATCCAAACAGTCCCATTCGCCAATTTTTTGTTCTTCAAGATTAAGTGAACAATGAGCCCCATTGTTAATCCTTTATCGGAAATTATTTGTAACTTTCTACAAGTAGAACAATGAATAGAACAGGTAGACAGGTGAAATCTTTCTATATATTGCTTCTATATAGTCTAAGAAACTTATATGCAAAGCATCCGAACAGTACAATTCGCCAATTTTTTTTCTTCAAGTTTAAGTGAACTACGAGCCCCATTGTTAATCCTTTAACGGAAATTAATTGTAACATTCTACAAGTAGAACAATGAATGGAACAGGTAGACGGTTGAAATCGTTGTATATATTGCTTCTATATAGTCTAAGAAACATATAGGCAAAGCATCCAAACAGTACAATACGCCAATTTTTTGTTCTTCAAGTTTAAGTGAACAATGAGCCCCATTGTTAATCCTTTATCGGAAATTATTTGTAACTTTCTACAAGTAGAACAATGAATAGAACAGGTAGACGGGTGAAATCTTTGTATATATTGCTTCTATATAGTCTAAGAAACATATATGCAAAGCATCCAAACAGTACAATTCGCCAATTTTTTGTTCTTCAAGTTTAAGTGAACAATGAGCCCCAATGGTTAATCCTTTATCGGAAATTATTTGTAAATTTCGACAAGTAGAACAATGAATGGAACAGGTAGCCGGTTGAAATCTTTGTATATATTGCTTCTATATAGTCTAAGAAACATATATGCAAAGCATCCAAACAGTACAATTCGCCAATTTATTGTTCTTCAAGTTTAAGTGAACAATGAGCCCCATTGTTAATCCTTTAAAGGAAATTATTTGTAACTTTCAACAAGTAGAACAATGAATGGAACAGGTAGACGGTTGAAATCTTTGTATATATTGCTTCTATATAGTCTAAGAAACATATATGCAAAGCATCCAAACAGTACCATTCGCCAATTTTTTGTTCTTCAAGTTTAAGTGAACTACGATCCCCATTGTTAATCCCTTAACGGAAATTATTTGTAACATACGACAAGTAGAGCAATGAATGGAACAGGTAGACGGTTGAAATCATTGTATATATTGCTTCTATATAGTCTAAGAAACATATATGCAAAGCATCCAAACAGTACAATTCGCCAATTTTTTGTTCTTCAAGTTTAAGTGAACAATGAGCCCCATTGTTAATTCTTTAAAGGAAATTATTTGTAACTTTCGACAAGTAGAACAATGAATGGAACAGGTAGACGGTTGAAATCTTTGTATATATTGCTTCTATATAGTATAAGAAACATATATGCAAAGCATCCAAACAGTACCATTCGCCAATTTTTTGTTCTTCAAGGTTAAGTGAACAATGAGCCCCATTGTTAATCCTTTATCGGAAATTATTTGTAACTTTCGACAAGTAGAACAATGAATGGAACAGGTAGACGGTTGAAATCTTTGTATACATTGCTTCTATATAGTCTAAGAAACATATATGCAAAGCATCCAAACAGTACCATTCGCCACTTTTTTGTTCTTCAAGTTTAAGAGAACAACGCGCCCCATTGTTAATCCTTTAAAGGAAATTATTTGTAAATTTCGACAAGTAGAACAATGATTGGAACACGTAGACGGTTGAAATCTTTGTATATATTGCTTCCATATAGTCTAAGAAACATGTACGCAAAGCATCCAAACAGTACCATTCGCCAATTTTTTGTTCTTCAAGTTTAAGTAAACTACGATCCCCATTGTTAATCCCTTAACGGAAATTATTTGTAACTTTCGACAAGTAGAACAATGAATGGAACAGGTAGACGGTTGAAATCATTGTATATATTGCTTCTATATAGTCTACGAAATATATATGCAAAGCATCCAAACAGTAACAATCGCCAATTTTTTGATCTTCAAGTTTAAGTGAACAGCGAGCCCCATTGATAATCATGAAATGGAAATTATTTGTAACTTTCTACAAGTAGAACAATGAATAGTACAGGTAGACGGGTGAAATCTTTCTATATATTGCTTCTAAATAGTCTAAGAAACATCTATGCAAAGCATCCAAACAGTACAATTCGCCAATTTTTTGTTCTTCAAGTTTAAGTGAACTACGAGCCCCATTGTTAATCCTTTAAAGGAAATTATTTGTAAATTTCGACAAGTAGAACAATGAATGGATCATGTAGACGGTTGAAAAAATTGTATATATTGCTTCTATATAGTCTACGAAATATATATGCAAAGCATCCAAACAGTACAATTCGCCAATTTTTTGTACTTCAAGTTTAAGTGAACTACGAGCCCCATTGTTAATCCTTTAACGGAAATTAATTGTAAATTTCGACAAGTAGAACAACGAATGGAACAGGTAGACGGTTGAAATCTTTGTATATATTGCTTCTATATAGTCTAAGAAACATATATGCAAAGCATCCAAACAGTACAATTCGCCAATTTTTTGTTCTTCAAGTTTAAGTAAACTACGATCCCCATTGTTAATCCTTTAAAGGAAATTATTTGTAAATTTCGGCAAGTAGAACAATGAATGGAATAGGTAGACGGTTGAAATCATTGTATATATTGCTTCTATATAGTCTAAGAAACATATATGCAAAGCATCCAAACAGTACAATTCGCCAATTTTTTGTTCTTCAAGTTTAAGTGAACAATGAGCCCCAATGGTTAATCCTTTATCGGAAAATATTTGTAAATTTCGACAAGTAGAACAATGAATGGAACAGGTAGCCGGTTGAAATCTTTGTATATATTGCTTCTATATAGTCTAAGAAACATATATGCAAAGCATCCAAACAGTACAATTCGCCAATTTTTTGTTCTTCAAGTTTAAGTAAACTACGATCCCCATTGTTAATCCTTTAAAGGAAATTATTTGTAAATTTCGGCAAGTAGAACAATGAATGGAATAGGTAGACGGTTGAAATCATTGTATATATTGCTTCTATATAGTCTAAGAAACATATATGCAAAGCATCCAAACAGTACAATTCGCCAATTTTTTGTTCTTCAAGTTTAAGTGAACTACGAGCCCCATTGTTCATCCTTTAAAGGAAATTATTTGTAAATTTCGACAAGTAGAACAATGAATGGATCATGTAGACGGTTGAAAAAATTGTATATATTGCTTCTATATAGTCTACGAAATATATATGCAAAGCATCCAAACAGTACAATTCGCCAATTTTTTGTACTTCAAGTTTAAGTGAACTACGAGCCCCATTGTTAAACCTTTAACGGAAATTAATTGTAAATTTCGACAAGTAGAACAATGAATGGAACAGGTAGACGGTTGAAATCTTTGTATATATTGCTTCTATATAGTCCAAGAAACATATGTGCAAAGCATCCAAACAGTACAATTCGACAATTTTTTGCTCTTCAAGTTTAAGTGAACTACGAGCCCCATTGTTAATCCTTTAAAGGAAATTATCTGTAAATTTCGGCAAGTAGAACAATGAATGGAATAGGTAGACGGTTGAAATCATTGTATATATTGCTTCTATATAGTCTAAGAAACATATATGCAAAGCATCCAAACAGTACAATTCGCCAATTTTTTGTTCTTCAAGTTTAAGTGAACTACGAGCCCCATTGTTAATCCTTTAAAGGAAATTATTTGTAACTTTCGACAAGTAGAACAATGAATGGAACAGGTAGACGGTTGAAATGTTTGTATATATTGCTTCTATATAGTCTAAGAAACATATATGCAAAGCATCCAAACAGTACAATTCGCCAATTTTTTGTTCTTCAAGTTTAAGTGAACAATGAGCCCCAATGGTTAATCCTTTATCGGAAATTATTTGTAAATTTCGACAAGTAGAACAATGAATGGAACAGGTAGCCGGTTGAAATCTTTGTATATATTGCTTCTATATAGTCTAAGAAACATATATGCAAAAGCATCCAAACAGTACAATTCGCCAATTTTTTGTTCTTCAAGATTAAGTAAACTACGATCCCCATTGTTAATCCCTTAACGGAAATTATTTGTAACTTTCGACAAGTAGAGCAATGAATGGAACAGGTAGACGGTTGAAATCATTGTATATATTGCTTCTATATAGTCTAAGAAACATATATGCAAAGCATCCAAACAGTACAATTCGACAATTTTTTGCTCTTCAAGTTTAAGTGAACTACGAGCCCCATTGTTAATCCTTTAAAGGAAATTATTTGTAAATTTCGGCAAGTAGAACAATGAATGGAATAGGTAGACGGTTGAAATCATTGTATATATTGCTTCTATATAGTCTAAGAAACATATATGCAAAGCATCCAAACAGTGCCATTCGCCAATTTTTTGTTCTTCAAGTTTAAGTGAACAATGAGCCCCATTGTTAATCCTTTATCGGAAATTATTTGTAACTTTCGACAAGTAGAACAATGAATGGAACAGGTAGACGGTTGAAATCTTTGTATACATTGCTTCTATATAGTCTAAGAAACATATATGCAAAGCATCCAACCAGTACAATTCGCCAATTTATTGTTCTTCAAGTTTAAGTGAACAACGAGCCCCATTGTTAATCCTTTAAAGGAAATTATTTGTAAATTTCGACAAGTAGAACAATGAATGGAACAGGTAGACGGTTGAAATGTTTGTATATATTGCTTCTATATAGTCTAAGAAACATATATGCAAAGCATCCAATCAGTACAATTCGCCAATTTTTTGTTCTTCAAGTTTAAGTGAACTACGAGCCCCATTGTTCATCCTTTAAAGGAAATTATTTGTAAATTTCGACAAGTAGAACAATGAATGGATCATGTAGACGGTTGAAAAAATTGTATATATTGCTTCTATATAGTCTACGAAATATATATGCAAAGCATCCAAACAGTACAATTCGCCAATTTTTTGTACTTCAAGTTTAAGTGAACTACGAGCCCCATTGTTAAACCTTTAACGGAAATTAATTGTAAATTTCGACAAGTAGAACAATGAATGGAACAGGTAGACGGTTGAAATCTTTGTATATATTGCTTCTATATAGTCCAAGAAACATATGTGCAAAGCATCCAAACAGTACAATTCGACAATTTTTTGCTCTTCAAGTTTAAGTGAACTACGAGCCCCATTGTTAATCCTTTAAAGGAAATTATCTGTAAATTTCGGCAAGTAGAACAATGAATGGAATAGGTAGACGGTTGAAATCATTGTATATATTGCTTCTATATAGTCTAAGAAACATATATGCAAAGCATCCAAACAGTACAATTCGCCAATTTTTTGTTCTTCAAGTTTAAGTGAACTACGAGCCCCATTGTTAATCCTTTAAAGGAAATTATTTGTAACTTTCGACAAGTAGAACAATGAATGGAACAGGTAGACGGTTGAAATGTTTGTATATATTGCTTCTATATAGTCTAAGAAACATATATGCAAAGCATCCAAACAGTACAATTCGCCAATTTTTTGTTCTTCAAGTTTAAGTGAACAATGAGCCCCAATGGTTAATCCTTTATCGGAAATTATTTGTAAATTTCGACAAGTAGAACAATGAATGGAACAGGTAGCCGGTTGAAATCTTTGTATATATTGCTTCTATATAGTCTAAGAAACATATATGCAAAAGCATCCAAACAGTACAATTCGCCAATTTTTTGTTCTTCAAGATTAAGTAAACTACGATCCCCATTGTTAATCCCTTAACGGAAATTATTTGTAACTTTCGACAAGTAGAGCAATGAATGGAACAGGTAGACGGTTGAAATCATTGTATATATTGCTTCTATATAGTCTAAGAAACATATATGCAAAGCATCCAAACAGTACAATTCGCCAATTTTTTGTTCTTCAAGTTTAAGTAAACTACGATCCCCATTGTTAATCCCTTAACGGAAATTATTTGTAACTTTCGACAAGTAGAACAATGAATGGAACAGGTAGACGGTTGAAATCATTGTATATATTGCTTCTATATAGTCTAAGAAACATATATGCAAAGCATCCAAACAGTACAATTCGCCAATTTTTTGTTCTTCAAGTTTAAGTAAACTACGATCCCCATTGTTAATCCCTTAACGGAAATTATTTGTAACTTTCGACAAGTAGAGCAATGAATGGAACAGGTAGACGGTTGAAATCATTGTATATATTGCTTCTATATAGTCTAAGAAACATATATGCAAAGCATCCAAACAGTACAATTCGACAATTTTTTGCTCTTCAAGTTTAAGTGAACTACGAGCCCCATTGTTAAACCCTTAACGGAAATTATTTGTAACTTTCGACAAGTAGAACAATGAATGGAACAGGTAGACGGTTGAAATCATTGTATATATTGCTTCTATATAGTCTAAGAAACATATATGCAAAGCATCCAAACAGTACAATTCGCCAATTTTTTGTTCTTCAAGTTTAAGTGAACAATGAGCCCCATTGTTAATCCTTTAAAGGAAATTATTTGTAACTTTCGACAAGTAGAACAATGAATGGAACAGGTAGACGGTTGAAATCTTCGTATATATTGCTTCTATATAGTCTAAGAAACATATATGCAAAGCATCCAAACAGTACAATTCGCCAATTTTTTGTACTACAAGTTTAAGTGAACTACGAGCCCCATTGTTAATTCTTTAAAGGAAATTATTTGTAACTTTCGACAAGTAGAACAATGAATGGAACAGGTAGACGGTTGAAATCTTTGTATATATTGCTTCTATATAGTATAAGAAACATATATGCAAAGCATCCAAACAGTACCATTCGCCAATTTTTTGTTCTTCAAGTTTAAGTGAACAATGAGCCCCATTGTTAATCCTTTATCGGAAATTAATTGTAACTTTCGACAAGTAGAACAATGAATGGATCATGTAGACGGTTGAAAAAATTGTATATATTGCTTCTATATAGTCTACGAAACATATATGCAAAGCATCCAAACAGTACAATTCGCCAATTTTTTGTACTACAAGTTTAAGTGAACTACGAGCCCCATTGTTAATCCTTTAACGGAAATTAATTGTAAATTTCGACAAGTAGAACAATGAATGGAACAGGTAGACGGTTGAAATCATTGTATATATTGCTTCTATATAGTCTAAGAAACATATATGCAAAGTATCCAAACAGTACAATTCGCCAATTTTTTGTTCTTCAAGTTTAAGTGAACAATGAGCCCCATTGTTAATCCTTTAAAGGAAATTATTTGTAACTTTCGACAAGTAGAACAATGAATGGAACAGGTAGACGGTTGAAATCTTTGTATATAATGCTTCTATATATTCTAAGAAACATATATGCAAAGCATCCAAACTGTACAATTCGCCAATTTTTTGTTCTTCAAGTTTAAGTGAACAATGAGCCCCAATGGTTAATCCTTTATCGGTAATTATTTGTAACTTTCGACAAGTAGAACAATGAATGGAACAGGTAGACGGTTGAAATCCTTGTATATATTGCTTCCATATAGTCTAAGAAACATGTACGCAAAGCATCCAAACAGTACCATTCGCCAATTTTTTGTCCTTCAAGTTTAAGTGAACAATGAGCCCCATTGTTAATCCTTTATCGGAAATTATTTGTAACTTTCGACAAGTAGAACAATGAATGGAACAGGTAGACGGTTGAAATCTTTGTATATATTGCTTCTATATAGTCTAAGAAACATATATGCAAAGCATCCAAACAGTACAATTCGCCAATTTTTTTTTCTTCAAGTTTAAGTGAACAATGAGCCCCAATGGTTAATCCTTTATCGGTAATTATTTGTAACTTTCGACAAGTAGAACAATGAATGGAACAGGTAGACGGTTGAAATCATTGTATATATTGCTTCTATATAGTCTAAGAAACATATATGCAAAGCATCCAAACAGTACAATTCGACAATTTTTTGCTCTTCAAGTTTAAGTGAACTACGAGCCCCATTGTTAAACCCTTAACGGAAATTATTTGTAACTTTCGACAAGTAGAACAATGAATGGAACAGGTAGACGGTTGAAATCATGGTATATATTGCTTCTATATAGTCTAAGAAACATATATGCAAAGCATCCAAACAGTACAATTCGCCAATTTTTTGTTCTTCAAGTTTAAGTGAACAATGAGCCCCATTGTTAATCCTTTAAAGGAAATTATTTGTAACTTTCGACAAGTAGAACAATGAATGGAACAGGTAGACGGTTGAAATCTTTGTATATATTGTTTCTATATAGTCTAAGAAACATATATGCAAAGCATCCAAACAGTACAATTCGCCAATTTTTTGTTCTTCAAGTTTAAGTGAACAATGAGCCCCATTGTTAATCCTTTAATGGAAATTATTTGTAACTTTCGACAAGTAGAACAATGAATGGAACAGGTAGAGGGTTGAAATCATTGTATATATTGCTTCTACATAGTCTAAGAAACATATATGCAAAGCATCCAAACAGTACAATTCGCCAATATATTGTTCTTCAAGTTTAAGTGAACAACGAGCCCCATTGTTAATCCTTTAAAGGAAATTATTTGTAAATTTCGACAAGTAGAACAATGATTGGAACACGTAGACGGTTGAAATCTTTGAATATATTGCTTCCATATAGTCTAAAAAACATATATCCTAAGCATCCAAACAGTCCCATTCGCCAATTTTTTGTTCTTCAAGATTAAGTGAACAATGAGCCCCATTGTTAATCCTTTATCGGAAATTATTTGTAACTTTCTACAAGTAGAACAATGAATAGAACAGGTAGACAGGTGAAATCTTTCTATATATTGCTTCTATATAGTCTAAGAAACTTATATGCAAAGCATCCGAACAGTACAATTCGCCAATTTTTTTTCTTCAAGTTTAAGTGAACTACGAGCCCCATTGTTAATCCTTTAACGGAAATTAATTGTAACATTCTACAAGTAGAACAATGAATGGAACAGGTAGACGGTTGAAATCGTTGTATATATTGCTTCTATATAGTCTAAGAAACATATAGGCAAAGCATCCAAACAGTACAATACGCCAATTTTTTGTTCTTCAAGTTTAAGTGAACAATGAGCCCCATTGTTAATCCTTTATCGGAAATTATTTGTAACTTTCTACAAGTAGAACAATGAATAGAACAGGTAGACGGGTGAAATCTTTGTATATATTGCTTCTATATAGTCTAAGAAACATATATGCAAAGCATCCAAACAGTACAATTCGCCAATTTTTTGTTCTTCAAGTTTAAGTGAACAATGAGCCCCAATGGTTAATCCTTTATCGGAAATTATTTGTAAATTTCGACAAGTAGAACAATGAATGGAACAGGTAGCCGGTTGAAATCTTTGTATATATTGCTTCTATATAGTCTAAGAAACATATATGCAAAGCATCCAAACAGTACAATTCGCCAATTTATTGTTCTTCAAGTTTAAGTGAACAATGAGCCCCATTGTTAATCCTTTAAAGGAAATTATTTGTAACTTTCAACAAGTAGAACAATGAATGGAACAGGTAGACGGTTGAAATCTTTGTATATATTGCTTCTATATAGTCTAAGAAACATATATGCAAAGCATCCAAACAGTACCATTCGCCAATTTTTTGTTCTTCAAGTTTAAGTGAACTACGATCCCCATTGTTAATCCCTTAACGGAAATTATTTGTAACATACGACAAGTAGAGCAATGAATGGAACAGGTAGACGGTTGAAATCATTGTATATATTGCTTCTATATAGTCTAAGAAACATATATGCAAAGCATCCAAACAGTACAATTCGCCAATTTTTTGTTCTTCAAGTTTAAGTGAACAATGAGCCCCATTGTTAATTCTTTAAAGGAAATTATTTGTAACTTTCGACAAGTAGAACAATGAATGGAACAGGTAGACGGTTGAAATCTTTGTATATATTGCTTCTATATAGTATAAGAAACATATATGCAAAGCATCCAAACAGTACCATTCGCCAATTTTTTGTTCTTCAAGGTTAAGTGAACAATGAGCCCCATTGTTAATCCTTTATCGGAAATTATTTGTAACTTTCGACAAGTAGAACAATGAATGGAACAGGTAGACGGTTGAAATCTTTGTATACATTGCTTCTATATAGTCTAAGAAACATATATGCAAAGCATCCAAACAGTACCATTCGCCACTTTTTTGTTCTTCAAGTTTAAGAGAACAACGCGCCCCATTGTTAATCCTTTAAAGGAAATTATTTGTAAATTTCGACAAGTAGAACAATGATTGGAACACGTAGACGGTTGAAATCTTTGTATATATTGCTTCCATATAGTCTAAGAAACATGTACGCAAAGCATCCAAACAGTACCATTCGCCAATTTTTTGTTCTTCAAGTTTAAGTAAACTACGATCCCCATTGTTAATCCCTTAACGGAAATTATTTGTAACTTTCGACAAGTAGAACAATGAATGGAACAGGTAGACGGTTGAAATCATTGTATATATTGCTTCTATATAGTCTACGAAATATATATGCAAAGCATCCAAACAGTAACAATCGCCAATTTTTTGATCTTCAAGTTTAAGTGAACAGCGAGCCCCATTGATAATCATGAAATGGAAATTATTTGTAACTTTCTACAAGTAGAACAATGAATAGTACAGGTAGACGGGTGAAATCTTTCTATATATTGCTTCTAAATAGTCTAAGAAACATCTATGCAAAGCATCCAAACAGTACAATTCGCCAATTTTTTGTTCTTCAAGTTTAAGTGAACTACGAGCCCCATTGTTAATCCTTTAAAGGAAATTATTTGTAAATTTCGACAAGTAGAACAATGAATGGATCATGTAGACGGTTGAAAAAATTGTATATATTGCTTCTATATAGTCTACGAAATATATATGCAAAGCATCCAAACAGTACAATTCGCCAATTTTTTGTACTTCAAGTTTAAGTGAACTACGAGCCCCATTGTTAATCCTTTAACGGAAATTAATTGTAAATTTCGACAAGTAGAACAACGAATGGAACAGGTAGACGGTTGAAATCTTTGTATATATTGCTTCTATATAGTCTAAGAAACATATATGCAAAGCATCCAAACAGTACAATTCGCCAATTTTTTGTTCTTCAAGTTTAAGTAAACTACGATCCCCATTGTTAATCCTTTAAAGGAAATTATTTGTAAATTTCGGCAAGTAGAACAATGAATGGAATAGGTAGACGGTTGAAATCATTGTATATATTGCTTCTATATAGTCTAAGAAACATATATGCAAAGCATCCAAACAGTACAATTCGCCAATTTTTTGTTCTTCAAGTTTAAGTGAACAATGAGCCCCAATGGTTAATCCTTTATCGGAAAATATTTGTAAATTTCGACAAGTAGAACAATGAATGGAACAGGTAGCCGGTTGAAATCTTTGTATATATTGCTTCTATATAGTCTAAGAAACATATATGCAAAGCATCCAAACAGTACAATTCGCCAATTTTTTGTTCTTCAAGTTTAAGTAAACTACGATCCCCATTGTTAATCCTTTAAAGGAAATTATTTGTAAATTTCGGCAAGTAGAACAATGAATGGAATAGGTAGACGGTTGAAATCATTGTATATATTGCTTCTATATAGTCTAAGAAACATATATGCAAAGCATCCAAACAGTACAATTCGCCAATTTTTTGTTCTTCAAGTTTAAGTGAACTACGAGCCCCATTGTTAATCCTTTAAAGGAAATTATTTGTAAATTTCGGCAAGTAGAACAATGAATGGAATAGGTAGACGGTTGAAATCATTGTATATATTGCTTCTATATAGTCTAAGAAACATATATGCAAAGCATCCAAACAGTACAATTCGCCAATTTTTTGTTCTTCAAGTTTAAGTGAACTACGAGCCCCATTGTTAATCCTTTAAAGGAAATTATTTGTAACTTTCGACAAGTAGAACAATGAATGGAACAGGTAGACGGTTGAAATGTTTGTATATATTGCTTATATATAGTCTAAGAAACATATATGCAAAGCATCCAAACAGTACAATTCGCCAATTTTTTGTTCTTCAAGTTTAAGTGAACAATGAGCCCCATTGTTAATCCTTTATCGGAAATTATTTGTAACTTTCGACAAGTAGAACAATGAATGGAACAGGTAGACGGTTGAAATCTTTGTATACATTGCTTCTATATAGTCTAAGAAACATATATGCAAAGCATCCAACCAGTACAATTCGCCAATTTATTGTTCTTCAAGTTTAAGTGAACAACGAGCCCCATTGTTAATCCTTTAAAGGAAATTATTTGTAAATTTCGACAAGTAGAACAATGAATGGAACAGGTAGACGGTTGAAATGTTTGTATATATTGCTTCTATATAGTCTAAGAAACATATATGCAAAGCATCCAATCAGTACAATTCGCCAATTTTTTGTTCTTCAAGTTTAAGTGAACTACGCGCCCCATTGTTAATCCTTTAAAGGAAATTATATGTAAATTTCGACAAGTAGAACAATGAATGGATCATGTAGACGGTTGAAAAAATTGTATATATTGTTTCTATATAGTCTACGAAACATATATGCAAAGCATCCACACAGTACAATTCGCCAATTTTTTGTACTACAAGTTTAAGTGAACTACGAGCCCCATTGTTAATCCTTTAACGGAAATTAATTGTAAATTTCGTCAAGTAGAACAATGAATGGAACAGGTAGACGGTTGAAATCATTGTATATATTGCTTCTATATAGTCTAAGAAACATATATGCAAAGTATCCAAACAGTACAATTCGCCAATTTTTTGTTCTTCAAGTTTAAGTGAACAATGAGCCCCATTGTTAATCCTTTAAAGGAAATTATTTGTAACTTTCGACAAGTAGAACAAAGAATGGAACAGGTAGACGGTTGAAATCTCTGTATATATTGCTTCTATATAGTCTAAGAAACATATATGCAAAGCATCCAAACAGTGCCATTCGCCAATTTTTTGTTCTTCAAGTTTAAGTGAACAATGAGCCCCATTGTTAATCCTTTATCGGAAATTATTTGTAACTTTCGACAAGTAGAACAATGAATGGAACAGGTAGACGGTTGAAATCTTTGTATATATTGCTTCTATATAGTCTAAGAAACATATATGCAAAGTATCCAAACAGTACAATTCGCCAATTTTTTGCTCTTCAAGTTTAAGTGAACTACGAGCCCCATTGTTAATCCTTTAAAGGAAATTATTTGTAAATTTCGGCAAGTAGAACAATGAATGGAATAGGTAGACGGTTGAAATCATTGTATATATTGCTTCTATATAGTCTAAGAAACATATATGCAAAGCATCCAAACAGTACAATTCGCCAATTTTTTGTTCTTCAAGTTTAAGTGAACTACGAGCCCCATTGTTAATCCTTTAAAGGAAATTATTTGTAACTTTCGACAAGTAGAACAATGAATGGAACAGGTAGACGGTTGAAATGTTTGTATATATTGCTTATATATAGTCTAAGAAACATATATGCAAAGCATCCAAACAGTACAATTCGCCAATTTTTTGTTCTTCAAGTTTAAGTGAACAATGAGCCCCATTGTTAATCCTTTATCGGAAATTATTTGTAACTTTCGACAAGTAGAACAATGAATGGAACAGGTAGACGGTTGAAATCTTTGTATACATTGCTTCTATATAGTCTAAGAAACATATATGCAAAGCATCCAACCAGTACAATTCGCCAATTTATTGTTCTTCAAGTTTAAGTGAACAACGAGCCCCATTGTTAATCCTTTAAAGGAAATTATTTGTAAATTTCGACAAGTAGAACAATGAATGGAACAGGTAGACGGTTGAAATGTTTGTATATATTGCTTCTATATAGTCTAAGAAACATATATGCAAAGCATCCAATCAGTACAATTCGCCAATTTTTTGTTCTTCAAGTTTAAGTGAACTACGCGCCCCATTGTTAATCCTTTAAAGGAAATTATATGTAAATTTCGACAAGTAGAACAATGAATGGATCATGTAGACGGTTGAAAAAATTGTATATATTGTTTCTATATAGTCTACGAAACATATATGCAAAGCATCCACACAGTACAATTCGCCAATTTTTTGTACTACAAGTTTAAGTGAACTACGAGCCCCATTGTTAATCCTTTAACGGAAATTAATTGTAAATTTCGTCAAGTAGAACAATGAATGGAACAGGTAGACGGTTGAAATCATTGTATATATTGCTTCTATATAGTCTAAGAAACATATATGCAAAGTATCCAAACAGTACAATTCGCCAATTTTTTGTTCTTCAAGTTTAAGTGAACAATGAGCCCCATTGTTAATCCTTTAAAGGAAATTATTTGTAACTTTCGACAAGTAGAACAAAGAATGGAACAGGTAGACGGTTGAAATCTCTGTATATATTGCTTCTATATAGTCTAAGAAACATATATGCAAAGCATCCAAACAGTGCCATTCGCCAATTTTTTGTTCTTCAAGTTTAAGTGAACAATGAGCCCCATTGTTAATCCTTTATCGGAAATTATTTGTAACTTTCGACAAGTAGAACAATGAATGGAACACGTAGACGGTTGAAATCTTTGTATATATTGCTTCCATATAGTCTAAGAAACATGTACGCAAAGCATCCAAACAGTACCATTCGCCAATTTTTTGTTCTTCAAGTTTAAGTGAACAATGAGCCCCAATGGTTAATCCTTTATCGGAAATTATTTGTAATTTTCGACAAGTAGAACAATGAATGGAACAGGTAGACGGTTGAAATCTCTGTATATATTGCTTCTATATAGTCTAAGAAACAGATATGCAAAGCATCCAAACAGTGCCATTCGCCAATTTTTTGTTCTTCAAGTTTAAGTGAACAATGAGCCCCATTGTTAATCCTTTATCGGAAATTATTTGTAACTTTCGACAAGTAGAACAATGAATGGAACAGGTAGCCGGTTGAAATCTTTGTATATATTGCTTCTATATAGTCTAAGAAACATATATGCAAAGCATCCAAACAGTACAATTCGCCAATTTATTGTTCTTCAAGTTTAAGTGAACAATGAGCCCCATTGTTAATCCTTTAAAGGAAATTATTTGTAACTTTCAACAAGTAGAACAATGAATGGAACAGGTAGACGGTTGAAATCTTTGTATATATTGCTTCTATATAGTCTAAGAAACATATATGCAAAGCATCCAAACAGTACCATTCGCCAATTTTTTGTTCTTCAAGTTTAAGTGAACAATGAGCCCCAATGGTTAATCCTTTATCGGAAATTATTTGTAACTTTCGACAAGTAGAACAATGAATGGAACAGGTAGACGGGTGAAATCTTTCTATATATTGCTTCTAAATAGTCTAAGAAACATCTATGCAAAGCATCCAAACAGTACAATTCGCCAATTTTTTGTTCTTCAAGTTTAAGTGAACTACGAGCCCCATTGTTAATCCTTTAAAGGAAATTATTTGTAAATTTCGACAAGTAGAACAATGAATGGATCATGTAGACGGTTGAAAAAATTGTATATATTGCTTCTATATAGTCTACGAAACATATATGCAAAGCATCCAAACAGTACAATTCGCCAATTTTTTGTACTTCAAGTTTAAGTGAACAACGAGCCCCATTGTTAATCCTTTAAAGGAAATTATTTGTAACTTTCGACAAGTAGAACAATGAATGCAACAGGTAGACGGTTGAAATCTTTGTATATATTGCTTCTATATAGTCTAAGAAACATATATGCAAAGCATCCAAACAGTACAATTCGCCAATTTTTTGTTCTTCAAGTTTAAGTGAACAATGAGCCCCAATGGTTAATCCTTTATCGGAAATTATTTGTAAATTTCGACAAGTAGAACAATGAATGGAACAGGTAGCCGGTTGAAATCTTTGTATATATTGCTTCTATATAGTCTAAGAAACATATATGCAAAGCATCCAAACAGTACAATTCGCCAATTTATTGTTCTTCAAGTTTAAGTGAACTACGAGCCCCATTGTTAATCCTTTAAAGGAAATTATATGTAAATTTCGACAAGTAGAACAATGAATGGATCATGTAGACGGTTGAAAAAATTGTATATATTGCTTCTATATAGTCTACGAAACATATATGCAAAGCATCCAAACAGTACAATTCGCCAATTTATTGTTCTTCAAGTTTAAGTGAACAATGAGCCCCATTGTTAATCCTTTAAAGGAAATTATTTGTAACTTTCAACAAGTAGAACAATGAATGGAACAGGTAGACGGTTGAAATCTTTGTATATATTGCTTCTATATAGTCTAAGAAACATATATGCAAAGCATCCAAACAGTACCATTCGCCAATTTTTTGTTCTTCAAGTTTAAGTGAACAATGAGCCCCAATGGTTAATCCTTTATCGGAAATTATTTGTAATTTTCGACAAGTAGAACAATGAATGGAACAGTTAGACGGTTGAAATATTTGTATACATTGCTTCTATATAATCTAAGAAACATATATGCAAAGCATCTAAACAGTAACAATCGCCAATTTTTTGATCTTCAAGTTTAAGTGAACAGCGAGCCCCATTGATAATCATGAAATGGAAATTATTTCTAACTTTCTACAAGTAGAACAATGAATAGTACAGGTAGACGGGTGAAATCTTTCTATATATTGCTTCTAAATAGTCTAAGAAACATCTATGCAAAGCATCCAAACAGTACAATTCGCCAATTTTTTGTTCTTCAAGTTTAAGTGAACAATGTGCCCCATTGTTAATCCTTTAAAGGAAATTATTTGTAACTTTCGACAAGTAGAACAATGAATGGAACAGGTAGACGGTTGAAATCTTTGTATATATTGCTTCTATATAGTCTAAGAAACATATATGCAAAGCATCCAAACAGTACCATTCGCCAATTTTTTGTTCTTCAAGTTTAAGTGAACAATGAGCCCCAATGGTTAATCCTTTATCGGAAATTATTTGTAATTTTCGACAAGTAGAACAATGAATGGAACAGTTAGACGGTTGAAATATTTGTATATATTGCTTCTATATAATCTAAGAAACATATATGCAAAGCATCTAAACAGTAACAATCGCCAATTTTTTGATCTTCAAGTTTAAGTGAACAGCGAGCCCCATTGATAATCATGAAATGGAAATTATTTGTAACTTTCTACAAGTAGAACAATGAATAGTACAGGTAGACGGGTGAAATCTTTCTATATATTGCTTCTAAATAGTCTAAGAAACATCTATGCAAAGCATCCAAACAGTACAATTCGCCAATTTTTTGTTCTTCAAGTTTAAGTGAACTACGAGCCCCATTGTTAATCCTTTAAAGGAAATTATATGTAAATTTCGACAAGTAGAACAATGAATGGATCATGTAGACGGTTGAAAAAATTGTATATATTGTTTCTATATAGTCTACGAAACATATATGCAAAGCATCCACACAGTACAATTCGCCAATTTTTTGTACTACAAGTTTAAGTGAACTACGAGCCCCATTGTTAATCCTTTAACGGAAATTAATTGTAAATTTCGTCAAGTAGAACAATGAATGGAACAGGTAGACGGTTGAAATCATTGTATATATTGCTTCTATATAGTCTAAGAAACATATATGCAAAGTATCCAAACAGTACAATTCGCCAATTTTTTGTTCTTCAAGTTTAAGTGAACAATGAGCCCCATTGTTAATCCTTTAAAGGAAATTATTTGTAACTTTCGACAAGTAGAACAAAGAATGGAACAGGTAGACGGTTGAAATCTCTGTATATATTGCTTCTATATAGTCTAAGAAACATATATGCAAAGCATCCAAACAGTGCCATTCGCCAATTTTTTGTTCTTCAAGTTTAAGTGAACAATGAGCCCCATTGTTAATCCTTTATCGGAAATTATTTGTAACTTTCGACAAGTAGAACAATGAATGGAACACGTAGACGGTTGAAATCTTTGTATATATTGCTTCCATATAGTCTAAGAAACATGTACGCAAAGCATCCAAACAGTACCATTCGCCAATTTTTTGTTCTTCAAGTTTAAGTGAACAATGAGCCCCAATGGTTAATCCTTTATCGGAAATTATTTGTAATTTTCGACAAGTAGAACAATGAATGGAACAGGTAGACGGTTGAAATCTCTGTATATATTGCTTCTATATAGTCTAAGAAACAGATATGCAAAGCATCCAAACAGTGCCATTCGCCAATTTTTTGTTCTTCAAGTTTAAGTGAACAATGAGCCCCATTGTTAATCCTTTATCGGAAATTATTTGTAACTTTCGACAAGTAGAACAATGAATGGAACAGGTAGCCGGTTGAAATCTTTGTATATATTGCTTCTATATAGTCTAAGAAACATATATGCAAAGCATCCAAACAGTACAATTCGCCAATTTATTGTTCTTCAAGTTTAAGTGAACAATGAGCCCCATTGTTAATCCTTTAAAGGAAATTATTTGTAACTTTCAACAAGTAGAACAATGAATGGAACAGGTAGACGGTTGAAATCTTTGTATATATTGCTTCTATATAGTCTAAGAAACATATATGCAAAGCATCCAAACAGTACCATTCGCCAATTTTTTGTTCTTCAAGTTTAAGTGAACAATGAGCCCCAATGGTTAATCCTTTATCGGAAATTATTTGTAACTTTCGACAAGTAGAACAATGAATGGAACAGGTAGACGGGTGAAATCTTTCTATATATTGCTTCTAAATAGTCTAAGAAACATCTATGCAAAGCATCCAAACAGTACAATTCGCCAATTTTTTGTTCTTCAAGTTTAAGTGAACTACGAGCCCCATTGTTAATCCTTTAAAGGAAATTATTTGTAAATTTCGACAAGTAGAACAATGAATGGATCATGTAGACGGTTGAAAAAATTGTATATATTGCTTCTATATAGTCTACGAAACATATATGCAAAGCATCCAAACAGTACAATTCGCCAATTTTTTGTACTTCAAGTTTAAGTGAACAACGAGCCCCATTGTTAATCCTTTAAAGGAAATTATTTGTAACTTTCGACAAGTAGAACAATGAATGCAACAGGTAGACGGTTGAAATCTTTGTATATATTGCTTCTATATAGTCTAAGAAACATATATGCAAAGCATCCAAACAGTACAATTCGCCAATTTTTTGTTCTTCAAGTTTAAGTGAACAATGAGCCCCAATGGTTAATCCTTTATCGGAAATTATTTGTAAATTTCGACAAGTAGAACAATGAATGGAACAGGTAGCCGGTTGAAATCTTTGTATATATTGCTTCTATATAGTCTAAGAAACATATATGCAAAGCATCCAAACAGTACAATTCGCCAATTTATTGTTCTTCAAGTTTAAGTGAACTACGAGCCCCATTGTTAATCCTTTAAAGGAAATTATATGTAAATTTCGACAAGTAGAACAATGAATGGATCATGTAGACGGTTGAAAAAATTGTATATATTGCTTCTATATAGTCTACGAAACATATATGCAAAGCATCCAAACAGTACAATTCGCCAATTTATTGTTCTTCAAGTTTAAGTGAACAATGAGCCCCATTGTTAATCCTTTAAAGGAAATTATTTGTAACTTTCAACAAGTAGAACAATGAATGGAACAGGTAGACGGTTGAAATCTTTGTATATATTGCTTCTATATAGTCTAAGAAACATATATGCAAAGCATCCAAACAGTACCATTCGCCAATTTTTTGTTCTTCAAGTTTAAGTGAACAATGAGCCCCAATGGTTAATCCTTTATCGGAAATTATTTGTAATTTTCGACAAGTAGAACAATGAATGGAACAGTTAGACGGTTGAAATATTTGTATACATTGCTTCTATATAATCTAAGAAACATATATGCAAAGCATCTAAACAGTAACAATCGCCAATTTTTTGATCTTCAAGTTTAAGTGAACAGCGAGCCCCATTGATAATCATGAAATGGAAATTATTTCTAACTTTCTACAAGTAGAACAATGAATAGTACAGGTAGACGGGTGAAATCTTTCTATATATTGCTTCTAAATAGTCTAAGAAACATCTATGCAAAGCATCCAAACAGTACAATTCGCCAATTTTTTGTTCTTCAAGTTTAAGTGAACAATGTGCCCCATTGTTAATCCTTTAAAGGAAATTATTTGTAACTTTCGACAAGTAGAACAATGAATGGAACAGGTAGACGGTTGAAATCTTTGTATATATTGCTTCTATATAGTCTAAGAAACATATATGCAAAGCATCCAAACAGTACCATTCGCCAATTTTTTGTTCTTCAAGTTTAAGTGAACAATGAGCCCCAATGGTTAATCCTTTATCGGAAATTATTTGTAATTTTCGACAAGTAGAACAATGAATGGAACAGTTAGACGGTTGAAATATTTGTATATATTGCTTCTATATAATCTAAGAAACATATATGCAAAGCATCTAAACAGTAACAATCGCCAATTTTTTGATCTTCAAGTTTAAGTGAACAGCGAGCCCCATTGATAATCATGAAATGGAAATTATTTGTAACTTTCTACAAGTAGAACAATGAATAGTACAGGTAGACGGGTGAAATCTTTCTATATATTGCTTCTAAATAGTCTAAGAAACATCTATGCAAAGCATCCAAACAGTACAATTCGCCAATTTTTTGTTCTTCAAGTTTAAGTGAACTACGAGCCCCATTGTTAATCCTTTAAAGGAAATTATATGTAAATTTCGACAAGTAGAACAATGAATGGATCATGTAGACGGTTGAAAAAATTGTATATATTGCTTCTATATAGTCTACGAAACATATATGCAAAGCATCCAAACAGTACAATTCGCCAATTTTTTGTACTACAAGTTTAAGTGAACTACGAGCCCCATTGTTAATCCTTTAACGGAAATTAATTGTAAATTTCGACAAGTAGAACAATGAATGGAACAGGTAGACGGTTGAAATCATTGTATATATTGCTTCTATATAGTCTAAGAAACATATATGCAAAGTATTCAAACAGTACAATTCGCCAATTTTTTGTTCTTCAAGATTAAGTGAACAATGAGCCCCATTGTTAATCCTTTAAAGGAAATTATTTGTAACTTTCGACAAGTAGAACAATGAATGGAACAGGTAGACGGTTGAAATCTCTGTATATATTGCTTCTATATAGTCTAAGAGACATATATGCAAAGCATCCAAACAGTACAATTCGCCAATTTTTTGTTCTTCAAGTTTAAGTGAACTACGATCCCCATTGTTAATCCCTTAACGGAAATTATTTGTAACTTTCGACAAGTAGAACAATGAATGGAACAGGTAGACGGTTGAAATCATTGTATATATTGCTTCTATATAGTCTAAGAAACATATATGCAAAGCATCCAAACAGTACAATTCGCCAATTTTTTGTTCTTCAAGTTTAAGTAAACTACGATCCCCATTGTTAATCCCTTAACGGAAATTATTTGTAACTTTCGACAAGTAGAACAATGAATGGAACAGTTAGACGGTTGAAATATTTGTATATATTGCTTCTATATAATCTAAGAAACATATATGCAAAGCATCTAAACAGTAACAATCGCCAATTTTTTGATCTTCAAGTTTAAGTGAACAGCGAGCCCCATTGATAATCATGAAATGGAAATTATTTCTAACTTTCTACAAGTAGAACAATGAATAGTACAGGTAGACGGGTGAAATCTTTCTATATATTGCTTCTAAATAGTCTAAGAAACATCTATGCAAAGCATCCAAACAGTACAATTCGCCAATTTTTTGTTCTTCAAGTTTAAGTGAACTACGAGCCCCATTGTTAATCCTTTAAAGGAAATTATATGTAAATTTCGACAAGTAGAACAATGAATGGATCATGTAGACGGTTGAAAAAATTGTATATATTGCTTCTATATAGTCTACGAAACATATATGCAAAGCATCCAAACAGTACAATTCGCCAATTTTTTGTACTACAAGTTTAAGTGAACTACGAGCCCCATTGTTAATCCTTTAACGGAAATTAATTGTAAATTTCGACAAGTAGAACAATGAATGGAACAGGTAGACGGTTGAAATCATTGTATATATTGCTTCTATATAGTCTAAGAAACATATATGCAAAGTATTCAAACAGTACAATTCGCCAATTTTTTGTTCTTCAAGATTAAGTGAACAATGAGCCCCATTGTTAATCCTTTAAAGGAAATTATTTGTAACTTTCGACAAGTAGAACAATGAATGGAACAGGTAGACGGTTGAAATCTCTGTATATATTGCTTCTATATAGTCTAAGAGACATATATGCAAAGCATCCAAACAGTACAATTCGCCAATTTTTTGTTCTTCAAGTTTAAGTGAACTACGATCCCCATTGTTAATCCCTTAACGGAAATTATTTGTAACTTTCGACAAGTAGAACAATGAATGGAACAGGTAGACGGTTGAAATCATTGTATATATTGCTTCTATATAGTCTAAGAAACATATATGCAAAGCATCCAAACAGTACAATTCGCCAATTTTTTGTTCTTCAAGTTTAAGTAAACTACGATCCCCATTGTTAATCCCTTAACGGAAATTATTTGTAACTTTCGACAAGTAGAACAATGAATGGAACAGGTAGACGGTTGAAATCATTGTATATATTGCTTCTATATAGTCTAAGAAACATATATGCAAAGCATCCAAACAGTACAATTCGCCAATTTTTTGTTCTTCAAGTTTAAGTAAACTACGATCCCCATTGTTAATCCCTTAACGGAAATTATTTGTAACTTTCGACAAGTAGAGCAATGAATGGAACAGGTAGACGGTTGAAATCATTGTATATATTGCTTCTATATAGTCTAAGAAACATATATGCAAAGCATCCAAACAGTACAATTCGACAATTTTTTGCTCTTCAAGTTTAAGTGAACTACGAGCCCCATTGTTAAACCCTTAACGGAAATTATTTGTAACTTTCGACAAGTAGAACAATGAATGGAACAGGTAGACGGTTGAAATCATTGTATATATTGCTTCTATATAGTCTAAGAAACATATATGCAAAGCATCCAAACAGTACAATTCGCCAATTTTTTGTTCTTCAAGTTTAAGTGAACAATGAGCCCCATTGTTAATCCTTTAAAGGAAATTATTTGTAACTTTCGACAAGTAGAACAATGAATGGAACAGGTAGACGGTTGAAATCTTTGTATATATTGCTTCTATATAGTCTAAGAAACATATATGCAAAGCATCCAAACAGTACAATTCGCCAATTTATTGTTCTTCAAGTTTAAGTGAACAATGAGCCCCATTGTTAATCCTTTAAAGGAAATTATTTGTAACTTTCGACAAGTAGAACAATGAATGGAACAGGTAGACGGTTGAAATCTCTGTATATATTGCTTCTATATAGTCTAAGAAACAGATATGCAAAGCATCCAAACAGTGCCATTCGCCAATTTTTTGTTCTTCAAGTTTAAGTGAACAATGAGCCCCATTGTTAATCCTTTATCGGAAATTATTTGTAACTTTCGACAAGTAGAACAATGAATGGAACAGGTAGACGGTTGAAATCTTTGTATATATTGCTTCTATATAGTCTAAGAAACATATATGCAAAGTATCCAAACAGTACAATTCGCCAATTTTTTGTTCTTCAAGTTTAAGTGAACAATGAGCCCCATTGTTAATCCTTTAAAGGAAATTATTTGTAACTTTCGACAAGTAGAACAATGAATGGAACAGGTAGACGGTTGAAATCTCTGTATATATTGCTTCTATATAGTCTAAGAAACATATATGCAAAGCATCCAAACAGTACAATTCGCCAATTTTTTGTTCTTCAAGTTTAAGTGAACTACGAGCCCCATTGTTAATCCTTTAAAGGAAATTATTTGTAAATTTCGACAAGTAGAACAATGAATGGATCATGTAGACGGTTGAAAAAATTGTATATATTGCTTCTATATAGTCTACGAAACATATATGCAAAGCATCCAAACAGTACAATTCGCCAATTTTTTGTTCTTCAAGTTTAAGTGAACAATGAGCCCCATTGTTAATCCTTTAAAGGAAATTATTTGTAACTTTCGACAAGTAGAACAATGAATGGAACAGGTAGACGGTTGAAATCTTTGTATATATTGCTTCTATATAGTCTAAGAAACATATATGCAAAGCATCCAAACAGTACAATTCGCCAATTTATTGTTCTTCAAGTTTAAGTGAACAATGAGCCCCATTGTTAATCCTTTATCGGAAATTATTTGTAACTTTCGACAAGTAGAACAATGAATGGAACACGTAGACGGTTGAAATCTTTGTATATATTGCTTCCATATAGTCTAAGAAACATGTACGCAAAGCATCCAAACAGTACCATTCGCCAATTTTTTGTTCTTCAAGTTTAAGTGAACAATGAGCCCCAATGGTTAATCCTTTATCGGAAATTATTTGTAATTTTTGACAAGTAGAACAATGAATGGAACAGTTAGACGGTTGTAGTATTTGTATATATTGCTTCTATATAATCTAAGAAACATATATGCAAAGCATCTAAACAGTAACAATCGCCAATTTTTTGATCTTCAAGTTTAAGTGAACAGCGAGCCCGATTGATAATCATGAAATGGAAATTATTTGTAACTTTCTACAAGTAGAACAATGAATAGTACAGGTAGACGGGTGAAATCTTTCTATATATTGCTTCTAAATAGTCCAAGAAACATCTATGCAAAGCATCCAAACAGTACAATTCGCCAATTTTTTGTTCTTCAAGTTTAAGTGAACTACGAGCCCCATTGTTAATCCTTTAAAGGAAATTATTTGTAAATTTCGACAAGTAGAACAATGAATGGATCATGTAGACGGTTGAAAAAATTGTATATATTGCTTCTATATAGTCTACGAAACATATATGCAAAGCATCCAAACAGTACAATTCGCCAATTTATTGTTCTTCAAGTTTAAGTGAACAATGAGCCCCATTGTTAATCCTTTAAAGGAAATTATTTGTAACTTTCGACAAGTAGAACAATGAATGGAACAGGTAGACGGTTGAAATCTCTGTATATATTGCTTCTATATAGTCTAAGAAACAGATATGCAAAGCATCCAAACAGTGCCATTCGCCAATTTTTTGTTCTTCAAGTTTAAGTGAACAATGAGCCCCATTGTTAATCCTTTATCGGAAATTATTTGTAACTTTCGACAAGTAGAACAATGAATGGAACAGGTAGACGGTTGAAATCTTTGTATATATTGCTTCTATATAGTCTAAGAAACATATATGCAAAGTATCCAAACAGTACAATTCGCCAATTTTTTGTTCTTCAAGTTTAAGTGAACAATGAGCCCCATTGTTAATCCTTTAAAGGAAATTATTTGTAACTTTCGACAAGTAGAACAATGAATGGAACAGGTAGACGGTTGAAATCTCTGTATATATTGCTTCTATATAGTCTAAGAAACATATATGCAAAGCATCCAAACAGTGCCATTCGCCAATTTTTTGTTCTTCAAGTTTAAGTGAACAATGAGCCCCATTGTTAATCCTTTATCGGAAATTATTTGTAACTTTCGACAAGTAGAACAATGAATGGAACACGTAGACGGTTGAAATCTTTGTATATATTGCTTCCATATAGTCTAAGAAACATGTACGCAAAGCATCCAAACAGTACAATTCGCCAATTTTTTGTTCTTCAAGTTTAAGTAAACTACGATCCCCATTGTTAATCCCTTAACGGAAATTATTTGTAACTTTCGACAAGTAGAGCAATGAATGGAACAGGTAGACGGTTGAAATCATTGTATATATTGCTTCTATATAGTCTAAGAAACATATATGCAAAGCATCCAAACAGTACAATTCGACAATTTTTTGCTCTTCAAGTTTAAGTGAACTACGAGCCCCATTGTTAAACCCTTAACGGAAATTATTTGTAACTTTCGACAAGTAGAACAATGAATGGAACAGGTAGACGGTTGAAATCATTGTATATATTGCTTCTATATAGTCTAAGAAACATATATGCAAAGCATCCAAACAGTACAATTCGCCAATTTTTTGTTCTTCAAGTTTAAGTGAACAATGAGCCCCATTGTTAATCCTTTAAAGGAAATTATTTGTAACTTTCGACAAGTAGAACAATGAATGGAACAGGTAGACGGTTGAAATCTTTGTATATATTGCTTCTATATAGTCTAAGAAACATATATGCAAAGCATCCAAACAGTACAATTCGCCAATTTATTGTTCTTCAAGTTTAAGTGAACAATGAGCCCCATTGTTAATCCTTTAAAGGAAATTATTTGTAACTTTCGACAAGTAGAACAATGAATGGAACAGGTAGACGGTTGAAATCTCTGTATATATTGCTTCTATATAGTCTAAGAAACATATATGCAAAGCATCCAAACAGTGCCATTCGCCAATTTTTTGTTCTTCAAGTTTAAGTGAACAATGAGCCCCATTGTTAATCCTTTATCGGAAATTATTTGTAACTTTCGACAAGTAGAACAATGAATGGAACACGTAGACGGTTGAAATCTTTGTATATATTGCTTCCATATAGTCTAAGAAACATGTACGCAAAGCATCCAAACAGTACCATTCGCCAATTTTTTGTTCTTCAAGTTTAAGTGAACAATGAGCCCCAATGGTTAATCCTTTATCGGAAATTATTTGTAATTTTTGACAAGTAGAACAATGAATGGAACAGTTAGACGGTTGTAGTATTTGTATATATTGCTTCTATATAATCTAAGAAACATATATGCAAAGCATCTAAACAGTAACAATCGCCAATTTTTTGTTCTTCAAGTTTAAGTGAACTACGCGCCCCATTGTTAATCCTTTAAAGGAAATTATATGTAAATTTCGACAAGTAGAACAATGAATGGATCATGTAGACGGTTGAAAAAATTGTATATATTGTTTCTATATAGTCTACGAAACATATATGCAAAGCATCCACACAGTACAATTCGCCAATTTTTTGTACTACAAGTTTAAGTGAACTACGAGCCCCATTGTTAATCCTTTAACGGAAATTAATTGTAAATTTCGTCAAGTAGAACAATGAATGGAACAGGTAGACGGTTGAAATCATTGTATATATTGCTTCTATATAGTCTAAGAAACATATATGCAAAGTATCCAAACAGTACAATTCGCCAATTTTTTGTTCTTCAAGTTTAAGTGAACAATGAGCCCCATTGTTAATCCTTTAAAGGAAATTATTTGTAACTTTCGACAAGTAGAACAAAGAATGGAACAGGTAGACGGTTGAAATCTCTGTATATATTGCTTCTATATAGTCTAAGAAACATATATGCAAAGCATCCAAACAGTGCCATTCGCCAATTTTTTGTTCTTCAAGTTTAAGTGAACAATGAGCCCCATTGTTAATCCTTTATCGGAAATTATTTGTAACTTTCGACAAGTAGAACAATGAATGGAACAGGTAGACGGTTGAAATCTTTGTATATATTGCTTCTATATAGTCTAAGAAACATATATGCAAAGTATCCAAACAGTACAATTCGCCAATTTTTTGTTCTTCAAGTTTAAGTGAACAATGAGCCCCATTGTTAATCCTTTCTCGGAAATGATTTGTAACTTTCGACAAGTAGAACAATGAATGGAACACGTAGACGGTTGAAATCTTTGTATATATTGCTTCCATATAGTCTAAGAAACATGTACGCAAAGCATCCAAACAGTACCATTCGCCAATTTTTTGTTCTTCAAGTTTAAGTGAACAATGAGCCCCAATGGTTAATCCTTTATCGGAAATTATTTGTAATTTTCGACAAGTAGAACAATGAATGGAACAGGTAGACGGTTGAAATCTCTGTATATATTGCTTCTATATAGTCTAAGAAACAGATATGCAAAGCATCCAAACAGTGCCATTCGCCAATTTTTTGTTCTTCAAGTTTAAGTGAACAATGAGCCCCATTGTTAATCCTTTATCGGAAATTATTTGTAACTTTCGACAAGTAGAACAATGAATGGAACAGGTAGCCGGTTGAAATCTTTGTATATATTGCTTCTATATAGTCTAAGAAACATATATGCAAAGCATCCAAACAGTACAATTCGCCAATTTATTGTTCTTCAAGTTTAAGTGAACAATGAGCCCCATTGTTAATCCTTTAAAGGAAATTATTTGTAACTTTCAACAAGTAGAACAATGAATGGAACAGGTAGACGGTTGAAATCTTTGTATATATTGCTTCTATATAGTCTAAGAAACATATATGCAAAGCATCCAAACAGTACCATTCGCCAATTTTTTGTTCTTCAAGTTTAAGTGAACAATGAGCCCCAATGGTTAATCCTTTATCGGAAATTATTTGTAACTTTCGACAAGTAGAACAATGAATGGAACAGGTAGACGGGTGAAATCTTTCTATATATTGCTTCTAAATAGTCTAAGAAACATCTATGCAAAGCATCCAAACAGTACAATTCGCCAATTTTTTGTTCTTCAAGTTTAAGTGAACTACGAGCCCCATTGTTAATCCTTTAAAGGAAATTATTTGTAAATTTCGACAAGTAGAACAATGAATGGATCATGTAGACGGTTGAAAAAATTGTATATATTGCTTCTATATAGTCTACGAAACATATATGCAAAGCATCCAAACAGTACAATTCGCCAATTTTTTGTACTTCAAGTTTAAGTGAACAACGAGCCCCATTGTTAATCCTTTAAAGGAAATTATTTGTAACTTTCGACAAGTAGAACAATGAATGCAACAGGTAGACGGTTGAAATCTTTGTATATATTGCTTCTATATAGTCTAAGAAACATATATGCAAAGCATCCAAACAGTACAATTCGCCAATTTTTTGTTCTTCAAGTTTAAGTGAACAATGAGCCCCAATGGTTAATCCTTTATCGGAAATTATTTGTAAATTTCGACAAGTAGAACAATGAATGGAACAGGTAGCCGGTTGAAATCTTTGTATATATTGCTTCTATATAGTCTAAGAAACATATATGCAAAGCATCCAAACAGTACAATTCGCCAATTTATTGTTCTTCAAGTTTAAGTGAACTACGAGCCCCATTGTTAATCCTTTAAAGGAAATTATATGTAAATTTCGACAAGTAGAACAATGAATGGATCATGTAGACGGTTGAAAAAATTGTATATATTGCTTCTATATAGTCTACGAAACATATATGCAAAGCATCCAAACAGTACAATTCGCCAATTTATTGTTCTTCAAGTTTAAGTGAACAATGAGCCCCATTGTTAATCCTTTAAAGGAAATTATTTGTAACTTTCAACAAGTAGAACAATGAATGGAACAGGTAGACGGTTGAAATCTTTGTATATATTGCTTCTATATAGTCTAAGAAACATATATGCAAAGCATCCAAACAGTACCATTCGCCAATTTTTTGTTCTTCAAGTTTAAGTGAACAATGAGCCCCAATGGTTAATCCTTTATCGGAAATTATTTGTAATTTTCGACAAGTAGAACAATGAATGGAACAGTTAGACGGTTGAAATATTTGTATACATTGCTTCTATATAATCTAAGAAACATATATGCAAAGCATCTAAACAGTAACAATCGCCAATTTTTTGATCTTCAAGTTTAAGTGAACAGCGAGCCCCATTGATAATCATGAAATGGAAATTATTTCTAACTTTCTACAAGTAGAACAATGAATAGTACAGGTAGACGGGTGAAATCTTTCTATATATTGCTTCTAAATAGTCTAAGAAACATCTATGCAAAGCATCCAAACAGTACAATTCGCCAATTTTTTGTTCTTCAAGTTTAAGTGAACAATGTGCCCCATTGTTAATCCTTTAAAGGAAATTATTTGTAACTTTCGACAAGTAGAACAATGAATGGAACAGGTAGACGGTTGAAATCTTTGTATATATTGCTTCTATATAGTCTAAGAAACATATATGCAAAGCATCCAAACAGTACCATTCGCCAATTTTTTGTTCTTCAAGTTTAAGTGAACAATGAGCCCCAATGGTTAATCCTTTATCGGAAATTATTTGTAATTTTCGACAAGTAGAACAATGAATGGAACAGTTAGACGGTTGAAATATTTGTATATATTGCTTCTATATAATCTAAGAAACATATATGCAAAGCATCTAAACAGTAACAATCGCCAATTTTTTGATCTTCAAGTTTAAGTGAACAGCGAGCCCCATTGATAATCATGAAATGGAAATTATTTGTAACTTTCTACAAGTAGAACAATGAATAGTACAGGTAGACGGGTGAAATCTTTCTATATATTGCTTCTAAATAGTCTAAGAAACATCTATGCAAAGCATCCAAACAGTACAATTCGCCAATTTTTTGTTCTTCAAGTTTAAGTGAACTACGAGCCCCATTGTTAATCCTTTAAAGGAAATTATATGTAAATTTCGACAAGTAGAACAATGAATGGATCATGTAGACGGTTGAAAAAATTGTATATATTGCTTCTATATAGTCTACGAAACATATATGCAAAGCATCCAAACAGTACAATTCGCCAATTTTTTGTACTACAAGTTTAAGTGAACTACGAGCCCCATTGTTAATCCTTTAACGGAAATTAATTGTAAATTTCGACAAGTAGAACAATGAATGGAACAGGTAGACGGTTGAAATCATTGTATATATTGCTTCTATATAGTCTAAGAAACATATATGCAAAGTATTCAAACAGTACAATTCGCCAATTTTTTGTTCTTCAAGATTAAGTGAACAATGAGCCCCATTGTTAATCCTTTAAAGGAAATTATTTGTAACTTTCGACAAGTAGAACAATGAATGGAACAGGTAGACGGTTGAAATCTCTGTATATATTGCTTCTATATAGTCTAAGAGACATATATGCAAAGCATCCAAACAGTACAATTCGCCAATTTTTTGTTCTTCAAGTTTAAGTGAACTACGATCCCCATTGTTAATCCCTTAACGGAAATTATTTGTAACTTTCGACAAGTAGAACAATGAATGGAACAGGTAGACGGTTGAAATCATTGTATATATTGCTTCTATATAGTCTAAGAAACATATATGCAAAGCATCCAAACAGTACAATTCGCCAATTTTTTGTTCTTCAAGTTTAAGTAAACTACGATCCCCATTGTTAATCCCTTAACGGAAATTATTTGTAACTTTCGACAAGTAGAACAATGAATGGAACAGTTAGACGGTTGAAATATTTGTATATATTGCTTCTATATAATCTAAGAAACATATATGCAAAGCATCTAAACAGTAACAATCGCCAATTTTTTGATCTTCAAGTTTAAGTGAACAGCGAGCCCCATTGATAATCATGAAATGGAAATTATTTCTAACTTTCTACAAGTAGAACAATGAATAGTACAGGTAGACGGGTGAAATCTTTCTATATATTGCTTCTAAATAGTCTAAGAAACATCTATGCAAAGCATCCAAACAGTACAATTCGCCAATTTTTTGTTCTTCAAGTTTAAGTGAACTACGAGCCCCATTGTTAATCCTTTAAAGGAAATTATATGTAAATTTCGACAAGTAGAACAATGAATGGATCATGTAGACGGTTGAAAAAATTGTATATATTGCTTCTATATAGTCTACGAAACATATATGCAAAGCATCCAAACAGTACAATTCGCCAATTTTTTGTACTACAAGTTTAAGTGAACTACGAGCCCCATTGTTAATCCTTTAACGGAAATTAATTGTAAATTTCGACAAGTAGAACAATGAATGGAACAGGTAGACGGTTGAAATCATTGTATATATTGCTTCTATATAGTCTAAGAAACATATATGCAAAGTATTCAAACAGTACAATTCGCCAATTTTTTGTTCTTCAAGATTAAGTGAACAATGAGCCCCATTGTTAATCCTTTAAAGGAAATTATTTGTAACTTTCGACAAGTAGAACAATGAATGGAACAGGTAGACGGTTGAAATCTCTGTATATATTGCTTCTATATAGTCTAAGAGACATATATGCAAAGCATCCAAACAGTACAATTCGCCAATTTTTTGTTCTTCAAGTTTAAGTGAACTACGATCCCCATTGTTAATCCCTTAACGGAAATTATTTGTAACTTTCGACAAGTAGAACAATGAATGGAACAGGTAGACGGTTGAAATCATTGTATATATTGCTTCTATATAGTCTAAGAAACATACCAGGTGTGTCGGTAAGTCCTTTCCGGTTTTATCGGTAAAGAAAACACGTTATTTAAACTGAATAGTTAAAATTTATTTACTCAAAGTATTGGCCAATTGCTTCGATACATTTTGCCCATCTCTCAGGCAATTTATGGATGCCATTCCAAAAAAACTGTTTCTCCTTTGAGTTAAACCACTCATCGAGCCATTTTTTAACTTCTTCGAAATCGGAGAAGTGTTGCTCTGCAAGCGCGTGTCCCATCGAAGCGAAAAGATGGTAATCCGATGGAGCCAGGTCTGGAGAATACGGCGGGTGCGATAAAACTTCCCATCCAAGTGATTTCAGTACTTCTTTGATTGGTTTTGCTGTATGAGACGGCGCGTTGTCATGCTGCAAAATCACCTTATCATGCCTTTGAGCGTACTGTGGACGTTTTTCGATCAATGCATAGTTCAAATTGATCATTTGTTGTTGGTAGCGATGAGTATTAACTGTTTCTCCAGGTTTCAACAGTTCATAATAAATGACGCCAACCTGGTCCCACCAGACACAGAGCATGGTCTTGCGACCAAAGCGATTTGGCCTTGCGTTCGATGGGGCGACTTCGCCTGGTGATAACCATGCTTTTTTTCGCTTCGGATTTTCAAAATAAATCCATTTTTCATCACCCGTTATTATACGATGCAGATATGACTTCCTTTCGTTCCTTTGAAGCAGCATTTCACAGACGATTTTTCGATTTTCCAGTTGCCTGTCATTCAATTGATGCGGCACCCATCTTCCCATTTTTTGGATCTTTCCCATTGCTTGTAATCTTTCAGAAATTGCTACTCGGCTCACATTCAACTTTTCTGCCAATAGATTTTGTGTTTGTGTTGGGTCTTCATCCAGTAACTCCTGCAATTCTGCATCTTCAAACGTTTTCGGCCTACCAGGACGCTCTTTGTCTTGAACGTTGATGTTACCACATTTGAATTGTCGGAACCACGTTTCACAGGTTCTTATAGTTGGAGCGTGCTCACCGTAAGTCTCTACCAGCAAACGATGACTTTCAGCGGCTTTTTTCTTTTGATTAAATAAGAAAAGTAATGCGTGCCGCAAATGCACGTTTTCAGGCACAAAACATGCCATTTTCAAAAAATTGTAGTTCTATAACGCTGATATTTTCGCGGAATGTAACTTATGTAGTTTAGAGGTTAATGTCAGAAGAAAAAAATGACATACGTATCAAATCATAATATTGCATAGTTATGGCTAGTGACGTCTATTATAAAAACCGGAAAGTAATTACCGACACACCTGGTATATGCAAAGCATCCAAACAGTACAATTCGCCAATTTTTTGTTCTTCAAGTTTAAGTAAACTACGATCCCCATTGTTAATCCCTTAACGGAAATTATTTGTAACTTTCGACAAGTAGAACAATGAATGGAACAGGTAGACGGTTGAAATCATTGTATATATTGCTTCTATATAGTCTAAGAAACATATATGCAAAGCATCCAAACAGTACAATTCGCCAATTTTTTGTTCTTCAAGTTTAAGTAAACTACGATCCCCATTGTTAATCCCTTAACGGAAATTATTTGTAACTTTCGACAAGTAGAGCAATGAATGGAACAGGTAGACGGTTGAAATCATTGTATATATTGCTTCTATATAGTCTAAGAAACATATATGCAAAGCATCCAAACAGTACAATTCGACAATTTTTTGCTCTTCAAGTTTAAGTGAACTACGAGCCCCATTGTTAAACCCTTAACGGAAATTATTTGTAACTTTCGACAAGTAGAACAATGAATGGAACAGGTAGACGGTTGAAATCATTGTATATATTGCTTCTATATAGTCTAAGAAACATATATGCAAAGCATCCAAACAGTACAATTCGCCAATTTTTTGTTCTTCAAGTTTAAGTGAACAATGAGCCCCATTGTTAATCCTTTAAAGGAAATTATTTGTAACTTTCGACAAGTAGAACAATGAATGGAACAGGTAGACGGTTGAAATCTTTGTATATATTGCTTCTATATAGTCTAAGAAACATATATGCAAAGCATCCAAACAGTACAATTCGCCAATTTATTGTTCTTCAAGTTTAAGTGAACAATGAGCCCCATTGTTAATCCTTTAAAGGAAATTATTTGTAACTTTCGACAAGTAGAACAATGAATGGAACAGGTAGACGGTTGAAATCTCTGTATATATTGCTTCTATATAGTCTAAGAAACAGATATGCAAAGCATCCAAACAGTGCCATTCGCCAATTTTTTGTTCTTCAAGTTTAAGTGAACAATGAGCCCCATTGTTAATCCTTTATCGGAAATTATTTGTAACTTTCGACAAGTAGAACAATGAATGGAACAGGTAGACGGTTGAAATCTTTGTATATATTGCTTCTATATAGTCTAAGAAACATATATGCAAAGTATCCAAACAGTACAATTCGCCAATTTTTTGTTCTTCAAGTTTAAGTGAACAATGAGCCCCATTGTTAATCCTTTAAAGGAAATTATTTGTAACTTTCGACAAGTAGAACAATGAATGGAACAGGTAGACGGTTGAAATCTCTGTATATATTGCTTCTATATAGTCTAAGAAACATATATGCAAAGCATCCAAACAGTACAATTCGCCAATTTTTTGTTCTTCAAGTTTAAGTGAACTACGAGCCCCATTGTTAATCCTTTAAAGGAAATTATTTGTAAATTTCGACAAGTAGAACAATGAATGGATCATGTAGACGGTTGAAAAAATTGTATATATTGCTTCTATATAGTCTACGAAACATATATGCAAAGCATCCAAACAGTACAATTCGCCAATTTTTTGTTCTTCAAGTTTAAGTGAACAATGAGCCCCATTGTTAATCCTTTAAAGGAAATTATTTGTAACTTTCGACAAGTAGAACAATGAATGGAACAGGTAGACGGTTGAAATCTTTGTATATATTGCTTCTATATAGTCTAAGAAACATATATGCAAAGCATCCAAACAGTACAATTCGCCAATTTATTGTTCTTCAAGTTTAAGTGAACAATGAGCCCCATTGTTAATCCTTTATCGGAAATTATTTGTAACTTTCGACAAGTAGAACAATGAATGGAACACGTAGACGGTTGAAATCTTTGTATATATTGCTTCCATATAGTCTAAGAAACATGTACGCAAAGCATCCAAACAGTACCATTCGCCAATTTTTTGTTCTTCAAGTTTAAGTGAACAATGAGCCCCAATGGTTAATCCTTTATCGGAAATTATTTGTAATTTTTGACAAGTAGAACAATGAATGGAACAGTTAGACGGTTGTAGTATTTGTATATATTGCTTCTATATAATCTAAGAAACATATATGCAAAGCATCTAAACAGTAACAATCGCCAATTTTTTGATCTTCAAGTTTAAGTGAACAGCGAGCCCGATTGATAATCATGAAATGGAAATTATTTGTAACTTTCTACAAGTAGAACAATGAATAGTACAGGTAGACGGGTGAAATCTTTCTATATATTGCTTCTAAATAGTCCAAGAAACATCTATGCAAAGCATCCAAACAGTACAATTCGCCAATTTTTTGTTCTTCAAGTTTAAGTGAACTACGAGCCCCATTGTTAATCCTTTAAAGGAAATTATTTGTAAATTTCGACAAGTAGAACAATGAATGGATCATGTAGACGGTTGAAAAAATTGTATATATTGCTTCTATATAGTCTACGAAACATATATGCAAAGCATCCAAACAGTACAATTCGCCAATTTATTGTTCTTCAAGTTTAAGTGAACAATGAGCCCCATTGTTAATCCTTTAAAGGAAATTATTTGTAACTTTCGACAAGTAGAACAATGAATGGAACAGGTAGACGGTTGAAATCTCTGTATATATTGCTTCTATATAGTCTAAGAAACAGATATGCAAAGCATCCAAACAGTGCCATTCGCCAATTTTTTGTTCTTCAAGTTTAAGTGAACAATGAGCCCCATTGTTAATCCTTTATCGGAAATTATTTGTAACTTTCGACAAGTAGAACAATGAATGGAACAGGTAGACGGTTGAAATCTTTGTATATATTGCTTCTATATAGTCTAAGAAACATATATGCAAAGTATCCAAACAGTACAATTCGCCAATTTTTTGTTCTTCAAGTTTAAGTGAACAATGAGCCCCATTGTTAATCCTTTAAAGGAAATTATTTGTAACTTTCGACAAGTAGAACAATGAATGGAACAGGTAGACGGTTGAAATCTCTGTATATATTGCTTCTATATAGTCTAAGAAACATATATGCAAAGCATCCAAACAGTGCCATTCGCCAATTTTTTGTTCTTCAAGTTTAAGTGAACAATGAGCCCCATTGTTAATCCTTTATCGGAAATTATTTGTAACTTTCGACAAGTAGAACAATGAATGGAACACGTAGACGGTTGAAATCTTTGTATATATTGCTTCCATATAGTCTAAGAAACATGTACGCAAAGCATCCAAACAGTACAATTCGCCAATTTTTTGTTCTTCAAGTTTAAGTAAACTACGATCCCCATTGTTAATCCCTTAACGGAAATTATTTGTAACTTTCGACAAGTAGAGCAATGAATGGAACAGGTAGACGGTTGAAATCATTGTATATATTGCTTCTATATAGTCTAAGAAACATATATGCAAAGCATCCAAACAGTACAATTCGAAAATTTTTTGCTCTTCAAGTTTAAGTGAACTACGAGCCCCATTGTTAAACCCTTAACGGAAATTATTTGTAACTTTCGACAAGTAGAACAATGAATGGAACAGGTAGACGGTTGAAATCATTGTATATATTGCTTCTATATAGTCTAAGAAACATATATGCAAAGCATCCAAACAGTACAATTCGCCAATTTTTTGTTCTTCAAGTTTAAGTGAACAATGAGCCCCATTGTTAATCCTTTAAAGGAAATTATTTGTAACTTTCGACAAGTAGAACAATGAATGGAACAGGTAGACGGTTGAAATCTTTGTATATATTGCTTCTATATAGTCTAAGAAACATATATGCAAAGCATCCAAACAGTACAATTCGCCAATTTATTGTTCTTCAAGTTTAAGTGAACAATGAGCCCCATTGTTAATCCTTTAAAGGAAATTATTTGTAACTTTCGACAAGTAGAACAATGAATGGAACAGGTAGACGGTTGAAATCTCTGTATATATTGCTTCTATATAGTCTAAGAAACATATATGCAAAGCATCCAAACAGTGCCATTCGCCAATTTTTTGTTCTTCAAGTTTAAGTGAACAATGAGCCCCATTGTTAATCCTTTATCGGAAATTATTTGTAACTTTCGACAAGTAGAACAATGAATGGAACACGTAGACGGTTGAAATCTTTGTATATATTGCTTCCATATAGTCTAAGAAACATGTACGCAAAGCATCCAAACAGTACCATTCGCCAATTTTTTGTTCTTCAAGTTTAAGTGAACAATGAGCCCCAATGGTTAATCCTTTATCGGAAATTATTTGTAATTTTTGACAAGTAGAACAATGAATGGAACAGTTAGACGGTTGTAGTATTTGTATATATTGCTTCTATATAATCTAAGAAACATATATGCAAAGCATCTAAACAGTAACAATCGCCAATTTTTTGATCTTCAAGTTTAAGTGAACAGCGAGCCCGATTGATAATCATGAAATGGAAATTATTTGTAACTTTCTACAAGTAGAACAATGAATAGTACAGGTAGACGGGTGAAATCTTTCTATATATTGATTCTAAATAGTCCAAGAAACATCTATGCAAAGCATCCAAACAGTACAATTCGCCAATTTTTTGTTCTTCAAGTTTAAGTGAACTACGAGCCCCATTGTTAATCCTTTAAAGGAAATTATTTGTAAATTTCGACAAGTAGAACAATGAATGGATCATGTAGACGGTTGAAAAAATTGTATATATTGCTTCTATATAGTCTACGAAACATATATGCAAAGCATCCAAACAGTACAATTCGCCAATTTATTGTTCTTCAAGTTTAAGTGAACAATGAGCCCCATTGTTAATCCTTTAAAGGAAATTATTTGTAACTTTCGACAAGTAGAACAATGAATGGAACAGGTAGACGGTTGAAATCTCTGTATATATTGCTTCTATATAGTCTAAGAAACAGATATGCAAAGCATCCAAACAGTGCCATTCGCCAATTTTTTGTTCTTCAAGTTTAAGTGAACAATGAGCCCCATTGTTAATCCTTTATCGGAAATTATTTGTAACTTTCGACAAGTAGAACAATGAATGGAACAGGTAGACGGTTGAAATCTTTGTATATATTGCTTCTATATAGTCTAAGAAACATATATGCAAAGTATCCAAACAGTACAATTCGCCAATTTTTTGTTCTTCAAGTTTAAGTGAACAATGAGCCCCATTGTTAATCCTTTAAAGGAAATTATTTGTAACTTTCGACAAGTAGAACAATGAATGGAACAGGTACACGGTTGAAATCTCTGTATATATTGCTTCTATATAGTCTAAGAAACATATATGCAAAGCATCCAAACAGTGCCATTCGCCAATTTTTTGTTCTTCAAGTTTAAGTGAACAATGAGCCCCATTGTTAATCCTTTATCGGAAATTATTTGTAACTTTCGACAAGTAGAACAATGAATGGAACACGTAGACGGTTGAAATCTTTGTATATATTGCTTCCATATAGTCTAAGAAACATGTACGCAAAGCATCCAAACAGTACCATTCGCCAATTTTTTGTTCTTCAAGTTTAAGTGAACAATGAGCCCCAATGGTTAATCCTTTATCGGAAATTATTTGTAATTTTTGACAAGTAGAACAATGAATGGAACAGTTAGACGGTTGTAGTATTTGTATATATTGCTTCTATATAATCTAAGAAACATATATGCAAAGCATCTAAACAGTAACAATCGCCAATTTTTTGATCTTCAAGTTTAAGTGAACAGCGAGCCCGATTGATAATCATGAAATGGAAATTATTTGTAACTTTCTACAAGTAGAACAATGAATAGTACAGGTAGACGGGTGAAATCTTTCTATATATTGCTTCTAAATAGTCTAAGAAACATCTATGCAAAGCATCCAAACAGTACAATTCGCCAATTTCTTGTTCTTCAAGTTTAAGTGAACTACGAGCCCCATTGTTAATCCTTTAAAGGAAATTATTTGTAAATTTCGACAAGTAGAACAATGAATGGATCATGTAGACGGTTGAAAAAATTGTATATATTGCTTCTATATAGTCTACGAAACATATATGCAAAGCTTCCAAACCGTACAATTCGCCAATTTTTTGTACTTCAAGTTTAAGTGAACTACGAGCCCCATTGTTAATCCTTTAACGGAAAATAATTGTAAATTTCGACAAGTAGAACAATGAACGGAACAGGTAGACGGTTGAAATCTTTGTATATATTGCTTCTATATAGTCTAAGAAACATATATGCAAAGCATCCAACCAGTACAATTCGCCAATTTATTGTTCTTCAAGTTTAAGTGAACAACGAGCTCCATTGTTAATCCTTTAAAGGAAATTATTTGTAACTTTCGACAAGTAGAACAATGAATGGAACAGGTAGACGGTTGAAATCTTTGTATATATTGCTTCTATATAGTCTAAGAAACATATATGCAAAGCATCCAACCAGTACAATTCGCCAATTTATTGTTCTTCAAGTTTAAGTGAACAACGAGCCCCATTGTTAATCCTTTAAAGGAAATTATTTGTAACTTTCGACAAGTAGAACAATGAATGGAACAGGTAGACGGTTGAAATCTTTGTATATATTGCTTCTATATAGTCTAAGAAACATATATGCAAAGCATCCAAACAGTACAATTCGCCAATTTTTTGTTCTTCAAGTTTAAGTGAACAATGAGCCCCAATGGTTAATCCTTTATCGGAAATTATTTGTAAATTTCGACAAGTAGAACAATGAATGGAACAGGTAGCCGGTTGAAATCTTTGTATATATTGCTTCTATATAGTCTAAGAAACATATATGCAAAGCATCCAAACAGTACAATTCGCCAATTTATTGTTCTTCAAGTTTAAGTGAACACTGAGCCCCAATGGTTAATCCTTTATCGGAAATTATTTGTAATTTTCGACAAGTAGAACAATGAATGGAACAGTTAGACGGTTGAAATATTTGTATATATTGCTTCTATATAATCTAAGAAACATATATGCAAAGCATCTAAACAGTAACAATCGCCAATTTTTTGATCTTCAAGTTTAAGTGAACAGCGAGCCCCATTGATAATCATGAAATGGAAATTATTTGTAACTTTCTACAAGTAGAACAATGAATAGTACAGGTAGACGGGTGAAATCTTTCTATATATTGCTTCTAAATAGTCTAAGAAACATCTATGCAAAGCATCCAAACAGTACAATTCGCCAATTTTTTGTTCTTCAAGTTTAAGTGAACTACGAGCCCCATTGTTAATCCTTTAAAGGAAATTATATGTAAATTTCGACAAGTAGAACAATGAATGGATCATGTAGACGGTTGAAAAAATTGTATATATTGTTTCTATATAGTCTACGAAACATATATGCAAAGCATCCACACAGTACAATTCGCCAATTTTTTGTACTACAAGTTTAAGTGAACTACGAGCCCCATTGTTAATCCTTTAACGGAAATTAATTGTAAATTTCGTCAAGTAGAACAATGAATGGAACAGGTAGACGGTTGAAATCATTGTATATATTGCTTCTATATAGTCTAAGAAACATATATGCAAAGTATCCAAACAGTACAATTCGCCAATTTTTTGTTCTTCAAGTTTAAGTGAACAATGAGCCCCATTGTTAATCCTTTAAAGGAAATTATTTGTAACTTTCGACAAGTAGAACAATGAATGGAACAGGTAGACGGTTGAAATCTCTGTATATATTGCTTCTATATAGTCTAAGAAACATATATGCAAAGCATCCAAACAGTGCCATTCGCCAATTTTTTGTTCTTCAAGTTTAAGTGAACAATGAGCCCCATTGTTAATCCTTTATCGGAAATTATTTGTAACTTTCGACAAGTAGAACAATGAATGGAACAGGTAGACGGTTGAAATCTTTGTATATATTGCTTCTATATAGTCTAAGAAACATATATGCAAAGTATCCAAACAGTACAATTCGCCAATTTTTTGTTCTTCAAGTTTAAGTGAACAATGAGCCCCATTGTTAATCCTTTCTCGGAAATGATTTGTAACTTTCGACAAGTAGAACAATGAATGGAACACGTAGACGGTTGAAATCTTTGTATATATTGCTTCCATATAGTCTAAGAAACATGTACGCAAAGCATCCAAACAGTACCATTCGCCAATTTTTTGTTCTTCAAGTTTAAGTGAACAATGAGCCCCAATGGTTAATCCTTTATCGGAAATTATTTGTAATTTTCGACAAGTAGAACAATGAATGGAACAGGTAGACGGTTGAAATCTCTGTATATATTGCTTCTATATAGTCTAAGAAACAGATATGCAAAGCATCCAAACAGTGCCATTCGCCAATTTTTTGTTCTTCAAGTTTAAGTGAACAATGAGCCCCATTGTTAATCCTTTATCGGAAATTATTTGTAACTTTCGACAAGTAGAACAATGAATGGAACAGGTAGCCGGTTGAAATCTTTGTATATATTGCTTCTATATAGTCTAAGAAACATATATGCAAAGCATCCAAACAGTACAATTCGCCAATTTATTGTTCTTCAAGTTTAAGTGAACAATGAGCCCCATTGTTAATCCTTTAAAGGAAATTATTTGTAACTTTCAACAAGTAGAACAATGAATGGAACAGGTAGACGGTTGAAATCTTTGTATATATTGCTTCTATATAGTCTAAGAAACATATATGCAAAGCATCCAAACAGTACCATTCGCCAATTTTTTGTTCTTCAAGTTTAAGTGAACAATGAGCCCCAATGGTTAATCCTTTATCGGAAATTATTTGTAACTTTCGACAAGTAGAACAATGAATGGAACAGGTAGACGGGTGAAATCTTTCTATATATTGCTTCTAAATAGTCTAAGAAACATCTATGCAAAGCATCCAAACAGTACAATTCGCCAATTTTTTGTTCTTCAAGTTTAAGTGAACTACGAGCCCCATTGTTAATCCTTTAAAGGAAATTATTTGTAAATTTCGACAAGTAGAACAATGAATGGATCATGTAGACGGTTGAAAAAATTGTATATATTGCTTCTATATAGTCTACGAAACATATATGCAAAGCATCCAAACAGTACAATTCGCCAATTTTTTGTACTTCAAGTTTAAGTGAACAACGAGCCCCATTGTTAATCCTTTAAAGGAAATTATTTGTAACTTTCGACAAGTAGAACAATGAATGCAACAGGTAGACGGTTGAAATCTTTGTATATATTGCTTCTATATAGTCTAAGAAACATATATGCAAAGCATCCAAACAGTACAATTCGCCAATTTTTTGTTCTTCAAGTTTAAGTGAACAATGAGCCCCAATGGTTAATCCTTTATCGGAAATTATTTGTAAATTTCGACAAGTAGAACAATGAATGGAACAGGTAGCCGGTTGAAATCTTTGTATATATTGCTTCTATATAGTCTAAGAAACATATATGCAAAGCATCCAAACAGTACAATTCGCCAATTTATTGTTCTTCAAGTTTAAGTGAACTACGAGCCCCATTGTTAATCCTTTAAAGGAAATTATATGTAAATTTCGACAAGTAGAACAATGAATGGATCATGTAGACGGTTGAAAAAATTGTATATATTGCTTCTATATAGTCTACGAAACATATATGCAAAGCATCCAAACAGTACAATTCGCCAATTTATTGTTCTTCAAGTTTAAGTGAACAATGAGCCCCATTGTTAATCCTTTAAAGGAAATTATTTGTAACTTTCAACAAGTAGAACAATGAATGGAACAGGTAGACGGTTGAAATCTTTGTATATATTGCTTCTATATAGTCTAAGAAACATATATGCAAAGCATCCAAACAGTACCATTCGCCAATTTTTTGTTCTTCAAGTTTAAGTGAACAATGAGCCCCAATGGTTAATCCTTTATCGGAAATTATTTGTAATTTTCGACAAGTAGAACAATGAATGGAACAGTTAGACGGTTGAAATATTTGTATATATTGCTTCTATATAATCTAAGAAACATATATGCAAAGCATCTAAACAGTAACAATCGCCAATTTTTTGATCTTCAAGTTTAAGTGAACAGCGAGCCCCATTGATAATCATGAAATGGAAATTATTTCTAACTTTCTACAAGTAGAACAATGAATAGTACAGGTAGACGGGTGAAATCTTTCTATATATTGCTTCTAAATAGTCTAAGAAACATCTATGCAAAGCATCCAAACAGTACAATTCGCCAATTTTTTGTTCTTCAAGTTTAAGTGAACAATGAGCCCCATTGTTAATCCTTTAAAGGAAATTATTTGTAACTTTCGACAAGTAGAACAATGAATGGAACAGGTAGACGGTTGAAATCTTTGTATATATTGCTTCTATATAGTCTAAGAAACATATATGCAAAGCATCCAAACAGTACCATTCGCCAATTTTTTGTTCTTCAAGTTTAAGTGAACAATGAGCCCCAATGGTTAATCCTTTATCGGAAATTATTTGTAATTTTCGACAAGTAGAACAATGAATGGAACAGTTAGACGGTTGAAATATTTGTATATATTGCTTCTATATAATCTAAGAAACATATATGCAAAGCATCTAAACAGTAACAATCGCCAATTTTTTGATCTTCAAGTTTAAGTGAACAGCGAGCCCCATTGATAATCATGAAATGGAAATTATTTGTAACTTTCTACAAGTAGAACAATGAATAGTACAGGTAGACGGGTGAAATCTTTCTATATATTGCTTCTAAATAGTCTAAGAAACATCTATGCAAAGCATCCAAACAGTACAATTCGCCAATTTTTTGTTCTTCAAGTTTAAGTGAACTACGAGCCCCATTGTTAATCCTTTAAAGGAAATTATATGTAAATTTCGACAAGTAGAACAATGAATGGATCATGTAGACGGTTGAAAAAATTGTATATATTGCTTCTATATAGTCTACGAAACATATATGCAAAGCATCCAAACAGTACAATTCGCCAATTTTTTGTACTACAAGTTTAAGTGAACTACGAGCCCCATTGTTAATCCTTTAACGGAAATTAATTGTAAATTTCGACAAGTAGAACAATGAATGGAACAGGTAGACGGTTGAAATCATTGTATATATTGCTTCTATATAGTCTAAGAAACATATATGCAAAGTATTCAAACAGTACAATTCGCCAATTTTTTGTTCTTCAAGATTAAGTGAACAATGAGCCCCATTGTTAATCCTTTAAAGGAAATTATTTGTAACTTTCGACAAGTAGAACAATGAATGGAACAGGTAGACGGTTGAAATCTCTGTATATATTGCTTCTATATAGTCTAAGAGACATATATGCAAAGCATCCAAACAGTACAATTCGCCAATTTTTTGTTCTTCAAGTTTAAGTGAACTACGAGCCCCATTGTTAATCCCTTAACGGAAATTATTTGTAACTTTCGACAAGTAGAACAATGAATGGAACAGGTAGACGGTTGAAATCATTGTATATATTGCTTCTATATAGTCTAAGAAACATATATGCAAAGCATCCAAACAGTACAATTCGCCAATTTTTTGTTCTTCAAGTTTAAGTAAACTACGATCCCCATTGTTAATCCCTTAACGGAAATTATTTGTAACTTTCGACAAGTAGAACAATGAATGGAACAGGTAGACGGTTGAAATCATTGTATATATTGCTTCTATATAGTCTAAGAAACATATATGCAAAGCATCCAAACAGTACAATTCGCCAATTTTTTGTTCTTCAAGTTTAAGTAAACTACGATCCCCATTGTTAATCCCTTAACGGAAATTATTTGTAACTTTCGACAAGTAGAGCAATGAATGGAACAGGTAGACGGTTGAAATCATTGTATATATTGCTTCTATATAGTCTAAGAAACATATATGCAAAGCATCCAAACAGTACAATTCGACAATTTTTTGCTCTTCAAGTTTAAGTGAACTACGAGCCCCATTGTTAAACCCTTAACGGAAATTATTTGTAACTTTCGACAAGTAGAACAATGAATGGAACAGGTAGACGGTTGAAATCATTGTATATATTGCTTCTATATAGTCTAAGAAACATATATGCAAAGCATCCAAACAGTACAATTCGCCAATTTTTTGTTCTTCAAGTTTAAGTGAACAATGAGCCCCATTGTTAATCCTTTAAAGGAAATTATTTGTAACTTTCCACAAGTAGAACAATGAATGGAACAGGTAGACGGTTGAAATCTTTGTATATATTGCTTCTATATAGTCTAAGAAACATATATGCAAAGCATCCAAACAGTACAATTCGCCAATTTATTGTTCTTCAAGTTTAAGCGAACAATGAGCCCCATTGTTAATCCTTTAAAGGAAATTATTTGTAACTTTCGACAAGTAGAACAATGAATGGAACAGGTAGACGGTTGAAATCTCTGTATATATTGCTTCTATATAGTCTAAGAAACAGATATGCAAAGCATCCAAACAGTGCCATTCGCCAATTTTTTGTTCTTCAAGTTTAAGTGAACAATGAGCCCCATTGTTAATCCTTTATCGGAAATTATTTGTAACTTTCGACAAGTAGAACAATGAATGGAACAGGTAGACGGTTGAAATCTTTGTATATATTGCTTCTATATAGTCTAAGAAACATATATGCAAAGTATCCAAACAGTACAATTCGCCAATTTTTTGTTCTTCAAGTTTAAGTGAACAATGAGCCCCATTGTTAATCCTTTAAAGGAAATTATTTGTAACTTTCGACAAGTAGAACAATGAATGGAACAGGTAGACGGTTGAAATCTCTGTATATATTGCTTCTATATAGTCTAAGAAACATATATGCAAAGCATCCAAACAGTGCCATTCGCCAATTTTTTGTTCTTCAAGTTTAAGTGAACAATGAGCCCCATTGTTAATCCTTTATCGGAAATTATTTGTAACTTTCGACAAGTAGAACAATGAATGGAACACGTAGACGGTTGAAATCTTTGTATATATTGCTTCCATATAGTCTAAGAAACATGTACGCAAAGCATCCAAACAGTACCATTCGCCAATTTTTTGTTCTTCAAGTTTAAGTGAACAATGAGCCCCAATGGCTAATCCTTTATCGGAAATTATTTGTAATTTTTGACAAGTAGAACAATGAATGGAACAGTTAGACGGTTGTAGTATTTGTATATATTGCTTCTATATAATCTAAGAAACATATATGCAAAGCATCTAAACAGTAACAATCGCCAATTTTTTGATCTTCAAGTTTAAGTGAACAGCGAGCCCGATTGATAATCATGAAATGGAAATTATTTGTAACTTTCTACAAGTAGAACAATGAATAGTACAGGTAGACGGGTGAAATCTTTCTATATATTGCTTCTAAATAGTCTAAGAAACATCTATGCAAAGCATCCAAACAGTACAATTCGCCAATTTTTTGTTCTTCAAGTTTAAGTGAACTACGAGCCCCATTGTTAATCCTTTAAAGGAAATTATTTGTAAATTTCGACAAGTAGAACAATGAATGGATCATGTAGACGGTTGAAAAAATTGTATATATTGCTTCTATATAGTCTACGAAACATATATGCAAAGCATCCAAACAGTACAATTCGCCAATTTATTGTTCTTCAAGTTTAAGTGAACAATGAGCCCCATTGTTAATCCTTTAAAGGAAATTATTTGTAACTTTCGACAAGTAGAACAATGAATGGAACAGGTAGACGGTTGAAATCTCTGTATATATTGCTTCTATATAGTCTAAGAAACAGATATGCAAAGCATCCAAACAGTGCCATTCGCCAATTTTTTGTTCTTCAAGTTTAAGTGAACAATGAGCCCCATTGTTAATCCTTTATCGGAAATTATTTGTAACTTTCGACAAGTAGAACAATGAATGGAACAGGTAGACGGTTGAAATCTTTGTATATATTGCTTCTATATAGTCTAAGAAACATATATGCAAAGTATCCAAACAGTACAATTCGCCAATTTTTTGTTCTTCAAGTTTAAGTGAACAATGAGCCCCATTGTTAATCCTTTAAAGGAAATTATTTGTAACTTTCGACAAGTAGAACAATGAATGGAACAGGTAGACGGTTGAAATCTCTGTATATATTGCTTCTATATAGTCTAAGAAACATATATGCAAAGCATCCAAACAGTGCCATTCGCCAATTTTTTGTTCTTCAAGTTTAAGTGAACAATGAGCCCCATTGTTAATCCTTTATCGGAAATTATTTGTAACTTTCGACAAGTAGAACAATGAATGGAACACGTAGACGGTTGAAATCTTTGTATATATTGCTTCCATATAGTCTAAGAAACATGTACGCAAAGCATCCAAACAGTACCATTCGCCAATTTTTTGTTCTTCAAGTTTAAGTGAACAATGAGCCCCAATGGTTAATCCTTTATCGGAAATTATTTGTAATTTTTGACAAGTAGAACAATGAATGGAACAGTTAGACGGTTGTAGTATTTGTATATATTGCTTCTATATAATCTAAGAAACATATATGCAAAGCATCTAAACAGTAACAATCGCCAATTTTTTGATCTTCAAGTTTAAGTGAACAGCGAGCCCGATTGATAATCATGAAATGGAAATTATTTGTAACTTTCTACAAGTAGAACAATGAATAGTACAGGTAGACGGGTGAAATCTTTCTATATATTGCTTCTAAATAGTCTAAGAAACATCTATGCAAAGCATCCAAACAGTACAATTCGCCAATTTTTTGTTCTTCAAGTTTAAGTGAACTACGAGCCCCATTGTTAATCCTTTAAAGGAAATTATTTGTAAATTTCGACAAGTAGAACAATGAATGGATCATGTAGACGGTTGAAAAAATTGTATATATTGCTTCTATATAGTCTACGAAACATATATGCAAAGCATCCAAACAGTACAATTCGCCAATTTTTTGTACTTCAAGTTTAAGTGAACTACGAGCCCCATTGTTAATCCTTTAACGGAAAATAATTGTAAATTTCGACAAGTAGAACAATGAATGGAACAGGTAGACGGTTGAAATCTTTGTATATATTGCTTCTATATAGTCTAAGAAACATATATGCAAAGCATCCAACCAGTACAATTCGCCAATTTATTGTTCTTCAAGTTTAAGTGAACAACGAGCTCCATTGTTAATCCTTTAAAGGAAATTATTTGTAACTTTCGACAAGTAGAACAATGAATGGAACAGGTAGACGGTTGAAATCTTTGTATATATTGCTTCTATATAGTCTAAGAAACATATATGCAAAGCATCCAAACAGTACAATTCGCCAATTTTTTGTTCTTCAAGTTTAAGTGAACAATGAGCCCCAATGGTTAATCCTTTATCGGAAATTATTTGTAAATTTCGACAAGTAGAACAATGAATGGAACAGGTAGCCGGTTGAAATCTTTGTGTATATTGCTTCTATATAGTCTAAGAAACATATATGCAAAGCATCCAAACAGTACAATTCGCCAATTTATTGTTCTTCAAGTTTAAGTAAACTACGATCCCCATTGTTAATCCGTTAACGGAAATTATTTGTAACTTTCGACAAGTAGAACAATGAATGGAACAGGTAGACGGTTGAAATCATTGTATATATTGCTTCTATATAGTCTAAGAAACATATATGCAAAGCATCCAAACAGTACAATTCGCCAATTTTTTGTTCTTCAAGTTTAAGTAAACTACGATCCCCATTGTTAATCCCTTAACGGAAATTATTTGTAACTTTCGACAAGTAGAACAATGAATGGAACAGGTAGACGGTTGAAATCATTGTATATATTGCTTCTATATAGTCTAAGAAACATATATGCAAAGCATCCAAACAGTACAATTCGCCAATTTTTTGTTCTTCAAGTTTAAGTAAACTACGATCCCCATTGTTAATCCCTTAACGGAAATTATTTGTAACTTTCGACAAGTAGAGCAATGAATGGAACAGGTAGACGGTTGAAATCATTGTATATATTGCTTCTATATAGTCTAAGAAACATATATGCAAAGCATCCAAACAGTACAATTCGACAATTTTTTGCTCTTCAAGTTTAAGTGAACTACGAGCCCCATTGTTAAACCCTTAACGGAAATTATTTGTAACTTTCGACAAGTAGAACAATGAATGGAACAGGTAGACGGTTGAAATCATTGTATATATTGCTTCTATATAGTCTAAGAAACATATATGCAAAGCATCCAAACAGTACAATTCGCCAATTTTTTGTTCTTCAAGTTTAAGTGAACAATGAGCCCCATTGTTAATCCTTTAAAGGAAATTATTTGTAACTTTCGACAAGTAGAACAATGAATGGAACAGGTAGACGGTTGAAATCTTCGTATATATTGCTTCTATATAGTCTAAGAAACATATATGCAAAGCATCCAAACAGTACAATTCGCCAATTTTTTGTACTACAAGTTTAAGTGAACTACGAGCCCCATTGTTAATTCTTTAAAGGAAATTATTTGTAACTTTCGACAAGTAGAACAATGAATGGAACAGGTAGACGGTTGAAATCTTTGTATATATTGCTTCTATATAGTATAAGAAACATATATGCAAAGCATCCAAACAGTACCATTCGCCAATTTTTTGTTCTTCAAGTTTAAGTGAACAATGAGCCCCATTGTTAATCCTTTATCGGAAATTATTTGTAACTTTCGACAAGTAGAACAATGAATGGAACAGGTAGACGGTTGAAATCTTTGTATACATTGCTTCTATATAGTCTAAGAAACATATATGCAAAGCATCCAAACAGTACAATTCGCCAATTTTTTGTTCTTCAAGTTTAAGTGAACAATGAGCCCCATTGTTAATCCTTTAAAGGAAATTATTTGTAACTTTCGACAAGTAGAACAATGAATGGAACAGGTAGACGGTTGAAATCTTTGTATATATTGCTTCCATATAGTCTAAGAAACATGTACGCAAAGCATCCAAACAGTACCATTCGCCAATTTTTTGTTCTTCAAGTTTAAGTGAACAATAAGCCCCAATGGTTAATCCTTTATCGGAAATTATTTGTAATTTTCGACAAGTAGAACAATGAATGGAACAGGTAGACGGTTGAAATCTTTGTATATATTGCTTCTATATAGTCTAAGAAACATATATGCAAAGCATCCAACCAGTACAATTCGCCAATTTATTGTTCTTCAAGTTTAAGTGAACAACGAGCCCCATTGTTAATCCTTTAAAGGATATTATTTGTAACTTTCGACAAGTAGAACAATAAATGGAACAGGTAGACGGTTGAAATCTTTGTATATATTGCTTCTATATAGTCTAAGAAACATATATGCAAAGCATCCAAACAGTACAATTCGCCAATTTTTTGTTCTTCAAGTTTAAGTGAACAATGAGCCCCAATGGTTAATCCTTTATCGGAAATTATTTGTAAATTTCGACAAGTAGAACAATGAATGGAACAGGTAGCCGGTTGAAATCTTTGTATATATTGCTTCCATATAGTCTAAGAAACATGTACGCAAAGCATCCAAACAGTACCATTCGCCAATTTTTTGTTCTTCAAGTTTAAGTGAACAATGAGCCCCATTGTTAATCCTTTAAAGGAAATTATTTGTAACTTTCGACAAGTAGGACAATGAATGGAACAGGTAGACGGTTGAAATCTTTGTATATAATGCTTCTATATAGTCTAAGAAACATATATGCAAAGCATCCAAACTGTACAATTCGCCAATTTTTTGTTCTTCAAGTTTAAGTGAACAATGAGCCCCAATGGTTAATCCTTTATCGGTAATTATTTGTAACTTTCGACAAGTAGAACAATGAATGGAACAGGTAGACGGTTGAAATCCTTGTATATATTGCTTCCATATAGTCTAAGAAACATGTACGCAAAGCATCCAAACAGTACCATTCGCCAATTTTTTGTCCTTCAAGTTTAAGTGAACAATGAGCCCCATTGTTAATCCTTTATCGGAAATTATTTGTAACTTTCGACAAGTAGAACAATGAATGGAACAGGTAGACGGTTGAAATCTTTGTATATATTGCTTCTATATAGTCTAAGAAACATATATGCAAAGCATCCAAACAGTACAATTCGCCAATTTTTTTTTCTTCAAGTTTAAGTGAACAATGAGCCCCAATGGTTAATCCTTTATCGGTAATTATTTGTAACTTTCGACAAGTAGAACAATGAATGGAACAGGTAGACGGTTGAAATCATTGTATATATTGCTTCTATATAGTCTAAGAAACATATATGCAAAGCATCCAAACAGTACAATTCGACAATTTTTTGCTCTTCAAGTTTAAGTGAACTACGAGCCCCATTGTTAAACCCTTAACGGAAATTATTTGTAACTTTCGACAAGTAGAACAATGAATGGAACAGGTAGACGGTTGAAATCATGGTATATATTGCTTCTATATAGTCTAAGAAACATATATGCAAAGCATCCAAACAGTACAATTCGCCAATTTTTTGTTCTTCAAGTTTAAGTGAACAATGAGCCCCATTGTTAATCCTTTAAAGGAAATTATTTGTAAGTTTCGACAAGTAGAACAATGAATGGAACAGGTAGACGGTTGAAATCTTTGTATATATTGTTTCTATATAGTCTAAGAAACATATATGCAAAGCATCCAAACAGTACAATTCGCCAATTTTTTGTTCTTCAAGTTTAAGTGAACAATGAGCCCCATTGTTAATCCTTTAATGGAAATTATTTGTAACTTTCGACAAGTAGAACAATGAATGGAACAGGTAGAGGGTTGAAATCATTGTATATATTGCTTCTACATAGTCTAAGAAACATATATGCAAAGCATCCAAACAGTACAATTCGCCAATATATTGTTCTTCAAGTTTAAGTGAACAACGAGCCCCATTGTTAATCCTTTAAAGGAAATTATTTGTAAATTTCGACAAGTAGAACAATGATTGGAACACGTAGACGGTTGAAATCTTTGAATATATTGCTTCCATATAGTCTAAAAAACATATATCCAAAGCATCCAAACAGTCCCATTCGCCAATTTTTTGTTCTTCAAGATTAAGTGAACAATGAGCCCCATTGTTAATCCTTTATCGGAAATTATTTGTAACTTTCTACAAGTAGAACAATGAATAGAACAGGTAGACAGGTGAAATCTTTCTATATATTGCTTCTATATAGTCTAAGAAACTTATATGCAAAGCATCCGAACAGTACAATTCGCCAATTTTTTTTCTTCAAGTTTAAGTGAACTACGAGCCCCATTGTTAATCCTTTAACGGAAATTAATTGTAACATTCTACAAGTAGAACAATGAATGGAACAGGTAGACGGTTGAAATCGTTGTATATATTGCTTCTATATAGTCTAAGAAACATATAGGCAAAGCATTCAAACAGTACAATTCGCCAATTTTTTGTTCTTCAAGTTTAAGTGAACAATGAGCCCCATTGTTAATCCTTTATCGGAAATTATTTGTAACTTTCTACAAGTAGAACAATGAATAGAACAGGTAGACGGGTGAAATCTTTGTATATATTGCTTCTATATAGTCTAAGAAACATATATGCAAAGCATCCAAACAGTACAATTCGCCAATTTTTTGTTCTTCAAGTTTAAGTGAACAATGAGCCCCAATGGTTAATCCTTTATCGGAAATTATTTGTAAATTTCGACAAGTAGAACAATGAATGGAACAGGTAGCCGGTTGAAATCTTTGTATATATTGCTTCTATATAGTCTAAGAAACATATATGCAAAGCATCCAAACAGTACAATTCGCCAATTTATTGTTCTTCAAGTTTAAGTGAACAATGAGCCCCATTGTTAATCCTTTAAAGGAAATTATTTGTAACTTTCAACAAGTAGAACAATGAATGGAACAGGTAGACGGTTGAAATCTTTGTATATATTGCTTCTATATAGTCTAAGAAACATATATGCAAAGCATCCAAACAGTACCATTCGCCAATTATTTGTTCTTCAAGTTTAAGTGAACTACGATCCCCATTGTTAATCCCTTAACGGAAATTATTTGTAACATACGACAAGTAGAGCAATGAATGGAACAGGTAGACGGTTGAAATCATTGTATATATTGCTTCTATATAGTCTAAGAAACATATATGCAAAGCATCCAAACAGTACAATTCGCCAATTTTTTGTTCTTCAATTTTAAGTGAACAATGAGCCCCATTGTTAATTCTTTAAAGGAAATTATTTGTAACTTTCGACAAGTAGAACAATGAATGGAACAGGTAGACGGTTGAAATCTTTGTATATATTGCTTCTATATAGTATAAGAAACATATATGCAAAGTATCCAAACAGTACCATTCGCCAATTTTTTGTTCTTCAAGGTTAAGTGAACAATGAGCCCCATTGTTAATCCTTTATCGGAAATTATTTGTAACTTTCGACAAGTAGAACAATGAATGGAACAGGTAGACGGTTGAAATCTTTGTATACATTGCTTCTATATAGTCTAAGAAACATATATGCAAAGCATCCAAACAGTACCATTCGCCACTTTTTTGTTCTTCAAGTTTAAGAGAACAACGCGCCCCATTGTTAATCCTTTAAAGGAAATTATTTGTAAATTTCGACAAGTAGAACAATGATTGGAACACGTAGACGGTTGAAATCTTTGTATATATTGCTTCCATATAGTCTAAGAAACATGTACGCAAAGCATCCAAACAGTACCATTCGCCAATTTTTTGTTCTTCAAGTTTAAGTAAACTACGATCCCCATTGTTAATCCCTTAACGGAAATTATTTGTAACTTTCGACAAGTAGAACAATGAATGGAACAGGTAGACGGTTGAAATCATTGTATATATTGCTTCTATATAGTCTACGAAATATATATGCAAAGCATCCAAACAGTAACAATCGCCAATTTTTTGATCTTCAAGTTTAAGTGAACAGCGAGCCCCATTGATAATCATGAAATGGAAATTATTTGTAACTTTCTACAAGTAGAACAATGAATAGTACAGGTAGACGGGTGAAATCTTTCTATATATTGCTTCTAAATAGTCTAAGAAACATCTATGCAAAGCATCCAAACAGTACAATTCGCCAATTTTTTGTTCTTCAAGTTTAAGTGAACTACGAGCCCCATTGTTAATCCTTTAAAGGAAATTATTTGTAAATTTCGACAAGTAGAACAATGAATGGATCATGTAGACGGTTGAAAAAATTGTATATATTGCTTCTATATAGTCTACGAAATATATATGCAAAGCATCCAAACAGTACAATTCGCCAATTTTTTGTACTTCAAGTTTAAGTGAACTACGAGCCCCATTGTTAATCCTTTAACGGAAATTAATTGTAAATTTCGACAAGTAGAACAACGAATGGAACAGGTAGACGGTTGAAATCTTTGTATATATTGCTTCTATATAGTCTAAGAAACATATATGCAAAGCATCCAAACAGTACAATTCGCCAATTTTTTGTTCTTCAAGTTTAAGTAAACTACGATCCCCATTGTTAATCCTTTAAAGGAAATTATTTGTAAATTTCGGCAAGTAGAACAATGAATGGAATAGGTAGACGGTTGAAATCATTGTATATATTGCTTCTATATAGTCTAAGAAACATATATGCAAAGCATCCAAACAGTACAATTCGCCAATTTTTTGTTCTTCAAGTTTAAGTGAACAATGAGCCCCAATGGTTAATCCTTTATCGGAAAATATTTGTAAATTTCGACAAGTAGAACAATGAATGGAACAGGCAGCCGGTTGAAATCTTTGTATATATTGCTTCTATATAGTCTAAGAAACATATATGCAAAGCATCCAAACAGTACAATTCGCCAATTTTTTGTTCTTCAAGTTTGAGTAAACTACGATCCCCATTGTTAATCCTTTAAAGGAAATTATTTGTAAATTTCGGCAAGTAGAACAATGAATGGAATAGGTAGACGGTTGAAATCATTGTATATATTGCTTCTATATAGTCTAAGAAACATATATGCAAAGCATCCAAACAGTACAATTCGCCAATTTTTTGTTCTTCAAGTTTAAGTGAACTACGAGCCCCATTGTTCATCCTTTAAAGGAAATTATTTGTAAATTTCGACAAGTAGAACAATGAATGGATCATGTAGACGGTTGAAAAAATTGTATATATTGCTTCTATATAGTCTACGAAATATATATGCAAAGCATCCAAACAGTACAATTCGCCAATTTTTTGTACTTCAAGTTTAAGTGAACTACGAGCCCCATTGTTAATCCTTTAACGGAAATTAATTGTAAATTTCGACAAGTAGAACAATGAATGGAACAGGTAGACGGTTGAAATCTTTGTATATATTGCTTCTATATAGTCCAAGAAACATATGTGCAAAGCATCCAAACAGTACAATTCGACAATTTTTTGCACTTCAAGTTTAAGTGAACTACGAGCCCCATTGTTAATCCTTTAAAGGAAATTATTTGTAAATTTCGGCAAGTAGAACAATGAATGGAATAGGTAGACGGTTGAAATCATTGTATATATTGCTTCTATATAGTCTAAGAAACATATATGCAAAGCATCCAAACAGTACAATTCGCCAATTTTTTGTTCTTCAAGTTTAAGTGAACTACGAGCCCCATTGTTAATCCTTTAAAGGAAATTATTTGTAACTTTCGACAAGTAGAACAATGAATGGAGCAGGTAGACGGTTGAAATGTTTGTATATATTGCTTCTATATAGTCTAAGAAACATATATGCAAAGCATCCAAACAGTACAATTCGCCAATTTTTTGTTCTTCAAGTTTAAGTGAACAATGAGCCCCAATGGTTAATCCTTTATCGGAAATTATTTGTAAATTTCGACAAGTAGAACAATGAATGGAACAGGTAGCCGGTTGAAATCTTTGTATATATTGCTTCTATATAGTCTAAGAAACATATATGCAAAAGCATCCAAACAGTACAATTCGCCAATTTTTTGTTCTTCAAGATTAAGTAAACTACGATCCCCATTGTTAATCCCTTAACGGAAATTATTTGTAACTTTCGACAAGTAGAGCAATGAATGGAACAGGTAGACGGTTGAAATCATTGTATATATTGCTTCTATATAGTCTAAGAAACATATATGCAAAGCATCCAAACAGTACAATTCGACAATTTTTTGCTCTTCAAGTTTAAGTGAACTACGAGCCCCATTGTTAATCCTTTAAAGGAAATTATTTGTAAATTTCGGCAAGTAGAACAATGAATGGAATAGGTAGACGGTTGAAATCATTGTATATATTGCTTCTATATAGTCTAAGAAACATATATGCAAAGCATCCAACCAGTACAATTCGCCAATTTATTGTTCTTCAAGTTTAAGTGAACAACGAGCCCCATTGTTAATCCTTTAAAGGAAATTATTTGTAAATTTCGACAAGTAGAACAATGAATGGAACAGGTAGACGGTTGAAATGTTTGTATATATTGCTTCTATATAGTCTAAGAAACATATATGCAAAGCATCCAAACAGTACAATTCGCCAATTTTTTGTTCTTCAAGTTTAAGTGAACAATGAGCCCCAATGGTTAATCCATTATCGGAAATTATTTGTAAATTTCGACAAGTAGAACAATGAATGGAACAGGTAGCCGGTTGAAATCTTTGTATATATTGCTTCTATATAGTCTAAGAAACATATATGCAAAGCATCCAAACAGTACAATTCGCCAATTTTTTGTTCTTCAAGTTTAAGTGAACTACGAGCCCCATTGTTAATCCTTTAAAGGAAATTATTTGTAAATTTCGACAAGTAGAACAATGAATGGATCATGTAGACGGTTGAATTCATTGTATATATTGCTTCTATATAGTCTAAGAAACATATGTGCAAAGCATCCAAACAGTACAATTCGACAATTTTTTGCTCTTCAAGTTTAAGTGAACTACGAGCCCCATTGTTAATCCTTTAAAGGAAATTATTTGTAAATTTCGGCAAGTAGAACAATGAATGGAATAGGTAGACGGTTGAAATCATTGTATATATTGCTTCTATATAGTCTAAGAAACATATATGCAAAGCATCCAAACAGTACAATTCGCCAATTTTTTGTTCTTCAAGTTTAAGTGAACTACGAGCCCCATTGTTAATCCTTTAAAGGAAATTATTTGTAACTTTCGACAAGTAGAACAATGAATGGAACAGGTAGACGGTTGAAATGTTTGTATATATTGCTTATATATAGTCTAAGAAACATATATGCAAAGCATCCAAACAGTACAATTCGCCAATTTTTTGTTCTTCAAGTTTAAGTGAACAATGAGCCCCAATGGTTAATCCTTTATCGGAAATTATTTGTAAATTTCGACAAGTAGAACAATGAATGGAACAGGTAGCCGGTTGAAATCTTTGTATATATTGCTTCTATATAGTCTAAGAAACATATATGCAAAAGCATCCAAACAGTACAATTCGCCAATTTTTTGTTCTTCAAGATTAAGTAAACTACGATCCCCATTGTTAATCCCTTAACGGAAATTATTTGTAACTTTCGACAAGTAGAGCAATGAATGGAACAGGTAGACGGTTGAAATCATTGTATATATTGCTTCTATATAGTCTAAGAAACATATATGCAAAGCATCCAAACAGTACAATTCGACAATTTTTTGCTCTTCAAGTTTAAGTGAACTACGAGCCCCATTGTTAATCCTTTAAAGGAAATTATTTGTAAATTTCGGCAAGTAGAACAATGAATGGAATAGGTAGACGGTTGAAATCATTGTATATATTGCTTCTATATAGTCTAAGAAACATATATGCAAAGCATCCAAACAGTGCCATTCGCCAATTTTTTGTTCTTCAAGTTTAAGTGAACAATGAGCCCCATTGTTAATCCTTTATCGGAAATTATTTGTAACTTTCGACAAGTAGAACAATGAATGGAACAGGTAGACGGTTGAAATCTTTGTATATATTGCTTCTATATAGTCTAAGAAACATATATGCAAAGCATCCAAACAGTACAATTCGCCAATTTTTTGTTCTTCAAGTTTAAGTGAACAATGAGCCCCAATGGTTAATCCTTTATCGGAAATTATTTGTAAATTTCGACAAGTAGAACAATGAATGGAATAGGTAGACGGTTGAAATCATTGTATATATTGCTTCTATATAGTCTAAGAAACATTATGCAAAGCATCCAAACAGTACAATTCGCCAATTTTTTGTTCTTCAAGTTTAAGTGAACTACGAGCCCCATTGTTAATCCCTTAACGGAAATTATTTGTAAATTTCGACAAGTAGAACAATGAATGGAACAGGTAGACGGTTGAAATCTTTGTATATATTGCTTCTATATAGTCTAAGAAACATATATGCAAAGCATCCAAACAGTACAATTCGCCAATTTTTTGTTCTTCAAGTTTAAGTGAACAATGAGCCCCAATGGTTAATCCTTTATCGGAAATTATTTGTAAATTTCGACAAGTAGAACAATGAATGGAACAGGTAGCCGGTTGAAATCTTTGTATATATTGCTTCTATATAGTCTAAGAAACATATATGCAAAAGCATCCAAACAGTACAATTCGCCAATTTTTTGTTCTTCAAGATTAAGTAAACTACGATCCCCATTGTTAATCCCTTAACGGAAATTATTTGTAAATTTCGACAAGTAGAACAATGAATGGAACAGGTAGACGGTTGAAATCTTTGTATATATTGCTTCTATATAGTCTAAGAAACATATATGCAAAGCATCCAACCAGTACAATTCGCCAATTTATTGTTCTTCAAGTTTAAGTGAACAACGAGCCCCATTGTTAATCCTTTAAAGGAAATTATTTGTAAATTTCGACAAGTAGAACAATGAATGGAACAGGTAGACGGTTGAAATGTTTGTATATATTGCTTCTATATAGTCTAAGAAACATATATGCAAAGCATCCAAACAGTACAATTCGCCAATTTTTTGTTCTTCAAGTTTAAGTGAACAATGAGCCCCAATGGTTAATCCATTATCGGAAATTATTTGTAAATTTCGACAAGTAGAACAATGAATGGAACAGGTAGCCGGTTGAAATCTTTGTATATATTGCTTCTATATAGTCTAAGAAACATATATGCAAAGCATCCAAACAGGACAATTCGCCAATTTTTTGTTCTTCAAGTTTAAGTGAACTACGAGCCCCATTGTTAATCCTTTAAAGGAAATTATTTGTAAATTTCGACAAGTAGAACAATGAATGGATCATGTAGACGGTTGAATTCATTGTATATATTGCTTCTATATAGTCTAAGAAACATATGTGCAAAGCATCCAAACAGTACAATTCGACAATTTTTTGCTCTTCAAGTTTAAGTGAACTACGAGCCCCATTGTTAATCCTTTAAAGGAAATTATTTGTAAATTTCGGCAAGTAGAACAATGAATGGAATAGGTAGACGGTTGAAATCATTGTATATATTGCTTCTATATAGTCTAAGAAACATATATGCAAAGCATCCAAACAGTACAATTCGCCAATTTTTTGTTCTTCAAGTTTAAGTGAACTACGAGCCCCATTGTTAATCCTTTAAAGGAAATTATTTGTAACTTTCGACAAGTAGAACAATGAATGGAACAGGTAGACGGTTGAAATGTTTGTATATATTGCTTCTATATAGTCTAAGAAACATATATGCAAAGCATCCAAACAGTACAATTCGCCAATTTTTTGTTCTTCAAGTTTAAGTGAACAATGAGCCCCAATGGTTAATCCTTTATCGGAAATTATTTGTAAATTTCGACAAGTAGAACAATGAATGGAACAGGTAGCCGGTTGAAATCTTTGTATATATTGCTTCTATATAGTCTAAGAAACATATATGCAAAAGCATCCAAACAGTACAATGCGCCAATTTTTTGTTCTTCAAGATTAAGTAAACTACGATCCCCATTGTTAATCCCTTAACGGAAATTATTTGTAACTTTCGACAAGTAGAGCAATGAATGGAACAGGTAGACGGTTGAAATCATTGTATATATTGCTTCTATATAGTCTAAGAAACATATATGCAAAGCATCCAAACAGTACAATTCGACAATTTTTTGCTCTTCAAGTTTAAGTGAACTACGAGCCCCATTGTTAATCCTTTAAAGGAAATTATTTGTAAATTTCGGCAAGTAGAACAATGAATGGAATAGGTAGACGGTTGAAATCATTGTATATATTGCTTCTATATAGTCTAAGAAACATATATGCAAAGCATCCAAACAGTGCCATTCGCCAATTTTTTGTTCTTCAAGTTTAAGTGAACAATGAGCCCCATTGTTAATCCTTTATCGGAAATTATTTGTAACTTTCGACAAGTAGAACAATGAATGGAACAGGTAGACGGTTGAAATCTTTGTATATATTGCTTCTATATAGTCTAAGAAACATATATGCAAAGCATCCAAACAGTACAATTCGCCAATTTTTTGTTCTTCAAGTTTAAGTGAACAATGAGCCCCAATGGTTAATCCTTTATCGGAAATTATTTGTAAATTTCGACAAGTAGAACAATGAATGGAATAGGTAGACGTTTGAAATCATTGTATATATTGCTTCTATATAGTCTAAGAAACATATATGCAAAGCATCCAAACAGTACAATTCGCCAATTTTTTGTTCTTCAAGTTTAAGTGAACTACGAGCCCCATTGTTAATCCTTTAGAGGAAATTATTTGTAAATTTCGGCAAGTAGAACAATGAATGGAATAGGTAGACGGTTGAAATCATTGTATATATTGCTTCTATATAGTCTAAGAAACATATATGCAAAGCATCCAAACAGTACAATTCGCCAATTTTTTGTTCTTCAAGTTTAAGTGAACTACGAGCCCCATTGTTAATCCTTTAAAGGAAATTATTTGTAAATTTCGACAAGTAGAACAATGAATGGATCATGTAGACGGTTGAAAAAATTGTATATATTGCTTCTATATAGTCTACGAAATATATATGCAAAGCATCCAAACAGTACAATTCGCCAATTTTTTGTACTTCAAGTTTAAGTGAACTACGAGCCCCATTGTTAATCCTTTAACGGAAATTAATTGTAAATTTCGACAAGTAGAACAATGAATGGAACAGGTAGACGGTTGAAATCTTTGTATATATTGCTTCTATATAGTCTAAGAAACATATATGCAAAGCATCCAACCAGTACAATTCGCCAATTTATTGTTCTTCAAGTTTAAGTGAACAACGAGCCCCATTGTTAATCCTTTAAAGGAAATTATTTGTAAATTTCGACAAGTAGAACAATGAATGGAACAGGTAGACGGTTGAAATGTTTGTATATATTGCTTCTATATAGTCTAAGAAACATATATGCAAAGCATCCAAACAGTACAATTCGCCAATTTTTTGTTCTTCAAGTTTAAGTGAACAATGAGCCCCAATGGTTAATCCATTATCGGAAATTATTTGTAAATTTCGACAAGTAGAACAATGAATGGAACAGGTAGCCGGTTGAAATCTTTGTATATATTGCTTCTATATAGTCTAAGAAACATATATGCAAAGCATCCAAACAGTACAATTCGCCAATTTTTTGTTCTTCAAGTTTAAGTGAACTACGAGCCCCATTGTTAATCCTTTAAAGGAAATTATTTGTAAATTTCGACAAGTAGAACAATGAATGGATCATGTAGACGGTTGAATTCATTGTATATATTGCTCCTATATAGTCTAAGAAACATATGTGCAAAGCATCCAAACAGTACAATTCGACAATTTTTTGCTCTTCAAGTTTAAGTGAACTACGAGCCCCATTGTTAATCCTTTAAAGGAAATTATTTGTAAATTTCGGCAAGTAGAACAATGAATGGAATAGGTAGACGGTTGAAATCATTGTATATATTGCTTCTATATAGTCTAAGAAACATATATGCAAAGCATCCAAACAGTACAATTCGCCAATTTTTTGTTCTTCAAGTTTAAGTGAACTACGAGCCCCATTGTTAATCCTTTAAAGGAAATTATTTGTAACTTTCGACAAGTAGAACAATGAATGGAACAGGTAGACGGTTGAAATGTTTGTATATATTGCTTCTATATAGTCTAAGAAACATATATGCAAAGCATCCAAACAGTACAATTCGCCAATTTTTTGTTCTTCAAGTTTAAGTGAACAATGAGCCCCAATGGTTAATCCTTTATCGGAAATTATTTGTAAATTTCGACAAGTAGAACAATGAATGGAACAGGTAGCCGGTTGAAATCTTTGTATATATTGCTTCTATATAGTCTAAGAAACATATATGCAAAAGCATCCAAACAGTACAATTCGCCAATTTTTTGTTCTTCAAGATTAAGTAAACTACGATCCCCATTGTTAATCCCTTAACGGAAATTATTTGTAACTTTCGACAAGTAGAGCAATGAATGGAACAGGTAGACGGTTGAAATCATTGTATATATTGCTTCTATATAGTCTAAGAAACATATATGCAAAGCATCCAAACAGTACAATTCGACAATTTTTTGCTCTTCAAGTTTAAGTGAACTACGAGCCCCATTGTTAATCCTTTAAAGGAAATTATTTGTAAATTTCGGCAAGTAGAACAATGAATGGAATAGGTAGACGGTTGAAATCATTGTATATATTGCTTCTATATAGTCTAAGAAACATATATGCAAAGCATCCAAACAGTGCCATTCGCCAATTTTTTGTTCTTCAAGTTTAAGTGAACAATGAGCCCCATTGTTAATCCTTTATCGGAAATTATTTGTAACTTTCGACAAGTAGAACAATGAATGGAACAGGTAGACGGTTGAAATCTTTGTATACATTGCTTCTATATAGTCTAAGAAACATATATGCAAAGCATCCAAACAGTACCATTCGCCACTTTTTTGTTCTTCAAGTTTAAGAGAACAACGCGCCCCATTGTTAATCCTTTAAAGGAAATTATTTGTAATTTTCGACAAGTAGAACAATGAATGGAACAGGTAGACGGTTGAAATCTTTGTATATATTGCTTCTATATAGTCTAAGAAACATATATGCAAAGCATCCAACCAGTACAATTCGCCAATTTATTGTTCTTCAAGTTTAAGTGAACAACGAGCCCCATTGTTAATCCTTTAAAGGAAATTATTTGTAACTTTCGACAAGTAGAACAATGAATGGAACAGGTAGACGGTTGAAATCTTTGTATATATTGCTTCTATATAGTCTAAGAAACATATATGCAAAGCATCCAAACAGTACAATTCGCCAATTTTTTGTTCTTCAAGTTTAAGTGAACAATGAGCCCCAATGGTTAATCCTTTATCGGAAATTATTTGTAAATTTCGACAAGTAGAACAATGAATGGAACAGGTAGCCGGTTGAAATCTTTGTATATATTGCTTCTATATAGTCTAAGAAACATATATGCAAAGCATCCAAACAGTACAATTCGCCAATTTATTGTTCTTCAAGTTTAAGTGAACAATGAGCCCCATTGTTAATCCTTTAAAGGAAATTATTTGTAACTTTCAACAAGTAGAACAATGAATGGAACAGGTAGACGGTTGAAATCATTGTATATATTGCTTCTATATAGTCTAAGAAACATATATGCAAAGCATCCAAACAGTACAATTCGCCAATATTTTGTTCTTCAAGTTTAAGTGAACAATGAGCCCCATTGTTAATCCTTTATAGGAAATTATTTGTAACTTTCGACAAGTAGAACAATGAATGGAACAGGTAGACGGTTGAAATCTTTGTATATATTGCTTCTATATAGTATAAGAAACATATATGCAAAGCATCCAAACAGTACCATTCGCCAATTTTTTGTTCTTCAAGTTTAAGTGAACAATGAGCCCCATTGTTAATCCTTTAAAGGAAATTATTTGTAACTTTCGACAAGTAGAACAATGAATGGAACAGGTAGACGGTTGAAATCATTGCATATATTGCTTCTATATAGTCTAAGAAACATATATGCAAAGCATCCAAACAGTACAATTCGCCAATTTTTTGTTCTTCAAGTTTAAGTGAACAATGAGCCCCATTGTTAATTCTTTAAAGGAAATTATTTGTAACTTTCGACAAGTAGAACAATGAATGGAACAGGTAGACGGTTGAAATCTTTGTATATATTGCTTCTATATAGTCTAAGAAACATATATGCAAAGCATCCAAACAGTACAATTCGCCAATTTTTTGTTCTTCAAGTTTAAGTGAACAATGAGCCCAAATGGTTAATCCTTTATCGGAAATTATTTGTAATTTTCGACAAGTAGAACAATGAATGGAACAGTTAGACGGCTGAAATATTTGTATATATTGCTTCTATATAATCTAAGAAACATATATGCAAAGCATCTAAACAGTAACAATCGCCAATTTTTTGATCTTCAAGTTTAAGTGAACAGCGAGCCCCATTGATAATCATGAAATGGAAATTATTTGTAACTTTCTACAAGTAGAACAATGAATAGTACAGGTAGACGGGTGAAATCTTTCTATATATTGCTTCTAAATAGTCTAAGAAACATCTATGCAAAGCATCCAAACAGTACAATTCGCCAATTTTTTGTTCTTCAAGTTTAAGTGAACTACGAGCCCCATTGTTAATCCTTTAAAGGAAATTATATGAAATTTCGACAAGTAGAACAATGAATGGATCATGTAGACGGTTGAAAAAATTGTATATATTGCTTCTATATAGTCTACGAAACATATATGCAAAGCATCCAAACAGTACAATTCGCCAATTTTTTGTACTACAAGTTTAAGTGAACTACGAGCCCCATTGTTAATCCTTTAACGGAAATTAATTGTAAATTTCGACAAGTAGAACAATGAATGGAACAGGTAGACGGTTGAAATCATTGTATATATTGCTTCTATATAGTCTAAGAAACATATATGCAAAGTATCCAAACAGTACAATTCGCCAATTTTTTGTTCTTCAAGTTTAAGTGAACAATGAGCCCCATTGTTTATCCTTTAAAGGAAATTATTTGTAACTTTCGACAAGTAGAACAATGAATGGAACAGGTAGACGGTTGAAATCTCTGTATATATTGCTTCTATATAGTCTAAGAAACATATTTGCAAAGCATCCAAACAGTGCCATTCGCCAATTTTTTGTTCTTCAAGTTTAAGTGAACAATGAGCCCCATTGTTAATCCTTTATCGGAAATTATTTGTAACTTTCGACAAGTAGAACAATGAATGGAACAGGTAGACGGTTGAAATCTTTGTATATATTGCTTCTATATAGTCTAAGAAACATATATGCAAAGTATCCAAACAGTACAATTCGCCAATTTTTTGTTCTTCAAGTTTAAGTGAACAATAAGCCCCATTGTTAATCCTTTACAGGAAATTATTTGTAACTTTCGACAAGTAGAACAGTGAATGGAACAGGTAGACGGTTGAAATCTCTGTATATATTGCTTCTATATAGTCTAAGAAACATATATGCAAAGCATCCAAACAGTGCCATTCGCCAATTTTTTGTTCTTCAAGTTTAAGTGAACAATGAGCCCCATTGTTAATCCTTTATCGGAAATTATTTGTAACTTTTCACAAGTAGAACAATGAATGGAACACGTAGACGGTTGAAATCTTTGTATATATTGCTTCCATATAGTCTAAGAAACATGTACGCAAAGCATCCAAACAGTACCATTCGCCAATTTTTTGTTCTTCAAGTTTAAGTGAACAATGAGCCACAATGGTTAATCCTTTATCGGAAATTATTTGTAATTTTCGACAAGTAGAACAATGAATGGAACCGTTAGACGGTTGTAATATTTGTATATATTGCTTCTATATAATCTAAGAAACATATATGCAAAGCATCTAAACAGTAACAATCGCCAATTTTTTGATCTTCAAGTTTAAGTGAACAGCGAGCCCCATTGATAATCATGAAATGGAAATTATTTGTAACTTTCTACAAGTAGAACAATGAATAGTACAGGTAGACGGGTGAAATCTTTCTATATATTGCTTCTAAATAGTCTAAGAAACATCTATGCAAAGCATCCAATCAGTACAATTCGCCAATTTTTTGTTCTTCAAGTTTAAGTGAACAATGAGCCCCATTGTTAATCCTTTAAAGGAAATTATTTGTAACTTTCGACAAGTAGAACAATGAATGGAACAGGTAGACGGTTGAAATCTTTGTATATATTGCTTCTATATAGTCTAAGAAACATATATGCAAAGCATCCAAACAGTGCCATTCGCCAATTTTTTGTTCTTCAAGTTTAAGTGAACAATGAGCCCCATTGTTAATCCTTTATCGGAAATTATTTGTAACTTTCGACAAGTAGAACAATGAATGGAACAGGTAGACGGTTGAAATCTCTGTATATATTGCTTCTATATAGTCTAAGAAACATATATGCAAAGCATCCAAACAGTGCCATTCGCCAATTTTTTGTTCTTCAAGTTTAAGTGAACAATGAGCCCCATTGTTAATCCTTTATCGGAAATTATTTGTAACTTTCGACAAGTAGAACAATGAATGGAACACGTAGACGGTTGAAATCTTTGTATATATTGCTTCCATATAGTCTAAGAAACATGTACGCAAAGCATCCAAACAGTACCATTCGCCAATTTTTTGTTCTTCAAGTTTAAGTGAACAATGAGCCCCAATGGTTAATCCTTTATCGGAAATTATTTGTAACTTTCGACAAGTAGAACAATGAATGGAACAGTTAGACGGTTGTAATATTTGTATATATTGCTTCTATATAATCTAAGAAACATATATGCAAAGCATCTAAACAGTAACAATCGCCAATTTTTTGATCTTCAAGTTTAAGTGAACAGCGAGCCCCATTGATAATCATGAAATGGAAATTATTTGTAACTTTCTACAAGTAGAACAATGAATAGTACAGGTAGACGGGTGAAATCTTTCTATATATTGCTTCTAAATAGTCTAAGAAACATCTATGCAAAGCATCCAAACAGTACAATTCGCCAATTTTTTGTTCTTCTAGTTTAAGTGAACAATGAGCCCCATTGTTAATCCTTTAAAGGAAATTATTTGTAACTTTCGACAAGTAGAACAATGAATGGAACAGGTAGACGGTTGAAATCTTTGTATATATTGCTTCTATATAGTCTAAGAAACATATATGCAAAGCATCCAAACAGTACAATTCGCCAATTTTTTGTTCTTCAAGTTTAAGTGAACAATGAGCCCCAATGGTTAATCCTTTATCGGAAATTATTTGTAAATTTCGACAAGTAGAACAATGAATGGAACAGGTAGCCGGTTGAAATCTTTGTATATATTGCTTCTATATAGTCTAAGAAACATATATGCAAAGCATCCAAACAGTACAATTCGCCAATTTATTGTTCTTCAAGTTTAAGTGAACAATGAGCCCCATTGTTAATCCTTTAAAGGAAATTATTTGTAACTTTCAACAAGTAGAACAATGAATGGAACAGGTAGACGGTTGAAATCTTTGTATATATTGCTTCTATATAGTCTAAGAAACATATATGCAAAGCATCCAAACAGTACCATTCGCCAATTTTTTGTTCTTCAAGTTTAAGTGAACAATGAGCCCCAATGGTTAATCCTTTATCGGAAATTATTTGTAATTTTCGACAAGTAGAACAATGAATGGAACAGTTAGACGGTTGAAATATTTGTATATATTGCTTCTATATAATCTAAGAAACATATATGCAAAGCATCTAAACAGTAACAATCGCCAATTTTTTGATCTTCAAGTTTAAGTGGACAGCGAGCCCCATTGATAATCATGAAATGGAAATTATTTGTAACTTTCTACAAGTAGAACAATGAATAGTACAGGTAGACGGGTGAAATCTTTCTATATATTGCTTCTAAATAGTCTAAGAAACATCTATGCAAAGCATCCAAACAGTACAATTCGCCAATTTTTTGTTCTTCAAGTTTAAGTGAACTACGAGCCCCATTGTTAATCCTTTAAAGGAAATTATATGTAAATTTCGACAAGTAGAACAATGAATGGATCATGTAGACGGTTGAAAAAATTGTATATATTGCTTCTATATAGTCTACGAAACATATATGCAAAGCATCCAAACAGTACAATTCGCCAATTTTTTGTACTACAAGTTTAAGTGAACTACGAGCCCCATTGTTAATCCTTTAACGGAAATTAATTGTAAATTTCGACAAGTAGAACAATGAATGGAACAGGTAGACGGTTGAAATCATTGTATATATTGCTTCTATATAGTCTAATAAACATATATGCAAAGTATCCAAACAGTACAATTCGCCAATTTTTTGTTCTTCAAGATTAAGTGAACAATGAGCCCCATTGTTAATCCTTTAAAGGAAATTATTTGTAACTTTCGACAAGTAGAACAATGAATGGAACAGGTAGACGGTTGAAATCTCTGTATATATTGCTTCTATATAGTCTAAGAAACATATATGCAAAGCATCCAAACAGTGCCATTCGCCAATTTTTTGTTCTTCAAGTTTAAGTGAACAATGAGCCCCATTGTTAATCCTTTATCGGAAATTATTTGTAACTTTCGACAAGTAGAACAATGAATGGAACAGGTAGACGGTTGAAATCTTTGTATATATTGCTTCTATATAGACTACGAAACATATATGCAAAGTATCCAAACAGTACAATTCGCCAATTTTTTGTTCTTCAAGTTTAAGTGAACAATGAGCCCCATTGTTAATCCTTTAAAGGAAATTATTTGTAACTTTCGACAAGTAGAACAATGAATGGAACAGGTAGACGGTTGAAATCTCTGTATATATTGCTTCTATATAGTCTAAGAAACATATATGCAAAGCATCCAAACAGTGCCATTCGCCAATTTTTTGTTCTTCAAGTTTAAGTGAACAATGAGCCCCATTGTTAATCCTTTATCGGAAATTATTTGTAACTTTCGACAAGTAGAACAATGAATGGAACACGTAGACGGTTGAAATCTTTGTATATATTGCTTCCATATAGTCTAAGAAACATGTACGCAAAGCATCCAAACAGTACCATTCGCCAATTTTTTGTTCTTCAAGTTTAAGTGAACAATGAGCCCCAATGGTTAATCCTTTATCGGAAATTATTTGTAATTTTCGACAAGTAGAACAATGAATGGAACAGTTAGACGGTTGTAATATTTGTATATATTGCTTCTATATAATCTAAGAAACATATATGCAAAGCATCTAAACAGTAACAATCGCCAATTTTTTGATCTTCAAGTTTAAGTGAACAGCGAGCCCCATTGATAATCATGAAATGGAAATTATTTGTAACTTTCTACAAGTAGAACAATGAATAGTACTGGTAGACGGGTGAAATCTTTCTATATATTGCTTCTAAATAGTCTAAGAAACATCTATGCAAAGCATCCAAACAGTACAATTCGCCAATTTTTTGTTCTTCAAGTTTAAGTGAACAATGAGCCCCATTGTTAATCCTTTAAAGGAAATTATTTGTAACTTTCGACAAGTAGAACAATGAATGGAACAGGTAGACGGTTGAAATCTTTGTATATATTGCTTCTATATAGTCTAAGAAACATATATGCAAAGCATCCAAACAGTACAATTCGCCAATTTTTTGTTCTTCAAGTTTAAGTGAACAATGAGCCCCAATGGTTAATCCTTTATCGGATATTATTTGTAAATTTCGACAAGTAGAACAATGAATGGAACAGGTAGCCGGTTGAAATCTTTGTATATATTGCTTCTATATAGTCTAAGAAACATATATGCAAAGCATCCAAACAGTACAATTCGCCAATTTATTGTTCTTCAAGTTTAAGTGAACAATGAGCCCCATTATTAATCCTTTAAAGGAAATTATTTGTAACTTTCAACAAGTAGAACAATGAATGGAACAGGTAGACGGTTGAAATCTTTGTATATATTGCTTCTATATAGTCTAAGAAACATATATGCAAAGCATCCAAACAGTACCATTCGCCAATTTTTTGTTCTTCAAGTTTAAGTGAACAATGAGCCCCAATGGTTAATCCTTTATCGGAAATTATTTGTAACTTTCGACAAGTAGAACAATGAATGGAACAGTTAGACGGTTGAAATATTTGTATATATTGCTTCTATATAATCTAAGAAACATATATGCAAAGCATCCAAACAGTACAATTCGCCAATTTATTGTTCTTCAAGTTTAAGTGAACAATGAGCCCCATTATTAATCCTTTAAAGGAAATTATTTGTAACTTTCAACAAGTAGAACAATGAATGGAACAGGTAGACGGTTGAAATCTCTGTATATATTGCTTCTATATAGTCTAAGAAACATATATGCAAAGCATCCAAACAGTGCCATTCGCCAATTTTTTGTTCTTCAAGTTTAAGTGAACAATGAGCCCCATTGTTAATCCTTTATCGGAAATTATTTGTAACTTTCGACAAGTAGAACAATGAATGGAACAGGTAGACGGTTGAAATCTTTGTATATATTGCTTCTATATAGTCTAATAAACATATATGCAAAGTATCCAAACAGTACAATTCGCCAATTTTTTGTTCTTCAAGATTAAGTGAACAATGAGCCCCATTGTTAATCCTTTAAAGGAAATTATTTGTAACTTTCGACAAGTAGAACAATGAATGGAACAGGTAGACGGTTGAAATCTCTGTATATATTGCTTCTATATAGTCTAAGAAACATATATGCAAAGCATCCAAACAGTGCCATTCGCCAATTTTTTGTTCTTCAAGTTCAAGTGAACAATGAGCCCCATTGTTAATCCTTTATCGGAAATTATTTGTAACTTTCGACAAGTAGAACAATGAATGGAACAGGTAGACGGTTGAAATCTTTGTATATATTGCTTCTATATAGACTACGAAACATATATGCAAAGTATCCAAACAGTACAATTCGCCAATTTTTTGTTCTTCAAGTTTAAGTGAACAATGAGCCCCATTGTTAATCCTTTAAAGGAAATTATTTGTAACTTTCGACAAGTAGAACAATGAATGGAACAGGTAGACGGTTGAAATCTCTGTATATATTGCTTCTATATAGTCTAAGAAACATATATGCAAAGCATCCAAACAGTGCCATTCGCCAATTTTTTGTTCTTCAAGTTTAAGTGAACAATGAGCCCCATTGTTAATCCTTTATCGGAAATTATTTGTAACTTTCGACAAGTAGAACAATGAATGGAACACGTAGACGGTTGAAATCTTTGTATATATTGCTTCCATATAGTCTAAGAAACATGTACGCAAAGCATCCAAACAGTACCATTCGCCAATTTTTTGTTCTTCAAGTTTAAGTGAACAATGAGCCCCAATGGTTAATCCTTTATCGGAAATTATTTGTAATTTTCGACAAGTAGAACAATGAATGGAACAGTTAGACGGTTGTAATATTTGTATATATTGCTTCTATATAATCTAAGAAACATATATGCAAAGCATCTAAACAGTAACAATCGCCAATTTTTTGATCTTCAAGTTTAAGTGAACAGCGAGCCCCATTGATAATCATGAAATGGAAATTATTTGTAACTTTCTACAAGTAGAACAATGAATAGTACAGGTAGACGGGTGAAATCTTTCTATATATTGCTTCTAAATAGTCTAAGAAACATCTATGCAAAGCATCCAAACAGTACAATTCGCCAATTTTTTGTTCTTCAAGTTTAAGTGAACAATGAGCCCCATTGTTAATCCTTTAAAGGAAATTATTTGTAACTTTCGACAAGTAGAACAATGAATGGAACAGGTAGACGGTTGAAATCTTTGTATATATTGCTTCTATATAGTCTAAGAAACATATATGCAAAGCATCCAAACAGTACAATTCGCCAATTTTTTGTTCTTCAAGTTTAAGTGAACAATGAGCCCCAATGGTTAATCCTTTATCGGAAATTATTTGTAAATTTCGACAAGTAGAACAATGAATGGAACAGGTAGCCGGTTGAAATCTTTGTATATATTGCTTCTATATAGTCTAAGAAACATATATGCAAAGCATCCAAACAGTACAATTCGCCAATTTATTGTTCTTCAAGTTTAAGTGAACAATGAGCCCCATTATTAATCCTTTAAAGGAAATTATTTGTAACTTTCAACAAGTAGAACAATGAATGGAACAGGTAGACGGTTGAAATCTTTGTATATATTGCTTCTATATAGTCTAAGAAACATATATGCAAAGCATCCAAACAGTACCATTCGCCAATTTTTTGTTCTTCAAGTTTAAGTGAACAATGAGCCCCAATGGTTAATCCTTTATCGGAAATTATTTGTAACTTTCGACAAGTAGAACAATGAATGGAACAGTTAGACGGTTGAAATATTTGTATATATTGCTTCTATATAATCTAAGAAACATATATGCAAAGCATCCAAACAGTACAATTCGCCAATTTATTGTTCTTCAAGTTTAAGTGAACAATGAGCCCCATTATTAATCCTTTAAAGGAAATTATTTGTAACTTTCAACAAGTAGAACAATGAATGGAACAGGTAGACGGTTGAAATCTTTGTATATATTGCTTCTATATAGTCTAAGAAACATATATGCAAAGCATCCAAACAGTACAATTCGCCAATTTATTGTTCTTCAAGTTTAAGTGAACAATGAGCCCCATTATTAATCCTTTAAAGGAAATTATTTGTAACTTTCAACAAGTAGAACAATGAATGGAACAGGTAGACGGTTGAAATCTTTGTATATATTGCTTCTATATAGTCTAAGAAACATATATGCAAAGCATCCAAACAGTACCATTCGCCAATTTTTTGTTCTTCAAGTTTAAGTGAACAATGAGCCCCAATGGTTAATCCTTTATCGGAAATTATTTGTAACTTTCGACAAGTAGAACAATGAATGGAACAGTTAGACGGTTGAAATATTTGTATATATTGCTTCTATATAATCTAAGAAACATATATGCAAAGCATCTAAACAGTAACAATCGCCAATTTTTTGATCTTCAAGTTTAAGTGAACAGCGAGCCCCATTGATAATCATGAAATGGAAATTATTTGTAACTTTCTACAAGTAGAACAATGAATAGTACAGGTAGACGGGTGAAATCTTTCTATATATTGCTTCTAAATAGTCTAAGAAACATCTATGCAAAGCATCCAAACAGTACAATTCGCCAATTTTTTGTTCTTCAAGTTTAAGTGAACTACGAGCCCCATTGTTAATCCTTTAAAGGAAATTATATGTAAATTTCGACAAGTAGAACAATGAATGGATCATGTAGACGGTTGAAAAAATTGTATATATTGCTTCTATATAGTCTACGAAACATATATGCAAAGCATCCAAACAGTGCCATTCGACAATTTTTTGTTCTTCAAGTTTAAGTGAACAATGAGCCCCATTGTTAATCCTTTATCGGAAATTATTTGTAACTTTCGACAAGTAGAACAATGAATGGAACAGGTAGACGGTTGAAATCTCTGTATATATTGCTTCTATGTAGTCTAAGAAACATATATGCAAAGCATCCAAACAGTGCCATTCGCCAATTTTTTGTTATTCAAGTTTAAGTGAACAATGAGCCCCATTGTTAATCCTTTATCGGAAATTATTTGTAACTTTCGACAAGTAGAACAATGAATGGAACACGTAGACGGTTGAAATCTTTGTATATATTGCTTCCATATAGTCTAAGAAACATGTACGCAAAGCATCCAAACAGTACCATTCGCCAATTTTTTGTTCTTCAAGTTTAAGTGAACAATGAGCCCCAATGGTTAATCCTTTATCGGAAATTATTTGTAATTTTCGACAAGTAGAACAATGAATGGAACAGTTAGACGGTTGTAATATTTGTATATATTGCTTCTATATAATCTAAGAAACATATATGCAAAGCATCTAAACAGTAACAATCGCCAATTTTTTGATCTTCAAGTTTAAGTGAACAGCGAGCCCCATTGATAATCATGAAATGGAAATTATTTGTAACTTTCTACAAGTAGAACAATGAATAGTACAGGTAGACGGGTGAAATCTTTCTATATATTGCTTCTAAATAGTCTAAGAAACATCTATGCAAATCATCCAAACAGTACAATTCGCCAATTTTTTGTTCTTCAAGTTTAAGTGAACAATGAGCCCCATTGTTAATCCTTTAAAGGAAATTATTTGTAACTTTCGACAAGTAGAACAATGAATGGAACAGGTAGACGGTTGAAATCTTTGTATATATTGCTTCTATATAGTCTAAGAAACATGTATGCAAAGCATCCAAACAGTACAATTCGCCAATTTTTTGTTCTTCAAGTTTAAGTGAACAATGAGCCCCAATGGTTAATCCTTTATCGGAAATTATTTGTAAATTTCGACAAGTAGAACAATGAATGGAACAGGTAGCCGGTTGAAATCTTTGTATATATTGCTTCTATATAGTCTAAGAAACATATATGCAAAGCATCCAAACAGTACAATTCGCCAATTTATTGTTCTTCAAGTTTAAGTGAACAATGAGCCCCATTATTAATCCTTTAAAGGAAATTATTTGTAACTTTCAACAAGTAGAACAATGAATGGAACAGGTAGACGGTTGAAATCTTTGTATATATTGCTTCTATATAGTCTAAGAAACATATATGCAAAGCATCCAAACAGTACCATTCGCCAATTTTTTGTTCTTCAAGTTTAAGTGAACAATGAGCCCCAATGGTTAATCCTTTATCGGAAATTATTTGTAACTTTCGACAAGTAGAACAATGAATGGAACAGTTAGACGGTTGAAATATTTGTATATATTGCTTCTATATAATCTAAGAAACATATATGCAAAGCATCCAAACAGTACAATACGCCAATTTATTGTTCTTCAAGTTTAAGTGAACAATGAGCCCCATTATTAATCCTTTAAAGGAAATTATTTGTAACTTTCAACAAGTAGAACAATGAATGGAACAGGTAGACGGTTGAAATCTTTGTATATATTGCTTCTATATAGTCTAAGAAACATATATGCAAAGCATCCAAACAGTACAATTCGCCAATTTATTGTTCTTCAAGTTTAAGTGAACAATGAGCCCCATTATTAATCCTTTAAAGGAAATTATTTGTAACTTTCAACAAGTAGAACAATGAATGGAACAGGTAGACGGTTGAAATCTTTGTATATATTGCTTCTATATAGTCTAAGAAACATATATGCAAAGCATCCAAACAGTACCATTCGCCAATTTTTTGTTCTTCAAGTTTAAGTGAACAATGAGCCCCAATGGTTAATCCTTTATCGGAAATTATTTGTAACTTTCGACAAGTAGAACAATGAATGGAACAGTTAGACGGTTGAAATATTTGTATATATTGCTTCTATATAATCTAAGAAACATATATGCAAAGCATCTAAACAGTAACAATCGCCAATTTTTTGATCTTCAAGTTTAAGTGAACAGCGAGCCCCATTGATAATCATGAAATGGAAATTATTTGTAACTTTCTACAAGTAGAACAATGAATAGTACAGGTAGACGGGTGAAATCTTTCTATATATTGCTTCTAAATAGTCTAAGAAACATCTATGCAAAGCATCCAAACAGTACAATTCGCCAATTTTTTGTTCTTCAAGTTTAAGTGAACTACGAGCCCCATTGTTAATCCTCTAAAGGAAATTATATGTAAATTTCGACAAGTAGAACAATGAATGGATCATGTAGACGGTTGAAAAAATTGTATATATTGCTTCTATATAGTCTACGAAACATATATGCAAAGCATCCAAACAGTGCCATTCGACAATTTTTTGTTCTTCAAGTTTAAGTGAACAATGAGCCCCATTGTTAATCCTTTATCGGAAATTATTTGTAACTTTCGACAAGTAGAACAATGAATGGAACAGGTAGACGGTTGAAATCTCTGTATATATTGCTTCTATGTAGTCTAAGAAACATATATGCAAAGCATCCAAACAGTGCCATTCGCCAATTTTTTGTTCTTCAAGTTTAAGTGAACAATGAGCCCCATTGTTAATCCTTTATCGGAAATTATTTGTAACTTTCGACAAGTAGAACAATGAATGGAACACGTAGACGGTTGAAATCTTTGTATATATTGCTTCCATATAGTCTAAGAAACATGTACGCAAAGCATCCAAACAGTACCATTCGCCAATTTTTTGTTCTTCAAGTTTAAGTGAACAATGAGCCCCAATGGTTAATCCTTTATCGGAAATTATTTGTAATTTTCGACAAGTAGAACAATGAATGGAACAGTTAGACGGTTGTAATATTTGTATATATTGCTTCTATATAATCTAAGAAACATATATGCAAAGCATCTAAACAGTAACAATCGCCAATTTTTTGATCTTCAAGTTTAAGTGAACAGCGAGCCCCATTGATAATCATGAAATTGAAATTATTTGTAACTTTCTACAAGTAGAACAATGAATAGTACAGGTAGACGGGTGAAATCTTTCTATATATTGCTTCTAAATAGTCTAAGAAACATCTATGCAAAGCATCCAAACAGTACAATTCGCCAATTTTTTGTTCTTCTAGTTTAAGTGAACAATGAGCCCCATTGTTAATCCTTTAAAGGAAATTATTTGTAACTTTCGACAAGTAGAACAATGAATGGAACAGGTAGACGGTTGAAATCTTTGTATATATTGCTTCTATATAGTCTAAGAAACATATATGCAAAGCATCCAAACAGTACAATTCGCCAATTTTTTGTTCTTCAAGTTTAAGTGAACAATGAGCCCCAATGGTTAATCCTTTATCGGAAATTATTTGTAAATTTCGACAAGTAGAACAATGAATGGAACAGGTAGCCGGTTGAAATCTTTGTATATATTGCTTCTATATAGTCTAAGAAACATATATGCAAAGCATCCAAACAGTACAATTCGCCAATTTATTGTTCTTCAAGTTTAAGTGAACAATGAGCCCCATTGTTAATCCTTTAAAGGAAATTATTTGTAACTTTCAACAAGTAGAACAATGAATGGAACAGGTAGACGGTTGAAATCTTTGCATATATTGCTTCTATATAGTCTAAGAAACATATATGCAAAGCATCCAAACAGTACCATTCGCCAATTTTTTGTTCTTCAAGTTTAAGTGAACAATGAGCCCCAATGGTTAATCCTTTATCGGAAATTATTTGTAATTTTCGACAAGTAGAACAATGAATGGAACAGTTAGACGGTTGAAATATTTGTATATATTGCTTCTATATAATCTAAGAAACATATATGCAAAGCATCTAAACAGTAACAATCGCCAATTTTTTGATCTTCAAGTTTAAGTGAACAATGAGCCCCAATGGTTAATCCTTTATCGGAAATTATTTGTAATTTTCGACAAGTAGAACAATGAATGGAACAGTTAGACGGTTGTAATATTTGTATATATTGCTTCTATATAATCTAAGAAACATATATGCAAAGCATCTAAACAGTAACAATCGCCAATTTTTTGATCTTCAAGTTTAAGTGAACAGCGAGCCCCATTGATAATCATGAAATGGAAATTATTTGTAACTTTCTACAAGTAGAACAATGAATAGTACAGGTAGACGGGTGAAATCTTTCTATATATTGCTTCTAAATAGTCTAAGAAACATCTATGCAAAGCATCCAAACAGTACAATTCGCCAATTTTTTGTTCTTCTAGTTTAAGTGAACAATGAGCCCCATTGTTAATCCTTTAAAGGAAATTATTTGTAACTTTCGACAAGTAGAACAATGAATGGAACAGGTAGACGGTTGAAATCTTTGTATATATTGCTTCTATATAGTCTAAGAAACATATATGCAAAGCATCCAAACAGTACAATTCGCCAATTTTTTGTTCTTCAAGTTTAAGTGAACAATGAGCCCCAATGGTTAATCCTTTATCGGAAATTATTTGTAAATTTCGACAAGTAGAACAATGAATGGAACAGGTAGCCGGTTGAAATCTTTGTATATATTGCTTCTATATAGTCTAAGAAACAAATATGCAAAGCATCCAAACAGTACAATTCGCCAATTTATTGTTCTTCAAGTTTAAGTGAACAATGAGCCCCATTGTTAATCCTTTAAAGGAAATTATTTGTAACTTTCAACAAGTAGAACAATGAATGGAACAGGTAGACGGTTGAAATCTTTGTATATATTGCTTCTATATAGTCTAAGAAACATATATGCAAAGCATCCAAACAGTACCATTCGCCAATTTTTTGTTCTTCAAGTTTAAGTGAACAATGAGCCCCAATGGTTAATCCTTTATCGGAAATTATTTGTAATTTTCGACAAGTAGAACAATGAATGTTACAGTTAGACGGTTGAAATATTTGTATATATTGCTTCTATATAATCTAAGAAACATATATGCAAAGCATCTAAACAGTAACAATCGCCAATTTTTAGATCTTCAAGTTTAAGTGGACAGCGAGCCCCATTGATAATCATGAAATGGAAATTATTTGTAACTTTCTACAAGTAGAACAATGAATAGTACAGGTAGACGGGTGAAATCTTTCTATATATTGCTTCTAAATAGTCTAAGAAACATCTATGCAAAGCATCCAAACAGTACAATTCGCCAATTTTTTGTTCTTCAAGTTTAAGTGAACTACGAGCCCCATTGTTAATCCTTTAAAGGAAATTATATGTAAATTTCGACAAGTAGAACAATGAATGGATCATGTAGACGGTTGAAAAAATTGTATATATTGCTTCTATATAGTCTACGAAACATATATGCAAAGCATCCAAACAGTACAATTCGCCAATTTTTTGTACTACAAGTTTAAGTGAACTACGAGCCCCATTGTTAATCCTTTAACGGAAATTAATTGTAAATTTCGACAAGTAGAACAATGAATGGAACAGGTAGACGGTTGAAATCATTGTATATATTGCTTCTATATAGTCTAATAAACATATATGCAAAGTATCCAAACAGTACAATTCGCCAATTTTTTGTTCTTCAAGATTAAGTGAACAATGAGCCCCATTGTTAATCCTTTAAAGGAAATTATTCGTAACTTTCGACAAGTAGAACAATGAATGGAACAGGTAGACGGGTGAAATCTTTCTATATATTGCTTCTAAATAGTCTAAGAAACATCTATGCAAAGCATCCAAACAGTACAATTCGCCAATTTTTTGTTCTTCAAGTTTAAGTGAACAATGAGCCCCATTGTTAATCCTTTAAAGGAAATTATTTGTAACTTTCGACAAGTAGAACAATGAATGGAACAGGTAGACGGTTGAAATCTTTGTATATATTGCTTCTATATAGTCTAAGAAACATATATGCAAAGCATCCAAACAGTACCATTCGCCAATTTTTTGTTCTTCAAGTTTAAGTGAACAATGAGCCCCAATGGTTAATCCTTTATCGGAAATTATTTGTAATTTTCAACAAGTAGAACAATGAATGGAACAGTTAGACGGTTGAAATATTTGTATATATTGCTTCTATATAATCTAAGAAACATATATGCAAAGCATCTAAACAGTAACAATCGCCAATTTTTTGATCTTCAAGTTTAAGTGAACAGCGAGCCCCATTGATAATCATGAAATGGAAATTATTTGTAACTTTCTACAAGTAGAACAATGAATAGTACAGGTAGACGGGTGAAATCTTTCTATATATTGCTTCTAAATAGTCTAAGAAACATCTATGCAAAGCATCCAAACAGTACAATTCGCCAATTTTTTGTTCTTCAAGTTTAAGTGAACTACGAGCCCCATTGTTAATCCTTTAAAGGAAATTATATGTAAATTTCGACAAGTAGAACAATGAATGGATCATGTAGACGGTTGAAAAAATTGTATATATTGCTTCTATATAGTCTACGAAACATATATGCAAAGCATCCAAACAGTACAATTCGCCAATTTTTTGTACTACAAGTTTAAGTGAACTACGAGCCCCATTGTTAATCCTTTAACGGAAATTAATTGTAAATTTCGACAAGTAGAACAATGAATGGAACAGGTAGACGGTTGAAATCATTGTATATATTGCTTCTATATAGTCTAAGAAACATATATGCAAAGTATCCAAACAGTACAATTCGCCAATTTTTTGTTCTTCAAGATTAAGTGAACAATGAGCCCCATTGTTAATCCTTTAAAGGAAATTATTTGTAACTTTCGACAAGTAGAACAATGAATGGAACAGGTAGACGGTTGAAATCTCTGTATTTATTGCTTCTATATAGTCTAAGAAACATATATGCAAAGCATCCAAACAGTGCCATTCGCCAATTTTTTGTTCTTCAAGTTTAAGTGAACAATGAGCCCCATTGTTAATCCTTTATCGGAAACTATTTGTAACTTTCGACAAGTAGAACAATGAATGGAACAGGTAGACGGTTGAAATCTTTGTATATATTGCTTCTATATAGTCTAAGAAACATATATGCAAAGTATCCAAACAGTACAATTCGCCAATTTTTTGTTCTTCAAGTTTAAGTGAACAATGAGCCCCATTGTTAATCCTTTAAAGGAAATTATTTGTAACTTTCGACAAGTAGAACAATGAATGGAACAGGTAGACGGTTGAAATCTCTGTATATATTGCTTCTATATAGTCTAAGAAACATATATGCAAAGCATCCAAACAGTGCCATTCGCCAATTTTTTGTTCTTCAAGTTTAAGTGAACAATGAGCCCCATTGTTAATCCTTTATCGGAAATTATTTGTAACTTTCGACAAGTAGAACAATGAATGGAACACGTAGACGGTTGAAATCTTTGTATATATTGCTTCCATATAGTCTAAGAAACATGTACGCAAAGCATCCAAACAGTACCATTCGCCAATTTTTTGTTCTTCAAGTTTAAGTGAACAATGTGCCCCAATGGTTAATCCTTTATCGGAAATTATTTGTAATTTTCGACAAGTAGAACAATGAATGGAACTGTTAGACGGTTGTAATATTTGTATATATTGCTTCTATATAATCTAAGAAACATATATGAAAAGCATCTAAACAGTAACAATCGCCAATTTTTTGATCTTCAAGTTTAAGTGAACAGCGAGCCCCATTGATAATCATGAAATGGAAATTATTTGTAACTTTCTACAAGTAGAACAATGAATAGTACAGGTAGACGGGTGAAATCTTTCTATATATTGCTTCTAAATAGTCTAAGAAACATCTATGCAAAGCATCCAAACAGTACAATTCGCCAATTTTTTGTTCTTCAAGTTTAAGTGAACTACGAGCCCCATTGTTAATCCTTTAAAGGAAATTATTTGTAAATTTCGACAAGTAGAACAATGAATGGATCATGTAGACGGTTGAAAAAATTGTATATATTGCTTCTATATAGTCTAAGAAACATATATGCAAAGCATCCAAACAGTACAATTCGCCAATTTATTGTTCTTCAAGTTTAAGTAAACTACGATCCCCATTGTTAATCCCTTAACGGAAATTATTTGTAACTTTCGACAAGTAGAACAATGAATGGAACAGGTAGACGGTTGAAATCATTGTATATATTGCTTCTATATAGTCTAAGAAACATATATGCAAAGCATCCAAACAGTACAATTCGCCAATTTTTTGTTCTTCAAGTTTAAGTAAACTACGATCCCCATTGTTAATCCCTTAACGGAAATTATTTGTAACTTTCGACAAGTAGAACAATGAATGGAACAGGTAGACGGTTGAAATCATTGTATATATTGCTTCTATATAGTCTAAGAAACATATATGCAAAGCATCCAAACAGTACAATTCGCCAATTTTTTGTTCTTCAAGTTTAAGTAAACTACGATCCCCATTGTTAATCCCTTAACGGAAATTATTTGTAACTTTCGACAAGTAGAGCAATGAATGGAACAGGTAGACGGTTGAAATCTTTGTATATATTGCTTCTATATAGTATAAGAAACATATATGCAAAGCATCTAAACAGTACCATTCGCCAATTTTTTGTTCTTCAAGTTTAAGTGAACAATGAGCCCCATTATTAATCCTTTATCGGAAATTATTTGTAACTTTCGACAAGTAGAACAATGAATGGAACAGGTAGACGGTTGAAATCTTTGTATACATTGCTTCTATATAGTCTAAGAAACATATATGCAAAGCATCCAAACAGTACCATTCGCCACTTTTTTGTTCTTCAAGTTTAAGTGAACAACGCGCCCCATTGTTAATACTTTAAAGGAAATTATTTGTAAATTTCGACAAGTAGAACAATGATTGGAACACGTAGACGGTTGAAATCTTTGTATATATTGCTTCTATATAGTCTAAGAAACATATATGCAAAGCATCCAAACAGTACCATTCGCCAATTTTTTGTTCTTCAAGTTTAAGTGAACAATGAGCCCCATTGTTAATTCTTTAAAGGAAATTATTTGTAACTTTCGACAAGTAGAACAATGAATGGAACAGGTAGACGGTTGAAATCTTTGTATATATTGCTTCTATATAGTATAAGAAACATATATGCAAAGCATCCAAACAGTACCATTCGCCAATTTTTTGTTCTTCAAGTTTAAGTGAACAATGAGCCCCATTGTTAATCCTTTATCGGAAATTATTTGTAACTTTCGACAAGTAGAACAATGAATGGAACAGGTAGACGGTTGAAATCTTTGTATACATTGCTTCTATATAGTCTAAGAAACATATATGCAAAGCATCCAAACAGTAACATTCGCCACTTTTTTGTTCTTCAAGTTTAAGTGAACAACGCGCCCCATTGTTAATCCTTTAAAGGAAATTATTTGTAAATTTCGACAAGTAGAACAATGATTGGAACACGTAGACGGTTGAAATCTTTGTATATTTTGCTTCCATATAGTCTAAGAAACATGTACGCAAAGCATCCAAACAGTACCATTCGCCAATTTTTTGTTCTTCAAGTTTAAGTGAACAATGAGCCCCATTGTTAATCCTTTAATGGAAATTATTTGTAACTTTCGACAAGTAGAACAATGAATGGAACAGGTAGAGGGTTGAAATCATTGTATATATTGCTTCTACATAGTCTAAGAAACATATATGCAAAGCATCCAAACAGTACCATTCGCCACTTTTTTGTTCTTCAAGTTTAAGTGAACAACGCGCCCCATTGTTAATCCTTTAAAGGAAATTATTTGTAAATTTCGACAAGTAGAACAATGATTGGAACACGTAGACGGTTGAAATCTTTGTATATTTTGCTTCCATATAGTCTAAGAAACATGTACGCAAAGCATCCAAACAGTACCATTCGCCAATTTTTTGTTCTTCAAGTTTAAGTGAACAATAAGCCCCAATGGTTAATCCTTTATCGGGAATTATTTGTAATTTTCGACAAGTAGAATAATGAATGGAACAGGTAGACGGTTGAAATCTTTGTATATATTGCTTCTATATAGTCTAAGAAACATATATGCAAAGCATCCAAACAGTAACATTCGCCACTTTTTTGTTCTTCAAGTTTAAGTGAACAACGCGCCCCATTGTTAATCCTTTATCGGAAATTATTTGTAATTTTCGACAAGTAGAATAATGAATGGAACAGGTAGACGGTTGAAATCTTTGTATATATTGCTTCTATATAGTCTAAGAAACATATATGCAAAGCATCCAACCAGTACAATTCGCCAATTTATTGTTCTTCAAGTTTAAGTGAACAACGAGCCCCATTGTTAATCCTTTAAAGGAAATTATTTGTAACTTTCGACAAGTAGAACAATGAATGGAACAGGTAGACGGTTGAAATCTTTGTATACATTGCTTCTATATAGTCTAAGAAACATATATGCAAAGCATCCAAACAGTACCATTCGCCACTTTTTTGTTCTTCAAGTTTAAGTGAACAACGCGCCCCATTGTTAATCCTTTAAAGGAAATTATTTGTAAATTTCGACAAGTAGAACAATGATTGGAACACGTAGACGGTTGAAATCTTTGTATATTTTGCTTCCATATAGTCTAAGAAACATGTACGCAAAGCATCCAAACAGTACCATTCGCCAATTTTTTGTTCTTCAAGTTTAAGTGAACAATAAGCCCCAATGGTTAATCCTTTATCGGGAATTATTTGTAATTTTCGACAAGTAGAATAATGAATGGAACAGGTAGACGGTTGAAATCTTTGTATATATTGCTTCTATATAGTCTAAGAAACATATATGCAAAGCATCCAAACAGTACAATTCGCCAATTTTTTGTTCTTCAAGTTTAAGTGAACAATGAGCCCCAATGGTTAATCCTTTATCGGAAATTATTTGTAAATTTCGACAAGTAGAACAATGAATGGAACAGGTAGCCGGTTGAAATCTTTGTATATATTGCTTCTATATAGTCTAAGAAACATATATGCAAAGCATCCAAACAGTACAATTCGCCAATTTATTGTTCTTCAAGTTTAAGTGAACACTGAGCCCCAATGGTTAATCCTTTATCGGAAATTATTTGTAATTTTCGACTAGTAGAACAATGAATGGAACAGTTAGACGGTTGAAATATTTGTATATATTGCTTCTATATAATCTAAGAAACATATATGCAAAGCATCTAAACAGTAACAATCGCCAATTTTTTGATCTTCAAGTTTAAGTGAACAGCGAGCCCCATTGATAATCATGAAATGGAAATTATTTGTAACTTTCTACAAGTAGAACAATGAATAGTACAGGTAGACGGGTGAAATCTTTCTATATATTGCTTCTAAATAGTCTAAGAAACATCTATGCAAAGCATCCAAACAGTACAATTCGCCAATTTTTTGTTCTTCAAGTTTAAGTGAACTACGAGCCCCATTGTTAATCCTTTAAAGGAAATTATATGTAAATTTCGACAAGTAGAACAATGAATGGATCATGTAGACGGTTGAAAAAATTGTATATATTGCTTCTATATAGTCTACGAAACATATATGCAAAGCATCCACACAGTACAATTCGCCAATTTTTTGTACTACAAGTTTAAGTGAACTACGAGCCCCATTGTTAATCCTTTAACGGAAATTAATTGTAAATTTCGTCAAGTAGAACAATGAATGGAACAGGTAGACGGTTGAAATCATTGTATATATTGCTTCTATATAGTCTAAGAAACATATATGCAAAGTATCCAAACAGTACAATTCGCCAATTTTTTGTTCTTCAAGTTTAAGTGAACAATGAGCCCCATTGTTAATCCTTTAAAGGAAATTATTTGTAACTTTCGACAAGTAGAACAATGAATGGAACAGGTAGACGGTTGAAATCTCTGTATATATTGCTTCTATATAGTCTAAGAAACATATATGCAAAGCATCCAAACAGTGCCATTCGCCAATTTTTTGTTCTTCAAGTTTAAGTGAACAATGAGCCCCATTGTTAATCCTTTATCGGAAATTATTTGTAACTTTCGACAAGTAGAACAATGAATGGAACAGGTAGACGGTTGAAATCTTTGTATATATTGCTTCTATATAGTCTAAGAAACATATATGCAAAGTATCCAAACAGTACAATTCGCCAATTTTTTGTTCTTCAAGTTTAAGTGAACAATGAGCCCCATTGTTAATCCTTTCTCGGAAATGATTTGTAACTTTCGACAAGTAGAACAATGAATGGAACACGTAGACGGTTGAAATCTTTGTATATATTGCTTCCATATAGTCTAAGAAACATGTACGCAAAGCATCCAAACAGTACCATTCGCCAATTTTTTGTTCTTCAAGTTTAAGTGAACAATGAGCCCCAATGGTTAATCCTTTATCGGAAATTATTTGTAATTTTCGACAAGTAGAACAATGAATGGAACAGGTAGACGGTTGAAATCTCTGTATATATTGCTTCTATATAGTCTAAGAAACAGATATGCAAAGCATCCAAACAGTGCCATTCGCCAATTTTTTGTTCTTCAAGTTTAAGTGAACAATGAGCCCCATTGTTAATCCTTTATCGGAAATTATTTGTAACTTTCGACAAGTAGAACAATGAATGGAACAGGTAGCCGGTTGAAATCTTTGTATATATTGCTTCTATATAGTCTAAGAAACATATATGCAAAGCATCCAAACAGTACAATTCGCCAATTTATTGTTCTTCAAGTTTAAGTGAACAATGAGCCCCATTGTTAATCCTTTAAAGGAAATTATTTGTAACTTTCAACAAGTAGAACAATGAATGGAACAGGTAGACGGTTGAAATCTTTGTATATATTGCTTCTATATAGTCTAAGAAACATATATGCAAAGCATCCAAACAGTACCATTCGCCAATTTTTTGTTCTTCAAGTTTAAGTGAACAATGAGCCCCAATGGTTAATCCTTTATCGGAAATTATTTGTAATTTTCGACAAGTAGAACAATGAATGGAACAGTTAGACGGTTGAAATATTTGTATATATTGCTTCTATATAATCTAAGAAACATATATGCAAAGCATCTAAACAGTAACAATCGCCAATTTTTTGATCTTCAAGTTTAAGTGAACAGCGAGCCCCATTGATAATCATGAAATGGAAATTATTTGTAACTTTCTACAAGTAGAACAATGAATAGTACAGGTAGACGGGTGAAATCTTTCTATATATTGCTTCTAAATAGTCTAAGAAACATCTATGCAAAGCATCCAAACAGTACAATTCGCAAATTTTTTGTTCTTCAAGTTTAAGTGAACAATGAGCCCCATTGTTAATCCTTTAAAGGAAATTATTTGTAACTTTCGACAAGTAGAACAATGAATGGAACAGGTAGACGGTTGAAATCTTTGTATATATTGCTTCTATATAGTCTAAGAAACATATATGCAAAGCATCCAAACAGTACCATTCGCCAATTTTTTGTTCTTCAAGTTTAAGTGAACAATGAGCCCCAATGGTTAATCCTTTATCGGAAATTATTTGTAATTTTCGACAAGTAGAACAATGAATGGAACAGTTAGACGGTTGAAATATTTGTATATATTGCTTCTATATAATCTAAGAAACATATATGCAAAGCATCTAAACAGTAACAATCGCCAATTTTTTGATCTTCAAGTTTAAGTGAACAGCGAGCCCCATTGATAATCATGAAATGGAAATTATTTGTAACTTTCTACAAGTAGAACAATGAATAGTACAGGTAGACGGGTGAAATCTTTCTATATATTGCTTCTAAATAGTCTAAGAAACATCTATGCAAAGCATCCAAACAGTACAATTCGCCAATTTTTTGTTCTTCAAATTTAAGTGAACTACGAGCCCCATTGTTAATCCTTTAAAGGAAATTATATGTAAATTTCGACAAGTAGAACAATGAATGGATCATGTAGACGGTTGAAAAAATTGTATATATTGCTTCTATATAGTCTACGAAACATATATGCAAAGCATCCAAACAGTACAATTCGCCAATTTTTTGTACTACAAGTTTAAGTGAACTACGAGCCCCATTGTTAATCCTTTAACGGAAATTAATTGTAAATTTCGACAAGTAGAACAATGAATGGAACAGGTAGACGGTTGAAATCATTGTATATATTGCTTCTATATAGTCTAAGAAACATATATGCAAAGTATTCAAACAGTACAATTCGCCAATTTTTTGTTCTTCAAGATTAAGTGAACAATGAGCCCCATTGTTAATCCTTTAAAGGAAATTATTTGTAACTTTCGACAAGTAGAACAATGAATGGAACAGGTAGACGGTTGAAATCTCTGTATATATTGCTTCTATATAGTCTAAGAGACATATATGCAATGCATCCAAACAGTGCCATTCGCCAATTTTTTGTTCTTCAAGTTTAAGTGAACAATGAGCCCCATTGTTAATCCTTTATCGGAAATTATTTGTAACTTTCGACAAGTAGAACAATGAATGGAACAGGTAGACGGTTGAAATCTTTGTATATATTGCTTCTATATAGTCTAAGAAACATATATGCAAAGTATCCAAACAGTACAATTCGCCAATTTTTTGTTCTTCAAGTTTAAGTGAACAATGAGCCCCATTGTTAATCCTTTAAAGGAAATTATTTGTAACTTTCGACAAGTAGAACAATGAATGGAACAGGTAGACGGTTGAAATCTCTGTATATATTGCTTCTATATAGTCTAAGAAACATATATGCAAAGCATCCAAACAGTGCCATTCGCCAATTTTTTGTTCTTCAAGTTTAAGTGAACAATGAGCCCCATTGTTAATCCTTTATCGGAAATTATTTGTAACTTTCGACAAGTAGAACAATGAATGGAACACGTAGACGGTTGAAATCTTTGTATATATTGCTTCCATATAGTCTAAGAAACATGTACGCAAAGCATCCAAACAGTACCATTCGCCAATTTTTTGTTCTTCAAGTTTAAGTGAACAATGAGCCCCAATGGTTAATCCTTTATCGGAAATTATTTGTAATTTTCGACAAGTAGAACAATGAATGGAACAGTTAGACGGTTGTAATATTTGTATATATTGCTTCTATATAATCTAAGAAACATATATGCAAAGCATCTAAACAGTAACAATCGCCAATTTTTTGATCTTCAAGTTTAAGTGAACAGCGAGCCCCATTGATAATCATGAAATGGAAATTATTTGTAACTTTCTACAAGTAGAACAATGAATAGTACAGGTAGACGGGTGAAATCTTTCTATATATTGCTTCTAAATAGTCTAAGAAACATCTATGCAAAGCATCCAAACAGTACAATTCGCCAATTTTTTGTTCTTCAAGTTTAAGTGAACAACGAGCCCCATTGTTAATCCTTTAAAGGAAATTATTTGTAACTTTCGACAAGTAGAACAATGAATGCAACAGGTAGACGGTTGAAATCTTTGTATATATTGCTTCTATATAGTCTAAGAAACATATATGCAAAGCATCCAAACAGTACAATTCGCCAATTTTTTGTTCTTCAAGTTTAAGTGAACAATGAGCCCCAATGGTTAATCCTTTATCGGAAATTATTTGTAAATTTCGACAAGTAGAACAAGGAATGGAACAGGTAGCCGGTTGAAATCTTTGTATATATTGCTTCTATATAGTCTAAGAAACATATATGCAAAGCATCCAAACAGTGCCATTCGCCAATTTATTGTTCTTCAAGTTTAAGTAAACTACGATCCCCATTGTTAATCCCTTAACGGAAATTATTTGTAACTTTCGACAAGTAGAACAATGAATGGAACAGGTAGACGGTTGAAATCATTGTATATATTGCTTCTATATAGTCTAAGAAACATATATGCAAAGTATCCAAACAGTACAATTCGCCAATTTTTTGTTCTTCAAGTTTAAGTAAACTACGATCCCCATTGTTAATCCCTTAACGGAAATTATTTGTAACTTTCGACAAGTAGAACAATGAATGGAACAGGTAGACGGTTGAAATCATTGTATATATTGCTTCTATATAGTCTAAGAAACATATATGCAAAGCATCCAAACAGTACAATTCGCCAATTTTTTGTTCTTCAAGTTTAAGTAAACTACGATCCCCATTGTTAATCCCTTAACGGAAATTATTTGTAACTTTCGACAAGTAGAGCAATGAATGGAACAGGTAGACGGTTGAAATCATTGTATATATTGCTTCTATATAGTCTAAGAAACATATATGCAAAGCATCCAAACAGTACAATTCGACAATTTTTTGCTCTTCAAGTTTAAGTGAACTACGAGCCCCATTGTTAAACCCTTAACGGAAATTATTTGTAACTTTCGACAAGTAGAACAATGAATGGAACAGGTAGACGGTTGAAATCATTGTATATATTGCTTCTATATAGTCTAAGAAACATATATGCAAAGCATCCAAACAGTACAATTCGCCAATTTTTTGTTCTTCAAGTTTAAGTGAACAATGAGCCCCATTGTTAATCCTTTAAAGGAAATTATTTGTAACTTTCGACAAGTAGAACAATGAATGGAACAGGTAGACGGCTGAAATCTTTGTATATATTGCTTCTATATAGTCTAAGAAACATATATGCAAAGCATCCAAACAGTACAATTCGCCAATTTATTGTTCTTCAAGTTTAAGTGAACAATGAGCCCCATTGTTAATCCTTTAAAGGAAATTATTTGTAACTTTCGACAAGTAGAACAATGAATGGAACAGGTAGACGGTTGAAATCTCTGTATATATTGCTTCTATATAGTCTAAGAAACAGATATGCAAAGCATCCAAACAGTGCCATTCGCCAATTTTTTGTTCTTCAAGTTTAAGTGAACAATGAGCCCCATTGTTAATCCTTTATCGGAAATTATTTGTAACTTTCGACAAGTAGAACAATGAATGGAACAGGTAGACGGTTGAAATCTTTGTATATATTGCTTCTATATAGTCTAAGAAACATCTATGCAAAGTATCCAAACAGTACAATTCGCCAATTTTTTGTTCTTCAAGTTTAAGTGAACAATGAGCCCCATTGTTAATCCTTTAAAGGAAATTATTTGTAACTTTCGACAAGTAGAACAATGAATGGAACAGGTAGACGGTTGAAATCTCTGTATATATTGCTTCTATATAGTCTAAGAAACATATATGCAAAGCATCCAAACAGTGCCATTCGCCAATTTTTTGTTCTTCAAGTTTAAGTGAACAATGAGCCCCATTGTTAATCCTTTATCGGAAATTATTTGTAACTTTCGACAAGTAGAACAATGAATGGAACACGTAGACGGTTGAAATCTTTGTATATATTGCTTCCATATAGTCTAAGAAACATGTACGCAAAGCATCCAAACAGTACCATTCGCCAATTTTTTGTTCTTCAAGTTTAAGTGAACAATGAGCCCCAATGGTTAATCCTTTATAAGAAATTATTTGTAATTTTTAACAAGTAGAACAATGAATGGAACAGTTAGACGGTTGTAGTATTTGTATATATTGCTTCTATATAATCTAAGAAACATATATGCAAAGCATCTAAACAGTAACAATCGCCAATTTTTTGATCTTCAAGTTTAAGTGAACAGCGAGCCCCATTGATAATCATGAAATGGAAATTATTTGTAACTTTCTACAAGTAGAACAATGAATAGTACAGGTAGACGGGTGAAATCTTTCTATATATTGCTTCTAAATAGTCTAAGAAACATCTATGCAAAGCATCCAAACAGTACAATTCGCCAATTTTTTGTTCTTCAAGTTTAAGTGAACTACGAGCCCCATTGTTAATCCTTTAAAGGAAATTATTTGTAAATTTCGACAAGTAGAACAATGAATGGATCATGTAGACGGTTGAAAAAATTGTATATATTGCTTCTATATAGTCTACGAAACATATATGCAAAGCATCCAAACAGTACAATTCGCCAATTTTTTGTACTTCAAGTTTAAGTGAACTACGAGCCCCATTGTTAATCCTTTAACGGAAATTAATTGTAAATTTCGACAAGTAGAACAATGAATGGAACAGGTAGACGGTTGAAATCTTTGTATATATTGCTTCTATATAGTCTAAGAAACATATATGCAAAGCATCCAACCAGTACAATTCGCCAATTTATTGTTCTTCAAGTTTAAGTGAACAACGAGCTCCATTGTTAATCCTTTAAAGGAAATTATTTGTAACTTTCGACAAGTAGAACAATGAATGGAACAGGTAGACGGTTGAAATCTTTGTATATATTGCTTCTATATAGTCTAAGAAACATATATGCAAAGCATCCAAACAGTACAATTCGCCAATTTTTTGTTCTTCAAGTTTAAGTGAACAATGAGCCCCAATGGTTAATCCTTTATCGGAAATTATTTGTAAATTTCGACAAGTAGAACAATGAATGGAACAGGTAGCCGGTTGAAATCATTGTATATATTGCTTCTATATAGTCTAAGAAACATATATGCAAAGCATCCAAACAGTACAATTCGCCAATTTTTTGTTCTTCAAGTTTAAGTAAACTACGATCCCCATTGTTAATCCCTTAACGGAAATTATTTGTAACTTTCGACAAGTAGAACAATGAATGGAACAGGTAGACGGTTGAAATCATTGTATATATTGCTTCTATATAGTCTAAGAAACATATATGCAAAGCATCCAAACAGTACAATTCGCCAATTTTTTGTTCTTCAAGTTTAAGTAAACTACGATCCCCATTGTTAATCCCTTAACGGAAATTATTTGTAACTTTCGACAAGTAGAGCAATGAATGGAACAGGTAGACGGTTGAAATCATTGTATATATTGCTTCTATATAGTCTAAGAAACATATATGCAAAGCATCCAAACAGTACAATTCGACAATTTTTTGCTCTTCAAGTTTAAGTGAACTACGAGCCCCATTGTTAAACCCTTAACGGAAATTATTTCTAACTTTCGACAAGTAGAACAATGAATGGAACAGGTAGACGGTTGAAATCATTGTATATATTGCTTCTATATAGTCTAAGAAACATATATGCAAAGCATCCAAACAGTACAATTCGCCAATTTTTTGTTCTTCAAGTTTAAGTGAACAATGAGCCCCATTGTTAATCCTTTAAAGGAAATTATTTGTAACTTTCGACAAGTAGAACAATGAATGGAACAGGTAGACGGTTGAAATCTTTGTATATATTGCTTCTATATAGTCTAAGAAACATATATGCAAAGCATCCAAACAGTACAATTCGCCAATTTTTTGTACTACAAGTTTAAGTGAACTACGAGCCCCATTGTTAATTCTTTAAAGGAAATTATTTGTAACTTTCGACAAGTAGAACAATGAATGGAACAGGTAGACGGTTGAAATCTTTGTATATATTGCTTCTATATAGTATAAGAAACATATATGCAAAGCATCCAAACAGTACCATTCGCCAATTTTTTGTTCTTCAAGTTTAAGTGAACAATGAGCCCCATTGTTAATCCTTTATCGGAAATTATTTGTAACTTTCGACAAGTAGAACAATGAATGGAACAGGTAGACGGTTGAAATCTTTGTATACATTGCTTCTATATAGTCTAAGAAACATATATGCAAAGCATCCAAACAGTACCATTCGCCCCTTTTTTGTTCTTCAAGTTTAAGTGAACAACGCGCCCCATTGTTAATCCTTTAAAGGAAATTATTTGTAAATTTCGACAAGTAGAACAATGATTGGAACACGTAGACGGTTGAAATCTTTGTATATATTGCTTCCATATAGTCTAAGAAACATGTACGCAAAGCATCCAAACAGTACCATTCGCCAATTTTTTGTTCTTCAAGTTTAAGTGAACAATAAGCCCCAATGGTTAATCCTTTATCGGAAATTATTTGTAATTTTCGACAAGTAGAACAATGAATGGAACAGGTAGACGGTTGAAATCTTTGTATATATTGCTTCTATATAGTCTAAGAAACATATATGCAAAGCATCCAACCAGTACAATTTCCCAATTTATTGTTCTTCAAGTTTAAGTGAACAACGAGCCCCATTGTTAATCCTTTAAAGGATATTATTTGTAACTTTCGACAAGTAGAACAATGAATGGAACAGGTAGACGGTTGAAATCTTTGTATATATTGCTTCTATATAGTCTAAGAAACATATATGCAAAGCATCCAAACAGTACAATTCGCCAATTTTTTGTTCTTCAAGTTTAAGTGAACTACGAGCCCCATTGTTAATCCTTTAAAGGAAATTATTTGTAAATTTCGACAAGTAGAACAATGAATGGATCATGTAGACGGTTGAAAAAATTGTATATATTGCTTCTATGTAGTCTACGAAATATATATGCAAAGCATCCAAACAGTACCATTCGCCAATTTTTTGTTCTTCAAGTTTAAGTAAACTACGATCCCCATTGTTAATCCCTTAACGGAAATTATTTGTAACATTCGACAAGTAGAACAATGAATGGAACAGGTAGACGGTTGAAATCATTGTATATATTGCTTCTATATAGTCTAAGAAACATATATGCAAAGCATCCAAACAGTACAATTCGCCAATTTTTTGTTCTTCAAGTTTAAGTGAACAATGAGCCCCAATGGTTAATCCTTTATCGGAAATTATTTGTAAATTTCGACAAGTAGAACAATGAATGGAACAGGTAGCCGGTTGAAATCTTTGTATATATTGCTTCTATATAGTCTAAGAAACATATATGCAAAGCATCCAAACAGTACAATTCGCCAATTTTTTGTTCTTCAAGTTTAAGTAAACTACGATCCCCATTGTTAATCGCTTAACGGAAATTATTTGTAACTTTCGACAAGTAGAGCAATGAATGGAACAGGTAGACGGTTGAATTCATTGTATATATTGCTTCTATATAGTCTAAGAAACATATGTGCAAAGCATCCAAACAGTACAATTCGACAATTTTTTGCTCTTCAAGTTTAAGTGAACTACGAGCCCCATTGTTAATCCTTTAAAGGAAATTATTTGTAAATTTCGGCAAGTAGAACAATGAATGGAATAGGTAGACGGTTGAAATCATTGTATATATTGCTTCTATATAGTCTAAGAAACATATATGCAAAGCATCCAAACAGTACAATTCGCCAATTTTTTGTTCTTCAAGTTTAAGTGAACTACGAGCCCCATTGTTAATCCTTTAAAGGAAATTATTTGTAAATTTCGACAAGTAGAACAATGAATGGATCATGTAGACGGTTGAAAAAATTGTATATATTGCTTCTATATAGTCTACGAAATATATATGCAAAGCATCCAACAGTACAATTCGCCAATTTTTTGTACTTCAAGTTTAAGTGAACTACGAGCCCCATTGTTAATCCTTTAACGGAAATTAATTGTAAATTTCGACAAGTAGAACAATGAATGGAACAGGTAGACGGTTGAAATCTTTGTATATATTGCTTCTATATAGTCCAAGAAACATATATGCAAAGCATCCAACCAGTACAATTCGCCAATTTATTGTTCTTCAAGTTTAAGTGAACAACGAGCCCCATTGTTAATCCTTTAAAGGAAATTATTTGTAACTTTCGACAAGTAGAACAATGAATGGAACAGGTAGACGGTTGAAATGTTTGTATATATTGCTTCTATATAGTCTAAGAAACATATATGCAAAGCATCCAAACAGTACAATTCGCCAATTTTTTGTTCTTCAAGTTTAAGTGAACAATGAGCCCCAATGGTTAATCCTTTATCGGAAATTATTTGTAAATTTCGACAAGTAGAACAATGAATGGAACAGGTAGCCGGTTGAAATCTTTGTATATATTGCTTCTATATAGTCTAAGAAACATATATGCAAAGCATCCAAACAGTACAATTCGCCAATTTTTTGTTCTTCAAGTTTAAGTAAACTACGATCCCCATTGTTAATCCCTTAACGGAAATTATTTGTAACTTTCGACAAGTAGAGCAATGAATGGAACAGGTAGACGGTTGAAATCATTGTATATATTGCTTCTATATAGTCTAAGAAACATATATGCAAAGCATCCAAACAGTACAAATCGACAATTTTTTGCTCTTCAAGTTTAAGTGAACTACGAGCCCCATTGTTAATCCTTTAAAGGAAATTATTTGTAAATTTCGGCAAGTAGAACAATGAATGGAATAGGTAGACGGTTGAAATCATTGTATATATTGCTTCTATATAGTTTAAGAAACATATATGCAAAGCATCCAAACAGTACAATTCGCCAATTTTTTGTTCTTCAAGTTTAAGTAAACTACGATCCCCATTGTTAATCCCTTAACGGAAATTATTTGTAACATTCGACAAGTAGAACAATGAATGGAACAGGTAGACGGTTGAAATCATTGTATATATTGCTTCTATATAGTCTAAGAAACATATATGCAAAGTATCCAAACAGTACAATTCGCCAATTTTTTGTTCTTCAAGTTTAAGTGAACAATGAGCCCCATTGTTAATCCTTTAAAGGAAATTATTTGTAACTTTCGACAAGTAGAACAATGAATGGAACAGGTAGACGGTTGAAATCTCTGTATATATTGCTTCTATATAGTCTAAGAAACATATATGCAAAGCATCCAAACAGTGCCATTCGCCAATTTTTTGTTCTTCAAGTTTAAGTGAACAATGAGCCCCATTGTTAATCCTTTATCGGAAATTATTTGTAACTTTCGACAAGTAGAACAATGAATGGAACAGGTAGACGGTTGAAATGTTTGTATATATTGCTTCTATATAGTCTAAGAAACATATATGCAAAGCATCCAAACAGTACAATTCGCCAATTTTTTGTTCTTCAAGTTTAAGTGAACAATGAGCCCCAATGGTTAATCCTTTATCGGAAATTATTTGTAAATTTCGACAAGTAGAACAATGAATGGAACAGGTAGCCGGTTGAAATCTTTGTATATATTGCTTCTATATAGTCTAAGAAACATATATGCAAAGCATCCGAACAGTACAATTCGCCAATTTTTTGTTCTTCAAGTTTAAGTAAACTACGATCCCCATTGTTAATCCCTTAACGGAAATTATTTGTAACTTTCGACAAGTAGAGCAATGAATGGAACAGGTAGACGGTTGAATTCATTGTATATATTGCTTCTATATAGTCTAAGAAACATATATGCAAAGCATCCAAACAGTACAATTCGCCAATTTTTTGTTCTTCAAGTTTAAGTGAACTACGAGCCCCATTGTTAATCCTTTAAAGGAAATTATTTGTAACTTTCTACAAGTAGAACAATGAATGGAACAGGTAGACGGTTGAAATCTTTGTATATATTGCGTCTATATAGTCTAAGAAACATATATGCAAAGCATCCAAACAGTACCATTCGCCAATTTTTTGTTCTTCAAGTTTAAGTGAACAGCGAGCCCCATTGTTAATCCTTTAAAGGAAATTATTTGTAAATTTCGGCAAGTAGAACAATGAATGGAATAGGTAGACGGTTGAAATCTTTGTATATATTGCTTCTATATAGTCCAAGAAACATATATGCAAAGCATCCAACCAGTACAATTCGCCAATTTATTGTTCTTCAAGTTTAAGTGAACAACGAGCCCCATTGTTAATCCTTTAAAGGAAATTATTTGTAACTTTCGACAAGTAGAACAATGAATGGAACAGGTAGACGGTTGAAATGTTTGTATATATTGCTTCTATATAGTCTAAGAAACATATATGCAAAGCATCCAAACAGTACAATTCGCCAATTTTTTGTTCTTCAAGTTTAAGTGAACAATGAGCCCCAATGGTTAATCCTTTATCGGAAATTATTTGTAAATTTCGACAAGTAGAACAATGAATGGAACAGGTAGCCGGTTGAAATCTTTGTATATATTGCTTCTATATAGTCTAAGAAACATATATGCAAAGCATCCAAACAGTACAATTCGCCAATTTTTTGTTCTTCAAGTTTAAGTAAACTACGATCCCCATTGTTAATCCCTTAACGGAAATTATTTGTAACTTTCGACAAGTAGAGCAATGAATGGAACAGGTAGACGGTTGAAATCATTGTATATATTGCTTCTATATAGTCTAAGAAACATATATGCAAAGCATCCAAACAGTACAAATCGACAATTTTTTGCTCTTCAAGTTTAAGTGAACTACGAGCCCCATTGTTAATCCTTTAAAGGAAATTATTTGTAAATTTCGGCAAGTAGAACAATGAATGGAATAGGTAGACGGTTGAAATCATTGTATATATTGCTTCTATATAGTTTAAGAAACATATATGCAAAGCATCCAAACAGTACAATTCGCCAATTTTTTGTTCTTCAAGTTTAAGTAAACTACGATCCCCATTGTTAATCCCTTAACGGAAATTATTTGTAACATTCGACAAGTAGAACAATGAATGGAACAGGTAGACGGTTGAAATCATTGTATATATTGCTTCTATATAGTCTAAGAAACATATATGCAAAGTATCCAAACAGTACAATTCGCCAATTTTTTGTTCTTCAAGTTTAAGTGAACAATGAGCCCCATTGTTAATCCTTTAAAGGAAATTATTTGTAACTTTCGACAAGTAGAACAATGAATGGAACAGGTAGACGGTTGAAATCTCTGTATATATTGCTTCTATATAGTCTAAGAAACATATATGCAAAGCATCCAAACAGTGCCATTCGCCAATTTTTTGTTCTTCAAGTTTAAGTGAACAATGAGCCCCATTGTTAATCCTTTATCGGAAATTATTTGTAACTTTCGACAAGTAGAACAATGAATGGAACAGGTAGACGGTTGAAATGTTTGTATATATTGCTTCTATATAGTCTAAGAAACATATATGCAAAGCATCCAAACAGTACAATTCGCCAATTTTTTGTTCTTCAAGTTTAAGTGAACAATGAGCCCCAATGGTTAATCCTTTATCGGAAATTATTTGTAAATTTCGACAAGTAGAACAATGAATGGAACAGGTAGCCGGTTGAAATCTTTGTATATATTGCTTCTATATAGTCTAAGAAACATATATGCAAAGCATCCGAACAGTACAATTCGCCAATTTTTTGTTCTTCAAGTTTAAGTAAACTACGATCCCCATTGTTAATCCCTTAACGGAAATTATTTGTAACTTTCGACAAGTAGAGCAATGAATGGAACAGGTAGACGGTTGAATTCATTGTATATATTGCTTCTATATAGTCTAAGAAACATATATGCAAAGCATCCAAACAGTACAATTCGCCAATTTTTTGTTCTTCAAGTTTAAGTGAACTACGAGCCCCATTGTTAATCCTTTAAAGGAAATTATTTGTAACTTTCTACAAGTAGAACAATGAATGGAACAGGTAGACGGTTGAAATCTTTGTATATATTGCGTCTATATAGTCTAAGAAACATATATGCAAAGCATCCAAACAGTACCATTCGCCAATTTTTTGTTCTTCAAGTTTAAGTGAACAGCGAGCCCCATTGTTAATCCTTTAAAGGAAATTATTTGTAAATTTCGGCAAGTAGAACAATGAATGGAATAGGTAGACGGTTGAAATCATTGTATATATTGCTTCTATATAGCCTAAGAAACATATATGCAAAGCATCCAAGCAGTACAATTTCCCAATTTATTGTTCTTCAAGTTTAAGTGAACAACGAGCCCCATTGTTAATCCTTTAAAGGATATTATTTGTAACTTTCGACAAGTAGAACAATGAATGGAACAGTTAGACGGTTGTAATATTTGTATATATTGCTTCTATATAATCTAAGAAACATATATGCAAAGCATCTAAACAGTAACAATCGCCAATTTTTTGATCTTCAAGTTTAAGTGAACAGCGAGCCCCATTGATAATCATGAAATGGAAATTATTTGTAACTTTCTACAAGTAGAACAATGAATAGTACAGGTAGACGGGTGAAATCTTTCTATATATTGCTTCTAAATAGTCTAAGAAACATCTATGCAAAGCATCCAAACAGTACAATTCGCCAATTTTTTGTTCTTCAAGTTTAAGTGAACAATGAGCCCCATTGTTAATCCTTTAAAGGAAATTATTTGTAACTTTCGACAAGTAGAACAATGAATGGAACAGGTAGACGGTTGAAATCTTTGTATATATTGCTTCTATATAGTCTAAGAAACATATATGCAAAGCATCCAAACAGTACAATTCGCCAATTTTTTGTTCTTCAAGTTTAAGTGAACAATGAGCCCCAATGGTTAATCCTTTATCGGAAATTATTTGTAAATTTCGACAAGTAGAACAATGAATGGAACAGGTAGCCGGTTGAAATCTTTGTATATATTGCTTCCATATAGTCTAAGAAACATGTACGCAAAGCATCCAAACAGTACCATTCGCCAATTTTTTGTTCTTCAAGTTTAAGTAAACTACGATCCCCATTGTTAATCCCTTAACGGAAATTATTTGTAACTTTCGACAAGTTGAACAATGAATGGAACAGGTAGACGGTTGAAATCTTTGTATATATTGCTTCTATATAGTCTAAGAAACATATATGCAACGCATCCAAACAGTACAATTCGCCAATTTATTGTTCTTCAAGTTTAAGTGAACAATGAGCCCCATTGTTAATCCTTTAAAGGAAATTATTTGTAAATTTCAACAAGTAGAACAATGAATGGAACAGGTAGACGGTTGAAATCTTTGTATATATTGCTTCTATATAGTCTAAGAAACATATATGCAAAGCATCCAAACAGTACCATTCGCCAATTTTTTGTTCTTCAAGTTTAAGTGAACAATGAGCCCCAATGGTTAATCCTTTATCGGAAATTATTTGTAATTTTCGACAAGTAGAACAATGAATGGAACAGTTAGACGGTTGAAATATTTGTATATATTGCTTCTATATAATCTAAGAAACATATATGCAAAGCATCTAAACAGTAACAATCGCCAATTTTTTGATCTTCAAGTTTAAGTGAACAGCGAGCCCCATTGATAATCATGAAATGGAAATTATTTGTAACTTTCGACAAGTAGAACAATGAATGGAACAGGTAGACGGTTGAAATCTTTGTATATAATGCTTCTATATAGTCTAAGAAACATATATGCAAAGCATCCAAACTGTACAATTCGCCAATTTTTTGTTCTTCAAGTTTAAGTGAACAATGAGCCCCAATGGTTAATCCTTTATCGGTAATTATTTGTAACTTTCGACAAGTAGAACAATGAATGGAACAGGTAGACGGTTGAAATCCTTGTATATATTGCTTCCATATAGTCTAAGAAACATGTACGCAAAGCATCCAAACAGTACCATTCGCCAATTTTTTGTCCTTCAAGTTTAAGTGAACAATGAGCCTCATTGTTAATCCTTTATCGGAAATTATTTGTAACTTTCGACAAGTAGAACAATGAATGGAACAGGTAGACGGTTGAAATCTTTGTATATATTGCTTCTATATAGTCTAAGAAACATATATGCAAAGCATCCAAACAGTACAATTCGCCAATTTTTTTTTCTTCAAGTTTAAGTGAACAATGAGCCCCAATGGTTAATCCTTTATCGGTAATTATTTGTAACTTTCGACAAGTAGAACAATGAATGGAACAGGTAGACGGTTGAAATCATTGTATATATTGCTTCTATATAGTCTAAGAAACATATATGCAAAGCATCCAAACAGTACAATTCGACAATTTTTTGCTCTTCAAGTTTAAGTGAACAATGAGCCCCATTGTTAATCCTTTAAAGGAAATTATTTGTAACTTTCGACAAGTAGAACAATGAATGGAACAGGTAGACGGTTGAAATCTTTGTATATATTGCTTCTATATAGTCTAAGAAACATATATGCAAAGCATCCAAACAGTACAATTCGCCAATTTTTTGTTCTTCAAGTTTAAGTGAACAATGAGCCCCATTGTTAATCCTTTAATGGAAATTATTTGTAACTTTCGACAAGTAGAACAATGAATGGAACAGGTAGAGGGTTGAAATCATTGTATATATTGCTTCTACATAGTCTAAGAAACATATATGCAAAGCATCCAAACAGTACAATTCGCCAATATATTGTTCTTCAAGTTTAAGTGAACAACGAGCCCCATTGTTAATCCTTTAAAGGAAATTATTTGTAAATTTCGACAAGTAGAACAATGATTGGAACACGTAGACGGTTGAAATCTTTGAATATATTGCTTCCATATAGTCTAAAAAACATATATCCAAAGCATCCAAACAGTCCCATTCGCCAATTTTTTGTTCTTCAAGATTAAGTGAACAATGAGCCCCATTGTTAATCCTTTATCGGAAATTATTTGTAACTTTCTACAAGTAGAACAATGAATGGAACAGGTAGACGGTTGAAATCGTTGTATATATTGCTTCTATATAGTCTAAGAAACATATAGGCAAAGCATCCAAACAGTACAATTCGCCAATTTTTTGTTCTTCAAGTTTAAGTGAACAATGAGCCCCATTGTTAATCCTTTATCGGAAATTATTTGTAACTTTCTACAAGTAGAACAATGAATAGAACAGGTAGACGGGTGAAATCTTTGTATATATTGCTTCTATATAGTCTAAGAAACTTATATGCAAAGCATCCGAACAGTACAATTCGCCAATAATTTCATCTTCATGTTTAAGTGAACTACGAGCCCCATTGTTAATACTTTAACGGAAATTATTTGTAAATTCCGACAAGTAGAACAATGAATGGAACAGGTAGACGGTTGAAATCAATGTATATATTGCTTCTATATAGTCTAAGAAACATATATGCAAAGCATCCAAACAGTACAATTCGCCAATTTTTTGTTCTTCAAGTTTAAGTGAACAATGAGCCCCAATGGTTAATCCTTTATCGGAAATTATTTGTAAATTTCGACAAGTAGAACAATGAATGGAACAGGTAGCCGGTTGAAATCTTTGTATATATTGCTTCTATATAGTCTAAGAAACATATATGCAAAGCATCCAAACAGTACAATTCGCCAATTTATTGTTCTTCAAGTTTAAGTGAACAATGAGCCCCATTGTTAATCCTTTAAAGGAAATTATTTGTAACTTTCAACAAGTAGAACAATGAATGGAACAGGTAGACGGTTGAAATCTTTGTATATATTGCTTCTATATAGTCTAAGAAACATATATGCAAAGCATCCAAACAGTACCATTCGCCAATTTTTTGTTCTTCAAGTTTAAGTGAACTACGATCCCCATTGTTAATCCCTTAACGGAAATTATTTGTAACATACGACAAGTAGAGCAATGAATGGAACAGGTAGACGGTTGAAATCATTGTATATATTGCTTCTATATAGTCTAAGAAACATATATGCAAAGCATCCAAACAGTACAATTCGCCAATTTTTTGTACTTCAAGTTTAAGTGAACTACGAGCCCCATTGTTAATCCTTTAACGGAAATTAATTGTAACATTCTACAGGTAGAACAATGAATGGAACAGGTAGACGGTTGAAATCATTGTATATATTGCTTCTATATAGTCTAAGAAACATATATGCAAAGCATCCAAACAGTACAATTCGCCAATTTTTTGTTCTTCAAGTTTAAGTAAACTACGATCCCCATTGTTAATCCCTTAACGGAAATTATTTGTAACATTCGACAAGTAGAACAATGAATGGAACAGGTAGACGGTTGAAATCATTGTATATATTGCTTCTATATAGTCTAAGAAACATATATGCAAAGCATCCAAACAGTACAATTCGCCAATTTTTTGTTCTTCAAGTTTAAGTGAACAATGAGCCCCATTGTTAATCCTTTATCGGAAATTATTTGTAACTTTCGACAAGTAGAACAATGAATGGAACAGGTAGACGGTTGAAATCTTTGTATATATTGCTTCTATATAGTCTAAGAAACATATATGCAAAGCATCCAAACAGTACCATTCGCCAATTTTTTGTTCTTCAAGTTTAAGTAAACTACGATCCCCATTGTTAATCCCTTAACGGAAATTATTTGTAACATTCGACAAGTAGAACAATGAATGGAACAGGTAGACGGTTGAAATCATTGTATATATTGCTTCTATATAGTCTAAGAAACATATATGCAAAGCATCCAAACAGTACAATTCGCCAATTTTTTGTTCTTCAAGTTTAAGTGAACAATGAGCCCCATTGTTAATCCTTTAAAGGAAATTATTTGTAACTTTCGACAAGTAGAGCAATGAATGGAACAGGTAGACGGTTGAATTCATTGTATATATTGCTTCTATATAGTCTAAGAAACATATGTGCAAAGCATCCAAACAGTACAATTCGACAATTTTTTGCTCTTCAAGTTTAAGTGAACTACGAGCCCCATTGTTAATCCTTTAAAGGAAATTATTTGTAAATTTCGACAAGTAGAACAATGAATGGATCATGTAGACGGTTGAAAAAATTGTATATATTGCTTCTATGTAGTCTACGAAATATATATGCAAAGCATCCAAACAGTACCATTCGCCAATTTTTTGTTCTTCAAGTTTAAGTAAACTACGATCCCCATTGTTAATCCCTTAACGGAAATTATTTGTAACATTCGACAAGTAGAACAATGAATGGAACAGGTAGACGGTTGAAATCATTGTATATATTGCTTCTATATAGTCTAAGAAACATATATGCAAAGCATCCAAACAGTACAATTCGCCAATTTTTTGTTCTTCAAGTTTAAGTGAACAATGAGCCCCATTGTTAATCCTTTAAAGGAAATTATTTGTAACTTTCGACAAGTAGAGCAATGAATGGAACAGGTAGACGGTTGAATTCATTGTATATATTGCTTCTATATAGTCTAAGAAACATATGTGCAAAGCATCCAAACAGTACAATTCGACAATTTTTTGCTCTTCAAGTTTAAGTGAACTACGAGCCCCATTGTTAATCCTTTAAAGGAAATTATTTGTAAATTTCGGCAAGTAGAACAATGAATGGAATAGGTAGACGGTTGAAATCATTGTATATATTGCTTCTATATAGTCTAAGAAACATATATGCAAAGCATCCAAACAGTACAATTCGCCAATTTTTTGTTCTTCAAGTTTAAGTGAACTACGAGCCCCATTGTTAATCCTTTAAAGGAAATTATTTGTAAATTTCGACAAGTAGAACAATGAATGGATCATGTAGACGGTTGAAAAAATTGTATATATTGCTTCTATGTAGTCTACGAAATATATATGCAAAGCATCCAAACAGTACAATTCGCCAATTTTTTGTACTTCAAGTTTAAGTGAACTACGAGCCCCATTGTTAATCCTTTAACGGAAATTAATTGTAACATTCGACAAGTAGAACAATGAATGGAACAGGTAGACGGTTGAAATCATTGTATATATTGCTCCTATATAGTCTAAGAAACATATATGCAAAGCATCCAAACAGTACAATTCGCCAATTTTTTGTTCTTCAAGTTTAAGTGAACAATGAGCCCCATTGTTAATCCTTTAAAGGAAATTATTTGTAACTTTCGACAAGTAGAGCAATGAATGGAACAGGTAGACGGTTGAAATCTTTGTATATATTGCTTCTATATAGTCTAAGAAACATATATGCAAAGCATCCAACCAGTACAATTCGCCAATTTATTGTTCTTCAAGTTTAAGTGAACAACGAGCCCCATTGTTAATCCTTTAAAGGAAATTATTTGTAACTTTCGACAAGTAGAACAATGAATGGAACAGGTAGACGGTTGAAATGTTTGTATATATTGCTTCTATATAGTCTAAGAAACATATATGCAAAGCATCCAAACAGTACAATTCGCCAATTTTTTGTTCTTCAAGTTTAAGTGAACAATGAGCCCCAATGGTTAATCCTTTATCGGAAATTATTTGTAAATTTCGACAAGTAGAACAATGAATGGAACAGGTAGCCGGTTGAAATCTTTGTATATATTGCTTCTATATAGCCTAAGAAACATATATGCAAAGCATCCAAACAGTACAATTCGCCAATTTTTTGTTCTTCAAGTTTAAGTGAACTACGAGCCCCATTGTTAATCCTTTAAAGGAAATTATTTGTAAATTTCGACAAGTAGAACAATGAATGGATCATGTAGACGGTTGAAAAAATTGTATATATTGCTTCTATATAGTCTACGAAATATATATGCAAAGCATCCAAACAGTACAATTCGCCAATTTTTTGTACTTCAAGTTTAAGTGAACTACGAGCCCCATTGTTAATCCTTTAACGGAAATTAATTGTAAATTTCGACAAGTAGAACAACGAATGGAACAGGTAGACGGTTGAAATCTTTGTATATATTGCTTCTATATAGTCTAAGAAACATATATGCAAAGCATCCAACCAGTACAATTCGCCAATTTATTGTTCTTCAAGTTTAAGTGAACAACGAGCCCCATTGTTAATCCTTTAAAGGAAATTATTTGTAACTTTCGACAAGTAGAACAATGAATGGAACAGGTAGACGGTTGAAATGTTTGTATATATTGCTTCTATATAGTCTAAGAAACATATATGCAAAGCATCCAAACTGTACAATTCGCCAATTTTTTGTTCTTCAAGTTTAAGTGAACAATGAGCCCCAATGGTTAATCCTTTATCGGAAATTATTTGTAAATTTCGACAAGTAGAACAATGAATGGAACAGGTAGCCGGTTGAAATCTTTGTATATATTGCTTCTATATAGTCTAAGAAACATATATGCAAAGCATCCAAACAGTACAATTCGCCAATTTTTTGTTCTTCAAGTTTAAGTAAACTACGATCCCCATTGTTAATCGCTTAACGGAAATTATTTGTAACTTTCGACAAGTAGAGCAATGAATGGAACAGGTAGACGGTTGAATTCATTGTATATATTGCTTCTATATAGTCTAAGAAACATATGTGCAAAGCATCCAAACAGTACAATTCGACAATTTTTTGCTCTTCAAGTTTAAGTGAACTACGAGCCCCATTGTTAATCCTTTAAAGGAAATTATTTGTAAATTTCGGCAAGTAGAACAATGAATGGAATAGGTAGACGGTTGAAATCATTGTATATATTGCTTCTATATAGTCTAAGAAACATATATGCAAAGCATCCAAACAGTACAATTCGCCAATTTTTTGTTCTTCAAGTTTAAGTGAACTACGAGCCCCATTGTTAATCCTTTAAAGGAAATTATTTGTAAATTTCGACAAGTAGAACAATGAATGGATCATGTAGACGGTTGAAAAAATTGTATATATTGCTTCTATATAGTCTACGAAATATATATGCAAAGCATCCAACAGTACAATTCGCCAATTTTTTGTACTTCAAGTTTAAGTGAACTACGAGCCCCATTGTTAATCCTTTAACGGAAATTAATTGTAAATTTCGACAAGTAGAACAATGAATGGAACAGGTAGACGGTTGAAATCTTTGTATATATTGCTTCTATATAGTCCAAGAAACATATATGCAAAGCATCCAACCAGTACAATTCGCCAATTTATTGTTCTTCAAGTTTAAGTGAACAACGAGCCCCATTGTTAATCCTTTAAAGGAAATTATTTGTAACTTTCGACAAGTAGAACAATGAATGGAACAGGTAGACGGTTGAAATGTTTGTATATATTGCTTCTATATAGTCTAAGAAACATATATGCAAAGCATCCAAACAGTACAATTCGCCAATTTTTTGTTCTTCAAGTTTAAGTGAACAATGAGCCCCAATGGTTAATCCTTTATCGGAAATTATTTGTAAATTTCGACAAGTAGAACAATGAATGGAACAGGTAGCCGGTTGAAATCTTTGTATATATTGCTTCTATATAGTCTAAGAAACATATATGCAAAGCATCCAAACAGTACAATTCGCCAATTTTTTGTTCTTCAAGTTTAAGTAAACTACGATCCCCATTGTTAATCCCTTAACGGAAATTATTTGTAACTTTCGACAAGTAGAGCAATGAATGGAACAGGTAGACGGTTGAAATCATTGTATATATTGCTTCTATATAGTCTAAGAAACATATATGCAAAGCATCCAAACAGTACAAATCGACAATTTTTTGCTCTTCAAGTTTAAGTGAACTACGAGCCCCATTGTTAATCCTTTAAAGGAAATTATTTGTAAATTTCGGCAAGTAGAACAATGAATGGAATAGGTAGACGGTTGAAATCATTGTATATATTGCTTCTATATGGTTTAAGAAACATATATGCAAAGCATCCAAACAGTACAATTCGCCAATTTTTTGTTCTTCAAGTTTAAGTAAACTACGATCCCCATTGTTAATCCCTTAACGGAAATTATTTGTAACATTCGACAAGTAGAACAATGAATGGAACAGGTAGACGGTTGAAATCATTGTATATATTGCTTCTATATAGTCTAAGAAACATATATGCAAAGTATCCAAACAGTACAATTCGCCAATTTTTTGTTCTTCAAGTTTAAGTGAACAATGAGCCCCATTGTTAATCCTTTAAAGGAAATTATTTGTAACTTTCGACAAGTAGAACAATGAATGGAACAGGTAGACGGTTGAAATCTCTGTATATATTGCTTCTATATAGTCTAAGAAACATATATGCAAAGCATCCAAACAGTGCCATTCGCCAATTTTTTGTTCTTCAAGTTTAAGTGAACAATGAGCCCCATTGTTAATCCTTTATCGGAAATTATTTGTAACTTTCGACAAGTAGAACAATGAATGGAACAGGTAGACGGTTGAAATGTTTGTATATATTGCTTCTATATAGTCTAAGAAACATATATGCAAAGCATCCAAACAGTACAATTCGCCAATTTTTTGTTCTTCAAGTTTAAGTGAACAATGAGCCCCAATGGTTAATCCTTTATCGGAAATTATTTGTAAATTTCGACAAGTAGAACAATGAATGGAACAGGTAGCCGGTTGAAATCTTTGTATATATTGCTTCTATATAGTCTAAGAAACATATATGCAAAGCATCCGAACAGTACAATTCGCCAATTTTTTGTTCTTCAAGTTTAAGTAAACTACGATCCCCATTGTTAATCCCTTAACGGAAATTATTTGTAACTTTCGACAAGTAGAGCAATGAATGGAACAGGTAGACGGTTGAATTCATTGTATATATTGCTTCTATATAGTCTAAGAAACATATATGCAAAGCATCCAAACAGTACAATTCGCCAATTTTTTGTTCTTCAAGTTTAAGTAAACTACGATCCCCATTGTTAATCCCTTAACGGAAATTATTTGTAACTTTCGACAAGTAGAGCAATGAATGGAACAGGTAGACGGTTGAAATCATTGTATATATTGCTTCTATATAGTCTAAGAAACATATATGCAAAGCATCCAAACAGTACAAATCGACAATTTTTTGCTCTTCAAGTTTAAGTGAACTACGAGCCCCATTGTTAATCCTTTAAAGGAAATTATTTGTAAATTTCGGCAAGTAGAACAATGAATGGAATAGGTAGACGGTTGAAATCATTGTATATATTGCTTCTATATAGTTTAAGAAACATATATGCAAAGCATCCAAACAGTACAATTCGCCAATTTTTTGTTCTTCAAGTTTAAGTAAACTACGATCCCCATTGTTAATCCCTTAACGGAAATTATTTGTAACATTCGACAAGTAGAACAATGAATGGAACAGGTAGACGGTTGAAATCATTGTATATATTGCTTCTATATAGTCTAAGAAACATATATGCAAAGTATCCAAACAGTACAATTCGCCAATTTTTTGTTCTTCAAGTTTAAGTGAACAATGAGCCCCATTGTTAATCCTTTAAAGGAAATTATTTGTAACTTTCGACAAGTAGAACAATGAATGGAACAGGTAGACGGTTGAAATCTCTGTATATATTGCTTCTATATAGTCTAAGAAACATATATGCAAAGCATCCAAACAGTGCCATTCGCCAATTTTTTGTTCTTCAAGTTTAAGTGAACAATGAGCCCCATTGTTAATCCTTTATCGGAAATTATTTGTAACTTTCGACAAGTAGAACAATGAATGGAACAGGTAGACGGTTGAAATGTTTGTATATATTGCTTCTATATAGTCTAAGAAACATATATGCAAAGCATCCAAACAGTACAATTCGCCAATTTTTTGTTCTTCAAGTTTAAGTGAACAATGAGCCCCATTGTTAATCCTTTAAAGGAAATTATTTGTAAATTTCGACAAGTAGAACAATGAATGGATCATGTAGACGGTTGAAAAAATTATATATATTGCTTCTATATAGTCTACGAAATATATATGCAAAGCATCCAAACAGTACAATTCGCCAATTTTTTGTACTTCAAGTTTAAGTGAACTATGAGCCCCATTGTTAATCCTTTAACGGAAATTAATTGTAAATTTCGACAAGTAGAACAATGAATGGAACTGGTAGACGGTTGAAATCTTTTTATATATTGCTTCTATATAGGCTAAGAAACATATATGCGAAGCATCCAAACAGTACCAGTCGCCAATTTTTTGTTCTTCAAGTTTAAGTGAACAACGAGGCCCATTGATAATCATGAAACGGAAATTATTTGTAACTTTCGACAAGAAGAACAATGAATAGAACAGGTAGACGGTTGAAATCTTTGTATATGTTGCTTCTATATAGTCTAAGAAACCTATATGCAAAGCATCTAAACAGTAACATTCGCCAATTTTTTGATCTTCAAGTTTAAGTGAACAGCGAGCCCCATTGATAATCCTTTATCGGAAATTATTTGTAAATTTCGACAAGTAGAACAATGATTGGAACACGTAGACGGTTGAAATCTTTGTATATATTGCTTCCATATAGTCTAAGAAACATGTACGCAAAGCATCCAAACAGTACCATTCGCCAATTTTTTGTTCTTCAAGTTTAAGTGAACAGTGAGCCCCAATTGTTAATCCTTTACCGGAAATTATTTGTAATTTTCGACAAGTAGAACAATGAATGGATGATGTAGACGGTTGAAATCATTGTATATATTGCTTCTAAATAGTCTAAGAAACACATATGCAAAGCATCCAAACAGTACAATTCGCCAATTTTTTGTTTTTCAAGTTTAAGTGAACTACGAGCCCCATTGTTAATCCTTTAAAGGAAATTATTTGTAAATTTCGGCAAGTAGAACAATGAATGGAATAGGTAGACGGTTGAAATCATTGTATATATTGCTTCTATATAGTCTAAGAAACATATATGCAAAGCATCCAAACAGTACAATTCGCCAATTTTTTGTTCTTCAAGTTTAAGTGAACTACGAGCCCCATTGTTAATCCTTTAACGGAAATTATTTGTAACTTTCGACAAGTAGAACAATGATTGGAACACGTAGACGGTTGAAATCTTTGTATATATTTCTTCCATATAGTCTAAGAAACATATATGCAAAGCATCCAAACAGTACCATTCGTCAATTTTTTGTTCTTCAAGTTTAAGTGAACAACGAGCCCCATTGATAATCATGAAACGGAAATTATTTGTAACTTTCTACAAGTAGAACAATGAATAGAACAGGTAGACGGTTGAAATCTTTGTATATGTTGCTTCTATATAGTCTACGAAACATATATGCAAAGCATCCAAACAGTACAATTCGCCAATTTTTTGTTTTTCAAGTTTAAGAGAACTACGAGCCCCATTGTTAATCCTTTAACGGAAATTATTTATAACTTTCGACAAGTAGAACAATGATTGGAACACGTAGACGGTTGAAATCTTTGTATATATTTCTTCCATATAGTCTAAGAAACATATATGCAATGCATCTAAACAGTAACAATCGCCAGTTTTTTGATCTTCAAGTTTAAGTGAACAGCGAGCCCCATTGATAATCATGAAATGGAAATTATTTGTAACTTTCTACACGTAGAACGGTGAATAGTACAGGTAGACGGGTGAAATCTTTCTATATATTGCTTCTAAATAGCCTAAGAAACATATATGCAAAGCATCCAAACAGTACAATTCGCCAATTTTTTGTTCTTCAAGTTTAAGAGAACATTAAGCCCCAATGGTTCATCCTTTATCGGAAATTGTTTGTAACTTTCGACAAGTAGAACAATGAATGGAACAGGTAGACGGTTGAAATCTTTGTATATATTGCTTCCATATAGTCTAAGAAACATATATGCAAAGCATCCAAACAGTACCATTCGCCAATTTTTTGTTCTTCAAGTTTAAGTGAACAATGAGCCCCATTGTTAATCCTTTAAAGGAAATTATTTGTAAATTTCGGCAAGTAGAACAATGAACGGAACAGGTAGACGGTTGAAATCTTTGTATTTATTGCTTCTATATAATCTAAGCAACATATATGCAAAGCATCTAAACAGTAACAATCGCCAATTTTTTGTTCTTCAAGTTTAAGTGAACTACGAGCCCCATTGTTAATCCTTTAACGGAAATTAATTGTAACTTTCTACAATTAGAACAATGATTGGAACACGTAGACGGTTGAAATCTTTGTATATATTGCTTCCATATAGTCTAAGAAACATGTACGCAAAGCATCCAAACAGTACCATTCGCCAATTTTTTGTTCTTCAAGTTTAAGTGAACAGCAAGCCCTATTGATAATCATGAAATGGAAATTATTTGTAACTTTCTACAAGTAGAACAATGAATAGTACAGGTAGACGGGTGAAATCTTTCTATATATTGCTTCTAAATAGTCTAAGAAACATATATGCAAAGCATCCAAACAGTAGAATTCGCCAATTTTTTGTTCTTCAAGTTTAAGTGAACAACGAGCCCCATTGTTAATCCTTTAAAGGAAGTTATTTGTAAATTTCGACAAGGAGAACAATGAATGGAACAGGTAGACTGTTGAAATCTTTGTATATATTGCTTCTATATAGTCTACGAAACATATATGCAAAGCATCCAAACAGTACAATTCGCCAATTTCTTGTTCTTCAAGTTTAAGTAAACTACGATCCCCATTGTTAATACCTTAACGGAAATTATTTGTAACTTTCGACAAGTAGAACAATGAATGGAACAGGTAGACGGTTGAAATCTTTGTATATATTGCTTCTATATAGTCTAAGAAACATATATGCATAGCGTCCAAACAGTACAATTCGCCAATTTTTTGCTCTTCAAGTTTAAGTAAACTACGATCCCCATTGTTAATCCCTTAACGGAAATTATTTGTAACTTTCGACAAGTAGAACAATGAATGGAACAGGTAGACGGTTGAAATCATTGTATATATTGTTTCTATATAGTCTAAGAAACATATCTGCAAATCATCCAAACAGTACTATTCGCCAATTATTTGATCTTCAAGTTTAAGTGAACTACGAGCCCCAATGGTTAATCCTTTATCGGAAATTATTTGTAATTTTCGCCAAGTAGAACAATGAATGGAACAGGTAGACGGTTGAAATCTTTGTATATATTGCTTCTATATTGTCTAAGAAACATATACGCAAAGCATCCAAACAGTACCATTCGCCAATTTTTTGTTCTTCAAGTTTAAGTGAAGTACGAGCCCCATTGTTAATCCTTTAAAGGAAATTATTTGTAAATTTCGACAAGTAGAACAATGAACGGAATAGGTAGACGGTTGAAATCATTGTATATATTGCTTCTATAAAGTCTAAGGAACATATATGCAAAGCATCCAAACAGTACAATTCGCCAATATTTTGTTCTTCAAGTTTAAGTGAACAATGAGCCCCAATGGTTAATCCTTTATCGGAAATTACTTGTAATTTTCGACAAGTACAACAATGAATGGAACAGGTAGACGGTTGAAATCTTTGTATATATTGCTTCTATATAGTCTACGAAACATATATGCAAAGCATCCAAACAGTACCATTGGCCAATTTTTTGTTCTTCAAGTTTAAGTGAACAGCAAGCCCCTTTGATAATCATGAAATGGAAATTATTTGTAACTTTCTACAAGTAGAACAATGAATAGTACAGGTAGACGGGTGAAATCTTTCTATATATTGCTTCTTAATAGTCTAAGAAACATATATGCAAAGCATCCAAACAGTACAATTCGCCAATTTTTTGTTCTTCAAGCTTAAGCGAACAACGAGCCCCATTGTTAATCCTTTAAAGGAAGTTATTTGTAAATTTCGACAAGGAGAACAATGAATGGAACAGGTAGACGGTTGAAATCTTTGTATATATTGCTTCTATATAATCTAAGAAACATATATGCAAAGCATCCAAACAGTACAATTCGCCAATTTTTTGTTCTTCAAGTTTAAGTGAACTACGATCCCCATTGTTAATCCTTTAACGGAAATTTTTTGTAAATTTCGACAAGTAGAACAATGAATGGAATAGGTAGACGGTTGAAATCATTGTATATATTGCTTCTATAAAGTCTAAGAAACATATATGCAAAGCATCCAAACAGTACAATTCGCCAATATTTTGTTCTTCAGGTTTAAGTGAACAATGAGCCCCAATGGTTAATCCTTTATCGGAAATTACTTGTAATTTTCGACAAGTAGAACAATGAATGGAACAGGTAGACGGTTGAAATCTTTGTATATATTGCTTCTATATAGTCTACGAAACATATATGCAAAGCATCCAAACAGTACCATTGGCCAATTTTTTGTTCTTCAAGTTTAAGTGAACAGCAAGCCCCTTTGATAATCATGAAATGGAAATTATTTGTAACTTTCTACAAGTAGAACAATGAATAGTACAGGTAGACGGGTGAAATCTTTCTATATATTGCTTCTAAATAGTCTAAGAAACATATATGCAAAGCATCCAAACAGTACAATTCGCCAATTTTTTGTTCTTCAAGCTTAAGCGAACAACGAGCCCCATTGTTAATCCTTTAAAGGAAGATATTTGTAAATTTCGACAAGGAGAACAATGAATGGAACAGGTAGACGGTTGAAATCTTTGTATATATTGCTTCTATATAATCTAAGAAACATATATGCAAAGCATCCAAACAGTACAATTCGCCTATTTTTTGTTCTTCAAGTTTAAGTGAACTACGATCCCCATTGTTAATCCTTTAACGGAAATTTTTTGTAAATTTCGACAAGTAGAACAATGAATGGAATAGGTAGACGGTTGAAATCATTGTATATATTGCTTCTATAAAGTCTAAGAAACATATATGCAAAGCATCCAAACAGTACAATTAGCCAATATTTTGTTCTTCAAGTTTAAGTGAACAATGAGCCCCAATGGTTAATCCTTTATCGGAAATTACTTGTAATTTTCGACAAGTAGAACAATGAATGGAACAGGTAGACGGTTGAAATCTTTGTATATATTGCTTCTATATAGTCTACGAAACATATATGCAAAGCATCCAAACAGTACCATTGGCCAATTTTTTGTTCTTCAAGTTTAAGTGAACAGCAAGCCCCTTTGATAATCATGAAATGGAAATTATTTGTAACTTTCTACAAGTAGAACAATGAATAGTACAGGTAGACGAGTGAAATCTTTCTATATATTGCTTCTAAATAGTCTAAGAAACATATATGCAAAGCATCCAAACAGTACAATTCGCCAATTTTTTGTTCTTCAAGCTTAAGCGAACAACGAGCCCCATTGTTAATCCTTTAACGGAAATTAATTGTAACTTTCTACAAGTAGAACAATGAATGGAACAGGTAGACGGTTGAAATCTTTGTATATATTGCTTCTATATAATCTAAGAAACATATATGCAAAGCATCCAAACAGTACCATTCGCCAATTTTTTGTTCTTCAAGTTTAAGTGAACAACGAGCCCCATTGATAATCATGAAACGGAAATTATTTGTAACTTTCTACAAGTAGAACAATGAATAGAACAGGTAGACGGTTGAAATATTTGTATATGTTGCTTCTATATAGTCTAACAAACCTATATGCAAAGCATCTAAATAGTAACAATCGCCAATTTTTTGATCTTCAGGTTTAAGTGAACAGCGAGCCCCATTGATAATCATGAAATGGAAATTATTTGTAACATTCTACAAGTAGAACAATGAATAGTACAGGTAGACGGGTGAAATCTTTCTATATATTGCTTCTAAATAGTCTAAGAAACATATATGCAAAGCATCCAAACAGTACAATTCGCCAATTATTTGATCTTCAAGTTTAAGTGAACTACGAGCCCCATTGTTAATACTTTAACGGAAATTAATTGTAACTTTCTACAAGTAGAACAATGAATGGAACAGGTAGACGGTTGAAATCTTTGTATATATTGCTTCTATATAATCTAAGAAACATATATGCAAAGCATCCAAACAGTACCATTCGCCAATTTTTTGTTCTTCAAGTTTAAGTGAACAATGAGCCCCAATGGTCAATCCGTTATCGGAAATTATTTGTAACTTTCGACAAGTAGAACAATGAATGGAACAGGTAGACGGTTGAAATCATTGTATATATTGTTTCTATATAGTCTAAGAAACATATCTGCAAATCATCCAAACAGTACTATTCGCCAATTATTTGATCTTCAAGTTTAAGTGAACTACGAGCCCCAATGGTTAATCCTTTATCGGAAATTATTTGTAATTTTCGCCAAGTAGAACAATGAATGGAACAGGTAGACGGTTGAAATCTTTGTATATATTGCTTCTATATTGTCTAAGAAACATATACGCAAAGCATCCAAACAGTACCATTCGCCAATTTTTTGTTCTTCAAGTTTAAGTGAAGTACGAGCCCCATTGTTAATCCTTTAAAGGAAATTATTTGTAAATTTCGACAAGTAGAACAATGAACGGAATAGGTAGACGGTTGAAATCATTGTATATATTGCTTCTATAAAGTCTAAGGAACATATATGCAAAGCATCCAAACAGTACAATTCGCCAATATTTTGTTCTTCAAGTTTAAGTGAACAATGAGCCCCAATGGTTAATCCTTTATCGGAAATTACTTGTAATTTTCGACAAGTACAACAATGAATGGAACAGGTAGACGGTTGAAATCTTTGTATATATTGCTTCTATATAGTCTACGAAACATATATGCAAAGCATCCAAACAGTACCATTGGCCAATTTTTTGTTCTTCAAGTTTAAGTGAACAGCAAGCCCCTTTGATAATCATGAAATGGAAATTATTTGTAAATTTCGACAAGGAGAACAATGAATGGAACAGGTAGACGGTTGAAATCTTTGTATATATTGCTTCTATATAATCTAAGAAACATATATGCAAAGCATCCAAACAGTACAATTCGCCAATTTTTTGTTCTTCAAGTTTAAGTGAACTACGATCCCCATTGTTAATCCTTTAACGGAAATTTTTTGTAAATTTCGACAAGTAGAACAATGAATGGAATAGGTAGACGGTTGAAATCATTGTATATATTGCTTCTATAAAGTCTAAGAAACATATATGCAAAGCATCCAAACAGTACAATTCGCCAATATTTTGTTCTTCAAGTTTAAGTGAACAATGAGCCCCAATGGTTAATCCTTTATCGGAAATTACTTGTAATTTTCGACAAGTAGAACAATGAATGGAATAGGTAGACGGTTGAAATCATTGTATATATTGCTTCTATATAGTCTAAGAAACATATATGCAAAGCATCCAAACAGTACAATTCGCCAATTTTTTGTTCTTCAAGTTTAAGTGAACTACGATCCCCATTGTTAATCCTTTAACGGAAATTTTTTGTAAATTTCGACAAGTAGAACAATGAATGGAATAGGTAGACGGTTGAAATCATTGTATATATTGCTTCTATAAAGTCTAAGAAACATATATGCAAAGCATTCAAACAGTACAATTCGCCAATATTTTGTTCTTCAAGTTTAAGTGAACAATGAGCCCCAATGGTTAATCCTTTATCGGAAATTACTTGTAATTTTCGACAAGTAGAACAATGAATGGAATAGGTAGACGGTTGAAATCATTGTATATATTGCTTCTATAAAGTCTAAGAAACATATATGCAAAGCATCCGAACAGTACAATTCGCCAATAATTTCATCTTCATGTTTAAGTGAACTACGAGCCCCATTGTTAATACTTTAACGGAAATTATTTGTAAATTCCGACAAGTAGAACAATGAATGGAACAGGTAGACGGTTGAAATCAATGTATATATTGCTTCTATATAGTCTAAGAAACATATATGCAAAGCATCCAAACAGTACCATTCGCCAATTTTTTGTTCTTCAAGTTTAAGTGAACTACGAGCCCCATTGTTAATCCTTTAAAGGAAATTATTTGTAACTTTCGACAAGTAGAACAATGAATGGAACAGGTAGACTGTTGAAATCATTGTATATATTGCTTCTATATAGTCTAAGAAACATATATGCAAAGCATCCAAACAGTACAATTCGCCAATTTTTTGTTCTTCAAGTTTAAGTAAACTACGATCCCCATTGTTAATCACTTAACGGAAATTATTTGTAACTTTCGACAAGTAGAACAGTGAATGGAACAGGTAGACGGTTGAAATCTTTGTATATATTGCTTCTATATAGTCTACGAAACATATATGCAAAGCATCCAAACAGTACAATTCGCCAATTTTTTGTTCTTCAAGTTTACGTGAACAACGAGCCCCATTGATAATCATGAAACGGAAATTATTTGTAATTGTCGACAAGTAGAACTATGAATGGAACAGGTAGACGGTTGAAATCATTGTAGATATTGCTTCTATATAGTCTAAGAAACCTATATGCAAAGCATCTAAACAGTAACATTCGCCAATTTTTTGACCTTCAAGTTTAAGTGAACAACGAACCCCATTGATAATCATGAAATGTAAATTATGTGTAACTTTCTACAAGTAGATCAATGAATAGTACAGGTAGACGGGTGAAATCTTTCTATATATTGCTTCTATATTGTCTAAGAAACATATATGCAAAGAATCCAAACAGTACAATTCGCCAATTTTTTGTTCTTCAAGTTTAAGTGAACTACGAGCCCCATTGTTAATCCTTTAAAGGAAATTATTTGTAAATTTCGACAAGTAGAACAAAGAATGGAACAGGCAGACGGTTTAAATCATTTTATATATTGCTTCTATATAGTCTAAGAAACATATATGCAAATCATCCAAACAGTACAATTCGCCAATTTTTTGTACTTCAAGTTTAAGTGAACTACGAGCCCCATTGTTAATCCTTTGACAGGAAATTATTTGTAACTTTCGAGAAGTAGAACAATGAATGGAACAGGTAGACGGTTGAAATCATTGTATATATTGCTTCTATATAGTCTAAGAAACATATATGCAAAGCATCCAAACAGTACAATTCGCCAATTTTTTGTACTTCAAGTTTAAATGAACTACGAGCCCCATTGTTAATCCTTTGACGGAAATTATTACTAACTTTCGACAAGTAGAACAATGAATGGAACAGGTAGAGGGTTGAAATCATTGTATATATTGCTTCTACATAGTCTAAGAAACATATATGCAAAGCATCCAAACAGTACAATTCGCCAATATATTGTTCTTCAAGTTTAAGTGAACAACGAGCCCCATTGTTAATCCTTTAAAGGAAATTATTTGTAAATTTCGACAAGTAGAACAAAGAATGGAACAGGTAGACGGTTTAAATCATTTTATATATTGCTTCTATATAGTCTAAGAAACATATATGCAAATCATCCAAACAGTACAATTCGCCAATTTTTTGTACTTCAAGTTTAAGTGAACTACGAGCCCCATTGTTAATCCTTTGACGGAAATTATTTGTAACTTTCGAGAAGTAGAACAATTAATGGAACAGGTAGACGGTTGAAATCATTGTATATATTGCTTCTATATAGTCTAAGAAACATATATGCAAAGCATCCAAACAGTACAATTCGCCAATTTTTTGTACTTCAAGTTTAAGTGAACTACGAGCCCCATTGTTAATCCTTTAAAGGAAATTATTTGTAACTTTCGACAAGTAGAACAATGAATGGAACAGGTAGACTGTTGAAATCATTGTATATATTGCTTCTATATAGTCTAAGAAACATATATGCAAAGCATCCAAACAGTACAATTCGCCAATTTTTTGTTCTTCAAGTTTAAGTGAACTACGATCCCCATTGTTAATCCTTTAACGGAAATTTTTTGTAAATTTCGACAAGTAGAACAATGAATGGAATAGGTAGACGGTTGAAATCATTGTATATATTGCTTCTATAAAGTCTAAGAAACATATATGCAAAGCATCCAAACAGTACAATTCGCCAATATTTTGTTCTTCAAGTTTAAGTGAACAATGAGCCCCAATGGTTAATCCTTTATCGGAAATTACTTGTAATTTTCGACAAGTAGAACAATGAATGGAATAGGTAGACGGTTGAAATCATTGTATATATTGCTTCTATATAGTCTAAGAAACATATATGCAAAGCATCCAAACAGTACAATTCGCCAATTTTTTGTTCTTCAAGTTTAAGTGAACTACGATCCCCATTGTTAATCCTTTAACGGAAATTTTTTGTAAATTTCGACAAGTAGAACAATGAATGGAATAGGTAGACGGTTGAAATCATTGTATATATTGCTTCTATAAAGTCTAAGAAACATATATGCAAAGCATCCAAACAGTACAATTCGCCAATATTTTGTTCTTCAAGTTTAAGTGAACAATGAGCCCCAATGGTTAATCCTTTATCGGAAATTACTTGTAATTTTCGACAAGTAGAACAATGAATGGAATAGGTAGACGGTTGAAATCATTGTATATATTGCTTCTATAAAGTCTAAGAAACATATATGCAAAGCATCCGAACAGTACAATTCGCCAATAATTTCATCTTCATGTTTAAGTGAACTACGAGCCCCATTGTTAATACTTTAACGGAAATTATTTGTAAATTCCGACAAGTAGAACAATGAATGGAACAGGTAGACGGTTGAAATCAATGTATATATTGCTTCTATATAGTCTAAGAAACATATATGCAAAGCATCCAAACAGTACCATTCGCCAATTTTTTGTTCTTCAAGTTTAAGTGAACTACGAGCCCCATTGTTAATCCTTTAAAGGAAATTATTTGTAACTTTCGACAAGTAGAACAATGAATGGAACAGGTAGACTGTTGAAATCATTGTATATATTGCTTCTATATAGTCTAAGAAACATATATGCAAAGCATCCAAACAGTACAATTCGCCAATTTTTTGTTCTTCAAGTTTAAGTAAACTACGATCCCCATTGTTAATCACTTAACGGAAATTATTTGTAACTTTCGACAAGTAGAACAGTGAATGGAACAGGTAGACGGTTGAAATCTTTGTATATATTGCTTCTATATAGTCTACGAAACATATATGCAAAGCATCCAAACAGTACAATTCGCCAATTTTTTGTTCTTCAAGTTTACGTGAACAACGAGCCCCATTGATAATCATGAAACGGAAATTATTTGTAATTGTCGACAAGTAGAACTATGAATGGAACAGGTAGACGGTTGAAATCATTGTAGATATTGCTTCTATATAGTCTAAGAAACCTATATGCAAAGCATCTAAACAGTAACATTCGCCAATTTTTTGACCTTCAAGTTTAAGTGAACAACGAACCCCATTGATAATCATGAAATGTAAATTATGTGTAACTTTCTACAAGTAGATCAATGAATAGTACAGGTAGACGGGTGAAATCTTTCTATATATTGCTTCTATATTGTCTAAGAAACATATATGCAAAGAATCCAAACAGTACAATTCGCCAATTTTTTGTTCTTCAAGTTTAAGTGAACTACGAGCCCCATTGTTAATCCTTTAAAGGAAATTATTTGTAAATTTCGACAAGTAGAACAAAGAATGGAACAGGCAGACGGTTTAAATCATTTTATATATTGCTTCTATATAGTCTAAGAAACATATATGCAAATCATCCAAACAGTACAATTCGCCAATTTTTTGTACTTCAAGTTTAAGTGAACTACGAGCCCCATTGTTAATCCTTTGACAGGAAATTATTTGTAACTTTCGAGAAGTAGAACAATGAATGGAACAGGTAGACGGTTGAAATCATTGTATATATTGCTTCTATATAGTCTAAGAAACATATATGCAAAGCATCCAAACAGTACAATTCGCCAATTTTTTGTACTTCAAGTTTAAATGAACTACGAGCCCCATTGTTAATCCTTTGACGGAAATTATTACTAACTTTCGACAAGTAGAACAATGAATGGAACAGGTAGAGGGTTGAAATCATTGTATATATTGCTTCTACATAGTCTAAGAAACATATATGCAAAGCATCCAAACAGTACAATTCGCCAATATATTGTTCTTCAAGTTTAAGTGAACAACGAGCCCCATTGTTAATCCTTTAAAGGAAATTATTTGTAAATTTCGACAAGTAGAACAAAGAATGGAACAGGTAGACGGTTTAAATCATTTTATATATTGCTTCTATATAGTCTAAGAAACATATATGCAAATCATCCAAACAGTACAATTCGCCAATTTTTTGTACTTCAAGTTTAAGTGAACTACGAGCCCCATTGTTAATCCTTTGACGGAAATTATTTGTAACTTTCGAGAAGTAGAACAATTAATGGAACAGGTAGACGGTTGAAATCATTGTATATATTGCTTCTATATAGTCTAAGAAACATATATGCAAAGCATCCAAACAGTACAATTCGCCAATTTTTTGTACTTCAAGTTTAAGTGAACTACGAGCCCCATTGTTAATCCTTTAAAGGAAATTATTTGTAACTTTCGACAAGTAGAACAATGAATGGAACAGGTAGACTGTTGAAATCATTGTATATATTGCTTCTATATAGTCTAAGAAACATATATGCAAAGCATCCAAACAGTACAATTCGCCAATTTTTTGTTCTTCAAGTTTAAGTAAACTACGATCCCCATTGTTAATCACTTAACGGAAATTATTTGTAACTTTCGACAAGTAGAACAGTGAATGGAACAGGTAGACGGTTGAAATCTTTGTATATATTGCTTCTATATAGTCTACGAAACATATATGCAAAGCATCCAAACAGTACAATTCGCCAATTTTTTGTTCTTCAAGTTTACGTGAACAACGAGCCCCATTGATAATCATGAAACGGAAATTATTTGTAATTGTCGACAAGTAGAACTATGAATGGAACAGGTAGACGGTTGAAATCATTGTAGATATTGCTTCTATATAGTCTAAGAAACCTATATGCAAAGCATCTAAACAGTAACATTCGCCAATTTTTTGACCTTCAAGTTTAAGTGAACAACGAACCCCATTGATAATCATGAAATGTAAATTATGTGTAACTTTCTACAAGTAGATCAATGAATAGTACAGGTAGACGGGTGAAATCTTTCTATATATTGCTTCTATATTGTCTAAGAAACATATATGCAAAGAATCCAAACAGTACAATTCGCCAATTTTTTGTTCTTCAAGTTTAAGTGAACTACGAGCCCCATTGTTAATCCTTTAAAGGAAATTATTTGTAAATTTCGACAAGTAGAACAAAGAATGGAACAGGCAGACGGTTTAAATCATTTTATATATTGCTTCTATATAGTCTAAGAAACATATATGCAAATCATCCAAACAGTACAATTCGCCAATTTTTTGTACTTCAAGTTTAAGTGAACTACGAGCCCCATTGTTAATCCTTTGACGGAAATTATTTGTAACTTTCGAGAAGTAGAACAATGAATGGAACAGGTAGACGGTTGAAATCATTGTATATATTGCTTCTATATAGTCTAAGAAACATATAGGCAAAGCATCCAAACAGTACAATTCGCCAATTTTTTGTTCTTCAAGTTTAAGTGAACAATGAGCCCCATTGTTAATCCTTTGACGGAAATTATTTGTAACTTTCGAGAAGTAGAACAATGAATGGAACAGGTAGACGGTTGAAATCATTTTATATATTGCTTCTATATAGTCTAAGAAACATATATGCAAATCATCCAAACAGTACAATTCGCCAATTTTTTGTACTTCAAGTTTAAGTGAACTACGAGCCCCATTGTTAATCCTTTGACGGAAATTATTTGTAACTTTCGAGAAGTAGAACAATGAATGGAACAGGTAGACGGTTGAAATCATTGTATATATTGCTTCTATATAGTCTAAGAAACATATATGCAAAGCATCCAAACAGTACAATTCGCCAATTTTTTGTACTTCAAGTTTAAGTGAACTACGAGCCCCATTGTTAATCCTTTGACGGAAATTATTACTAACTTTCGACAAGTAGAACAATGAATGGAACAGGTAGAGGGTTGAAATCATTGTATATATTGCTTCTACATAGTCTAAGAAACATATATGCAAAGCATCCAAACAGTACAATTCGCCAATATATTGTTCTTCAAGTTTAAGTGAACAACGAGCCCCATTGTTAATCCTTTAAAGGAAATTATTTGTAAATTTCGACAAGTAGAACAATGATTGGAACACGTAGACGGTTGAAATCTTTGAATATATTGCTTCCATATAGTCTAAAAAACATATATCCAAAGCATCCAAACAGTCCCATTCGCCAATTTTTTGTTCTTCAAGATTAAGTGAACAATGAGCCCCATTGTTAATCCTTTATCGGAAATTATTTGTAACTTTCTACAAGTAGAACAATGAATAGAACAGGTAGACAGGTGAAATCTTTGTATATATTGCTTCTATATAGTCTAAGAAACTTATATGCAAAGCATCCGAACAGTACAATTCGTCAATTTTTTTTCTTCAAGTTTAAGTGAACTACGAGCCCCATTGTTAATCCTTTAACGGAAATTAATTGTAACATTCTACAAGTAGAACAATGAATGGAACAGGTAGACTGTTGAAATCATTGTATATATTGCTTCTATATAGTCTAAGAAACATATATGCAAAGCATCCAAACAGTACAATTCGCCAATTTTTTGTTCTTCAAGTTTAAGTAAACTACGATCCCCATTGTTAATCACTTAACGGAAATTATTTGTAACTTTCGACAAGTAGAACAGTGAATGGAACAGGTAGACGGTTGAAATCTTTGTATATATTGCTTCTATATAGTCTACGAAACATATATGCAAAGCATCCAAACAGTACAATTCGCCAATTTTTTGTTCTTCAAGTTTACGTGAACAACGAGCCCCATTGATAATCATGAAACGGAAATTATTTGTAATTGTCGACAAGTAGAACTATGAATGGAACAGGTAGACGGTTGAAATCATTGTAGATATTGCTTCTATATAGTCTAAGAAACCTATATGCAAAGCATCTAAACAGTAACATTCGCCAATTTTTTGACCTTCAAGTTTAAGTGAACAACGAACCCCATTGATAATCATGAAATGTAAATTATGTGTAACTTTCTACAAGTAGATCAATGAATAGTACAGGTAGACGGGTGAAATCTTTCTATATATTGCTTCTATATTGTCTAAGAAACATATATGCAAAGAATCCAAACAGTACAATTCGCCAATTTTTTGTTCTTCAAGTTTAAGTGAACTACGAGCCCCATTGTTAATCCTTTAAAGGAAATTATTTGTAAATTTCGACAAGTAGAACAAAGAATGGAACTGGCAGACGGTTTAAATCATTTTATATATTGCTTCTATATAGTCTAAGAAACATATATGCAAATCATCCAAACAGTACAATTCGCCAATTTTTTGTACTTCAAGTTTAAGTGAACTACGAGCCCCATTGTTAATCCTTTGACAGGAAATTATTTGTAACTTTCGAGAAGTAGAACAATGAATGGAACAGGTAGACGGTTGAAATCATTGTATATATTGCTTCTATATAGTCTAAGAAACATATATGCAAAGCATCCAAACAGTACAATTCGCCAATTTTTTGTACTTCAAGTTTAAGTGAACTACGAGCCCCATTGTTAATCCTTTGACGGAAATTATTACTAACTTTCGACAAGTAGAACAATGAATGGAACAGGTAGAGGGTTGAAATCATTGTATATATTGCTTCTACATAGTCTAAGAAACATATATGCAAAGCATCCAAACAGTACAATTCGCCAATATATTGTTCTTCAAGTTTAAGTGAACAACGAGCCCCATTGTTAATCCTTTAAAGGAAATTATTTGTAAATTTCGACAAGTAGAACAAAGAATGGAACAGGTAGACGGTTTAAATCATTTTATATATTGCTTCTATATAGTCTAAGAAACATATATGCAAATCATCCAAACAGTACAATTCGCCAATTTTTTGTACTTCAAGTTTAAGTGAACTACGAGCCCCATTGTTAATCCTTTGACGGAAATTATTTGTAAATTTCGGCAAGTAGAACAATGAATGGAATAGGTAGACGGTTGAAAACATTGTATATATTGCTTCTATATAGTCTAAGAAACATATATGCAAAGCATCCAAACAGTACAATTCGCCAATTTTTTGTTCTTCAATTTTAAGTAAACTACGATCCCTATTGTTAATCCTTTGACGGAAATTATTACTAACTTTCGACAAGTAGAACAATGAATGGAACAGGTAGACGGTTGAAATCTTTGTATATATTGCTTCTATATAGTCTAAGAAACATATATGCAAAGCATCCAAACAGTACAATTCGCCAATTTTTTGTACTTCAAGTTTAAGTGAACTACGAGCCCCATTGTTAATCCTTTGACGGAAATTATTACTAACTTTCGACAAGTAGAACAATGAATGGAACAGGTAGAGGGTTGAAATCATTGTATATATTGCTTCTACATAGTCTAAGAAACATATATGCAAAGCATCCAAACAGTACAATTCGCCAATATATTGTTCTTCAAGTTTAAGTGAACAACGAGCCCCATTGTTAATCCTTTAAAGGAAATTATTTGTAAATTTCGACAAGTAGAACAATGATTGGAACACGTAGACGGTTGAAATCTTTGAATATATTGCTTCCATATAGTCTAAAAAACATATATCCAAAGCATCCAAACAGTCCCATTCGCCAATTTTTTGTTCTTCAAGATTAAGTGAACAATGAGCCCCATTGTTAATCCTTTATCGGAAATTATTTGTAACTTTCTACAAGTAGAACAATGAATAGAACAGGTAGACAGGTGAAATCTTTGTATATATTGCTTCTATATAGTCTAAGAAACTTATATGCAAAGCATCCGAACAGTACAATTCGCCAATTTTTTTTCTTCAAGTTTAAGTGAACTACGAGCCCCATTGTTAATCCTTTAACGGAAATTAATTGTAACATTCTACAAGTAGAACAATGAATGGAACAGGTAGACGGTTGAAATCGTTGTATATATTGCTTCTATATAGTCTAAGAAACATATAGGCAAAGCATCCAAACAGTACAATTCGCCAATTTTTTGTTCTTCAAGTTTAAGTGAACAATGAGCCCCATTGTTAATCCTTTATCGGAAATTATTTGTAACTTTCTACAAGTCGAACAATGAATAGAACAGGTAGACGGGTGAAATCTTTGTATATATTGCTTCTATATAGTCTAAGAAACTTATATGCAAAGCATCCGAACAGTACAATTCGCCAATAATTTCATCTTCATGTTTAAGTGAACTACGAGCCCCATTGTTAATACTTTAACGGAAATTATTTGTAAATTCCGACAAGTAGAACAATGAATGGAACAGGTAGACGGTTGAAATCAATGTATATATTGCTTCTATATAGTCTAAGAAACATATATGCAAAGCATCCAAACAGTACCATTCGCCAATTTTTTGTTCTTCAAGTTTAAGTGAACTACGAGCCCCATTGTTAATCACTTAACGGAAATTATTTGTAACTTTCGACAAGTAGAACAGTGAATGGAACAGGTAGACGGTTGAAATCTTTGTATATATTGCTTCTATATAGTCTACGAAACATATATGCAAAGCATCCAAACAGTACAATTCGCCAATTTTTTGTTCTTCAAGTTTACGTGAACAACGAGCCCCATTGATAATCATGAAACGGAAATTATTTGTAATTGTCGACAAGTAGAACTATGAATGGAACAGGTAGACGGTTGAAATCATTGTAGATATTGCTTCTATATAGTCTAAGAAACCTATATGCAAAGCATCTAAACAGTGACATTCGCCAATTTTTTGACCTTCAAGTTTAAGTGAACAACGAACCCCATTGATAATCATGAAATGTAAATTATGTGTAACTTTCTACAAGTAGATCAATGAATAGTACAGGTAGACGGGTGAAATCTTTCTATATATTGCTTCTATATTGTCTAAGAAACATATATGCAAAGAATCCAAACAGTACAATTCGCCAATTTTTTGTTCTTCAAGTTTAAGTGAACTACGAGCCCCATTGTTAATCCTTTAAAGGAAATTATTTGTAATTTTCGACAAGTAGAACAAAGAATGGAACAGGCAGACGGTTTAAATCATTTTATATATTGCTTCTATATAGTCTAAGAAACATATATGCAAATCATCCAAACAGTACAATTCGCCAATTTTTTGTACTTCAAGTTTAAGTGAACTACGAGCCCCATTGTTAATCCTTTGACGGAAATTATTACTAACTTTCGACAAGTAGAACAATGAATGGAACAGGTAGAGGGTTGAAATCATTGTATATATTGCTTCTACATAGTCTAAGAAACATATATGCAAAGCATCCAAACAGTACAATTCGCCAATATATTGTTCTTCAAGTTTAAGTGAACAACGAGCCCCATTGTTAATCCTTTAAAGTAAATTATTTGTAAATTTCGACAAGTAGAACAAAGAATGGAACAGGTAGACGGTTTAAATCATTTTATATATTGCTTCTATATAGTCTAAGAAACATATATGCAAATCATCCAAACAGTACAATTCGCCAATTTTTTGTACTTCAAGTTTAAGTGAACTACGAGCCCCATTGTTAATCCTTTGACGGAAATTATTTGTAACTTTCGAGAAGTAGAACAATTAATGGAACAGGTAGACGGTTGAAATCATTGTATATATTGCTTCTATATAGTCTAAGAAACATATATGCAAAGCATCCAAACAGTACAATTCGCCAATTTTTTGTACTTCAAGTTTAAGTGAACTACGAGCCCCATTGATAATCATGAAACGGAAATTATTTGTAAGTTTCTACAAGTAGAACAATGAATAGAACGGGTAGACGGTAGAAATCTTTGTATATGTTGCTTCTATATAGTCTAAGAAACCTATATGCAAAGCATCTAAACAGTAACATTCGCCAATTTTTTGATCTTCAAGTTTAAGTGAACAACGAGCTCCATTGATAATCATTAAATGGAAATTATTTGTAACTTTCTACAAGTAGAACAATGAATAGTACAGGTAGACGGGTGAAATCTTTCTATATATTGCTTCTATATAGTCTAAGAAACATATATGCAAAGAATCCAAACAGTACAATTCGCCAATTTTTTGTACTTCAAGTTTAAGTGAACTACGAGCCCCATTGTTAATCCTTTGACGGAAATTATTTGTAACTTTCGAGAAGTAGAACAATGAATGGAACAGGTAGACGGTTGAAATCATTGTATATATTGCTTCTATATAGTCTAAGAAACATATAGGCAAAGCATCCAAACAGTACAATTCGCCAATTTTTTGTTCTTCAAGTTTAAGTGAACAATGAGCCCCATTGTTAATCCTTTGACGGAAATTATTTGTAACTTTCGAGAAGTAGAACAATGAATGGAACAGGTAGACGGTTGAAATCATTTTATATATTGCTTCTATATAGTCTAAGAAACATATATGCAAATCATCCAAACAGTACAATTCGCCAATTTTTTGTACTTCAAGTTTAAGTGAACTACGAGCCCCATTGTTAATCCTTTGACGGGAATTATTTGTAACTTTCGAGAAGTAGAACAATGAATGGAACAGGTAGACGGTTGAAATCATTGTATATATTGCTTCTATATAGTCTAAGAAACATATATGCAAAGCATCCAAACAGTACAATTCGCCAATTTTTTGTACTTCAAGTTTAAGTGAACTACGAGCCCCATTGTTAATCCTTTGACGGAAATTATTACTAACTTTCGACAAGTAGAACAATGAATGGAACAGGTAGAGGGTTGAAATCATTGTATATATTGCTTCTACATAGTCTAAGAAACATATATGCAAAGCATCCAAACAGTACAATTCGCCAATATATTGTTCTTCAAGTTTAAGTGAACAACGAGCCCCATTGTTAATCCTTTAAAGGAAATTATTTGTAAATTTCGACAAGTAGAACAATGATTGGAACACGTAGACGGTTGAAATCTTTGAATATATTGCTTCCATATAGTCTAAAAAACATATATCCAAAGCATCCAAACAGTCCCATTCGCCAATTTTTTGTTCTTCAAGATTAAGTGAACAATGAGCCCCATTGTTAATCCTTTATCGGAAATTATTTGTAACTTTCTACAAGTAGAACAATGAATAGAACAGGTAGACAGGTGAAATCTTTGTATATATTGCTTCTATATAGTCTAAGAAACTTATATGCAAAGCATCCGAACAGTACAATTCGCCAATTTTTTTTCTTCAAGTTTAAGTGAACTACGAGCCCCATTGTTAATCCTTTAACGGAAATTAATTGTAACATTCTACAAGTAGAACAATGAATGGAACAGGTAGACGGTTGAAATCGTTGTATATATTGCTTCTATATAGTCTAAGAAACATATAGGCAAAGCATCCAAACAGTACAATTCGCCAATTTTTTGTTCTTCAAGTTTAAGTGAACAATGAGCCCCATTGTTAATCCTTTATCGGAAATTATTTGTAACTTTCTACAAGTCGAACAATGAATAGAACAGGTAGACGGGTGAAATCTTTGTATATATTGCTTCTATATAGTCTAAGAAACTTATATGCAAAGCATCCGAACAGTACAATTCGCCAATAATTTCATCTTCATGTTTAAGTGAACTACGAGCCCCATTGTTAATACTTTAACGGAAATTATTTGTAAATTCCGACAAGTAGAACAATGAATGGAACAGGTAGACGGTTGAAATCAATGTATATATTGCTTCTATATAGTCTAAGAAACATATATGCAAAGCATCCAAACAGTACCATTCGCCAATTTTTTGTTCTTCAAGTTTAAGTGAACAATGAGCCCCATTGTTAATCCCTTAACTGAAATTATTTGTAACTTTCGACAAGTAGAACAGTGAATGGAACAGGTAGACGGTTGAAATCTTTGTATATATTGCTTCCATATAGTCTAAGAAACATGTACGCAAAGCATCCAAACAGTACCATTCGCCAATTTTTTGTTCTTCAGGTTTAAGTGAACTACGAGCCCCATTGTTAATCCTTTATCGGAAATTATTTGTAACTTTCTACAGGTAGAACAATGAATAGAACAGGTAGACGGGTGAAATCTTTGAATATATTGCTTCCATATAGTCTAAAAAACATATATCCAAAGCATCCAAACAGTCCCATTCGCCAATTTTTTGTTCTTCAAGATTAAGTGAACAATGAGCCCCAATGGTTAATCCTTTATCGGAAATTATTTGTAATTTTCGACAATTAGAACAATGAATGGAACAGGTAGACGGTTGAAATCTTTGTATATATTGCTTCTATATAGTCTAAGAAACATATATGCAAAGCATCCAAACAGTACAATTCGCCAATTTTTTGTACTTCAAGTTTAAGTGAACTACGAGCCCCATTGTTAATCCTTTGACGGAAATTATTACTAACTTTCGACAAGTAGAACAATGAATGGAACAGGTAGAGGGTTGAAATCATTGTATATATTGCTTCTACATAGTCTAAGAAACATATATGCAAAGCATCCAAACAGTACAATTCGCCAATATATTGTTCTTCAAGTTTAAGTGAACAACGAGCCCCATTGTTAATCCTTTAAAGGAAATTATTTGTAAATTTCGACAAGTAGAACAATGATTGGAACACGTAGACGGTTGAAATCTTTGAATATATTGCTTCCATATAGTCTAAAAAACATATATCCAAAGCATCCAAACAGTCCCATTCGCCAATTTTTTGTTCTTCAAGATTAAGTGAACAATGAGCCCCATTGTTAATCCTTTATCGGAAATTATTTGTAACTTTCTACAAGTAGAACAATGAATAGAACAGGTAGACAGGTGAAATCTTTCTATATATTGCTTCTATATAGTCTAAGAAACATATAGGCAAAGCATCCAAACAGTACAATTCGCCAATTTTTTGTTCTTCAAGTTTAAGTGAACAATGAGCCCCATTGTTAATCCTTTATCGGAAATTATTTGTAACTTTCTACAAGTAGAACAATGAATAGAACAGGTAGACGGGTGAAATCTTTGAATATATTGCTTCTATATAGTCTAAGAAACTTATATGCAAAGCATCCGAACAGTACAATTCGCCAATAATTTCATCTTCATGTTTAAGTGAACTACGAGCCCCATTGTTAATACTTTAACGGAAATTATTTGTAAATTCCGACAAATAGAACAATGAATGGAACAGGTAGACGGTTGAAATCAATGTATATATTGCTTCTATATAGTCTAAGAAACATATATGCAAAGCATCCAAACAGTACCATTTGCCAATTTTTTGTTCTTCAAGTTTAAGTGAACAATGAGCCCCATTTTTAATCCCTTAACTGAAATTATTTGTAACTTTCGACAAGTAGAACAGTGAATGGAACAGGTAGACGGTTGAAATCTTTGTATATATTGCTTCCATATAGTCTAAGAAACATGTACGCAAAGCATCCAAACAGTACCATTCGCCAATTTTTTGTTCTTCAGGTTTAAGTGAACTACGAGCCCCATTGTTAATCCTTTATCGGAAATTATTTGTAACTTTCTACAAGTAGAACAATGAATAGAACAGGTAGACGGGTGAAACCTTTGTATATATTGCTTCTATATAGTCTAAGAAACTTATATGCAAAGCATCCGAACAGTACAATTCGCCAATAATTTCATCTTCATGTTTAAGTGAACTACGAGCCCCATTGTAAATACTTTAACGGAAATTATTTGTAAATTCCGACAAGTAGAACAATGAATGGAACAGGTAGACGGTTGAAATCAATGTATATATTGCTTCTATATAGTCTAAGAAACATATATGCAAAGCATCCAAACAGTACCATTCGCCAATTTTTTGTTCTTCAAGTTTAAGTGAACAATGAGCCCCATTGTTAATCCCTTAACTGAAATTATTTATAACTTTCGACAAGTAGAACAGTGAATGGAACAGGTAGACGGTTGAAATCTTTGTATATATTGCTTCCATATAGTCTAAGAAACATGTACGCAAAGCATCCAAACAGTACCATTCGCAAATTTTTTGTTCTTCAGGTTTAAGTGAACAATGAGCCCCAATGGTTAATCCTTTATCGGAAATTATTTGTAATTTTCGACAATTAGAACAATGAATGGAACAGGTAGACGGTTGAAATCTTTGTATATATTGCTTCTATATAGTCTGAGAAACATATATGCAAAGCATCCAAAAAGTACCATTCGCCAATTTTTTGTTCTTCAAGTTTACGTGAACAACGAGCCCCATTGATAATCATGAAACGGAAATTATTTGTAATTGTCGACAAGTAGAACTATGAATGGAACAGGTAGACGGTTGAAATCATTGTAGATATTGCTTCTATATAGTCTAAGAAACCTATATGCAAAGCATCTAAACAGTAACATTCGCCAATTTTTTGACCTTCAAGTTTAAGTGAACAACGAACCCCATTGATAATCATGAAATGGAAATTATTTGTAACTTTCTACAAGTAGATCAATGAATAGTACAGGTAGACGGGTGAAATCTTTCTATATATTGCTTCTATATAGTCTAAGAAACATATATGCAAAGAATCCAAACAGTACAAGTCGCCAATTTTTTGTTCTTCAAGTTTAAGTGAACTGCGAGCCCCATTGTTAATCCTTTAAAGGAAATTATTTGTAAATTTCGACAAGTAGAACAAAGAATGGAACGGGTAGACGGTTTAAATCATTTTATATATTGCTTCTATATAGTCTAAGAAACATATATGCAAATCATCCAAACAGTACAATTCGCCAATTTTTTGTACTTCAAGTTTAAGTGAACTACGAGCCCCATTGTTAATCCTTTGACGGAAATTATTTGTAACTTTCGAGAAGTAGAACAATGAATGGAACAGGTAGACGGTTGAAATCATTGTATATATTGCTTCTATATAGTCTAAGAAACATATATGCAAAGCATCCAAACAGTACAATTCGCCAATTTTTTGTACTTCAAGTTTAAGTGAACTACGAGCCCCATTGTTAATCCTTTAACGGAAATTAATTGTAACATTCTACAGGTAGAACAATGAATGGAACAGGTAGACGGTTGAAATCGTTGTATATATTGCTTCTATATAGCCTACGAAACATATATGCAAAGCATCCAAACAGTACCATTCGCCAATTTTTTGTTCTTCAAGTTTACGTGAACAACGAGCCCCATTGATAATCATGAAACGGAAATTAATTGTAAATTTCGACAAGTAGAACAATGATTGGAACACGTAGACGGTTGAAATCTTTGAATATATTGCTTCCATATAGTCTAAAAAACATATATCCAAAGCATCCAAACAGTCCCATTCGCCAATTTTTTGTTCTTCAAGATTAAGTGAACAATGAGCCCCAATGGTTAATCCTTTATCGGAAATTATTTGTAATTTTCGACAATTAGAACAATGAATGGAACAGGTAGACGGTTGAAATCTTTGTATATATTGCTTCTATATAGTCTGAGAAACATATATGCAAAGCATCCAAAAAGTACCATTCGCCAATTTTTTGTACTTCAAGTTTAAGTGAACTACGAGCCCCATTGTTAATCCTTTGACGGAAATTATTTGTAACTTTCGAGAAGTAGAACAATGAATGGAACAGGTAGACGGTTGAAATCATTGTATATATTGCTTCTATATAGTCTAAGAAACATATATGCAAATCATCCAAACAGTACAATTCGCCAATTTTTTGTACTTCAAGTTTAAGTGAACTACGAGCCCCATTGTTAATCCTTTGACGGAAATTATTTGTAACTTTCGAGAAGTAGAACAATGAATGGAACAGGTAGACGGTTGAAATCATTGTATATATTGCTTCTATATAGTCTAAGAAACATATATGCAAAGCATCCAAACAGTACAGTTCGCCAATTTTTTGTACTTCAAGTTTAAGTGAACTACGAGCCCCATTGTTAATCCTTTGACGGAAATTATTACTAACTTTCGACAAGTAGAACAATGAATGGAACAGGTAGAGGGTTGAAATCATTGTATATATTGCTTCTACATAGTCTAAGAAACATATATGCAAAGCATCCAAACAGTACAATTCGCCAATATATTGTTCTTCAAGTTTAAGTGAACAACGAGCCCCACTGTTAATCCTTTAAAGGAAATTATTTGTAAATTTCGACAAGTAGAACAATGATTGGAACACGTAGACGGTTGAAATCTTTGAATATATTGCTTCCATATAGTCTAAAAAACATATATCCAAAGCATCCAAACAGTCCCATTCGCCAATTTTTTGTTCTTCAAGATTAAGTGAACAATGAGCCCCATTGTTAATCCTTTATCGGAAATTATTTGTAACTTTCTACAAGTAGAACAATGAATAGAACAGGTAGACAGGTGAAATCTTTCTATATATTGCTTCTATATAGTCTAAGAAACTTATATGCAAAGCATCCGAACAGTACAATTCGCCAATTTTTTTTCTTCAAGTTTAAGTGAACTACGAGCCCCATTGTTAATCCTTTATCGGAAATTATTTGTAACTTTCTACAGGTAGAACAATGAATAGAACAGGTAGACGGTTGAAATCGTTGTATATATTGCTTCTATATAGTCTAAGAAACATATAGGCAAAGCATCCAAACAGTACAATTCGCCAATTTTTTGTTCTTCAAGTTTAAGTGAACAATGAGCCCCATTGTTAATCCTTTATCGGAAATTATTTGTAACTTTCTACAAGTAGAACAATGAATAGAACAGGTAGACGGGTGAAATCTTTGTATATATTGCTTCTATATAGTCTAAGAAACTTATATGCAAAGCATCCGAACAGTACAATTCGCCAATAATTTCATCTTCATGTTTAAGTGAACTACGAGCCCCATTGTTAATACTTTAACGGAAATTATTTGTAAATTCCGACAAGTAGAACAATGAATGGAACAGGTAGACGGTTGAAATCAATGTATATATTGCTTCTATATAGTCTAAGAAACATATATGCAAAGCATCCAAACAGTACCATTCGCCAATTTTTTGTTCTTCAAGTTTAAGTGAACAATGAGCCCCATTGTTAATCCTTTATCGGAAATTATTTGTAACTTTCGACAAGTAGAACAATGATTGGAACAGGTAGACGGTTGAAATCATTGTATATATTGCTTCTATATAGTCTAAGAAACATATATGCAAAGCGTCCAAACAGTACAATTCGCCAATTATTTGATCTTCAAGTTTAAGTGAACTACGAGCCCCATTGTTAGTACTTTAACGGAAATTATTTGTAACTTGCGACAAGTAGAACAATGAATGGAACAGGTAGCCGGTTGAAATCTTTGTATATATTGCTTCTATATAGTCTAAGAAACATATATGCAGAAGCATCCAAACAGTACAATTCGCCAATTTTTTGTTCTTCAAGTTTAAGTGAACAATGAGCCCCAATGGTTAATCCTTTATCGGTAATTATTTGTAACTTTCGACAAGTAGAACAATGAATGGATCATGTAGACGGTTGAAATCATTGTATATATTGCTTCTATATAGCCTACGAAACATATATGCAAAGCATCCAAACAGTACAATTCGCCAATTTTTTGTTCTTCAAGTTTAAGTAAACTACGATCCCCATTGATAATCATGAAACGGAAATTATTTGTAACTTTCTACAAGTAGAACAAATGAATAGAACTGGTAGACGGTTGAAATCTTTGTATATGTTGCTTCTATATAGTCTAAGAAACCTATATGCAAAGCATCTAAACAGTAACAATCGCCAATTTTTTGATCTTCAAGTTTATGTGAACAGCGAGCCCCATTGATAATCATGAAATGGAAATTATTTGTAACTTTCTACAAATAGAACAATGAATAGTACAGGTAGACGGGTGTAATCTTTCTATATATTGCTTCTAAATAGTCTAAGAAACATATATGCAAAGCATCCAAACAGTACAATTCGCCAATTTTTTGTTCTTCAAGTTTAAGTGAACTACGAGCCCCATTGTTAATACTTTAAAGGAAATTATTTGTAAATTTCGACAAGTAGAACAATGAATGTATCATGTAGACGGTTGAAATCATTGTATATATTGCTTCTATATAGTCTAAGAAAGCTATATGCAAAGCATCTAAACAGTAACATTCGCCAATTTTTTGACCTTCAAGTTTAAGTGAACAACGAACACCATTGATAATCATGAAATGGAAATTATTTGTAACTTTCTACAAGTAGATCAATGAATAGTACAGGTAGACGGGTGAAATCTTTCTATATATTGCTTCTATATAGTCTAAGAAACATATATGCAAAGAATCCAAACAGTACAATTCGCCAATTTTTTGTTCCTCAAGTTGAAGTGAACAACGAGCCCCATTGTTAATCCTTTAAAGGAAATTATTTGTAAATTTCGACAAGTAGAACAATGAATGGAACAGGTAGACTGTTGAAATCATTGTATATAATGCTTCCATATAGTCTAAGAAACATGTACGCAAAGCATCCAAACATTACCATTCGCCAATTTTTTGTTCTTCAAGTTTAAGTGAACAATGAGCCCCAATGGTTAATCCTTTATCGGAAATTATTTGTAATTTTCGACAAGTAGAACAATGAATGGAACAGGTAGACGGTTGAAATCTTTGTATATATTGCTTCTATATAATCTAAGAAACATATATGCAAAGCATGCAAACAGTACCAGTCGCCAATTTTTTGTTCTTCAAGTTTAAGTGAACAACGAGGCCCATTGATAATCATGAAACGGAAATTATTTCTAACTTTCGACAAGAAGAACAATGAATAGAACAGGTAGACGGTTGAAATCATGGTATATGTTGCTTCTATATAGTCTAAGAAACCTATATGCAAAGCATCTAAACAGTAACATTCGCCAATTTGTTGCTCTTCAAGTTTAAGTGAACAATGAGCCCCAATGGTTAATCCGTTATCGGAAATTATTTGTAACTTTCGACAAGTAGAACAATGAATGGAACAGGTAGACGGTTGAAATCATTGTATATATTGCTTCTATATAGTCTAAGAAACATATATGCAAAGCATCCAAATAGTACAATTCGACAATTTTTTGTTCTTCAAGGTTAGTGTACAATGAGCCCCAATGGTTAATCCTTTATCGGAAATTATTTGTAACTTTCGACAAGTAGAACAATGATTGGAACAGGTAGACGGTTGAAATCATTGTATATATTGCTTCTATATAGACTAAGAAACATATATGGAAAGCATCTAAACAGTAACATTCGCCAATTTTTTGACCTTCAAGTTTAAGTGAACAACGAACACCATTGATAATCATGAAATGGAAATTATTTGTAACTTTCTACAAGTAGATCAATGAATAGTACAGGTAGACGGGTGAAATCTTTCTATATATTGCTTCTATATAGTCTAAGAAACATATATGCAAAGAATCCAAACAGTACAATTCGCCAATTTTTTGTTCTTCAAGTTGAAGTGAACAACGAGCCCCATTGTTAATCCTTTAAAGGAAATTATTTGTAAATTTCGACAAGTAGAACAATGAATGGAACAGGTAGACTGTTGAAATCATTGTATATAATGCTTCCATATAGTCTAAGAAACATGTACGCAAAGCATCCAAACATTACCATTCGCCAATTTTTTGTTCTTCAAGTTTAAGTGAACAATGAGCCCCAATGGTTAATCCGTTATCGGAAATTATTTGTAACTTTCGACAAGTAGAACAATGAACGGAACAGGTAGACGGTTGAAATCATTGTATATATTGCTTCTATATAGTCTAAGAAACATATATGCAAAGTATCCAAATAGTACAATTCGACAATTTTTTGTTCTTCAAGGTTAGTGTACAATGAGCCCCAATGGTTAATCCTTTATCGGAAATTATTTGTAACTTTCGACAAGTAGAACAATGATTGGAACAGGTAGACGGTTGAAGTCATTGTATATATTGCTTCTATATAGACTAAGAAACATATATGCAGAAGCATCCAAACAGTACAATTCGCCAATTTTTTGTTCTTCAAGTTTAAGTGAACAATGAGCCCCAATGGTTAATCCTTTATCGGTAATTATTTGTAACTTTCGACAAGTAGAACAATGAATGGATCATGTAGACGGTTGAAATCATTGTATATATTGCTTCTATATAGCCTACGAAACATATATGCAAAGCATCCAAACAGTACAATTCGCCAATTTTTTGTTCTTCAAGTTTAAGTAAACTACGATCCCCATTGGTAATCATAAAACGGAAATTATTTGTAACTTTCTACAAGTAGAACAAATGAATAGAACTGGTAGACGGTTGAAATCTTTGTATATGTTGCTTCTATATAGTCTAAGAAACCTATATGCAAAGCATCTAAACAGTAACAATCGCCAATTTTTTGATCTTCAAGTTTATGTGAACAGCGAGCCCCATTGATAATCATGAAATGGAAATTATTTGTAACTTTCTACAAATAGAACAATGAATAGTACAGGTAGACGGGTGTAATCTTTCTATATATTGCTTCTAAATAGTCTAAGAAACATATATGCAAAGCATCCAAACAGTACAATTCGCCAATTTTTTGTTCTTCAAGTTTAAGTGAACTACGAGCCCCATTGTTAATACTTTAAAGGAAATTATTTGTAAATTTCGACAAGTAGAACAATGAATGTATCATGTAGACGGTTGAAATCATTGTATATATTGCTTCTATATAGTCTAAGAAAGCTATATGCAAAGCATCTAAACAGTAACATTCCCCAATTTTTTGACCTTCAAGTTTAAGTGAACAACGAACACCATTGATAATCATGAAATGGAAATTATTTGTAACTTTCTACAAGTAGATCAATGAATAGTACAGGTAGACGGGTGAAATCTTTCTATATATTGCTTCTATATAGTCTAAGAAACATATATGCAAAGAATCCAAACAGTACAATTCGCCAATTTTTTGTTCTTCAAGTTGAAGTGAACAACGAGCCCCATTGTTAATCCTTTAAAGGAAATTATTTGTAAATTTCGACAAGTAGAACAATGAATGGAACAGGTAGACTGTTGAAATCATTGTATATAATGCTTCCATATAGTCTAAGAAACATGTACGCAAAGCATCCAAACATTACCATTCGCCAATTTTTTGTTCTTCAAGTTTAAGTGAACAATGAGCCCCAATGGTTAATCCTTTATCGGAAATTATTTGTAATTTTCGACAAGTAGAACAATGAATGGAACAGGTAGACGGTTGAAATCTTTGTATATATTGCTTCTATATAATCTAAGAAACATATATGCAAAGCATGCAAACAGTACCATTCGCCAATTTTTTGTTCTTCAAGTTTAAGTGAACAACGAGGCCCATTGATAATCATGAAACGGAAATTATTTCTAACTTTCGACAAGAAGAACAATGAATAGAACAGGTAGACGGTTGAAATCATGGTATATGTTGCTTCTATATAGTCTAAGAAACCTATATGCAAAGCATCTAAACAGTAACATTCGCCAATTTGTTGCTCTTCAAGTTTAAGTGAACAATGAGCCCCAATGGTTAATCCGTTATCGGAAATTATTTGTAACTTTCGACAAGTAGAACAATGAATGGAACAGGTAGACGGTTGAAATCATTGTATATATTGCTTCTATATAGTCTAAGAAACATATATGCAAAGCATCCAAATAGTACAATTCGACAATTTTTTGTTCTTCAAGGTTAGTGTACAATGAGCCCCAATGGTTAATCCTTTATCGGAAATTATTTGTAACTTTCGACAAGTAGAACAATGATTGGAACAGGTAGACGGTTGAAATCATTGTATATATTGCTTCTATATAGACTAAGAAACATATATGCAAAGCGTCCAAACAGTACAATTCGCCAATTATTTGATCTTCAAGTTTAAGTGAACTACGAGCCCCATTTTTAGTACTTCAACGGAAATTATTTGTAACTTGCGACAAGTAGAACAATGAATGGAACAGGTAGCCGGTTGAAATCTTTGTATATATTGCTTCTATATAGTCTAAGAAACATATATGCAGAAGCATCCAAACAGTACAATTCGCCAATTTTTTGTTCTTCAAGTTTAAGTGAACAATGAGCCCCAATGGTTAATCCTTTATCGGTAATTATTTGTAACTTTCGACAAGTAGAACAATGAATGGATCATGTAGACGGTTGAAATCATTGTATATATTGCTTCTATATAGCCTACGAAACATATATGCAAAGCATCCAAACAGTACAATTCGCCAATTTTTTGTTCTTCAAGTTTAAGTAAACTACGATCCCCATTGATAATCATGAAACGGAAATTATTTGTAACTTTCTACAAGTAGAACAAATGAATAGAACTGGTAGACGGTTGAAATCTTTGTATATGTTGCTTCTATATAGTCTAAGAAACCTATATGCAAAGCATCTAAACAGTAACAATCGCCAATTTTTTGATCTTCAAGTTTATGTGAACAGCGAGCCCCATTGATAATCATGAAATGGAAATTATTTGTAACTTTCTACAAATAGAACAATGAATAGTACAGGTAGACGGGTGTAATCTTTCTATATATTGCTTCTAAATAGTCTAAGAAACATATATGCAAAGCATCCAAACAGTACAATTCGCCAATTTTTTGTTCTTCAAGTTTAAGTGAACTACGAGCCCCATTGTTAATACTTTAAAGGAAATTATTTGTAAATTTCGACAAGTAGAACAATGAATGTATCATGTAGACGGTTGAAATCATTGTATATATTGCTTCTATATAGTCTAAGAAAGCTATATGCAAAGCATCTAAACAGTAACATTCGCCAATTTTTTGACCTTCAAGTTTAAGTGAACAACGAACACCATTGATAATCATGAAATGGAAATTATTTGTAACTTTCTACAAGTAGATCAATGAATAGTACAGGTAGACGGGTGAAATCTTTCTATATATTGCTTCTATATAGTCTAAGAAACATATATGCAAAGAATCCAAACAGTACAATTCGCCAATTTTTTGTTCTTCAAGTTGAAGTGAACAACGAGCCCCATTGTTAATCCTTTAAAGGAAATTATTTGTAAATTTCGACAAGTAGAACAATGAATGGAACAGGTAGACTGTTGAAATCATTGTATATAATGCTTCCATATAGTCTAAGAAACATGTACGCAAAGCATCCAAACATTACCATTCGCCAATTTTTTGTTCTTCAAGTTTAAGTGAACAATGAGCCCCAATGGTTAATCCTTTATCGGAAATTATTTGTAATTTTCGACAAGTAGAACAATGAATGGAACAGGTAGACGGTTGAAATCTTTGTATATATTGCTTCTATATAATCTAAGAAACATATATGCAAAGCATGCAAACAGTACCAGTCGCCAATTTTTTGTTCTTCAAGTTTAAGTGAACAACGAGGCCCATTGATAATCATGAAACGGAAATTATTTCTAACTTTCGACAAGAAGAACAATGAATAGAACAGGTAGACGGTTGAAATCATGGTATATGTTGCTTCTATATAGTCTAAGAAACCTATATGCAAAGCATCTAAACAGTAACATTCGCCAATTTGTTGCTCTTCAAGTTTAAGTGAACAATGAGCCCCAATGGTTAATCCGTTATCGGAAATTATTTGTAACTTTCGACAAGTAGAACAATGAATGGAACAGGTAGACGGTTGAAATCATTGTATATATTGCTTCTATATAGTCTAAGAAACATATATGCAAAGCATCCAAATAGTACAATTCGACAATTTTTTGTTCTTCAAGGTTAGTGTACAATGAGCCCCAATGGTTAATCCTTTATCGGAAATTATTTGTAACTTTCGACAAGTAGAACAATGATTGGAACAGGTAGACGGTTGAAATCATTGTATATATTGCTTCTATATAGACTAAGAAACATATATGGAAAGCATCTAAACAGTAACATTCGCCAATTTTTTGACCTTCAAGTTTAAGTGAACAACGAACACCATTGATAATCATGAAATGGAAATTATTTGTAACTTTCTACAAGTAGATCAATGAATAGTACAGGTAGACGGGTGAAATCTTTCTATATATTGCTTCTATATAGTCTAAGAAACATATATGCAAAGAATCCAAACAGTACAATTCGCCAATTTTTTGTTCTTCAAGTTGAAGTGAACAACGAGCCCCATTGTTAATCCTTTAAAGGAAATTATTTGTAAATTTCGACAAGTAGAACAATGAATGGAACAGGTAGACTGTTGAAATCATTGTATATAATGCTTCCATATAGTCTAAGAAACATGTACGCAAAGCATCCAAACATTACCATTCGCCAATTTTTTGTTCTTCAAGTTTAAGTGTACAATGAGCCCCAATGGTTAATCCTTTATCGGAAATTATTTGTAATTTTCGACAAGTAGAACAATGAATGGAACAGGTAGACGGTTGAAATCTTTGTATATATTGCTTCTATATAATCTAAGAAACATATATGCAAAGCATGCAAACAGTACCATTCGCCAATTTTTTGTTCTTCAAGTTTAAGTGAACAACGAGGCCCATTGATAATCATGAAACGGAAATTATTTCTAACTTTCGACAAGAAGAACAATGAATAGAACAGGTAGACGGTTGAAATCATGGTATATGTTGCTTCTATATAGTCTAAGAAACCTATATGCAAAGCATCTAAACAGTAACATTCGCCAATTTGTTGCTCTTCAAGTTTAAGTGAACAATGAGCCCCAATGGTTAATCCGTTATCGGAAATTATTTGTAACTTTCGACAAGTAGAACAATGAATGGAACAGGTAGACGGTTGAAATCATTGTATATATTGCTTCTATATAGTCTAAGAAACATATATGCAAAGCATCCAAATAGTACAATTCGACAATTTTTTGTTCTTCAAGGTTAGTGTACAATGAGCCCCAATGGTTAATCCTTTATCGGAAATTATTTGTAACTTTCGACAAGTAGAACAATGATTGGAACAGGTAGACGGTTGAATTCATTGTATATATTGCTTCTATATAGACTAAGAAACATATATGCAAAGCGTCCAAACAGTACAATTCGCCAATTATTTGATCTTCAAGTTTAAGTGAACTACGAGCCCCATTGTTAGTACTTCAACGGAAATTATTTGTAACTTGCGACAAGTAGAACAATGAATGGAACAGGTAGCCGGTTGAAATCTTTGTATATATTGCTTCTATATAGTCTAAGAAACATATATGCAGAAGCATCCAAACAGTACAATTCGCCAATTTTTTGTTCTTCAAGTTTAAGTGAACAATGAGCCCCAATGGTTAATCCTTTATCGGTAATTATTTGTAACTTTCGACAAGTAGAACAATGAATGGAACAGGTAGACGGTTGAAATCTTTGTATATATTGCTTCTATATAATCTATGAAACATATATGCAAAGCATCCAAACAGTACAATTCGCCAATTATTTCATCTTCAAGTTTAAGTGAACTACGAGCCCCATTGTTAATACTTTAACGGAAATTATTTGTAACTTGCGACAAGTAGAACAATGAGTGGAACAGGTAGTCGGTTGAAATCAATGTATATATTGCTTCTATATAGTCTAAGAAACATATATGCAAAGCATCCAAACAGTACCATTCGCCAATTTTTTATCTTCAAGTTTAAGTGAACAATGAGCCCCATTGTTAATCCTTTAAAGGAAATTATTTGTAAATTTCGACAAGTAGAACAATGATTGGAACACGTAGACGGTTGAAATCTTTGAATATATTGCTTCCATATAGTCTAAAAAACATATATCCAAAGCATCCAAACAGTCCCATTCGCCAATTTTTTGTTCTTCAAGATTAAGTGAACAATGAGCCCCATTGTTAATCCTTTATCGGAAATTATTTGTAACTTTCTACAAGTAGAACAATGAATAGAACAGGTAGACAGGTGAAATCTTTCTATATATTGCTTCTATATAGTCTAAGAAACATATATGCAAAGCATCCAAATAGTACAATTCGACAATTTTTTGTTCTTCAAGTTTAGTGTACAATGAGCCCCAATGGTTAATCCTTTATCGGAAATTATTTGTAACTTTCGACAAGTAGAACAATGAATGGAACAGGTAGACGGTTGAAATCTTTGTATATATTGCTTCTATATAATCTAAGAAACATATATGCAAAGCATCCAAACAGTACAATTCGCCAATTATTTCATCTTCAAGTTTAAGTGAACTACGAACCCCATTGTTAATACTTTAACGGAAATTATTTGTAACTTGCGACAAGTAGAACAATGAGTGGAACAGGTAGTCGGTTGAAATCAATGTATATATTGCTTCTATATAGTCTAAGAAACATATATGCAAAGCATCCAAACAGTACCATTCGCCAATTTTTTGTTCTTCAAGTTTAAGTGAACAATGAGCCCCATTGTTAATCCTTTAAAGGAAATTATTTGTAAATTTCGACAAGTAGAACAATGATTGGAACACGTAGACGGTTGAAATCTTTGAATATATTGCTTCCATATAGTCTAAAAAACATATATCCAAAGCATCCAAACAGTCCCATTCGCCAATTTTTTGTTCTTCAAGATTAAGTGAACAATGAGCCCCATTGTTAATCCTTTATCGGAAATTATTTGTAACTTTCTACAAGTAGAACAATGAATAGAACAGGTAGACAGGTGAAATCTTTCTATATATTGCTTCTATATAGTCTAAGAAACATATATGCAAAGCATCCAAATAGTACAATTCGACAATTTTTTGTTCTTCAAGTTTAGTGTACAATGAGCCCCAATGGTTAATCCTTTATCGGAAATTATTTGTAACTTTCGACAAGTAGAACAATGAATGGAACAGGTAGACGGTTGAAATCTTTGTATATATTGCTTCTATATAATCTAAGAAACATATATGCAAAGCATCCAAACAGTACAATTCGCCAATTATTTCATCTTCAAGTTTAAGTGAACTACGAACCCCATTGTTAATACTTTAACGGAAATTATTTGTAACTTGCGACAAGTAGAACAATGAGTGGAACAGGTAGTCGGTTGAAATCAATGTATATATTGCTTCTATATAGTCTAAGAAACATATATGCAAAGCATCCAAACAGTACCATTCGCCAATTTTTTGTTCTTCAAGTTTAAGTGAACAATGAGCCCCATTGTTAATCCTTTAAAGGAAATTATTTGTAATTTTCGACAAGTAGAACAATGAATGTAACTGGTAGACGGTTGAAATCTTTTTATATATTGCTTCTATATAGTCTAAGAAACATATATGCAAAGCATCCAAACAGTACCAGTCGCCAATTTTTTGTTCTTCAAGTTTAAGTGAACAACGAGGCCCATTGATAATCATGAAACGGAAATTATTTGTAACTTTCTACAAGTAGAACAAATGAATAGAACAGGTAGACGGTTGAAATCTTTGTATATGTTGCTTCTATATAGTCTAAGAAACCTATATGCAAAGCATCTAAACAGTAACATTCGCCAATTTTTTGATCTTCAAGTTTAAGTGAAGAATGAGCCCCATTGTTAATCCTTTATCGGAAATTATTTGTAACTTTCGACAAGTAGAACAATGAATGGAACAGGTAGACGGTTGAAATCTTTGTATATTTTGCTTCTATATAGTCTAAGAAACATATATGCAAATCATCCAAACAGTACAATTCGCCAATTTTTTGTACTTCAAGTTTAAGTGAACTACGAGCCCCATTGTTAATCCTTTGACGGACATTATTTGTAATTTTCGACAAGTAGAACAATGAATGGAACAGGTAGACGGTTGAAATCTTTGTACATATTGCTTCTATATAATCTAAGAAACATATATGCAAAGCATCTAAACAGTATCAATCGCCAATTTTTTGATCTTCAAGTTTAAGTGAACAGCGAGCCCCATTGATAATTATGAAATGGAAATTATTTGTAACTTTCTACAAGTAGAACAATGAATAGTACAGTTAGACGGGTGAAATCTTTCTATATATTGCTTCTAAATAGTCTAAGAAACATGTACGCAAAGCATCCAAACAGTACCAGTCGCCAATTTTTTGTTCTTCAAGTTTAAGTGAACAATGAGTCCCAATGGTTAATCCTTTATCGGAAATTATTTGTAATTTTCGACAAGTAGAACAATGAATGGAACAGGTAGACGGTTGAAATCTTTGTATATATTGCTTCTATATAATCTAAGAAACATATATGCAAACCATCTAAACAGTAACAATCGCCAATTTTTTGATATTCAAGTTTAAGTGAACAGCGAGCCCCATTGATAATCATGAAATGGAAATTATTTGTAACTTTCTACAAGTAGAACAATGAATGGAACAGGTAGACGGTTGAAATCTTTGTACATATTGCTTCTATATAATCTAAGAAACATATATGCAAAGCATCCAAACAGTACAATTCGCCAATTTATTGTTCTTCAAGTTTAAGTGAACAATGAGCCCCATGGTTAATCCTTTATCGGAAATTATTTGTAACTTTCGACAAGTAGAACAATGAATGGAACAGGTAGACGGTTGAAATCATTGTATATATTGGTTCTATATAGTCTAAGAAACATATATGCAAAGCATCCAAATAGTACAATTCGACAATTTTTCGTTCTTCAAGGTTAGTGTACAATGAGCCCCAATGGTTAATCTTTTATCGGAAATTATTTGTAATTTTCGACAAGTAGAACAATGAATGGAACAGGTAGACGGTTGAAATCATTGTATATATTGCTTCTATATAGTCTCAGAAACATATATGCAAAGCATCCAAATAGTACAATTCGACAATTTTTTGTTCTTCAAGTTTAGTGTACAATGAGCCCCAATGGTTAATCCTTTATCGGAAATTATTTGTAATTTTCGACAAGTAGAACAATGAATGGAACAGGTAGACGGTTGAAATCTTTGTATATATTGCTTCTATATAATCTATGAAACATATATGCAAAGCATCCAAACAGTACAATTCGCCAATTATTTCATCTTCAAGTTTAAGTGAACTACGAGCCCCATTGTTAATACTTTAACGGAAATTATTTGTAACTTGCGACAAGTAGAACAATGAGTGGAACAGGTAGTCGGTTGAAATCAATGTATATATTGCTTCTATATAGTCTAAGAAACATATATGCAAAGCATCCAAACAGTACCATTCGCCAATTTTTTATCTTCAAGTTTAAGTGAACAATGAGCCCCATTGTTAATCCATTATCGGAAATTATTTGTAACTTTCGACAAGTAGAACGATGAATGGAACAGGTAGACGGTTGAAATCTTTGTATATATTGCTTCTATATAGTCTAAGAAACATATATGCAAAGCATCCAAACAGTACAATTCGCTAATTTATTGATCTTCAAGGTTAAGTGAACAATGAGCCCCATGGTTAATCCTTTATCGGAAATTATTTGTAACTTTCGACAAGTAGAACAATGAATGTAACAGGTAGACGGTTGAAATCTTTGTATATATTGCTTCTATATAGTCTAAGAAACATATATGCAAAGCATCCAAACAGTACAATTCGCCAATTTATTGTTCTTCAAGTTTAAGTGAACAACGAGCCCCATTGTTAATCCTTTAAAGGAAATTATTTGTAACTTTCGACAATTAGAACAATGAATGGAACTGGTAGACGGTTGAAATCTTTTTATATATTGCTTCTGTATAGACTAAGAAACCTATATGCAAAGCATCTAAACAGTAACATTCGCCAATTTTTTGATCTTCAAGTTTAAGTGAAGAATGAGCCCCATTGTTAATCCTTTATCGGAAATTATTTGTAACTTTCGACAAGTAGAACAATGAATGGAACAGGTAGACGGTTGAAATCTTTGTATATTTTGCTTCTATATAGTCTAAGAAACATATATGCAAAACATCCAAACAGTACAATTCGCCAATTTTTTGTACTTCAAGTTTAAGTGAACTACGAGCCCCATTGTTAATCCTTTGATGGACATTATTTGTAATTTTCGACAAGTAGAACAATGAATGGAACAGGTAGACGGTTGAAATCTTTGTACATATTGCTTCTATATAATCTAAGAAACATATATGCAAAGCATCTAAACAGTAACATTCGCCAATTTTTTGATCTTCAAGTTTAAGTGAAGAATGAGTCCCAATGGTTAATCCTTTATCGGAAATTATTTGTAATTTTCGACAAGTAGAACAATGAATGGAACAGGTAGACGGTTGAAATCTTTGTATATATTGCTTCTATATAATCTAAGAAACATATATGCAAACCATCTAAACAGTAACAATCGCCAATTTTTTGATATTCAAGTTTAAGTGAACAGCGAGCCCCATTGATAATCATGAAATGGAAATTATTTGTAACTTTCTACAAGTAGAACAATGAATAGTACAGTTAGACGGGTGAAATCTTTCTATACATTGCTTCTAAATAGTCTAAGAAACATGTACGCAAAGCATCCAAACAGTACTATTCGCCAATTTTTTGTTCTTCAAGTTTAAGTGAACAATGAGCCCCAATGGTTAATCCGTTATCGGAAATTATTTGTAACTTTCGACAAGTAGAACAATGAATGGAACAGGTAGACGGTTGAAATCATTGTATATATTGGTTCTATATAGTCTAAGAAACATATATGCAAAGCATCCAAATAGTACAATTCGACAATTTTTTGTTCTTCAAGGTTAGTGTACAGTGAGCCCCAATGGTTAATCCTTTATCGGAAATTATTTGTAATTTTCGACAAGTAGAACAATGAATGGAACAGGTAGACGGTTGAAATCATTGTATATATTGCTTCTATATAGTCTAAGAAACATATATGCAAAGCATCCAAATAGTACAATTCGACAATTTTTTGTTCTTCAAGTTTAGTGTACAATGAGCCCCAATGGTTAATCCTTTATCGGAAATTATTTGTAATTTTCGACAAGTAGAACAATGAATGGAACAGGTAGACGGTTGAAATCTTTGTATATATTGCTTCTATATAATCTATGAAACATATATGCAAAGCATCCAAACAGTACAATTCGCCAATTATTTCATCTTCAAGTTTAAGTGAACTACGAGCCCCATTGTTAATACTTTAACGGAAATTATTTGTAACTTGCGACAAGAAGAACAATGAGTGGAACAGGTAGTCGGTTGAAATCAATGTATATATTGCTTCTATATAGTCTAAGAAACATATATGCAAAGCATCCAAACAGTACCATTCGCCAATTTTTTGTTCTTCAAGTTTAAGTGAACAATGAGCCCCATTGTTAATCCTTTAAAGGAAATTAATTGTAAATTTCGACAAGTAGAACAATGATTGGAACACGTAGACGGTTGAAATCTTTGTATATATTGCTTCCAAATAATCTAAGAAACATATATGCAAACCATCTAAACAGTAACAATCGCCAATTTTTTGATCTTCAAGTTTAAGTGAACAGCGAGCCCCATTGATAATTATGAAATGGAAATTATTTGTAACTTTCTACAAGTAGAACAATGAATAGTACAGTTAGACGGGTGAAATCTTTCTATATATTGCTTCTAAATAGTCTAAGAAACATGTACGCAAAGCATCCAAACAGTACCAGTCGCCAATTTTTTGTTCTTCAAGTTTAAGTGAACAATGAGTCCCAATGGTTAATCCTTTATCGGAAATTATTTGTAATTTTCGACAAGTAGAACAATGAATGGAACAGGTAGACGGTTGAAATCTTTGTATATATTGCTTCCATGTAGTCTAAGAAACATGTACGCAAAGCATCCAAACAGTACCATTCGCGAATTTTTTGTTCTTCAAGTTTAAGTGAACAATGAGCCCCAATGGTTAATCCTTTATCGGAAAATATTTGTAATTTTCGACAAGTAGAACAATGAATGGAACAGGTAGACGGTTGAAATCTTTGTATATATTGCTTCTATATAGTCTAAGAAACATATATGCAAAGCATCCAAATAGTACAATTCGCCAATTTTTTGTTCTTCAAGTTTAAGTGAACAATGAGCCCCATTGTTAATCCTTTATCGGAAGTTATTTGTAATTTTCGACAAGTAGAACAATGAATGGAACAGGTAGACGGTTGAAATCATTGTATATATTGCTTCTATGTAGTCTAAGAAACATATATGAAAAGCATCCAAATAGTACAATTCGACAATTTTTTGTTCTTCAAGTTTAAGTGAACAATGAGCCCCAATGGTTAATCCTTTATCGGAAATTATTTGTAATTTTGGACAAGTAGAACAATGAATGGAACAGGTAGACGGTTGAAATCTTTGTATATATTGCTTCTATATAGTCTAAGAAACATATATGCAAAGCATCCAAACAGTACAATTCGCCAATTTATTGTTCTTCAAGTTTAAGTGAACAACGAGCCCCATTGTTAATCCTTTAAAGGAAATTATTTGTAAATTTCGACAAGTAGAACAATGATTGGAACACGTAGACGGTTGAAATCTTTGTATATATTGCTTCCATATAGTCTAAGAAACATGTACGCAAAGCATCCAAACAGTACCATTCGCCAATTTTTTGTTCTTCAAGTTTAAGTGAACAATGAGCCCCATTGTTAATCCTTTATCGGAAATTATTTGTAATTTTGGACAAGTAGAACAATGAATGGAACAGGTAGACGGTTGAAATCTTTGTATATATTGCTTCTATATAGTCTAAGAAACATATATGCAAAGCATCCAAACAGTACAATTCGCCAATTTATTGTTCTTCAAGTTTAAGTGAACAACGAGCCCCATTGTTAATCCTTTAAAGGAAATTATTTGTAAATTTCGACAAGTAGAACAATGATTGGAACACGTAGACGGTTGAAATCTTTGTATATATTGCTTCCATATAGTCTAAGAAACATGTACGCAAAGCATCCAAACAGTACCATTCGCCAATTTTTTGTTCTTCAAGTTTAAGTGAACAATGAGCCCCAATGGTTAATCCTTTATCGGAAATTATTTTTAACTTTCGACAAGTAGAACAATGAATGGAACTGGTAGACGGTTGAAATCTTTTTATATATTGCTTCTATATAGACTAAGAAACCTATATGCAAAGCATCTAAACAGTAACATTCGCCAATTTTTTGATCTTCAAGTTTAAGTGAAGAATGAGCCCCATTGTTAATCCTTTATCGGAAATTATTTGTAACTTTCGACTAGTAGAACAATGAATGGAACAGGTAGACGGTTGAAATCTTTCTATATTTTGCTTCTATATAGTCTAAGAAACATATATGCAAATCATCCAAACAGTACAATTCGCCAATTTTTTGTACTTCAAGTTTAAGTGAACTACGAGCCCCATTGTTAATCCTTTGACGGACATTATTTGTAATTTTCGACAAGTAGAACAATGAATGGAACAGGTAGACGGTTGAAATCTTTGTACATGTTGCTTCTATATAATCTAAGAAACATATATGCAAAGCATCTAAACAGTATCAATCGCCAATTTTTTGATCTTCAAGTTTAAGTGAACAGCGAGCCCCATTGATAATTATGAAATGGAAATTATTTGTAACTTTCTACAAGTAGAACAATGAATAGTACAGTTAGACGGGTGAAATCTTTCTATATATTGCTTCTAAATAGTCTAAGAAACATGTACGCAAAGCATCCAAACAGTACCAGTCGCCAATTTTTTGTTCTTCAAGTTTAAGTGAACAATGAGTCCCAATGGTTAATCCTTTATCGGAAATTATTTGTAATTTTCGACAAGTAGAACAATGAATGGAACAGGTAGACGGTTGAAATCTTTGTATATATTGCTTCTATATAATCTAAGAAACATATATGCAAACCATCTAAACAGTAACAATCGCCAATTTTTTGATATTCAAGTTTAAGTGAACAGCGAGCCCCATTGATAATCATGAAATGGAAATTATTTGTAACTTTCGACAAGTAGAACAATGAATGTAACTGGTAGACGGTCGAAATCTTTTTATATATTGCTTCTATATAGACTAAGAAACCTATATGCAAAGCATCTAAACAGTAACATTCGCCAATTTTTTATCTTCAAGTTTAAGTGAACAATGAGCCCCATTGTTAATCCATTATCGGAAATTATTTGTAACTTTCGACAAGTAGAACGATGAATGGAACAGGTAGACGGTTGAAATCTTTGTATATATTGCTTCTATATAGTCTAAGAAACATATATGCAAAGCATCCAAACAGTACAATTCGCTAATTTATTGATCTTCAAGGTTAAGTGAACAATGAGCCCCATGGTTAATCCTTTATCGGAAATTATTTGTAACTTTCGACAAGTAGAACAATGAATGTAACAGGTAGACGGTTGAAATCTTTGTATATATTGCTTCTATATAGTCTAAGAAACATATATGCAAAGCATCCAAACAGTACAATTCGCCAATTTATTGTTCTTCAAGTTTAAGTGAACAACGAGCCCCATTGTTAATCCTTTAAAGGAAATTATTTGTAACTTTCGACAAGTAGAACAATGAATGGAACTGGTAGACGGTTGAAATCTTTTTATATATTGCTTCTATATAGACTAAGAAACCTATATGCAAAGCATCTAAACAGTAACATTCGCCAATTTTTTGATCTTCAAGTTTAAGTGAAGAATGAGCCCCATTGTTAATCCTTTATCGGAAATTATTTGTAACTTTCGACTAGTAGAACAATGAATGGAACAGGTAGACGGTTGAAATCTTTCTATATTTTGCTTCTATATAGTCTAAGAAACATATATGCAAATCATCCAAACAGTACAATTCGCCAATTTTTTGTACTTCAAGTTTAAGTGAACTACGAGCCCCATTGTTAATCCTTTGACGGACATTATTTGTAATTTTCGACAAGTAGAACAATGAATGGAACAGGTAGACGGTTGAAATCTTTGTACATGTTGCTTCTATATAATCTAAGAAACATATATGCAAAGCATCTAAACAGTATCAATCGCCAATTTTTTGATCTTCAAGTTTAAGTGAACAGCGAGCCCCATTGATAATTATGAAATGGAAATTATTTGTAACTTTCTACAAGTAGAACAATGAATAGTACAGTTAGACGGGTGAAATCTTTCTATATATTGCTTCTAAATAGTCTAAGAAACATGTACGCAAAGCATCCAAACAGTACCAGTCGCCAATTTTTTGTTCTTCAAGTTTAAGTGAACAATGAGTCCCAATGGTTAATCCTTTATCGGAAATTATTTGTAATTTTCGACAAGTAGAACAATGAATGGAACAGGTAGACGGTTGAAATCTTTGTATATATTGCTTCTATATAATCTAAGAAACATATATGCAAACCATCTAAACAGTAACAATCGCCAATTTTTTGATATTCAAGTTTAAGTGAACAGCGAGCCCCATTGATAATCATGAAATGGAAATTATTTGTAACTTTCGACAAGTAGAACAATGAATGTAACTGGTAGACGGTCGAAATCTTTTTATATATTGCTTCTATATAGACTAAGAAACCTATATGCAAAGCATCTAAACAGTAACATTCGCCAATTTTTTATCTTCAAGTTTAAGTGAACAATGAGCCCCATTGTTAATCCATTATCGGAAATTATTTGTAACTTTCGACAAGTAGAACGATGAATGGAACAGGTAGACGGTTGAAATCTTTGTATATATTGCTTCTATATAGTCTAAGAAACATATATGCAAAGCATCCAAACAGTACAATTCGCTAATTTATTGATCTTCAAGGTTAAGTGAACAATGAGCCCCATGGTTAATCCTTTATCGGAAATTATTTGTAACTTTCGACAAGTAGAACAATGAATGTAACAGGTAGACGGTTGAAATCTTTGTATATATTGCTTCTATATAGTCTAAGAAACATATATGCAAAGCATCCAAACAGTACAATTCGCCAATTTATTGTTCTTCAAGTTTAAGTGAACAACGAGCCCCATTGTTAATCCTTTAAAGGAAATTATTTGTAACTTTCGACAAGTAGAACAATGAATGGAACTGGTAGACGGTTGAAATCTTTTTATATATTGCTTCTGTATAGACTAAGAAACCTATATGCAAAGCATCTAAACAGTAACATTCGCCAATTTTTTGATCTTCAAGTTTAAGTGAAGAATGAGCCCCATTGTTAATCCTTTATCGGAAATTATTTGTAACTTTCGACAAGTAGAACAATGAATGGAACAGGTAGACGGTTGAAATCTTTGTATATTTTGCTTCTATATAGTCTAAGAAACATATATGCAAATCATCCAAACAGTACAATTCGCCAATTTTTTGTACTTCAAGTTTAAGTGAACTACGAGCCCCATTGTTAATCCTTTGATGGACATTATTTGTAATTTTCGACAAGTAGAACAATGAATGGAACAGGTAGACGGTTGAAATCTTTGTACATATTGCTTCTATATAATCTAAGAAACATATATGCAAAGCATCTAAACAGTAACATTCGCCAATTTTTTGATCTTCAAGTTTAAGTGAAGAATGAGTCCCAATGGTTAATCCTTTATCGGAAATTATTTGTAATTTTCGACAAGTAGAACAATGAATGGAACAGGTAGACGGTTGAAATCTTTGTATATATTGCTTCTATATAATCTAAGAAACATATATGCAAACCATCTAAACAGTAACAATCGCCAATTTTTTGATATTCAAGTTTAAGTGAACAGCGAGCCCCATTGATAATCATGAAATGGAAATTATTTGTAACTTTCTACAAGTAGAACAATGAATAGTACAGTTAGACGGGTGAAATCTTTCTATATATTGCTTCTAAATAGTCTAAGAAACATGTACGCAAAGCATCCAAACAGTACCAGTCGCCAATTTTTTGTTCTTCAAGTTTAAGTGAACAATGAGTCCCAATGGTTAATCCTTTATCGGAAATTATTTGTAATTTTCGACAAGTAGAACAATGAATGGAACAGGTAGACGGTTGAAATCTTTGTATATATTGCTTCCATGTAGTCTAAGAAACATGTACGCAAAGCATCCAAACAGTACCATTCGCGAATTTTTTGTTCTTCAAGTTTAAGTGAACAATGAGCCCCAATGGTTAATCCTTTATCGGAAAATATTTGTAATTTTCGACAAGTAGAACAATGAATGGAACAGGTAGACGGTTGAAATCTTTGTATATATTGCTTCTATATAGTCTAAGAAACATATATGCAAAGCATCCAAATAGTACAATTCGCCAATTTTTTGTTCTTCAAGTTTAAGTGAACAATGAGCCCCATTGTTAATCCTTTATCGGAAGTTATTTGTAATTTTCGACAAGTAGAACAATGAATGGAACAGGTAGACGGTTGAAATCATTGTATATATTGCTTCTATGTAGTCTAAGAAACATATATGAAAAGCATCCAAATAGTACAATTCGACAATTTTTTGTTCTTCAAGTTTAAGTGAACAATGAGCCCCAATGGTTAATCCTTTATCGGAAATTATTTGTAATTTTGGACAAGTAGAACAATGAATGGAACAGGTAGACGGTTGAAATCTTTGTATATATTGCTTCTATATAGTCTAAGAAACATATATGCAAAGCATCCAAACAGTACAATTCGCCAATTTATTGTTCTTCAAGTTTAAGTGAACAACGAGCCCCATTGTTAATCCTTTAAAGGAAATTATTTGTAAATTTCGACAAGTAGAACAATGATTGGAACACGTAGACGGTTGAAATCTTTGTATATATTGCTTCCATATAGTCTAAGAAACATGTACGCAAAGCATCCAAACAGTACCATTCGCCAATTTTTTGTTCTTCAAGTTTAAGTGAACAATGAGCCCCATTGTTAATCCTTTATCGGAAATTATTTGTAATTTTGGACAAGTAGAACAATGAATGGAACAGGTAGACGGTTGAAATCTTTGTATATATTGCTTCTATATAGTCTAAGAAACATATATGCAAAGCATCCAAACAGTACAATTCGCCAATTTATTGTTCTTCAAGTTTAAGTGAACAACGAGCCCCATTGTTAATCCTTTAAAGGAAATTATTTGTAAATTTCGACAAGTAGAACAATGATTGGAACACGTAGACGGTTGAAATCTTTGTATATATTGCTTCCATATAGTCTAAGAAACATGTACGCAAAGCATCCAAACAGTACCATTCGCCAATTTTTTGTTCTTCAAGTTTAAGTGAACAATGAGCCCCAATGGTTAATCCTTTATCGGAAATTATTTTTAACTTTCGACAAGTAGAACAATGAATGGAACTGGTAGACGGTTGAAATCTTTTTATATATTGCTTCTATATAGACTAAGAAACCTATATGCAAAGCATCTAAACAGTAACATTCGCCAATTTTTTGATCTTCAAGTTTAAGTGAAGAATGAGCCCCATTGTTAATCCTTTATCGGAAATTATTTGTAACTTTCGACTAGTAGAACAATGAATGGAACAGGTAGACGGTTGAAATCTTTCTATATTTTGCTTCTATATAGTCTAAGAAACATATATGCAAATCATCCAAACAGTACAATTCGCCAATTTTTTGTACTTCAAGTTTAAGTGAACTACGAGCCCCATTGTTAATCCTTTGACGGACATTATTTGTAATTTTCGACAAGTAGAACAATGAATGGAACAGGTAGACGGTTGAAATCTTTGTACATGTTGCTTCTATATAATCTAAGAAACATATATGCAAAGCATCTAAACAGTATCAATCGCCAATTTTTTGATCTTCAAGTTTAAGTGAACAGCGAGCCCCATTGATAATTATGAAATGGAAATTATTTGTAACTTTCTACAAGTAGAACAATGAATAGTACAGTTAGACGGGTGAAATCTTTCTATATATTGCTTCTAAATAGTCTAAGAAACATGTACGCAAAGCATCCAAACAGTACCAGTCGCCAATTTTTTGTTCTTCAAGTTTAAGTGAACAATGAGTCCCAATGGTTAATCCTTTATCGGAAATTATTTGTAATTTTCGACAAGTAGAACAATGAATGGAACAGGTAGACGGTTGAAATCTTTGTATATATTGCTTCTATATAATCTAAGAAACATATATGCAAACCATCTAAACAGTAACAATCGCCAATTTTTTGATATTCAAGTTTAAGTGAACAGCGAGCCCCATTGATAATCATGAAATGGAAATTATTTGTAACTTTCGACAAGTAGAACAATGAATGTAACTGGTAGACGGTCGAAATCTTTTTATATATTGCTTCTATATAGACTAAGAAACCTATATGCAAAGCATCTAAACAGTAACATTCGCCAATTTTTTATCTTCAAGTTTAAGTGAACAATGAGCCCCATTGTTAATCCATTATCGGAAATTATTTGTAACTTTCGACAAGTAGAACGATGAATGGAACAGGTAGACGGTTGAAATCTTTGTATATATTGCTTCTATATAGTCTAAGAAACATATATGCAAAGCATCCAAACAGTACAATTCGCTAATTTATTGATCTTCAAGGTTAAGTGAACAATGAGCCCCATGGTTAATCCTTTATCGGAAATTATTTGTAACTTTCGACAAGTAGAACAATGAATGTAACAGGTAGACGGTTGAAATCTTTGTATATATTGCTTCTATATAGTCTAAGAAACATATATGCAAAGCATCCAAACAGTACAATTCGCCAATTTATTGTTCTTCAAGTTTAAGTGAACAACGAGCCCCATTGTTAATCCTTTAAAGGAAATTATTTGTAACTTTCGACAAGTAGAACAATGAATGGAACTGGTAGACGGTTGAAATCTTTTTATATATTGCTTCTATATAGACTAAGAAACCTATATGCAAAGCATCTAAACAGTAACATTCGCCAATTTTTTGATCTTCAAGTTTAAGTGAAGAATGAGCCCCATTGTTAATCCTTTATCGGAAATTATTTGTAACTTTCGACTAGTAGAACAATGAATGGAACAGGTAGACGGTTGAAATCTTTCTATATTTTGCTTCTATATAGTCTAAGAAACATATATGCAAATCATCCAAACAGTACAATTCGCCAATTTTTTGTACTTCAAGTTTAAGTGAACTACGAGCCCCATTGTTAATCCTTTGACGGACATTATTTGTAATTTTCGACAAGTAGAACAATGAATGGAACAGGTAGACGGTTGAAATCTTTGTACATGTTGCTTCTATATAATCTAAGAAACATATATGCAAAGCATCTAAACAGTATCAATCGCCAATTTTTTGATCTTCAAGTTTAAGTGAACAGCGAGCCCCATTGATAATTATGAAATGGAAATTATTTGTAACTTTCTACAAGTAGAACAATGAATAGTACAGTTAGACGGGTGAAATCTTTCTATATATTGCTTCTAAATAGTCTAAGAAACATGTACGCAAAGCATCCAAACAGTACCAGTCGCCAATTTTTTGTTCTTCAAGTTTAAGTGAACAATGAGTCCCAATGGTTAATCCTTTATCGGAAATTATTTGTAATTTTCGACAAGTAGAACAATGAATGGAACAGGTAGACGGTTGAAATCTTTGTATATATTGCTTCTATATAATCTAAGAAACATATATGCAAACCATCTAAACAGTAACAATCGCCAATTTTTTGATATTCAAGTTTAAGTGAACAGCGAGCCCCATTGATAATCATGAAATGGAAATTATTTGTAACTTTCGACAAGTAGAACAATGAATGTAACTGGTAGACGGTCGAAATCTTTTTATATATTGCTTCTATATAGACTAAGAAACCTATATGCAAAGCATCTAAACAGTAACATTCGCCAATTTTTTATCTTCAAGTTTAAGTGAACAATGAGCCCCATTGTTAATCCATTATCGGAAATTATTTGTAACTTTCGACAAGTAGAACGATGAATGGAACAGGTAGACGGTTGAAATCTTTGTATATATTGCTTCTATATAGTCTAAGAAACATATATGCAAAGCATCCAAACAGTACAATTCGCTAATTTATTGATCTTCAAGGTTAAGTGAACAATGAGCCCCATGGTTAATCCTTTATCGGAAATTATTTGTAACTTTCGACAAGTAGAACAATGAATGTAACAGGTAGACGGTTGAAATCTTTGTATATATTGCTTCTATATAGTCTAAGAAACATATATGCAAAGCATCCAAACAGTACAATTCGCCAATTTATTGTTCTTCAAGTTTAAGTGAACAACGAGCCCCATTGTTAATCCTTTAAAGGAAATTATTTGTAACTTTCGACAAGTAGAACAATGAATGGAACTGGTAGACGGTTGAAATCTTTTTATATATTGCTTCTGTATAGACTAAGAAACCTATATGCAAAGCATCTAAACAGTAACATTCGCCAATTTTTTGATCTTCAAGTTTAAGTGAAGAATGAGCCCCATTGTTAATCCTTTATCGGAAATTATTTGTAACTTTCGACAAGTAGAACAATGAATGGAACAGGTAGACGGTTGAAATCTTTGTATATTTTGCTTCTATATAGTCTAAGAAACATATATGCAAATCATCCAAACAGTACAATTCGCCAATTTTTTGTACTTCAAGTTTAAGTGAACTACGAGCCCCATTGTTAATCCTTTGATGGACATTATTTGTAATTTTCGACAAGTAGAACAATGAATGGAACAGGTAGACGGTTGAAATCTTTGTACATATTGCTTCTATATAATCTAAGAAACATATATGCAAAGCATCTAAACAGTAACATTCGCCAATTTTTTGATCTTCAAGTTTAAGTGAAGAATGAGTCCCAATGGTTAATCCTTTATCGGAAATTATTTGTAATTTTCGACAAGTAGAACAATGAATGGAACAGGTAGACGGTTGAAATCTTTGTATATATTGCTTCTATATAATCTAAGAAACATATATGCAAACCATCTAAACAGTAACAATCGCCAATTTTTTGATATTCAAGTTTAAGTGAACAGCGAGCCCCATTGATAATCATGAAATGGAAATTATTTGTAACTTTCTACAAGTAGAACAATGAATAGTACAGTTAGACGGGTGAAATCTTTCTATATATTGCTTCTAAATAGTCTAAGAAACATGTACGCAAAGCATCCAAACAGTACTATTCGCCAATTTTTTGTTCTTCAAGTTTAAGTGAACAATGAGCCCCAATGGTTAATCCGTTATCGGAAATTATTTGTAACTTTCGACAAGTAGAACAATGAATGGAACAGGTAGACGGTTGAAATCATTGTATATATTGGTTCTATATAGTCTAAGAAACATATATGCAAAGCATCCAAATAGTACAATTCGACAATTTTTTGTTCTTCAAGGTTAGTGTACAGTGAGCCCCAATGGTTAATCCTTTATCGGAAATTATTTGTAATTTTCGACAAGTAGAACAATGAATGGAACAGGTAGACGGTTGAAATCATTGTATATATTGCTTCTATATAGTCTAAGAAACATATATGCAAAGCATCCAAATAGTACAATTCGACAATTTTTTGTTCTTCAAGTTTAGTGTACAATGAGCCCCAATGGTTAATCCTTTATCGGAAATTATTTGTAATTTTCGACAAGTAGAACAATGAATGGAACAGGTAGACGGTTGAAATCTTTGTATATATTGCTTCTATATAATCTATGAAACATATATGCAAAGCATCCAAACAGTACAATTCGCCAATTATTTCATCTTCAAGTTTAAGTGAACTACGAGCCCCATTGTTAATACTTTAACGGAAATTATTTGTAACTTGCGACAAGAAGAACAATGAGTGGAACAGGTAGTCGGTTGAAATCAATGTATATATTGCTTCTATATAGTCTAAGAAACATATATGCAAAGCATCCAAACAGTACCATTCGCCAATTTTTTGTTCTTCAAGTTTAAGTGAACAATGAGCCCCATTGTTAATCCTTTAAAGGAAATTAATTGTAAATTTCGACAAGTAGAACAATGATTGGAACACGTAGACGGTTGAAATCTTTGTATATATTGCTTCCAAATAATCTAAGAAACATATATGCAAACCATCTAAACAGTAACAATCGCCAATTTTTTGATCTTCAAGTTTAAGTGAACAGCGAGCCCCATTGATAATTATGAAATGGAAATTATTTGTAACTTTCTACAAGTAGAACAATGAATAGTACAGTTAGACGGGTGAAATCTTTCTATAAATTGCTTCTAAATAGTCTAAGAAACATGTACGCAAAGCATCCAAACAGTACCAGTCGCCAATTTTTTGTTCTTCAAGTTTAAGTGAACAATGAGTCCCATTGGTAATCCTTTAACGGAAATAAATTGTAATTTTCTACAAGTAGAACAATGAATGGAACAGGTTGACGATGGAAATCATTGTATATATTGCTTCTATATAGTCTAAGAAACATATATGCAAAGCATCCAAACAGTACAATTCGCCAATTTATTGTTCTTCAAGTTTAAGTGAACAACGAGCCCCATTGTTAATCCTTTAAAGGAAATTATTTGTAAATTTCGACAAGTAGAACAATGATTGGAACACGTAGACGGTTGAAATCTTTGTATATATTGCTTCCATATAGTCTAAGAAACATGTACGCAAAGCATCCAAACAGTACCATTCGCCAATTTTTTGTTCTTCAAGTTTAAGTGAACAATGAGCCCCATTGTTAATCCTTTATCGGAAATTATTTGTAATTTTGGACAAGTAGAACAATGAATGGAACAGGTAGACGGTTGAAATCTTTGTATATATTGCTTCTATATAGTCTAAGAAACATATATGCAAAGCATCCAAACAGTACAATTCGCCAATTTATTGTTCTTCAAGTTTAAGTGAACAACGAGCCCCATTGTTAATCCTTTAAAGGAAATTATTTGTAAATTTCGACAAGTAGAACAATGATTGGAACACGTAGACGGTTGAAATCTTTGTATATATTGCTTCCATATAGTCTAAGAAACATGTACGCAAAGCATCCAAACAGTACCATTCGCCAATTTTTTGTTCTTCAAGTTTAAGTGAACAATGAGCCCGATTGTTAATCCTTTATCGGAAATTATTTGTAATTTTGGACAAGTAGAACAATGAATGGAACAGGTAGACGGTTGAAATCTTTGTATATATTGCTTCTATATAGTCTAAGAAACATATATGCAAAGCATCCAAACAGTACAATTCGCCAATTTATTGTTCTTCAAGTTTAAGTGAACAACGAGCCCCATTGTTAATCCTTTAAAGGAAATTATTTGTAAATTTCGACAAGTAGAACAATGATTGGAACACGTAGACGGTTGAAATCTTTGTATATATTGCTTCCATATAGTCTAAGAAACATGTACGCAAAGCATCCAAACAGTACCATTCGCCAATTTTTTGTTCTTCAAGTTTAAGTGAACAATGAGCCCCAATGGTTAATCCTTTATCGGAAATTATTTGTAACTTTCGACAAGTAGAACAATGAATGGAACTGGTAGACGGTTGAAATCTTTTTATATATTGCTTCTATATAGACTAAAAAACCTATATGCAAAGCATCTAAACAGTAACATTCGCCAATTTTTTGATCTTCAAGTTTAAGTGAAGAATGAGCCCCATTGTTAATCCTTTATCGGAAATTATTTGTAACTTTCGACAAGTAGAACAATGAATGGAACAGGTAGACGGTTGAAATCTTTCTATATTTTGCTTCTATATAGTCTAAGAAACATATATGCAAATCATCCAAACAGTACAATTCGCCAATTTTTTGTACTTCAAGTTTAAGTGAACTACGAGCCCCATTGTTAATCCTTTGACGGACATTATTTGTAATTTTCGACAAGTAGAACAATGAATGGAACAGGTAGACGGTTGAAATCTTTGTACATGTTGCTTCTATATAATCTAAGAAACATATATGCAAAGCATCTAAACAGTATCAATCGCCAATTTTTTGATCTTCAAGTTTAAGTGAACAGCGAGCCCCATTGATAATTATGAAATGGAAATTATTTGTAACTTTCTACAAGTAGAACAATGAATAGTACAGTTAGACGGGTGAAATCTTTCTATATATTGCTTCTAAATAGTCTAAGAAACATGTACGCAAAGCATCCAAACAGTACCAGTCGCCAATTTTTTGTTCTTCAAGTTTAAGTGAACAATGAGTCCCAATGGTTAATCCTTTATCGGAAATTATTTGTAATTTTCGACAAGTAGAACAATGAATGGAACAGGTAGACGGTTGAAATCTTTGTATATATTGCTTCTATATAATCTAAGAAACATATATGCAAACCATCTAAACAGTAACAATCGCCAATTTTTTGATATTCAAGTTTAAGTGAACAGCGAGCCCCATTGATAATCATGAAATGGAAATTATTTGTAACTTTCTACAAGTAGAACAATGAATAGTACAGTTAGACGGGTGAAATCTTTCTATATATTGCTTCTAAATAGTCTAAGAAACATGTACGCAAAGCATCCAAACAGTACCATTCGCCAATTTTTTGTTCTTCAAGTTTAAGTGAACAATGAGCCCCAATGGTTAATCCGTTATCGGAAATTATTTGTAACTTTCGACAAGTAGAACAATGAATGGAACAGGTAGACGGTTGAAATCATTGTATATATTGCTTCTATATAGTCTAAGAAACATATATGCAAAGCATCCAAATAGTACAATTCGACAATTTTTTGTTCTTCAAGTTTAGTGTACAATGAGCCCCAATGGTTAATCCTTTATCGGAAATTATTTGTAATTTTCGACAAGTAGAACAATGAATGGAACAGGTAGACGGTTGAAATCTTTGTATATATTGCTTCCAAATAATCTAAGAAACATATATGCAAATCATCCAAACAACACAATTCGCCAATTTTTTGTACTTCAAGTTTAAGTGAACTACGAGCCCCATTGTTAATCCTTTGATGGACATTATTTGTAATTTTCGACAAGTAGAACAATGAATGGAACAGGTAGACGGTTGAAATCTTTGCATATATTGCTTCCATATAGTCTAAGAAACATGTACGCAAAGCATCCAAACAGTACCATTCGCGAATTTCTTGTTCTTCAAGTTTAAGTGAACAATGAGCCCCAATGGTTAATCCTTTATCGGAAAATATTTGTAATTTTCGACAAGTAGAACAATGAATGGAACAGGTAGACGGTTGAAATCTTTGTATATATTGCTTCTATATAGTCTAAGAAACATATATGCAAAGCATCCAAATAGTACAATTCGCCAATTTTTTGTTCTTCAAGTTTAAGTGAACAATGAGCCCCATTGTTAATCCTTTATCGGAAGTTATTTGTAATTTTCGACAAGTAGAACAATGAATGGAACAGGTAGACGGTTGAAATCATTGTATATATTGCTTCTATGTAGTCTAAGAAACATATATGAAAAGCATCCAAATAGTACAATTCGACAATTTTTTGTTCTTCAAGTTTAAGTGAACAATGGGCCCCAATGGTTAATCCTTTATCGGAAATTATTTGTAATTTTGGACAAGTAGAACAATGAATGGAACAGGTAGACGGTTGAAATCTTTGTATATATTGCTTCTATATAGTCTAAGAAACATATATGCAAAGCATCCAAACAGTACAATTCGCCAATTTATTGTTCTTCAAGTTTAAGTGAACAACGAGCCCCATTGTTAATCCTTTAAAGGAAATTATTTGTAAATTTCGACAAGTAGAACAATGATTGGAACACGTAGACGGTTGAAATCTTTGTATATATTGCTTCCATATAGTCTAAGAAACATGTACGCAAAGCATCCAAACAGTACCATTCGCCAATTTTTTGTTCTTCAAGTTTAAGTGAACAATAAGCCCCAATGGTTAATCCTTTATCGGAAATTATTTGTAACTTTCGACAAGTAGAACAATGAATGGAACTGGTAGACGGTTGAAATCTTTTTATATATTGCTTCTATATAGACTAAGAAACCTATATGCAAAGCATCTAAACAGTAACATTCGACAATTTTTTGTTCTTCAAGTTTAAGTGAACAATGAGCCCCAATGGTTAATCCTTTATCGGAAATTATTTGTAATTTTGGACAAGTAGAACAATGAATGGAACAGGTAGACGGTTGAAATCTTTGTATATATTGCTTCTATATAGTCTAAGAAACATATATGCAAAGCATCCAAACAGTACAATTCGCCAATTTATTGTTCTTCAAGTTTAAGTGAACAACGAGCCCCATTGTTAATCCTTTAAAGGAAATTATTTGTAAATTTCGACAAGTAGAACAATGATTGGAACACGTAGACGGTTGAAATCTTTGTATATATTGCTTCCATATAGTCTAAGAAACATGTACGCAAAGCATCCAAACAGTACCATTCGCCAATTTTTTGTTCTTCAAGTTTAAGTGAACAATGAGCCCGATTGTTAATCCTTTATCGGAAATTATTTGTAATTTTGGACAAGTAGAACAATGAATGGAACAGGTAGACGGTTGAAATCTTTGTATATATTGCTTCTATATAGTCTAAGAAACATATATGCAAAGCATCCAAACAGTACAATTCGCCAATTTATTGTTCTTCAAGTTTAAGTGAACAACGAGCCCCATTGTTAATCCTTTAAAGGAAATTATTTGTAAATTTCGACAAGTAGAACAATGATTGGAACACGTAGACGGTTGAAATCTTTGTATATATTGCTTCCATATAGTCTAAGAAACATGTACGCAAAGCATCCAAACAGTACCATTCGCCAATTTTTTGTTCTTCAAGTTTAAGTGAACAATGAGCCCCAATGGTTAATCCTTTATCGGAAATTATTTGTAACTTTCGACAAGTAGAACAATGAATGGAACTGGTAGACGGTTGAAATCTTTTTATATATTGCTTCTATATAGACTAAAAAACCTATATGCAAAGCATCTAAACAGTAACATTCGCCAATTTTTTGATCTTCAAGTTTAAGTGAAGAATGAGCCCCATTGTTAATCCTTTATCGGAAATTATTTGTAACTTTCGACAAGTAGAACAATGAATGGAACAGGTAGACGGTTGAAATCTTTGTATATTTTGCTTCTATATAGTCTAAGAAACATGTACGCAAAGCATCCAAACAGTACCATTCGCCAATTTTTTGTTCTTCAAGTTTAAGTGAACAATGAGCCCCAATGGTTAATCCGTTATCGGAAATTATTTGTAACTTTCGACAAGTAGAACAATGAATGGAACAGGTAGACGGTTGAAATCATTGTATATATTGCTTCTATATAGTCTAAGAAACATATATGCAAAGCATCCAAATAGTACAATTCGACAATTTTTTGTTCTTCAAGTTTAGTGTACAATGAGCCCCAATGGTTAATCCTTTATCGGAAATTATTTGTAATTTTCGACAAGTAGAACAATGAATGGAACAGGTAGACGGTTGAAATCTTTGTATATATTGCTTCCAAATAATCTAAGAAACATATATGCAAATCATCCAAACAGTACAATTCGCCAATTTTTTGTACTTCAAGTTTAAGTGAACTACGAGCCCCATTGTTAATCCTTTGATGGACATTATTTGTAATTTTCGACAAGTAGAACAATGAATGGAACAGGTAGACGGTTGAAATCTTTGTATATATTGCTTCCATATAGTCTAAGAAACATGTACGCAAAGCATCCAAACAGTACCATTCGCGAATTTTTTGTTCTTCAAGTTTAAGTGAACAATGAGCCCCAATGGTTAATCCTTTATCGGAAAATATTTGTAATTTTCGACAAGTAGAACAATGAATGGAACAGGTAGACGGTTGAAATCTTTGTATATATTGCTTCTATATAGTCTAAGAAACATATATGCAAAGCATCCAAATAGTACAATTAGCCAATTTTTTGTTCTTCAAGTTTAAGTGAACAATGAGCCCCATTGTTAATCCTTTATCGGAAGTTATTTGTAATTTTCGACAAGTAGAACAATGAATGGAACAGGTAGACGGTTGAAATCATTGTATATATTGCTTCTATGTAGTCTAAGAAACATATATGAAAAGCATCCAAATAGTACAATTCGACAATTTTTTGTTCTTCAAGTTTAAGTGAACAATGGGCCCCAATGGTTAATCCTTTATCGGAAATTATTTGTAATTTTGGACAAGTAGAACAATGAATGGAACAGGTAGACGGTTGAAATCTTTGTATATATTGCTTCTATATAGTCTAAGAAACATATATGCAAAGCATCCAAACAGTACAATTCGCCAATTTATTGTTCTTCAAGTTTAAGTGAACAACGAGCCCCATTGTTAATCCTTTAAAGGAAATTATTTGTAAATTTCGACAAGTAGAACAATGATTGGAACACGTAGACGGTTGAAATCTTTGTATATATTGCTTCCATATAGTCTAAGAAACATGTACGCAAAGCATCCAAACAGTACCATTCGCCAATTTTTTGTTCTTCAAGTTTAAGTGAACAATAAGCCCCAATGGTTAATCCTTTATCGGAAATTATTTGTAACTTTCGACAAGTAGAACAATGAATGGAACTGGTAGACGGTTGAAATCTTTTTATATATTGCTTCTATATAGACTAAGAAACCTATATGCAAAGCATCTAAACAGTAACATTCGCCAATTTTTTGATCTTCAAGTTTAAGTGAAGAATGAGCCCCATTGTTAATCCTTTATCGGAAATTATTTGTAACTTTCGACAAGTAGAACAATGAATGGAACAGGTAGACGGTTGAAATCTTTGTATATTTTGCTTCTATATAGTCTAAGAAACATATATGCAAATCATCCAAACAGTACAATTCGCCAATTTTTTGTACTTCAAGTTTAAGTGAACTACGAGCCCCATTGTTAATCCTTTGACGGACATTATTTGTAATTTTCGACAAGTAGAACAATGAATGGAACAGGTAGACGGTTGAAATCTTTGTACATATTGCTTCTATATAATCTAAGAAACATATATGCAAAGCATCTAAACAGTATCAATCGCCAATTTTTTGATCTTCAAGTTTAAGTGAACAGCGAGCCCCATTGATAATTATGAAATGGAAATTATTTGTAACTTTCTACAAGTAGAACAATGAATAGTACAGTTAGACGGGTGAAATCTTTCTATATATTGCTTCTAAATAGTCTAAGAAACATGTACGCAAAGCATCCAAACAGTACCAGTCGCCAATTTTTTGTTCTTCAAGTTTAAGTGAACAATGAGTCCCAATGGTTAATCCTTTATCGGAAATTATTTGTAATTTTCGACAAGTAGAACAATGAATGGAACAGGTAGACGGTTGAAATCTTTGTATATATTGCTTCTATATAATCTAAGAAACATATATGCAAACCACCTAAACAGTAACAATCGCCAATTTTTTGATATTCAAGTTTAAGTGAACAGCGAGCCCCATTGATAATCATGAAATGGAAATTATTTGTAACTTTCTACAAGTAGAACAATGAATAGTACAGTTAGACGGGTGAAATCTTTCTATATATTGCTTCTAAATAGTCTAAGAAACATGTACGCAAAGCATCCAAACAGTACCATTCGCCAATTTTTTGTTCTTCAAGTTTAAGTGAACAATGAGCCCCAATGGTTAATCCGTTATCGGAAATTATTTGTAACTTTCGACAAGTAGAACAATGAATGGAACAGGTAGACGGTTGAAATCATTGTATATATTGCTTCTATATAGTCTAAGAAACATATATGCAAAGCATCCAAATAGTACAATTCGACAATTTTTTGTTCTTCAAGTTTAGTGTACAATGAGCCCCAATGGTTAATCCTTTATCGGAAATTATTTGTAATTTTCGACAAGTAGATCAATGAATGGAACAGGTAGACGGTTGAAATCTTTGTATATATTGCTTCCAAATAATCTAAGAAACATATATGCAAATCATCCAAACAGTACAATTCGCCAATTTTTTGTACTTCAAGTTTAAGTGAACTACGAGCCCCATTGTTAATCCTTTGATGGACATTATTTGTAATTTTCGACAAGTAGAACAATGAATGGAACAGGTAGACGGTTGAAATCTTTGTACATATTGCTTCTATATAATCTAAGAAACATATATGCAAAGCATCCAAACAGTACAATTCGCCAATTTATTGTTCTTCAAGTTTAAGTGAACAATGAGCCCCATGGTTAATCCTTTATCGGAAATTATTTGTAACTTTCGACAAGTAGAACAATGAATGGAACAGGTAGACGGTTGAAATCATTGTATATATTGGTTCTATATAGTCTAAGAAACATATATGCAAAGCATCCAAATAGTACAATTCGACAATTTTTTGTTCTTCAAGGTTAGTGTACAATGAGCCCCAATGGTTAATCTTTTATCGGAAATTATTTGTAATTTTCGACAAGTAGAACAATGAATGGAACAGGTAGACGGTTGAAATCATTGTATATATTGCTTCTATATAGTCTCAGAAACATATATGCAAAGCATCCAAATAGTACAATTCGACAATTTTTTGTTCTTAAAGTTTAGTGTACAATGAGCCCCAATGGTTAATCCTTTATCGGAAATTATTTGTAATTTTCGACAAGTAGAACAATGAATGGAACAGGTAGACGGTTGAAATCTTTGTATATATTGCTTCTATATAATCTATGAAACATATATGCAAAGCATCCAAACAGTACAATTCGCCAATTATTTCATCTTCAAGTTTAAGTGAACTACGAGCCCCATTGTTAATACTTTAACGGAAATTATTTGTAACTTGCGACAAGTAGAACAATGAGTGGAACAGGTAGTCGGTTGAAATCAATGTATATATTGCTTCTATATAGTCTAAGAAACATATATGCAAAGCATCCAAACAGCACCATTCGCCAATTTTTTGTTCTTTAAGTTTAAGTGAACAATGAGCCCCATTGTTAATCCTTTAAAGGAAATTATTTGTAACTTTCGACAAGTAGAACAATGAATGTAACTGGTAGACGGTTGAAATCTTTTTATATGTTGCTTCTATATAGACTAAGAAACCTATATGCAAAGCATCTAAACAGTAACATTCGCCAATTTTTTATCTTCAAGTTTAAGTGAACAATGAGCCCCATTGTTAATCCATTATCGGAAATTATTTGTAACTTTCGACAAGTAGAACGATGAATGGAACAGGTAGACGGTTGAAATCTTTGTATATATTGCTTCTATATAGTCTAAGAAACATATATGCAAAGCATCCAAACAGTACAATTCGCTAATTTATTGATCTTCAAGGTTAAGTGAACAATGAGCCCCATGGTTAATCCTTTATCGGAAATTATTTGTAACTTTCGACAAGTAGAACAATGAATGGAACAGGTAGACGGTTGAAATCTTTGTATATATTGCTTCTATATAGTCTAAGAAACATATATGCAAAGCATCCAAACAGTACAATTCGCCAATTTATTGTTCTTCAAGTTTAAGTGAACAACGAGCCCCATTGTTAATACTTTAAAGGAAATTATTTGTAACTTTCGACAAGTAGAACAATGAATGGAACTGGTAGACGGTTGAAATCTTTTTATATATTGCTTCTGTATAGACTAAGAAACCTATATGCAAAGCATCTAAACAGTAACATTCGCCAATTTTTTGATCTTCAAGTTTAAGTGAAGAATGAGCCCCATTGTTAATCCTTTATCGGAAATTATTTGTAACTTTCGACAAGTAGAACAATGAATGGAACAGGTAGACGGTTGAAATCTTTGTATATTTTGCTTCTATATAGTCTAAGAAACATATATGCAAATCATCCAAACAGTACAATTCGCCAATTTTTTGTACTTCAAGTTTAAGTGAACTACGAGCCCCATTGTTAATCCTTTGATGGACATTATTTGTAATTTTCGACAAGTAGAACAATGAATGGAACAGGTAGACGGTTGAAATCTTTGTACATATTGCTTCTATATAATCTAAGAAACATATATGCAAAGCATCTAAACAGTATCAATCGCCAATTTTTTGATCTTCAAGTTTAAGTGAACAGCGAGCCCCATTGATAATCATGAAATGGAAATTATTTGTAACTTTCTACAAGTAGAACAATGAATAGTACAGTTAGACGGGTGAAATTTTTCTATATATTGCTTCTAAATAGTCTAAGAAACATGTACGCAAAGCATCCAAACAGTACCATTCGCCAATTTTTTGTTCTTCAAGTTTAAGTGAACAATGAGCCCCAATGGTTAATCCGTTATCGGAAATTATTTGTAACTTTCGACAAGTAGAACAATGAATGGAACAGGTAGACGGTTGAAATCATTGTATATATTGGTTCTATATAGTCTAAGAAACATATATGCAAAGCATCCAAATAGTACAATTCGACAATTTTTTGTTCTTCAAGGTTAGTGTACAGTGAGCCCCAATGGTTAATCCTTTATCGGAAATTATTTGTAATTTTCGACAAGTAGAACAATGAATGGAACAGGTAGACGGTTGAAATCATTGTATATATTGCTTCTATATAGTCTAAGAAACATATATGCAAAGCATCCAAATAGTACAATTCGACAATTTTTTGTTCTTCAAGTTTAGTGTACAATGAGCCCCAATGGTTAATCCTTTATCGGAAATTATTTGTAATTTTCGACAAGTAGAACAATGAATGGAACAGGTAGACGGTTGAAATCTTTGTATATATTGCTTCTATATAATCTATGAAACATATATGCAAAGCATCCAAACAGTACAATTCGCCAATTATTTCATCTTCAAGTTTAAGTGAACTACGAGCCCCATTGTTAATACTTTAACGGAAATTATTTGTAACTTGCGACAAGAAGAACAATGAGTGGAACAGGTAGTCGGTTGAAATCAATGTATATATTGCTTCTATATAGTCTAAGAAACATATATGCAAAGCATCCAAACAGTTCAATTCGCCAATATATTGTTCTTCAAGTTTAAGTGAACAACGAGCCCCATTGTTAATCCTTGAAAGGAAATTAATTGTAAATTTCGACAAGTAGAACAATGATTGGAACACGTAGACGGTTGAAATCTTTGTATATATTGCTTCCAAATAATCTAAGAAACATATATGCAAACCATCTAAACAGTAACAATCGCCAATTTTTTGATCTTCAAGTTTAAGTGAACAGCGAGCCCCATTGATAATTATGAAATGGAAATTATTTGTAACTTTCTACAAGTAGAACAATGAATAGTACAGTTAGACGGGTGAAATCTTTCTATATATTGCTTCTAAATAGTCTAAGAAACATGTACGCAAAGCATCCAAACAGTACCAGTCGCACAATTTTTTGTTCTTCAAGTTTAAGTGAACAATGAGTCCCAATGGTTAATCCTTTATCGGAAATTATTTGTAATTTTCGACAAGTAGAACAATGAATGGAACAGGTAGACGGTTGAAATCTTTGTATATATTGCTTCTATATAATCTAAGAAACATATATGCAAACCATCTAAACAGTAACAATCGCCAATTTTTTGATATTCAAGTTTAAGTGAACAGCGAGCCCCATTGATAATCATGAAATGGAAATTATTTGTAACTTTCTACAAGTAGAACAATGAATAGTACAGTTAGACGGGTGAAATCTTTCTATATATTGCTTCTAAATAGTCTAAGAAACATGTACGCAAAGCATCCAAACAGTACCATTCGCCAATTTTTTGTTCTTCAAGTTTAAGTGAACAATGAGCCCCAATGGTTAATCCGTTATCGGAAATTATTTGTAACTTTCGACAAGTAGAACAATGAATGGAACAGGTAGACGGTTGAAATCATTGTATATATTGCTTCTATATAGTCTAAGAAACATATATGCAAAGCATCCAAATAGTACAATTCGACAATTTTTTGTTCTTCAAGTTTAGTGTACAATGAGCCCCAATGGTTAATCCTTTATCGGAAATTATTTGTAATTTTCGACAAGTAGAACAATGAATGGAACAGGTAGACGGTTGAAATCTTTGTATATATTGCTTCTATATAATCTAAGAAACATATATGCAAAGCATCCAAACAGTACAATTCGCCAATTATTTCATCTTCAAGTTTAAGTGAACTACGAGCCCCATTGTTAATACTTGAACGGAAATTATTTGTAACTTGCGACAAGTAGAACAATGAGTGGAACAGGTAGTCGGTTGAAATCAATGTATATATTGCTTCTATATAGTCTAAGAAACATATATGCAAAGCATCCAAACAGTACCATTCGCCAATTTTTTGTTCTTCAAGTTTAAGTGAACAATGAGCCCCATTGTTAATCCTTTATCGGAAATTATTTGTAATTTTGGACAAGTAGAACAATGAATGGAACAGGTAGACGGTTGAAATCTTTGTATATATTGCTTCTATATAGTCTAAGAAACATATATGCAAAGCATCCAAACAGTACAATTCGCCAATTTATTGTTCTTCAAGTTTAAGTGAACAACGAGCCCCATTGTTAATCCTTTAAAGGAAATTATTTGTAAATTTCGACAAGTAGAACAATGATTGGAACACGTAGACGGTTGAAATCTTTGTATATATTGCTTCCATATAGTCTAAGAAACATGTACGCAAAGCATCCAAACAGTACCATTCGCCAATTTTTTGTTCTTCAAGTTTAAGTGAACAATGAGCCCCAATGGTTAATCCTTTATCGGAAATTATTTGTAACTTTCGACAAGTAGAACAATGAATGGAACTGGTAGACGGTTGAAATCTTTTTATATATTGCTTCTATATAGACTAAGAAACCTATATGCAAAGCATCTAAACAGTAACATTCGCCAATTTTTTGATCTTCAAGTTTAAGTGAAGAATGAGCCCCATTGTTAATCCTTTATCGGAAATTATTTGTAACTTTCGACAAGTAGAACAATGAATGGAACAGGTAGACGGTTGAAATCTTTGTATATTTTGCTTCTATATAGTCTAAGAAACATATATGCAAATCATCCAAACAGTACAATTCGCCAATTTTTTGTACTTCAAGTTTAAGTGAACAATGAGCCCCATTGTTAATCCTTTATCGGAAGTTATTTGTAATTTTCGACAAGTAGAACAATGAATGGAACAGGTAGACGGTTGAAATCTTTGTACATATTGCTTCTATATAATCTAAGAAACATATATGCAAAGCATCTAAACAGTATCAATCGCCAATTTTTTGATCTTCAAGTTTAAGTGAACAGCGAGCCCCATTGATAATTATGAAATGGAAATTATTTGTAACTTTCTACAAGTAGAACAATGAATAGTACAGTTAGACGGGTGAAATCTTTCTATATATTGCTTCTAAATAGTCTAAGAAACATGTACGCAAAGCATCCAAACAGTACCATTCGCCAATTTTTTGTTCTTTAAGTTTAAGTGATCAATGAGCCCCATTGTTAATCCTTTAAAGGAAATTATTTGTAACTTTCGACAAGTAGAACAATGAATGTAACTGGTAGACGGTTGAAATCTTTTTATATATTGCTTCTATATAGACTAAGAAACCTATATGCAAAGCATCTAAACAGTAACATTCGCCAATTTTTTATCTTCAAGTTTAAGTGAACAATGAGCCCCATTGTTAATCCATTATCGGAAATTATTTGTAACTTTCGACAAGTAGAACGATGAATGGAACAGGTAGACGGTTGAAATCTTTGTATATATTGCTTCTATATAGTCTAAGAAACATATATGCAAAGCATCCAAACAGTACAATTCGCTAATTTATTGATCTTCAAGGTTAAGTGAACAATGAGCCCCATGGTTAATCCTTTATCGGAAATTATTTGTAACTTTCGACAAGTAGAACAATGAATGGAACAGGTAGACGGTTGAAATCTTTGTATATATTGCTTCTATATAGTCTAAGAAACATATATGCAAAGCATCCAAACAGTACAATTCGCCAATTTATTGTTCTTCAAGTTTAAGTGAACAACGAGCCCCATTGTTAATCCTTTAAAGGAAATTATTTGTAACTTTCGACAAGTAGAACAATGAATGGAACTGGTAGACGGTTGAAATCTTTTTATATATTGCTTCTGTATAGACTAAGAAACCTATATGCAAAGCATCTAAACAGTAACATTCGCCAATTTTTTGATCTTCAAGTTTAAGTGAAGAATGAGCCCCATTGTTAATCCTTTATCGGAAATTATTTGTAACTTTCGACAAGTAGAACAATGAATGGAACAGGTAGACGGTTGAAATCTTTGTATATTTTGCTTCTATATAGTCTAAGAAACATATATGCAAATCATCCAAACAGTACAATTCGCCAATTTATTGTTCTTCAAGTTTAAGTGAACAACGAGCCCCATTGTTAATCCTTTAAAGGAAATTATTTATAACTTTCGACAAGTAGAACAATGAATGGAACTGGTAGACGGTTGAAATCTTTTTATATATTGCTTCTATATAGTCTAATAAACATATATGCAAAGCATCCGAACAGTACCATACGCCAATTTTTTGTTCTTCAAGTTTAAGTAAACTACGATCCCCATTGTTAATCCCTTAACGCAAATTATTTGTAGCTTGCGACAAGTAGAACAATGAGTGGAACAGGTAGACGGTTGAAATCAATGTATATATTGTTTCTATATAGTCTAAGAAACATATATGCAAAGCATCCAAACAGTACCATTCGCCAATTTTTTGTTCTTCAAGTTTAAGTGAACAATGAGCCATATTGTTAATCCTTTATAGGAAATTATTTGTAACTATCGACAAGTAGAACAATGAATGGAACTGGTAGACGGTTGAAATCTATTTTATATTGCTTCTATATAGTCTAAGAAACATATATGCAAAGCATCCAAACAGTACCAGTCGCCAATTTTTTGTTCTTCAATTTTAAGTGAACAACGAGGCCCATTGATAATCATGAAACGGAAATTATTTGTAACTTTCGACAAGATGAACAATGAATGGAACAGGTAGACGGTTGAAATCTTTGTATATATTGCTTCTATATAATCTAAGAAACATATATGCAAAGCATCCAAACAGTACAATTCGCCAATTATTTCATCTTCATGTTTAAGTGAACTACGAGCCCCATTGTTAATACTTTAACGGAAATTATTTGTAACTTGCGACAAGTAGAACAATGAGTGGAACAGGTAGACGGTTGAAATCAATGTATATATTGCTTCTATATAGTCTAAGAAACATATATGCAAAGCATCCAAACAGTACCATTCGCCAATTTTTTGTTCTTCAAGTTTAAGTGAACAATGAGCCCCAATGGTTAATCCTTTATCGGAAATTATTTGTAATTTTCGACAAGTAGAACAATGAATGGAACAGGTAGACGGTTGAAATCATTGTATATATTGCTTCTATATAGTCTAAGAAACATATATGCAAAGCATCCAAACTGTACAATTCGCGAATTTTTTGTTCTTCAAATTTAAGTAAACTACGATCCCCATTGTTAATCCCTTAACAGAAATTATTTGTAACTTTCGACAAGTAGAACAATGAATGGAACAGGTAGACGGTTGAAATCATTGTATATATTGCTTCTATATAGTCTAAGAAACATATATGCAAAGCATCGAAACAGTACAATTCGGCAATCTTTGTTCTTCAAGTTTAGTGAACAATGAGCCCCAATGGTTAATCCTTTATCGGAAATTATTTGTAATTTTCGACAAGTAGAACAATGAATGGAACAGGTAGGCGGTTGAAATCTTTGTATATATTGCTTCTATATAATCTAAGAAACATATATGCAAAGCATCCAAACAGTACAATTCACCAATTATTTCATCTTCATGTTTAAGTGAACTACGAGCCCCATTGTTAATACTTTAACGGAAATTATTTGTAACTTGCGACAAGTAGAACAATGAGTGGAACAGGTAGACGGTTGAAATCAATGTATATATTGCTTCTATATAGTCTAAGAAACATATATGCAAAGCATCCAAACAGTACCATTCGCCAATTTTTTGTTCTTCAAGTTTAAGTGAACAATGAGCCCCAATGGTTAATCCTTTATCGGAAATTATTTGTAATTTTCGACAAGTAGAACAATGAATGGAACAGGTAGACGGTTGAAATCATTGTATATATTGCTTCTATATAGTCTAAGAAACATATATGCAAAGCATCCAAACTGTACAATTCGCGAATTTTTTGTTCTTCAAGTTTAAGTAAACTACGATCCCCATTGTTAATCCCTTAACGGAAATTATTTGTAACTTTCGACAAGTAGAACAATGAATGGAACAGGTAGACGGTTGAAATCATTGTATATATTGCTTCTATATAGTCTAAGAAACATATATGCAAAGCATCCAAACAGTACAATTCGACAATCTTTGTTCTTCAAGTTTAGTGAACAATGAGCCCCAATGGTTAATCCTTTATCGGAAATTATTTGTAATTTTCGACAAGTAGAACAATGAATGGAACAGGTAGGCGGTTGAAATCTTTGTATATATTGCTTCTATATAATCTAAGAAACATATATGCAAAGCATCCAAACAGTACAATTCGCCAATTATTTCATCTTCAAGTTTAAGTGAACTACGAGACCCATTGTTAATACTTTAACGCAAATTATTTGTAACTTGCGACAAGTAGAACAATGAGTGGAACAGGTAGACGGTTGAAATCTTTGTATATGTTGCTTCTATATAGTCTAAGAAACCTATATGCAAAGCATCTAAACAGTGACATTCGCCAATTTTTTGATCTTCAAGTTTAAGTGAACAGCGAGCCCCAATGATAATCATGAAATGGAAATTATTTGTAAATTTCTACAAGTAGAACAATGAATAGTACAGGTAGACGGGTGAAATCTTTCTACATATTGCTTCTAAATAGTCTAAGAAACACATATGCAAAGCATCCAAACAGTACCATTCGCCAATTTTTTGTTCTTCAAGTTTAAGTGAACAATGAGCCATATTGTTAATCCTTTATAGGAAATTATTTGTAAATTTCGACAAGTAGAACAATGAATGGATCAGGTAGACGGTTGAAATCATTGTATATGTTGCTTCTATATAGTCTAAGAAACATGTACGCAAAGCATCCAAACAGTACCATTCGCCAATTCTTTGTTCTTCAAGTTTAAGTGAACAATGAGCCCCATTGTTAATCCTTTATCGGAAATTATTTGTAACTTTCGACAAGTAGAACAATGAATGGAACAGGTAGACGGTTGAAATCATTGTATATATTGCTTCTATATAGTCTAAGAAACATATATGCAAAGCATCCAAACTGTACAATTCGCGAATTTTTTGTTCTTCAAGTTTAAGTAAACTACGATCCCCATTGTTAATCCCTTAACGGAAATTATTTGTAACTTTCGACAAGTAGAACAATGAATGGAACAGGTAGACGGTTGAAATCATTGTATATATTGCTTCTATATAGTCTAAGAAACATATATGCAAAGCATCGAAACAGTACAATTCGGCAATCTTTGTTCTTCAAGTTTAGTGAACAATGAGCCCCAATGGTTAATCCTTTATCGGAAATTATTTGTAATTTTCGACAAGTAGAACAATGAATGGAACAGGTAGGCGGTTGAAATCTTTGTATATATTGCTTCTATATAATCTAAGAAACATATATGCAAAGCATCCAAACAGTACAATTCGCCAATTATTTCATCTTCAAGTTTAAGTGAACTACGAGACCCATTGTTAATACTTTAACGCAAATTATTTGTAACTTGCGACAAGTAGAACAATGAGTGGAACAGGTAGACGGTTGAAATCTTTGTATATGTTGCTTCTATATAGTCTAAGAAACCTATATGCAAAGCATCTAAACAGTGACATTCGCCAATTTTTTGATCTTCAAGTTTAAGTGAACAGCGAGCCCCAATGATAATCATGAAATGGAAATTATTTGTAACTTTCTACAAGTAGAACAATGAATAGTACAGGTAGACGGGTGAAATCTTTCTACATATTGCTTCTAAATAGTCTAAGAAACACATATGCAAAGCATCCAAGCAGTTCAATTCGCCAATTTTTTGTTCTTCAAGTTTAAGTGAACTACGAGCCCCATTGTTAATCCTTTAAAGGAAATTATTTGTAACTTTCGACAAGTAGAACAATGAATGGAACAGGTAGACGGTTGAAATCATTGTATATATTGCTTCTATATAGTCTAAGAAACATATATGCAAAGCATCCAAACAGTACAATTCGACAATTTTTTGTTCTTCAAGTTTAGTGAACAATGAGCCCCAATGGTTAATCCTTTATCGGAAATTATTTGTAATTTTCGACAAGTAGAACAATGAATGGAACAGGTAGACGGTTGATATCTTTGTATATATTGCTTCTATATAATCTAAGAAACATATATGCAAAGCATCCAAACAGTACAATTCGCCAATTATTTCATCTTCATGTTTAAGTGAACTACGAGCCCCATTCTTAATACTTTAACGGAAATTATTTGTAACTTGCGACAAGTAGAACAATGAGTGGAACAGGTAGACGGTTGAAATTAATGTATATATTGCTTCTATATAGTCTACGAAACATATATGCAAAGCATCCAAACAGTACCATTCGCCAATTTTTTGTTCTTCAAGTTTAAGTGAACTACGAGCCCCATTGATAATCATGAAACGGAAATTATTTGTAACTTTCTACAAGTAGAACAATGAATAGTACAGGTATACGGGTGAAATCTTTCTATATATTGCTTCTATAAAGTCTAAGAAACATATATGCAAAGCATCCAAAAAGTACAATTCGCCAATTTTTTGTTGTTCAAGTTTAAGTGAACTACGAGCCCCATTTTTAATCCTTTAAAGGAAATTATTTGTATATTTCGACAAGTAGAACAATGAATGGAACAGGTAGTCGGTTGAAATCATTGTATATATTGCTTCTATATAGTCTAAGAAACATATATGCAAAGCATCCAATCAGTACAATTTGCCAATTTATTGTTCTTCAAGTTTAAGTGAACAACGAGCCCCATTGTTAATCCTTTAAAGGAAATTATTTGTAAATTTCGACAAGTAGAACAATGATTGGAACACATAGACGGTTGAAATCTTTGAACATATTGCTTCCATATAGTCTAAGAAACATGTACGCAAAGCATACAAACAGTACCATTCGCCAATTTTTTGTTCTTCAAGTATAAGTGAACAACGAGCCCCATTGATAATCATGAAATGGAAATTATTTGTAACTTTCTACAAGTAGAACAATGAATAGTACAGGTATACGGGTGAAATCTTTCTATTTATTGCTTCTATAAAGTCTAAGAAACATATATGCAAAGCATCCAAAAAGTACAATTCGCCAATTTTTTGTTGTTCAAGTTTAAGTGAACTACGAGCCTCATTGTTAATACTTTAACGGAAATTATTTGTAACTTTCGACAAGTAGAACAATGAATGGAACAGGTAGACGGTTGAAATCATTGTATATATTGCTTCTATATAGTCTAAGAAACATATATGCAAAGCATCCAAACAGTACAATTCGCCAATTTTTTGTTCTTCAAGTTTAAGTAAACTACGATCCCCATTGTTAATCCCTTAACGGAAATTATTTGTAACTTTCGACAAGTAGAGCAATGAATGGAACAGGTAGACGGTTGAAATCATTGTATATATTGCTTCTATATAGTCGAAGAAATATATATGCAAAGCATCCAAACAGTACAATTCGCCAATTTTTTGTTCTTCAAGTTTAAGTAAACTACGATCCCCATTGTTAATCCCTTAACGGAAATTATTTGTAACATTCGACAAGTAGAACAATGAATGGAACAGGTAGACGGTTGAAATCATTGTATATATTGCTTCTATATAGTCTAAGAAACATATATGCAAAGCATCCAAACAGTACAATTCGCGAATTTTTTGTTCTTCAAGTTTAAGTGAACTACGAGCCCAATTGTTAATCCTTTAAAGGAAATTATTTGTAAATTTCGACAAGTAGAACAATGAATGGAACAGGTAGACGGTTGAAATCATTGTATATATTGCTTCTATATAGTCTAAGAAACATATATGCAAAGCATCCAAATAGTACAATTCGCGAATTTTTTGTTCTTCAAGTTTAAGTGAACTACGAGCCCCATTGTTAATCCTTTAAAGGAAATTATTTGTAAATTTCGACAAGTAGAACAATGAATGGAACAGGTAGACGTTTGAGATCTTTGTATATATTGCTTCTATATAGTCTAAGAAACATATATGCAAAGCATCCAAACAGTACCATTCGTGAATTTTTTTTTTCAAGCTTAAGTGAACTACGAGCCCCATTGATAATCATGAAAGAGAAATTATTTGTAACTTTCTACAAGTAGAACAATGAATAGAATAGGTAGACTGTTGAAATCTTTGTATATATTGCTTCTATATAGTCTATGAAACATATATGCAAAGCATCCAAACAGTACAATTCGCGAATTTTTTGTTCTTCAAGTTTAAGTGAACTACGAGCCCCATTGTTAATCCTTTAACGGAAATTAATTCTAAATTTCTACAAGTAGAACAATGAATGGAACAGGTAGACGGTTGAAATCATTCTATATATTGCTTCTATATAGTCTAATAAACATATATGCAAAGCATCCGAACAGTACCATACGCCAATTTTTTGTTCTTCAAGTTTAAGTGAACTACGAGCCCCATTGTTAATCCTTTAACGGAAATTATTTGTAACTTTCGACAAGTAGAACAGTGAATGGAACAGGTAGACGGTTGAAATCATTGTATATATTGCTTCTATATAGTCTAAGAAACATATATGCAAAGCATCTAAACAGTAACATTCGCCAATTTTTTGTTCTTCAAGTTTATGTGAACAACGAACCCCATTGATAATCATGAAATGGAAAATATTTGTAACTTTCTACAAGTACAACAATGAATAGTACAGGTAGACGGGTGAAATCTTTCTATATATTGCTTCTATATAGTCTAAGAAACATATATGCAAAGAATCCAAACAGTACAATTCGCCAATTTTTTGTTCTTCAAGTATAAGTGAACAATGAGCCCCAATGGTTAATCCTTTATCGGAAATTATTTGTAACTTTCGACAAGTAGAACAATGAATGGTACAGGTAGACGGTTGAGATCTTTGTATATATTGCTTCTATATAGTCTAAGAAACATATATGCAAAGCGTCCAAACAGTACAATTCGCCAATTTTTTGTTCTTTAAGTATAAGTGAACAATGAGCCCCAATGGTTAATCCTTTATCGGAAATTATTTGTATCTTTCGACAAGTAGAACAATGAATGGTACAGGTTGACGGTTGAGATCTTTGTATATAATGCTTTTATATAGTATAAGAAACCTATATGCAAAGCATCTAAACAGTACCATTCGCCAATATTTTGTTCTTCATGTTTAAGTGAACTACGAGCCCCATTGTTAATCCTTTAACGGAAATTATTTGTAACTTTCGACAAGTAGAACAATGGATGGGACAGGTAGACGGTTGAAATCATTGTATATATTGCTTCTATATAGTCTAAGAAACATATATGCAAAGCATCCAAACAGTACAATTCGCCAATTTTTTGTTCTTCAAGTTTAAGTGAACAACGAGCCCCATTGATAATCATGAAAGGGAAACTATTTGTAACTTTGTACAAGTAGAACAATGAATAGAACAGGTAGACTGTTGAAATCTTTGTATATATTGCTTCTATATAGTCTATGAAACCTATGTGCAAATCATCCAAGCAGTACCATTCGCCAATTTTTTGTTCTTCATGTTTATGTGAACTACGAGCCCCATTGTTATTACTTTAACGGAAATTATTTGTAAATTTCGACAAATAGAACAATGATTGGAACACGTAGACGGTTGAAATCTTTGTATATATTGCTTCCATATAGTCTAAGAAACATGTACGCAAAGCATCCAAGCAGTACCATTCGCCAATTTTTTGTTCTTCAAGTTTAATTGAACTACGAGCCCCATTGTTAATGCTTTAAAGGAAATTATTTGTACAGTTCGGCAAGTAGAACAATGAATGGAACATGTAGACGGTTGAAATCTTTGTATATATTGCTTCTATATAGTCTAAGAAACATAAATGCAACGCATCCAAACAGTATAATTCGCCAATTTTTTGTTCTTCAAGTTTAAGTGAACTACGAGCCCCATTGTTAATCCTTTAAAGTAAATTATTTGTAAATTTCGACAAGTAGAACAATGATTGGAACACGTAGAAGGTTGAAATCTTTGTATATATTGCTTCCATATAGTCTAAGAAACATACCTGCAAAGCATCCAAACAGTACCATTCGAGAATTTATTGTTCTTCATGATTAAGTGAACAACGAGCCCCATTGATAATCATGAAAGGGAAATTATTTGTAACTTTCTTTTTTTTTTTTTTTTTTATTTACAATATACAATAATAAACAATTACATAAAGATACGATAACTGGGTACCAAGATTAACTTTCACCCCAGTCATTAGTAAATTAAGTTTTTAACAAATTAACGCGATTGTCTATAGTTTAGAAGAATGATAGGAAAATTATAAAAACCTGTCTCATCATAGAAGACTTGAAGTAATATACAATAAGTACAAGGCTAGAGACTAAGTAACAAATGAATGATTCGCTTATGTTTATACTTCTTATGGTTAAGGTCAACCTGAGAATAATTTCCTATGGAATTAATAGCTTTATCTTTACTTTTATGGCACGTTTGGTAAAAGCGTATGGAGAATTTTTGAATGTAATCACTTATGTAGCTTATACCTACATCTTTATGAATTAATGATATATTAGTATATTTAGCGCAAAGTGCATTATTATTTTCCACCATTTAATAATCCCCTGTCACTGAATCGTGAGGAGTGAGCAGGAATCACTGGATATCGTTGTCCGTTGAAACGAGCAACTTATAAATTGTGCTAAAAACGAATGGCATTTCCGACTAATCCACGTACAAGAGGATGGTTGGACGTTTCGCAACGGTGTCGTGTTTCCTATCGTTTAGGTCAGATTTCTCTTTGAGTACCGTATCACTATGTTTATTTGAGAGTCGTGAAACGACAGTGGCTCGATTTGATTAAAATTTCACGTTCCATCGATGCTTGTTTTTCGCAGTTATTAACATCGCGATCACCGAATACATTACACAGTCGATTTACATTATTCTGCATCAGATGTAATTAAAATTTACACTTAAATAAATACCAGCATAATTCTCCACTTCCGTGCAATTACTTTCCCCGTGCAACGGCGACCCGTGATATCTACAAAGATGACTGTTTAAAACGAATCTCCCTTTCTCGAGATATCCAATCGTTGAATTAATAAACGTCAAAGAGTACAATCGGAAGGTGTACAATGAGAAAAATAAAAGGGAAGAGCACACGGAAAATCCTAATACTCTTCATCGAGATATGTCTCTCTCTCTCTCTCTCTTTATCACTTTGCATCTCTCCTCTCTGTTATTCGCATATTTCATATTTTCACGAATTGATCGCGGATCGGCAATGGAAGAAAAAAGCCGCACGTATGCAGGGTGCGGCAAAAAGCGTTTTATTAAACCGAGCTCACGGCGACCTTCGACAATGTGATTACTGCGTTTCAATAAATTTTTTGCGTTTCGTCAAACTTTCGTTGATTGGCATTCCTATTATTTTGTTCCGATGCTAGGAAATGCGTGTAGAGGAGGAGCACAGAGAGAAAACTGGGGAGGACAGAAACGTTGCGCGGAACAAAGAGTACGATATTTCCGCTTCCTACTCGATTTTTACCTCGCTTTTCCAAACATTTCCTGCTAAATGGTGAGAGGAAAGCCGATGAAAGTCATCGTACAGAGAATTCGCTGTTTGCGCGTATTGAAATCGAAAAACTTTGATCTATCGCGTTAGATTCGTGGATAGAAGTGGAGGCTCGACGATGCTCTCGGTTGAACGGTGCGAAATATCGTTGGCTGACAAAGCGACGATGCAAAAACCGGGGTAATTCGACCTCCAATGCCATTTTCGCCAATGAAAGGGAGTAAATGCTCAGAAGACATTCTCTCTTCGACTGATAATTGCTTTACGGTGACCACGTTGGGGAGAAATCATAGTTAACGAAGTTCCATCGATTTTCCCTCGGACCATACAGCGAATGTGAGAAAATTGACGGGAGCGTCATCAAAATATTAAATACTGAATATATAATATTATTTTCGCGCTTATTCGAAGCCCTGATAAATGGGATAGTCGTAAAAAATATAGAGAATAATTTCGAATTATTGTTATCGTGTTATCGTAAAATTTGAATATTTGTTATGCAGCCTCGAAAATTTATTATGCAGCTGGTTAGACGGTGAAAGCTCTTTTGTTGATGTTTCCTAATATATCGCGTAGAGGTTGTGCAAAATTATTATTCTTTCGTCGGTCGAGGTTGTCAAGTATTTGCATACTAGTAAAATATACATGCGAATGGAGAATTTTGTATTGCAAATTCCATGGTAAACGTGTGGATCCAAGCACTTGACCTTTACAAAAAAGCCTCCGGTGATCTGTTGTGCAACATTCGTAAATGTGCTTCGGAAGCATTGTGTATCGATTTGCAAATGTCAGGGAATAAAGGACGTATGTAATGGAGTGCGTTTTGTCAAATGATTGCAAAGGAATTCAACTTGAAAGTCTGCCTGAATGGCTCGACGAAAGGCTTGAGAAAACAATTGGAAATGTATTGTACCGGAGAAAATCATGATAGTAATAGGAATTGGTTGTATTGGTTTAATTACTATATCATAGAAGATACTATAGATTATAAAAGATATAATTGCATTATACTGGCATACAGTAATGCTTACTTTGTTGGGATGAAATATTGCAAAACATATTTTATTTGGACTAGGATGTTAACCGTGTTCGTTAAAGCAGCGGGATGATAACAAAATAAGGGATGGTAAAATATTTCAACTTGTTCGACCGTCTATAAAATAGAAGTTCTTGATAACGTTATCGCTATCGGATTGCAGTCAAGCAGGAACCTTCTATTTTGATGGTATGAAATGTATTTGAACCCTCCGTTTTGAGAGATAATATCTGCCAAAAACTGAATACGTTCAGCGTGGAACAGTTCCGTTGTCTCTAACTAAATTATAACAACAATAATTTTCGTTTTTTCTTCCTTTTGCATCGTTCGTCCAATCAGAGTATCGAGTTGGTGCGGTTGGTAAACTAGCTTAGCACGTGCAGTCGGCGAACGAGGTGTCTACCTTCGAAAATCCTTTCCTTATATATTTCTTACATTATATTCCCCAAATAATATTGGAGGTTGCTTGAAATTCATCGAAGATAGCTGCAAATATATTATTTATCAATAAGATAAAAGTATTACACAAAGAATCAAATATTCGTAAGCATTGAAAAGTACATCGTCAATTATAAACTCACGTACTTCACTCCTATAATTTTTATTCACCATAAGATTTATTAAAAATAAGCAGAGACAAGTTATTAAATAATAATTACATCTGTAATAAACGATTATTGACGAAAATTATTGTAATAACCGAAGTTTGCAAAATTATCCATGGAGAAAGGGGATCTCAATACGTAAGGTGCACTACGCATGTTCAGCGAGCCACCTCGCTGAGGCGGGAGAGCACAGTACAGCTTCAGACATCGAACGGGTCGCGTGATTTGACAGGTTGGTCCCTATGTATATTTGTGCACTTGCATATGGGTACCTAGTCACTCTTGATCTTGGATTACGACTATTAGTGCATGTGTGCTATAATATTAAACTACTTAAACAATAAATTAAAAGTGATATTAAATAATTTTAACAATTAAATACAAGGTTTTGTGGATGTGTCAGTGATATCAAGTGACAGTTTTGTGCAAGTGTTTTTAAATTATTTCGACAATTAAATACAAGGTTTTGTGGATGTGTCAGTAACATCAAGTGACAGTTTTGTGCAAGTGTTTTTAAATAATTTCGACAATTAAATACAACGTTTTGTGGAAGTATCAGTGACATCAAGTGATCGTTACTTGTAGTGTTTTTACATCATTTTAACAATTGAATACAACGTTTTGTGGATGTGTCCGTGACATCAAGTGACACTTTTGTGCAAGTGTTTTTAAATTGTTTCAACAATTAAATACAAGGTTTTGTGGATGTGTCAGTGACATCAAGTGACAGTTTTGTGCAAGTGTTTTTAAATTATTTCGACAATTAAATACAAGGTTTTGTGGATGTGTCAGTGATATCAAGTGACAGTTTTGTGCAAGTGTTTTTAAATTATTTCGACAATTAAATACAAGGTTTTGTGGATGTGTCAGTAACATCAAGTGACAGTTTTGTGCAAGTGTTTTTAAATAATTTCGACAATTAAATACAACGTTTTGTGGAAGTATCAGTGACATCAAGTGATCGTTACTTGTAGTGTTTTTACATCATTTTAACAATTGAATACAACGTTTTGTGGATGTGTCCGTGACATCAAGTGACAGTTTTGTGCAAGTGTTTTTAAATTATTTCGCCAATTAAATACAACGTTTTATGGATGTGTCAGTGACATCAAGTGGCAGTTTTGTGCAAGTGTATTTAAATTATTTCAACAATTAAATACAAGGTTTTTTGGATGTGTCAGTGACATCAAGTGACAGTTTTGTGCAAGTGTTTTTAAATTATTTCAACAATTAAATACAAGGTTTTGTGGATGTGTCAGTGACATCAAGTGACAGTTTTGTGCAAGTGTTTTTAAATTATTTCGACAATTAAATACAAGGTTTTGTGGATGGGTCAGTTACATCAAGTGACAGTTTTGTGCAAGTGTTTTTAAATAATTTCGACAATTAAATACAACGTTTTGTGGAAGTATCAGTGACATCAAGTGATCGTTACTTGTAGTGTTTTTACATCATTTTAACAATTGAATACAACGTTTTGTGGATGTGTCCGTGACATCAAGTGGCCGGTTTTTGCAAGTGTTTTTAAATTATTTCGACAATTAAATACAAGGTTTTGTGGATGTGTCAGTGACATCAAGTGACAATTTTGTGCAAGTATTTTTAAATTATTTCGACAATTAAATATAACGTTTTGTGGAAGTGTTAGTGACACAAAGTGATAGTTTTGTGCAAGTGATTTTGAATAATTTAAGCGATTAAATACAACGTGTTGTTATAGTGTCAGTGACATAAAGTGATTACTTCGTGTAAATGTCAATAACTTAAAGTTACGGTTTCGCGCCAGTGTTTCTAATTAATTTAAGCGATTGAACACAACGTGTTGTGAAATAACCATTAAAATATTGCACATTTATTTTCGATAGTTGGTTCCCGTAGATGTTGTATTATGTTATCAATTCATTTTCTCTTTCCTCGAAACTCGCAATTATCGTAGCTTAATATTTCCACCTCCATTTCCTCCGTAATGTCAGTTCTTAATTAATTTTCACAAAAATAGATTCATTTTTTCAAGTCCGATTGTTATTTCTGTTTACAGTATCTCCGGCAGAAGGTTTTGGGATATTGGGCCATTCTCAATCAGTTGGAACTCACGTTAAATGAGAAATGACTCACTTTCGCTACAATTTCCCCGTGTTTCGAGATTCTTGATATTTTTCAAATGATATAGTAGAAGCTGCCGTCTTTCTAGAACTCGATTGCACTATCGTAAAGTCTGTAGTGCGAGTATAGAATAACATTCGCGCTTAGAAGTTCACAGAATTATGAAATCTTCAATTAGAAATGGGACTTTGATCTGTGTAACTCGTTTGGGGAACTGTATCGTTGAAATTTTTTATTATTTTGTCATTCAATAGTAATTCGAACGACATACGATATAATCACAGTATACGATATAATTTTAATTTCAATACCTTATAATTAAAGTATCTCGATTATATAAATGTAATGTTTCATTGACAAACGCTTGCATATTAAAATTTGCGACCGATTTATCGGTCTTAGAGTCAGTGCCGGGTTTTGTATCGCATATATTTAAAACATACTCGAAACGAGTATTCGCGCAAGTAGAGCCAGTGTTCGTTCGTACCGTAAATCGTTTCAACGTACCGGTCGCGAATACCGATCACCGAAATCGCGAAACTCGCGGGTCAGCACCTGCTCCTGCGGAGAGGACCTCCATCGTGCAGTCGGTGGACGATGGAGGATGTAAGTTTCATTATTTCACTAACATTTTCATTAATCGACCCCTATTTCAATTGGAACTTAAAGTTCACTTTAACCGTTTGAGTCTCAGTATCAAAAAGATCCGTTATATTCTATCTCTATAAAGAAAATTGTTTTATTTCTCTCAAAATTTGTCCAATATATCCTGAGACTCAAACGGTTAAGAGAATTAAATTAGAGTTTAATTTTACCCACCGTATATTCAAATAATTCTCCTTAGAGATTCTATAATGTTGTCTTCTCTTGTGTTAAAGAAAGGACAATCGCCAGGCCATGGATGCAGCCAGGCCATGGACGCAGCCCAACCATGGATGCAGCCGGACCATGGATGCAGCCCAACCATGGATGCTGCCGGACCATGGATGCAGCCGGACCATGGATGCAGCCGGACCATGGACTACGATCTCAACGTGGAGGTAAACACTGTTCAACTATCACTTTCCTCGGTTGGTGAGTGACAAAATTCAAAGTTCCTCCGGTCGTTCGATCATGCCGCAGGACGAATGGTCCGAAACGGCACCGAACGACTGGTTGTATTTTATGTGTGCTAGTAGTTTGCGAACATAGTGACCGCGATTATGGTAATTAGTACCATAGTCTCGAGTAGTAACGATTTTTCTAGGATGTTTAGTATGTAAGAATTTCGCGGATGGTCAATTCCAATGTCAAAGTAATAATAACGAATGTATATTGAATTTTTCGACGAATTACTTTGACGATGGTATTGACCGACAAATTTCAATGATCTCAGTAGAGTCACTTTTAGTCAATTACAATTCACTTTTAAATTCATTTGCATATAGAGTGTCAATGCTCTACGTAGAGTCACTTTAATAGATTTCAATTCTCATTTAAAGTCATGTTATTTATTGAAATTTCTTACGCCGCTTTTATTATATTAATTAATCATTCTCGTTAGGATTTTCAGGTTGTAACCCTAATTCTTTCCTTTTTCTTTCAGAAATATACAGTAAGTTTATGTTTTACGTTACTACTTTGTCACTATGTTCGCTTGTAGTAGTAGTAGTAATAGTTGTGTGGTAGTTAGTTGCTTCGCCGCATCGCAGCAAAAAGCTGCGAATTCGGCTTCGTCCGCGAAATTAGTGTCGCGAAAATAACAATACGCGTCTTTGCTTCTTTCATTATTTTATAAAGTAGTGTTGCGAAAATTTATACGCGATTTTGCTCTTTTCTTTATTTTTCAGGGTAGTGTAGCGAACATTTAAACGCGATTTTGTCCTTTTCTTTACTTTTTCAAAGTAGTGTGGCGAAAATTTATACGCGATATTGCTGTTTTCTTTATTTTTCAGGGTAGTGTTGCGAAAATTTACACGCGATTTTGCTCTTTTCTTTATTTTTCAGGGTAGTGTGGCGAAATTTATACGCGATTTTGCCCTTTTCTTTATTTTTCAAAGTAGTGTTGCGAAAATGTATACGCGATTTACAATTCTCTTTCTTTTTTAAAGTAGTGTTGCGAAACTAAGTACACGGTTTGTTCGATATTATATTCGCGATTTCAGCTCTGCGAAAAATCGCAACACTGCGATTAATATCGCAAAATTGCGGTTAATATCGCAGAATTGCGATTAATATCGCAGTACAGTACTGCGTCTACGTCATGACGCCAGTGCGAGATACTATCCCGTCAATTGTATAAAATATTCGCGATTATTAGAGTTGCGAAATTAAAAGTGCACCTCGGTAGAGGTTGCCCGCGATTTTGTTCGATCACTCTTCGCGAACTTAGCGTTGCGAAAATTCACAGCGTCTCGCTAAGATGCTGGCGATTTTGCTCGTCGCAAAATTAGTGTTGCGAAAATTCACAGCGCCTCGCGTAGGCGCTCGCGATTATTGCTCTTACGCGAAATTAGTGTTGCGAAAATTGACAGCACCTCGGAAAGATACTCGCGATTCCGTTAGCCGCGAATTTCCGTAGCGCTTCGGAAACAGGTGCTCGCGTTCTTTTTACGATTAAAATAACTATGATTAATAATAAAGTGAAGCTGTTTTCGCAAGCGTTTGTCAAATGGAACATTACGAACTATTAATTGAATTAATATATTGTCAAAATATTTCATCTTATTCTACAATAATATTGATACTGTGACTGTTGGCCGTTCGAATTACCTGTTTTCTCAATTCAATTTTTCATCGAGGATAAAGTTCCGCCGATACATTTTCCCAAATGCTTTGCACAAATCATGGTTTATTTTTATCGTACATTTGCAATTACATGGAGTTCCATAAGCTCGCATTCTTACTTTATGATAGTGCAATCGAGGACTTTAGATCGATGGCGAATTTTCTTTCGAGTTTTCTCGCGTATATGATATTCTGTGTATACTGTAGCGAAAGTGGGTCGTTCTCTTTTAATGTATAATATTCCGATCTTTCACGATAACGATGACGATGATGGTGATGACGATGATAACCAACGATTTGAGATTATCATCGAAACTGGTAAAATTAGTTTTCGTATAGTTAAGTCTCTGATTCTCAAAAGATTTCAGGTGTCAGTTAAATCCGATTCTCAGGAATTTAGAAGGTCTTTGTTATCGGGAGGCAATTTCTTTAGTTTCAATGGAATCTACACATCGCACAAGCAGATGTTTGGTTTAAGTATATTTTTGTAACCGGATAAACTAAGTGTTCGGAGAAGGCTATTTCTTATTTTTCAAGAAACTTAAATCATATATATTTTGCATGAGGTTTTAACTATCAAACATTTTGGAATTGAACTTAATTCCTTAATAGGCAGGTTATTCGTTATTAAGGAAACATGGTAACGACGTTACTTCTAAGAGCTCTTAATTATCGAATATATGGGACTTTAATTTTTATAAAACTTAGCTATCGAAAAGGCAGGCTTCGAATTTTACGACGAGTTAGTTACTGAATAGGCAGGTTTTAAATTTTAAGACAAGACATTCATTTATCGAGCCAGCCAGCTCCTAATTTTAAGGCGAATTAGTTTCAGAATAGGCAGGCGTTTAGTTTTAAGACGAGTTAGTTGTTGAATAGACAGGTTTTAAATTTTAAGACAAAATAGTGCATGTATCGAGCCGGCCAGCTCTTAATTTTAAGGCGAGTTAGTTTCAGAATAGGCAGGCGTTTAGTTTTAAGACGAGTTAATCACTGAATAGGCAGGGTATTAGCTTTAAGATGAGTTAGTCGCTGAATAGGCAGGCTATTAGCTTTAAAATGAGTTAGTCACTGAATAGGCAGGTTATAAATATTAAGGCAAGATATCGTCTTTATGGAGGTGGTCAACTCTTAATTTTAATGTATGTTCCTATCAGAATAGGCAGGATTTTAATTTTAAGACGAGTTAGTTAACGAATAGGCAGGTTTTTAGCTTTAACACAAATTATTAATATCTTGTTCTAAGACAAGTTATTAACCGAACAGGCAGACTTTTAATTTTAAGAATAGTAAGTTACTGAATAGGAAAGCTTTTAAGTTTAAGAGAACTTAGTCCTCGGATAGATGTCTTACTAGATTTTAATGAAATTTAGCAATGCTACAGGCAGGATCTTAGTTGCAAGAAAAATTAACCTCTAATACATTCAAAAATAATTCGTTCATTATAACAATTTCTAATGCTGAGAAATTAATACGATATAATAATCTGCCTCTCTTCTCGAACGAAGTTAAAGGCTGCTGCGATCTGCTTCCCTATAGTTTATTCTCTTCCTGTACTTACTGCAAATAGTAAGTAAGGCTAGATTTAAGAGTTTAGTTTAGTTTAGAATAAGCAAATATTGTAAAGGGAGATCGACACCATTCGGCGGGTGTCTATCTCTTTTCGCGAAACGGGATGAGAAAAGTAGAGTCGGCGATTCCTCTGCTACACTTTCTCTCGACATTGAATTCGTCAATGTCGAGGGAAAGTGTCTCAGGGGAAGAGCAAAATGAAATGGAGGTTGGTTGGGTATGCATTTTTGGGTCCCGTTTCGTGGCAACCTCCTCGCGGTGGGACCTGGGTCGATATCACTTGCTATGCTTTTAAATTTTATTAAATGTGCTTTTAGCACGATCCTTTGTTCAATAATAATACTAAATAGCAAGTGGTATCGAGCGAATAGCCACGAAATCCGAATATTCGGTGGCCCCGGCTACCGAATGTTCGGATTCCTAGTTTTAGTTACATCTAAGAATTTGCGTTTAAGTTAGCTTTAAGATTTCGCGATTAAGTAGAAATTAAGCTTCGCATCGAAGAAGAGTCAACGTTGGGCAGGTTTGTTCTCTTTTATCTCGGACTATTCGTTTTTTTTTTTTTGGTGACAACAATTTTTTCACATCACTACGTCTTCTCCTTCTTCTCCAATCTTTCGCTCTTCGTTGATTAAAACTTCCAGTCATCATCTCCGAAGAAGACATCGTTTAGCATTAAGATAGTTCCGAGTAAGGTTTAAGTTAGATTTAAAAATATCACCTAAGCGTAAGATTGAAATTATGAGTGTAAACGTAACTCAATTCCATGTTCCCGAAATATACGAAAGAAGGCAAATGTTTCTTTCATTTAGCCATCCCCGTTACTTACCTCTTACCTTAGTTGCACCTCCTGTCCGGTCGACTGACGAGTGTTTCTGTGGCGGTGCGGAAGCAGGAGCGTTGTACTACGGTCCAGTGACGTCTTCAGGGTTGGTCTTTGAGCCGAAGGTCGTACGATCGACTTACGACATATGTGGTTCATACCGATCGTTGGGGGACCACTGTCTTGGTGTAAGCCGGACCCTCTGACTGGACAGATGAGCCGCCACGTCACGCAGCCCTCCTGGTAGTAAGACGTGTCCTCTGGCCCTCATTACGTCCAGTTACGGTACGCGACTGGTCAGTGCTCCACCAACGATCGGATGATCGCATTTGCCGTCGGTCGACGTACGACCTGTAGGCTCAAAGGCGAAACGCTGTCATGCTCCAGGTTAGATCATGACACGGTTCTGCGGATAATCCGACTTAGCCCAGTTCAGGTCGACCCAGTCCGATTCGGGAGGTGGTGCAACTCGGCTCAAGCCGCAAAAGACTAACTTTCTCCCCCCTTTCGCGATCGCGTTTTCATTTTGCTTTTCAAAGTCGTTTGGCTTCTTCTCGGATATTTCTTGAGCATGGATGCGAGATTATGGTTTTGTAAGAGTGATTGCGTGTGGAAAGTGAGACGTGAATTAGGAATGTCGAATGAGTAAATATTGTAAAGGGAGATCGACACCATTCGGCGGGTGTCTATCTCTTTTCGCGAAACGGAATAAGTAAAGTAGAGTCGGCGATTCCTCTGCTACACATTCTCTCGACATTGAATTCGTCAATGTCGAGGGAAAGTGTCTCAGAGGAAGAGCAGAATGAAATGGAGGTTGGTTGGGCATGCATTTTTGGGTCCCGTTTCGTGGCAACCTCCTCGCGGTGGGACCTGGGTCGATATCACTTGCTATGATTTTAACTTTTATTAAACGTGCTTTTAGTACGATATTTTGTTAAATAGTAGTACTAAATAGCAAGTGATATCGAGCGAATAGCCACGAAATCCGAATATTCGGCAGCCTTGGCTACCGAATGTTCGGATTCCTAGTCTTACAATTAGTTACATCTAAGAATTTGCGTTTAAGTTAGCTTTAAGGTTACGCGATTAAGTAGAAATTAAGCTTCGCATCGAAGAAGAGTCAACGTTGGGCAGATTTGTTCGCTTTTATCTCTGACTATTCATTTTCTTTCTTTGGTGACAACAATTCTTTAACTCTTCGTTGATTAAAAGTTCCAGTCATCACCTCGAAAGAAGACATCGTTTAGCGTTAAGATAGTTCCAGTAAGATTTAAGTTAGATTTAAAAATGTCACCTAAGCGTAAAATTGAATGCAAGAGTGTCATCGTAACTCAATTCCATGCTCTCGAAAATATGCGAAAGAAGGCAAACGTTTTTCTCGTGTAGCCGTCCTCGTTACTTACTTCCTATCCCAATTGCAGCCCCTGTCCAGAAGACCGACGAGTGTTTCTGCGGCGGCGCGGAGGCGAGAAGCGTGGTTCTACGGCCCAGGGACGTCTTCAGGGTTGGTCTTTGAGTCGAAGGTCGTACGATCGACTTATGACATATGTGCTTCATACCGATCGATGGGGGGGCACTGTGTCGGTGTAAGCCGGACCCTCCGACTGGGCCGATGAGCCGCCACGTTACGCAGCCTCGTCGTTGTAAGACGTGACCTCTGGCACTCATCGCGTCCAGTTACGGTACGCGACTGGCCAGTGCTCCACCACCGACCGGATGATCGCCTTTGTCATCGGTCGACGTACGACCCGAGGGCTCAAAGACGCAACCCCGTCGTGGTTCAAGTTGGATCATGATCCGCCTGGCAGATAATCCGGTTCAGCTACAGATCGTACCAACCCAGTCCGTCTCAGGAAGGGGTGCAACTGGACTCCAGCCGCAGAAGACTAACTTTCTTCCCCCTTTCGCGATCGCGTTTTCATTTTGCTTTTCAAAGTCGTTTGCCTTCTTCTCGGATATTTCTTGAGCATGGATGCGATATTATGGTTTTGTAAGAGTGATTGCGTGCGGAAAGTAAGATAAGAATTAGGAATGTCGAATAAGTAAATATTGTAAAGGGAGATCGACACCATTCGGCGGGTGTCTATCTCTTTTCGCGAAACGGAATAAGTAAAGTAGAGTCGGCGATTCCTCTGCTACACATTCTCTCGACATTGAATTCGTCAATGTCGAGGGAAAGTGTCTCAGAGGAAGAGCAGAATGAAATGGAGGTTGGTTGGGCATGCATTTTTGGGTCCCGTTTCGTGGCAACCTCCTCGCGGTGGGACCTGGGTCGATATCACTTGCTATGATTTTAACTTTTATTAAACGTGCTTTTAGTACGATATTTTGTTAAATAGTAGTACTAAATAGCAAGTGATATCGAGCGAATAGCCACGAAATCCGAATATTCGGCAGCCTTGGCTACCGAATGTTCGGATTCCTAGTCTTACAATTAGTTACATCTAAGAATTTGCGTTTAAGTTAGCTTTAAGGTTACGCGATTAAGTAGAAATTAAGCTTCGCATCGAAGAAGAGTCAACGTTGGGCAGATTTGTTCGCTTTTATCTCTGACTATTCATTTTCTTTCTTTGGTGACAACAATTCTTTAACTCTTCGTTGATTAAAAGTTCCAGTCATCACCTCGAAAGAAGACATCGTTTAGCGTTAAGATAGTTCCAGTAAGATTTAAGTTAGATTTAAAAATGTCACCTAAGCGTAAAATTGAATGCAAGAGTGTCATCGTAACTCAATTCCATGCTCTCGAAAATATGCGAAAGAAGGCAAACGTTTTTCTCGTGTAGCCGTCCTCGTTACTTACTTCCTATCCCAATTGCAGCCCCTGTCCAGAAGACCGACGAGTGTTTCTGCGGCGGCGCGGAGGCGAGAAGCGTGGTTCTACGGCCCAGGGACGTCTTCAGGGTTGGTCTTTGAGTCGAAGGTCGTACGATCGACTTATGACATATGTGCTTCATACCGATCGATGGGGGGGCACTGTGTCGGTGTAAGCCGGACCCTCCGACTGGGCCGATGAGCCGCCACGTTACGCAGCCTCGTCGTTGTAAGACGTGACCTCTGGCACTCATCGCGTCCAGTTACGGTACGCGACTGGCCAGTGCTCCACCACCGACCGGATGATCGCCTTTGTCATCGGTCGACGTACGACCCGAGGGCTCAAAGACGCAACCCCGTCGTGGTTCAAGTTGGATCATGATCCGCCTGGCAGATAATCCGGTTCAGCTACAGATCGTACCAACCCAGTCCGTCTCAGGAAGGGGTGCAACTGGACTCCAGCCGCAGAAGACTAACTTTCTTCCCCCTTTCGCGATCGCGTTTTCATTTTGCTTTTCAAAGTCGTTTGCCTTCTTCTCGGATATTTCTTGAGCATGGATGCGATATTATGGTTTTGTAAGAGTGATTGCGTGCGGAAAGTAAGATAAGAATTAGGAATGTCGAATAAGTAAATATTGTAAAGGGAGATCGACACCATTCGGCGGGTGTCTATCTCTTTTCGCGAAACGGAATAAGTAAAGTAGAGTCGGCGATTCCTCTGCTACACATTCTCTCGACATTGAATTCGTCAATGTCGAGGGAAAGTGTCTCAGAGGAAGAGCAGAATGAAATGGAGGTTGGTTGGGCATGCATTTTTGGGTCCCGTTTCGTGGCAACCTCCTCGCGGTGGGACCTGGGTCGATATCACTTGCTATGATTTTAACTTTTATTAAACGTGCTTTTAGTACGATATTTTGTTAAATAGTAGTACTAAATAGCAAGTGATATCGAGCGAATAGCCACGAAATCCGAATATTCGGCAGCCTTGGCTACCGAATGTTCGGATTCCTAGTCTTACAATTAGTTACATCTAAGAATTTGCGTTTAAGTTAGCTTTAAGGTTACGCGATTAAGTAGAAATTAAGCTTCGCATCGAAGAAGAGTCAACGTTGGGCAGATTTGTTCGCTTTTATCTCTGACTATACGTTTTCTTTCTTTGGTGACAACAATTCTTTAACTCTTCGTTGATTAAAAGTTCCAGTCATCACCTCGAAAGAAGACATCGTTTAGCGTTAAGATAGTTCCAGTAAGATTTAAGTTAGATTTAAAAATGTCACCTAAGCGTAAAATTGAATGCAAGAGTGTCATCGTAACTCAATTCCATGCTCTCGAAAATATGCGAAAGAAGGCAAACGTTTTTCTCGTGTAGCCGTCCTCGTTACTTACTTCCTATCCCAATTGCAGCCCCTGTCCAGAAGACCGACGAGTGTTTCTGCGGCGGCGCGGAGGCGAGAAGCGTGGTTCTACGGCCCAGGGACGTCTTCAGGGTTGGTCTTTGAGTCGAAGGTCGTACGATCGACTTATGACATATGTGCTTCATACCGATCGATGGGGGGGCACTGTGTCGGTGTAAGCCGGACCCTCCGACTGGGCCGATGAGCCGCCACGTTACGCAGCCTCGTCGTTGTAAGACGTGACCTCTGGCACTCATCGCGTCCAGTTACGGTACGCGACTGGCCAGTGCTCCACCACCGACCGGATGATCGCCTTTGTCATCGGTCGACGTACGACCCGAGGGCTCAAAGACGCAACCCCGTCGTGGTTCAAGTTGGATCATGATCCGCCTGGCAGATAATCCGGTTCAGCTACAGATCGTACCAACCCAGTCCGTCTCAGGAAGGGGTGCAACTGGACTCCAGCCGCAGAAGACTAACTTTCTTCCCCCTTTCGCGATCGCGTTTTCATTTTGCTTTTCAAAGTCGTTTGCCTTCTTCTCGGATATTTCTTGAGCATGGATGCGATATTATGGTTTTGTAAGAGTGATTGCGTGCGGAAAGTAAGATAAGAATTAGGAATGTCGAATAAGTAAATATTGTAAAGGGAGATCGACACCATTCGGCGGGTGTCTATCTCTTTTCGCGAAACGGAATAAGTAAAGTAGAGTCGGCGATTCCTCTGCTACACATTCTCTCGACATTGAATTCGTCAATGTCGAGGGAAAGTGTCTCAGAGGAAGAGCAGAATGAAATGGAGGTTGGTTGGGCATGCATTTTTGGGTCCCGTTTCGTGGCAACCTCCTCGCGGTGGGACCTGGGTCGATATCACTTGCTATGATTTTAACTTTTATTAAACGTGCTTTTAGTACGATATTTTGTTAAATAGTGGTACTAAATAGCAAGTGATATCGAGCGAATAGCCACGAAATCCGAATATTCGGCAGCCTTGGCTACCGAATGTTCGGATTCCTAGTCTTACAATTAGTTACATCTAAGAATTTGCGTTTAAGTTAGCTTTAAGGTTACGCGATTAAGTAGAAATTAAGCTTCGCATCGAAGAAGAGTCAACGTTGGGCAGATTTGTTCGCTTTTATCTCTGACTATACGTTTTCTTTCTTTGGTGACAACAATTCTTTAACTCTTCGTTGATTAAAAGTTCCAGTCATCACCTCGAAAGAAGACATCGTTTAGCGTTACGATAGTTCCAGTAAGATTTAAGTTAGATTTAAAAATGTCACCTAAGCGTAAAATTGAATGCAAGAGTGTCATCGTAACTCAATTCCATGCTCTCGAAAATATGCGAAAGAAGGCAAACGTTTTTCTCGTGTAGCCGTCCTCGTTACTTACTTCCTATCCCAATTGCAGCCCCTGTCCAGAAGACCGACGAGTGTTTCTGCGGCGGCGCGGAGGCGAGAAGCGTGGTTCTACGGCCCAGGGACGTCTTCAGGGTTGGTCTTTGAGTCGAAGGTCGTACGATCGACTTATGACATATGTGCTTCATACCGATCGATGGGGGGGCACTGTATCGGTGTAAGCCGGACCCTCTGACTGGGCCGATGAGCCGCCACGTTACGCAGCCTCGTCGTTGTAAGACGTGACCTCTGGCACTCATCGCGTCCAGTTACGGTACGCGACTGGCCAGTGCTCCACCACCGACCGGATGATCGCCTTTGTCATCGGTCGACGTACGACCCGAGGGCTCAAAGACGCAACCCCGTCGTGGTTCAAGTTGGATCATGATCCGCCTGGCAGATAATCCGGTTCAGCTACAGATCGTACCAACCCAGTCCGTCTCAGGAAGGGGTGTAACTGGACTCCAGCCGCAGAAGACTAACTTTCTTCCCCCTTTCGCGATCGCGTTTTCATTTTGCTTTTCAAAGTCGTTTGCCTTCTTCTCGGATATTTCTTGAGCATGGATGCGATATTATGGTTTTGTAAGTGTTATTGCGTGCGGAAAGTAAGATAAGAATTAGGAATGTCGAATAAGTAAATATTGTAAAGGGAGATCGACGCCATTCGGCGGGTGTCTATCTCTTTTCGCGAAACGGAATAAGTAAAGTAGTGTCGGCGATTCCTCTGCTACACTTTCTTTCGACATTGAATTCGTCAATGTCGAGGGAAAGTGTCTCAGAGGAAGAGCAGAATGAAATGGAGGTTGGTTGGGCATGCATTTTTGGGTCCCGTTTCGTGGCAACCTCCTCGCGGTGGGACCTGGGTCGATATCACTTGCTATGATTTTAACTTTTATTAAACGTGCTTTTAGTACGATATTTTGTTAAATAGTAGTACTAAATAGCAAGTGATATCGAGCGAATAGCCACGAAATCCGAATATTCGGCAGCCTTGGCTACCGAATGTTCGGATTCCTAGTCTTACAATTAGTTACATCTAAGAATTTGCGTTTAAGTTAGCTTTAAGGTTACGCGATTAAGTAGAAATTAAGCTTCGCATCGAAGAAGAGTCAACGTTGGGCAGATTTGTTCGCTTTTATCTCTGACTATTCGTTTTCTTTCTTTGGTGACAACAATTCTTTAACTCTTCGTTGATTAAAAGTTCCAGTCATCACCTCGAAAGAAGACATCGTTTAGCGTTAAGATAGTTCCAGTAAGATTTAAGTTAGATTTAAAAATGTCACCTAAGCGTAAAATTGATTGCAAGAGTGTCATCGTAACTCAATTCCATGCTCTCGAAAATATGCGAAAGAAGGCAAACGTTTTTCTCGTGTAGCCGTCCTCGTTACTTACTTCCTATCCCAATTGCAGCCCCTGTCCAGAAGACCGACGAGTGTTTCTGCGGCGGCGCGGAGGCGAGAAGCGTGGTTCTACGGCCCAGGGACGTCTTCAGGGTTGGTCTTTGAGTCGAAGGTCGTACGATCGACTTATGACATATGTGCTTCATACCGATCGATGGGGGGGCACTGTGTCGGTGTAAGCCGGACCCTCCGACTGGGCCGATGAGCCGCCACGTTACGCAGCCTCGTCGTTGTAAGACGTGACCTCTGGCACTCATCGCGTCCAGTTACGGTACGCGACTGGCCAGTGCTCCACCACCGACCGGATGATCGCCTTTGTCATCGGTCGACGTACGACCCGAGGGCTCAAAGACGCAACCCCGTCGTGGTTCAAGTTGGATCATGATCCGCCTGGCAGATAATCCGGTTCAGCTACAGATCGTACCAACCCAGTCCGTCTCAGGAAGGGGTGCAACTGGACTCCAGCCGCAGAAGACTAACTTTCTTCCCCCTTTCGCGATCGCGTTTTCATTTTGCTTTTCAAAGTCGTTTGCCTTCTTCTCGGATATTTCTTGAGCATGGATGCGATATTATGGTTTTGTAAGTGTTATTGCGTGCGGAAAGTAAGATAAGAATTAGGAATGTCGAATAAGTAAATATTGTAAAGGGAGATCGACGCCATTCGGCGGGTGTCTATCTCTTTTCGCGAAACGGAATAAGTAAAGTAGTGTCGGCGATTCCTCTGCTACACTTTCTTTCGACATTGAATTCGTCAATGTCGAGGGAAAGTGTCTCAGAGGAAGAGCAGAATGAAATGGAGGTTGGTTGGGCATGCATTTTTGGGTCCCGTTTCGTGGCAACCTCCTCGCGGTGGGACCTGGGTCGATATCACTTGCTATGATTTTAACTTTTATTAAACGTGCTTTTAGTACGATATTTTGTTAAATAGTAGTACTAAATAGCAAGTGATATCGAGCGAATAGCCACGAAATCCGAATATTCGGCAGCCTTGGCTACCGAATGTTCGGATTCCTAGTCTTACAATTAGTTACATCTAAGAATTTGCGTTTAAGTTAGCTTTAAGGTTACGCGATTAAGTAGAAATTAAGCTTCGCATCGAAGAAGAGTCAACGTTGGGCAGATTTGTTCGCTTTTATCTCTGACTATTCGTTTTCTTTCTTTGGTGACAACAATTCTTTAACTCTTCGTTGATTAAAAGTTCCAGTCATCACCTCGAAAGAAGACATCGTTTAGCGTTAAGATAGTTCCAGTAAGATTTAAGTTAGATTTAAAAATGTCACCTAAGCGTAAAATTGAATGCAAGAGTGTCATCGTAACTCAATTCCATGCTCTCGAAAATATGCGAAAGAAGGCAAACGTTTTTCTCGTGTAGCCGTCCTCGTTAATTACTTCCTATCCCAATTGCAGCCCCTGTCCAGAAGACCGACGAGTGTTTCTGCGGCGGCGCGGAGGCGAGAAGCGTGGTTCTACGGCCCAGGGACGTCTTCAGGGTTGGTCTTTGAGTCGAAGGTCGTACGATCGACTTATGACATATGTGCTTCATACCGATCGATGGGGGGGCACTGTGTCGGTGTAAGCCGGACCCTCTGACTGGGCCGATGAGCCGCCACGTTACGCAGCCTCGTCGTTGTAAGACGTGACCTCTGGCACTCATCGCGTCCAGTTACGGTACGCGACTGGCCAGTGCTCCACCACCGACCGGATGATCGCCTTTGTCATCGGTCGACGTACGACCCGAGGGCTCAAAGACGCAACCCCGTCGTGGTTCAAGTTGGATCATGATCCGCCTGGCAGATAATCCGGTTCAGCTACAGATCGTACCAACCCAGTCCGTCTCAGGAAGGGGTGCAACTGGACTCCAGCCGCAGAAGACTAACTTTCTTCCCCCTTTCGCGATCGCGTTTTCATTTTGCTTTTCAAAGTCGTTTGCCTTCTTCTCGGATATTTCTTGAGCATGGATGCGATATTATGGTTTTGTAAGAGTGATTGCGTGCGGAAAGTAAGATAAGAATTAGGAATGTCGAATAAGTAAATATTGTAAAGGGAGATCGACACCATTCGGCGGGTGTCTATCTCTTTTCGCGAAACGGAATAAGTAAAGTAGAGTCGGCGATTCCTCTGCTACACTTTCTCTCGACATTGAATTCGTCAATGTCGAGGGAAAGTGTCTCAGAGGAAGAGCAGAATGAAATGGAGGTTGGTTGGGCATGCATTTTTGGGTCCCGTTTCGTGGCAGCCTCCTCGCGGTGGGACCTGGGTCGATATCACTTGCTATGATTTTAACTTTTATTAAACGTGCTTGTAGTACGATATTTTGTTAAATAGTAGTACTAAATAGCAAGTGATATCGAGCGAATAGCCACGAAATCCGAATATTCGGCAGCCTTGGCTACCGAATGTTCGGATTCCTAGTCTTACAATTAGTTACATCTAAGAATTTGCGTTTAAGTTAGCTTTAAGGTTACGCGATTAAGTAGAAATTAAGCTTCGCATCGAAGAAGAGTCAACGTTGGGCAGATTTGTTCGCTTTTATCTCTGACTATTCGTTTTCTTTCTTTGGTGACAACAATTCTGTAACTCTTCGTTGATTAAAAGTTCCAGTCATCACCTCGATAGAAGACATCGTTTAGCGTTAAGATAGTTCCAGTAAGATTTAAGTTAGATTTAAAAATGTCACCTAAGCGTAAAATTGAATGCAAGAGTGTCATCGTAACTCAATTCCATGCTCTCGAAAATATGCGAAAGAAGGCAAACGTTTTTCTCGTGTAGCCGTCCTCGTTACTTACTTCCTATCCCAATTGCAGCCCCTGTCCAGAAGACCGACGAGTGTCTGGACATATGTGCTTATCTGACATATGTGCTTCATACCGTCCGATGGGGGGGGGGGGGGGGGCACTGTGTCGGTGTAAGCCAGACCGTCTGACTGGGCCGATGAAGAATTTGCGTTTAAGGTAGCTTTAAGATTACGCGATTAAGTAGAAGTTAAGCCTCGCATTGGAGATGAGTCAACGGTGGTCAGATGTTTTCTCTTTATCACTGTTGCTCGTGCGATCATGCTGTCTCTATTGTTTCGGTTGTTCATTCACTCGTACATATAGCATAATAAACTGACTCCATAATGCTCTTATTCTGCGAATGTAAATTGGAAACATTATAAATATGGTCTTCATGAGAAAGCCACAAACTTAAAGACAAAGTGAAAGAAGGCAGACCTTTTGTTATTTTTGAAGTTATGTGATCGGCTCTCACGGTTTTGGTACCCAAATTGTTTTAAATTCTAATATTGATTTATATCGTCATTGAACATTAATACAATATTATCACGTAAAGAATAACTTCTTGTTATTTAAATAAGTAAAAAGATTCGTTTCTCTGCTCTAAACGATATATCTTCTACATATTACCGGTGGAGATCTTTCTACTTAATAACTATTTTAATAATTCATGCTCAAATCTCTTATTTCGAGATATTATAATTCTTTGTTTGAAATTTCTCAAAATCCCTGGTTTTGACGCGCTAGAGGATAGGCCTTGTAGCGCGTGACATGCAGCCGTATTCTGATTGGCTCGCTTTTCCCCCACCGAGCGGCAACCAAGCCGCCGCGAGCTATCCCCACTCCTACCTGAGCGGTCACCTACCTCTTTCTCTCTCCGGACTTGAAACCGTTAACACGTATCCGCTGTGAGTACCTTTTCTTTTACATCGCCCTCGTTTACCGACCGCTAAAAAATAGTTCACTTGTTTATCTACTACGTAATAGTCTTCTGCTGTACCATATCAATCAATTTGGACAATAATAATTACGAATTTAGTAACAATCGCGAAATAATTACGACGCAATTGGTGACGTCACTGACCTCTCGCGACATTTACGCGGTGCTTTTCTCGTCTACAACATTAGTACTTCTTCTATAGCTTCGTATTTCGATTTTATTGACGAAGACCGCGATTATTGTTGCTCTGAAACGTGATTATACGGAATTATTGTACTTTTTCGCAGTTATTTAATAGTTTACTCGTGTGTGCTTGCAGGACTCGGAGTATCCTTTGAACGACCTTCCGGGCTGGCACGATCGGACACGTGCACGGTGGAGCAACAAAACGTAAGATATTACGACGCCATACGCAAGTAACATTTTGATTTACTTCGGGTCTTCGCGATATTTTGTTTGAATTTATACAATATTCATATTAATTGATATCGAGTCGAACATCCGACGAATAGAATTTACATTTCTACGAATTAATACGGTTCTACGGAAACATGCAACGATTGAAATCTTTCGGGATTATTTGAAACCTCTTACAATATACGAGTATTCAGTCAATATTTACAATACGATAGTCGACTTCCAAGAAAGCTGCTCCTTATTCTGACAGTGTTTACCAATTCGCGGTGTTAAATTTCGACGGCTACAATTCTATGCTACAAATAAATCGCGATTCGTTTTTACTTGGTATTTACATGTTACGACTTATCCTTCCGTTTTGAGACGCTGCAATGGATTTACATAGGTTTCAGGGCATAAGTATAGAAGTAAATAAAAATCGTATTTGCCGATGTAGGGTGTTAAGGTCCTGCGTTAGATTCGTCCGTAATTTCTATAAAGATTTTCGTGAATTTATCGAAGGGGGTTAGTGTTCATATGTAATAGGGAATAAGCATGACTAATCTTATAACTTTAACAGTGGCAGCTCGCAGTATTTATTGTTTATACATTTAATTAATAGTGTATTGTATTACACAAAGAACATGACGAATCAATGAGTAAGACATAATTTTTAAGCAGTATTTCTTGAAGCAAGCACTTGATTTGATATGAAAAAGAAAAACATGGTTGTTTGATTTTCTTGTGTTCCCCACCCCACCCTTTTATTTTCAGCAAAATTTGGGGCCGAGCGCATTGCGGTCTAGAGTCAGTGCTTGTTTCGTATTATATTAATATTTATATCTGTATATATTTATTACTCAATATTTTTTCAATTTATAACAAATTCACGCGACATAGAGTCAGTGTTTGCAACCCGCTATTGTAATTATTAATATCTTTTGAATAATTATTAAAAATATTAAGAATTCTTTTCTCCGCGAAAGTAGAGTCAAAATTGTTCGCCGGAAATGATTCTCGGTCGCGGTAGCTTCCTTATATTATTTAAATTGATCGTACCGGAAGTAGAGACAGTGCATCGAGCAGCAGCTGTGGAAAGGACTTCCATCGGGCAAGGCTTCACGAATTTTAAAAGTAAGTATAAGATGCTCGAGAAATGAAATTTTTTAATTAAAAAATATGTATATAAACTAACCAAAATGTTAATTTGTTTGTTACAGAACAGTCAAATGACGGGATGGTTGAGCAGCGACAATCATTCCTTGGCGATGGGCAAAGTCTGTGAAGGTAAGTTGAAATTTTATTCCGTACACACGTCATAACTTTGATATTTGCCAATTCCCTTGCAAACTTAACGTTGTTCTCTCCATCAATTTAATTAACGTAAATAAAGTATTAATTAGCTTTTGCAGTTCTCATAGAATACTTGCAACATTTTTATGCTAAATAAAAAATTAGCTGAATTTTCAAGTTTTCAGAGAGCAAATATTTTATATTTTGCGTTTTATTTTTGTTACAGACTTTGTCCGTATTCGTGAGGCATCGCTGGAGTGTTTGTTTCGCATTTTATATATACTTTAATAAGTGTTAAATTTCTAGTAATTTTACGCGAAAGTAGAGTCAGTGTTTGCTTCGTATTTCATATTATACACTTCAATTTATAACTTTACGCGAAAGTAGAGTCAGTGTTTGCTTCGTATTTCATATTATACACTTAAATTTATAACTTCACGCGAAAGTAGAGTCAAATTGTTCGCCGAAAATAATTCTCTGTCGCAAATTGTCTTTTTTTCAATTATACCGCGCCGGAAGTAGAGTCAGTGCAACAGAAGCAGCTGTGGAAAGGATTTCCATCGGGCAAGGCTTCACGAATTTAAAAAGTAAGTATCACATGATCGAGAAATAAAAATTCACAGTCGAGAAATACAAAGATGGCTTATACTAATGAAAATGTTAATTTTTTTGTTACAGAACAGTCAAATGACGGGATGGTTGAACGGCGACAATCACTCCCAGGCGAAGGGCAAATCTTTTATAGGTGAGCTGAAATTTTAATTCGCATGTACCCCGCAATTTTTCCCCAAGTTTCAGTTGCTACTTGAAAATTTTCTCCAAAACGTCCTTACAAGTTTTATATCAAATTTCCATACCCTTACATTGTATGTTCTACCAATAAAATAAATAAAAATTAAAAATTCCCCGACATGAAATTTTCAGGGAATAGGTATTTAACCCTAGATTCATAAACATGCCTGGGAGATACACTATTCATAAACCTTCGTCTCACAGACGAACATATTATATTGACGATTTTTGTTTTATAGAATATAAGGATCAATAAAAAACATTTTAAATCTGAAAAATTGTTTATTAATCATTAATTTTTTAATAAAAAAATGAACATAATATTTATTCTGAGCAATCTATACATAATAATCCGCGGTGATCCATGCACATGAACTTTTTGCACTGGGTGCAACAGAACCTTGTCATTCTACGTTTTTTGTAATCGTAGAAGGCACACATTTTTTTCTGAGATCCACTGGGTTGTACTTGATCCGCGGAAGAAGTTTCACTAAGTACTTCCGCAATTTTCCTCTTTAGGCATCGGGTCAAACTTGGCGTTTCACGGCGCTGGCGTAACCATGCGTCAGACAGCTTCCCCGATATGTTTTTTATGAATAATCGTCGCAACATGGGTTTTTTGTTGTTATTAACTGCATTGTGTACATAAATAACGTAGGCATTAATTATAGCCATGTTCAGCATAACAAAAAAGTAAGAAAGAGGCCATCTTTGCGTTTTTCTATTGCAGGACATATTTCCACACATTTGATCAAACGTGTCCACTGCACCTTTTGTTGAATTGTAAAATTCAATTATATCGGGCATATCAATTATAATAATAATTCATACTTACCTTGAATAACACTCAACTTCACAAAGAAATTACGATTTCAAATAATCACTCCCGTTCTACAACTGTAACGCTATTCATAAACGTTCGTCTGTGGGACGAACTACTCACTGTAACTCCATTAGCATAGATGCACTTTGACATGCGACAGGTGCAATACTAATTACTGAACGATCTAGGAAGGTACCTAGAAGTTCATATTTCTATCTCTATCACTTTAAAAGTTACAAGCGATTACGTATTTTGCGCGGTCTGTGAGACGAAGGTTTATGAATCTAGGGTTAAGATGTGCATCTTATTTTTGTTACAGACTTTGCTCGAATTCGTGAGGCATCGCTGTACCCTATGAAACTGCGATGCACCTTCCGCCTTGAAGGTGAGTAACGTAAACACAGAGATGTTTTATTTCTACGTACTTGTCGGAAAGTTTCGATACATAGTTCGATATATAACTTCTCCTTGAATTCTCAATTCTGAAAATCATTCATACACTAATCATTCTTACGATCTACTCTTAACGTTTCTTGATATATAATTACGACTTTTTTTCATCCGCTGTTTTCAAAATTCAATTAGCTTTCTTTGTAAAATCGGAACGGAACGCAGTTTAACGTTCTACGAACGGTGCCTCCTGCAATGCGAAATGCTTTGTTTTGTTTAGACCTTGGACATTCCTTGAGATGACCTGAGGACAACCTTGATAACAGCGGCGGAGACAACACTGGCAGAGACAGCAGCGGCAGAGATTCTAAGGTAACCAATGGTATTCTGGTGTCTCGACACTGGTGAGTCAAAAACTTTAACTGTCCCTCCGGTCTCCAAACCATGCCGTAGGACGAAAGGTCCGAAGCGGCACTGGAGATTGGTTGTATTGTTCTATAAAGCGAGCATAGTGAACACGAGTAATTTAAAAATTACTCGTGAGTAGAAACTGTTATATATTTTCCTTGTGTACTGTCATGTATATCGTAGCTTAGGACAGGGCCTTCTTGTAGCGCGATTTTTGCATTATTTACATGAATGTAATCATGAAATTTACAGTTAGCGTTGCGAATTTATCAACACAAATGAACAGTTGACGAGTATTGTGCGTTCTTTATATTCACTGGAAAAATATTCTTATAACAAAATTTGTTATAAGATCGCGGCTAATTGCTTTCTTCGAGACGATTTATGTTTTAAAATAGATCGCTCGATTTGTGCTTTTGATTGACGAAATTTCGGAAGTTTGTAAATTTGTTTCGCGTCGTTTAAATAACAATTATTGTATTATCTACAAGAAGGCAATTCGCGACGGGTAGATCTCGAAGTCAGAGTGACAGTTAATACATTTCCCTGTTAAAATTCTTCCCCTGATGACGAGATCTCCCGGTTTTTAATATTCATTTTCAATTCAAAGTAAATTTTGCATATTTACAAATATATAAAGTAGAGTATTTTGCTTCTATAGAGTTCACTTTTTCAATTAAAATTCTCTTTGCTTGAACAAATATGAAAGTCGAGTCACTTGCTTAAATAAATATAAAAGTCGAGTCATTTGCTTGATTAAATATCAAATTCGAGTCACTTGCTGCAATTTTTCATAAATCAGACCGTTAGAATTCTTCTAATCATCCTCTTAGCTAGGATTTTCAGCAAAAATACGCAGTGAGTACAAAGTTCTGCCGTGTTCACTTTAAGCCCGAACTCATTCGAGTGCCCAGGTGCACTTCGAATGGGTAAAGGCGGTGGGCACGGCCTTTTTTTTAAAAATCAGCGACTGACATTGCGGTGGCGAATCGTGCACGACGTAATTTCCACATGTGTGTGATGTGTGTTAGGCTGTGGATCTTGCGTCGCTTGAAATTTTCTCGTATCATAAAATAATTTATACAACCTTCAACAATATATTTTGCCTTATTCTCCTTTTCACTCTTACTACAACTCATCGATGTATATGGCATGCCAATGATGAAATTCTCTCTATCTGTGCAACATATGCCATATACATTGCCTCAAATATCAAACGATACAATGTCAAATATTTATAATTCTATAAATGTTCGGGGTTGGCAGTGGGTTGTGCGCCACAGGGAGGGGCTCTCGGCTCACACGAGTCGGTCCTGGTACTTCCGTTAAAGTCCAGGAAGACTGGTCATCTCCATGTCTTCGTATGTCGAACTCGTCACATCGCGTGATGCCCGGGAGCCAATTATATCCTTGTGACGCACGGCCCACGTGGCCTTTTCGCTGCTCCTATTCGCGATTATGCTAACTTCAGCGCCCTCTTTTCTGAATTGTAACGCGAACAAGCGAACGCACCTGTTCCGCGCTTCACTCTTGTTTCTACTGTGCCGCGATAAACTACGCATCGCGCGTTGAGAGTCATCTCTTTTTGTTCAGTTGCTTTCGCAATTATTGTTCACGCGGTCCGCCTTCGCGACCCGTATTTTTATTCGTAGATTCGCGATATTGTCCCTCGTTAAAACCCAAGTGTTTGTGTTTGTTGATTTGAGACGGAATAAAGCGAGTTTTGGTGTAAGGGAGTTTTCTTTCCTCCACGTGCTTCCGAACGTGCATCGGACCAGTCGCCTCAGTCCCTGTCCTCGCGCGCCGCTTCCATTCGGGAGCGAACCAACGTTCCGTTCCGCGGCTGTTGTTCACTTTAGTCGCGAACAATAAACCTGTCAAATCGCGATAGAGTATTATAATGAAGTAACGCAATGGTCGCCACCCTTGTCAGTCGATTTCAGGAAATTGGTACGTACATTTTAGAGTATGAATGTTGTTTGCGAACTCGGGTGTCGGAGGAACCCCGGGGAGTCCTCTCTAGTTCAGGCCCATGCACATTGGTTCCTGATTGAGAACCGTGGAGTGATGTGTGTTTGTGTGATTTGTGTCGCGATTTGCATTTTTAAATATAGGTTTTAGATACGTAGGTAGCATACCGTTCTTGAATGTGAGTTAAATATAAGCAGGAAGGGCCAGGAATTCAGGATATCACAGTCACTGTGTAGGTCGGGTAAAAGTGATATGCCTGGACCTGGGATTAAACTACGGTCAAACCGAGTGTCCCCCTCTCTTTGACCGTAGTTTCTAGGATGTAAATTTCTGCGCACGTGGTGAAACTCCCGGCGCGAGGTTCGAATACTTTGCCTTTTTTTATGAAAACTGTGCTACACGAGCAGCGAATACGCTCTGCATGCTCGTGGTGTGGTTTTCACTGTCGAATTTTGATAATAGTAAGAATTATATTGGCGCAAAGTATTCGAGCATTCTCTAGCGGCAGAAGAAGTGGCTATCAAGTGCCGAAGAGGCCCGACAAACTGTCACGAAGAGGGCTGCAGCGAATGGCTTTTCATCCTCGAATCCGTTTTGGGTTCTAGAATGAAAAGTCATTGTTAGTATTTGTTTATTCACTGTGCTCGCTTTCTGTGTTTGTCCTCTGCCGTTTAACGGCGATGACGGATGTAACATTCCCGTCCAACGAGCGCATCTTGGCTGCATGCGGTTTTTCACCGCGAAATTAGAGTTGCGTATACCTTGCTCGTTAGTGTTGCGAAATTAAGGTCACCCCAAATGGTACCCACGGTTTTGTTCGAATTAATTGGTAGTTTTTAGCGTTGCGATATGAATATACTCGGTTTTTTCTTTATTACAATATTATATTAAATTAGAGATAGAGTTGCGAGAGAGATCGCCCGAGATGGCGAACGGGAGCTTGCTTTAATTAGATGTTTAGAAGTAGCGTTGCGAAATGAAGCACGAAAAGTGCCCGGTTTTTCTTTGAACAGTAATTCTTTAAAGTAGCGATGCGATATAAAGCACTAAAAGTGCGCGGTTTGTCTTTGAATAATTAATTGTTAAAGTAGAGTTGCGATATAGCCCTTGATCAAGGAGCACGGGAGTTTGTTTTAGTATCTTATAGAATATTTCGAATTAGTATTTTCTTAATAATTTGTAGAGTATAGCATCACGATTTAGCACCTGAAATGGGTGTCCGGGAGTTTGCTCTTAATAAATTCTAAACTAGCGTTGCGAAATATGAATTATACGCGTTTTTGTTTTGTACAATCGCGAAACTAGCGTTGCGAAATACAAAAGCAGCTGAGAGATGCGCATCTGCTGAGTCAGAGACTCAGCAATTGGAGTTGCAAAAATGCAACTCCCCATGGAGTGCCTCAGGAGGCCTGCTCCCAACGATAGCTTCTTTTTTCCGGATAGGTAGTGTTGCGAATTCTGAGAGCCCCCGGAATGGCAGTAGGCGGGTTTTGAAGTAGCGTTGCGAACAATGAAAGCCTCGAAATGGCAGTACGCGATTGTTTATTAAATAATATTACGTATTTTTTTTTTTAAAATTCGTTTATTTTGACGACACCATATAATAGCAATTACCCTGATAAACGGCAGGCAAAATACAAATGGGCATGTATATGTAATGTGGCAGCATATTGCTGCTTCTCGAAACATAGTTTTAGCAGTGAGTGACAATGTAAATATATTTTTAGCGGGGTGAAAAGAAAAAAAAAAATATTACGTATGATAGCCATGGAATGGCAATAGGCGGGTTTTAAAGTAGCGTTGCGAAGAATGAGAGCCATGAAATGGCAATAGGCGGGTTTTGAGCTAGCGTTGCGAACAGTAAGAGCCTGAAATGGCACCGGTTTCTCGCGATTTTTATTGAAAGCGCCTCTTGGCTGCTCGATGATTTCGGGATTTTCAGCGCCTTTTGGCTGCTTCATGTCATGATTTTTGTATTGTTAATCAAGTGCTTGCAAATAGAAATACTGCTGCAAATGTATCTTTTAATACAAGAAATTTTGAGGATTTATGTAGAATTTTTGTCAAGTTATATTATGTATTGTCCATTGAGACCAATCAGTCAATGAATTTCATCGTGGTCATTGAAACCACTCCGCAAATAAAAGTGCAAAAAGTTTTATGCACATTTGATGACACAGATAGAAAATGAGTGTCAGTTAATTTAATAAAATTCGTGAAATAGGAAACACGCTGCTGGCTGTCATGGTTAAAGTTATTAATTTAATATTGTCTGGATTTTACTTGGATCGCGATGACATTTTTGTGAGAATACCGCGTCGACGTAGAGGTTTCGATGAATTCTCGCAAATTTCTTACAAAAATTACGGACCACGGGTTTTGCATACTTTTTTAATAGAATGAAAATAACAAACTTGCGCCCGAAACATATATATCGAAATTGCAGTGTGATAGACGGATAGCAAATACAGATAAGAAGTAAATGCGTCGCTTTTAGATATTTGCTTATTTATTTCGCTAAATGGTAGAGTTGTATTGTAGCAAAGGGGGAAGTCTGTCTTTATTTAACACTTTTCGCGTCGCGAATTAAAGAGTGATGCATTTATTTTTATGCTCGGATGATGGAAAGGTTTCAAATAATTTCGAAAGCAACTGCGTCGAAATTAGCTTTTTTCATTCAAGTAATTTATTTGATAGCAAATGTTTGTGACATTGCACAATTTGCTAAATTGTCCATACTATTCAATTCGCGTTTGTCGACTCGATATGTAACTTCAAATTTTATATTTGCTTTTTTAAATTTCTGATCATTCTTTATCGTAAAGTTTACAACATTTGCATTTCCTACAATTTTTAATAAATTATGCTTCATTTGATTTTCGTAAATTTCGATACTCGTCTGTTACAATATTCAAGGGTCGGTGATATTTCGTTTTATGTTGCGCGTTTTGGGCAAAATTAATGAGAGTTTGTTGCAGAAGACGGAATACTAATAATGGATATTTAGAGGAAATGAATTGGACCATGCCCATGGAAATTAAGAGAGACAGGCGTCCAGAGACGCTGGGGGAATCCACAGTGTAATGACATTTTACTAACAAATGAGTTTTTATTGCAGGACTTGCATGAATCGAATCACATCGAAGGGAGTTCGATGGATATTTCTCGGTGACATCTTGTGTTGCAAATTGTGTGTTAGGTTTGCAGATATTTCTTCTGAAAATTTGTTACGATCGTGTGATGACCATTTCTTAATGGTTTCGTTGTTAATGGTTTCGATACGTTTGATTTTTGGATCAAAGTATCGTCTGTATTGTTTTCGAAGTCTGATTCATGAGATAATTGTTGTCCGACTTTCTTCATTCATGAAGCAATACGATGTTTCTCTTCATTCTGTTTCAAGCAGAATGCATTTTTCATTTTCTGGCCAAGAGGTTTGCTTTCTGCTATGCAGATAAGGAATCAGACAATATTTTGCAAAGAAATCTTTGCTATTAATTGGACAGGCTCAGATTGTGTTTGTATTTCCCCCGAGATAGGATGATTTTCACTGTGTACAAAAACTGCTCCCATATCGAAGGTCAGATTGATATTGCGGGCGGGCGGTCAAATTGTAATTGTAATGGATTAGACTTTAAGACGTTCGTGGTATGTTGAGATTAAGATTATTCGTAAGGTTAATTTAATAAGGAATAAATTTCGCGTTAGTCCTTAAGCATTGGATGCTCGTCGCATCACGGTCGGGAATTTATTTCTCCCAGTGCGAGATGGGTAACGAAAGTAAAGTAGAGCAAGAAATTTTGCCTGACACATTTTCCCGTTCATTTTGTCGTTCATGCCGTCGTTCATTCCGTCGTTCATTCCGCCGTTTAAACCTGTAAAAATGATGGGAAAATGTTTCACGCGAAAGACAAAATGCGATGCCCGAACTACGAGCCCCATTGATAATCATGAAACGGAAATTATTTGTAACTTTCTAATAGTAGAACAATGAATGGAACAGGTAGACGGTTGAAATCATTGTATATATTGCTTCTATATAGTCTAAGAAATATAAATGCAAAGCATCCAAACAGTACCATTCGCCAATTTTTTGTTCTTCAATTTTTGAGTGAACTACCAGCCCCATTGTTAATTCTTTACCGGAAATTATTTGTAACGTTCGACAAGTAGAACAGTGAATGGAAAAGGTAGACGGTTGAAATCATTGTATATAATGCTTCTATATAGTCTAAGAAACATATATGCAAAGCATCCAAACAGTACAATTCGCCAATTTTTTGTCCTTCAAGTTTAAGTGAACTACGAGCCCCATTGATAATCATGAAAGGGAAATTATTTATAAGTTTCTACAAGTAGAACAATGAAGAGAACTGCTAGTCTGTTGAAATCTTTGTATATATTGCTTCCATATAGTCTAAGAAACATATATGCAAAGCATCCAAACAGTACAATTCGCCAATTTATTGTTCTTCAAGTTTAAGAGAACAACGAGCCCCATTGTTAATCCGTTAAAGGAAATTATTTGTAAATTTCGACAAGTAGAACAATGATTGGAACACGTAGACGGTTGAAATCTTTGTATATATTGCTTCCATATAGTCTAAGAAACACATATGCAAAGCATCCAAACAGTACAATTCGCCAATTTATTGTTCTTCAAGTTTAAGTGAACAACGAGCCGCATTGTTAATCCTTGAAAGGAAATTATTTGTAAATTTCGACAAGTAGAACAATGAATGGAACAGGTAGACGGTTGAAATCATTGTATATATTGCTTCCATATAGTCTAAGAAACATGTACGCAAAGCATCCAAACAGTACCATTCGCCAATTTTTTGTTCTTCAAGTTTAAGTGAACAATGAGCCCCATTGTTAATCCTTTATCGGAAATTATTTGTAATTTTCGACAAGTAGAACAATGAATGGAACAGGTAGACGGGTGAAATCTTTCTATATATTGCTTCTATATACTCTAAGAAACATATACGCAAAGCATCCAAACAGTACAATTCGCCAATTTTTTGTTCTTCAAGTTTAAGTGAACTACGAGCCGCATTGTTAATCCTTTAAAGGAAATTATTTGTAAATTTCGACAAGTAGAACAATGATTGGAACACTTAGACGGTTGAAATTTTTGTATATATTGCTTCCATATAGTCTAAGAAACATGTACGCAAAGCATCCAAACAGTACCATTCGACAATTTTTTGCTCTTCAAGTTTAAGTGAACTACGAGCCCCATTGTTAATCCTTTAAAGGAAATTATTTGTAAATTTCGGCAAGTAGAACAATGAATGGAATAGGTAGACGGTTGGAACCTTTGTATATATTGCTTCTATATAGTATAAGAAACATATATGCAAAGCATCCAAACAGTACCATTCGCCAATTTTTTGTTCTTCAAGTTTAAGTGAACAATGAGCCCCATTGTTAATCCTTTATCGGAAATTATTTGTAACTTTCGACAAGTAGAACAATGAATGGAACAGGTAGACGGTTGAAATCTTTGTATACATTGCTTCTATATAGTCTAAGAAACATATATGCAAAGCATCCAAACAGTACAATTCGCCAATTTTTTGTTCTTCAAGTTTAAGTGAACAATGAGCCCCAATGGTTAATCCTTTATCGGAAATTATTTGTAAATTTCGACAAGTAGAACAATGAATGGAACAGGTAGCCGGTTGAAATCTTTGTATATATTGCTTCTATATAGTCTAAGAAACATATATGCAAAGCATCCAAACAGTACAATTCGCCAATTTATTGTTCTTCAAGTTTAAGTAAACTACGATCCCCATTGTTAATCCCTTAACGGAAATTATTTGTAACTTTCGACAAGTAGAACAATGAATGGAACAGGTAGACGGTTGAAATCATTGTATATATTGCTTCTATATAGTCTATGAAACATATACGCAAAGCATCCAAACAGTACAATTCGCCAATTTTTTGTTCTTCAAGTTTAAGTGAACTACGAGCCGCATTGTTAATCCTTTAAAGGAAATTATTTGTAAATTTCGACAAGTATAACTTTGAATGGAACAGGTAGACGGTTGAAATCATTGTATATATTGCTTCTATATAGTCTAAGAAACATATATGCAAAGCATCCAAATAGTACAATTCGCCAATTTTTTGTTCTTCAAGTTTAAGTGAACTACGAGCCAAATTGTTAATCCTCTAAAGGAAATTATTTGTATATTTCGACAAGTAGAACAATGAATGGAACAGGTAGACGGTTGAAATCATTGTATATGCTGCTTCTATATAGTCTAAGAAACCTATATGCAAAGCATCTAAACAGTAACATTCGCCAATTTTTGTATCTTCAAGTATTAGTGAACAACGAGCCCCTTTGATAATCATGAAATGGAAATTATTTGTAACTTTCTACAAGTAGAACAATGAATGGAACAGGTAGACGGTTAAATCATTGTATATATTCCTTCTATATAGTCTAAGAAACATGTACGCAAACCATCCAAGCAGTACAATTCGCCAATTTATTGTTCTTCAAGTTTAAGTGAACAACGAGCCGCATTGTTAATCCTTGAAAGGAAATTATTTGTAAATTTCGACAAGTAGAACAATGAATGGAACAGGTAGACGGTTGAAATCATTGTATATATTGCTACCATATAGTCTAAGAAACATGTACGCAAAGCATCCAAACAGTACCATTCGCCAATTTTTTGTTCTTCAAGTTTAAGTGAACAATGAGCCCCATTGTTAATCCTTTATCGGAAATTATTTGTAATTTTCGACAAGTAGAACAATGAATGGAACAGGTAGACGGGTGAAATCTTTCTATATATTGCTTCTATATACTCTAAGAAACATATACGCAAAGCATCCAAACAGTACAATTCGCCAATTTTTTGTTCTTCAAGTTTAAGAGAACTACGAGCCGCATTGTTAATCCTCTAAAGGAAATTATTTGCAAATTTCGACAAGTAGAACAATGATTGGAACACTTAGACGGTTGAAATTTTTGTATATATTGCTTCCATATAGTCTAAGAAACATGTACGCAAATCATCCAAACAGTACCATTCGACAATTTTTTGCACTTCAAGTTTAAGTGAACTACGAGCCCCATTGTTAATCCTTTAAAGGAAATTATTTGTAAATTTCGGCAAGTAGAACAATGAATGGAATAGGTAGACGGTTGGAATCTTTGTATATATTGCTTCTATATAGTATAAGAAACATATATGCAAAGCATCCGAACAGTACCATTCGCCAATTTTTTGTTCTTCAAGTTTAAGTGAACAATGAGCCCCATTGTTAATCCTTTATCGGAAATTATTTGTAACTTTCGACAAGTAGAACAATGAATGGAACAGGTAGACGGTTGAAATCTTTGTATACATTGCTTCTATATAGTCTAAGAAACATATATGCAAAGCATCCAAACAGTACCATTCGCCACTTTTTTGTTCTTCAAGTTTAAGTGAACAACGAGCCCCATTGTTAATCCTTTAAAGGAAATTATTTGTAAATTTCGACAAGTAGAACAATGATTGGTACACGTAGACGGTTGAAATCTTTGTATATATTGCTTCCATATAGTCTAAGAAACATGTACGCAAAGCATCCAAACAGTACCATTCGCCAATTTTTTGTTCTTCAAGTTTAAGTGAACAATGAGCCCCAATGGTTAATCCTTTATCGGAAATTATTTGTAATTTTCGACAAGTAGAACAATGAATGGAACAGTTAGACGGTTGAAATATTTGTATATATTGCTTCTATATAATCTAAGAAACATATATGCAAAGCATCTAAACAGTAACAATCGCCAATTTTTTGATCTTCAAGTTTAAGTGAACAGCGAGCCCCATTGATAATCATGAAATGGAAATTATTTGTAACTTTCTACAAGTAGAACAATGAATAGTACAGGTAGACGGGTGAAATCTTTCTATATATTGCTTCTAAATAGTCTAAGAAACATCTATGCAAAGCATCCAAACAGTACAATTCGCCAATTTTTTGTTCTTCCAGTTTAACTGAACTACGAGCCCCATTGTTAATCCTTTAAAGGAAATTATATGTAAATTTCGACAAGTAGAACAATGAATGGATCATGTAGACGGTTGAAAAAATTGTATATATTGCTTCTATATAGTCTACGAAACATATATGCAAAGCATCCAAACAGTACAATTCGCCAATTTTTTGTACTTCAAGTTTAAGTGAACTACGAGCCCCATTGTTAATCCTTTAACGGAAATTAATTGTAAATTTCGACAAGTAGAACAATGAATGGAACAGGTAGACGGTTGAAATCTTTGTATATATTGCTTCTATATAGTCTAAGAAACATATATGCAAAGCATCCAAACAGTACAATTCGCCAATTTATTGTTCTTCAAGTTTAAGTGAACAACGAGCCCCATTGTTAATCCTTTAAAGGAAATTATTTGTTACTTTCGGCAAGTAGAACAATGAATGGAACAGGTAGACGGTTGAAATCTTTGTATATATTGCTTCTATATAGTCTAAGAAACATATATGCAAAGCATCCAAACAGTACAATTCGCCAATTTTTTGTTCTTCAAGTTTAAGTGAACAATGAGCCCCAATGGTTAATCCTTTATCGGAAATTATTTGTAAATTTCGACAAGTAGAACAATGAATGGAACAGGTAGCCGGTTGAAATCTTTGTATATACTGCTTCTATATAGTCTAAGAAACATATATGCAAAGCATCCAAACAGTACAATTCGCCAATTTATTGTTCTTCAAGTTTAAGTAAACTACGATCCCCATTATTAATCCCTTAACGGAAATTATTTGTAACTTTCGACAAGTAGAACAATGAATGGAACAGGTAGACGGTTGAAATCATTGTATATATTGCTTCTATATAGTCTAAGAAACATATATGCAAAGCATCCAAACAGTACAATTCGCCAATTTTTTGTTCTTCAAGTTTAAGTGAACTACGAGCCCCATTGTTAATCCTTTAAAGGAAATTATTTGTAAATTTCGGCAAGTAGAACAATGAATGGAATAGGTAGACGGTTGGAATCTTTGTATATATTGCTTCTATATAGTATAAGAAACATATATGCAAAGCATCCAAACAGTACCATTCGCCAATTTTTTGTTCTTCAAGTTTAAGTGAACAATGAGCCCCATTGTTAATCCTTTATCGGAAATTATTTGTAACTTTCGACAAGTAGAACAATGAATGGAACAGGTAGACGGTTGAAATCATTGTATATATTGCTTCTATATAGTCTAAGAAACATATATGCAAAGCATCCAAACAGTACAATTCGCCAATTTTTTGTTCTTCAAGTTTAAGTAAACTACGATCCCCATTGTTAATCCCTTAACGGAAATTATTTGTAACTTTCGACAAGTAGAACAATGAATGGAACAGGTAGACGGTTGAAATCATTGTATATATTGCTTCTATATAGTCTAAGAAACATATATGCAAAGCATCCAAACAGTACAATTCGCCAATTTTTTGTTCTTCAAGTTTAAGTAAACTACGATCCCCATTGTTAATCCCTTAACGGAAATTATTTGTAACTTTCGACAAGTAGAGCAATGAATGGAACAGGTAGACGGTTGAAATCATTGTATATATTGCTTCTATATAGTCGAAGAAACATATATGCAAAGCATCCAAACAGTACAATTCGCCAATTTTTTGTTCTTCAAGTTTAAGTAAACTACGATCCCCATTGTTAATCCCTTAACGGAAATTATTTGTAACATTCGACAAGTAGAACAATGAATGGAACAGGTAGACGGTTGAAATCATTGTATATATTGCTTCTATATAGTCTAAGAAACATATATGCAAAGCATCCAAACAGTACAATTCGCCAATTTTTTGTTCTTCAAGTTTAAGTGAACAATGAGCCCCATTGTTAATCCTTTAAAGGAAATTATTTGTAACTTTCGACAAGTAGAACAATGAATGGAACAGGTAGACGGTTGAAATCTTTGTATATATTGCTTCTATATAGTCTAAGAAACATATATGCAAAGCATCCAAACAGTACCATTCGCCAATTTTTTGTTCTTCAAGTTTAAGTAAACTACGATCCCCATTGTTAATCCCTTAACGGAAATTATTTGTAACATTCGACAAGTAGAACAATGAATGGAACAGGTAGACGGTTGAAATCATTGTATATATTGCTTCTATATAGTCTAAGAAACATATATGCAAAGCATCCAAACAGTACAATTCGCCAATTTTTTGTTCTGCAAGTTTAAGTGAACAATGAGCCCCATTGTTAATCCTTTAAAGGAAATTATTTGTAACTTTCGACAAGTAGAACAATGAATGGAACAGGTAGACGGTTGAAATCATTGTATATATTGCTTCTATATAGTCTAAGAAACATATATGCAAAGCATCCAAACAGTACAATTCGCCAATTTTTTGTTCTTCAAGTTTAAGTAAACTACGATCCCCATTGTTAATCCCTTAACGGAAATTATTTGTAACTTTCGACAAGTAGAACAATGAATGGAACAGGTAGACGGTTGAAATCATTGTATATATTTCTTCTATATAGTCTAAGAAACATATATGCAAAGCATCCAAACAGTACAATTCGACAATTTTTTGCTCTTCAAGTTTAAGTGAACTACGAGCACCATGGTTAATCCTTTAAAGGAAATTATTTGTAAATTTCGGCAAGTAGAACAATGAATGGAATAGGTAGACGGATGAAATCATTGTATATATTGCTTCTATATAGTCTAAGAAACATATATGCAAAGCATCCAAACAGTACAATTCGCCAATTTTTTGTTCTTCAAGTTTAAGTAAACTACGATCCCCATTGTTAATCCCTTAACGGAAATTATTTGTAACATTCGACAAGTAGAACAATGAATGGAACAGGTAGACGGTTGAAATCATTGTATATATTGCTTCTATATAGTCTAAGAAACATATATGCAAAGCATCCAAACAGTACAATTCGCCAATTTTTTGTTCTTCAAGTTTAAGTGAACAATGAGCCCCATTGTTAATCCTTTAAAGGAAATTATTTGTAACTTTCGACAAGTAGAACAATGAATGGAACAGGTAGACGGTTGAAATCTTTGTATATATTGCTTCTATATAGTCTAAGAAACATATATGCAAAGCATCCAAACAGTACCATTCGCCAATTTTTTGTTCTTCAAGTTTAAGTAAACTACGATCCCCATTGTTAATTCCTTAACGGAAATTATTTGTAACATTCGACAAGTAGAACAATGAATGGAACAGGTAGACGGTTGAAATCATTGTATATATTGCTTCTATATAGTCTAAGAAACATATATGCAAAGCATCCAAACAGTACAATTCGCCAATTTTTTGTTCTTCAAGTTTAAGTGAACAATGAGCCCCATTGTTAATCCTTTAAAGGAAATTATTTGTAACTTTCGACAAGTAGAACAATGAATGGAACAGGTAGACGGTTGAAATCATTGTATATATTGCTTCTATATAGTATAAGAAACATATATGCAAAGCATCCAAACAGTACCATTCGCCAATTTTTTGTTCTTCAAGTTTAAGTGAACAATGAGCCCCATTGTTAATCCTTTATCGGAAATTATTTGTAACTTTCGACAAGTAGAACAATGAATGGAACAGGTAGACGGTTGAAATCATTGTATACATTGCTTCTATATAGTCTAAGAAACATATATGCAAAGCATCCAAACAGTACCATTCGCCACTTTTTTGTTCTTCAAGTTTAAGTGAACAACGAGCCCCATTGTTAATCCTTTAAAGGAAATTATTTGTAAATTTCGACAAGTAGAACAATGATTGGAACACGTAGACGGTTGAAATCTTTGTATATATTGCTTCAATATAGTCTAAGAAACATGTACGCAAAGCATCCAAACAGTACCATTCGCCAATTTTTTGTTCTTCAAGTTTAAGTAAACTACGATCCCCATTGTTAATCCATTAACGGAAATTATTTGTAACTTTCGACAAGTAGAACAATGAATGGAACAGGTAGACGGTTGAAATCATTGTATATATTGCTTCTATATAGTCTACGAAATATATATGCAAAGCATCCAAACAGTAACAATCGCCAATTTTTTGATATTCAAGTTTAAGTGAACAGCGAGCCCCATTGATAATCATGAAATGGAAATTATTTGTAACTTTCTACAAGTAGAACAATGAATAGTACAGGTAGACGGGTGAAATCTTTCTATATATTGCTTCTAAATAGTCTAAGAAACATCTATGCAAAGCATCCAAACAGTACAATTCGCCAATTTTTTGTTCTTCAAGTTTAAGTGAACTACGAGCCCCATTGTTAATCCTTTAAAGGAAATTATTTGTAAATTTCGACAAGTAGAACAATGAATGGATCATGTAGACGGTTGAAAAAATTGTATATATTGCTTCTATATAGTCTACGAAATATATATGCAAAGCATCCAAACAGTACAATTCGCCAATTTTTTGTACTTCAAGTTTAAGTGAACTACGAGCCCCATTGTTAATCCTTTAACGGAAATTAATTGTAACATTCGACAAGTAGAACAATGAATGGAACAGGTAGACGGTTGAAATCATTGTATATATTGCTTCTATATAGTCTAAGAAACATATATGCAAAGCATCCAAACAGTACAATTCGCCAATTTTTTGTTCTTCAAGTTTAAGTGAACAATGAGCCCCATTGTTAATCCTTTAAAGGAAATTATTTGTAACTTTCGACAAGTAGAACAATGAATGGAACAGGTAGACGGTTGAAATCATTGTATATATTGCTTCTATATAGTATAAGAAACATATATGCAAAGCATCCAAACAGTACCATTCGCCAATTTTTTGTTCTTCAAGTTTAAGTGAACAATGAGCCCCATTGTTAATCCCTTAACGGAAATTATTTGTAACTTTCGACAAGTAGAACAATGAATGGAACAGGTAGACGGTTGAAATCATTGTATATATTGCTTCTATATAGTCCAAGAAACATATATGCAAAGCATCCAAACAGTACAATTCGCCAATTTTTTGTTCTTCAAGTTTAAGTAAACTACGATCCCCATTGTTAATCCCTTAACGGAAATTATTTGTAACATTCGACAAGTAGAACAATGAATGGAACAGGTAGACGGTTGAAATCATTGTATATATTGCTTCTATATAGTCTAAGAAACATATATGCAAAGCATCCAAACAGTACAATTCGCCAATTTTTTGTTCTTCAAGTTTAAGTGAACAATGAGCCCCATTGTTAATCCTTTAAAGGAAATTATTTGTAACTTTCGACAAGTAGAACAATGAATGGAACAGGTAGACGGTTGAAATCTTTGTATATATTGCTTCTATTTAGTCTAAGAAACATATATGCAAAGCATCCAAACAGTACCATTCGCCAATTTTTTGTTCTTCAAGTTTAAGTAAACTACGATCCCCATTATTAATCCCATAACGGAAATTATTTGTAACATTCGACAAGTAGAACAATGAATGGAACAGGTAGACGGTTGAAATCATTGTATATATTGCTTCTATATAGTCTAAGAAACATATATGCAAAGCATCCAAACAGTACAATTCGCCAATTTTTTGTTCTTCAAGTTTAAGTGAACAATGAGCCCCATTGTTAATCCTTTAAAGGAAATTATTTGTAACTTTCGACAAGTAGAACAATGAATGGAACAGGTAGACGGTTGAAATCATTGTATATATCTCTTCTATATAGTATAAGAAACATATATGCAAAGCATCCAAACAGTACCATTCGCCAATTTTTTGCTCTTCAAGTTTAAGTGAACTACGAGCACCATTGTTAATCCTTTAAAGGAAATTATTTGTAAATTTCGGCAAGTAGAACAATGAATGGAATAGGTAGACGGATGAAATCATTGTATATATTGCTTCTATATAGTCTAAGAAACATATATGCAAAGCATCCAAACAGTACAATTCGCCAATTTTTTGTTCTTCAAGTTTAAGTAAACTACGATCCCCATTGTTAATCCCTTAACGGAAATTATTTGTAACATTCGACAAGTAGAACAATGAATGGAACAGGTAGACGGTTGAAATCATTGTATATATTGCTTCTATATAGTCTAAGAAACATATATGCAAAGCATCCAAACAGTACAATTCGCCAATTTTTTGTTCTTCAAGTTTAAGTGAACAATGAGCCCCATTGTTAATCCTTTAAAGGAAATTATTTGTAAATTTCGACAAGTAGAACAATGAATGGAACAGGTAGACGGTTGAAATCTTTGTATATATTGCTTCTATTTAGTCTAAGAAACATATATGCAAAGCATCCAAACAGTACCATTCGCCAATTTTTTGTTCTTCAAGTTTAAGTAAACTACGATCCCCATTGTTAATCCCTTAACGGAAATTATTTGTAACATTCGACAAGTAGAACAATGAATGGAACAGGTAGACGGTTGAAATCATTGTATATATTGCTTCTATATAGTCTAAGAAACATATATGCAAAGCATCCAAACAGTACAATTCGCCAATTTTTTGTTCTTCAAGTTTAAGTGAACAATGAGCCCCATTGTTAATCCTTTAAAGGAAATTATTTGTAACTTTCGACAAGTAGAACAATGAATGGAACAGGTAGACGGTTGAAATCATTGTATATATTGCTTCTATATAGTATAAGAAACATATATGCAAAGCATCCAAACAGTACCATTCGCCACTTTTTTGTTCTTCAAGTTTAAGTGAACAACGAGCCCCATTGTTAATCCTTTAAAGGAAATTATTTGTAAATTTCGACAAGTAGAACAATGAATGGAACAGGTAGACGGTTGAAATCATTGTATATATTGCTTCTATATAGTCTACGAAATATATATGCAAAGCATCCAAACAGTAACAATCGCCAATTTTTTGATCTTCAAGTTTAAGTGAACAGCGAGCCCCATTGATAATCATGAAATGGAAATTATTTGTAACTTTCTACAAGTAGAACAATGAATAGTACAGGTAGACGGGTGAAATCTTTCTATATATTGCTTCTAAATAGTCTAAGAAACATCTATGCAAAGCATCCAAACAGTACAATTCGCCAATTTTTTGTACTTCAAGTTTAAGTGAACTACGAGCCCCATTGTTAATCCTTTAACGGAAATTAATTGTAAATTTCGACAAGTAGAACAATGAATGGATCATGTAGACGGTTGAAAAAATTGTATATATTGCTTCTATATAGTCTACGAAATATATATGCAAAGCATCCAAACAGTACAATTCGCCAATTTTTTGTACTTCAAGTTTAAGTGAACTACGAGCCCCATTGTTAATCCTTTAACGGAAATTAATTGTAAATTTCGACAAGTAGAACAATGAATGGAACAGGTAGACGGTTGAAATCTTTGTATATATTGCTTCTATATAGTCTAAGAAACATATATGCAAAGCATCCAACCAGTACAATTCGCCAATTTATTGTTCTTCAAGTTTAAGTGAACAACGAGCCCCATTGTTAATCCTTTAAAGGAAATTATTTGTAACTTTCGACAAGTAGAACAATGAATGGAACAGGTAGACGGTTGAAATCTTTGTATATATTGCTTCTATATAGTCTAAGAAACATATATGCAAAGCATCCAAACAGTACAATTCGCCAATTTTTTGTTCTTCAATTTTAAGTGAACAATGAGCCCCAATGGTTAATCCTTTATCGGAAATTATTTGTAAATTTCGACAAGTAGAACAATGAATGGAACAGGTAGCCGGTTGAAATCTTTGTATATATTGCTTCTATATAGTCTAAGAAACATATATGCAAAGCATCCAAACAGTACAATTCGCCAATTTTTTGTTCTTCAAGTTTAAGTAAACTACGATCCCCATTGTTAATCCCTTAACGGAAATTATTTGTAACATTCGACAAGTAGAACAATGAATGGAACAGGTAGACGGTTGAAATCATTGTATATATTGCTTCTATATAGTCTAAGAAACATATATGCAAAGTATCCAAACAGTACAATTCGCCAATTTTTTTTCTTCAAGTTTAAGTGAACAATGAGCCCCATTGTTAATCCTTTAAAGGAAATTATTTGTAACTTTCGACAAGTAGAACAATGAATGGAACAGGTAGACGGTTGAAATCTCTGTATATATTGCTTCTATATAGTCTAAGAAACATACATGCAAAGCATCCAAACAGTGCCATTCGCCAATTTTTTGTTCTTCAAGTTTAAGTGAACAATGAGCCCCATTGTTAAACCTTTATCGGAAATTATTTGTAACTTTCGGCAAGTAGAACAATGAATGGAACAGGTAGACGGTTGAAATCTTTGTATATATTGCTTCTATATAGTCTAAGAAACATATATGCAAAGCATCCAAACAGTACAATTCGCCAATTTTTTGTTCTTCAAGTTTAAGTAAACTACTATCCCCATTGTTAATCCCTTAACGGAAATTATTTGTAACATTCGACAAGTAGAACAATGAATGGAACAGGTAGACGGTTGAAATCTCTGTATATATTGCTTCTATATAGTCTAAGAAACATATATGCAAAGCATCCAAACAGTGCCATTCGCCAATTTTTTGTTCTTCAAGTTTAAGTGAACAATGAGCCCCATTGTTAATCCTTTATCGGAAATTATTTGTATTTTTCGACAAGTAGAACAGTGAATGGAACAGGTAGACGATTGAAATCTTTGTATATATTGCTTCTATATAGTATAAGAAACATATATGCAAAGCATCCAAACAGTACCATTCGACAATTTTTTGCTCTTCAAGTTTAAGTGAACTATGAGCCCCATTGTTAATCCTTTAAAGGAAATTATTTGTAAATTTCGGCAAGTAGAACAATGAATGGAATAGGTAGACGGTTGAAATCATTGTATATATTGCTTCTATATAGTCTAAGAAACATATATGCAAAGCATCCAAACAGTACAATTCGCCAATTTTTTGTTCTTCAAGTTTAAGTAAACTACGATCCCCATTGTTAATCCCTTAACGGAAATTATTTGTAACATTCGACAAGTAGAACAATGAATGGAACAGGTAGACGGTTGAAATCATTGTATATATTGCTTCTATAAGGTCTAAGAAACATATATGCAAAGCATCCAAACAGTACAATTCGCCAATTTATTGTTCTTCAAGTTTAAGTAAACTACGATCCCCATTGTTAATCCATTAACGGAAATTATTTGTAACTTTCGACAAGTATAACAATGAATGGAACAGGTAGACGGTTGAAATCATTGTATATATTACTTCTATATAGTCTAAGAAACATATATGCAAAGCATCCAAACAGTACAATTCGCCAATTTTTTGTTCTTCAAGTTTAAGTAAACTACGATCCCCATTGTTAATCCCTTAACGGAAATTATTTGTAACATTCGACAAGTAGAACAATGAATGGAACAGGTAGACGGTTGAAATCATTGTATATATTGCTTCTATAAGGTCTAAGAAACATATATGCAAAGTATCCAAACAGTACAATTCGCCAATTTTTTGTTCTTCAAGTTTAAGTGAACAATGAGCCCCATTGTTAATCCTTTAAAGGAAATTATTTGTAACTTTCGACAAGTAGAACAATGAATGGAACAGGTAGACGGTTGAAATCTCTGTATATATTGCTTCTATATAGTCTAAGAAACATACATGCAAAGCATCCAAACAGTGCCATTCGCCAATTTTTTGTTCTTCAAGTTGAAGTGAACAATGAGCCCCATTGTTAATCCTTTATCGGAAATTATTTGTAACTTTCGACAAGTAGAACAATGAATGGAACAGGTACACGGTTGAAATCTTTGTATATATTGCTTCCATATAGTCTAAGAAACATATATGCAAAGCATCCAAACAGTACCATTCGCCAATTTTTTGTTCTTCAAGTTTAAGTAAACTACGATCCCCATTGTTAATCCCTTAACGGAAATTATTTGTAACATTCGACAAGTAGAACAATGAATGGAACAGGTAGACGGTTGAAATCATTGTATATATTGCTTCTATATAGTCTAAGAAACATATATGCAAAGCATCCAAACAGTACATTTCGCCAATTTTTTGTTCTTCAAGTTTAAGTGAACAATGAGCCCCATTGTTAATCCTTTAAAGGAAATTATTTGTAACTTTCGACAAGTAGAACAATGAATGGAACAAGTAGACGGTTGAAATCTTTGTATATATTGCTTCTATATAGTCTAAGAAACATATATGCAAAGCATCCAAACTGTACAATTCGCCAATTTTTTGTTCTTCAAGTTTAAGTGAACAATGAGCCCCAATGGTTAATCCTTTATCGGTAATTATTTGTAACTTTCGACAAGTAGAACAATGAATGGAACAGGTAGACGGTTGAAATCCTTGTATATATTGCTTCCATATAGTCTAAGAAACATGTACGCAAAGCATCCAAACAGTACCATTCGCCAATTTTTTGTCCTTCAAGTTTAAGTGAACAATGAGCCCCATTGTTAATCCTTTATCGGAAATTATTTGTAACTTTCGACAAGTAGAACAATGAATGGAACAGGTAGACGGTTGAAATCTTTGTATATATTGCTTCTATATAGTCTAAGAAACATATATGCAAAGCATCCAAACAGTACAATTCGCCAATTTTTTGTTCTTCAAGTTTAAGTAAACTACGATCCCCATTGTTAATCCCTTAACGGAAATTATTTGTAACTTTCGACAAGTAGAACAATGAATGGAACAGGTAGACGGTTGAAATCATTGTATATATTTCTTCTATATAGTCTAAGAAACATATATGCAAAGCATCCAAACAGTACAATTCGACAATTTTTTGCTCTTCAAGTTTAAGTGAACTACGAGCCCCATTGTTAATCCTTTAAAGGAAATTATTTGTAAATTTCGGCAAGTAGAACAATGAATGGAATAGGTAGACGGATGAAATCATTGTATATATTGCTTCTAAATAGTCTAAGAAACATCTATGCAAAGCATCCAAACAGTACAATTCGCCAATTTTTTGTTCTTCAAGTTTAAGTGAACTACGAGCCCCATTGTTAATCCTTTAAAGGAAATTATTTGTAAATTTCGACGAGTAGAACAATGATTTGATCAGGTAGACGGTTGAAATCATTGTATATATTGCTTCTATATAATCTACGAAACATATATGCAAAGCATCCAAACAGTACTATTAGCCAATTTTTTGTTCTTCAAGTTTAAGAGAACTACGAGCCCCATTGTTAATCCTTTAACGGAAATTAATTGTAACTTTCTACAAGTAGAACAATGATTGGAACACGTAGACGGTTGAAATCTTTGTATATATTGCTTCCATATAGTCTAAGAAACATATATGCAAAGCATCCAAACAGTACAATTCGCCAATTTTTTGTTCTTCAAGTTTAAGTGAACAATGAGTCCCAATGGTTAATCCTTTATCGGAAATTATTTGTAACATTCGGCAAGTAGAACAATGAATGGAACAGGTAGACGGTGAAATCTTTGTATATATTGCTTCTATATAGTCTAAGAAACATATATGCAGAGCATCCAAACAGTACAATTCGTCAATTTTTAGTTCTTCAAGTTTAAGTGAACAATGAGCCCCAATGGTTAATCCTTTATCGGTAATTATTTGTAACTTTCGACAAGTAGAACAATGAATGGATCAGGTAGACGGTTGAAATCATTGTATATATTGCTTCTATTTAATCTACGAAACATATATGCAAAGCATCCAAACAGTACAATTCGCCAATTTTTTGTTCCTCAAGTTTAAGTGAACTACGAGCCCCATTGTTAATCCTTTAACGGAAATTAATTGTAACATTCGACAAGTAGAACAATGAATGGAACAGGTAGACGGTTGAAATCATTGTATGTATTGCTTCTATATAGTCTAAGAAACATATATGCAAAGCATCCAAACAGTACAATACGCCAATTTTTTGTTCTTCAAGTTTAATTAAACTACGATCCCCATTGTTAATCCTTTAAAGGAAATTATTTGTAACTTTCGACAAGTAGAACAATGAATGGAACAAGTAGACGGTTGAAATCTTTGTATATATTGCTTCTATATAGTCTAAGAAACATATATGCAAAGCATCCAAACTGTACAATTCGCCAATTTTTTGTTCTTCAAGTTTAAGTGAACAATGAGCCCCAATGGTTAATCCTTTAACGGTAATTATTTGTAACTTTCGACAAGTAGAACAATGAATGGAACAGGTAGACGGTTGAAATCCTTGTATATATTGCTTCCATATAGTCTAAGAAACATGTACGCAAAGCATCCAAACAGTACCATTCGCCAATTTTTTGTCCTTCAAGTTTAAGTGAACAATGAGCCCCATTGTTAATCCTTTATCGGAAATTATTTGTAACTTTCGACAAGTAGAACAATGAATGGAACAGGTAGACGGTTGAAATCTTTGTATATATTGCTTCTATATAGTCTAAGAAACATATATGCAAAGCATCCAAACAGTACAATTCGCCAATTTTTTGTTCTTCAAGTTTAAGTGAACAATGAGCCCCAATGGTTAATCCTTTATCGGTAATTATTTGTAACTTTCGACAAGTAGAACAATGAATGGAACAGGTAGACGGTTGAAATCATTGTATATATTGCTTCTATATAGTCTAAGAAACATATATGCAAAGCATCCAAACAGTACAATTCGACAATTTTTTGCTCTTCAAGTTTAAGTGAACTACGAGCCCCATTGGTAATCCTTTAAAGGAAATTATTTGTAAATTTCGGCAAGTAGAACAATGAATGGAATAGGTAGACGGTTGAAATCATTGTATATATTGCTTCTATATAGTCTAAGAAACATATATGCAAAGCATCCAAACAGTACAATTCGCCAATTTTTTGTTCTTCAAGTTTAAGTAAACTACGATCCCCATTATTAATCCCTTAACGGAAATTATTTGTAACATTCGACAAGTAGAACAATGAATGGAACAGGTAGACGGTTGAAATCATTGTATATATTGCTTCTATATAGTCTAAGAAACATATATGCAAAGCATCCAAACAGTATAATTCGCCAATTTTTTGTTCTTCAAGTTTAAGTGAACAATGAGACCCATTGTTAATCCTTTAAAGGAAATTATTTGTAACTTTCGACAAGTAGAACAATGAATGGAACAGGTAGACGGTTGAAATCTTTGTATATATTGCTTCTATATAGTCTAAGAAACATATATGCAAAGCATCCAAACAGTACAATTCGCCAATTTTTTGTTCTTCAAGTTTAAGTGAACAATGAGCCCCAATGGTTAATCCTTTAAAGGAAATTATTTGTAAATTTCGACAAGTAGAACAATGATTGGAACACGTTGACGGTTGAAATCTTTGTATATATTGCTTCCATATAGTCTAAGAAACATGTACGCAAAGCATCCAAACAGTACCATTCGCCCATTTTTTGTTCTTCAAGTTTAAGTGAACAACGAGCCCCATTGATAATCATGAAACGGAAATTATTTGTAACTTTTTACAAGTAGAACAATGAATAGAACAAGTAGACGGTTGAAATCTTTCTATATATTGCTTCTAAATAGTCTAAGAAACATATATGCAAATCATCCAAACAGTACAATTCGCCAATTTTTTGTTCTTCAAGTTTAAGTGAACTACGAGCCCCATTGTTAATCCTTTAAAGGAAATTATTTGTAAATTTCGACAAGTAGAACAATGATTTGATCAGGTAGACGGTTGAAATCATTGTATATATTGCTTCTATATAATCTACGAAACATATATGCAAAGCATCCAAACAGTACTATTCGCCAATTTTTTGTTCTTCAAGTTTAAGAGAACTACGAGCCCCATTGTTAATCCTTTAACGGAAATTAATTGTAACTTTCTACAAGTAGAACAATGATTGGAACACGTAGACGGTTGAAATCTTTGTATATATTGCTTCCATATAGTCTAAGAAACATATATGCAAAGCATCCAAACAGTACAATTCGCCAATTTTTTGTTCTTCAAGTTTAAGTGAACAATGAGTCCCAATGGTTAATCCTTTAAAGGAAATTATTTGTAAATTTCGACAAGTAGAACAATGATTGGAACACGTTGACGGTTGAAATCTTTGTATATATTGCTTCCATATAGTCTAAGAAACATGTACGCAAAGCATCCAAACAGTACCATTCGCCCATTTTTTGTTCTTCAAGTTTAAGTGAACAACGAGCCCCATTGATAATCATGAAACGGAAATTATTTGTAACTTTTTACAAGTAGAACAATGAATAGAACAAGTAGACGGTTGAAATCTTTCTATATATTGCTTCTAAATAGTCTAAGAAACATATATGCAAATCATCCAAACAGTACAATTCGCCAATTTTTTGTTCTTCAAGTTTAAGTGAACTACGAGCCCCATTGTTAATCCTTTAAAGGAAATTATTTGTAAATTTCGGCAAGTAGAACAATGATTTGATCAGGTAGACGGTTGAAATCATTGTATATATTGCTTCTATATAATCTACGAAACATATATGCAAAGCATCCAAACAGTACTATTCGCCAATTTTTTGTTCTTCAAGTTTAAGAGAACTACGAGCCCCATTGTTAATCCTTTAACGGAAATTAATTGTAACTTTCTACAAGTAGAACAATGATTGGAACACGTAGACGGTTGAAATCTTTGTATATATTGCTTCCATATAGTCTAAGAAACATATATGCAAAGCATCCAAACAGTACAATTCGCCAATTTTTTGTTCTTCAAGTTTAAGTGAACAATGAGTCCCAATGGTTAATCCTTTATCGGAAATTATTTGTAACATTCGGCAAGTAGAACAATGAATGGAACAGGTAGACGGTGAAATCTTTGTATATATTGCTTCTATATAGTCTAAGAAACATATATGCAGAGCATCCAAACAGTACAATTCGTCAATTTTTAGTTCTTCAAGTTTAAGTGAACAATGAGCCCCAATGGTTAATCCTTTATCGGTAATTATTTGTAACTTTCGACAAGTAGAACAATGAATGGATCAGGTAGACGGTTGAAATCATTGTATATATTGCTTCTATTTAATCTACGAAACATATATGCAAAGCATCCAAACAGTACAATTCGCCAATTTTTTGTTCCTCAAGTTTAAGTGAACTACGAGCCCCATTGTTAATCCTTTAACGGAAATTAATTGTAACATTCGACAAGTAGAACAATGAATGGAACAGGTAGACGGTTGAAATCATTGTATGTATTGCTTCTATATAGTCTAAGAAACATATATGCAAAGCATCCAAACAGTACAATACGCCAATTTTTTGTTCTTCAAGTTTAATTAAACTACGATCCCCATTGTTAATCCTTTAAAGGAAATTATTTGTAACTTTCGACAAGTAGAACAATGAATGGAACAAGTAGACGGTTGAAATCTTTGTATATATTGCTTCTATATAGTCTAAGAAACATATATGCAAAGCATCCAAACTGTACAATTCGCCAATTTTTTGTTCTTCAAGTTTAAGTGAACAATGAGCCCCAATGGTTAATCCTTTATCGGTAATTATTTGTAACTTTCGACAAGTAGAACAATGAATGGAACAGGTAGACGGTTGAAATCCTTGTATATATTGCTTCCATATAGTCTAAGAAACATGTACGCAAAGCATCCAAACAGTACCATTCGCCAATTTTTTGTCCTTCAAGTTTAAGTGAACAATGAGCCCCATTGTTAATCCTTTATCGGAAATTATTTGTAACTTTCGACAAGTAGAACAATGAATGGAACAGGTAGACGGTTGAAATCTTTGTATATATTGCTTCTATATAGTCTAAGAAACATATATGCAAAGCATCCAAACAGTACAATTCGCCAATTTTTTGTTCTTCAAGTTTAAGTGAACAATGAGCCCCAATGGTTAATCCTTTATCGGTAATTATTTGTAACTTTCGACAAGTAGAACAATGAATGGAACAGGTAGACGGTTGAAATCATTGTATATATTGCTTCTATATAGTCTAAGAAACATATATGCAAAGCATCCAAACAGTACAATTCGACAATTTTTTGCTCTTCAAGTTTAAGTGAACTACGAGCCCCATTGGTAATCCTTTAAAGGAAATTATTTGTAAATTTCGGCAAGTAGAACAATGAATGGAATAGGTAGACGGTTGAAATCATTGTATATATTGCTTCCATATAGTCTAAGAAACATATATGCAAAGCATCCAAACAGTACAATTCGCCAATTTTTTGTTCTTCAAGTTTAAGTGAACAATGAGTCCCAATGGTTAATCCTTTATCGGAAATTATTTGTAACATTCGGCAAGTAGAACAATGAATGGAACAGGTAGACGGTGAAATCTTTGTATATATTGCTTCTATATAGTCTAAGAAACATATATGCAGAGCATCCAAACAGTACAATTCGTCAATTTTTAGTTCTTCAAGTTTAAGTGAACAATGAGCCCCAATGGTTAATCCTTTATCGGTAATTATTTGTAACTTTCGACAAGTAGAACAATGAATCGATCAGGTAGACGGTTGAAATCATTGTATATATTGCTTCTATTTAATCTACGAAACATATATGCAAAGCATCCAAACAGTACAATTCGCCAATTTTTTGTTCCTCAAGTTTAAGTGAACTACGAGCCCCATTGTTAATCCTTTAACGGAAATTAATTGTAACATTCGACAAGTAGAACAATGAATGGAACAGGTAGACGGTTGAAATCATTGTATGTATTGCTTCTATATAGTCTAAGAAACATATATGCAAAGCATCCAAACAGTACAATACGCCAATTTTTTGTTCTTCAAGTTTAATTAAACTACGATCCCCATTGTTAATCCTTTAAAGGAAATTATTTGTAACTTTCGACAAGTAGAACAATGAATGGAACAAGTAGACGGTTGAAATCTTTGTATATATTGCTTCTATATAGTCTAAGAAACATATATGCAAAGCATCCAAACTGTACAATTCGCCAATTTTTTGTTCTTCAAGTTTAAGTGAACAATGAGCCCCAATGGTTAATCCTTTATCGGTAATTATTTGTAACTTTCGACAAGTAGAACAATGAATGGAACAGGTAGACGGTTGAAATCCTTGTATATATTGCTTCCATATAGTCTAAGAAACATGTACGCAAAGCATCCAAACAGTACCATTCGCCAATTTTTTGTCCTTCAAGTTTAAGTGAACAATGAGCCCCATTGTTAATCCTTTATCGGAAATTATTTGTAACTTTCGACAAGTAGAACAATGAATGGAACAGGTAGACGGTTGAAATCTTTGTATATATTGCTTCTATATAGTCTAAGAAACATATATGCAAAGCATCCAAACAGTACAATTCGCCAATTTTTTGTTCTTCAAGTTTAAGTAAACTACGATCCCCATTGTTAATCCCTTAACGGAAATTATTTGTAACTTTCGACAAGTAGAACAATGAATGGAACAGGTAGACGGTTGAAATCATTGTATATATTTCTTCTATATAGTCTAAGAAACATATATGCAAAGCATCCAAACAGTACAATTCGACAATTTTTTGCTCTTCAAGTTTAAGTGAACTACGAGCCCCATTGTTAATCCTTTAAAGGAAATTATTTGTAAATTTCGGCAAGTAGAACAATGAATGGAATAGGTAGACGGATGAAATCATTGTATATATTGCTTCTATATAGTCTAAGAAACATATATGCAAAGCATCCAAACAGTACAATTCGCCAATTTTTTGTTCTTCAAGTTTAAGTAAACTACGATCCCCATTGTTAATCCTTTAAAGGAAATTATTTGTAACTTTCGACAAGTAGAACAATGAATGGAACAGGTAGACGGTTGAAATCTTTGTATATATTGCTTCTATATAGTCTAAGAAACATATATGCAAAGCATCCAAACAGTACCATTCGCCAATTTTTTGTTCTTTAAGTTTAAGTGAACAATGAGCCCCATTGTTAATCCTTTATCGGAAATTATTTGTAACTTTCGACAAGTAGAACAATGAATGGAACAGGTAGACGGTTGAAATCTTTGTATATATTGCTTCTATATAGTCTAAGAAACATATATGTAAAGCATCCAAACAGTACCATTCGCCAATTTTTTGTTCTTCAAGTTTAAGTAAACTACGATCCCCATTGTTAATCCCTTAACGGAAATTATTTGTAACATTCGACAAGTAGAACAATGAATGGAACAGGTAGACGGTTGAAATCATTGTATATATTGCTTCTATATAGTCTAAGAAACATATATGCAAAGCATCCAAACAGTACAATTCGCCAATTTATTGTTCTTCAAGTTTAAGTAAACTACGATCCCCATTGTTAATCCATTAACGGAAATTATTTGTAACTTTCGACAAGTAGAACAATGAATGGAACAGGTAGACGGTTGAAATCATTGTATATATTGCTTCTATATAGTCTAAGAAACATATATGCAAAGCATCCAAACAGTACAATTCGCCAATTTTTTGTTCTTCAAGTTTAATTAAACTACGATCCCCATTGTTAATCCCTTAACGGAAATTATTAGTAACTTTCGACAAGTAGAACAATGAATGGAACAGGTAGACGGTTGAAATCATTGTACATATTGCTTCTATATAGTCTAAGAAACATATATGCAAAGCATCCAAACAGTACAATTCGCCAATTTATTGTTCTTCAAGTTTAAGTAAACTACGATCCCCATTGTTAATCCATTAACGGAAATTATTTGTAACTTTCGACAAGTAGAACAATGAATGGAACAGGTAGACGGTTGAAATCATTGTATATATTGCTTCTATATAGTCTAAGAAACATATATGCAAAGCATCCAAACAGTACAATTCGCCAATTTTTTGTTCTTCAAGTTTAATTAAACTACGATCCCCATTGTTAATCCCTTAACGGAAATCATTTGTAACTTTCGACAAGTAGAACAATGAATGGAACAGGTAGACGGTTGAAATCATTGTATATATTGCTTCTATATAGTCTAAGAAACATATATGCAAAGCATCCAAACAGTACAATTCGCCAATTTTTTGTTCTTCAAGTTTAAGTAAACTACGATCCCCATTGTTAATCCCTTAACGGAAATTATTTGTAACTTTCGACAAGTAGAGCAATGAATGGAACAGGTAGACGGTTGAAATCATTGTATATATTGCTTCTATATAGTCTAAGAAAGATATATGCAAAGCATCCAAACAGTACAATTCGCCAATTTTTTGTTCTTCAAGTTTAAGTAAACTACGATCCCCATTGTTAATCCCTTAACGGAAATTATTTGTAACATTCGACAAGTAGAACAATGAATGGAACAGGTAGACGGTTGAAATCTCTGTATATATTGCTTCTATATAGTCTAAGAAACATATATGCAAAGCATCCAAACAGTGCCATTCGCCAATTTTTTGTTCTTCAAGTTTAAGTGAACAATGAGCCCCATTGTTAATCCTTTATCGGAAATTATTTGTAACTTTCGACAAGTAGAACAATGAATGGAACAGGTAGACGGTTGAAATCTTTGTATATATTGCTTCTATATAGTCTAAGAAACATATATGCAAAGCATCCAAACAATACCATTCGCCAATTTTTTGTTCTTCAAGTTTAAGTAAACTACGATCCCCATTGTTAATCCCTTAACGGAAATTATTTGTAACATTCGACAAGTAGAACAATGAATGGAACAGGTAGACGGTTGAAATCATTGTATGTATTGCTTCTATATAGTCTAAGAAACATATATGCAAAGCATCCAAACAGTACAATTCGCCAATTTTTTGTTCTTCAAGTTTAATTAAACTACGATCCCCATTGTTAATCCTTTAAAGGAAATTATTTGTAACTTTCGACAAGTAGAACAATGAATGGAACAAGTAGACGGTTGAAATCTTTGTATATATTGCTTCTATATAGTCTAAGAAACATATATGCAAAGCATCCAAACTGTACAATTCGCCAATTTTTTGTTCTTCAAGTTTAAGTGAACAATGAGCCCCAATGGTTAATCCTTTATCGGTAATTATTTGTAACTTTCGACAAGTAGAACAATGAATGGAACAGGTAGACGGTTGAAATCCTTCTATATATTGCTTCCATATAGTCTAAGAAACATGTACGCAAAGCATCCAAACAGTACCATTCGCCAATTTTTTGTCCTTCAAGTTTAAGTGAACAATGAGCCCCATTGTTAATCCTTTATCGGAAATTATTTGTAACTTTCGACAAGTAGAACAATGAATGGAACAGGTAGACGGTTGAAATCTTTGTATATATTGCTTCTATATAGTCTAAGAAACATATATGCAAAGCATCCAAACAGTACAATTCGCCAATTTTTTGTTCTTCAAGTTTAAGTGAACAATGAGCCCCAATGGTTAATCCTTTATCGGTAATTATTTGTAACTTTCGACAAGTAGAACAATGAATGGAACAGGTAGACGGTTGAAATCATTGTATATATTGCTTCTATATAGTCTAAGAAACATATATGCAAAGCATCCAAACAGTACAATTCGCCAATTTTTTGTTCTTCAAGTTTAAGTGAACAATGAGCCCCATTGTTAATCCTTTAAAGGAAATTATTTGTAACTTTCGACAAGTAGAACAATGAATGGAACATGTAGACGGTTGAAATCTGTGCATATATTGCTTCTATATAGTCTAAGATACATATATGCAAAGCATCCAAACAGTACAATTCGCCAATTTTTTGTTCTTCAAGTTTAAGTGAACAATGAGCCCCAATGGTTAATCCTTTAAAGGAAATTATTTGTAAATTTCGACAAGTAGAACAATGATTGGAACACGTAGACGGTTGAAATCTTTGTATATATTGCTTCCATATAGTCTAAGAAACATGTACGCAAAGCATCCAAACAGTACCATTCGCCAATTTTTTGTTCTTCAAGTTTAAGTGAACAATGAGCCCCATTGTTAATCCTTTAAAGGAAATTATTTGTAAATTTCGACAAGTAGAACAATGAATGGAACAGGTAGACTGTTGAAATCATTGTATATATTGCTTCTATATAGTCTAAGAAACATATATGCAAAGCATCCAAACAGTACAATTCGCCAATTTTTTGTTCTTCAAGTTTAAGTGAACAGCGAGCCCCATTGATAATCATTAAATGGAAACTATTTGTAACTTTCTACAAGTAGAACAATGAATAGTACAGGTAGACGGGTGAAATCTTTCTATATATTGCTTCTAAATAGTCTAAGAAACATCTATGCAAAGCATCCAAACAGTACAATTCGCCAATTTTTTGTTCTTCAAGTTTAAGTGAACTACGAGCCCCATTGTTAATCCTTTAAAGGAAATTATTTGTAAATTTCGACAAGTAGAACAATGATTTGATCAGGTAGACGGTTGAAATCATTGTATATATTGCTTCTATATAATCTACGAAACATATATGCAAAGCATCCAAACAGTACTATTAGCCAATTTTTTGTTCTTCAAGTTTAAGAGAACTACGAGCCCCATTGTTAATCCTTTAACGGAAATTAATTGTAACTTTCTACAAGTAGAACAATGATTGGAACACGTAGACGGTTGAAATCTTTGTATATATTGCTTCCATATAGTCTAAGAAACATATATGCAAAGCATCCAAACAGTACAATTCGCCAATTTTTTGTTCTTCAAGTTTAAGTGAACAATGAGTCCCAATGGTTAATCCTTTATCGGAAATTATTTGTAACATTCGGCAAGTAGAACAATGAATGGAACAGGTAGACGGTGAAATCTTTGTATATATTGCTTCTATATAGTCTAAGAAACATATATGCAGAGCATCCAAACAGTACAATTCGTCAATTTTTAGTTCTTCAAGTTTAAGTGAACAATGAGCCCCAATGGTTAATCCTTTATCGGTAATTATTTGTAACTTTCGACAAGTAGAACAATGAATGGATCAGGTAGACGGTTGAAATCATTGTATATATTGCTTCTATTTAATCTACGAAACATATATGCAAAGCATCCAAACAGTACAATTCGCCAATTTTTTGTTCCTCAAGTTTAAGTGAACTACGAGCCCCATTGTTAATCCTTTAACGGAAATTAATTGTAACATTCGACAAGTAGAACAATGAATGGAACAGGTAGACGGTTGAAATCATTGTATGTATTGCTTCTATATAGTCTAAGAAACATATATGCAAAGCATCCAAACAGTACAATACGCCAATTTTTTGTTCTTCAAGTTTAATTAAACTACGATCCCCATTGTTAATCCTTTAAAGGAAATTATTTGTAACTTTCGACAAGTAGAACAATGAATGGAACAAGTAGACGGTTGAAATCTTTGTATATATTGCTTCTATATAGTCTAAGAAACATATATGCAAAGCATCCAAACTGTACAATTCGCCAATTTTTTGTTCTTCAAGTTTAAGTGAACAATGAGCCCCAATGGTTAATCCTTTATCGGTAATTATTTGTAACTTTCGACAAGTAGAACAATGAATGGAACAGGTAGACGGTTGAAATCCTTGTATATATTGCTTCCATATAGTCTAAGAAACATGTACGCAAAGCATCCAAACAGTACCATTCGCCAATTTTTTGTCCTTCAAGTTTAAGTGAACAATGAGCCCCATTGTTAATCCTTTATCGGAAATTATTTGTAACTTTCGACAAGTAGAACAATGAATGGAACAGGTAGACGGTTGAAATCTTTGTATATATTGCTTCTATATAGTCTAAGAAACATATATGCAAAGCATCCAAACAGTACAATTCGCCAATTTTTTGTTCTTCAAGTTTAAGTGAACAATGAGCCCCAATGGTTAATCCTTTATCGGTAATTATTTGTAACTTTCGACAAGTAGAACAATGAATGGAACAGGTAGACGGTTGAAATCATTGTATATATTGCTTCTATATAGTCTAAGAAACATATATGCAAAGCATCCAAACAGTACAATTCGACAATTTTTTGCTCTTCAAGTTTAAGTGAACTACGAGCCCCATTGGTAATCCTTTAAAGGAAATTATTTGTAAATTTCGGCAAGTAGAACAATGAATGGAATAGGTAGACGGTTGAAATCATTGTATATATTGCTTCTATATAGTCTAAGAAACATATATGCAAAGCATCCAAACAGTACAATTCGCCAATTTTTTGTTCTTCAAGTTTAAGTAAACTACGATCCCCATTATTAATCCCTTAACGGAAATTATTTGTAACATTCGACAAGTAGAACAATGAATGGAACAGGTAGACGGTTGAAATCATTGTATATATTGCTTCTATATAGTCTAAGAAACATATATGCAAAGCATCCAAACAGTATAATTCGCCAATTTTTTGTTCTTCAAGTTTAAGTGAACAATGAGACCCATTGTTAATCCTTTAAAGGAAATTATTTGTAACTTTCGACAAGTAGAACAATGAATGGAACAGGTAGACGGTTGAAATCTTTGTATATATTGCTTCTATATAGTCTAAGAAACATATATGCAAAGCATCCAAACAGTACAATTCGCCAATTTTTTGTTCTTCAAGTTTAAGTGAACAATGAGCCCCAATGGTTAATCCTTTAAAGGAAATTATTTGTAAATTTCGACAAGTAGAACAATGATTGGAACACGTTGACGGTTGAAATCTTTGTATATATTGCTTCCATATAGTCTAAGAAACATGTACGCAAAGCATCCAAACAGTACCATTCGCCCATTTTTTGTTCTTCAAGTTTAAGTGAACAACGAGCCCCATTGATAATCATGAAACGGAAATTATTTGTAACTTTTTACAAGTAGAACAATGAATAGAACAAGTAGACGGTTGAAATCTTTCTATATATTGCTTCTAAATAGTCTAAGAAACATATATGCAAATCATCCAAACAGTACAATTCGCCAATTTTTTGTTCTTCAAGTTTAAGTGAACTACGAGCCCCATTGTTAATCCTTTAAAGGAAATTATTTGTAAATTTCGACAAGTAGAACAATGATTTGATCAGGTAGACGGTTGAAATCATTGTATATATTGCTTCTATATAATCTACGAAACATATATGCAAAGCATCCAAACAGTACTATTCGCCAATTTTTTGTTCTTCAAGTTTAAGAGAACTACGAGCCCCATTGTTAATCCTTTAACGGAAATTAATTGTAACTTTCTACAAGTAGAACAATGATTGGAACACGTAGACGGTTGAAATCTTTGTATATATTGCTTCCATATAGTCTAAGAAACATATATGCAAAGCATCCAAACAGTACAATTCGCCAATTTTTTGTTCTTCAAGTTTAAGTGAACAATGAGTCCCAATGGTTAATCCTTTAAAGGAAATTATTTGTAAATTTCGACAAGTAGAACAATGATTGGAACACGTTGACGGTTGAAATCTTTGTATATATTGCTTCCATATAGTCTAAGAAACATGTACGCAAAGCATCCAAACAGTACCATTCGCCCATTTTTTGTTCTTCAAGTTTAAGTGAACAACGAGCCCCATTGATAATCATGAAACGGAAATTATTTGTAACTTTTTACAAGTAGAACAATGAATAGAACAAGTAGACGGTTGAAATCTTTCTATATATTGCTTCTAAATAGTCTAAGAAACATATATGCAAATCATCCAAACAGTACAATTCGCCAATTTTTTGTTCTTCAAGTTTAAGTGAACTACGAGCCCCATTGTTAATCCTTTAAAGGAAATTATTTGTAAATTTCGACAAGTAGAACAATGATTTGATCAGGTAGACGGTTGAAATCATTGTATATATTGCTTCTATATAATCTACGAAACATATATGCAAAGCATCCAAACAGTACTATTCGCCAATTTTTTGTTCTTCAAGTTTAAGAGAACTACGAGCCCCATTGTTAATCCTTTAACGGAAATTAATTGTAACTTTCTACAAGTAGAACAATGATTGGAACACGTAGACGGTTGAAATCTTTGTATATATTGCTTCCATATAGTCTAAGAAACATATATGCAAAGCATCCAAACAGTACAATTCGCCAATTTTTTGTTCTTCAAGTTTAAGTGAACAATGAGTCCCAATGGTTAATCCTTTATCGGAAATTATTTGTAACATTCGGCAAGTAGAACAATGAATGGAACAGGTAGACGGTGAAATCTTTGTATATATTGCTTCTATATAGTCTAAGAAACATATATGCAGAGCATCCAAACAGTACAATTCGTCAATTTTTAGTTCTTCAAGTTTAAGTGAACAATGAGCCCCAATGGTTAATCCTTTATCGGTAATTATTTGTAACTTTCGACAAGTAGAACAATGAATGGATCAGGTAGACGGTTGAAATCATTGTATATATTGCTTCTATTTAATCTACGAAACATATATGCAAAGCATCCAAACAGTACAATTCGCCAATTTTTTGTTCCTCAAGTTTAAGTGAACTACGAGCCCCATTGTTAATCCTTTAACGGAAATTAATTGTAACATTCGACAAGTAGAACAATGAATGGAACAGGTAGACGGTTGAAATCATTGTATGTATTGCTTCTATATAGTCTAAGAAACATATATGCAAAGCATCCAAACAGTACAATACGCCAATTTTTTGTTCTTCAAGTTTAATTAAACTACGATCCCCATTGTTAATCCTTTAAAGGAAATTATTTGTAACTTTCGACAAGTAGAACAATGAATGGAACAAGTAGACGGTTGAAATCTTTGTATATATTGCTTCTATATAGTCTAAGAAACATATATGCAAAGCATCCAAACTGTACAATTCGCCAATTTTTTGTTCTTCAAGTTTAAGTGAACAATGAGCCCCAATGGTTAATCCTTTATCGGTAATTATTTGTAACTTTCGACAAGTAGAACAATGAATGGAACAGGTAGACGGTTGAAATCCTTGTATATATTGCTTCCATATAGTCTAAGAAACATGTACGCAAAGCATCCAAACAGTACCATTCGCCAATTTTTTGTCCTTCAAGTTTAAGTGAACAATGAGCCCCATTGTTAATCCTTTATCGGAAATTATTTGTAACTTTCGACAAGTAGAACAATGAATGGAACAGGTAGACGGTTGAAATCTTTGTATATATTGCTTCTATATAGTCTAAGAAACATATATGCAAAGCATCCAAACAGTACAATTCGCCAATTTTTTGTTCTTCAAGTTTAAGTGAACAATGAGCCCCAATGGTTAATCCTTTATCGGTAATTATTTGTAACTTTCGACAAGTAGAACAATGAATGGAACAGGTAGACGGTTGAAATCATTGTATATATTGCTTCTATATAGTCTAAGAAACATATATGCAAAGCATCCAAACAGTACAATTCGACAATTTTTTGCTCTTCAAGTTTAAGTGAACTACGAGCCCCATTGGTAATCCTTTAAAGGAAATTATTTGTAAATTTCGGCAAGTAGAACAATGAATGGAATAGGTAGACGGTTGAAATCATTGTATATATTGCTTCCATATAGTCTAAGAAACATATATGCAAAGCATCCAAACAGTACAATTCGCCAATTTTTTGTTCTTCAAGTTTAAGTGAACAATGAGTCCCAATGGTTAATCCTTTATCGGAAATTATTTGTAACATTCGGCAAGTAGAACAATGAATGGAACAGGTAGACGGTGAAATCTTTGTATATATTGCTTCTATATAGTCTAAGAAACATATATGCAGAGCATCCAAACAGTACAATTCGTCAATTTTTAGTTCTTCAAGTTTAAGTGAACAATGAGCCCCAATGGTTAATCCTTTATCGGTAATTATTTGTAACTTTCGACAAGTAGAACAATGAATGGATCAGGTAGACGGTTGAAATCATTGTATATATTGCTTCTATTTAATCTACGAAACATATATGCAAAGCATCCAAACAGTACAATTCGCCAATTTTTTGTTCCTCAAGTTTAAGTGAACTACGAGCCCCATTGTTAATCCTTTAACGGAAATTAATTGTAACATTCGACAAGTAGAACAATGAATGGAACAGGTAGACGGTTGAAATCATTGTATGTATTGCTTCTATATAGTCTAAGAAACATATATGCAAAGCATCCAAACAGTACAATACGCCAATTTTTTGTTCTTCAAGTTTAATTAAACTACGATCCCCATTGTTAATCCTTTAAAGGAAATTATTTGTAACTTTCGACAAGTAGAACAATGAATGGAACAAGTAGACGGTTGAAATCTTTGTATATATTGCTTCTATATAGTCTAAGAAACATATATGCAAAGCATCCAAACTGTACAATTCGCCAATTTTTTGTTCTTCAAGTTTAAGTGAACAATGAGCCCCAATGGTTAATCCTTTATCGGTAATTATTTGTAACTTTCGACAAGTAGAACAATGAATGGAACAGGTAGACGGTTGAAATCCTTGTATATATTGCTTCCATATAGTCTAAGAAACATGTACGCAAAGCATCCAAACAGTACCATTCGCCAATTTTTTGTCCTTCAAGTTTAAGTGAACAATGAGCCCCATTGTTAATCCTTTATCGGAAATTATTTGTAACTTTCGACAAGTAGAACAATGAATGGAACAGGTAGACGGTTGAAATCTTTGTATATATTGCTTCTATATAGTCTAAGAAACATATATGCAAAGCATCCAAACAGTACAATTCGCCAATTTTTTGTTCTTCAAGTTTAAGTGAACAATGAGCCCCAATGGTTAATCCTTTATCGGTAATTATTTGTAACTTTCGACAAGTAGAACAATGAATGGAACAGGTAGACGGTTGAAATCATTGTATATATTGCTTCTATATAGTCTAAGAAACATATATGCAAAGCATCCAAACAGTACAATTCGACAATTTTTTGCTCTTCAAGTTTAAGTGAACTACGAGCCCCATTGGTAATCCTTTAAAGGAAATTATTTGTAAATTTCGGCAAGTAGAACAATGAATGGAATAGGTAGACGGTTGAAATCATTGTATATATTGCTTCTATATAGTCTAAGAAACATATATGCAAAGCATCCAAACAGTACAATTCGCCAATTTTTTGTTCTTCAAGTTTAAGTAAACTACGATCCCCATTATTAATCCCTTAACGGAAATTATTTGTAACATTCGACAAGTAGAACAATGAATGGAACAGGTAGACGGTTGAAATCATTGTATATATTGCTTCTATATAGTCTAAGAAACATATATGCAAAGCATCCAAACAGTATAATTCGCCAATTTTTTGTTCTTCAAGTTTAAGTGAACAATGAGACCCATTGTTAATCCTTTAAAGGAAATTATTTGTAACTTTCGACAAGTAGAACAATGAATGGAACAGGTAGACGGTTGAAATCTTTGTATATATTGCTTCTATATAGTCTAAGAAACATATATGCAAAGCATCCAAACAGTACAATTCGCCAATTTTTTGTTCTTCAAGTTTAAGTGAACAATGAGCCCCAATGGTTAATCCTTTAAAGGAAATTATTTGTAAATTTCGACAAGTAGAACAATGATTGGAACACGTTGACGGTTGAAATCTTTGTATATATTGCTTCCATATAGTCTAAGAAACATGTACGCAAAGCATCCAAACAGTACCATTCGCCCATTTTTTGTTCTTCAAGTTTAAGTGAACAACGAGCCCCATTGATAATCATGAAACGGAAATTATTTGTAACTTTTTACAAGTAGAACAATGAATAGAACAAGTAGACGGTTGAAATCTTTCTATATATTGCTTCTAAATAGTCTAAGAAACATATATGCAAATCATCCAAACAGTACAATTCGCCAATTTTTTGTTCTTCAAGTTTAAGTGAACTACGAGCCCCATTGTTAATCCTTTAAAGGAAATTATTTGTAAATTTCGACAAGTAGAACAATGATTTGATCAGGTAGACGGTTGAAATCATTGTATATATTGCTTCTATATAATCTACGAAACATATATGCAAAGCATCCAAACAGTACTATTCGCCAATTTTTTGTTCTTCAAGTTTAAGAGAACTACGAGCCCCATTGTTAATCCTTTAACGGAAATTAATTGTAACTTTCTACAAGTAGAACAATGATTGGAACACGTAGACGGTTGAAATCTTTGTATATATTGCTTCCATATAGTCTAAGAAACATATATGCAAAGCATCCAAACAGTACAATTCGCCAATTTTTTGTTCTTCAAGTTTAAGTGAACAATGAGTCCCAATGGTTAATCCTTTAAAGGAAATTATTTGTAAATTTCGACAAGTAGAACAATGATTTGATCAGGTAGACGGTTGGAATCATTGTATATATTGCTTCTATATAATCTACGAAACATATATGCAAAGCATCCAAACAGTACTATTCGCCAATTTTTTGTTCTTCAAGTTTAAGAGAACTACGAGCCCCATTGTTAATCCTTTAACGGAAATTAATTGTAACTTTCTACAAGTAGAACAATGATTGGAACACGTAGACGGTTGAAATCTTTGTATATATTGCTTCCATATAGTCTAAGAAACATATATGCAAAGCATCCAAACAGTACAATTCGCCAATTTTTTGTTCTTCAAGTTTAAGTGAACAATGAGTCCCAATGGTTAATCCTTTATCGGAAATTATTTGTAACATTCGGCAAGTAGAACAATGAATGGAACAGGTAGACGGTGAAATCTTTGTATATATTGCTTCTATATAGTCTAAGAAACATATATGCAGAGCATCCAAACAGTACAATTCGTCAATTTTTAGTTCTTCAAGTTTAAGTGAACAATGAGCCCCAATGGTTAATCCTTTATCGGTAATTATTTGTAACTTTCGACAAGTAGAACAATGAATGGATCAGGTAGACGGTTGAAATCATTGTATATATTGCTTCTATTTAATCTACGAAACATATATGCAAAGCATCCAAACAGTACAATTCGCCAATTTTTTGTTCTTCAAGTTTAAGTGATCAGCGAGCCCCATTGATAATCATGAAATGGAAATTATTTGTAACTTTCTACAAGTAGAACAATGAATAGTACAGGTAGACGGGTGAAATCTTTCTACATATTGCTTCTATATAGTCTAAGAAACATATATGCAAAGCATCCAAACTGTACCTTTCGCTAATTTTTTGTTCTTCAAGTTTAAGTGAACTACGAGCCCCATTGTTAATCCTTTAACGGAAATTATTTATAAATTTCGACAAGTAGAACAATGAATGGAACAGGTAGACTGTTGAAATCATTGTATATATTGCTTCTAAATAGTCTAAGAAACATATATGCAAAGCGTCCAAAGAGTACAATTCGCCAATTATTTGTTCTTCAAGTTTTAGTGAACAACGAGCCCCATTGTTAATCCTTTAAAGGAAATTATTTGTAACTTTCGACAAGTAGAACAATGAATGGAACAGGTAGACGGTTGAAATCATTGTATATATTGCTTCTATATAATCTACGAAACATATATGCAAAGCATCCAAACAGTCCAATTCGCCAATATTTGTTCTTCAGGTTTAAGTGAACTACGAGCCCCATTGTTAATCCTTTAACGGAAATTAATTGTAACTTTCTACAAGTAGAACAATGATTGGAACACGTAGACGGTTGAAATCTTTGTATATATTGCTTCCATATAGTCTAAGAAACATATATGCAAAGCATCCAAACAGTACCATTCACCAATTTTTTGTTCTTCAAGTTTAAGTAAACTACGATCCCCATTGTTAATCATTTATCGGAAATTATTTGTAACTTTCGACAAGTAGAACAATGAATGGAACAGGTAGCCGGTTGAAATCTTTGTATATATTGCTTCTATATAGTCTAAGAAACATATATGCAAAGCATCCAAACAGTACAATTCGCCAATTTTTTGTTCTTCAAGTTTAAGTGAACTACGAGCCCCATTGTTAATCCTTTAAAGGAAATTATTTGTAACTTTCTACAAGTAGAACAATTAATGGAACAGGTAGCCGGTTGAAATCTTTGTATATATTGCTTCTATATAGTCTAAGAAACATATATGCAAAGCATCCAAACAGTACAATTCGCCAATTTTTTGTTCTTCAAGTTTAAGTGAACTACGAGCCCCATTGTTAATCCTTTAAAGGAAATTATTTGTAACTTTCTACAAGTAGAACAAGGAATGAAACAGGTAGACGGTTGAAATCTTTGTATATATTGCTTCCATATAGTCTAAGAAACATGTACGCAAAGCATCCAAACAGTACCATTCGCCAATTTTTTGTTCTTCAAGTTTAAGTGAACAATGAGCCCCATTGTTAATCCTTTAAAGGAAATTATTTGTAAATTTCGACAAGTAGAACAATGAATGGAACAGGTAGACTGTTGAAATCATTGTATATATTGCTTCTATATAGTCTAAGAAACATATATGCAAAGCATCCAAACAGTACAATTCGCCAATTTTTTGTTCTTCAAGTTTAAGTGAACAGCGAGCCCCATTGATAATCATTAAATGGAAACTATTTGTAACTTTCTACAAGTAGAACAATGAATAGTACAGGTAGACGGGTGAAATCTTTCTATATATTGCTTCTAAATAGTCTAAGAAACATCTATGCAAAGCATCAAAACAGTACAATTCGCCAATTTTTTGTTCTTCAAGTTTAAGTGAACTACGAGCCCCATTGTTAATCCTTTAAAGGAAATTATTTGTAAATTTCGACAAGTAGAACAATGATTTGATCAGGTAGACGGTTGAAATCATTGTATATATTGCTTCTATATAATCTACGAAACATATATGCAAAGCATCCAAACAGTACTATTCGCCAATTTTTTGTTCTTCAAGTTTAAGAGAACTACGAGCCCCATTGTTAATCCTTTAACGGAAATTAATTGTAACTTTCTACAAGTAGAACAATGATTGGAACACGTAGACGGTTGAAATCTTTGTATATATTGCTTCCATATAGTCTAAGAAACATATATGCAAAGCATCCAAACAGTACAATTCGCCAATTTTTTGTTCTTCAAGTTTAAGTGAACAATGAGTCCCAATGGTTAATCCTTTATCGGAAATTATTTGTAACATTCGGCAAGTAGAACAATGAATGGAACAGGTAGACGGTGAAATCTTTGTATATATTGCTTCTATATAGTCTAAGAAACATATATGCAGAGCATCCAAACAGTACAATTCGTCAATTTTTAGTTCTTCAAGTTTAAGTGAACAATGAGCCCCAATGGTTAATCCTTTATCGGTAATTATTTGTAACTTTCGACAAGTAGAACAATGAATGGATCAGGTAGACGGTTGAAATCATTGTATATATTGCTTCTATTTAATCTACGAAACATATATGCAAAGCATCCAAACAGTACAATTCGCCAATTTTTTGTTCTTCAAGTTTAAGTGATCAGCGAGCCCCATTGATAATCATGAAATGGAAATTATTTGTAACTTTCTACAAGTAGAACAATGAATAGTACAGGTAGACGGGTGAAATCTTTCTACATATTGCTTCTATATAGTCTAAGAAACATATATGCAAAGCATCCAAACTGTACCTTTCGCTAATTTTTTGTTCTTCAAGTTTAAGTGAACTACGAGCCCCATTGTTAATCCTTTAACGGAAATTATTTATAAATTTCGACAAGTAGAACAATGAATGGAACAGGTAGACTGTTGAAATCATTGTATATATTGCTTCTAAATAGTCTAAGAAACATATATGCAAAGCGTCCAAAGAGTACAATTCGCCAATTATTTGTTCTTCAAGTTTTAGTGAACAACGAGCCCCATTGTTAATCCTTTAAAGGAAATTATTTGTAACTTTCGACAAGTAGAACAATGAATGGAACAGGTAGACGGTTGAAATCATTGTATATAATGCTTCTATATAATCTACGAAACATATATGCAAAGCATCCAAACAGTCCAATTCGCCAATATTTGTTCTTCAGGTTTAAGTGAACTACGAGCCCCATTGTTAATCCTTTAACGGAAATTAATTGTAACTTTCTACAAGTAGAACAATGATTGGAACACGTAGACGGTTGAAATCTTTGTATATATTGCTTCCATATAGTCTAAGAAACATATATGCAAAGCATCCAAACAGTACCATTCACCAATTTTTTGTTCTTCAAGTTTAAGTAAACTACGATCCCCATTGTTAATCATTTATCGGAAATTATTTGTAACTTTCGACAAGTAGAACAATGAATGGAACAGGTAGCCGGTTGAAATCTTTGTATATATTGCTTCTATATAGTCTAAGAAACATATATGCAAAGCATCCAAACAGTACAATTCGCCAATTTTTTGTTCTTCAAGTTTAAGTGAACTACGAGCCCCATTGTTAATCCTTTAAAGGAAATTATTTGTAACTTTCTACAAGTAGAACAATTAATGGAACAGGTAGCCGGTTGAAATCTTTGTATATATTGCTTCTATATAGTCTAAGAAACATATATGCAAAGCATCCAAACAGTACAATTCGCCAATTTTTTGTTCTTCAAGTTTAAGTGAACTACGAGCCCCATTGTTAATCCTTTAAAGGAAATTATTTGTAACTTTCTACAAGTAGAACAAGGAATGAAACAGGTAGACGGTTGAAATCTTTGTATATATTGCTTCCATATAGTCTAAGAAACATGTACGCAAAGCATCCAAACAGTACCATTCGCCAATTTTTTGTTCTTCAAGTTTAAGTGAACAATGAGCCCCATTGTTAATCCTTTAAAGGAAATTATTTGTAAATTTCGACAAGTAGAACAATGAATGGAACAGGTAGACTGTTGAAATCATTGTATATATTGCTTCTATATAGTCTAAGAAACATATATGCAAAGCATCCAAACAGTACAATTCGCCAATTTTTTGTTCTTCAAGTTTAAGTGAACAGCGAGCCCCATTGATAATCATTAAATGGAAACTATTTGTAACTTTCTACAAGTAGAACAATGAATAGTACAGGTAGACGGGTGAAATCTTTCTATATATTGCTTCTAAATAGTCTAAGAAACATCTATGCAAAGCATCCAAACAGTACAATTCGCCAATTTTTTGTTCTTCAAGTTTAAGTGAACTACGAGCCCCATTGTTAATCCTTTAAAGGAAATTATTTGTAAATTTCGACAAGTAGAACAATGATTTGATCAGGTAGACGGTTGAAATCATTGTATATATTGCTTCTATATAATCTACGAAACATATATGCAAAGCATCCAAACAGTACTATTCGCCAATTTTTTGTTCTTCAAGTTTAAGAGAACTACGAGCCCCATTGTTAATCCTTTAACGGAAATTAATTGTAACTTTCTACAAGTAGAACAATGATTGGAACACGTAGACGGTTGAAATCTTTGTATATATTGCTTCCATATAGTCTAAGAAACATATATGCAAAGCATCCAAACAGTACAATTCGCCAATTTTTTGTTCTTCAAGTTTAAGTGAACAATGAGTCCCAATGGTTAATCCTTTATCGGAAATTATTTGTAACATTCGGCAAGTAGAACAATGAATGGAACAGGCAGACGGTGAAATCTTTGTATATATTGCTTCTATATAGTCTAAGAAACATATATGCAGAGCATCCAAACAGTACAATTCGTCAATTTTTAGTTCTTCAAGTTTAAGTGAACAATGAGCCCCAATGGTTAATCCTTTATCGGTAATTATTTGTAACTTTCGACAAGTAGAACAATGAATGGATCAGGTAGACGGTTGAAATCATTGTATATATTGCTTCTATTTAATCTACGAAACATATATGCAAAGCATCCAAACAGTACAATTCGCCAATTTTTTGTTCTTCAAGTTTAAGTGAACAGCGAGCCCCATTGATAATCATGAAATGGAAATTATTTGTAACATTCTACAAGTAGAACAATGAATAGTACAGGTAGACGGGTGAAATCTTTCTATATATTGCTTCTAAATAGTCTAAGCAACATATATGCAAAGCATCCAAACAGTACAATTCGCCAATTTTTTGATCTTCAAGTTTAAGTGAACAGTGAGCCCCATTGATAATCATGAAATGGAAATTATTTGTAACTTTCTACAAGTAGAACAATGAATAGTACAGGTAGACGGGTGAAATCTTTCTATATATTGCTTCTATATAGTCTAAGAAACATATATGCAAAGCATCCAAACAGTACAATTCGCCAATTTTTTGTTCTTCAAGTTTAAGTAAACTACGATCCCCATTATTAATCCCTTAACGGAAATTATTTGTAACATTCGACAAGTAGAACAATGAATGGAACAGGTAGACTGTTGAAATCATTGTATATATTGCTTCTAAATAGTCTAAGAAACATATATGCAAAGCGTCCAAAGAGTACAATTCGCCAATTATTTGTTCTTCAAGTTTTAGTGAACAACGAGCCCCATTGTTAATCCTTTAAAGGAAATTATTTGTAACTTTCGACAAGTAGAACAATGAATGGAACAGGTAGACGGTTGAAATCATTGTATATATTGCTTCTATATAATCTACGAAACATATATGCAAAGCATCCAAACAGTCCAATTCGCCAATTTTTTGTTCTTCAGGTTTAAGTGAACTACGAGCCCCATTGTTAATGATTTAACGGAAATTAATTGTAACTTTCTACAAGTAGAACAATGATTGGAACACGTAGACGGTTGAAATCTTTGTATATATTGCTTCCATATAGTCTAAGAAACATATATGCAAAGCATCCAAACAGTACCATTCACCAATTTTTTGTTCTTCAAGTTTAAGTAAACTACGATCCCCATTGTTAATCATTTATCGGAAATTATTTGTAACTTTCGACAAGTAGAACAATGAATGGAACAGGTAGCCGGTTGAAATCTTTGTATATATTGCTTCTATATAGTCTAAGAAACATATATGCAAAGCATCCAAACAGTACAATTCGCCAATTTTTTGTTCTTCAAGTTTAAGTGAACTACGAGCCCCATTGTTAATCCTTTAAAGGAAATTATTTGTAACTTTCTACAAGTAGAACAATGAATGAAACAGGTAGACGGTTGAAATCTTTGTATATATTGCGTCTATATAGTCTAAGAAACATATATGCAAAGCATCCAAACAGTACCATTCGCCAATTTTTTGTTCTTCAAGTTTAAGTGAACAGCGAGCCCCATTGTTAATCCTTTAAAGGAAATTAATTGTAACTTTCTACAAGTAGAACAATGAATGGAACAGGTAGACGGTTGAAATCTTTGTATATATTGCGTCTATACAGTCTAAGAAACATATATGCAAATCATCCAATCAGTACCATTCGCCAATTTTTTGTTCTTCAAGTTTAAGTGAACAATGAGCCCCAATGGTTAATCCTTTATCGGTAATTATTTGTAACTTTCGACAAGTAGAACAATGAATGGAACAGGTAGACGGTTGAAATCCTTGTATATATTGCTTCCATATAGTCTAAGAAACATGTACGCAAAGCATCCAAACAGTACCATTCGCCAATTTTTTGTCCTTCAAGTTTAAGTGAACAATGAGCCCCATTGTTAATCCTTTATCGGAAATTATTTGTAACTTTCGACAAGTAGAACAATGAATGGAACAGGTAGACGGTTGAAATCTTTGTATATATTGCTTCTATATAGTCTAAGAAACATATATGCAAAGCATCCAAACAGTACAATTCGCCAATTTTTTGTTCTTCAAGTTTAAGTGAACAATGAGCCCCAATGGTTAATCCTTTATCGGTAATTATTTGTAACTTTCGACAAGTAGAACAATGAATGGAACAGGTAGACGGTTGAAATCATTGTATATATTGCTTCTATATAGTCTAAGAAACATATATGCAAAGCATCCAAACAGTAGAATTCGCCAATTTTTTGTTCTTCAAGTTTAAGTGAACAATGAGCCCCATTGTTAATCCTTTAAAGGAAATTATTTGTAACTTTCGACAAGTAGAACAATGAATGGAACATGTAGACGGTTGAAATCTGTGCATATATTGCTTCTATATAGTCTAAGATACATATATGCAAAGCATCCAAACAGTACAATTCGCCAATTTTTTGTTCTTCAAGTTTAAGTGAACAATGAGCCCCAATGGTTAATCCTTTAAAGGAAATTATTTGTAAATTTCGACAAGTAGAACAATGATTGGAACACGTAGACGGTTGAAATCTTTGTATATGTTGCTTCTATATAGTCTAAGAAACCTATATGCAAAGCATCTAAACAGTAACAATCGCCAATTTTTTGATCTTCAAGTTTAAGTGAACAGCGGGCCCCATTGATAATCATGAAACGGAAATTATTTGTAACTTTCTACAAGTAGAACAATGAATAGAACAGGTAGACGGTTGAAATATTTGTATATGTTGCTTCTATATAGTCTAACAAACCAATATGCAAAGCATCTAAACAGTAACAATCGCCAATTTTTTGATCTTCAGGTTTAAGTGAACAGCGAGCCCCATTGATAATCATGAAATGGAAATTATTTGTAACATTCTACAAGTAGAACAATGAATAGTACAGGTAGACGGGTGAAATCTTTCTATATATTGCTTCTAAATAGTCTAAGAAACATATATGCAAAGCATCCAAACAGTACAATTCGCCAATTTTTTGATCTTCAAGTTTAAGTGAACAGTGAGCCCCATTGATAATCATGAAATGGAAATTATTTGTAACTTTCTACAAGTAGAACAATGAATAGTACAGGTAGACGGGTGAAATCTTTCTATATATTGCTTCTAAATAGTCTAAGAAACATATATGCAAAGCATCCAAACAGTACAATTCGCCAATTATTTGATCTTCAAGTTTAAGTGAACTACGAGCCCCATTGTTAATACTTTAACGGAAATTAATTGTAACTTTCTACAAGTAGAACAATGAATGGAACAGGTAGACGGTTGAAATCTTTGTATATGTTGCTTCTATATAGTCTAAGAAACCTATATGCAAAGCATCTAAACAGTAACAATCGCCAATTTTTTGATCTTCAAGTTTAAGTGAACAGCGGGCCCCATTGATAATCATGAAACGGAAATTATTTGTAACTTTCTACAAGTAGAACAATGAATAGAACAGGTAGACGGTTGAAATATTTGTATTTGTTGCTTCTATATAGTCTAACAAACCAATATGCAAAGCATCTAAACAGTAACAATCGCCAATTTTTTGATCTTCAGGTTTAAGTGAACAGCGAGCCCCATTGATAATCATGAAATGGAAATTATTTGTAACATTCTACAAGTAGAACAATGAATAGTACAGGTAGACGGGTGAAATCTTTCTATATATTGCTTCTAAATAGTCTAAGAAACATATATGCAAAGCATCCAAACAGTACAATTCGCCAATTTTTTGATCTTCAAGTTTAAGTGAACAGTGAGCCCCATTGATAATCATGAAATGGAAATTATTTGTAACTTTCTACAAGTAGAACAATGAATAGTACAGGTAGACGGGTGAAATCTTTCTATATATTGCTTCTAAATAGTCTAAGAAACATATATGCAAAGCATCCAAACAGTACAATTCGCCAATTATTTGATCTTCAAGTTTAAGTGAACTACGAGCCCCATTGTTAATACTTTAACGGAAATTAACTGTAACTTTCTACAAGTAGAACAATGAATGGAACAGGTAGACGGTTGAAATCTTTGTATATGTTGCTTCTATATAGTCTAAGAAACCTATATGCAAAGCATCTAAACAGTAACAATCGCCAATTTTTTGATCTTCAAGTTTAAGTGAACAGCGGGCCCCATTGATAATCATGAAATGGAAATTATTTGTAACTTTCTACAAGTAGAACAATGAATAGTACAGGTAGACGGGTGAAATCTTTCTATATATTGCTTCTAAATAGTCTAAGAAACATATATGCAAATCATCCAATCAGTACCATTCGCCAATTTTTTGTTCTTCAAGTTTAAGTGAACTACGAGCCCCATTGTTAATCCTTTAAAGGAAATTATTTGTTAATTTCGACAAGTAGAACAATGAATGGATCATGTAGACGGTTGAAATCATTGTATATATTGCTTCTATATAGTCTACGAAACATATATGCAAAGCATCCAAACAGTACAATTCGCCAATTTTTTGTTCCTCAAGTTTAAGTGAACTACGAGCCCCATTGTTAATCCTTTAACGGAAATTAATTGTAACATTCGACAAGTAGAACAATGAATGGAACAGGTAGACGGTTGAAATCATTGTATGTATTGCTTCTATATAGTCTAAGAAACATATATGCAAAGCATCCAAACAGTACAATTCGCCAATTTTTTGTTCTTCAAGTTTAATTAAACTCCGATCCCCATTGTTAATCCTTTAAAGGAAATTATTTGTAACTTTCGACAAGTAGAACAATGAATGGAACAAGTAGACGGTTGAAATCTTTGTATATATTGCTTCTATATAGTCTAAGAAACATATATGCAAAGCATCCAAACTGTACAATTCGCCAATTTTTTGTTCTTCAAGTTTAAGTGAACAATGAGCCCCAATGGTTAATCCTTTATCGGTAATTATTTGTAACTTTCGACAAGTAGAACAATGAATGGAACAGGTAGACGGTTGAAATCCTTGTATATATTGCTTCCATATAGTCTAAGAAACATGTACGCAAAGCATCCAAACAGTACCATTCGCCAATTTTTTGTCCTTCAAGTTTAAGTGAACAATGAGCCCCATTGTTAATCCTTTATCGGAAATTATTTGTAACTTTCGACAAGTAGAACAATGAATGGAACAGGTAGACGGTTGAAATCTTTGTATATATTGCTTCTATATAGTCTAAGAAACATATATGCAAAGCGTCCAAACAGTACAATTCGCCAATATTTTGTTCTTCAAGTTTAAGTGAACAATGAGCCCCAATGGTTAATCCTTTATCGGAAATTACTTGTAATTTTCGACAAGTAGAACAATGAATGGAACAGGTAGACGGTTGAAATATTTGTATATATTGCTTCTATATAGTCAACGAAACATATATGCAAAGCATCCAAACAGTACCATTGGCCAATTTTTTGTTCTTCAAGTTTAAGTGAACAGCAAGCCCCTTTGATAATCATGAAATGGAAATTATTTGTAACTTTCTACAAGTAGAACAATGAATAGTACAGGTAGACGGGTGAAATTTTACTATATATTGCTTCTAAATAGTCTAAGAAACATATATGCAAAGCATCCAAACAGTACAATTCGCCAATTTTTTGTTCTTCAAGCTTAAGTGAACAACGAGCCCCATTGTTAATCCTTTAAAGGAAGTTATTTGTAAATTTCGACAAGGAGAACAATGAATGGAACAGGTAGACGGTTGAAATCTTTGTATATATTGCTTCTATATAATCTAAGAAACATATATGCAAAGCATCCAAACAGTACAATTCGCCAATTTTTTGTTCTTCAAGTTTAAGTGAACTACGATCCCCATTGTTAATCCTTTAACGGAAATTAATTGTAACTTTCTACAAGTAGAACAATGAATGGAACAGGTAGACGGTTGAAATCTTTGTATATATTGCGTCTATATAGTCTAAGAAACATATATGCAAAGCATCCAAAAAGTACCATTCGCCAATTTTTTGTTCTTCAAGTTTAAGTGAACACGAGCCCCATTGTTAATCCTTTAAAGGAAATTAATTGTAACTTTCTACAAGTAGAACAATGAATGGAACAGGTAGGCGGTTGAAATCTTTGTATATATTGCGTCTATACAGTCTAAGAAACATATATGCAAATCATCCAATCAGTACCATTCGCCAATTTTTTGTTCTTCAAGTTTAAGTGAACACGAGCCCCATTGTTAATCCTTTAAAGGAAATTATTTGTAAATTTCGACAAGTAGAACAATGAATAGTACAGGTAGACGGGTGAAATCTTTCTATATATTGCTTCTATATAGTCTAAGAAACATATATGCAAAGCATCCAAACTGTACCTTTCGCTAATTTTTTGTTCTTCAAGTTTAAGTGAACTACGAGCCCCATTGTTAATCCTTTAACGGAAATTATTTATAAATTTCGACAAGTAGAACAATGAATGGAACAGGTAGACTGTTGAAATCATTGTATATATTGCTTCTAAATAGTCTAAGAAACATATATGCAAAGCGTCCAAAGAGTACAATTCGCCAATTATTTGTTCTTCAAGTTTTAGTGAACAACGAGCCCCATTGTTAATCCTTTAAAGGAAATTATTTGTAACTTTCGACAAGTAGAACAATGAATGGAACAGGTAGACGGTTGAAATCATTGTATATATTGCTTCTATATAATCTACGAAACATATATGCAAAGCATCCAAACAGTCCAATTCGCCAATTTTTTGTTCTTCAGGTTTAAGTGAACTACGAGCCCCATTGTTAATGATTTAACGGAAATTAATTGTAACTTTCTACAAGTAGAACAATGATTGGAACACGTAGACGGTTGAAATCTTTGTATATATTGCTTCCATATAGTCTAAGAAACATATATGCAAAGCATCCAAACAGTACCATTCACCAATTTTTTGTTCTTCAAGTTTAAGTAAACTACGATCCCCATTGTTAATCATTTATCGGAAATTATTTGTAACTTTCGACAAGTAGAACAATGAATGGAACAGGTAGCCGGTTGAAATCTTTGTATATATTGCTTCTATATAGTCTAAGAAACATATATGCAAAGCATCCAAACAGTACAATTCGCCAATTTTTTGTTCTTCAAGTTTAAGTGAACTACGAGCCCCATTGTTAATCCTTTAAAGGAAATTATTTGTAACTTTCTACAAGTAGAACAATGAATGAAACAGGTAGACGGTTGAAATCTTTGTATATATTGCGTCTATATAGTCTAAGAAACATATATGCAAAGCATCCAAAAAGTACCATTCGCCAATTTTTTGTTCTTCAAGTTTAAGTGAACAGCGAGCCCCATTGTTAATCCTTTAAAGGAAATTAATTGTAACTTTCTACAAGTAGAACAATGAATGGAAAAGGTAGACGGTTGAAATCTTTGTATATATTGCGTCTATACAGTCTAAGAAACATATATGCAAATCATCCAATCAGTACCATTCGCCAATTTTTTGTTCTTCAAGTTTAAGTGAACACGAGCCCCATTGTTAATCCTTTAAAGGAAATTATTTGTAAATTTCGACAAGTAGAACATTGAATGGAACAGGTAGACGGTTGAAATCTTTGTATATATTGCTTCTATATAATCTAAGAAACATATATGCAAAGCATCCAAACAGTACCATTCGCCAATTTTTTGTTCTTCAAGTTTAAGTGAACAACGAGCCCCATTGATAATCATGAAACGGAAATTATTTGTAACTTTCTACAAGTAGAACAATGAATAGAACAGGTAGACGGTTGAAATATTTGTATATGTTGCTTCTATATAGTCTAACAAACCAATATGCAAAGCATCTAAACAGTAACAATCGCCAATTTTTTGATCTTCAGGTTTAAGTGAACAGCGAGCCCCATTGATAATCATGAAATGGAAATTATTTGTAACATTCTACAAGTAGAACAATGAATAGTACAGGTAGACGGGTGAAATCTTTCTATATATTGCTTCTAAATAGTCTAAGAAACATATATGCAAAGCATCCAAACAGTACAATTCGCCAATTTTTTGATCTTCAAGTTTAAGTGAACAGTGAGCCCCATTGATAATCATGAAACGGAAATTATTTGTAACTTTCTACAAGTAGAACAATGAATAGAACAGGTAGACGGTTGAAATATTTGTATATGTTGCTTCTATATAGTCTAACAAACCAATATGCAAAGCATCTAAACAGTAACAATCGTCAATTTTTTGATCTTCAGGTTTAAGTGAACAGCGAGCCCCATTGATAATCATGAAATGGAAATTATTTGTAACATTCTACAAGTAGAACAATGAATAGTACAGGTAGACGGGTGAAATCTTTCTATATATTGCTTCTAAATAGTCTAAGAAACATATATGCAAAGCATCCAAACAGTACAATTCGCCAATTTTTTGATCTTCAAGTTTAAGTGAACTACGAGCCCCATTGTTAATACTTTAACGGAAATTAATTGTAACTTTCTACAAGTAGAACAATGAATGGAACAGGTAGACGGTTGAAATCTTTGTATATGTTGCTTCTATATAGTCTAAGAAACCTATATGCAAAGCATCTAAACAGTAACAATCGCCAATTTTTTGATCTTCAAGTTTAAGTGAACAGCGGGCCCCATTGATAATCATGAAACGGAAATTATTTGTAACTTTCTACAAGTAGAACAATGAATAGAACAGGTAGACGGTTGAAATATTTGTATATGTTGCTTCTATATAGTCTAACAAACCAATATGCAAAGCATCTAAACAGTAACAATCGTCAATTTTTTGATCTTCAGGTTTAAGTGAACAGCGAGCCCCATTGATAATCATGAAATGGAAATTATTTGTAACATTCTACAAGTAGAACAATGAATAGTACAGGTAGACGGGTGAAATCTTTCTATATATTGCTTCTAAATAGTCTAAGAAACATATATGCAAAGCATCCAAACAGTACAATTCGCCAATTTTTTGATCTTCAAGTTTAAGTGAACAGTGAGCCCCATTGATAATCATGAAATGGAAATTATTTGTAACTTTCTACAAGTAGAACAATGAATAGTACAGGTAGACGGGTGAAATCTTTCTATATATTGCTTCTAAATAGTCTAAGAAACATATATGCAAAGCATCCAAACAGTACAATTCGCCAATTATTTGATCTTGAAGTTTAAGTGAACTACGAGCCCCATTGTTAATACTTTAACGGAAATTAATTGTAACTTTCTACAAGTAGAACAATGAATGGAACAGGTAGACGGTTGTAATCTTTGTATATGTTGCTTCTATATAGTCTAAGAAACCTATATGCAAAGCATCTAAACAGTAACAATCGCCAATTTTTTGATCTTCAAGTTTAAGTGAACAGCGGGCCCCATTGATAATCATGAAATGGAAATTATTTGTAACTTTCTACAAGTAGAACAATGAATAGTACAGGTAGACGGGTGAAATCTTTCTATATATTGCTTCTAAATAGTCTAAGAAACATATATGCAAATCATCCAATCAGTACCATTCGCCAATTTTTTGTTCTTCAAGTTTAAGTGAACTACGAGCCCCATTGTTAATCCTTTAAAGGAAATTATTTGTTAATTTCGACAAGTAGAACAATGAATGGATCATGTAGACGGTTGAAATCATTGTATATATTGCTTCTATATAGTCTACGAAACATATATGCAAAGCATCCAAACAGTACAATTCGCCAATTTTTTGTTCCTCAAGTTTAAGTGAACTACGAGCCCCATTGTTAATCCTTTAACGGAAATTAATTGTAACATTCGACAAGTAGAACAATGAATGGAACAGGTAGACGGTTGAAATCATTGTATGTATTGCTTCTATATAGTCTAAGAAACATATATGCAAAGCATCCAAACAGTACAATTCGCCAATTTTTTGTTCTTCAAGTTTAATTAAACTACGATCCCCATTGTTAATCCTTTAAAGGAAATTATTTGTAACTTTCGACAAGTAGAACAATGAATGGAACAAGTAGACGGTTGAAATCTTTGTATATATTGCTTCTATATAGTCTAAGAAACATATATGCAAAGCATCCAAACTGTACAATTCGCCAATTTTTTGTTCTTCAAGTTTAAGTGAACAATGAGCCCCAATGGTTAATCCTTTATCGGTAATTATTTGTAACTTTCGACAAGTAGAACAATGAATGGAACAGGTAGACGGTTGAAATCCTTGTATATATTGCTTCCATATAGTCTAAGAAACATGTACGCAAAGCATCCAAACAGTACCATTCGCCAATTTTTTGTCCTTCAAGTTTAAGTGAACAATGAGCCCCATTGTTAATCCTTTATCGGAAATTATTTGTAACTTTCGACAAGTAGAACAATGAATGGAACAGGTAGACGGTTGAAATCTTTGTATATATTGCTTCTATATAGTCTAAGAAACATATATGCAAAGCATCCAAACAGTACAATTCGCCAATTTTTTGTTCTTCAAGTTTAAGTGAACAATGAGCCCCAATGGTTAATCCTTTATCGGTAATTATTTGTAACTTTCGACAAGTAGAACAATGAATGGAACAGGTAGACGGTTGAAATCATTGTATATATTGCTTCTATATAGTCTAAGAAACATATATGCAAAGCATCCAAACAGTAGAATTCGCCAATTTTTTGTTCTTCAAGTTTAAGTGAACAATGAGCCCCATTGTTAATCCTTTAAAGGAAATTATTTGTAACTTTCGACAAGTAGAACAATGAATGGAACATGTAGACGGTTGAAATCTGTGCATATATTGCTTCTATATAGTCTAAGATACATATATGCAAAGCATCCAAACAGTACAATTCGCCAATTTTTTGTTCTTCAAGTTTAAGTGAACAATGAGCCCCAATGGTTAATCCTTTAAAGGAAATTATTTGTAAATTTCGACAAGTAGAACAATGATTGGAACACGTAGACGGTTGAAATCTTTGTATATGTTGCTTCTATATAGTCTAAGAAACCTATATGCAAAGCATCTAAACAGTAACAATCGCCAATTTTTTGATCTTCAAGTTTAAGTGAACAGCGGGCCCCATTGATAATCATGAAACGGAAATTATTTGTAACTTTCTACAAGTAGAACAATGAATAGAACAGGTAGACGGTTGAAATATTTGTATATGTTGCTTCTATATAGTCTAACAAACCAATATGCAAAGCATCTAAACAGTAACAATCGCCAATTTTTTGATCTTCAGGTTTAAGTGAACAGCGAGCCCCATTGATAATCATGAAATGGAAATTATTTGTAACATTCTACAAGTAGAACAATGAATAGTACAGGTAGACGGGTGAAATCTTTCTATATATTGCTTCTAAATAGTCTAAGAAACATATATGCAAAGCATCCAAACAGTACAATTCGCCAATTTTTTGATCTTCAAGTTTAAGTGAACAGTGAGCCCCATTGATAATCATGAAATGGAAATTATTTGTAACTTTCTACAAGTAGAACAATGAATAGTACAGGTAGACGGGTGAAATCTTTCTATATATTGCTTCTAAATAGTCTAAGAAACATATATGCAAAGCATCCAAACAGTACAATTCGCCAATTATTTGATCTTGAAGTTTAAGTGAACTACGAGCCCCATTGTTAATACTTTAACGGAAATTAATTGTAACTTTCTACAAGTAGAACAATGAATGGAACAGGTAGACGGTTGAAATCTTTGTATATGTTGCTTCTATATAGTCTAAGAAACCTATATGCAAAGCATCTAAACAGTAACAATCGCCAATTTTTTGATCTTCAAGTTTAAGTGAACAGCGGGCCCCATTGATAATCATGAAACGGAAATTATTTGTAACTTTCTACAAGTAGAACAATGAATAGAACAGGTAGACGGTTGAAATATTTGTATATGTTGCTTCTATATAGTCTAACAAACCAATATGCAAAGCATCTAAACAGTAACAATCGCCAATTTTTTGATCTTCAGGTTTAAGTGAACAGCGAGCCCCATTGATAATCATGAAATGGAAATTATTTGTAACATTCTACAAGTAGAACAATGAATAGTACAGGTAGACGGGTGAAATCTTTCTATATATTGCTTCTAAATAGTCTAAGAAACATATATGCAAAGCATCCAAACAGTACAATTCGCCAATTTTTTGATCTTCAAGTTTAAGTGAACAGTGAGCCCCATTGATAATCATGAAATGGAAATTATTTGTAACTTTCTACAAGTAGAACAATGAATAGTACAGGTAGACGGGTGAAATCTTTCTATATATTGCTTCTAAATAGTCTAAGAAACATATATGCAAAGCATCCAAACAGTACAATTCGCCAATTATTTGATCTTGAAGTTTAAGTGAACTACGAGCCCCATTGTTAATACTTTAACGGAAATTAATTGTAACTTTCTACAAGTAGAACAATGAATGGAACAGGTAGACGGTTGAAATCTTTGTATATGTTGCTTCTATATAGTCTAAGAAACCTATATGCAAAGCATCTAAACAGTAACAATCGCCAATTTTTTGATCTTCAAGTTTAAGTGAACAGCGGGCCCCATTGATAATCATGAAATGGAAATTATTTGTAACTTTCTACAAGTAGAACAATGAATAGTACAGGTAGACGGGTGAAATCTTTCTATATATTGCTTCTAAATAGTCTAAGAAACATATATGCAAATCATCCAATCAGTACCATTCGCCAATTTTTTGTTCTTCAAGTTTAAGTGAACTACGAGCCCCATTGTTAATCCTTTAAAGGAAATTATTTGTTAATTTCGACAAGTAGAACAATGAATGGATCATGTAGACGGTTGAAATCATTGTATATATTGCTTCTATATAGTCTACGAAACATATATGCAAAGCATCCAAACAGTACAATTCGCCAATTTTTTGTTCCTCAAGTTTAAGTGAACTACGAGCCCCATTGTTAATCCTTTAACGGAAATTAATTGTAACATTCGACAAGTAGAACAATGAATGGAACAGGTAGACGGTTGAAATCATTGTATGTATTGCTTCTATATAGTCTAAGAAACATATATGCAAAGCATCCAAACAGTACAATTCGCCAATTTTTTGTTCTTCAAGTTTAATTAAACTACGATCCCCATTGTTAATCCTTTAAAGGAAATTATTTGTAACTTTCGACAAGTAGAACAATGAATGGAACAAGTAGACGGTTGAAATCTTTGTATATATTGCTTCTATATAGTCTAAGAAACATATATGCAAAGCATCCAAACTGTACAATTCGCCAATTTTTTGTTCTTCAAGTTTAAGTGAACAATGAGCCCCAATGGTTAATCCTTTATCGGTAATTATTTGTAACTTTCGACAAGTAGAACAATGAATGGAACAGGTAGACGGTTGAAATCCTTGTATATATTGCTTCCATATAGTCTAAGAAACATGTACGCAAAGCATCCAAACAGTACAATTCGCCAATTTTTTGTCCTTCAAGTTTAAGTGAACAATGAGCCCCATTGTTAATCCTTTATCGGAAATTATTTGTAACTTTCGACAAGTAGAACAATGAATGGAACAGGTAGACGGTTGAAATCTTTGTATATATTGCTTCTATATAGTCTAAGAAACATATATGCAAAGCATCCAAACAGTACAATTCGCCAATTTTTTGTTCTTCAAGTTTAAGTGAACAATGAGCCCCAATGGTTAATCCTTTATCGGTAATTATTTGTAACTTTCGACAAGTAGAACAATGAATGGAACAGGTAGACGGTTGAAATCATTGTATATATTGCTTCTATATAGTCTAAGAAACATATATGCAAAGCATCCAAACAGTAGAATTCGCCAATTTTTTGTTCTTCAAGTTTAAGTGAACAATGAGCCCCATTGTTAATCCTTTAAAGGAAATTATTTGTAACTTTCGACAAGTAGAACAATGAATGGAACATGTAGACGGTTGAAATCTGTGCATATATTGCTTCTATATAGTCTAAGATACATATATGCAAAGCATCCAAACAGTACAATTCGCCAATTTTTTGTTCTTCAAGTTTAAGTGAACAATGAGCCCCAATGGTTAATCCTTTAAAGGAAATTATTTGTAAATTTCGACAAGTAGAACAATGATTGGAACACGTAGACGGTTGAAATATTTGTATATATTGCTTCCATATAGTCTAAGAAACATGTACGCAAAGCATCCAAACAGTACCATTCGCCAATTTTTTGTTCTTCAAGTTTAAGTGAACAATGAGCCCCATTGTTAATCCTTTAAAGGAAATTATTTGTAAATTTCGACAAGTAGAACAATGAATGGAACAGGTAGACTGTTGAAATCATTGTATATATTGCTTCTATATAGTCTAAGAAACATATATGCAAAGCATCCAAACAGTACAATTCGCCAATTTTTTGTTCTTCAAGTTTAAGTGAACAGCGAGCCCCATTGATAATCATTAAATGGAAACTATTTGTAACTTTCTACAAGTAGAACAATGAATAGTACAGGTAGACGGGTGAAATCTTTCTATATATTGCTTCTAAATAGTCTAAGAAACATCTATGCAAAGCATCCAAACAGTACAATTCGCCAATTTTTTGTTCTTCAAGTTTAAGTAAAATACGATCCCCATTGTTAATCCCTTAACGGAAATTATTTGTAACTTTCGACAAGTAGAACAATGAATGGAACAGGTAGATGGTTGAAATCATTGTATATATTGCTTCTATATAGTCTAAGAAACATATATGCAAAGCATCCAAACAGTACAATTCGACAATTTTTTGCTCTTCAAGTTTAAGTGAACTACGAGCCCCATTGGTAATCCTTTAAAGGAAATTATTTGTAAATTTCGGCAAGTAGAACAATGAATGGAATAGGTAGACGGTTGAAATCATTGTATATATTGCTTCTATATAGTCTAAGAAACATATATGCAAAGCATCCAAACAGTACAATTCGCCAATTTTTTGTTCTTCAAGTTTAAGTAAACTACGATCCCCATTATTAATCCCTTAACGGAAATTATTTGTAACATTCGACAAGTAGAACAATGAATGGAACAGGTAGACGGGTGAAATCATTGTATATATTGCTTCTATATAGTCTAAGAAACATATATGCAAAGCATCCAAACAGTATAATTCGCCAATTTTTTGTTCTTCAAGTTTAAGTGAACAATGAGACCCATTGTTAATCCTTTAAAGGAAATTATTTGTAACTTTCGACAAGTAGAACAATGAATGGAACAGGTAGACGGTTGAAATCTTTGTATATATTGCTTCTATATAGTCTAAGAAACATATATGCAAAGCATCCAAACAGTATAATTCGCCAATTTTTTGTTCTTCAAGTTTAAGTGAACAATGAGCCCCAATGGTTAATCCTTTATCGGTAATTATTTGTAACTTTCGACAAGTAGAACAATGAATGGAACAGGTAGACGGTTGAAATCATTGTATATATTGCTTCTATATAGTCTAAGAAACATATATGCAAAGCAACCAAACAGTAGAATTCGCCAATTTTTTGTTCTTCAAGTTTAAGTGAACAATGAGCCCCATTGTTAATCCTTTAAAGGAAATTATTTGTAACTTTCGACAAGTAGAACAATGAATGGAACATGTAGACGGTTGAAATCTGTGCATATATTGCTTCTATATAGTCTAAGATACATATATGCAAAGCATCCAAACAGTACAATTCGCCAATTTTTTGTTCTTCAAGTTTAAGTGAACAATGAGCCCCAATTGTTAATCCTTTAAAGGAAATTATTTATAAATTTCGACAAGTAGAACAATGATTGGAACACGTAGACGGTTGAAATCTTTGTATATATTGCTTCCATATAGTCTAAGAAACATGTACGCAAAGCATCCAAACAGTACCATTCGCCAATTTTTTGTTCTTCAAGTTTAAGTGAACAATGAGCCCCATTGTTAATCCTTTAAAGGAAATTATTTGTAAATTTCGACAAGTAGAACAATGATTGGAACACGTAGACGGTTGAAATCTTTGTATATGTTGCTTCTATATAGTCTAAGAAACCTATATGCAAAGCATCTAAACAGTAACAATCGCCAATTTTTTGATCTTCAAGTTTAAGTGAACAGCGGGCCCCATTGATAATCATGAAACGGAAATTATTTGTAACTTTCTACAAGTAGAACAATGAATAGAACAGGTAGACGGTTGAAATATTTGTATATGTTGCTTCTATATAGTCTAACAAACCAATATGCAAAGCATCTAAACAGTAACAATCGCCAATTTTTTGATCTTCAGGTTTAAGTGAACAGCGAGCCCCATTGATAATCATGAAATGGAAATTATTTGTAACATTCTACAAGTAGAACAATGAATAGTACAGGTAGACGGGTGAAATCTTTCTATATATTGCTTCTAAATAGTCTAAGAAACATATATGCAAAGCATCCAAACAGTACAATTCGCCAATTTTTTGATCTTCAAGTTTAAGTGAACAGTGAGCCCCATTGATAATCATGAAATGGAAATTATTTGTAACTTTCTACAAGTAGAACAATGAATAGTACAGGTAGACGGGTGAAATCTTTCTATATATTGCTTCTAAATAGTCTAAGAAACATATATGCAAAGCATCCAAACAGTACAATTCGCCAATTATTTGATCTTGAAGTTTAAGTGAACTACGAGCCCCATTGTTAATACTTTAACGGAAATTAATTGTAACTTTCTACAAGTAGAACAATGAATGGAACAGGTAGACGGTTGAAATCTTTGTATATGTTGCTTCTATATAGTCTAAGAAACCTATATGCAAAGCATCTAAACAGTAACAATCGCCAATTTTTTGATCTTCAAGTTTAAGTGAACAGCGGGCCCCATTGATAATCATGAAATGGAAATTATTTGTAACTTTCTACAAGTAGAACAATGAATAGTACAGGTAGACGGGTGAAATCTTTCTATATATTGCTTCTAAATAGTCTAAGAAACATATATGCAAATCATCCAATCAGTACCATTCGCCAATTTTTTGTTCTTCAAGTTTAAGTGAACTACGAGCCCCATTGTTAATCCTTTAAAGGAAATTATTTGTTAATTTCGACAAGTAGAACAATGAATGGATCATGTAGACGGTTGAAATCATTGTATATATTGCTTCTATATAGTCTACGAAACATATATGCAAAGCATCCAAACAGTACAATTCGCCAATTTTTTGTTCCTCAAGTTTAAGTGAACTACGAGCCCCATTGTTAATCCTTTAACGGAAATTAATTGTAACATTCGACAAGTAGAACAATGAATGGAACAGGTAGACGGTTGAAATCATTGTATGTATTGCTTCTATATAGTCTAAGAAACATATATGCAAAGCATCCAAACAGTACAATTCGCCAATTTTTTGTTCTTCAAGTTTAATTAAACTACGATCCCCATTGTTAATCCTTTAAAGGAAATTATTTGTAACTTTCGACAAGTAGAACAATGAATGGAACAAGTAGACGGTTGAAATCTTTGTATATATTGCTTCTATATAGTCTAAGAAACATATATGCAAAGCATCCAAACTGTACAATTCGCCAATTTTTTGTTCTTCAAGTTTAAGTGAACAATGAGCCCCAATGGTTAATCCTTTATCGGTAATTATTTGTAACTTTCGACAAGTAGAACAATGAATGGAACAGGTAGACGGTTGAAATCCTTGTATATATTGCTTCCATATAGTCTAAGAAACATGTACGCAAAGCATCCAAACAGTACCATTCGCCAATTTTTTGTCCTTCAAGTTTAAGTGAACAATGAGCCCCATTGTTAATCCTTTATCGGAAATTATTTGTAACTTTCGACAAGTAGAACAATGAATGGAACAGGTAGACGGTTGAAATCTTTGTATATATTGCTTCTATATAGTCTAAGAAACATATATGCAAAGCATCCAAACAGTACAATTCGCCAATTTTTTGTTCTTCAAGTTTAAGTGAACAATGAGCCCCAATGGTTAATCCTTTATCGGTAATTATTTGTAACTTTCGACAAGTAGAACAATGAATGGAACAGGTAGACGGTTGAAATCATTGTATATATTGCTTCTATATAGTCTAAGAAACATATATGCAAAGCATCCAAACAGTAGAATTCGCCAATTTTTTGTTCTTCAAGTTTAAGTGAACAATGAGCCCCATTGTTAATCCTTTAAAGGAAATTATTTGTAACTTTCGACAAGTAGAACAATGAATGGAACATGTAGACGGTTGAAATCTGTGCATATATTGCTTCTATATAGTCTAAGATACATATATGCAAAGCATCCAAACAGTACAATTCGCCAATTTTTTGTTCTTCAAGTTTAAGTGAACAATGAGCCCCAATGGTTAATCCTTTAAAGGAAATTATTTGTAAATTTCGACAAGTAGAACAATGATTGGAACACGTAGACGGTTGAAATATTTGTATATATTGCTTCCATATAGTCTAAGAAACATGTACGCAAAGCATCCAAACAGTACCATTCGCCAATTTTTTGTTCTTCAAGTTTAAGTGAACAATGAGCCCCATTGTTAATCCTTTAAAGGAAATTATTTGTAAATTTCGACAAGTAGAACAATGAATGGAACAGGTAGACTGTTGAAATCATTGTATATATTGCTTCTATATAGTCTAAGAAACATATATGCAAAGCATCCAAACAGTACAATTCGCCAATTTTTTGTTCTTCAAGTTTAAGTGAACAGCGAGCCCCATTGATAATCATTAAATGGAAACTATTTGTAACTTTCTACAAGTAGAACAATGAATAGTACAGGTAGACGGGTGAAATCTTTCTATATATTGCTTCTAAATAGTCTAAGAAACATCTATGCAAAGCATCCAAACAGTACAATTCGCCAATTTTTTGTTCTTCAAGTTTAAGTAAAATACGATCCCCATTGTTAATCCCTTAACGGAAATTATTTGTAACTTTCGACAAGTAGAACAATGAATGGAACAGGTAGATGGTTGAAATCATTGTATATATTGCTTCTATATAGTCTAAGAAACATATATGCAAAGCATCCAAACAGTACAATTCGACAATTTTTTGCTCTTCAAGTTTAAGTGAACTACGAGCCCCATTGGTAATCCTTTAAAGGAAATTATTTGTAAATTTCGGCAAGTAGAACAATGAATGGAATAGGTAGACGGTTGAAATCATTGTATATATTGCTTCTATATAGTCTAAGAAACATATATGCAAAGCATCCAAACAGTACAATTCGCCAATTTTTTGTTCTTCAAGTTTAAGTAAACTACGATCCCCATTATTAATCCCTTAACGGAAATTATTTGTAACATTCGACAAGTAGAACAATGAATGGAACAGGTAGACGGGTGAAATCATTGTATATATTGCTTCTATATAGTCTAAGAAACATATATGCAAAGCATCCAAACAGTATAATTCGCCAATTTTTTGTTCTTCAAGTTTAAGTGAACAATGAGACCCATTGTTAATCCTTTAAAGGAAATTATTTGTAACTTTCGACAAGTAGAACAATGAATGGAACAGGTAGACGGTTGAAATCTTTGTATATATTGCTTCTATATAGTCTAAGAAACATATATGCAAAGCATCCAAACAGTACAATTCGCCAATTTTTTATTCTTCAAGTTTAAGTGAACAATGAGCCCCAATGGTTAATCCTTTATCGGTAATTATTTGTAACTTTCGACAAGTAGAACAATGAATGGAACAGGTAGACGGTTGAAATCATTGTATATATTGCTTCTATATAGTCTAAGAAACATATATGCAAAGCAACCAAACAGTAGAATTCGCCAATTTTTTGTTCTTCAAGTTTAAGTGAACAATGAGCCCCATTGTTAATCCTTTAAAGGAAATTATTTGTAACTTTCGACAAGTAGAACAATGAATGGAACATGTAGACGGTTGAAATCTGTGCATATATTGCTTCTATATAGTCTAAGATACATATATGCAAAGCATCCAAACAGTACAATTCGCCAATTTTTTGTTCTTCAAGTTTAAGTGAACAATGAGCCCCAATTGTTAATCCTTTAAAGGAAATTATTTATAAATTTCGACAAGTAGAACAATGATTGGAACACGTAGACGGTTGAAATCTTTGTATATATTGCTTCCATATAGTCTAAGAAACATGTACGCAAAGCATCCAAACAGTACCATTCGCCAATTTTTTGTTCTTCAAGTTTAAGTGAACAATGAGCCCCATTGTTAATCCTTTAAAGGAAATTATTTGTAAATTTCGACAAGTAGAACAATGATTGGAACACGTAGACGGTTGAAATCTTTGTATATGTTGCTTCTATATAGTCTAAGAAACCTATATGCAAAGCATCTAAACAGTAACAATCGCCAATTTTTTGATCTTCAAGTTTAAGTGAACAGCGGGCCCCATTGATAATCATGAAACGGAAATTATTTGTAACTTTCTACAAGTAGAACAATGAATAGAACAGGTAGACGGTTGAAATATTTGTATATGTTGCTTCTATATAGTCTAACAAACCAATATGCAAAGCATCTAAACAGTAACAATCGCCAATTTTTTGATCTTCAGGTTTAAGTGAACAGCGAGCCCCATTGATAATCATGAAATGGAAATTATTTGTAACATTCTACAAGTAGAACAATGAATAGTACAGGTAGACGGGTGAAATCTTTCTATATATTGCTTCTAAATAGTCTAAGAAACATATATGCAAAGCATCCAAACAGTACAATTCGCCAATTTTTTGATCTTCAAGTTTAAGTGAACAGTGAGCCCCATTGATAATCATGAAATGGAAATTATTTGTAACTTTCTACAAGTAGAACAATGAATAGTACAGGTAGACGGGTGAAATCTTTCTATATATTGCTTCTAAATAGTCTAAGAAACATATATGCAAAGCATCCAAACAGTACAATTCGCCAATTATTTGATCTTGAAGTTTAAGTGAACTACGAGCCCCATTGTTAATACTTTAACGGAAATTAATTGTAACTTTCTACAAGTAGAACAATGAATGGAACAGGTAGACGGTTGAAATCTTTGTATATGTTGCTTCTATATAGTCTAAGAAACCTATATGCAAAGCATCTAAACAGTAACAATCGCCAATTTTTTGATCTTCAAGTTTAAGTGAACAGCGGGCCCCATTGATAATCATGAAACGGAAATTATTTGTAACTTTCTACAAGTAGAACAATGAATAGAACAGGTAGACGGTTGAAATATTTGTATATGTTGCGTCTATATAGTCTAACAAACCAATATGCAAAGCATCTAAACAGTAACAATCGCCAATTTTTTGATCTTCAGGTTTAAGTGAACAGCGAGCCCCATTGATAATCATGAAATGGAAATTATTTGTAACATTCTACAAGTAGAACAATGAATAGTACAGGTAGACGGGTGAAATCTTTCTATATATTGCTTCTAAATAGTCTAAGAAACATATATGCAAAGCATCCAAACAGTACAATTCGCCAATTTTTTGATCTTCAAGTTTAAGTGAACAGTGAGCCCCATTGATAATCATGAAATGGAAATTATTTGTAACTTTCTACAAGTAGAACAATGAATAGTACAGGTAGACGGGTGAAATCTTTCTATATATTGCTTCTAAATAGTCTAAGAAACATATATGCAAAGCATCCAAACAGTACAATTCGCCAATTATTTGATCTTGAAGTTTAAGTGAACTACGAGCCCCATTGTTAATACTTTAACGGAAATTAATTGTATCTTTCTACAAGTAGAACAATGAATGGAACAGGTAGACGGTTGAAATCTTTGTATATGTTGCTTCTATATAGTCTAAGAAACCTATATGCAAAGCATCTAAACAGTAACAATCGCCAATTTTTTGATCTTCAAGTTTAAGTGAACAGCGGGCCCCATTGATAATCATGAAATGGAAATTATTTGTAACTTTCTACAAGTAGAACAATGAATAGTACAGGTAGACGGGTGAAATCTTTCTATATATTGCTTCTAAATAGTCTAAGAAACATATATGCAAATCATCCAATCAGTACCATTCGCCAATTTTTTGTTCTTCAAGTTTAAGTGAACTACGAGCCCCATTGTTAATCCTTTAAAGGAAATTATTTGTTAATTTCGACAAGTAGAACAATGAATGGATCATGTAGACGGTTGAAATCATTGTATATATTGCTTCTATATAGTCTACGAAACATATATGCAAAGCATCCAAACAGTACAATTCGCCAATTTTTTGTTCCTCAAGTTTAAGTGAACTACGAGCCCCATTGTTAATCCTTTAACGGAAATTAATTGTAACATTCGACAAGTAGAACAATGAATGGAACAGGTAGACGGTTGAAATCATTGTATGTATTGCTTCTATATAGTCTAAGAAACATATATGCAAAGCATCCAAACAGTACAATTCGCCAATTTTTTGTTCTTCAAGTTTAATTAAACTACGATCCCCATTGTTAATCCTTTAAAGGAAATTATTTGTAACTTTCGACAAGTAGAACAATGAATGGAACAAGTAGACGGTTGAAATCTTTGTATATATTGCTTCTATATAGTCTAAGAAACATATATGCAAAGCATCCAAACTGTACAATTCGCCAATTTTTTGTTCTTCAAGTTTAAGTGAACAATGAGCCCCAATGGTTAATCCTTTATCGGTAATTATTTGTAACTTTCGACAAGTAGAACAATGAATGGAACAGGTAGACGGTTGAAATCCTTGTATATATTGCTTCCATATAGTCTAAGAAACATGTACGCAAAGCATCCAAACAGTACCATTCGCCAATTTTTTGTCCTTCAAGTTTAAGTGAACAATGAGCCCCATTGTTAATCCTTTATCGGAAATTATTTGTAACTTTCGACAAGTAGAACAATGAATGGAACAGGTAGACGGTTGAAATCTTTGTATATATTGCTTCTATATAGTCTAAGAAACATATATGCAAAGCATCCAAACAGTACAATTCGCCAATTTTTTGTTCTTCAAGTTTAAGTGAACAATGAGCCCCAATGGTTAATCCTTTATCGGTAATTATTTGTAACTTTCGACAAGTAGAACAATGAATGGAACAGGTAGACGGTTGAAATCATTGTATATATTGCTTCTATATAGTCTAAGAAACATATATGCAAAGCATCCAAACAGTAGAATTCGCCAATTTTTTGTTCTTCAAGTTTAAGTGAACAATGAGCCCCATTGTTAATCCTTTAAAGGAAATTATTTGTAACTTTCGACAAGTAGAACAATGAATGGAACATGTAGACGGTTGAAATCTGTGCATATATTGCTTCTATATAGTCTAAGATACATATATGCAAAGCATCCAAACAGTACAATTCGCCAATTTTTTGTTCTTCAAGTTTAAGTGAACAATGAGCCCCAATGGTTAATCCTTTAAAGGAAATTATTTGTAAATTTCGACAAGTAGAACAATGATTGGAACACGTAGACGGTTGAAATATTTGTATATATTGCTTCCATATAGTCTAAGAAACATGTACGCAAAGCATCCAAACAGTACCATTCGCCAATTTTTTGTTCTTCAAGTTTAAGTGAACAATGAGCCCCATTGTTAATCCTTTAAAGGAAATTATTTGTAAATTTCGACAAGTAGAACAATGAATGGAACAGGTAGACTGTTGAAATCATTGTATATATTGCTTCTATATAGTCTAAGAAACATATATGCAAAGCATCCAAACAGTACAATTCGCCAATTTTTTGTTCTTCAAGTTTAAGTGAACAGCGAGCCCCATTGATAATCATTAAATGGAAACTATTTGTAACTTTCTACAAGTAGAACAATGAATAGTACAGGTAGACGGGTGAAATCTTTCTATATATTGCTTCTAAATAGTCTAAGAAACATCTATGCAAAGCATCCAAACAGTACAATTCGCCAATTTTTTGTTCTTCAAGTTTAAGTAAAATACGATCCCCATTGTTAATCCCTTAACGGAAATTATTTGTAACTTTCGACAAGTAGAACAATGAATGGAACAGGTAGATGGTTGAAATCATTGTATATATTGCTTCTATATAGTCTAAGAAACATATATGCAAAGCATCCAAACAGTACAATTCGACAATTTTTTGCTCTTCAAGTTTAAGTGAACTACGAGCCCCATTGGTAATCCTTTAAAGGAAATTATTTGTAAATTTCGGCAAGTAGAACAATGAATGGAATAGGTAGACGGTTGAAATCATTGTATATATTGCTTCTATATAGTCTAAGAAACATATATGCAAAGCATCCAAACAGTACAATTCGCCAATTTTTTGTTCTTCAAGTTTAAGTAAACTACGATCCCCATTATTAATCCCTTAACGGAAATTATTTGTAACATTCGACAAGTAGAACAATGAATGGAACAGGTAGACGGGTGAAATCATTGTATATATTGCTTCTATATAGTCTAAGAAACATATATGCAAAGCATCCAAACAGTATAATTCGCCAATTTTTTGTTCTTCAAGTTTAAGTGAACAATGAGACCCATTGTTAATCCTTTAAAGGAAATTATTTGTAACTTTCGACAAGTAGAACAATGAATGGAACAGGTAGACGGTTGAAATCTTTGTATATATTGCTTCTATATAGTCTAAGAAACATATATGCAAAGCATCCAAACAGTACAATTCGCCAATTTTTTGTTCTTCAAGTTTAAGTGAACAATGAGCCCCAATGGTTAATCCTTTATCGGTAATTATTTGTAACTTTCGACAAGTAGAACAATGAATGGAACAGGTAGACGGTTGAAATCATTGTATATATTGCTTTTATATAGTCTAAGAAACATATATGCAAAGCAACCAAACAGTAGAATTCGCCAATTTTTTGTTCTTCAAGTTTAAGTGAACAATGAGCCCCATTGTTAATCCTTTAAAGGAAATTATTTGTAACTTTCGACAAGTAGAACAATGAATGGAACATGTAGACGGTTGAAATCTGTGCATATATTGCTTCTATATAGTCTAAGATACATATATGCAAAGCATCCAAACAGTACAATTCGCCAATTTTTTGTTCTTCAAGTTTAAGTGAACAATGAGCCCCAATTGTTAATCCTTTAAAGGAAATTATTTGTAAATTTCGACAAGTAGAACAATGATTGGAACACGTAGACGGTTGAAATCTTTGTATATATTGCTTCCATATAGTCTAAGAAACATGTACGCAAAGCATCCAAACAGTACCATTCGCCAATTTTTTGTTCTTCAAGTTTAAGTGAACAATGAGCCCCATTGTTAATCCTTTAAAGGAAATTATTTGTAAATTTCGACAAGTAGAACAATGAATGGAACAGGTAGACTGTTGAAATCATTGTATATATTGCTTCTATATAGTCTAAGAAACATATATGCAAAGCATCCAAACAGTACAATTCGCCAATTTTTTGTTCTTCAAGTTTAAGTGAACAGCGAGCCCCATTGATAATCAATAAATGGAAACTATTTGTAACTTTCTACAAGTAGAACAATGAATAGTACAGGTAGACGGGTGAAATCTTTCTATATATTGCTTCTAAATAGTCTAAGAAACATCTATGCAAAGCATCCAAACAGTACAATTCGCCAATTTTTTGTTCTTCAAGTTTAAGTAAAATACGATCCCCATTGTTAATCCCTTAACGGAAATTATTTGTAACTTTCGACAAGTAGAACAATGAATGGAACAGGTAGATGGTTGAAATCATTGTATATATTGCTTCTATATAGTCTAAGAAACATATATGCAAAGCATCCAAACAGTACAATTCGACAATTTTTTGCTCTTCAAGTTTAAGTGAACTACGAGCCCCATTGGTAATCCTTTAAAGGAAATTATTTGTAAATTTCGGCAAGTAGAACAATGAATGGAATAGGTAGACGGTTGAAATCATTGTATATATTGCTTCTATATAGTCTAAGAAACATATATGCAAAGCATCCAAACAGTACAATTCGCCAATTTTTTGTTCTTCAAGTTTAAGTAAACTACGATCCCCATTATTAATCCCTTAACGGAAATTATTTGTAACATTCGACAAGTAGAACAATGAATGGAACAGGTAGACGGTTGAAATCATTGTATATATTGCTTCTATATAGTCTAAGAAACATATATGCAAAGCATCCAAACAGTATAATTCGCCAATTTTTTGTTCTTCAAGTTTAAGTGAACAATGAGACCCATTGTTAATCCTTTAAAGGAAATTATTTGTAACTTTCGACAAGTAGAACAATGAATGGAACAGGTAGACGGTTGAAATCTTTGTATATATTGCTTCTATATAGTCTAAGAAACATATATGCAAAGCATCCAAACAGTACAATTCGCCAATTTTTTGTTCTTCAAGTTTAAGTGAACAATGAGCCCCAATGGTTAATCCTTTAAAGGAAATTATTTGTAAATTTCGACAAGTAGAACAATGATTGGAACACGTTGACGGTTGAAATCTTTGTATATATTGCTTCCATATAGTCTAAGAAACATGTACGCAAAGCATCCAAACAGTACCATTCGCCCATTTTTTGTTCTTCAAGTTTAAGTGAACAACGAGCCCCATTGATAATCATGAAACGGAAATTATTTGTAACTTTTTACAAGTAGAACAATGAATAGAACAAGTAGACGGTTGAAATCTTTCTATATATTGCTTCTAAATAGTCTAAGAAACATATATGCAAATCATCCAAACAGTACAATTCGCCAATTTTTTGTTCTTCAAGTTTAAGTGAACTACGAGCCCCATTGTTAATCCTTTAAAGGAAATTATTTGTAAATTTCGACAAGTAGAACAATGATTTGATCAGGTAGACGGTTGAAATCATTGTATATATTGCTTCTATATAATCTACGAAACATATATGCAAAGCATCCAAACAGTACTATTCGCCAATTTTTTGTTCTTCAAGTTTAAGAGAACTACGAGCCCCATTGTTAATCCTTTAACGGAAATTAATTGTAACTTTCTACAAGTAGAACAATGATTGGAACACGTAGACGGTTGAAATCTTTGTATATATTGCTTCCATATAGTCTAAGAAACATATATGCAAAGCATCCAAACAGTACAATTCGCCAATTTTTTGTTCTTCAAGTTTAAGTGAACAATGAGTCCCAATGGTTAATCCTTTATCGGAAATTATTTGTAACATTCGGCAAGTAGAACAATGAATGGAACAGGTAGACGGTGAAATCTTTGTATATATTGCTTCTATATAGTCTAAGAAACATATATGCAGAGCATCCAAACAGTACAATTCGTCAATTTTTAGTTCTTCAAGTTTAAGTGAACAATGAGCCCCAATGGTTAATCCTTTATCGGTAATTATTTGTAACTTTCGACAAGTAGAACAATGAATGGATCAGGTAGACGGTTGAAATCATTGTATATATTGCTTCTATTTAATCTACGAAACATATATGCAAAGCATCCAAACAGTACAATTCGCCAATTTTTTGTTCTTCAAGTTTAAGTGATCAGCGAGCCCCATTGATAATCATGAAATGGAAATTATTTGTAACTTTCTACAAGTAGAACAATGAATAGTACAGGTAGACGGGTGAAATCTTTCTATATATTGCTTCTATATAGTCTAAGAAACATATATGCAAAGCATCCAAACTGTACCTTTCGCTAATTTTTTGTTCTTCAAGTTTAAGTGAACTACGAGCCCCATTGTTAATCCTTTAACGGAAATTATTTATAAATTTCGACAAGTAGAACAATGAATGGAACAGGTAGACTGTTGAAATCATTGTATATATTGCTTCTAAATAGTCTAAGAAACATATATGCAAAGCGTCCAAAGAGTACAATTCGCCAATTATTTGTTCTTCAAGTTTTAGTGAACAACGAGCCCCATTGTTAATCCTTTAAAGGAAATTAATTGTAAATTTCGACAAGTAGAACAATGATTGGAACACGTAGACGGTTGAAATCTTTGTATATATTGCTTCCATATAATCTACGAAACATATATGCAAAGCATCCAAACAGTCCAATTCGCCAATTTTTTGTTCTTCAGGTTTAAGTGAACTACGAGCCCCATTGTTAATCCTTTAAAGGAAATTATTTGTAAATTTCGACAAGTAGAACAATGAATGGAACAGGTAGACGGTTGAAATCTTTGTATATATTGCGTCTATACAGTCTAAGAAACATATATGCAAATCATCCAATCAGTACCATTCGCCAATTTTTTGTTCTTCAAGTTTAAGTGAACACGAGCCCCATTGTTAATCCTTTAAAGGAAATTATTTGTAAATTTCGACAAGTAGAACAATGAATGGAACAGGTAGACGGTTGAAATCTTTGTATATATTGCTTCTATATAATCTAAGAAACATATATGCAAAGCATCCAAACAGTACCATTCGCCAATTTTTTGTTCTTCAAGTTTAAGTGAACAACGAGCCCCATTGATAATCATGAAACGGAAATTATTTGTAACTTTCTACAAGTAGAACAATGAATAGAACAGGTAGACGGTTGAAATATTTGTATATGTTGCTTCTATATAGTCTAACAAACCTATATGCAAAGCATCTAAACAGTAACAATCGCCAATTTTTTGATCTTCAGGTTTAAGTGAACAGCGAGCCCCATTGATAATCATGAAATGGAAATTATTTGTAATATTCTACAAGTAGAACAATGAATAGTACAGGTAGACGGGTGAAATCTTTCTATATATTGCTTCTAAATAGTCTAAGAAACATATATGCAAAGCATCCAAACAGTACAATTCGCCAATTTTTTGATCTTCAAGTTTAAGTGAACAGTGAGCCCCATTGATAATCATGAAATGGAAATTATTTGTAACTTTCTACAAGTAGAACAATGAATAGTACAGGTAGACGGGTGAAATCTTTCTATATATTGCTTCTAAATAGTCTAAGAAACATATATGCGAAGCATCCAAACAGTACAATTCGCCAATTATTTGATCTTCAAGTTTAAGTGAACTACGAGCCCCATTGTTAATACTTTAACGGAAATTAATTCTAACTTTCTACAAGTAGAACAATGAATGGAACAGGTAGACGGTTGAAATCTTTGTATATGTTGCTTCTATATAGTCTAAGAAACCTATATGCAAAGCATCTAAACAGTAACAATCGCCAATTTTTTGATCTTCAAGTTTAAGTGAACAGCGGGCCCCATTGATAATCATGAAATGGAAATTATTTGTAACATTCTACAAGTAGAACAATGAATAGTACAGGTAGACGGGTGAAATCTTTCTATATATTGCTTCTATATAGTCTAAGAAACATATATGCAAAGCGTCCAAACAATACAATTCGCCAATTTATTGTTCTTCAAGTATAAGTGTACAACGAGCCCCATTGTTAATCCTTTAAAGGAAATTTTTTGTAAATTTCGACAAGTAGAACAATGAATGGAATAGGTAGACGGTTGAAATCATTGTATATATTGCTTCTATAAAGTCTAAGAAACATATATGCAAAGCATCCAAACAGTACAATTCGCCAATATTTTGTTCTTCAAGTTTAAGTGAACAATGAGCCCCAATGGTTAATCCTTTATCGGAAATTACTTGTAATTTTCGACAAGTAGAACAATGAATGGAACAGGTAGACGGTTGAAATCTTTGTATATATTGCTTCTATATAATCTAAGAAACATATATGCAAAGCATCCAAACAGTACCATTCGCCAATTTTTTGTTCTTCAAGTTTAAGTGAACAACGAGCCCCATTGATAATCATGAAACGGAAATTATTTGTAACTTTCTACAAGTAGAACAATGAATAGAACAGGTAGACGGTTGAAATATTTGTATATGTTGCTTCAATATAGTCGAACAAACCTATATGCAAAGCATCTAAACAGTAACAATCGCCAATTTTTTGATCTTCAGGTTTAAGTGAACAGCGAGCCCCATTGATAATCATGAAATGGAAATTATTTGTAACATTCTACAAGTAGAACAATGAATAGTACAGGTAGACGGGTGAAATCTTTCTATATATTGCTTCTAAATAGTCTAAGAAACATATATGCAAAGCATCCAAACAGTACAATTCGCCAATTTTTTGTTCTTCAAGTTTAAGTGAACTACGAGCCCCATTGTTAATACTTTAAAGGAAATTATATGTAAATTTCGACAAGTAGAACAATGAATGGATCATGTAGACGGGTGAAATCTTTCTATACATTGCTTCTAAATAGTCTAAGAAACATATATGCAAAGCATCCAAACAGTACAATTCGCCAATTTTTTGTTCTTCAAGTTTAAGTGAACAATGAGTCCCAATGGTTAATCCTTTATCGGAAATTATTTGTAACATTCGGCAAGTAGAACAATGAATGGAACAGGTAGACGGTGAAATCTTTGTATATATTGCTTCTATATAGTCTAAGAAACATATATGCAGAGCATCCAAACAGTACAATTCGTCAATTTTTAGTTCTTCAAGTTTAAGTGAACAATGAGCCCCAATGGTTAATCCTTTATCGGTAATTATTTGTAACTTTCGACAAGTAGAACAATGAATGGATCAGGTAGACTGTTGAAATCATTGTATATATTGCTTCTATATAGTCTAAGAAACATATATGCAAAGCATCCAAACAGTACAATTCGCCAATTTTTTGTTCTTCAAGTTTAAGTGAACAGCGAGCCCCATTGATAATCAATAAATGGAAACTATTTGTAACTTTCTACAAGTAGAACAATGAATAGTACAGGTAGACGGGTGAAATCTTTCTATATATTGCTTCTAAATAGTCTAAGAAACATCTATGCAAAGCATCCAAACAGTACAATTCGCCAATTTTTTGTTCTTCAAGTTTAAGTAAAATACGATCCCCATTGTTAATCCCTTAACGGAAATTATTTGTAACTTTCGACAAGTAGAACAATGAATGGAACAGGTAGATGGTTGAAATCATTGTATATATTGCTTCTATATAGTCTAAGAAACATATATGCAAAGCATCCAAACAGTACAATTCGACAATTTTTTGCTCTTCAAGTTTAAGTGAACTACGAGCCCCATTGGTAATCCTTTAAAGGAAATTATTTGTAAATTTCGGCAAGTAGAACAATGAATGGAATAGGTAGACGGTTGAAATCATTGTATATATTGCTTCTATATAGTCTAAGAAACATATATGCAAAGCATCCAAACAGTACAATTCGCCAATTTTTTGTTCTTCAAGTTTAAGTAAACTACGATCCCCATTATTAATCCCTTAACGGAAATTATTTGTAACATTCGACAAGTAGAACAATGAATGGAACAGGTAGACGGTTGAAATCATTGTATATATTGCTTCTATATAGTCTAAGAAACATATATGCAAAGCATCCAAACAGTATAATTCGCCAATTTTTTGTTCTTCAAGTTTAAGTGAACAATGAGACCCATTGTTAATCCTTTAAAGGAAATTATTTGTAACTTTCGACAAGTAGAACAATGAATGGAACAGGTAGACGGTTGAAATCTTTGTATATATTGCTTCTATATAGTCTAAGAAACATATATGCAAAGCATCCAAACAGTACAATTCGCCAATTTTTTGTTCTTCAAGTTTAAGTGAACAATGAGCCCCAATGGTTAATCCTTTAAAGGAAATTATTTGTAAATTTCGACAAGTAGAACAATGATTGGAACACGTTGACGGTTGAAATCTTTGTATATATTGCTTCCATATAGTCTAAGAAACATGTACGCAAAGCATCCAAACAGTACCATTCGCCCATTTTTTGTTCTTCAAGTTTAAGTGAACAACGAGCCCCATTGATAATCATGAAACGGAAATTATTTGTAACTTTTTACAAGTAGAACAATGAATAGAACAAGTAGACGGTTGAAATCTTTCTATATATTGCTTCTAAATAGTCTAAGAAACATATATGCAAATCATCCAAACAGTACAATTCGCCAATTTTTTGTTCTTCAAGTTTAAGTGAACTACGAGCCCCATTGTTAATCCTTTAAAGGAAATTATTTGTAAATTTCGACAAGTAGAACAATGATTTGATCAGGTAGACGGTTGAAATCATTGTATATATTGCTTCTATATAATCTACGAAACATATATGCAAAGCATCCAAACAGTACTATTCGCCAATTTTTTGTTCTTCAAGTTTAAGAGAACTACGAGCCCCATTGTTAATCCTTTAACGGAAATTAATTGTAACTTTCTACAAGTAGAACAATGATTGGAACACGTAGACGGTTGAAATCTTTGTATATATTGCTTCCATATAGTCTAAGAAACATATATGCAAAGCATCCAAACAGTACAATTCGCCAATTTTTTGTTCTTCAAGTTTAAGTGAACAATGAGTCCCAATGGTTAATCCTTTATCGGAAATTATTTGTAACATTCGGCAAGTAGAACAATGAATGGAACAGGTAGACGGTGAAATCTTTGTATATATTGCTTCTATATAGTCTAAGAAACATATATGCAGAGCATCCAAACAGTACAATTCGTCAATTTTTAGTTCTTCAAGTTTAAGTGAACAATGAGCCCCAATGGTTAATCCTTTATCGGTAATTATTTGTAACTTTCGACAAGTAGAACAATGAATGGATCAGGTAGACGGTTGAAATCATTGTATATATTGCTTCTATTTAATCTACGAAACATATATGCAAAGCATCCAAACAGTACAATTCGACAATTTTTTGCTCTTCAAGTTTAAGTGAACTACGAGCCCCATTGGTAATCCTTTAAAGGAAATTATTTGTAAATTTCGGCAAGTAGAACAATGAATGGAATAGGTAGACGGTTGAAATCATTGTATATATTGCTTCTATATAGTCTAAGAAACATATATGCAAAGCATCCAAACAGTACAATTCGCCAATTTTTTGTTCTTCAAGTTTAAGTAAACTACGATCCCCATTATTAATCCCTTAACGGAAATTATTTGTAACATTCGACAAGTAGAACAATGAATGGAACAGGTAGACGGTTGAAATCATTGTATATATTGCTTCTATATAGTCTAAGAAACATATATGCAAAGCATCCAAACAGTATAATTCGCCAATTTTTTGTTCTTCAAGTTTAAGTGAACAATGAGACCCATTGTTAATCCTTTAAAGGAAATTATTTGTAACTTTCGACAAGTAGAACAATGAATGGAACAGGTAGACGGTTGAAATCTTTGTATATATTGCTTCTATATAGTCTAAGAAACATATATGCAAAGCATCCAAACAGTACAATTCGCCAATTTTTTGTTCTTCAAGTTTAAGTGAACAATGAGCCCCAATGGTTAATCCTTTAAAGGAAATTATTTGTAAATTTCGACAAGTAGAACAATGATTGGAACACGTTGACGGTTGAAATCTTTGTATATATTGCTTCCATATAGTCTAAGAAACATGTACGCAAAGCATCCAAACAGTACCATTCGCCCATTTTTTGTTCTTCAAGTTTAAGTGAACAACGAGCCCCATTGATAATCATGAAACGGAAATTATTTGTAACTTTTTACAAGTAGAACAATGAATAGAACAAGTAGACGGTTGAAATCTTTCTATATATTGCTTCTAAATAGTCTAAGAAACATATATGCAAATCATCCAAACAGTACAATTCGCCAATTTTTTGTTCTTCAAGTTTAAGTGAACTACGAGCCCCATTGTTAATCCTTTAAAGGAAATTATTTGTAAATTTCGACAAGTAGAACAATGATTTGATCAGGTAGACGGTTGAAATCATTGTATATATTGCTTCTATATAATCTACGAAACATATATGCAAAGCATCCAAACAGTACTATTCGCCAATTTTTTGTTCTTCAAGTTTAAGAGAACTACGAGCCCCATTGTTAATCCTTTAACGGAAATTAATTGTAACTTTCTACAAGTAGAACAATGATTGGAACACGTAGACGGTTGAAATCTTTGTATATATTGCTTCCATATAGTCTAAGAAACATATATGCAAAGCATCCAAACAGTACAATTCGCCAATTTTTTGTTCTTCAAGTTTAAGTGAACAATGAGTCCCAATGGTTAATCCTTTATCGGAAATTATTTGTAACATTCGGCAAGTAGAACAATGAATGGAACAGGTAGACGGTGAAATCTTTGTATATATTGCTTCTATATAGTCTAAGAAACATATATGCAGAGCATCCAAACAGTACAATTCGTCAATTTTTAGTTCTTCAAGTTTAAGTGAACAATGAGCCCCAATGGTTAATCCTTTATCGGTAATTATTTGTAACTTTCGACAAGTAGAACAATGAATGGATCAGGTAGACGGTTGAAATCATTGTATATATTGCTTCTATTTAATCTACGAAACATATATGCAAAGCATCCAAACAGTACAATTCGCCAATTTTTTGTTCTTCAAGTTTAAGTGATCAGCGAGCCCCATTGATAATCATGAAATGGAAATTATTTGTAACTTTCTACAAGTAGAACAATGAATAGTACAGGTAGACGGGTGAAATCTTTCTATATATTGCTTCTATATAGTCTAAGAAACATATATGCAAAGCATCCAAACTGTACCTTTCGCTAATTTTTTGTTCTTCAAGTTTAAGTGAACTACGAGCCCCATTGTTAATCCTTTAACGGAAATTATTTATAAATTTCGACAAGTAGAACAATGAATGGAACAGGTAGACTGTTGAAATCATTGTATATATTGCTTCTAAATAGTCTAAGAAACATATATGCAAAGCGTCCAAAGAGTACAATTCGCCAATTATTTGTTCTTCAAGTTTTAGTGAACAACGAGCCCCATTGTTAATCCTTTAAAGGAAATTAATTGTAAATTTCGACAAGTAGAACAATGATTGGAACACGTAGACGGTTGAAATCTTTGTATATATTGCTTCCATATAATCTACGAAACATATATGCAAAGCATCCAAACAGTCCAATTCGCCAATTTTTTGTTCTTCAGGTTTAAGTGAACTACGAGCCCCATTGTTAATCCTTTAAAGGAAATTATTTGTAAATTTCGACAAGTAGAACAATGAATGGAACAGGTAGACGGTTGAAATCTTTGTATATATTGCGTCTATACAGTCTAAGAAACATATATGCAAATCATCCAATCAGTACCATTCGCCAATTTTTTGTTCTTCAAGTTTAAGTGAACACGAGCCCCATTGTTAATCCTTTAAAGGAAATTATTTGTAAATTTCGACAAGTAGAACAATGAATGGAACAGGTAGACGGTTGAAATCTTTGTATATATTGCTTCTATATAATCTAAGAAACATATATGCAAAGCATCCAAACAGTACCATTCGCCAATTTTTTGTTCTTCAAGTTTAAGTGAACAACGAGCCCCATTGATAATCATGAAACGGAAATTATTTGTAACTTTCTACAAGTAGAACAATGAATAGAACAGGTAGACGGTTGAAATATTTGTATATGTTGCTTCTATATAGTCTAACAAACCTATATGCAAAGCATCTAAACAGTAACAATCGCCAATTTTTTGATCTTCAGGTTTAAGTGAACAGCGAGCCCCATTGATAATCATGAAATGGAAATTATTTGTAATATTCTACAAGTAGAACAATGAATAGTACAGGTAGACGGGTGAAATCTTTCTATATATTGCTTCTAAATAGTCTAAGAAACATATATGCAAAGCATCCAAACAGTACAATTCGCCAATTTTTTGATCTTCAAGTTTAAGTGAACAGTGAGCCCCATTGATAATCATGAAATGGAAATTATTTGTAACTTTCTACAAGTAGAACAATGAATAGTACAGGTAGACGGGTGAAATCTTTCTATATATTGCTTCTAAATAGTCTAAGAAACATATATGCGAAGCATCCAAACAGTACAATTCGCCAATTATTTGATCTTCAAGTTTAAGTGAACTACGAGCCCCATTGTTAATACTTTAACGGAAATTAATTCTAACTTTCTACAAGTAGAACAATGAATGGAACAGGTAGACGGTTGAAATCTTTGTATATGTTGCTTCTATATAGTCTAAGAAACCTATATGCAAAGCATCTAAACAGTAACAATCGCCAATTTTTTGATCTTCAAGTTTAAGTGAACAGCGGGCCCCATTGATAATCATGAAATGGAAATTATTTGTAACATTCTACAAGTAGAACAATGAATAGTACAGGTAGACGGGTGAAATCTTTCTATATATTGCTTCTATATAGTCTAAGAAACATATATGCAAAGCGTCCAAACAATACAATTCGCCAATTTATTGTTCTTCAAGTATAAGTGTACAACGAGCCCCATTGTTAATCCTTTAAAGGAAATTTTTTGTAAATTTCGACAAGTAGAACAATGAATGGAATAGGTAGACGGTTGAAATCATTGTATATATTGCTTCTATAAAGTCTAAGAAACATATATGCAAAGCATCCAAACAGTACAATTCGCCAATATTTTGTTCTTCAAGTTTAAGTGAACAATGAGCCCCAATGGTTAATCCTTTATCGGAAATTACTTGTAATTTTCGACAAGTAGAACAATGAATGGAACAGGTAGACGGTTGAAATCTTTGTATATATTGCTTCCATATAATCTACGAAACATATATGCAAAGCATCCAAACAGTCCAATTCGCCAATTTTTTGTTCTTCAGGTTTAAGTGAACAACGAGCCCCATTGATAATCATGAAACGGAAATTATTTGTAACTTTCTACAAGTAGAACAATGAATAGAACAGGTAGACGGTTGAAATATTTGTATATGTTGCTTCAATATAGTCGAACAAACCTATATGCAAAGCATCTAAACAGTAACAATCGCCAATTTTTTGATCTTCAGGTTTAAGTGAACAGCGAGCCCCATTGATAATCATGAAATGGAAATTATTTGTAACATTCTACAAGTAGAACAATGAATAGTACAGGTAGACGGGTGAAATCTTTCTATATATTGCTTCTAAATAGTCTAAGAAACATATATGCAAAGCATCCAAACAGTACAATTCGCCAATTTTTTGTTCTTCAAGTTTAAGTGAACTACGAGCCCCATTGTTAATACTTTAAAGGAAATTATATGTAAATTTCGACAAGTAGAACAATGAATGGATCATGTAGACGGGTGAAATCTTTCTATACATTGCTTCTAAATAGTCTAAGAAACATATATGCAAAGCATCCAAACAGTACAATTCGCCAATTATTTGATCTTCAAGTTTAAGTGAACTACGAGCCCCATTGTTAATACTTTAACGGAAATTAATTGTAACATTCTACAAGTAGAACAATGAATGGAACAGGTAGACGGTTGAAATCTTTGTATATGTTGCTTCTATATAGTCTAAGAAACCTATATGCAAAGCATCTAAACAGTAACAATCGCCAATTTTTTGATCTTCAAGTTTAAGTGAACAGCGGGCCCCATTGATAATCATGAAATGGAAATTATTTGTAACTTTCTACAAGTAGAACAATGAATAGTACAGGTAGACGGGTGAAATCTTTCTATATATTGCTTCTAAATAGTCTAAGAAACATATATGCAAAGCATCCAAACAGTACAATTCGCCAATTTTTTGTTCTTCAAGTTTAAGTGAACAATGAGCCCCAATGGTTAATCCTTTAAAGGAAATTATTTGTAAATTTCGACAAGTAGAACAATGATTGGAACACGTAGACGGTTGAAATATTTGTATATATTGCTTCCATATAGTCTAAGAAACATGTACGCAAAGCATCCAAACAGTACCATTCGCCAATTTTTTGTTCTTCAAGTTTAAGTGAACAATGAGCCCCATTGTTAATCCTTTAAAGGAAATTATTTGTAAATTTCGACAAGTAGAACAATGAATGGAACAGGTAGACTGTTGAAATCATTGTATATATTGCTTCTATATAGTCTAAGAAACATATATGCAAAGCATCCAAACAGTACAATTCGCCAATTTTTTGTTCTTCAAGTTTAAGTGAACAGCGAGCCCCATTGATAATCATTAAATGGAAACTATTTGTAACTTTCTACAAGTAGAACAATGAATAGTACAGGTAGACGGGTGAAATCTTTCTATATATTGCTTCTAAATAGTCTAAGAAACATCTATGCAAAGCATCCAAACAGTACAATTCGCCAATTTTTTGTTCTTCAAGTTTAAGTAAAATACGATCCCCATTGTTAATCCCTTAACGGAAATTATTTGTAACTTTCGACAAGTAGAACAATGAATGGAACAGGTAGATGGTTGAAATCATTGTATATATTGCTTCTATATAGTCTAAGAAACATATATGCAAAGCATCCAAACAGTACAATTCGACAATTTTTTGCTCTTCAAGTTTAAGTGAACTACGAGCCCCATTGGTAATCCTTTAAAGGAAATTATTTGTAAATTTCGGCAAGTAGAACAATGAATGGAATAGGTAGACGGTTGAAATCATTGTATATATTGCTTCTATATAGTCTAAGAAACATATATGCAAAGCATCCAAACAGTACAATTCGCCAATTTTTTGTTCTTCAAGTTTAAGTAAACTACGATCCCCATTATTAATCCCTTAACGGAAATTATTTGTAACATTCGACAAGTAGAACAATGAATGGAACAGGTAGACGGGTGAAATCATTGTATATATTGCTTCTATATAGTCTAAGAAACATATATGCAAAGCATCCAAACAGTATAATCCGCCAATTTTTTGTTCTTCAAGTTTAAGTGAACAATGAGACCCATTGTTAATCCTTTAAAGGAAATTATTTGTAACTTTCGACAAGTAGAACAATGAATGGAACAGGTAGACGGTTGAAATCATTGTATATATTGCTTCTAAATAGTCTAAGAAACATATATGCAAAGCGTCCAAAGAGTACAATTCGCCAATTATTTGTTCTTCAAGTTTTAGTGAACAACGAGCCCCATTGTTAATCCTTTAAAGGAAATTAATTGTAAATTTCGACAAGTAGAACAATGATTGGAACACGTAGACGGTTGAAATCTTTGTATATATTGCTTCCATATAATCTACGAAACATATATGCAAAGCATCCAAACAGTCCAATTCGCCAATTTTTTGTTCTTCAGGTTTAAGTGAACTACGAGCCCCATTGTTAATCCTTTAAAGGAAATTATTTGTAAATTTCGACAAGTAGAACAATGAATGGAACAGGTAGACGGTTGAAATCTTTGTATATATTGCGTCTATACAGTCTAAGAAACATATATGCAAATCATCCAATCAGTACCATTCGCCAATTTTTTGTTCTTCAAGTTTAAGTGAACACGAGCCCCATTGTTAATCCTTTAAAGGAAATTATTTGTAAATTTCGACAAGTAGAACAATGAATGGAACAGGTAGACGGTTGAAATCTTTGTATATATTGCTTCTATATAATCTAAGAAACATATATGCAAAGCATCCAAACAGTACCATTCGCCAATTTTTTGTTCTTCAAGTTTAAGTGAACAACGAGCCCCATTGATAATCATGAAACGGAAATTATTTGTAACTTTTTACAAGTAGAACAATGAATAGAACAAGTAGACGGTTGAAATCTTTCTATATATTGCTTCTAAATAGTCTAAGAAACATATATGCAAATCATCCAAACAGTACAATTCGCCAATTTTTTGTTCTTCAAGTTTAAGTGAACTACGAGCCCCATTGTTAATCCTTTAAAGGAAATTATTTGTAAATTTCGACAAGTAGAACAATGATTTGATCAGGTAGACGGTTGAAATCATTGTATATATTGCTTCTATATAATCTACGAAACATATATGCAAAGCATCCAAACAGTACTATTCGCCAATTTTTTGTTCTTCAAGTTTAAGAGAACTACGAGCCCCATTGTTAATCCTTTAACGGAAATTAATTGTAACTTTCTACAAGTAGAACAATGATTGGAACACGTAGACGGTTGAAATCTTTGTATATATTGCTTCCATATAGTCTAAGAAACATATATGCAAAGCATCCAAACAGTACAATTCGCCAATTTTTTGTTCTTCAAGTTTAAGTGAACAATGAGTCCCAATGGTTAATCCTTTATCGGAAATTATTTGTAACATTCGGCAAGTAGAACAATGAATGGAACAGGTAGACGGTGAAATCTTTGTATATATTGCTTCTATATAGTCTAAGAAACATATATGCAGAGCATCCAAACAGTACAATTCGTCAATTTTTAGTTCTTCAAGTTTAAGTGAACAATGAGCCCCAATGGTTAATCCTTTATCGGTAATTATTTGTAACTTTCGACAAGTAGAACAATGAATGGATCAGGTAGACGGTTGAAATCATTGTATATATTGCTTCTATTTAATCTACGAAACATATATGCAAAGCATCCAAACAGTACAATTCGCCAATTTTTTGTTCTTCAAGTTTAAGTGATCAGCGAGCCCCATTGATAATCATGAAATGGAAATTATTTGTAACTTTCTACAAGTAGAACAATGAATAGTACAGGTAGACGGGTGAAATCTTTCTATATATTGCTTCTATATAGTCTAAGAAACATATATGCAAAGCATCCAAACTGTACCTTTCGCTAATTTTTTGTTCTTCAAGTTTAAGTGAACTACGAGCCCCATTGTTAATCCTTTAACGGAAATTATTTATAAATTTCGACAAGTAGAACAATGAATGGAACAGGTAGACTGTTGAAATCATTGTATATATTGCTTCTAAATAGTCTAAGAAACATATATGCAAAGCGTCCAAAGAGTACAATTCGCCAATTATTTGTTCTTCAAGTTTTAGTGAACAACGAGCCCCATTGTTAATCCTTTAAAGGAAATTAATTGTAAATTTCGACAAGTAGAACAATGATTGGAACACGTAGACGGTTGAAATCTTTGTATATATTGCTTCCATATAATCTACGAAACATATATGCAAAGCATCCAAACAGTCCAATTCGCCAATTTTTTGTTCTTCAGGTTTAAGTGAACTACGAGCCCCATTGTTAATCCTTTAAAGGAAATTATTTGTAAATTTCGACAAGTAGAACAATGAATGGAACAGGTAGACGGTTGAAATCTTTGTATATATTGCGTCTATACAGTCTAAGAAACATATATGCAAATCATCCAATCAGTACCATTCGCCAATTTTTTGTTCTTCAAGTTTAAGTGAACACGAGCCCCATTGTTAATCCTTTAAAGGAAATTATTTGTAAATTTCGACAAGTAGAACAATGAATGGAACAGGTAGACGGTTGAAATCTTTGTATATATTGCTTCTATATAATCTAAGAAACATATATGCAAAGCATCCAAACAGTACCATTCGCCAATTTTTTGTTCTTCAAGTTTAAGTGAACAACGAGCCCCATTGATAATCATGAAACGGAAATTATTTGTAACTTTCTACAAGTAGAACAATGAATAGAACAGGTAGACGGTTGAAATATTTGTATATGTTGCTTCTATATAGTCTAACAAACCTATATGCAAAGCATCTAAACAGTAACAATCGCCAATTTTTTGATCTTCAGGTTTAAGTGAACAGCGAGCCCCATTGATAATCATGAAATGGAAATTATTTGTAATATTCTACAAGTAGAACAATGAATAGTACAGGTAGACGGGTGAAATCTTTCTATATATTGCTTCTAAATAGTCTAAGAAACATATATGCAAAGCATCCAAACAGTACAATTCGCCAATTTTTTGATCTTCAAGTTTAAGTGAACAGTGAGCCCCATTGATAATCATGAAATGGAAATTATTTGTAACTTTCTACAAGTAGAACAATGAATAGTACAGGTAGACGGGTGAAATCTTTCTATATATTGCTTCTAAATAGTCTAAGAAACATATATGCGAAGCATCCAAACAGTACAATTCGCCAATTATTTGATCTTCAAGTTTAAGTGAACTACGAGCCCCATTGTTAATACTTTAACGGAAATTAATTCTAACTTTCTACAAGTAGAACAATGAATGGAACAGGTAGACGGTTGAAATCTTTGTATATGTTGCTTCTATATAGTCTAAGAAACCTATATGCAAAGCATCTAAACAGTAACAATCGCCAATTTTTTGATCTTCAAGTTTAAGTGAACAGCGGGCCCCATTGATAATCATGAAATGGAAATTATTTGTAACATTCTACAAGTAGAACAATGAATAGTACAGGTAGACGGGTGAAATCTTTCTATATATTGCTTCTATATAGTCTAAGAAACATATATGCAAAGCGTCCAAACAATACAATTCGCCAATTTATTGTTCTTCAAGTATAAGTGTACAACGAGCCCCATTGTTAATCCTTTAAAGGAAATTTTTTGTAAATTTCGACAAGTAGAACAATGAATGGAATAGGTAGACGGTTGAAATCATTGTATATATTGCTTCTATAAAGTCTAAGAAACATATATGCAAAGCATCCAAACAGTACAATTCGCCAATATTTTGTTCTTCAAGTTTAAGTGAACAATGAGCCCCAATGGTTAATCCTTTATCGGAAATTACTTGTAATTTTCGACAAGTAGAACAATGAATGGAACAGGTAGACGGTTGAAATCTTTGTATATATTGCTTCTATATAATCTAAGAAACATATATGCAAAGCATCCAAACAGTACCATTCGCCAATTTTTTGTTCTTCAAGTTTAAGTGAACAACGAGCCCCATTGATAATCATGAAACGGAAATTATTTGTAACTTTCTACAAGTAGAACAATGAATAGAACAGGTAGACGGTTGAAATATTTGTATATGTTGCTTCAATATAGTCGAACAAACCTATATGCAAAGCATCTAAACAGTAACAATCGCCAATTTTTTGATCTTCAGGTTTAAGTGAACAGCGAGCCCCATTGATAATCATGAAATGGAAATTATTTGTAACATTCTACAAGTAGAACAATGAATAGTACAGGTAGACGGGTGAAATCTTTCTATATATTGCTTCTAAATAGTCTAAGAAACATATATGCAAAGCATCCAAACAGTACAATTCGCCAATTTTTTGTTCTTCAAGTTTAAGTGAACTACGAGCCCCATTGTTAATACTTTAAAGGAAATTATATGTAAATTTCGACAAGTAGAACAATGAATGGATCATGTAGACGGGTGAAATCTTTCTATACATTGCTTCTAAATAGTCTAAGAAACATATATGCAAAGCATCCAAACAGTACAATTCGCCAATTATTTGATCTTCAAGTTTAAGTGAACTACGAGCCCCATTGTTAATACTTTAACGGAAATTAATTGTAACATTCTACAAGTAGAACAATGAATGGAACAGGTAGACGGTTGAAATCTTTGTATATGTTGCTTCTATATAGTCTAAGAAACCTATATGCAAAGCATCTAAACAGTAACAATCGCCAATTTTTTGATCTTCAAGTTTAAGTGAACAGCGGGCCCCATTGATAATCATGAAATGGAAATTATTTGTAACTTTCTACAAGTAGAACAATGAATAGTACAGGTAGACGGGTGAAATCTTTCTATATATTGCTTCTAAATAGTCTAAGAAACATATATGCAAAGCATCCAAACAGTACAATTCGCCAATTTTTTGTTCTTCAAGTTTAAGTGAACAATGAGCCCCAATGGTTAATCCTTTAAAGGAAATTATTTGTAAATTTCGACAAGTAGAACAATGATTGGAACACGTAGACGGTTGAAATATTTGTATATATTGCTTCCATATAGTCTAAGAAACATGTACGCAAAGCATCCAAACAGTACCATTCGCCAATTTTTTGTTCTTCAAGTTTAAGTGAACAATGAGCCCCATTGTTAATCCTTTAAAGGAAATTATTTGTAAATTTCGACAAGTAGAACAATGAATGGAACAGGTAGACTGTTGAAATCATTGTATATATTGCTTCTATATAGTCTAAGAAACATATATGCAAAGCATCCAAACAGTACAATTCGCCAATTTTTTGTTCTTCAAGTTTAAGTGAACAGCGAGCCCCATTGATAATCATTAAATGGAAACTATTTGTAACTTTCTACAAGTAGAACAATGAATAGTACAGGTAGACGGGTGAAATCTTTCTATATATTGCTTCTAAATAGTCTAAGAAACATCTATGCAAAGCATCCAAACAGTACAATTCGCCAATTTTTTGTTCTTCAAGTTTAAGTAAAATACGATCCCCATTGTTAATCCCTTAACGGAAATTATTTGTAACTTTCGACAAGTAGAACAATGAATGGAACAGGTAGATGGTTGAAATCATTGTATATATTGCTTCTATATAGTCTAAGAAACATATATGCAAAGCATCCAAACAGTACAATTCGACAATTTTTTGCTCTTCAAGTTTAAGTGAACTACGAGCCCCATTGGTAATCCTTTAAAGGAAATTATTTGTAAATTTCGGCAAGTAGAACAATGAATGGAATAGGTAGACGGTTGAAATCATTGTATATATTGCTTCTATATAGTCTAAGAAACATATATGCAAAGCATCCAAACAGTACAATTCGCCAATTTTTTGTTCTTCAAGTTTAAGTAAACTACGATCCCCATTATTAATCCCTTAACGGAAATTATTTGTAACATTCGACAAGTAGAACAATGAATGGAACAGGTAGACGGGTGAAATCATTGTATATATTGCTTCTATATAGTCTAAGAAACATATATGCAAAGCATCCAAACAGTATAATCCGCCAATTTTTTGTTCTTCAAGTTTAAGTGAACAATGAGACCCATTGTTAATCCTTTAAAGGAAATTATTTGTAACTTTCGACAAGTAGAACAATGAATGGAACAGGTAGACGGTTGAAATCATTGTATATATTGCTTCTAAATAGTCTAAGAAACATATATGCAAAGCGTCCAAAGAGTACAATTCGCCAATTATTTGTTCTTCAAGTTTTAGTGAACAACGAGCCCCATTGTTAATCCTTTAAAGGAAATTAATTGTAAATTTCGACAAGTAGAACAATGATTGGAACACGTAGACGGTTGAAATCTTTGTATATATTGCTTCCATATAATCTACGAAACATATATGCAAAGCATCCAAACAGTCCAATTCGCCAATTTTTTGTTCTTCAGGTTTAAGTGAACTACGAGCCCCATTGTTAATCCTTTAAAGGAAATTATTTGTAAATTTCGACAAGTAGAACAATGAATGGAACAGGTAGACGGTTGAAATCTTTGTATATATTGCGTCTATACAGTCTAAGAAACATATATGCAAATCATCCAATCAGTACCATTCGCCAATTTTTTGTTCTTCAAGTTTAAGTGAACACGAGCCCCATTGTTAATCCTTTAAAGGAAATTATTTGTAAATTTCGACAAGTAGAACAATGAATGGAACAGGTAGACGGTTGAAATCTTTGTATATATTGCTTCTATATAATCTAAGAAACATATATGCAAAGCATCCAAACAGTACCATTCGCCAATTTTTTGTTCTTCAAGTTTAAGTGAACAACGAGCCCCATTGATAATCATGAAACGGAAATTATTTGTAACTTTCTACAAGTAGAACAATGAATAGAACAGGTAGACGGTTGAAATATTTGTATATGTTGCTTCTATATAGTCTAACAAACCTATATGCAAAGCATCTAAACAGTAACAATCGCCAATTTTTTGATCTTCAGGTTTAAGTGAACAGCGAGCCCCATTGATAATCATGAAATGGAAATTATTTGTAACATTCTACAAGTAGAACAATGAATAGTACAGGTAGACGGGTGAAATCTTTCTATATATTGCTTCTAAATAGTCTAAGAAACATATATGCAAAGCATCCAAACAGTACAATTCGCCAATTTTTTGATCTTCAAGTTTAAGTGAACAGTGAGCCCCATTGATAATCATGAAATGGAAATTATTTGTAACTTTCTACAAGTAGAACAATGAATAGTACAGGTAGACGGGTGAAATCTTTCTATATATTGCTTCTAAATAGTCTAAGAAACATATATGCGAAGCATCCAAACAGTACAATTCGCCAATTATTTGATCTTCAAGTTTAAGTGAACTACGAGCCCCATTGTTAATACTTTAACGGAAATTAATTCTAACTTTCTACAAGTAGAACAATGAATGGAACAGGTAGACGGTTGAAATCTTTGTATATGTTGCTTCTATATAGTCTAAGAAACCTATATGCAAAGCATCTAAACAGTAACAATCGCCAATTTTTTGATCTTCAAGTTTAAGTGAACAGCGGGCCCCATTGATAATCATGAAATGGAAATTATTTGTAACATTCTACAAGTAGAACAATGAATAGTACAGGTAGACGGGTGAAATCTTTCTATATATTGCTTCTATATAGTCTAAGAAACATATATGCAAAGCGTCCAAACAATACAATTCGCCAATTTATTGTTCTTCAAGTATAAGTGTACAACGAGCCCCATTGTTAATCCTTTAAAGGAAATTTTTTGTAAATTTCGACAAGTAGAACAATGAATGGAATAGGTAGACGGTTGAAATCATTGTATATATTGCTTCTATAAAGTCTAAGAAACATATATGCAAAGCATCCAAACAGTACAATTCGCCAATATTTTGTTCTTCAAGTTTAAGTGAACAATGAGCCCCAATGGTTAATCCTTTATCGGAAATTACTTGTAATTTTCGACAAGTAGAACAATGAATGGAACAGGTAGACGGTTGAAATCTTTGTATATATTGCTTCTATATAATCTAAGAAACATATATGCAAAGCATCCAAACAGTACCATTCGCCAATTTTTTGTTCTTCAAGTTTAAGTGAACAACGAGCCCCATTGATAATCATGAAACGGAAATTATTTGTAACTTTCTACAAGTAGAACAATGAATAGAACAGGTAGACGGTTGAAATATTTGTATATGTTGCTTCAATATAGTCGAACAAACCTATATGCAAAGCATCTAAACAGTAACAATCGCCAATTTTTTGATCTTCAGGTTTAAGTGAACAGCGAGCCCCATTGATAATCATGAAATGGAAATTATTTGTAACATTCTACAAGTAGAACAATGAATAGTACAGGTAGACGGGTGAAATCTTTCTATATATTGCTTCTAAATAGTCTAAGAAACATATATGCAAAGCATCCAAACAGTACAATTCGCCAATTTTTTGTTCTTCAAGTTTAAGTGAACTACGAGCCCCATTGTTAATACTTTAAAGGAAATTATATGTAAATTTCGACAAGTAGAACAATGAATGGATCATGTAGACGGGTGAAATCTTTCTATACATTGCTTCTAAATAGTCTAAGAAACATATATGCAAAGCATCCAAACAGTACAATTCGCCAATTATTTGATCTTCAAGTTTAAGTGAACTACGAGCCCCATTGTTAATACTTTAACGGAAATTAATTGTAACATTCTACAAGTAGAACAATGAATGGAACAGGTAGACGGTTGAAATCTTTGTATATGTTGCTTCTATATAGTCTAAGAAACCTATATGCAAAGCATCTAAACAGTAACAATCGCCAATTTTTTGATCTTCAAGTTTAAGTGAACAGCGGGCCCCATTGATAATCATGAAATGGAAATTATTTGTAACTTTCTACAAGTAGAACAATGAATAGTACAGGTAGACGGGTGAAATCTTTCTATATATTGCTTCTAAATAGTCTAAGAAACATATATGCAAAGCATCCAAACAGTACAATTCGCCAATTTTTTGTTCTTCAAGTTTAAGTGAACAATGAGCCCCAATGGTTAATCCTTTAAAGGAAATTATTTGTAAATTTCGACAAGTAGAACAATGATTCGAACACGTAGACGGTTGAAATATTTGTATATATTGCTTCCATATAGTCTAAGAAACATGTACGCAAAGCATCCAAACAGTACCATTCGCCAATTTTTTGTTCTTCAAGTTTAAGTGAACAATGAGCCCCATTGTTAATCCTTTAAAGGAAATTATTTGTAAATTTCGACAAGTAGAACAATGAATGGAACAGGTAGACTGTTGAAATCATTGTATATATTGCTTCTATATAGTCTAAGAAACATATATGCAAAGCATCCAAACAGTACAATTCGCCAATTTTTTGTTCTTCAAGTTTAAGTGAACAGCGAGCCCCATTGATAATCATTAAATGGAAACTATTTGTAACTTTCTACAAGTAGAACAATGAATAGTACAGGTAGACGGGTGAAATCTTTCTATATATTGCTTCTAAATAGTCTAAGAAACATCTATGCAAAGCATCCAAACAGTACAATTCGCCAATTTTTTGTTCTTCAAGTTTAAGTAAAATACGATCCCCATTGTTAATCCCTTAACGGAAATTATTTGTAACTTTCGACAAGTAGAACAATGAATGGAACAGGTAGATGGTTGAAATCATTGTATATATTGCTTCTATATAGTCTAAGAAACATATATGCAAAGCATCCAAACAGTACAATTCGACAATTTTTTGCTCTTCAAGTTTAAGTGAACTACGAGCCCCATTGGTAATCCTTTAAAGGAAATTATTTGTAAATTTCGGCAAGTAGAACAATGAATGGAATAGGTAGACGGTTGAAATCATTGTATATATTGCTTCTATATAGTCTAAGAAACATATATGCAAAGCATCCAAACAGTACAATTCGCCAATTTTTTGTTCTTCAAGTTTAAGTAAACTACGATCCCCATTATTAATCCCTTAACGGAAATTATTTGTAACATTCGACAAGTAGAACAATGAATGGAACAGGTAGACGGGTGAAATCATTGTATATATTGCTTCTATATAGTCTAAGAAACATATATGCAAAGCATCCAAACAGTATAATTCGCCAATTTTTTGTTCTTCAAGTTTAAGTGAACAATGAGACCCATTGTTAATCCTTTAAAGGAAATTATTTGTAACTTTCGACAAGTAGAACAATGAATGGAACAGGTAGACGGTTGAAATCTTTATATATATTGCTTCTATATAGTCTAAGAAACATATATGCAAAGCATCCAAACAGTACAATTCGCCAATTTTTTGTTCTTCAAGTTTAAGTGAACAATGAGCCCCAATGGTTAATCCTTTATCGGTAATTATTTGTAACTTTCGACAAGTAGAACAATGAATGGAACAGGTAGACGGTTGAAATCATTGTATATATTGCTTCTATATAGTCTAAGAAACATATATGCAAAGCAACCAAACAGTAGAATTCGCCAATTTTTTGTTCTTCAAGTTTAAGTGAACAATGAGCCCCATTGTTAATCCTTTAAAGGAAATTATTTGTAACTTTCGACAAGTAGAACAATGAATGGAACAGGTAGACGGTTGAAATCTTTGTATATATTGCTTCTATATAGTCTAAGAAACATATATGCAAAGCGTCCAAACAGTACAGTACGCCAATTATTTGATCTTCAAGTTTAAGTGAACTACGAGCCCCATTGTTAGTACTTTATCGGAAATTACTTGTAATTTTCGACAAGTAGAACAATGATTGGAACACGTAGACGGTTGAAATCTTTGTATATGTTGCTTCTATATAGTCTAAGAAACCTATATGCAAAGCATCTAAACAGTAACAATCGCCAATTTTTTGATCTTCAAGTTTAAGTGAACAGCGGGCCCCATTGATAATCATGAAACGGAAATTATTTGTAACTTTCTACAAGTAGAACAATGAATAGAACAGGTAGACGGTTGAAATATTTGTATATGTTGCTTCTATATAGTCTAACAAACCAATATGCAAAGCATCTAAACAGTAACAATCGCCAATTTTTTGATCTTCAGGTTTAAGTGAACAGCGAGCCCCATTGATAATCATGAAATGGAAATTATTTGTAACATTCTACAAGTAGAACAATGAATAGTACAGGTAGACGGGTGAAATCTTTCTATATATTGCTTCTAAATAGTCTAAGAAACATATATGCAAAGCATCCAAACAGTACAATTCGCCAATTTTTTGATCTTCAAGTTTAAGTGAACAGTGAGCCCCATTGATAATCATGAAATGGAAATTATTTGTAACTTTCTACAAGTAGAACAATGAATAGTACAGGTAGACGGGTGAAATCTTTCTATATATTGCTTCTAAATAGTCTAAGAAACATATATGCAAAGCATCCAAACAGTACAATTCGCCAATTATTTGATCTTGAAGTTTAAGTGAACTACGAGCCCCATTGTTAATACTTTAACGGAAATTAATTGTAACTTTCTACAAGTAGAACAATGAATGGAACAGGTAGACGGTTGAAATCTTTGTATATGTTGCTTCTATATAGTCTAAGAAACCTATATGCAAAGCATCTAAACAGTAACAATCGCCAATTTTTTGATCTTCAAGTTTAAGTGAACAGCGGGCCCCATTGATAATCATGAAACGGAAATTATTTGTAACTTTCTACAAGTAGAACAATGAATAGAACAGGTAGACGGTTGAAATATTTGTATATGTTGCTTCTATATAGTCTAACAAACCAATATGCAAAGCATCTAAACAGTAACAATCGCCAATTTTTTGATCTTCAGGTTTAAGTGAACAGCGAGCCCCATTGATAATCATGAAATGGAAATTATTTGTAACATTCTACAAGTAGAACAATGAATAGTACAGGTAGACGGGTGAAATCTTTCTATATATTGCTTCTAAATAGTCTAAGAAACATATATGCAAAGCATCCAAACAGTACAATTCGCCAATTTTTTGATCTTCAAGTTTAAGTGAACAGTGAGCCCCATTGATAATCATGAAATGGAAATTATTTGTAACTTTCTACAAGTAGAACAATGAATAGTACAGGTAGACGGGTGAAATCTTTCTATATATTGCTTCTAAATAGTCTAAGAAACATATATGCAAAGCATCCAAACAGTACAATTCGCCAATTATTTGATCTTGAAGTTTAAGTGAACTACGAGCCCCATTGTTAATACTTTAACGGAAATTAATTGTAACTTTCTACAAGTAGAACAATGAATGGAACAGGTAGACGGTTGAAATCTTTGTATATGTTGCTTCTATATAGTCTAAGAAACCTATATGCAAAGCATCTAAACAGTAACAATCGCCAATTTTTTGATCTTCAAGTTTAAGTGAACAGCGGGCCCCATTGATAATCATGAAATGGAAATTATTTGTAACTTTCTACAAGTAGAACAATGAATAGTACAGGTAGACGGGTGAAATCTTTCTATATATTGCTTCTAAATAGTCTAAGAAACATATATGCAAATCATCCAATCAGTACCATTCGCCAATTTTTTGTTCTTCAAGTTTAAGTGAACTACGAGCCCCATTGTTAATCCTTTAAAGGAAATTATTTGTTAATTTCGACAAGTAGAACAATGAATGGATCATGTAGACGGTTGAAATCATTGTATATATTGCTTCTATATAGTCTACGAAACATATATGCAAAGCATCCAAACAGTACAATTCGCCAATTTTTTGTTCCTCAAGTTTAAGTGAACTACGAGCCCCATTGTTAATCCTTTAACGGAAATTAATTGTAACATTCGACAAGTAGAACAATGAATGGAACAGGTAGACGGTTGAAATCATTGTATGTATTGCTTCTATATAGTCTAAGAAACATATATGCAAAGCATCCAAACAGTACAATTCGCCAATTTTTTGTTCTTCAAGTTTAATTAAACTACGATCCCCATTGTTAATCCTTTAAAGGAAATTATTTGTAACTTTCGACAAGTAGAACAATGAATGGAACAAGTAGACGGTTGAAATCTTTGTATATATTGCTTCTATATAGTCTAAGAAACATATATGCAAAGCATCCAAACTGTACAATTCGCCAATTTTTTGTTCTTCAAGTTTAAGTGAACAATGAGCCCCAATGGTTAATCCTTTATCGGTAATTATTTGTAACTTTCGACAAGTAGAACAATGAATGGAACAGGTAGACGGTTGAAATCCTTGTATATATTGCTTCCATATAGTCTAAGAAACATGTACGCAAAGCATCCAAACAGTACCATTCGCCAATTTTTTGTCCTTCAAGTTTAAGTGAACAATGAGCCCCATTGTTAATCCTTTATCGGAAATTATTTGTAACTTTCGACAAGTAGAACAATGAATGGAACAGGTAGACGGTTGAAATCTTTGTATATATTGCTTCTATATAGTCTAAGAAACATATATGCAAAGCATCCAAACAGTACAATTCGCCAATTTTTTGTTCTTCAAGTTTAAGTGAACAATGAGCCCCAATGGTTAATCCTTTATCGGTAATTATTTGTAACTTTCGACAAGTAGAACAATGAATGGAACAGGTAGACGGTTGAAATCATTGTATATATTGCTTCTATATAGTCTAAGAAACATATATGCAAAGCATCCAAACAGTAGAATTCGCCAATTTTTTGTTCTTCAAGTTTAAGTGAACAATGAGCCCCATTGTTAATCCTTTAAAGGAAATTATTTGTAACTTTCGACAAGTAGAACAATGAATGGAACATGTAGACGGTTGAAATCTGTGCATATATTGCTTCTATATAGTCTAAGATACATATATGCAAAGCATCCAAACAGTACAATTCGCCAATTTTTTGTTCTTCAAGTTTAAGTGAACAATGAGCCCCAATGGTTAATCCTTTAAAGGAAATTATTTGTAAATTTCGACAAGTAGAACAATGATTGGAACACGTAGACGGTTGAAATATTTGTATATATTGCTTCCATATAGTCTAAGAAACATGTACGCAAAGCATCCAAACAGTACCATTCGCCAATTTTTTGTTCTTCAAGTTTAAGTGAACAATGAGCCCCATTGTTAATCCTTTAAAGGAAATTATTTGTAAATTTCGACAAGTAGAACAATGAATGGAACAGGTAGACTGTTGAAATCATTGTATATATTGCTTCTATATAGTCTAAGAAACATATATGCAAAGCATCCAAACAGTACAATTCGCCAATTTTTTGTTCTTCAAGTTTAAGTGAACAGCGAGCCCCATTGATAATCATTAAATGGAAACTATTTGTAACTTTCTACAAGTAGAACAATGAATAGTACAGGTAGACGGGTGAAATCTTTCTATATATTGCTTCTAAATAGTCTAAGAAACATCTATGCAAAGCATCCAAACAGTACAATTCGCCAATTTTTTGTTCTTCAAGTTTAAGTAAAATACGATCCCCATTGTTAATCCCTTAACGGAAATTATTTGTAACTTTCGACAAGTAGAACAATGAATGGAACAGGTAGATGGTTGAAATCATTGTATATATTGCTTCTATATAGTCTAAGAAACATATATGCAAAGCATCCAAACAGTACAATTCGACAATTTTTTGCTCTTCAAGTTTAAGTGAACTACGAGCCCCATTGGTAATCCTTTAAAGGAAATTATTTGTAAATTTCGGCAAGTAGAACAATGAATGGAATAGGTAGACGGTTGAAATCATTGTATATATTGCTTCTATATAGTCTAAGAAACATATATGCAAAGCATCCAAACAGTACAATTCGCCAATTTTTTGTTCTTCAAGTTTAAGTAAACTACGATCCCCATTATTAATCCCTTAACGGAAATTATTTGTAACATTCGACAAGTAGAACAATGAATGGAACAGGTAGACGGGTGAAATCATTGTATATATTGCTTCTATATAGTCTAAGAAACATATATGCAAAGCATCCAAACAGTATAATTCGCCAATTTTTTGTTCTTCAAGTTTAAGTGAACAATGAGACCCATTGTTAATCCTTTAAAGGAAATTATTTGTAACTTTCGACAAGTAGAACAATGAATGGAACAGGTAGACGGTTGAAATCTTTGTATATATTGCTTCTATATAGTCTAAGAAACATATATGCAAAGCATCCAAACAGTACAATTCGCCAATTTTTTGTTCTTCAAGTTTAAGTGAACAATGAGCCCCAATGGTTAATCCTTTATCGGTAATTATTTGTAACTTTCGACAAGTAGAACAATGAATGGAACAGGTAGACGGTTGAAATCATTGTATATATTGCTTTTATATAGTCTAAGAAACATATATGCAAAGCAACCAAACAGTAGAATTCGCCAATTTTTTGTTCTTCAAGTTTAAGTGAACAATGAGCCCCATTGTTAATCCTTTAAAGGAAATTATTTGTAACTTTCGACAAGTAGAACAATGAATGGAACATGTAGACGGTTGAAATCTGTGCATATATTGCTTCTATATAGTCTAAGATACATATATGCAAAGCATCCAAACAGTACAATTCGCCAATTTTTTGTTCTTCAAGTTTAAGTGAACAATGAGCCCCAATTGTTAATCCTTTAAAGGAAATTATTTGTAAATTTCGACAAGTAGAACAATGATTGGAACACGTTGACGGTTGAAATCTTTGTATATATTGCTTCCATATAGTCTAAGAAACATGTACGCAAAGCATCCAAACAGTACCATTCGCCCATTTTTTGTTCTTCTAGTTTAAGTGAACAACGAGCCCCATTGATAATCATGAAACGGAAATTATTTGTAACTTTTTACAAGTAGAACAATGAATAGAACAAGTAGACGGTTGAAATCTTTCTATATATTGCTTCTAAATAGTCTAAGAAACATATATGCAAATCATCCAAACAGTACAATTCGCCAATTTTTTGTTCTTCAAGTTTAAGTGAACTACGAGCCCCATTGTTAATCCTTTAAAGGAAATTATTTGTAAATTTCGACAAGTAGAACAATGATTTGATCAGGTAGACGGTTGAAATCATTGTATATATTGCTTCTATATAATCTACGAAACATATATGCAAAGCATCCAAACAGTACTATTCGCCAATTTTTTGTTCTTCAAGTTTAAGAGAACTACGAGCCCCATTGTTAATCCTTTAACGGAAATTAATTGTAACTTTCTACAAGTACAACAATGATTGGAACACGTAGACGGTTGAAATCTTTGTATATATTGCTTCCATATAGTCTAAGAAACATATATGCAAAGCATCCAAACAGTACAATTCGCCAATTTTTTGTTCTTCAAGTTTAAGTGAACAATGAGTCCCAATGGTTAATCCTTTATCGGAAATTATTTGTAACATTCGGCAAGTAGAACAATGAATGGAACAGGTAGACGGTGAAATCTTTGTATATATTGCTTCTATATAGTCTAAGAAACATATATGCAGAGCATCCAAACAGTACAATTCGTCAATTTTTAGTTCTTCAAGTTTAAGTGAACAATGAGCCCCAATGGTTAATCCTTTATCGGTAATTATTTGTAACTTTCGACAAGTAGAACAATGAATGGATCAGGTAGACGGTTGAAATCATTGTATATATTGCTTCTATTTAATCTACGAAACATATATGCAAAGCATCCAAACAGTACAATTCGCCAATTTTTTGTTCTTCAAGTTTAAGTGATCAGCGAGCCCCATTGATAATCATGAAATGGAAATTATTTGTAACTTTCTACAAGTAGAACAATGAATAGTACAGGTAGACGGGTGAAATCTTTCTATATATTGCTTCTATATAGTCTAAGAAACATATATGCAAAGCATCCAAACTGCACCTTTCGCTAATTTTTTGTTCTTCAAGTTTAAGTGAACTACGAGCCCCATTGTTAATCCTTTAACGGAAATTATTTATAAATTTCGACAAGTAGAACAATGAATGGAACAGGTAGACTGTTGAAATCATTGTATATATTGCTTCTAAATAGTCTAAGAAACATATATGCAAAGCGTCCAAAGAGTACAATTCGCCAATTATTTGTTCTTCAAGTTTTAGTGAACAACGAGCCCCATTGTTAATCCTTTAAAGGAAATTAATTGTAAATTTCGACAAGTAGAACAATGATTGGAACACGTAGACGGTTGAAATCTTTGTATATATTGCTTCCATATAATCTACGAAACATATATGCAAAGCATCCAAACAGTCCAATTCGCCAATTTTTTGTTCTTCAGGTTTAAGTGAACTACGAGCCCCATTGTTAATCCTTTAAAGGAAATTATTTGTAAATTTCGACAAGTAGAACAATGAATGGAACAGGTAGACGGTTGAAATTTTTGTATATATTGCGTCTATACAGTCTAAGAAACATATATGCAAATCATCCAATCAGTACCATTCGCCAATTTTTTGTTCTTCAAGTTTAAGTGAACACGAGCCCCATTGTTAATCCTTTAAAGGAAATTATTTGTAAATTTCGACAAGTAGAACAATGAATGGAACAGGTAGACGGTTGAAATCTTTGTATATATTGCTTCTATATAATCTAAGAAACATATATGCAAAGCATCCAAACAGTACCATTCGCCAATTTTTTGTTCTTCAAGTTTAAGTGAACAACGAGCCCCATTGATAATCATGAAACGGAAATTATTTGTAACTTTCTACAAGTAGAACAATGAATAGAACAGGTAGACGGTTGAAATATTTGTATATGTTGCTTCTATATAGTCTAACAAACCTATATGCAAAGCATCTAAACAGTAACAATCGCCAATTTTTTGATCTTCAGGTTTAAGTGAACAGCGAGCCCCATTGATAATCATGAAATGGAAATTATTTGTAACATTCTACAAGTAGAACAATGAATAGTACAGGTAGACGGGTGAAATCTTTCTATATATTGCTTCTAAATAGTCTAAGAAACATATATGCAAAGCATCCAAACAGTACAATTCGCCAATTTTTTGATCTTCAAGTTTAAGTGAACAGTGAGCCCCATTGATAATCATGAAATGGAAATTATTTGTAACTTTCTACAAGTAGAACAATGAATAGTACAGGTAGACGGGTGAAATCTTTCTATATATTGCTTCTAAATAGTCTAAGAAACATATATGCGAAGCATCCAAACAGTACAATTCGCCAATTATTTGATCTTCAAGTTTAAGTGAACTACGAGCCCCATTGTTAATACTTTAACGGAAATTAATTGTAACTTTCTACAAGTAGAACAATGAATGGAACAGGTAGACGGTTGAAATCTTTGTATATGTTGCTTCTATATAGTCTAAGAAACCTATATGCAAAGCATCTAAACAGTAACAATCGCCAATTTTTTGATCTTCAAGTTTAAGTGAACAGCGGGCCCCATTGATAATCATGAAATGGAAATTATTTGTAACATTCTACAAGTAGAACAATGAATAGTACAGGTAGACGGGTGAAATCTTTCTATATATTGCTTCTATATAGTCTAAGAAACATATATGCAAAGCGTCCAAACAATACAATTCGCCAATTTATTGTTCTTCAAGTATAAGTGTACAACGAGCCCCATTGTTAATCCTTTAAAGGAAATTTTTTGTAAATTTCGACAAGTAGAACAATGAATGGAATAGGTAGACGGTTGAAATCATTGTATATATTGCTTCTATAAAGTCTAAGAAACATATATGCAAAGCATCCAAACAGTACAATTCGCCAATATTTTGTTCTTCAAGTTTAAGTGAACAATGAGCCCCAATGGTTAATCTTTTATCGGAAATTACTTGTAATTTTCGACAAGTAGAACAATGAATGGAACAGGTAGACGGTTGAAATCTTTGTATATATTGCTTCTATATAATCTAAGAAACATATATGCAAAGCATCCAAACAGTACCATTCGCCAATTTTTTGTTCTTCAAGTTTAAGTGAACAACGAGCCCCATTGATAATCATGAAACGGAAATTATTTGTAACTTTCTACAAGTAGAACAATGAATAGAACAGGTAGACGGTTGAAATATTTGTATATGTTGCTTCAATATAGTCGAACAAACCTATATGCAAAGCATCTAAACAGTAACAATCGCCAATTTTTTGATCTTCAGGTTTAAGTGAACAGCGAGCCCCATTGATAATCATGAAATGGAAATTATTTGTAACATTCTACAAGTAGAACAATGAATAGTACAGGTAGACGGGTGAAATCTTTCTATATATTGCTTCTAAATAGTCTAAGAAACATATATGCAAAGCATCCAAACAGTACAATTCGCCAATTTTTTGTTCTTCAAGTTTAAGTGAACTACGAGCCCCATTGTTAATACTTTAAAGGAAATTATATGTAAATTTCGACAAGTAGAACAATGAATGGATCATGTAGACGGGTGAAATCTTTCTATACATTGCTTCTAAATAGTCTAAGAAACATATATGCAAAGCATCCAAACAGTACAATTCGCCAATTATTTGATCTTCAAGTTTAAGTGAACTACGAGCCCCATTGTTAATACTTTAACGGAAATTAATTGTAACATTCTACAAGTAGAACAATGAATGGAACAGGTAGACGGTTGAAATCTTTGTATATGTTGCTTCTATATAGTCTAAGAAACCTATATGCAAAGCATCTAAACAGTAACAATCGCCAATTTTTTGATCTTCAAGTTTAAGTGAACAGCGGGCCCCATTGATAATCATGAAATGGAAATTATTTGTAACTTTCTACAAGTAGAACAATGAATAGTACAGGTAGACGGGTGAAATCTTTCTATATATTGCTTCTAAATAGTCTAAGAAACATATATGCAAAGCATCCAAACAGTACAATTCGCCAATTTTTTGTTCTTCAAGTTTAAGTGAACAATGAGCCCCAATGGTTAATCTTTTATCGGTAATTATTTGTAACTTTCGACAAGTAGAACAATGAATGGAACAGGTAGACGGTTGAAATCCTTGTATATATTGCGTCTATATAATCTAAGAAACATATATGCAAAGCATCCAAACAGTACCATTCGCCAATTTTTTGTTCTTCAATTTTAAGTGAACTACGAGCCCCATTATTAATCCTTTAAAGGAAATTATTTGTAAATTTCGACAAGTAGAACAATGAATGGAACAGGTAGACTGTTGAAATCATTGTATATATTGCTTCTATATAGTCTAAGAAACATATATGCAAATCGTCCATACAGTACAATTCCCCAATTATTTGATCTTCAAGTTTAAGTGAACTACGAGCCCCATTGTTAATACTTTAACGGAAATTATTTGTAATTTGCGACAAGTAGAACAATGAATGGAACAGGTAGCCGGTTGAAATCAATGTATATATTGCTTCTATATAGTCTAAGAAACATATATGCAAAGCATCCAAACAGTACCATTCGCAATTCTTTTGTTCTTCAAGTTTAAGTGAACAACGAGCCCTATTGTTAATGCTTTAAAGGAAATTATTTGTAAATTTCGACAAGTAGAACAATGAATGGAACAGGTAGGCGGTTGAAATCTTTCTATATAATGCTTCTATATAGTCTAAGAAACATGTACGCAAAGGATCCAAACAGTACAATTCGCCAATTTTTTGATCTTCAAGTTTAAGTGAACTACGAGCCCCATTGATAATCATGAAAGGGAAATTATTTATAAGTTTCTACAAGTAGAACAATGAATAGAACAGGTAGTCTGTTGAAATCTTTGTATATATTGCTCCCATATAGTCTAAGAAACATATATGCAAAGCATCCAAACAGTACAATTCGCCAATTTATTGTTCTTCAAGTTTAAGAGAACAAGTAGCCCCGTTGTTAATCCTTTAAAGGAAATTATTTGTACATTTCGACAAGTGAACAATGATTGGAACACGTAGACGGTTGAAATCTTTGTATATATTGCTTCCATATAGTCTAAGAAACATGTACGCAAAGCATCCAAACAGTACCATTCGCCAATTTTTTGTTCTTCAAGTTTAAGTGAACAATGAGCCCCAATGGTTAATCCTTCAACGGAAATTATTTGTAACTTTCGACAAGTAGAACAATGAATGGAACAGGTAGACGGTTGAAATCTTTGTATATATTGCTTCTATATAGTCTAAGAAACATATATGCAAAGCGTCCAAACAGTACAGTACGCCAATTATTTGATCTTCAAGTTTAAGTGAACTACGAGCCCCATTGTTAGTACTTTATCGGAAATTACTTGTAATTTTCGACAAGTAGAACAATGAATGGAACAGGTAAACGGTTGAAATCTTTGTATATATTGCTTCTATATAGTCTACGAAACATATATGCAAAGCATCCAAACAGTACCATTCGCCAATTTTTTGTTCTTCAAGTTTAAGTGAACAGCAAGCCCCATTGATAATCATGAAATGGAAATTATTTGTAACTTTCTACAAGTAGAACAATGAATAGTACAGGTAGACGGGTGAAATCTTTCTATATATTGCTTCTAAATAGTCTAAGAAACATATATGCAAAGCATCCAAACAGTTCAATTCGCCAATTTTTTGTTCTTCAAGTTTAAGTGAACAACGAGCCCCATTGTTAATCCTTTAAAGGAAGTTATTTGTAAATTTCGACAAGGAGAACAATGAATGGAACAGGTAGACGGTTGAAATCTTTGTATATATTGCTTCTATATAATCTAAGAAACATATATGCAATGCATCCAAACAGTACAATTCGCCAATTTTTTGATCTTCAAGTTTAAGTGAACTACGAGCCCCATTGTTAATCCTTTATCGGAAATTATTTGTAACTTTCTACAAGTAGAACAATGAATAGAACAGGTAGACGGGTGAAATCTTTGTATATATTGCTTCTATATAATCTAAGAAACATATATGCAAAGCATCCAAACAGTACAATTCGCCAATAATTTCATCTTCATGTTTAAGTGAACTACGAGCCCCATTGTTAATACTTTAACGGAAATTATTTGTAAATTCCGACAAGTAGAACAATGAATGGAACAGGTAGACGGTTGAAATCAATGTATATATTGCTTCTATATAGTCTAAGAAACATATATGCAAAGCATCCAAACAGTACCATTCGCCAATTTTTTGTTCTTCAGGTTTAAGTGAACAATGAGCCCCATTGTTAATCCTTTATCGGAAATTATTTGTAACTTTCGACAAGTAGAACAATGAATGGAACTGGTAGACGGTTGAAATCTTTTTATATATTGCTTCTATATAGTCTAAGAAACATATATGCAAAGCATCCAAACAGTTCCAGTCGCCAATTTTTTGTTCTTCAAGTTTAAGTGAACTAAGAGCCCCATTGTTAATCCTTTAAAGGAAATTATTTGTAAATTTCGACAAGTAGAACAATGAATGGAACAGGTAGACTGTTGAAATCATTGTATATATTGCTTCTATATAGTCTAAGAAACATATATGCAAAGCGTCCAAACAGTACAATTCGCCAATTATTTGATCTTCAAGTTTAAGTGAACTACGAGCCCCATTCTTAATACTTTAACGGAAATTATTTGTAATTTGCGACAAGTAGAACAATGAATGGAACAGGTAGCCGGTTGAAATCAATGTATATATTTCTTCTATATAGTCTAAGAAACATATATGCAAAGCATCCAAACAGTACCATTCGCAATTTTTTTGTTCTTCAAGTTTAAGTGAACAACGAGCCCCATTGTTAATCCTTTAAAGGAAATTATTTGTAAATTTCGACAAGTAGAACAATGATTGGAACACGTAGACGGTTGAAATCTTTGTATATATTGCTTCCATATAGTCTAAGAAACATGTACGCAAAGCATCCAAACAGTACCATTCGCCAATTTTTTGTTCTTCAGGTTTAAGTGAACAATGAGCCCCAATGGTTAATCCTTTATCGGAAATTATTTGTAACTTTCGACAAGTAGAACAATGAATGGAACAGGTAGACGGTTGAAATCTTTGTATATATTTCTTCTATATAATCTAAGAAACATATATGCAAAGCATCCAAACAGTACCATTCGCCAATTTTTTGTTCTTCAAGTTTAAGTGAACAGCGAGCCCCATTGATAATCATGAAATGGAAATTATTTGTAACTTTCTACAAGTAGAACAATGAATAGTACAGGTAGACGGGTGTAATCTTTGTATATATTGCTTCTAAATAGTCTATGAAACATATATGCAAAGCATCCAAACAGTACAATTCGCCAATTTTTTGTTCTTCAAGTTTAAGTGAACTACGAGCCCCATTGTTAATCCTTTAACGGAAATTAATTGTAACTTTCTACAAGTAGAACAATGAATGGAACAGGTGGACGGTTGAAATCTTTGTATATATTGCGTCTATATAGTCTAAGAAACATATATGCAAAGCATCCAAACAGTACCATTCGCCAATTTTTTGTTCTTCAAGTTGAAGTGAACAACGAGCCCCATTGTTAATCCTTTAAAGGAAATTATTTGTAAATTTCGACAAGTAGAACAATGAATGGAACAGGTAGACTGTTGAAATCATTGTATATATTGCTTCTATATAGTCTAAGAAACATATATGCAAAGCGTCCAAACAGTACAATTCGCCAATTATTTGATCTTCAAGTTTAAGTGAACTACGAGCCCCATTGTTAATACTTTAACGGAAATTATTTGTAACTTGCGACAAGTAGAACAATGAATGGAACAGGTAGCCGGTTGAAATCAATGTATATATTGCTTCTATATAGTCTAAGAAACATATATGCAAAGCATCCAAACAGTACCATTCGCAATTTTTTTGTTCTTCAAGTTTAAGTGAACAACGAGCCCCATTGTTAATCCTTTATCGGAAATTATTTGTAAATTTCGACAAGTAGAAGAATGAATGGAACAGGTAGACTGTTGAAATCATTGTATATATTGCTTCTATATAGTCTAAGAAACATATATGCAAAGCGTCCAAACAGTACAATTCGCCAATTATTTGATCTTCAAGTTTAAGTGAACTACGAGCCCCATTCTTAATGCTTTAACGGAAATTATTTGTAATTTGCGACAAGTAGAACAATGAATGGAACAGGTAGCCGGTTGAAATCAATGTATATATTTCTTCTATATAGTCTAAGAAACATATATGCAAAGCATCCAAACAGTACCATTCGCAATTTTATTGTTCTTCAAGTTTAAGTGAACAACGAGCCCCATTGTTAATCCTTTAAAGGAAATTATTTGTAAATTTCGACATGTAGAACAATGATTGGAACACGTAGACGGTTGAAATCTTTGTATATATTGCTTCCATATAGTCTAAGAAACATGTACGCAAAGCAACCAAACAGTACCATTCGCCAATTTTTTGTTCTTCAGGTTTAAGTGAACAATGAGCCCCAATGGTTAATCCTTTATCGGAAATTATTTGTAATTTTCTACAAGTAGAACAAATGAATAGAACAGGTAGACGGTTGAAATCTTTGTATATGTTGCTTCTATATAGTCTAAGAAACCTATATGCAAAGCATCTAAACAGTAACAATCGCCAATTTTTTGATCTTCAATTTTAAGTGAACAGCGAGCCCCATTGATAATCATGCAATGGAAATTATTTGTAACTTTCTACAAGTAGAACAATGAATAGTACAGGTAGACGGGTGTAATCTTTCTATATATTGCTTCTAAATAGTCTAAGAGACATATATGCAAAGCATCCAAACAGTACAATTCGCCAATTTTTTGTTCTTCAAGTTTAAGTGAACTACGAGCCCCATTGTTAATACTTTAAAGGAAATTATTTGTAAATTTCGACAAGTAGAACAATGGATGGATCATGTAGACGGTTGAAATCATTGTATATATTGCTTCTATATAGCCTACGAAACATATATGCAAAGCATCCAAACAGTACAATTCGCCAATTTTTTGTTCTTCAAGTTTAAGTGAACTACGAGCCCCATTGTTAATCCTTTAAAGGAAATTATTTGTAAATTTCGACAAGTAGAACAATGAATGGAACAGGTAGACTGTTGAAATCATTGTATATAATGCTTCCATATAGTCTAAGAAACATGTACGCAAAGCATCCAAACATTACCATTCGCCAATTTTTTGTTCTTCAAGTTTAAGTGAACAATGAGCCCCAATGTTAATACTTTAACGGAAATTAATTGTAACTTTCTACAAGTAGAACAATGAATGGAACAGGTAGACGGTTGAAATCTTTGTATATGTTGCTTCTATATAGTCTAAGAAACCTATATGCAAAGCATCTAAACAGTAACAATCGCCAATTTTTTGATCTTCAAGTTTAAGTGAACAGCGGGCCCCATTGATAATCATGAAACGGAAATTATTTGTAACTTTCTACAAGTAGAACAATGAATAGAACAGGTAGACGGTTGAAATATTTGTATATGTTGCTTCTATATAGTCTAACAAACCAATATGCAAAGCATCTAAACAGTAACAATCGCCAATTTTTTGTTCTTCAAGTTTAAGTGAACAGCGAGCCCCATTGATAATCATGAAATGGAAATTATTTGTAACTTTCTACAAGTAGAACAATGAATAGTACAGGTAGACGGGTGTAATCTTTGTATATATTGCTTCTAAATAGTCTATGAAACATATATGCAAAGCATCCAAACAGTACAATTCGCCAATTTTTTGATCTTCAGGTTTAAGTGAACAGCGAGCCCCATTGATAATCATGAAATGGAAATTATTTGTAACATTCTACAAGTAGAACAATGAATAGTACAGGTAGACGGGTGAAATCTTTCTATATATTGCTTCTAAATAGTCTAAGAAACATATATGCAAAGCATCCAAACAGTTCAATTCGCCAATTTTTTGTTCTTCAAGTTTAAGTGAACAACGAGCCCCATTGTTAATCCTTTAAAGGAAGTTATTTGTAAATTTCGACAAGGAGAACAATGAATGGAACAGGTAGACGGTTGAAATCTTTGTATATATTGCTTCTATATAATCTAAGAAACATATATGCAATGCATCCAAACAGTACAATTCGCCAATTTTTTGATCTTCAAGTTTAAGTGAACTACGAGCCCCATTGTTAATCCTTTATCGGAAATTATTTGTAACTTTCTACAAGTAGAACAATGAATGGAACAGGTAGACGGTTGAAATCAATGTATATATTGCTTCTATATAGTCTAAGAAACATATATGCAAAGCATCCAAACAGTACCATTCGCCAATTTTTTGTTCTTCAGGTTTAAGTGAACAATGAGCCCCATTGTTAATCCTTTATCGGAAATTATTTGTAACTTTCGACAAGTAGAACAATGAATGGAACTGGTAGACGGTTGAAATCTTTTTATATATTGCTTCTATATAGTCTAAGAAACATATATGCAAAGCATCCAAACAGTTCCAGTCGCCAATTTTTTGTTCTTCAAGTTTAAGTGAACTAAGAGCCCCATTGTTAATCCTTTAAAGGAAATTATTTGTAAATTTCGACAAGTAGAACAATGAATGGAACAGGTAGACTGTTGAAATCATTGTATATATTGCTTCTATATAGTCTAAGAAACATATATGCAAAGCGTCCAAACAGTACAATTCGCCAATTATTTGATCTTCAAGTTTAAGTGAACTACGAGCCCCATTCTTAATACTTTAACGGAAATTATTTCTAATTTGCGACAAGTAGAACAATGAATGGAACAGGTAGCCGGTTGAAATCAATGTATATATTTCTTCTATATAGTCTAAGAAACATATATGCAAAGCATCCAAACAGTACCATTCGCAATTTTTTTGTTCTTCAAGTTTAAGTGAACAACGAGCCCCATTGTTAATCCTTTAAAGGAAATTATTTGTAAATTTCGACAAGTAGAACAATGATTGGAACACGTAGACGGTTGAAATCTTTGTATATATTGCTTCCATATAGTCTAAGAAACATGTACGCAAAGCATCCAAACAGTACCATTCGCCAATTTTTTGTTCTTCAGGTTTAAGTGAACAATGAGCCCCAATGGTTAATCCTTTATCGGAAATTATTTGTAACTTTCGACAAGTAGAACAATGAATGGAACAGGTAGACGGTTGAAATCTTTGTATATATTTCTTCTATATAATCTAAGAAACATATATGCAAAGCATCCAAACAGTACCATTCGCCAATTTTTTGTTCTTCAAGTTTAAGTGAACAGCGAGCCCCATTGATAATCATGAAATGGAAATTATTTGTAACTTTCTACAAGTAGAACAATGAATAGTACAGGTAGACGGGTGTAATCTTTGTATATATTGCTTCTAAATAGTCTATGAAACATATATGCAAAGCATCCAAACAGTACAATTCGCCAATTTTTTGTTCTTCAAGTTTAAGTGAACTACGAGCCCCATTGTTAATCCTTTAACGGAAATTAACTGTAACTTTCTACAAGTAGAACAATGAATGGAACAGGTGGACGGTTGAAATCTTTGTATATATTGCGTCTATATAGTCTAAGAAACATATATGCAAAGCATCCAAACAGTACCATTCGCCAATTTTTTGTTCTTCAAGTTGAAGTGAACAACGAGCCCCATTGTTAATCCTTTAAAGGAAATTATTTGTAAATTTCGACAAGTAGAACAATGAATGGAACAGGTAGACTGTTGAAATCATTGTATATATTGCTTCTATATAGTCTAAGAAACATATATGCAAAGCGTCCAAACAGTACAATTCGCCAATTATTTGATCTTCAAGTTTAAGTGAACTACGAGCCCCATTGTTAATACTTTAACGGAAATTATTTGTAACTTGCGACAAGTAGAACAATGAATGGAACAGGTAGCCGGTTGAAATCAATGTATATATTGCTTCTATATAGTCTAAGAAACATATATGCAAAGCATCCAAACAGTACCATTCGCAATTTTTTTGTTCTTCAAGTTTAAGTGAACAACGAGCCCCATTGTTAATCCTTTATCGGAAATTATTTGTAAATTTCGACAAGTAGAAGAATGAATGGAACAGGTAGACTGTTGAAATCATTGTATATATTGCTTCTATATAGTCTAAGAAACATATATGCAAAGCGTCCAAACAGTACAATTCGCCAATTATTTGATCTTCAAGTTTAAGTGAACTACGAGCCCCATTCTTAATGCTTTAACGGAAATTATTTGTAATTTGCGACAAGTAGAACAATGAATGGAACAGGTAGCCGGTTGAAATCAATGTATATATTTCTTCTATATAGTCTAAGAAACATATATGCAAAGCATCCAAACAGTACCATTCGCAATTTTATTGTTCTTCAAGTTTAAGTGAACAACGAGCCCCATTGTTAATCCTTTAAAGGAAATTATTTGTAAATTTCGACATGTAGAACAATGATTGGAACACGTAGACGGTTGAAATCTTTGTATATATTGCTTCCATATAGTCTAAGAAACATGTACGCAAAGCAACCAAACAGTACCATTCGCCAATTTTTTGTTCTTCAGGTTTAAGTGAACAATGAGCCCCAATGGTTAATCCTTTATCGGAAATTATTTGTAATTTTCGACAAGTAGAACAATGAATGGAACAGGTAGACGATTGAAATCTTTGTATATATTTCTTCTATATAATCTAAGAAACATATATGCAAAGCATCCAAACAGTACCATTCGCCAATTTTTTGTTCTTCAAGTTTAAGTGAACAACGAGCCCCATTGATAATCATGAAGCGGAAATTATTTGTAACTTTCTACAAGTAGAACAAATGAATAGAACAGGTAGACGGTTGAAATCTTTGTATATGTTGCTTCTATATAGTCTAAGAAACCTATATGCAAAGCATCTAAACAGTAACAATCGCCAATTTTTTGATCTTCAATTTTAAGTGAACAGCGAGCCCCATTGATAATCATGCAATGGAAATTATTTGTAACTTTCTACAAGTAGAACAATGAATAGTACAGGTAGACGGGTGTAATCTTTCTATATATTGCTTCTAAATAGTCTAAGAGACATATATGCAAAGCATCCAAACAGTACAATTCGCCAATTTTTTGTTCTTCAAGTTTAAGTGAACTACGAGCCCCATTGTTAATACTTTAAAGGAAATTATTTGTAAATTTCGACAAGTAGAACAATGAATGGAACAGGTAGACTGTTGAAATCATTGTATATAATGCTTCCATATAGTCTAAGAAACATGTACGCAAAGCATCCAAACATTACCATTCGCCAACTTTTTGTTCTTCAAGTTTAAGTGAACAATGAGCCCCAATGTTAATACTTTAACGGAAATTAATTGTAACTTTCTACAAGTAGAACAATGAATGGAACAGGTAGACGGTTGAAATCTTTGTATATGTTGCTTCTATATAGTCTAAGAAACCTATATGCAAAGCATCTAAACAGTAACAATCGCCAATTTTTTGATCTTCAAGTTTAAGTGAACAGCGGGCCCCATTGATAATCATGAAACGGAAATTATTTGTAACTTTCTACAAGTAGAACAATGAATAGAACAGGTAGACGGTTGAAATATTTGTATATGTTGCTTCTATATAGTCTAACAAACCAATATGCAAAGCATCTAAACAGTAACAATCGCCAATTTTTTGATCTTCAGGTTTAAGTGAACAGCGAGCCCCATTGATAATCATGAAATGGAAATTATTTGTAACATTCTACAAGTAGAACAATGAATAGTACAGGTAGACGGGTGAAATCTTTCTATATATTGCTTCTAAATAGTCTAAGAAACATATATGCAAAGCATCCAAACAGTACAATTCGCCAATTTTTTGATCTTCAAGTTTAAGTGAACAGTGAGCCCCATTGATAATCATGAAATGGAAATTATTTGTAACTTTCTACAAGTAGAACAATGAATAGTACAGGTAGACGGGTGAAATCTTTCTATATATTGCTTCTAAATAGTCTAAGAAACATATATGCAAAGCATCCAAACAGTACAATTCGCCAATTATTTGATCTTGAAGTTTAAGTGAACTACGAGCCCCATTGTTAATACTTTAACGGAAATTAATTGTAACTTTCTACAAGTAGAACAATGAATGGAACAGGTAGACGGTTGAAATCTTTGTATATGTTGCTTCTATATAGTCTAAGAAACCTATATGCAAAGCATCTAAACAGTAACAATCGCCAATTTTTTGATCTTCAAGTTTAAGTGAACAGCGGGCCCCATTGATAATCATGAAACGGAAATTATTTGTAACTTTCTACAAGTAGAACAATGAATAGAACAGGTAGACGGTTGAAATATTTGTATATGTTGCTTCTATATAGTCTAACAAACCAATATGCAAAGCATCTAAACAGTAACAATCGCCAATTTTTTGATCTTCAGGTTTAAGTGAACAGCGAGCCCCATTGATAATCATGAAATGGAAATTATTTGTAACATTCTACAAGTAGAACAATGAATAGTACAGGTAGACGGGTGAAATCTTTCTATATATTGCTTCTAAATAGTCTAAGAAACATATATGCAAAGCATCCAAACAGTACAATTCGCCAATTTTTTGATCTTCAAGTTTAAGTGAACAGTGAGCCCCATTGATAATCATGAAATGGAAATTATTTGTAACTTTCTACAAGTAGAACAATGAATAGTACAGGTAGACGGGTGAAATCTTTCTATATATTGCTTCTAAATAGTCTAAGAAACATATATGCAAAGCATCCAAACAGTACAATTCGCCAATTATTTGATCTTGAAGTTTAAGTGAACTACGAGCCCCATTGTTAATACTTTAACGGAAATTAATTGTAACTTTCTACAAGTAGAACAATGAATGGAACAGGTAGACGGTTGAAATCTTTGTATATGTTGCTTCTATATAGTCTAAGAAACCTATATGCAAAGCATCTAAACAGTAACAATCGCCAATTTTTTGATCTTCAAGTTTAAGTGAACAGCGGGCCCCATTGATAATCATGAAATGGAAATTATTTGTAACTTTCTACAAGTAGAACAATGAATAGTACAGGTAGACGGGTGAAATCTTTCTATATATTGCTTCTAAATAGTCTAAGAAACATATATGCAAATCATCCAATCAGTACCATTCGCCAATTTTTTGTTCTTCAAGTTTAAGTGAACTACGAGCCCCATTGTTAATCCTTTAAAGGAAATTATTTGTTAATTTCGACAAGTAGAACAATGAATGGATCATGTAGACGGTTGAAATCATTGTATATATTGCTTCTATATAGTCTACGAAACATATATGCAAAGCATCCAAACAGTACAATTCGCCAATTTTTTGTTCCTCAAGTTTAAGTGAACTACGAGCCCCATTGTTAATCCTTTAACGGAAATTAATTGTAACATTCGACAAGTAGAACAATGAATGGAACAGGTAGACGGTTGAAATCATTGTATGTATTGCTTCTATATAGTCTAAGAAACATATATGCAAAGCATCCAAACAGTACAATTCGCCAATTTTTTGTTCTTCAAGTTTAATTAAACTACGATCCCCATTGTTAATCCTTTAAAGGAAATTATTTGTAACTTTCGACAAGTAGAACAATGAATGGAACAAGTAGACGGTTGAAATCTTTGTATATATTGCTTCTATATAGTCTAAGAAACATATATGCAAAGCATCCAAACTGTACAATTCGCCAATTTTTTGTTCTTCAAGTTTAAGTGAACAATGAGCCCCAATGGTTAATCCTTTATCGGTAATTATTTGTAACTTTCGACAAGTAGAACAATGAATGGAACAGGTAGACGGTTGAAATCCTTGTATATATTGCTTCCATATAGTCTAAGAAACATGTACGCAAAGCATCCAAACAGTACCATTCGCCAATTTTTTGTCCTTCAAGTTTAAGTGAACAATGAGCCCCATTGTTAATCCTTTATCGGAAATTATTTGTAACTTTCGACAAGTAGAACAATGAATGGAACAGGTAGACGGTTGAAATCTTTGTATATATTGCTTCTATATAGTCTAAGAAACATATATGCAAAGCATCCAAACAGTACAATTCGCCAATTTTTTGTTCTTCAAGTTTAAGTGAACAATGAGCCCCAATGGTTAATCCTTTATCGGTAATTATTTGTAACTTTCGACAAGTAGAACAATGAATGGAACAGGTAGACGGTTGAAATCATTGTATATATTGCTTCTATATAGTCTAAGAAACATATATGCAAAGCATCCAAACAGTAGAATTCGCCAATTTTTTGTTCTTCAAGTTTAAGTGAACAATGAGCCCCATTGTTAATCCTTTAAAGGAAATTATTTGTAACTTTCGACAAGTAGAACAATGAATGGAACATGTAGACGGTTGAAATCTGTGCATATATTGCTTCTATATAGTCTAAGATACATATATGCAAAGCATCCAAACAGTACAATTCGCCAATTTTTTGTTCTTCAAGTTTAAGTGAACAATGAGCCCCAATGGTTAATCCTTTAAAGGAAATTATTTGTAAATTTCGACAAGTAGAACAATGATTGGAACACGTAGACGGTTGAAATATTTGTATATATTGCTTCCATATAGTCTAAGAAACATGTACGCAAAGCATCCAAACAGTACCATTCGCCAATTTTTTGTTCTTCAAGTTTAAGTGAACAATGAGCCCCATTGTTAATCCTTTAAAGGAAATTATTTGTAAATTTCGACAAGTAGAACAATGAAGGGAACAGGTAGACTGTTGAAATCATTGTATATATTGCTTCTATATAGTCTAAGAAACATATATGCAAAGCATCCAAACAGTACAATTCGCCAATTTTTTGTTCTTCAAGTTTAAGTGAACAGCGAGCCCCATTGATAATCATTAAATGGAAACTATTTGTAACTTTCTACAAGTAGAACAATGAATAGTACAGGTAGACGGGTGAAATCTTTCTATATATTGCTTCTAAATAGTCTAAGAAACATCTATGCAAAGCATCCAAACAGTACAATTCGCCAATTTTTTGTTCTTCAAGTTTAAGTAAAATACGATCCCCATTGTTAATCCCTTAACGGAAATTATTTGTAACTTTCGACAAGTAGAACAATGAATGGAACAGGTAGATGGTTGAAATCATTGTATATATTGCTTCTATATAGTCTAAGAAACATATATGCAAAGCATCCAAACAGTACAATTCGACAATTTTTTGCTCTTCAAGTTTAAGTGAACTACGAGCCCCATTGGTAATCCTTTAAAGGAAATTATTTGTAAATTTCGGCAAGTAGAACAATGAATGGAATAGGTAGACGGTTGAAATCATTGTATATATTGCTTCTATATAGTCTAAGAAACATATATGCAAAGCATCCAAACAGTACAATTCGCCAATTTTTTGTTCTTCAAGTTTAAGTAAACTACGATCCCCATTATTAATCCCTTAACGGAAATTATTTGTAACATTCGACAAGTAGAACAATGAATGGAACAGGTAGACGGGTGAAATCATTGTATATATTGCTTCTATATAGTCTAAGAAACATATATGCAAAGCATCCAAACAGTATAATTCGCCAATTTTTTGTTCTTCAAGTTTAAGTGAACAATGAGACCCATTGTTAATCCTTTAAAGGAAATTATTTGTAACTTTCGACAAGTAGAACAATGAATGGAACAGGTAGACGGTTGAAATCTTTGTATATATTGCTTCTATATAGTCTAAGAAACATATATGCAAAGCATCCAAACAGTACAATTCGCCAATTTTTTGTTCTTCAAGTTTAAGTGAACAATGAGCCCCAATGGTTAATCCTTTATCGGTAATTATTTGTAACTTTCGACAAGTAGAACAATGAATGGAACAGGTAGACGGTTGAAATCATTGTATATATTGCTTCTATATAGTCTAAGAAACATATATGCAAAGCAACCAAACAGTAGAATTCGCCAATTTTTTGTTCTTCAAGTTTAAGTGAACAATGAGCCCCATTGTTAATCCTTTAAAGGAAATTATTTGTAACTTTCGACAAGTAGAACAATGAATGGAACATGTAGACGGTTGAAATCTGTGCATATATTGCTTCTATATAGTCTAAGATACATATATGCAAAGCATCCAAACAGTACAATTCGCCAATTTTTTGTTCTTCAAGTTTAAGTGAACAATGAGCCCCAATTGTTAATCCTTTAAAGGAAATTATTTGTAAATTTCGACAAGTAGAACAATGATTGGAACACGTAGACGGTTGAAATCTTTGTATATATTGCTTCCATATAGTCTAAGAAACATGTACGCAAAGCATCCAAACAGTACCATTCGCCAATTTTTTGTTCTTCAAGTTTAAGTGAACAATGAGCCCCATTGTTAATCCTTTAAAGGAAATTATTTGTAAATTTCGACAAGTAGAACAATGATTGGAACACGTAGACGGTTGAAATCTTTGTATATGTTGCTTCTATATAGTCTAAGAAACCTATATGCAAAGCATCTAAACAGTAACAATCGCCAATTTTTTGATCTTCAAGTTTAAGTGAACAGCGGGCCCCATTGATAATCATGAAACGGAAATTATTTGTAACTTTCTACAAGTAGAACAATGAATAGAACAGGTAGACGGTTGAAATATTTGTATATGTTGCTTCTATATAGTCTAACAAACCAATATGCAAAGCATCTAAACAGTAACAATCGCCAATTTTTTGATCTTCAGGTTTAAGTGAACAGCGAGCCCCATTGATAATCATGAAATGGAAATTATTTGTAACATTCTACAAGTAGAACAATGAATAGTACAGGTAGACGGGTGAAATCTTTCTATATATTGCTTCTAAATAGTCTAAGAAACATATATGCAAAGCATCCAAACAGTACAATTCGCCAATTTTTTGATCTTCAAGTTTAAGTGAACAGTGAGCCCCATTGATAATCATGAAATGGAAATTATTTGTAACTTTCTACAAGTAGAACAATGAATAGTACAGGTAGACGGGTGAAATCTTTCTATATATTGCTTCTAAATAGTCTAAGAAACATATATGCAAAGCATCCAAACAGTACAATTCGCCAATTATTTGATCTTGAAGTTTAAGTGAACTACGAGCCCCATTGTTAATACTTTAACGGAAATTAATTGTAACTTTCTACAAGTAGAACAATGAATGGAACAGGTAGACGGTTGAAATCTTTGTATATGTTGCTTCTATATAGTCTAAGAAACCTATATGCAAAGCATCTAAACAGTAACAATCGCCAATTTTTTGATCTTCAAGTTTAAGTGAACAGCGGGCCCCATTGATAATCATGAAACGGAAATTATTTGTAACTTTCTACAAGTAGAACAATGAATAGAACAGGTAGACGGTTGAAATATTTGTATATGTTGCTTCTATATAGTCTAACAAACCAATATGCAAAGCATCTAAACAGTAACAATCGCCAATTTTTTGATCTTCAGGTTTAAGTGAACAGCGAGCCCCATTGATAATCATGAAATGGAAATTATTTGTAACATTCTACAAGTAGAACAATGAATAGTACAGGTAGACGGGTGAAATCTTTCTATATATTGCTTCTAAATAGTCTAAGAAACATATATGCAAAGCATCCAAACAGTACAATTCGCCAATTTTTTGATCTTCAAGTTTAAGTGAACAGTGAGCCCCATTGATAATCATGAAATGGAAATTATTTGTAACTTTCTACAAGTAGAACAATGAATAGTACAGGTAGACGGGTGAAATCTTTCTATATATTGCTTCTAAATAGTCTAAGAAACATATATGCAAAGCATCCAAACAGTACAATTCGCCAATTATTTGATCTTGAAGTTTAAGTGAACTACGAGCCCCATTGTTAATACTTTAACGGAAATTAATTGTAACTTTCTACAAGTAGAACAATGAATGGAACAGGTAGACGGTTGAAATCTTTGTATATGTTGCTTCTATATAGTCTAAGAAACCTATATGCAAAGCATCTAAACAGTAACAATCGCCAATTTTTTGATCTTCAAGTTTAAGTGAACAGCGGGCCCCATTGATAATCATGAAATGGAAATTATTTGTAACTTTCTACAAGTAGAACAATGAATAGTACAGGTAGACGGGTGAAATCTTTCTATATATTGCTTCTAAATAGTCTAAGAAACATATATGCAAATCATCCAATCAGTACCATTCGCCAATTTTTTGTTCTTCAAGTTTAAGTGAACTACGAGCCCCATTGTTAATCCTTTAAAGGAAATTATTTGTTAATTTCGACAAGTAGAACAATGAATGGATCATGTAGACGGTTGAAATCATTGTATATATTGCTTCTATATAGTCTACGAAACATATATGCAAAGCATCCAAACAGTACAATTCGCCAATTTTTTGTTCCTCAAGTTTAAGTGAACTACGAGCCCCATTGTTAATCCTTTAACGGAAATTAATTGTAACATTCGACAAGTAGAACAATGAATGGAACAGGTAGACGGTTGAAATCATTGTATGTATTGCTTCTATATAGTCTAAGAAACATATATGCAAAGCATCCAAACAGTACAATTCGCCAATTTTTTGTTCTTCAAGTTTAATTAAACTACGATCCCCATTGTTAATCCTTTAAAGGAAATTATTTGTAACTTTCGACAAGTAGAACAATGAATGGAACAAGTAGACGGTTGAAATCTTTGTATATATTGCTTCTATATAGTCTAAGAAACATATATGCAAAGCATCCAAACTGTACAATTCGCCAATTTTTTGTTCTTCAAGTTTAAGTGAACAATGAGCCCCAATGGTTAATCCTTTATCGGTAATTATTTGTAACTTTCGACAAGTAGAACAATGAATGGAACAGGTAGACGGTTGAAATCCTTGTATATATTGCTTCCATATAGTCTAAGAAACATGTACGCAAAGCATCCAAACAGTACCATTCGCCAATTTTTTGTCCTTCAAGTTTAAGTGAACAATGAGCCCCATTGTTAATCCTTTATCGGAAATTATTTGTAACTTTCGACAAGTAGAACAATGAATGGAACAGGTAGACGGTTGAAATCTTTGTATATATTGCTTCTATATAGTCTAAGAAACATATATGCAAAGCATCCAAACAGTACAATTCGCCAATTTTTTGTTCTTCAAGTTTAAGTGAACAATGAGCCCCAATGGTTAATCCTTTATCGGTAATTATTTGTAACTTTCGACAAGTAGAACAATGAATGGAACAGGTAGACGGTTGAAATCATTGTATATATTGCTTCTATATAGTCTAAGAAACATATATGCAAAGCATCCAAACAGTAGAATTCGCCAATTTTTTGTTCTTCAAGTTTAAGTGAACAATGAGCCCCATTGTTAATCCTTTAAAGGAAATTATTTGTAACTTTCGACAAGTAGAACAATGAATGGAACATGTAGACGGTTGAAATCTGTGCATATATTGCTTCTATATAGTCTAAGATACATATATGCAAAGCATCCAAACAGTACAATTCGCCAATTTTTTGTTCTTCAAGTTTAAGTGAACAATGAGCCCCAATGGTTAATCCTTTAAAGGAAATTATTTGTAAATTTCGACAAGTAGAACAATGATTGGAACACGTAGACGGTTGAAATATTTGTATATATTGCTTCCATATAGTCTAAGAAACATGTACGCAAAGCATCCAAACAGTACCATTCGCCAATTTTTTGTTCTTCAAGTTTAAGTGAACAATGAGCCCCATTGTTAATCCTTTAAAGGAAATTATTTGTAAATTTCGACAAGTAGAACAATGAATGGAACAGGTAGACTGTTGAAATCATTGTATATATTGCTTCTATATAGTCTAAGAAACATATATGCAAAGCATCCAAACAGTACAATTCGCCAATTTTTTGTTCTTCAAGTTTAAGTGAACAGCGAGCCCCATTGATAATCATTAAATGGAAACTATTTGTAACTTTCTACAAGTAGAACAATGAATAGTACAGGTAGACGGGTGAAATCTTTCTATATATTGCTTCTAAATAGTCTAAGAAACATCTATGCAAAGCATCCAAACAGTACAATTCGCCAATTTTTTGTTCTTCAAGTTTAAGTAAAATACGATCCCCATTGTTAATCCCTTAACGGAAATTATTTGTAACTTTCGACAAGTAGAACAATGAATGGAACAGGTAGATGGTTGAAATCATTGTATATATTGCTTCTATATAGTCTAAGAAACATATATGCAAAGCATCCAAACAGTACAATTCGACAATTTTTTGCTCTTCAAGTTTAAGTGAACTACGAGCCCCATTGGTAATCCTTTAAAGGAAATTATTTGTAAATTTCGGCAAGTAGAACAATGAATGGAATAGGTAGACGGTTGAAATCATTGTATATATTGCTTCTATATAGTCTAAGAAACATATATGCAAAGCATCCAAACAGTACAATTCGCCAATTTTTTGTTCTTCAAGTTTAAGTAAACTACGATCCCCATTATTAATCCCTTAACGGAAATTATTTGTAACATTCGACAAGTAGAACAATGAATGGAACAGGTAGACGGGTGAAATCATTGTATATATTGCTTCTATATAGTCTAAGATACATATATGCAAAGCATCCAAACAGTATAATTCGCCAATTTTTTGTTCTTCAAGTTTAAGTGAACAATGAGACCCATTGTTAATCCTTTAAAGGAAATTATTTGTAACTTTCGACAAGTAGAACAATGAATGGAACAGGTAGACGGTTGAAATCTTTGTATATATTGCTTCTATATAGTCTAAGAAACATATATGCAAAGCATCCAAACAGTACAATTCGCCAATTTTTTGTTCTTCAAGTTTAAGTGAACAATGAGCCCCAATGGTTAATCCTTTATCGGTAATTATTTGTAACTTTCGACAAGTAGAACAATGAATGGAACAGGTAGACGGTTGAAATCATTGTATATATTGCTTTTATATAGTCTAAGAAACATATATGCAAAGCAACCAAACAGTAGAATTCGCCAATTTTTTGTTCTTCAAGTTTAAGTGAACAATGAGCCCCATTGTTAATCCTTTAAAGGAAATTATTTGTAACTTTCGACAAGTAGAACAATGAATGGAACATGTAGACGGTTGAAATCTGTGCATATATTGCTTCTATATAGTCTAAGATACATATATGCAAAGCATCCAAACAGTACAATTCGCCAATTTTTTGTTCTTCAAGTTTAAGTGAACAATGAGCCCCAATTGTTAATCCTTTAAAGGAAATTATTTGTAAATTTCGACAAGTAGAACAATGATTGGAACACGTAGACGGTTGAAATCTTTGTATATATTGCTTCCATATAGTCTAAGAAACATGTACGCAAAGCATCCAAACAGTACCATTCGCCAATTTTTTGTTCTTCAAGTTTAAGTGAACAATGAGCCCCATTGTTAATCCTTTAAAGGAAATTATTTGTAAATTTCGACAAGTAGAACAATGAATGGAACAGGTAGACTGTTGAAATCATTGTATATATTGCTTCTATATAGTCTAAGAAACATATATGCAAAGCATCCAAACAGTACAATTCGCCAATTTTTTGTTCTTCAAGTTTAAGTGAACAGCGAGCCCCATTGATAATCATTAAATGGAAACTATTTGTAACTTTCTACAAGTAGAACAATGAATAGTACAGGTAGACGGGTGAAATCTTTCTATATATTGCTTCTAAATAGTCTAAGAAACATCTATGCAAAGCATCCAAACAGTACAATTCGCCAATTTTTTGTTCTTCAAGTTTAAGTAAAATACGATCCCCATTGTTAATCCCTTAACGGAAATTATTTGTAACTTTCGACAAGTAGAACAATGAATGGAACAGGTAGATGGTTGAAATCATTGTATATATTGCTTCTATATAGTCTAAGAAACATATATGCAAAGCATCCAAACAGTACAATTCGACAATTTTTTGCTCTTCAAGTTTAAGTGAACTACGAGCCCCATTGGTAATCCTTTAAAGGAAATTATTTGTAAATTTCGGCAAGTAGAACAATGAATGGAATAGGTAGACGGTTGAAATCATTGTATATATTGCTTCTATATAGTCTAAGAAACATATATGCAAAGCATCCAAACAGTACAATTCGCCAATTTTTTGTTCTTCAAGTTTAAGTAAACTACGATCCCCATTATTAATCCCTTAACGGAAATTATTTGTAACATTCGACAAGTAGAACAATGAATGGAACAGGTAGACGGTTGAAATCATTGTATATATTGCTTCTATATAGTCTAAGAAACATATATGCAAAGCATCCAAACAGTATAATTCGCCAATTTTTTGTTCTTCAAGTTTAAGTGAACAATGAGACCCATTGTTAATCCTTTAAAGGAAATTATTTGTAACTTTCGACAAGTAGAACAATGAATGGAACAGGTAGACGGTTGAAATCTTTGTATATATTGCTTCTATATAGTCTAAGAAACATATATGCAAAGCATCCAAACAGTACAATTCGCCAATTTTTTGTTCTTCAAGTTTAAGTGAACAATGAGCCCCAATGGTTAATCCTTTAAAGGAAATTATTTGTAAATTTCGACAAGTAGAACAATGATTGGAACACGTTGACGGTTGAAATCTTTGTATATATTGCTTCCATATAGTCTAAGAAACATGTACGCAAAGCATCCAAACAGTACCATTCGCCCATTTTTTGTTCTTCAAGTTTAAGTGAACAACGAGCCCCATTGATAATCATGAAACGGAAATTATTTGTAACTTTTTACAAGTAGAACAATGAATAGAACAAGTAGACGGTTGAAATCTTTCTATATATTGCTTCTAAATAGTCTAAGAAACATATATGCAAATCATCCAAACAGTACAATTCGCCAATTTTTTGTTCTTCAAGTTTAAGTGAACTACGAGCCCCATTGTTAATCCTTTAAAGGAAATTATTTGTAAATTTCGACAAGTAGAACAATGATTTGATCAGGTAGACGGTTGAAATCATTGTATATATTGCTTCTATATAATCTACGAAACATATATGCAAAGCATCCAAACAGTACTATTCGCCAATTTTTTGTTCTTCAAGTTTAAGAGAACTACGAGCCCCATTGTTAATCCTTTAACGGAAATTAATTGTAACTTTCTACAAGTAGAACAATGATTGGAACACGTAGACGGTTGAAATCTTTGTATATATTGCTTCCATATAGTCTAAGAAACATATATGCAAAGCATCCAAACAGTACAATTCGCCAATTTTTTGTTCTTCAAGTTTAAGTGAACAATGAGTCCCAATGGTTAATCCTTTATCGGAAATTATTTGTAACATTCGGCAAGTAGAACAATGAATGGAACAGGTAGACGGTGAAATCTTTGTATATATTGCTTCTATATAGTCTAAGAAACATATATGCAGAGCATCCAAACAGTACAATTCGTCAATTTTTAGTTCTTCAAGTTTAAGTGAACAATGAGCCCCAATGGTTAATCCTTTATCGGTAATTATTTGTAACTTTCGACAAGTAGAACAATGAATGGATCAGGTAGACGGTTGAAATCATTGTATATATTGCTTCTATTTAATCTACGAAACATATATGCAAAGCATCCAAACAGTACAATTCGCCAATTTTTTGTTCTTCAAGTTTAAGTGATCAGCGAGCCCCATTGATAATCATGAAATGGAAATTATTTGTAACTTTCTACAAGTAGAACAATGAATAGTACAGGTAGACGGGTGAAATCTTTCTATATATTGCTTCTATATAGTCTAAGAAACATATATGCAAAGCATCCAAACTGTACCTTTCGCTAATTTTTTGTTCTTCAAGTTTAAGTGAACTACGAGCCCCATTGTTAATCCTTTAACGGAAATTATTTATAAATTTCGACAAGTAGAACAATGAATGGAACAGGTAGACTGTTGAAATCATTGTATATATTGCTTCTAAATAGTCTAAGAAACATATATGCAAAGCGTCCAAAGAGTACAATTCGCCAATTATTTGTTCTTCAAGTTTTAGTGAACAACGAGCCCCATTGTTAATCCTTTAAAGGAAATTAATTGTAAATTTCGACAAGTAGAACAATGATTGGAACACGTAGACGGTTGAAATCTTTGTATATATTGCTTCCATATAATCTACGAAACATATATGCAAAGCATCCAAACAGTCCAATTCGCCAATTTTTTGTTCTTCAGGTTTAAGTGAACTACGAGCCCCATTGTTAATCCTTTAAAGGAAATTATTTGTAAATTTCGACAAGTAGAACAATGAATGGAACAGGTAGACGGTTGAAATCTTTGTATATATTGCGTCTATACAGTCTAAGAAACATATATGCAAATCATCCAATCAGTACCATTCGCCAATTTTTTGTTCTTCAAGTTTAAGTGAACACGAGCCCCATTGTTAATCCTTTAAAGGAAATTATTTGTAAATTTCGACAAGTAGAACAATGAATGGAACAGGTAGACGGTTGAAATCTTTGTATATATTGCTTCTATATAATCTAAGAAACATATATGCAAAGCATCCAAACAGTACCATTCGCCAATTTTTTGTTCTTCAAGTTTAAGTGAACAACGAGCCCCATTGATAATCATGAAACGGAAATTATTTGTAACTTTCTACAAGTAGAACAATGAATAGAACAGGTAGACGGTTGAAATATTTGTATATGTTGCTTCTATATAGTCTAACAAACCTATATGCAAAGCATCTAAACAGTAACAATCGCCAATTTTTTGATCTTCAGGTTTAAGTGAACAGCGAGCCCCATTGATAATCATGAAATGGAAATTATTTGTAACATTCTACAAGTAGAACAATGAATAGTACAGGTAGACGGGTGAAATCTTTCTATATATTGCTTCTAAATAGTCTAAGAAACATATATGCAAAGCATCCAAACAGTACAATTCGCCAATTTTTTGATCTTCAAGTTTAAGTGAACAGTGAGCCCCATTGATAATCATGAAATGGAAATTATTTGTAACTTTCTACAAGTAGAACAATGAATAGTACAGGTAGACGGGTGAAATCTTTCTATATATTGCTTCTAAATAGTCTAAGAAACATATATGCGAAGCATCCAAACAGTACAATTCGCCAATTATTTGATCTTCAAGTTTAAGTGAACTACGAGCCCCATTGTTAATACTTTAACGGAAATTAATTGTAACTTTCTACAAGTAGAACAATGAATGGAACAGGTAGACGGTTGAAATCTTTGTATATGTTGCTTCTATATAGTCTAAGAAACCTATATGCAAAGCATCTAAACAGTAACAATCGCCAATTTTTTGATCTTCAAGTTTAAGTGAACAGCGGGCCCCATTGATAATCATGAAATGGAAATTATTTGTAACATTCTACAAGTAGAACAATGAATAGTACAGGTAGACGGGTGAAATCTTTCTATATATTGCTTCTATATAGTCTAAGAAACATATATGCAAAGCGTCCAAACAATACAATTCGCCAATTTATTGTTCTTCAAGTATAAGTGTACAACGAGCCCCATTGTTAATCCTTTAAAGGAAATTTTTTGTAAATTTCGACAAGTAGAACAATGAATGGAATAGGTAGACGGTTGAAATCATTGTATATATTGCTTCTATAAAGTCTAAGAAACATATATGCAAAGCATCCAAACAGTACAATTCGCCAATATTTTGTTCTTCAAGTTTAAGTGAACAATGAGCCCCAATGGTTAATCCTTTATCGGAAATTACTTGTAATTTTCGACAAGTAGAACAATGAATGGAACAGGTAGACGGTTGAAATCTTTGTATATATTGCTTCTATATAATCTAAGAAACATATATGCAAAGCATCCAAACAGTACCATTCGCCAATTTTTTGTTCTTCAAGTTTAAGTGAACAACGAGCCCCATTGATAATCATGAAACGGAAATTATTTGTAACTTTCTACAAGTAGAACAATGAATAGAACAGGTAGACGGTTGAAATATTTGTATATGTTGCTTCAATATAGTCGAACAAACCTATATGCAAAGCATCTAAACAGTAACAATCGCCAATTTTTTGATCTTCAGGTTTAAGTGAACAGCGAGCCCCATTGATAATCATGAAATGGAAATTATTTGTAACATTCTACAAGTAGAACAATGAATAGTACAGGTAGACGGGTGAAATCTTTCTATATATTGCTTCTAAATAGTCTAAGAAACATATATGCAAAGCATCCAAACAGTACAATTCGCCAATTTTTTGTTCTTCAAGTTTAAGTGAACTACGAGCCCCATTGTTAATACTTTAAAGGAAATTATATGTAAATTTCGACAAGTAGAACAATGAATGGATCATGTAGACGGGTGAAATCTTTCTATACATTGCTTCTAAATAGTCTAAGAAACATATATGCAAAGCATCCAAACAGTACAATTCGCCAATTATTTGATCTTCAAGTTTAAGTGAACTACGAGCCCCATTGTTAATACTTTAACGGAAATTAATTGTAACATTCTACAAGTAGAACAATGAATGGAACAGGTAGACGGTTGAAATCTTTGTATATGTTGCTTCTATATAGTCTAAGAAACCTATATGCAAAGCATCTAAACAGTAACAATCGCCAATTTTTTGATCTTCAAGTTTAAGTGAACAGCGGGCCCCATTGATAATCATGAAATGGAAATTATTTGTAACTTTCTACAAGTAGAACAATGAATAGTACAGGTAGACGGGTGAAATCTTTCTATATATTGCTTCTAAATAGTCTAAGAAACATATATGCAAAGCATCCAAACAGTACAATTCGCCAATTTTTTGTTCTTCAAGTTTAAGTGAACAATGAGCCCCAATGGTTAATCTTTTATCGGTAATTATTTGTAACTTTCGACAAGTAGAACAATGAATGGAACAGGTAGACGGTTGAAATCCTTGTATATATTGCGTCTATATAATCTAAGAAACATATATGCAAAGCATCCAAACAGTACCATTCGCCAATTTTTTGTTCTTCAATTTTAAGTGAACTACGAGCCCCATTATTAATCCTTTAAAGGAAATTATTTGTAAATTTCGACAAGTAGAACAATGAATGGAACAGGTAGACTGTTGAAATCATTGTATATATTGCTTCTATATAGTCTAAGAAACATATATGCAAATCGTCCATACAGTACAATTCCCCAATTATTTGATCTTCAAGTTTAAGTGAACTACGAGCCCCATTGTTAATACTTTAACGGAAATTATTTGTAATTTGCGACAAGTAGAACAATGAATGGAACAGGTAGGCGGTTGAAATCTTTCTATATAATGCTTCTATATAGTCTAAGAAACATGTACGCAAAGGATCCAAACAGTACAATTCGCCAATTTTTTGATCTTCAAGTTTAAGTGAACTACGAGCCCCATTGATAATCATGAAAGGGAAATTATTTATAAGTTTCTACAAGTAGAACAATGAATAGAACAGGTAGTCTGTTGAAATCTTTGTATATATTGCTCCCATATAGTCTAAGAAACATATATGCAAAGCATCCAAACAGTACAATTCGCCAATTTATTGTTCTTCAAGTTTAAGAGAACAAGTAGCCCCGTTGTTAATCCTTTAAAGGAAATTATTTGTACATTTCGACAAGTGAACAATGATTGGAACACGTAGACGGTTGAAATCTTTGTATATATTGCTTCCATATAGTCTAAGAAACATGTACGCAAAGCATCCAAACAGTACCATTCGCCAATTTTTTGTTCTTCAAGTTTAAGTGAACAATGAGCCCCAATGGTTAATCCTTCAACGGAAATTATTTGTAACTTTCGACAAGTAGAACAATGAATGGAACAGGTAGACGGTTGAAATCTTTGTATATATTGCTTCTATATAGTCTAAGAAACATATATGCAAAGCGTCCAAACAGTACAGTACGCCAATTATTTGATCTTCAAGTTTAAGTGAACTACGAGCCCCATTGTTAGTACTTTATCGGAAATTACTTGTAATTTTCGACAAGTAGAACAATGAATGGAACAGGTAAACGGTTGAAATCTTTGTATATATTGCTTCTATATAGTCTACGAAACATATATGCAAAGCATCCAAACAGTACCATTCGCCAATTTTTTGTTCTTCAAGTTTAAGTGAACAGCAAGCCCCATTGATAATCATGAAATGGAAATTATTTGTAACTTTCTACAAGTAGAACAATGAATAGTACAGGTAGACGGGTGAAATCTTTCTATATATTGCTTCTAAATAGTCTAAGAAACATATATGCAAAGCATCCAAACAGTTCAATACGCCAATTTTTTGTTCTTCAAGTTTAAGTGAACAACGAGCCCCATTGTTAATCCTTTAAAGGAAGTTATTTGTAAATTTCGACAAGGAGAACAATGAATGGAACAGGTAGACGGTTGAAATCTTTGTATATATTGCTTCTATATAATCTAAGAAACATATATGCAATGCATCCAAACAGTACAATTCGCCAATTTTTTGATCTTCAAGTTTAAGTGAACTACGAGCCCCATTGTTAATCCTTTATCGGAAATTATTTGTAACTTTCTACAAGTAGAACAATGAATAGAACAGGTAGACGGGTGAAATCTTTGTATATATTGCTTCTATATAATCTAAGAAACATATATGCAAAGCATCCAAACAGTACAATTCGCCAATAATTTCATCTTCATGTTTAAGTGAACTACGAGCCCCATTGTTAATACTTTAACGGAAATTATTTGTAAATTCCGACAAGTAGAACAATGAATGGAACAGGTAGACGGTTGAAATCAATGTATATATTGCTTCTATATAGTCTAAGAAACATATATGCAAAGCATCCAAACAGTACCATTCGCCAATTTTTTGTTCTTCAGGTTTAAGTGAACAATGAGCCCCATTGTTAATCCTTTATCGGAAATTATTTGTAACTTTCGACAAGTAGAACAATGAATGGAACTGGTAGACGGTTGAAATCTTTTTATATATTGCTTCTATATAGTCTAAGAAACATATATGCAAAGCATCCAAACAGTTCCAGTCGCCAATTTTTTGTTCTTCAAGTTTAAGTGAACTAAGAGCCCCATTGTTAATCCTTTAAAGGAAATTATTTGTAAATTTCGACAAGTAGAACAATGAATGGAACAGGTAGACTGTTGAAATCATTGTATATATTGCTTCTATATAGTCTAAGAAACATATATGCAAAGCGTCCAAACAGTACAATTCGCCAATTATTTGATCTTCAAGTTTAAGTGAACTACGAGCCCCATTCTTAATACTTTAACGGAAATTATTTGTAATTTGCGACAAGTAGAACAATGAATGGAACAGGTAGCCGGTTGAAATCAATGTATATATTTCTTCTATATAGTCTAAGAAACATATATGCAAAGCATCCAAACAGTACCATTCGCCAATTTTTTGTTCTTCAAGTTTAAGTGAACAACGAGCCCCATTGATAATCATGAAACGGAAATTATTTGTAACTTTCTACAAGTAGAACAATGAATAGAACAGGTAGACGGTTGAAATATTTGTATATGTTGCTTCAATATAGTCGAACAAACCTATATGCAAAGCATCTAAACAGTAACAATCGCCAATTTTTTGATCTTCAGGTTTAAGTGAACAGCGAGCCCCATTGATAATCATGAAATGGAAATTATTTGTAACATTCTACAAGTAGAACAATGAATAGTACAGGTAGACGGGTGAAATCTTTCTATATATTGCTTCTAAATAGTCTAAGAAACATATATGCAAAGCATCCAAACAGTACAATTCGCCAATTTTTTGTTCTTCAAGTTTAAGTGAACTACGAGCCCCATTGTTAATACTTTAAAGGAAATTATATGTAAATTTCGACAAGTAGAACAATGAATGGATCATGTAGACGGGTGAAATCTTTCTATACATTGCTTCTAAATAGTCTAAGAAACATATATGCAAAGCATCCAAACAGTACAATTCGCCAATTATTTGATCTTCAAGTTTAAGTGAACTACGAGCCCCATTGTTAATACTTTAACGGAAATTAATTGTAACATTCTACAAGTAGAACAATGAATGGAACAGGTAGACGGTTGAAATCTTTGTATATGTTGCTTCTATATAGTCTAAGAAACCTATATGCAAAGCATCTAAACAGTAACAATCGCCAATTTTTTGATCTTCAAGTTTAAGTGAACAGCGGGCCCCATTGATAATCATGAAATGGAAATTATTTGTAACTTTCTACAAGTAGAACAATGAATAGTACAGGTAGACGGGTGAAATCTTTCTATATATTGCTTCTAAATAGTCTAAGAAACATATATGCAAAGCATCCAAACAGTACAATTCGCCAATTTTTTGTTCTTCAAGTTTAAGTGAACAATGAGCCCCAATGGTTAATCTTTTATCGGTAATTATTTGTAACTTTCGACAAGTAGAACAATGAATGGAACAGGTAGACGGTTGAAATCCTTGTATATATTGCGTCTATATAATCTAAGAAACATATATGCAAAGCATCCAAACAGTACCATTCGCCAATTTTTTGTTCTTCAATTTTAAGTGAACTACGAGCCCCATTATTAATCCTTTAAAGGAAATTATTTGTAAATTTCGACAAGTAGAACAATGAATGGAACAGGTAGACTGTTGAAATCATTGTATATATTGCTTCTATATAGTCTAAGAAACATATATGCAAATCGTCCATACAGTACAATTCCCCAATTATTTGATCTTCAAGTTTAAGTGAACTACGAGCCCCATTGTTAATACTTTAACGGAAATTATTTGTAATTTGCGACAAGTAGAACAATGAATGGAACAGGTAGGCGGTTGAAATCTTTCTATATAATGCTTCTATATAGTCTAAGAAACATGTACGCAAAGGATCCAAACAGTACAATTCGCCAATTTTTTGATCTTCAAGTTTAAGTGAACTACGAGCCCCATTGATAATCATGAAAGGGAAATTATTTATAAGTTTCTACAAGTAGAACAATGAATAGAACAGGTAGTCTGTTGAAATCTTTGTATATATTGCTCCCATATAGTCTAAGAAACATATATGCAAAGCATCCAAACAGTACAATTCGCCAATTTATTGTTCTTCAAGTTTAAGAGAACAAGTAGCCCCGTTGTTAATCCTTTAAAGGAAATTATTTGTACATTTCGACAAGTGAACAATGATTGGAACACGTAGACGGTTGAAATCTTTGTATATATTGCTTCCATATAGTCTAAGAAACATGTACGCAAAGCATCCAAACAGTACCATTCGCCAATTTTTTGTTCTTCAAGTTTAAGTGAACAATGAGCCCCAATGGTTAATCCTTCAACGGAAATTATTTGTAACTTTCGACAAGTAGAACAATGAATGGAACAGGTAGACGGTTGAAATCTTTGTATATATTGCTTCTATATAGTCTAAGAAACATATATGCAAAGCGTCCAAACAGTACAGTACGCCAATTATTTGATCTTCAAGTTTAAGTGAACTACGAGCCCCATTGTTAGTACTTTATCGGAAATTACTTGTAATTTTCGACAAGTAGAACAATGAATGGAACAGGTAAACGGTTGAAATCTTTGTATATATTGCTTCTGTATAGTCTACGAAACATATATGCAAAGCATCCAAACAGTACCATTCGCCAATTTTTTGTTCTTCAAGTTTAAGTGAACAGCAAGCCCCATTGATAATCATGAAATGGAAATTATTTGTAACTTTCTACAAGTAGAACAATGAATAGTACAGGTAGACGGGTGAAATCTTTCTATATATTGCTTCTAAATAGTCTAAGAAACATATATGCAAAGCATCCAAACAGTTCAATTCGCCAATTTTTTGTTCTTCAAGTTTAAGTGAACAACGAGCCCCATTGTTAATCCTTTAAAGGAAGTTATTTGTAAATTTCGACAAGGAGAACAATGAATGGAACAGGTAGACGGTTGAAATCTTTGTATATATTGCTTCTATATAATCTAAGAAACATATATGCAATGCATCCAAACAGTACAATTCGCCAATTTTTTGATCTTCAAGTTTAAGTGAACTACGAGCCCCATTGTTAATCCTTTATCGGAAATTATTTGTAACTTTCTACACGTAGAACAATGAATAGAACAGGTAGACGGGTGAAATCTTTGTATATATTGCTTCTATATAATCTAAGAAACATATATGCAAAGCATCCAAACAGTACAATTCGCCAATAATTTCATCTTCATGTTTAAGTGAACTACGAGCCCCATTGTTAATACTTTAACGGAAATTATTTGTAAATTCCGACAAGTAGAACAATGAATGGAACAGGTAGACGGTTGAAATCAATGTATATATTGCTTCTATATAGTCTAAGAAACATATATGCAAAGCATCCAAACAGTACCATTCGCCAATTTTTTGTTCTTCAGGTTTAAGTGAACAATGAGCCCCATTGTTAATCCTTTATCGGAAATTATTTGTAACTTTCGACAAGTAGAACAATGAATGGAACTGGTAGACGGTTGAAATCTTTTTATATATTGCTTCTATATAGTCTAAGAAACATATATGCAAAGCATCCAAACAGTTCCAGTCGCCAATTTTTTGTTCTTCAAGTTTAAGTGAACTAAGAGCCCCATTGTTAATCCTTTAAAGGAAATTATTTGTAAATTTCGACAAGTAGAACAATGAATGGAACAGGTAGACTGTTGAAATCATTGTATATATTGCTTCTATATAGTCTAAGAAACATATATGCAAAGCATCCAAACAGTACAATTCGCCAATAATTTCATCTTCATGTTTAAGTGAACTACGAGCCCCATTGTTAATACTTTAACGGAAATTATTTGTAAATTCCGACAAGTAGAACAATGAATGGAACAGGTAGACGGTTGAAATCAATGTATATATTGCTTCTATATAGTCTAAGAAACATATATGCAAAGCATCCAAACAGTACCATTCGCCAATTTTTTGTTCTTCAGGTTTAAGTGAACAATGAGCCCCATTGTTAATCCTTTATCGGAAATTATTTGTAACTTTCGACAAGTAGAACAATGAATGGAACTGGTAGACGGTTGAAATCTTTTTATATATTGCTTCTATATAGTCTAAGAAACATATATGCAAAGCATCCAAACAGTTCCAGTCGCCAATTTTTTGTTCTTCAAGTTTAAGTGAACTAAGAGCCCCATTGTTAATCCTTTAAAGGAAATTATTTGTAAATTTCGACAAGTAGAACAATGAATGGAACAGGTAGACTGTTGAAATCATTGTATATATTGCTTCTATATAGTCTAAGAAACATATATGCAAAGCGTCCAAACAGTACAATTCGCCAATTATTTGATCTTCAAGTTTAAGTGAACTACGAGCCCCATTCTTAATACTTTAACGGAAATTATTTGTAATTTGCGACAAGTAGAACAATGAATGGAACAGGTAGCCGGTTGAAATCAATGTATATATTTCTTCTATATAGTCTAAGAAACATATATGCAAAGCATCCAAACAGTACCATTCGCAATTTTTTTGTTCTTCAAGTTTAAGTGAACAACGAGCCCCATTGTTAATCCTTTAAAGGAAATTATTTGTAAATTTCGACAAGTAGAACAATGATTGGAACACGTAGACGGTTGAAATCTTTGTATATATTGCTTCCATATAGTCTAAGAAACATGTACGCAAAGCATCCAAACAGTACCATTCGCCAATTTTTTGTTCTTCAGGTTTAAGTGAACAATGAGCCCCAATGGTTAATCCTTTATCGGAAATTATTTGTAACTTTCGACAAGTAGAACAATGAATGGAACAGGTAGACGGTTGAAATCTTTGTATATATTTCTTCTATATAATCTAAGAAACATATATGCAAAGCATCCAAACAGTACCATTCGCCAATTTTTTGTTCTTCAAGTTTAAGTGAACAGCGAGCCCCATTGATAATCATGAAATGGAAATTATTTGTAACTTTCTACAAGTAGAACAATGAATAGTACAGGTAGACGGGTGTAATCTTTGTATATATTGCTTCTAAATAGTCTATGAAACATATATGCAAAGCATCCAAACAGTACAATTCGCCAATTTTTTGTTCTTCAAGTTTAAGTGAACTACGAGCCCCATTGTTAATCCTTTAACGGAAATTAATTGTAACTTTCTACAAGTAGAACAATGAATGGAACAGGTGGACGGTTGAAATCTTTGTATATATTGCGTCTATATAGTCTAAGAAACATATATGCAAAGCATCCAAACAGTACCATTCGCCAATTTTTTGTTCTTCAAGTTGAAGTGAACAACGAGCCCCATTGTTAATCCTTTAAAGGAAATTATTTGTAAATTTCGACAAGTAGAACAATGAATGGAACAGGTAGACTGTTGAAATCATTGTATATATTGCTTCTATATAGTCTAAGAAACATATATGCAAAGCGTCCAAACAGTACAATTCGCCAATTATTTGATCTTCAAGTTTAAGTGAACTACGAGCCCCATTGTTAATACTTTAACGGAAATTATTTGTAACTTGCGACAAGTAGAACAATGAATGGAACAGGTAGCCGGTTGAAATCAATGTATATATTGCTTCTATATAGTCTAAGAAACATATATGCAAAGCATCCAAACAGTACCATTCGCAATTTTTTTGTTCTTCAAGTTTAAGTGAACAACGAGCCCCATTGTTAATCCTTTATCGGAAATTATTTGTAAATTTCGACAAGTAGAAGAATGAATGGAACAGGTAGACTGTTGAAATCATTGTATATATTGCTTCTATATAGTCTAAGAAACATATATGCAAAGCGTCCAAACAGTACAATTCGCCAATTATTTGATCTTCAAGTTTAAGTGAACTACGAGCCCCATTCTTAATGCTTTAACGGAAATTATTTGTAATTTGCGACAAGTAGAACAATGAATGGAACAGGTAGCCGGTTGAAATCAATGTATATATTTCTTCTATATAGTCTAAGAAACATATATGCAAAGCATCCAAACAGTACCATTCGCAATTTTATTGTTCTTCAAGTTTAAGTGAACAACGAGCCCCATTGTTAATCCTTTAAAGGAAATTATTTGTAAATTTCGACATGTAGAACAATGATTGGAACACGTAGACGGTTGAAATCTTTGTATATATTGCTTCCATATAGTCTAAGAAACATGTACGCAAAGCAACCAAACAGTACCATTCGCCAATTTTTTGTTCTTCAGGTTTAAGTGAACAATGAGCCCCAATGGTTAATCCTTTACCGGAAATTGTTTGTAATTTTCGACAAGTAGAACAATGAATGGAACAGGTAGACGATTGAAATCTTTGTATATATTTCTTCTATATAATCTAAGAAACATATATGCAAAGCATCCAAACAGTACCATTCGCCAATTTTTTGTTCTTCAAGTTTAAGTGAACAACGAGCCCCATTGATAATCATGAAACGGAAATTATTTGTAACTTTCTACAAGTAGAACAAATGAATAGAACAGGTAGACGGTTGAAATCTTTGTATATGTTGCTTCTATATAGTCTAAGAAACCTATATGCAAAGCATCTAAACAGTAACAATCGCCAATTTTTTGATCTTCAATTTTAAGTGAACAGCGAGCCCCATTGATAATCATGCAATGGAAATTATTTGTAACTTTCTACAAGTAGAACAATGAATAGTACAGGTAGACGGGTGTAATCTTTCTATATATTGCTTCTAAATAGTCTAAGAGACATATATGCAAAGCATCCAAACAGTACAATTCGCCAATTTTTTGTTCTTCAAGTTTAAGTGAACTACGAGCCCCATTGTTAATACTTTAAAGGAAATTATTTGTAAATTTCGACAAGTAGAACAATGGATGGATCATGTAGACGGTTGAAATCATTGTATATATTGCTTCTATATAGCCTACGAAACATATATGCAAAGCATCCAAACAGTACAATTCGCCAATTTTTTGTTCTTCAAGTTTAAGTGAACTACGAGCCCCATTGTTAATCCTTTAAAGGAAATTATTTGTAAATTTCGACAAGTAGAACAATGAATGGAACAGGTAGACTGTTGAAATCATTGTATATAATGCTTCCATATAGTCTAAGAAACATGTACGCAAAGCATCCAAACATTACCATTCGCCAATTTTTTGTTCTTCAAGTTTAAGTGAACAATGAGCCCCAATGGTTAATCCTTTTTCGGAAATTATTTGTAATTTTCGACAAGTAGAACAATGAATGGAACAGGTAGACGGTTGAAATCTTTGTATATATTGCTTCTATATAATCTAAGAAACATATATGCAAAGCATGCAAACAGTACCATTCGCCAATTTTTTGTTCTTCAAGTTTAAGTGAACAACGAGCCCCATTGATAATCATGAAACGGAAATTATTTGTAACTTTCTACAAGTAGAACAAATGAATAGAACAGGTAGACGGTTGAAATCTTTGTATATGTTGCTTCTATATAGTCTAAGAAACCTATATGCAAAGCATCTAAACAGTAACAATCGCCAATTTTTTGATCTTCAAGTTTAAGTGACCAGCGAGCCCCATTGATAATCATGCAATGGAAATTATTTGTAACTTTCTACAAGTAGAACAATGAATAGTACAGGTAGACGGGTGTAATCTTTCTATATATTGCTTCTAAATAGTCTAAGAAACATATATGCAAAGCATCCAAACAGTACAATTCGCCAATTTTTTGTTCTTCAAGTTTAAGTGAACTACGAGCCCCATTGTTAATACTTTAAAGGAAATTATTTGTAAATTTCGACAAGTAGAACAATGAATGGATCATGTAGACGGTTGAAATCATTGCATATATTGCTTCTATATAGCCTACGAAACATATATGCAAAGCATCCAAACAGTACAATTCGCCAATTTTTTGTTCTTCAAGTTTAAGTGAACAATGAGCCCCATTGTTAATCCTTTATCGGAAATTATTTGTAACTTTCGACAAGTAGAACAATGAATGGAACAGGTATACTGTTGAAATCTTTGTATATATTGCTTCTATATAGTCTAAGAAACCTATATGCAAAGCATCTAAACAGTAACAATCGCCAATTTTTTGATCTTCAAGTTTAATTGAACAGCGAGCCCCATTGATAATCATGAAATGGAAATTATTTCTAACTTTCTACAAGTAGAACAATGAATAGTACAGTTAGGCGGGTGAAATCTTTCTATATATTGCTTCTAAATAGTCTAAGAAACATATATGCAAAGCATCCAAATAGTACAATTCGCAATTTTTTTGTTCTTCAAGTTTAAGTGAACTACGAGCCCCATTGTTAATCCTTTAAAGGAAATTATTTGTAAATTTCGACAAGTAGAACAATGAATGGAACAGGTAGACTGTTGAAATCATTGTATATATTGCTTCTATATAGTCTAAGAAACATATATGCAAAGCGTCCAAACAGTACAATTCGCCAATTATTTGATCTTCAAGTTTAAGTGAACTACGAGCCCCATTCTTAATACTTTAACGGAAATTATTTGTAATTTGCGACAAGTAGAACAATGAATGGAACAGGTAGCCGGTTGAAATCAATGTATATATTTCTTCTATATAGTCTAAGAAACATATATGCAAAGCATCCAAACAGTACCATTCGCCAATTTTTTGTTCTTCAAGTTTAAGTGAACAATGAGCCCCATTGTTAATCCTTTATAGGAAATTATTTGTAACTATCGACAAGTAGAACAATGAATGGAACTGGTAGACGGTTGAAATCTATTTTATATTGCTTCTATATAGTCTAAGAAACATATATGCAAAGCATCCAAACAGTACCAGTCGCCAATTTTTTGTTCTTCAATTTTAAGTGAACAACGAGGCCCATTGATAATCATGAAACGGAAATTATTTGTAATTTTCGACAAGTAGAACAATGAATGGAACAGGTAGACGGTTGAAATCATTGTATATATTGCTTCTATATAGTCTAAGAAACATATATGCAAAGCATCCAAACAGTACAATTCGCCAATTTTTTGTTCTTCAAGTTTAAGTGAACAGCGAGCCCCATTGATAATCATGAAATGGAAATTATTTGTGACTTTCTACAAGTAGAACAATGAATAGTACAGGTAGACGGGTGAAATCTTTCTATATATTGCTTCTAAATAGTCTAAGAAACATATATGCAAAGCATCCAAACAGTACAATTCGCCACTTATTTCATCTTCATGTTTAAGTGAACTACGAGCCCCATTGTTAATACTTTAACGGAAATTATTTGTAACTTCCGACAAGTAGAACAATGAATGGAACAGGTAGACGGTTGAAATCATTGTATATATTGCTTCTATATAGTCTAAAAAACATATATGCAAAGCATCCAAACAGTACAATTCGACAATCTTTGTTCTTCAAGTTTAGTGAACAATGAGCCCCAATGGTTAATCCTTTATCGGAAATTATTTGTAATTTTCGACAAGTAGAACAATGAATGGAACAGGTAGACGGTTGAAATCTTTGTATATATTGCTTCTATATAATCTAAGAAACATATATGCAAAGCATCCAAACAGTACAATTCGCCAATTATTTCATCTTCAAGTTTAAGTGAACTACGAGACCCATTGTTAATACTTTAACGCAAATTATTTGTAACTTGCGACAAGTAGAACAATGAGTGGAACAGGTAGACGGTTGAAATCTTTGTATATGTTGCTTCTATATAGTCTAAGAAACCTATATGCAAAGCATCTAAACAGTGACATTCGCCAATTTTTTGATCTTCAAGTTTAAGTGAACAGCGAACCCCAATGATAATCATGAAATGGAAATTATTTGTAACTTTCTACAAGTAGAACAATGAATAGTACAGGTAGACGGGTGAAATCTTTCTACATATTGCTTCTAAATAGTCTAAGAAACACATATGCAAAGCATCCAAGCAGTTCAATTCGCCAATTTTTTGTTCTTCAAGTTTAAGTGAACTACGAGCCCCATTGTTAATCCTTTAAAGGAAATTATTTGTAAATTTCGACAAGTAGAACAATGAATGGATCAGGTAGACGCTTGAAATCATTGTATATGTTGCTTCTATATAGTCTAAGAAACATTTATGCAAAGCATCCAAACAGTACCATTCGCCAATTCTTTGTTCTTCAAGTTTAAGTGAACAATGAGCCCCATTGTTAATCCTTTATCGGAAATTATTTGTAACTTTCGACAAGTAGAACAATAAATGGATCAGGTAGACGGTTGAAATCATCGTATATATTGCTTCTATATAATCTACGAAACATATATGCAAAGCATCCAAACAGTACAATTCGCCAATTTTTTGTTCTTCAAGTTTAAGTGAACAATTAGCCCCAATGCTTAATCCGTTATCGGATATTATTTGTAATGTTCGACATGTAGAACAATGAATGGAACAGGTAGACGGTTGAAATCATTGTATATATTGCTTCTATATAGTCTAAGAAACATATATGCAAAGCATCCAAACAGTACAATTCGACAATTTTTTGTTCTTCAAGTTTAGTGAACAATGAGCCCCAATGGTTAATCCTTTATCGGAAATTATTTGTAATGTTCGACAAGTAGAACAATGAATGGAACTGGTAGACGGTTGAAATCTATTTTATATTGCTTCTATATAGTCTAAGAAACATATATGCAAAGCATCCAAACAGTACCAGTCGCCAATTTTTTGTTCTTCAATTTTAAGTGAACAACGAGGCCCATTGATAATCATGAAACGGAAATTATTTGTAATTTTCGACAAGTAGAACAATGAATGGAACAGGTAGACGGTTGAAATCATTGTATATATTGCTTCTATATAGTCTAAGAAACATATATGCAAAGCATCCAAACAGTACAATTCGCGAATTTTTTGTTCTTCAAGTTTAAGTAAACTACGATCCCCATTGTTAATCCCTTAACGGAAATTATTTGTAACTTTCGACAAGTAGAACAATGAATGGAACAGGTAGACGGTTGAAATCATTGTATATATTGCTTCTATATAGTCTAAAAAACATATATGCAAAGCATCCAAACAGTACAATTCGCCAATTATTTGATCTTCAAGTTTAAGTGAACTACGAGCCCCATTGTTAATCCTTTAAAGGAAATTATTTGTAAATTTCGACAAGTAGAACAATGAATGGATCAGGTAGACGCTTGAAATCATTGTATATGTTGCTTCTATATAGTCTAAGAAACATTTATGCAAAGCATCCAAACAGTACCATTCGCCAATTCTTTGTTCTTCAAGTTTAAGTGAACAATGAGCCCCATTGTTAATCCTTTATCGGAAATTATTTGTAACTTTCGACAAGTAGAACAATAAATGGATCAGGTAGACGGTTGAAATCATCGTATATATTGCTTCTATATAATCTACGAAACATATATGCAAAGCATCCAAACAGTACAATTCGCCAATTTTTTGTTCTTCAAGTTTAAGTGAACAATTAGCCCCAATGCTTAATCCGTTATCGGATATTATTTGTAATGTTCGACAAGTAGAACAATGAATGGAACAGGTAGACGGTTGAAATCATTGTATATATTGCTTCTATATAGTCTAAGAAACATATATGCAAAGCATCCAAACAGTACAATTCGACAATTTTTTGTTCTTCAAGTTTAGTGAACAATGAGCCCCAATGGTTAATCCTTTATCGGAAATTATTTGTAATGTTCGACAAGTAGAACAATGAATGGAACTGGTAGACGGTTGAAATCTATTTTATATTGCTTCTATATAGTCTAAGAAACATATATGCAAAGCATCCAAACAGTACCAGTCGCCAATTTTTTGTTCTTCAATTTTAAGTGAACAACGAGGCCCATTGATAATCATGAAACGGAAATTATTTGTAATTTTCGACAAGTAGAACAATGAATGGAACAGGTAGACGGTTGAAATCATTGTATATATTGCTTCTATATAGTCTAAGAAACATATATGCAAAGCATCCAAACAGTACAATTCGCGAATTTTTTGTTCTTCAAGTTTAAGTAAACTACGATCCCCATTGTTAATCCCTTAACGGAAATTATTTGTAACTTTCGACAAGTAGAACAATGAATGGAACAGGTAGACGGTTGAAATCATTGTATATATTGCTTCTATATAGTCTAAAAAACATATATGCAAAGCATCCAAACAGTACAATTCGACAATCTTTGTTCTTCAAGTTTAGTGAACAATGAGCCCCAATGGTTAATCCTTTATCGGAAATTATTTGTAATTTTCGACAAGTAGAACAATGAATGGAACAGGTAGACGGTTGAAATCTTTGTATATATTGCTTCTATATAATCTAAGAAACATATATGCAAAGCATCCAAACAGTACAATTCGCCAATTATTTCATCTTCAAGTTTAAGTGAACTACGAGACCCATTGTTAATACTTTAACGCAAATTATTTGTAACTTGCGACAAGTAGAACAATGAGTGGAACAGGTAGACGGTTGAAATCTTTGTATATGTTGCTTCTATATAGTCTAAGAAACCTATATGCAAAGCATCTAAACAGTGACATTCGCCAATTTTTTGATCTTCAAGTTTAAGTGAACAGCAAACCCCAATGTTAATCATGAAATGGAAATTATTTGTAACTTTCTACAAGTAGAACAATGAATAGTACAGGTAGACGGGTGAAATCTTTCTACATATTGCTTCTAAATAGTCTAAGAAACACATATGCAAAGCATCCAAGCAGTTCAATTCGCCAATTTTTTGTTCTTCAAGTTTAAGTGAACTACGAGCCCCATTGTTAATCCTTTAAAGGAAATTATTTGTAAATTTCGACAAGTAGAACAATGAATGGATCAGGTAGACGCTTGAAATCATTGTATATGTTGCTTCTATATAGTCTAAGAAACATTTATGCAAAGCATCCAAACAGTACCATTCGCCAATTCTTTGTTCTTCAAGTTTAAGTGAACAATGAGCCCCATTGTTAATCCTTTATCGGAAATTATTTGTAACTTTCGACAAGTAGAACAATAAATGGATCAGGTAGACGGTTGAAATCATCGTATATATTGCTTCTATATAATCTACGAAACATATATGCAAAGCATCCAAACAGTACAATTCGCCAATTTTTTGTTCTTCAAGTTTAAGTGAACAATTAGCCCCAATGCTTAATCCGTTATCGGATATTATTTGTAACGTTCGACAAGTAGAACAATGAATGGAACAGGTAGACGGTTGAAATCATTGTATATATTGCTTCTAAATAGTCTAAGAAACATATATGCAAAGCATCCAAACAGTACAATTCGCCAATTTTTTGTTCTTCAAGTTTAAGTGAACTACGAGCCCCATTGTTAATCCTTTAAAGGAAATTATTTGTAAATTTCGACATGTAGAACAATGAATGGATCAGGTAGACGGTTGAAATCATTGTATATATTGCTTCTATATAGCCTACGAAACATATATGCAAAGCATCCAAACAGTACAATTCGCCAATTTTTTGTTCTTCAAGTTTCAGTGAACTACGAGCCCCATTGTTAATCCTTTAACGGAAATTAATTGTAACTTTCTACAAGTAGAACAATGAATGGAACAGGTAGACGGTTGAGATCTTTGTATATATTGCTTCTATATAGTCTAAGAAACATATATGCAAAGAATCCAAAGAGTACAATTCGCCAATTTTTTGTTCTTCAAGTATAAGTGAACAATGAGCCCCAATGGTTAATCCTTTATCGGAAATTATTTGTATCTTTCGACAAGTAGAACAATGAATGGAACAGGTAGACGGTTGAAATCTTTGTATATATTGCTTCTATATAGTCAAAGAAACATATATGCAAAGCATCCAAACAGTACCATTCGCCAATTTTTTGTTCTTCAGGTTCAAGTGAACAACGAGCCCCATTGATAATCATGAAAGGGAAATTAATTGTAACTTTCTACACGTAGAACAATGGATAGAACAGGTAGACTGTTGAAATCTTTGTATATATTGCTTCTATATAGACTATGAAACATATATACAAAGCATCCAAGCAGTACCATTCGCCAATTTTTTGTTCTTCAAGTTTAATTGAACTACGAGCCCCATTGTTAATCCTTTAAAGGAAATTATTTGTACAGTTCGGCAAGTAGAACAATGAATGGAACATGTAGACGGTTGAAATCTTTGTATATATTGCTTCTATATAGTCTAAGAAACATAAATGCAACGCATCCAAACAGTATAATTCGCCAATTTTTTGTTCTGCAAGTTTAAGTGAACTACGAGCCCCATTGTTAATCCTTTAAAGTAAATTATTTGTAAATTTCGACAAGTAGCACAATGATTGGAACACGTAGAAGGTTGAAATCTTTGTATATATTGCTTCCATATAGTCTAAGAAACATACCTGCAAAGCATCCAAACAGTACCATTCGAGAATTTATTGTTCTTCATGATTAAGTGAACAACGAGCCCCATTGATAATCATGAAAGGGAAATTATTTGTAACTTTCTTTTTTTTTTTTTTTTTTATTTACAATATACAATAATAAACAATTACATAAAGATACGATAACTGGGTACCAAGATTAACTTTCACCCCAGTCATTAGTAAATTAAGTTTCTAACAAATTAACGCGATTGTCTATAGTTTAGAAGAATGATAGGAAAATTATAAAAACCTGTCTCATCATAGAAGACTTGAAGTAATATACAATAAGTACAAGGCTAGAGACTAAGTAACAAATGAATGATTCGCTTATGTTTATACTTCTTATAGTTAAGGTCAACCTGAGAATAATTTCCTATGGAATTAATAGCTTTATCTTTACTTTTATGGCACGTTTGGTAAAAGCGTATGGAGAATTTTTGAATGTAATCACTTATGTAGCTTATACCTAGATCTTTATGAATTAATGATATATTAGTATATTTAGCGCAAAGTGCATTATTATTTTCCACCATTTTAATAATCCCCTGTCACTGAATCGTGAGGAGTGAGCAGGAATCACTGGATATCGTTGTCCGTTGAAACGAGCAACTTATAAATTGTGCTAAAAACGAATGGCATTTCCGACTAATCCACGTACAAGAGGATGGTTGGACGTTTCGCAACGGTGTCGTGTTTCCTATCGTTTAGGTCAGATTTCTCTTTGAGTACCGTATCACTATGTTTATTTGAGAGTCGTGAAACGACAGTGGCTCGATTTGAATAAAATTTCACGTTCCATCGATGCTTGTTTTTCGCAGTTATTAACATCGCGATCACCGAATACATTACACAGTCGATTTACATTATTCTGCATCAGATGTAATTAAAATTTACACTTAAATAAATACCAGCATAATTCTCCACTTCCGTGCAATTACTTTCCCCGTGCAACGGCGACCCGTGATATCTACAAAGACGACTGTTTAAAACGAATCTCCCTTTCTCGAGATATCCAATCGTTGAATTAATAAACGTCAAAGAGTACAATCGGAAGGTGTACAATGAGAAAAATAAAAGGGAAGAGCACACGGAAAATCCTAATACTCTTCATCGAGATATGTCTCTCTCTCTCTCTCTCTTTATCACTTTGCATCTCTCCTCTCTGTTATTCGCATATTTCATATTTTCACGAATTGATCGCGGATCGGCAATGGAAGAAAAAAGCCGCACGTATGCAGGGTGCGGCAAAAAGCGTTTTATTAAACCGAGCTCACGGCGACCTTCGACAATGTGATTACTGCGTTTCAATAAATTTTTTGCGTTTCGTCAAACTTTCGTTGATTGGCATTCCTATTATTTTGTTCCGATGCTAGGAAATGCGTGTAGAGGAGGAGCACAGAGAGAAAACTGGGGAGGACAGAAACGTTGCGCGGAACAAAGAGTACGATATTTCCGCTTCCTACTCGATTTTTACCTCGCTTTTCCAAACATTTCCTGCTAAATGGTGAGAGGAAAGCCGATGAAAGTCATCGTACAGAGAATTCGCTGTTTGCGCGTATTGAAATCGAAAAACTTTGATCTATCGCGTTAGATTCGTGGATAGAAGTGGAGGCTCGACGATGCTCTCGGTTGAACGGTGCGAAATATCGTTGGCTGACAAAGCGACGATGCAAAAACCGGGGTAATTCGACCTCCAATGCCATTTTCGCCAATGAAAGGGAGTAAATGCTCAGAAGACATTCTCTCTTCGACTGATAATTGCTTTACGGTGACCACGTTGGGGAGAAATCATAATTAACGAAGTTCCATCGATTTTCCCTCGGACCATACAGCGAATGTGAGAAAATTGACGGGAGCGTCATCAAAATATTAAATACTGAATATATAATATTATTTTCGCGCTTATTCGAAGCCCTGATAAATGGGATAGTCGTAAAAAATATAGAGAATAATTTCGAATTATTGTTATCGTGTTATCGTAAAATTTGAATATTTGTTATGCAGCCTCGAAAATTTATTATGCAGCTGGTTAGACGGTGAAAGCTCTTTTGTTGATGTTTCCTAATATATCGCGTAGAGGTTGTGCAAAATTATTATTCTTTCGTCGGTCGAGGTTGTCAAGTATTTGCATACTAGTAAAATATACATGCGAATGGAGAATTTTGTATTGCAAATTCCATGGTAAACGTGTGGATCCAAGCACTTGACCTTTACAAAAAAGCCTCCGGTGATCTGTTGTGCAACATTCGTAAATGTGCTTCGGAAGCATTGTGTATCGATTTGCAAATGTCAGGGAATAAAGGACGTATGTAATGGAGTGCGTTTTGTCAAATGATTGCAAAGGAATTCAACTTGAAAGTCTGCCTGAATGGCTCGACGAAAGGCTTGAGAAAACAATTGGAAATGTATTGTACCGGAGAAAATCATGATAGTAATAGGAATTGGTTGTATTGGTTTAATTACTATATCATAGAAGATACTATAGATTATAAAAGATATAATTGCATTATACTGGCATACAGTAATGCTTACTTTGTTGGGATGAAATATTGCAAAACATATTTTATTTGGACTAGGATGTTAACCGTGTTCGTTAAAGCAGCGGGATGATAACAAAATAAGGGATGGTAAAATATTTCAACTTGTTCGACCGTCTATAAAATAGAAGTTCTTGATAACGTTATCGCTATCGGATTGCAGTCAAGCAGGAACCTTCTATTTTGATGGTATGAAATGTATTTGAACCCTCCGTTTTGAGAGATAATATCTGCCAAAAACTGAATACGTTCAGCGTGGAACAGTTCCGTTGTCTCTAACTAAATTATAACAACAATAATTTTCGTTTTTTCTTCCTTTTGCATCGTTCGTCCAATCAGAGTATCGAGTTGGTGCGGTTGGTAAACTAGCTTAGCACGCGCAGTCGGCGAACGAGGTGTCTACCTTCGAAAATCCTTTCCTTATATATTTCTTACATTATATTCCCCAAATAATATTGGAGGTTGCTTGAAATTCATCGAAGATAGCTGCAAATATATTATTTATCAATAAGATAAAAGTATTACACAAAGAATCATATATTCGTAAGCATTGAAAAGTACATCGTCAATTATAAACTCACGTACTTCACTCCTATAATTTTTATTCACCATAAGATTTATTAAAAATAAGCAGAGACAAGTTATTAAATAATAATTACATCTGTAATAAACGATTATTGACGAAAATTATTGTAATAACCGAAGTTTGCAAAATTATCCATGGAGAAAGGGGATCTCAATACGTAAGGTGCACTACGCATGTTCAGCGAGCCACCTCGCTGAGGCGGGAGAGCACAGTACAGCTTCAGACATCGAACGGGTCGCGTGATTTGACAGGTTGGTCCCTATGTATATTTGTGCACTTGCATATGGGTACCTAGTCACTCTTGATCTTGGATTACGACTATTAGTGCATGTGTGCTATAATATTAAACTACTTAAACAATAAATTAAAAGTGATATTAAATAATTTTAACAATTAAATACAATGTTTTGTGGAAGTATTAGTGGCATCAAGTGATAGTTACTTGTAGTGTTTTTACATCATTTTAACAATTAAATACAACGTTTTGTGGAAGTATCAGTGACCTCAGGTGCCAGTTACCTGCAAGTGTTTTTAAATTATTTCGACAATTAAATACAAGGTTTTGTGGATGTGTCAGTGACATCAAGTGACAATTTTGTGCAAGTATTTTTAAATTATTTCGACAATTAAATATAACGTTTTGTGGAAGTGTTAGTGACACAAAGTGATAGTTTTGTGCAAGTGATTTTGAATAATTTAAGCGATTAAATACAACGTGTTGTTATAGTGTCAGTGACATAAAGTGATTACTTCGTGTAAATGTCAATAACTTAAAGTTACGGTTTCGCGCCAGTGTTTCTAATTAATTTAAGCGATTGAACACAACGTGTTGTGAAATAACCATTAAAATATTGCACATTTATTTTCGATAGTTGGTTCCCGTAGATGTTGTATTATGTTATCAATTCATTTTCTCTTTCCTCGAAACTCGCAATTATCGTAGCTTAATATTTCCACCTCCATTTCCTCCGTAATGTCAGTTCTTAATTAATTTTCACAAAAATAGATTCATTTTTTCAAGTCCGATTGTTATTTCTGTTTACAGTATCTCCGGCAGAAGGTTTTGGGATATTGGGCCATTCTCAATCAGTTGGAACTCACGTTAAATGAGAAATGACTCACTTTCGCTACAATTTCCCCGTGTTTCGAGATTCTTGATATTTTTCAAATGATATAGTAGAAGCTGCCGTCTTTCTAGAACTCGATTGCACTATCGTAAAGTCTGTAGTGCGAGTATAGAATAACATTCGCGCTTAGAAGTTCACAGAATTATGAAATCTTCAATTAGAAATGGGACTTTGATCTGTGTAACTCGTTTGGGGAACTGTATCGTTGAAATTTTTTATTATTTTGTCATTCAATAGTAATTCGAACGACATACGATATAATCACAGTATACGATATAATTTTAATTTCAATACCTTATAATTAAAGTATCTCGATTATATAAATGTAATGTTTCATTGACAAACGCTTGCATATTAAAATTTGCGACCGATTTATCGGTCTTAGAGTCAGTGCCGGGTTTTGTATCGCATATATTTAAAACATACTCGAAACGAGTATTCGCGCAAGTAGAGCCAGTGTTCGTTCGTACCGTAAATCGTTTCAACGTACCGGTCGCGAATACCGATCACCGAAATCGCGAAACTCGCGGGTCAGCACCTGCTCCTGCGGAGAGGACCTCCATCGTGCAGTCGGTGGACGATGGAGGATGTAAGTTTCAATATTTCACTAACATTTTCATTAATCGACCCCTATTTCAATTGGAACTTAAAGTTCACTTTAACCGTTTGAGTCTCAGTATCAAAAAGATCCGTTATATTCTATCTCTATAAAGAAAATTGTTTTATTTCTCTCAAAATTTGTCCAATATATCCTGAGACTCAAACGGTTAAGAGAATTATATTAGAGTTTAATTTTACCCACCGTATATTCAAATAATTCTCCTTAGAGATTCTATAATGTTGTCTTCTCTTGTGTTAAAGAAAGGACAATCGCCAGGCCATGGATGCAGCCAGGCCATGGACGCAGCCCAACCATGGATGCAGCCGGACCATGGATGCAGCCCAACCATGGATGCTGCCGGACCATGGATGCAGCCGGACCATGGATGCAGCCGGACCATGGACTACGATCTCAACGTGGAGGTAAACACTGTTCAACTATCACTTTCCTCGGTTGGTGAGTGACAAAATTCAAAGTTCCTCCGGTCGTTCGATCATGCCGCAGGACGAATGGTCCGAAACGGCACCGAACGACTGGTTGTATTTTATGTGTGCTAGTAGTTTGCGAACATAGTGACCGCGATTATGGTAATTAGTACCATAGTCTCGAGTAGTAACGATTTTTCTAGGATGTTTAGTATGTAAGAATTTCGCGGATGGTCAATTCCAATGTCAAAGTAATAATAACGAATGTATATTGAATTTTTCGACGAATTACTTTGACGATGGTATTGACCGACAAATTTCAATGATCTCAGTAGAGTCACTTTTAGTCAATTACAATTCACTTTTAAATTCATTTGCATATAGAGTGTCAATGCTCTACGTAGAGTCACTTTAATAGATTTCAATTCTCATTTAAAGTCATGTTATTTATTGAAATTTCTTACGCCGCTTTTATTATATTAATTAATCATTCTCGTTAGGATTTTCAGGTTGTAACCCTAATTCTTTCCTTTTTCTTTCAGAAATATACAGTAAGTTTATGTTTTACGTTACTACTTTGTCACTATGTTCGCTTGTAGTAGTAGTAGTAATAGTTGTGTGGTAGTTAGTTGCTTCGCCGCATCGCAGCAAAAAGCTGCGAATTCGGCTTCGTCCGCGAAATTAGTGTCGCGAAAATAACAATACGCGTCTTTGCTTCTTTCATTATTTTATAAAGTAGTGTTGCGAAAATTTATACGCGATTTTGCTCTTTTCTTTATTTTTCAGGGTAGTGTAGCGAACATTTAAACGCGATTTTGTCCTTTTCTTTACTTTTTCAAAGTAGTGTGGCGAAAATTTATACGCGATATTGCTGTTTTCTTTATTTTTCAGGGTAGTGTTGCGAAAATTTACACGCGATTTTGCTCTTTTCTTTATTTTTCAGGGTAGTGTAGCGAAAATTTATACGCGATTTTGCCCTTTTCTTTATTTTTCAAAGTAGTGTTGCGAAAATGTATACGCGATTTACAATTCTCTTTCTTTTTTAAAGTAGTGTTGCGAAACTAAGTACACGGTTTGTTCGATATTATATTCGCGATTTCAGCTCTGCGAAAAATCGCAACACTGCGATTAATATCGCAAAATTGCGGTTAATATCGCAGAATTGCGATTAATATCGCAGTACAGTACTGCGTCTACGTCATGACGCCAGTGCGAGATACTATCCCGTCAATTGTATAAAATATTCGCGATTATTAGAGTTGCGAAATTAAAAGTGCACCTCGGTAGAGGTTGCCCGCGATTTTGTTCGATCACTCTTCGCGAACTTAGCGTTGCGAAAATTCACAGCGTCTCGCTAAGATGCTGGCGATTTTGCTCGTCGCAAAATTAGTGTTGCGAAAATTCACAGCGCCTCGCGTAGGCGCTCGCGATTATTGCTCTTACGCGAAATTAGTGTTGCGAAAATTGACAGCACCTCGGAAAGATACTCGCGATTCCGTTAGCCGCGAATTTCCGTAGCGCTTCGGAAACAGGTGCTCGCGTTCTTTTTACGATTAAAATAACTATGATTAATAATAAAGTGAAGCTGTTTTCGCAAGCGTTTGTCAAATGGAACATTACGAACTATTAAGTGAATTAATATATTGTCAAAATATTTCATCTTATTCTACAATAATATTGATACTGTGACTGTTGGCCGTTCGAATTACCTGTTTTCTCAATTCAATTTTTCATCGAGGATAAAGTTCCGCCGATACATTTTCCCAAATGCTTTGCACAAATCACGGTTTATTTTTATCGTACATTTGCAATTACATGGAGTTCCATAAGCTCGCATTCTTACTTTATGATAGTGCAATCGAGGACTTTAGATCGATGGCGAATTTTCTTTCGAGTTTTCTCGCGTATATGATATTCTGTGTATACTGTAGCGAAAGTGGGTCGTTCTCTTTTAATGTATAATATTCCGATCTTTCACGATAACGATGACGATGATGGTGATGACGATGATAACCAACGATTTGAGATTATCATTGAAACTGGTAAAATTAGTTTTCGTATAGTTAAGTCTCTGATTCTCAAAAGATTTCAGGTGTCAGTTAAATCCGATTCTCAGGAATTTAGAAGGTCTTTGTTATCGGGAGGCAATTTCTTCAGTTTCAATGGAATCTACACATCGCACAAGCAGATGTTTGGTTTAAGTATATTTTTGTAACCGGATAAACTAAGTTTTCGGAGAAGGCTATTTCTTATTTTTCAAGAAACTTAAATCCTATATATTTTGCATGAGGTTTTAACTATCAAACATTTTGGAATTGAACTTAATTCCTTAATAGGCAGGTTATTCGTTATTAAGGAAACATGGTAACGACGTTACTTCTAAGAGCTCTTAATTATCGAATATATGGGACTTTAATTTTTATAAAAGTTAGCTATCGAAAAGGCAGGCTTCGAATTTTACGACGAGTTAGTTACTGAATAGGCAGGTTTTAAATTTTAAGACAAGACATTCATTTATCGAGCCAGCCAGCTCCTAATTTTAAGGCGAATTAGTTTCAGAATAGGCAGGCGTTTAGTTTTAAGACGAGTTAGTTGTTGAATAGACAGGTTTTAAATTTTAAGACAAAATAGTGCATGTATCGAGCCGGCCAGCTCTTAATTTTAAGGCGAGTTAGTTTCAGAATAGGCAGGCGTTTAGTTTTAAGACGAGTTAATCACTGAATAGGCAGGGTATTAGCTTTAAGATGAGTTAGTCGCTGAATAGGCAGGCTATTAGCTTTAAAATGAGTTAGTCACGGAATAGGCAGGTTATAAATATTAAGGCAAGATATCGTCTTTATGGAGGTGGTCAACTCTTAATTTTAATGTATGTTCCTATCAGAATAGGCAGGATTTTAATTTTAAGACGAGTTAGTTAACGAATAGGCAGGTTTTTAGCTTTAACACAAATTATTAATATCTTGTTCTAAGACAAGTTATTAACCGAACAGGCAGACTTTTAATTTTAAGAATAGTAAGTTACTGAATAGGAAAGCTTTTAAGTTTAAGAGAACTTAGTCCTCGGATAGATGTCTTACTAGATTTTAATGAAATTTAGTAATGCTACAGGCAGGATCTTAGTTGCAAGAAAAATTAACCTCTAATACATTCAAAAATAATTCGTTCATTATAACAATTTCTAATGCTGAGAAATTAATACGATATAATAATCTGCCTCTCTTCTCGAACGAAGTTAAAGGCTGCTGCGATCTGCTTCCCTATAGTTTATTCTCTTCCTGTACTTACTGCAAATAGTAAGTAAGGCTAGATTTAAGAGTTTAGTTTAGTTTAGAATAAGCAAATATTGTAAAGGGAGATCGACACCATTCGGCGGGTGTCTATCTCTTTTCGCGAAACGGGATGAGAAAAGTAGAGTCGGCGATTCCTCTGCTACACTTTCTCTCGACATTGAATTCGTCAATGTCGAGGGAAAGTGTCTCAGGGGAAGAGCAAAATGAAATGGAGGTTGGTTGGGCATGCATTTTTGGGTCCCGTTTCGTGGCAACCTCCTCGCGGTGGGACCTGGGTCGATATCACTTGCTATGATTTTAAATTTTATTAAATGTGCTTTTAGCACGATCCTTTGTTCAATAATAATACTAAATAGCAAGTGGTATCGAGCGAATAGCCACGAAATCCGAATATTCGGTAGCCCTGGCTACCGAATGTTCGGATTCCTAGTTTTAGTTACATCTAAGAATTTGCGTTTAAGTTAGCTTTAAGATTTCGCGATTAAGTAGAAATTAAGCTTCGCATCGAAGAAGAGTCAACGTTGGGCAGGTTTGTTCTCTTTTATCTCGGACTATTCGTTTTTTTTTTTTTGGTGACAACAATTTTTTCACATCTCCACGTCTTCTCCTTCTTCTCCAATCTTTCGCTCTTCGTTGATTAAAACTTCCAGTCATCATCTCCGAAGAAGACATCGTTTAGCATTAAGATAGTTCCGAGTAAGGTTTAAGTTAGATTTAAAAATATCACCTAAGCGTAAGATTGAATTTATGAGTGTAAACGTAACTCAATTCCATGTTCCCGAAATATACGAAAGAAGGCAAATGTTTCTTTCATTTAGCCATCCCCGTTACTTACCTCTTACCTTAGTTGCACCTCCTGTCCGGTCGACTGACGAGTGTTTCTGTGGCGGTGCGGAAGCAGGAGCGTTGTACTACGGTCCAGTGACGTCTTCAGGGTTGGTCTTTGAGCCGAAGGTCGTACGATCGACTTACGACATATGTGGTTCATACCGATCGTTGGGGGACCACTGTCTTGGTGTAAGCCGGACCCTCTGACTGGACAGATGAGCCGCCACGTCACGCAGCCCTCCTGGTAGTAAGACGTGTCCTCTGGCCCTCATCGCGTCCAGTTACGGTACGCGACTGGCCAGTGCTCCACCACCGACCGGATGATCGCCTTTGTCATCGGTCGACGTACGACCCGAGGGCTCAAAGACGCAACCCCGTCGTGGTTCAAGTTGGATCATGATCCGCCTGGCAGATAATCCGGTTCAGCTACAGATCGTACCAACCCGGTCCGTCTCAGGAAGGGGTGCAACTGGACTCCAGCCGCAGAAGACTAACTTTCTTCCCCCTTTCGCGATCGCGTTTTCATTTTGCTTTTCAAAGTCGTTTGCCTTCTTCTCGGATATTTCTTGAGCATGGATGCGATATTATGGGGTTTGTAAGAGTGATTGCTTGCGGAAAGTAAGATAAGAATTAGGAATGTCGAATAAGTAAATATTGTAAAGGGAGATCGACACCATTCGGCGGGTGTCTATCTCTTTTCGCGAAACGGAATAAGTAAAGTAGTGTCGGCGATTCCTCTGCTACACTTTCTTTCGACATTGAATTCGTCAATGTCGAGGGAAAGTGTCTCAGAGGAAGAGCAGAATGAAATGGAGGTTGGTTGGGCATGCATTTTTGGGTCCCGTTTCGTGGCATCCTCCTCGCGGTGGGACCTGGGTCGATATCACTTGCTATGATTTTAACTTTTATTAAACGTGCTTTTAGTACGATATTTTGTTAAACAGTAGTACTAAATAGCAAGTGATATCGAGCGAATAGCCACGAAATCCGAATATTCGGCAGCCTTGGCTACCGAATGTTCGGATTCCTAGTCTTACAATTAGTTACATCTAAGAATTTGCGTTTAAGTTAGCTTTAAGGTTACGCGATTAAGTAGAAATTAAGCTTCGCATCGAAGAAGAGTCAACGTTGGGCAGATTTGTTCGCTTTTATCTCTGACTATTCGTTTTCTTTCTTTGGTGACAACAATTCTTTAACTCTTCGTTGATTAAAAGTTCCAGTCATCACCTCGAAAGAAGACATCGTTTAGCGTTAAGATAGTTCCAGTAAGATTTAAGTTAGATTTAAAAATGTCACCTAAGCGTAAAATTGAATGCAAGAGTGTCATCGCAACTCAATTCCATGCTCTCGAAAATATGCGAAAGAAGGCAAACGTTTTTCTCGTGTAGCCGTCCTCGTTACTTACTTCCTATCCCAATTGCAGCCCCTGTCCAGAAGACCGACGAGTGTCTGGACATATGTGCTTATCTGACATATGTGCTTCATACCGTCCGAGGGGGGGGGGGGGGGGGGGGGCACTGTGTCGGTGTAAGCCAGACCCTCTGACTGGGCCGATGAAGAATTTGCGTTTAAGGTAGCTTTAAGATTATGCGATTAAGTAGAAGTTAAGCCTCGCATTGGAGATGAGTCAACGGTGGTCAGATGTTTTCTCTTTATCACTGTTGCTCGTGCGATCATGCTGTCTCTATTGTTTCGGTTGTTCATTCACTCGTACATATAGCATAATAAACTGACTCCATAATGCTCTTATTCTGCGAATGTAAATTGGAAACATTATAAATATGGTCTTCATGAGAAAGCCACAAACTTAAAGACAAAGTGAAAGAAGGCAGACCTTTTGTTATTTTTGAAGTTATGTGATCGGCTCTCACGGTTTTGGTACCCAAATTGTTTTAAATTCTAATATTGATTTATATCGTCATTGAACATTAATACTATATTATCACGTAAAGAATAACTTCTTGTTATTTAAATAAGTAAAAAGATTCGTTTCTCTGCTCTAAACGATATATCTTCTACATATTACCGGTGGAGATCTTTCTACTTAATAACTATTTTAATAATTCATGCTCAAATCTCTTATTTCGAGATATTATAATTCTTTGTTTGAAATTTCTCAAAATCCCTGGTTTTGACGCGCTAGAGGATAGGCCTTGTAGCGCGTGACATGCAGCCGTATTCTGATTGGCTCGCTTTTCCCCCACCGAGCGGCAACCAAGCCGCCGCGAGCTATCCCCACTCCTACCTGAGCGGTCACCTACCTCTTTCTCTCTCCGGACTTGGAACCGTTAACACGTATCCGCTGTGAGTACCTTTTCTTTTACATCGCCCTCGTTTACCGACCGCTAAAAAATAGTTCACTTGTTTATCTACTACGTAATAGTCTTCTGCTGTACCATATCAATCAATTTGGACAATAATAATTACGAATTTAGTAACAATCGCGAAATAATTACGACGCAATTGGTGACGTCACTGACCTCTCGCGACATTTACGCGGTGCTTTTCTCGTCTACAACATTAGTACTTCTTCTATAGCTTCGTATTTCGATTTTATTGACGAAGACCGCGATTATTGTTGCTCTGAAACGTGATTATACGGAATTATTGTACTTTTTCGCAGTTATTTAATAGTTTACTCGTGTGTGCTTGCAGGACTCGGAGTATCCTTTGAACGACCTTCCGGGCTGGCACGATCGGACACGTGCACGGTGGAGCAACAAAACGTAAGATATTACGACGCCATACGCAAGTAACATTTTCATTTACTTCGGGTCTTCGCGATATTTTGTTTGAATTTATACAATATTCATATTAATTGATATCGAGTCGAACATCCGACGAATAGAATTTACATTTCTACGAATTAATACGGTTCTACGGAAACATGCAACGATTGAAATCTTTCGGGATTATTTGAAACCTCTTACAATATACGAGTATTCAGTCAATATTTACAATACGATAGTCGACTTCCAAGAAAGCTGCTCCTTATTCTGACAGTGTTTACCAATTCGCGGTGTTAAATTTCGACGGCTACAATTCTATGCTACAAATAAATCGCGATTCGTTTTTACTTGGTATTTACATGTTACGACTTATCCTTCCGTTTTGAGACGCTGCAATGGATTTACATAGGTTTCAGGGCATAAGTATAGAAGTAAATAAAAATCGTATTTGCCGATGTAGGGTGTTAAGGTCCTGCGTTAGATTCGTCCGTAATTTCTATAAAGATTTTCGTGAATTTATCGAAGGGGGTTAGTGTTCATATGTAATAGGGAATAAGCATGACTAATCTTATAACTTTAACAGTGGCAGCTCGCAGTATTTATTGTTTATACATTTAATTAATAGTGTATTGTATTACACAAAGAACATGACGAATCAATGAGTAAGACATAATTTTTAAGCAGTATTTCTTGAAGCAAGCACTTGATTTGATATGAAAAAGAAAAACATGGTTGTTTGATTTTCTTGTGTTCCCCACCCCACCCTTTTATTTTCAGCAAAATTTGGGGCCGAGCGCATTGCGGTCTAGAGTCAGTGCTTGTTTCGTATTATATTAATATTTATATCTGTATATATTTATTACTCAATATTTTTTCAATTTATAACAAATTCACGCGACATAGAGTCAGTGTTTGCAACCCGCTATTGTAATTATTAATATCTTTTGAATAATTATTAAAAATATTAAGAATTCTTTTCTCCGCGAAAGTAGAGTCAAAATTGTTCGCCGGAAATGATTCTCGGTCGCGGTAGCTTCCTTATATTATTTAAATTGATCGTACCGGAAGTAGAGACAGTGCATCGAGCAGCAGCTGTGGAAAGGACTTCCATCGGGCAAGGCTTCACGAATTTTAAAAGTAAGTATAAGATGCTCGAGAAATGAAATTTTTTAATTAAAAAATATGTATACAAACTAACCAAAATGTTAATTTGTTTGTTACAGAACAGTCAAATGACGGGATGGTTGAGCAGCGACAATCATTCCTTGGCGATGGGCAAAGTCTGTGAATGTAAGTTGAAATTTTATTCCGTACACACGTCATAACTTTGATATTTGCCAATTCCCTTGCAAACTTAACTTTGTTCTCTCCATCAATTTAATTAACGTAAATAAAGTATTAATTAGCTTTTGCAGTTCTCATAGAATACTTGCAACATTTTTATGCTAAATAAAAAATTAGCTGAATTTTCAAGTTTTCAGAGAGCAAATATTTTATATTTTGCGTTTTATTTTTGTTACAGATTTTGTCCGTATTCGTGAGGCATCGCTGGAGTGTTTGTTTCGCATTTTATATATACTTTAATAAGTGTTAAATTTCTAGTAATTTTACGCGAAAGTAGAGTCAGTGTTTGCTTCGTATTTCATATTATACACTTCAATTTATAACTTTACGCGAAAGTAGAGTCAGTGTTTGCTTCGTATTTCATATTATACACTTAAATTTATAACTTCACGCGAAAGTAGAGTCAAATTGTTCGCCGAAAATAATTCTCTGTCGCAAATTGTCTTTTTTTCAATTATACCGCGCCGGAAGTAGAGTCAGTGCAACAGAAGCAGCTGTGGAAAGGATTTCCATCGGGCAAGGCTTCACGAATTTAAAAAGTAAGTATCACATGATCGAGAAATAAAAATTCACAGTCGAGAAATACAAAGATGGCTTATACTAATGAAAATGTTAATTTTTTTGTTACAGAACAGTCAAATGACGGGATGGTTGAACGGCGACAATCACTCCCAGGCGAAGGGCAAATCTTTTATAGGTGAGCTGAAATTTTAATTCGCATGTACCCCGCAATTTTTCCCCAAGTTTCAGTTGCTACTTGAAAATTTTCTCCAAAACGTCCTTACAAGTTTTATATCAAATTTCCATACCCTTACATTGTATGTTCTACCAATAAAATAAATAAAAATTAAAAATTCCCCGACATGAAATTTTCAGGGAATAGGTATTTAACCCTAGATTCATAAACATGCCTGGGAGATACACTATTCATAAACCTTCGTCTCACAGACGAACATATTATATTGACGATTTTTGTTTTATAGAATATAAGGATCAATAAAAAACATTTTAAATCTGAAAAATTGTTTATTAATCATTAATTTTTTAATAAAAAAATGAACATAATATTTATTCTGAGCAATCTATACATAATAATCCGCGGTGATCCATGCACATGAACTTTTTGCACTGGGTGCAACAGAACCTTGTCATTCTACGTTTTTTGTAATCGTAGAAGGCACAAATTTTTTTCTGAGATCCACTGGGTTGTACTTGATCCGCGGAAGAAGTTTCACTAAGTACTTCCGCAATTTTCCTCTTTAGGCATCGGGTCAAACTTGGCGTTTCACGGCGCTGGCGTAACCATGCGTCAGACAGCTTCCCCGATATGTTTTTTATGAATAATCGTCGCAACATGGGTTTTTTGTTGTTATTAACTGCATTGTGTACATAAATAACGTAGGCATTAATTATAGCCATGTTCAGCATAACAAAAAAGTAAGAAAGAGGCCATCTTTGCGTTTTTCTATTGCAGGACATATTTCCACACATTTGATCAAACGTGTCCACTGCACCTTTTGTTGAATTGTAAAATTCAATTATATCGGGCATATCAATTATAATAATAATTCATACTTACCTTGAATAACACTCAACTTCACAAAGAAATTACGATTTCAAATAATCACTCCCGTTCTACAACTGTAACGCTATTCATAAACGTTCGTCTGTGGGACGAACTACTCACTGTAACTCCATTAGCATAGATGCACTTTGACATGCGACAGGTGCAATACTAATTACTGAACGATCTAGGAAGGTACCTAGAAGTTCATATTTCTATCTCTATCACTTTAAAAGTTACAAGCGATTACGTATTTTGCGCGGTCTGTGAGACGAAGGTTTATGAATCTAGGGTTAAGATGTGCATCTTATTTTTGTTACAGACTTTGCTCGAATTCGTGAGGCATCGCTGTACCCTATGAAACTGCGATGCACCTTCCGCCTTGAAGGTGAGTAACGTAAACACAGAGATGTTTTATTTCTACGTACTTGTCGGAAAGTTTCGATACATAGTTCGATATATAACTTCTCCTTGAATTCTCAATTCTGAAAATCATTCATACACTAATCATTCTTACGATCTACTCTTAACGTTTCTTGATATATAATTACGACTTTTTTTCATCCGCTGTTTTCAAAATTCAATTAGCTTTCTTTGTAAAATCGGAACGGAACGCAGTTTAACGTTCTACGAACGGTGCCTCCTGCAATGCGAAATGCTTTGTTTTGTTTAGACCTTGGACATTCCTTGAGATGACCTGAGGACAACCTTGATAACAGCGGCGGAGACAACACTGGCAGAGACAGCAGCGGCAGAGATTCTAAGGTAACCAATGGTATTCTGGTGTCTCGACACTGGTGAGTCAAAAACTTTAACTGTCCCTCCGGTCTCCAAACCATGCCGTAGGACGAAAGGTCCGAAGCGGCACTGGAGATTGGTTGTATTGTTCTATAAAGCGAGCATAGTGAACACGAGTAATTTAAAAATTACTCGTGAGTAGAAACTGTTATATATTTTCCTTGTGTACTGTCATGTATATCGTAGCTTAGGACAGGGCCTTCTTGTAGCGCGATTTTTGCATTATTTACATGAATGTAATCATGAAATTTACAGTTAGCGTTGCGAATTTATCAACACAAATGAACAGTTGACGAGTATTGTGCGTTCTTTATATTCACTGGAAAAATATTCTTATAACAAAATTTGTTATAAGATCGCGGCTAATTGCTTTCTTCGAGACGATTTATGTTTTAAAATAGATCGCTCGATTTGTGCTTTTGATTGACGAAATTTCGGAAGTTTGTAAATTTGTTTCGCGTCGTTTAAATAACAATTATTGTATTATCTACAAGAAGGCAATTCGCGACGGGTAGATCTCGAAGTCAGAGTGACAGTTAATACATTTCCCTGTTAAAATTCTTCCCCTGATGACGAGATCTCCCGGTTTTTAATATTCATTTTCAATTCAAAGTAAATTTTGCATATTTACAAATATATAAAGTCGAGTATTTTGCTTCTATAGAGTTCACTTTTTCAATTAAAATTCTCTTTGCTTGAACAAATATGAAAGTCGAGTCACTTGCTTAAATAAATATAAAAGTCGAGTCATTTGCTTGATTAAATATCAAATTCGAGTCACTTGCTGCAATTTTTCATAAATCAGACCGTTAGAATTCTTCTAATCATCCTCTTAGCTAGGATTTTCAGCAAAAATACGCAGTGAGTACAAAGTTCTGCCGTGTTCACTTTAAGCCCGAACTCATTCGAGTGCCCAGGTGCACTTCGAATGGGTAAAGGCGGTGGGCACGGCCTTTTTTTTAAAAATCAGCGACTGACATTGCGGTGGCGAATCGTGCACGACGTAATTTCCACATGTGTGTGATGTGTGTTAGGCTGTGGATCTTGCGTCGCTTGAAATTTTCTCGTATCATAAAATAATTTATACAACCTTCAACAATATATTTTGCCTTATTCTCCTTTTCACTCTTACTACAACTCATCGATGTATATGGCATGCCAATAATGAAATTCTCTCTATCTGTGCAACATATGCCATATACATTGCCTCAAATATCAAACGATACAATGTCAAATATTTATAATTCTATAAATGTTCGGGGTTGGCAGTGGGTTGTGCGCCACAGGGAGGGGCTCTCGGCTCACACGAGTCGGTCCTGGTACTTCCGTTAAAGTCCAGGAAGACTGGTCATCTCCATGTCTTCGTATGTCGAACTCGTCACATCGCGTGATGCCCGGGAGCCAATTATATCCTTGTAACGCACGGCCCACGTGGCCTTTTCGCTGCTCCTATTCGCGATTATGCTAACTTCAGCGCCCTCTTTTCTGAATTGTAACGCGAACAAGCGAACGCACCTGTTCCGCGCTTCACTCTTCTTTCTACTGTGCCGCGATAAACTACGCATCGCGCGTTGAGAGTCATCTCTTTTTGTTCAGTTGCTTTCGCAATTATTGTTCACGCGGTCCGCCTTCGCGACCCGTATTTTTATTCGTAGATTCGCGATATTGTCCCTCGTTAAAACCCAAGTGTTTGTGTTTGTTGATTTGAGACGGAATAAAGCGAGTTTTGGTGTAAGGGAGTTTTCTTTCCTCCACGTGCTTCCGAACGTGCATCGGACCAGTCGCCTCAGTCCCTGTCCTCGCGCGCCGCTTCCATTCGGGAGCGAACCAACGTTCCGTTCCGCGGCTGTTGTTCACTTTAGTCGCGAACAATAAACCTGTCAAATCGCGATAGAGTATTATAATGAAGTAACGCAATGGTCGCCACCCTTGTCAGTCGATTTCAGGAAATTGGTACGTACATTTTAGAGTATGAATGTTGTTTGCGAACTCGGGTGTCGGAGGAACCCCGGGGAGTCCTCTCTAGTTCAGGCCCATGCACATTGGTTCCTGATTGAGAACCGTGGAGTGATGTGTGTTTGTGTGATTTGTGTCGCGATTTGCATTTTTAAATATAGGTTTTAGATACGTAGGTAGCATACCGTTCTTGAATGTGAGTTAAATATATGCAGGAAGGGCCAGGAATTCAGGATATCACATTCTCTGTGTAGGTCGGGTAAAAGTGATATGCCTGGACCTGGGATCAAACTACGGTCAAACCGAGTGTCCCCCTCTTTTTAACCGTAGATTCTAGTTTGTAATTTTTTGCGCACGTGGTGAAACTCCCGGTGCGATGTTCGAATACTTTGCCTTTTTTTATGTAAACTGTGCTACGCGAGCAGCGAATACGCTCTGCACGCTCGTGGTGTGGTTTTCACTGTTGAATTTTATAATAGTAAGACTTTTGTTGGTGCAAAGTATTCGAGCATTCTCTAGCGGCAGAAGAAGTGGCTAACAAGTGCCGAAGAGGCCCGACAAACTGTCACGAAGAGGGCTGCAGCGAATGGCTTTTCATCCTCGAATCCGTTTTGGGTTCTAGAATGGAAAGTCATTATTAGTATTTGTTAATTCACTGTGCTCGCTTTCTGTATTTGTCCTCTGACGGATGTAACATTCCCGTCCAACGAGCGCATCTTGGCTGCATGCGGTTTTTCATTGCGAAATTAGAGTTACGTATACCTTGCTCGTTAGTGTTGCGAAATTAAGGTCACCACGGATGGTACCCACGGGTTTGTTCGAATTAATTGGTAGTTGTTAGTGTTGCGATATGAATATACTCGGTTTTATAATTTTTAGAATATTATATTAAATTAGAGATAGAGTTGCGAGAGATATCGCCCGAGATGGCGAACGGGAGCTTGCTTTAATTAGATGTTTAGAAGTAGCGTTGGGAATTGAAGCACGAAAAGTGACCGGTTTTTCTTTGAACAGTAATTCTTTAAAGTAGCGTTGCGATATAAAGCACGAAAAGTGCCCGGTTTGTCTTTGAATAATTAATTGTTAAAGTAGAGTTGCGACATAGCCCTTGTTCAAGGAGCACGGGAGTTTGTTTTAGTATCTTATAGAATATTTTGAATTAGTATTTTCTTAATAATTTGTAGAGTATAGCATCACGATTTAGCACCTGAAATGGGTGTCCGGGAGTTTGCTCTTAATAAATTCTAAATTTGTGTTGCGAAATATGAATTATACGCGGTTTTCTTTTGAACAATCGCGAAACTAGCGTTGCGAAATACAAAAGCAGCTGAGAGATGCGCATCTGCTGAGTCAGAGACTCAGCAATTGGAGTTGCAAAAATGCAACTCCCCATGGAGTGCCTCAGGAGGCCTGCTCCCAACGATAGCTTCTTTTTTTCCGGATAGGTAGTGTTGCGAATTCTGAGAGCCCCCGGAATGGCAGTAGGCGGGTTTTGAAGTAGCGTTGCGAACAATGAAAGCCTCGAAATGGCAGTACGCGATTGTTTATTAAATAATATTACGTATTTTTTTTTTTAAAATTCGTTTATTTTGACGACACCATATAATAGCAATTACCCTGATAAACGGCAGGCAAAATACAAATGGGCATGTATATGTAATGTGGCAGCATATTGCTGCTTCTCGAAACATAGTTTTAGCAGTGAGTGACAATGTAAATATATTTTTAGCGGGGTGAAAAGAAAAAAAAAAATATTACGTATGATAGCCATGGAATGGCAATAGGCGGGTTTTAAAGTAGCGTTGCGAAGAATGAGAGCCATGAAATGGCAATAGGCGGGTTTTGAGCTAGCGTTGCGAACAGTAAGAGCCTGAAATGGCACCGGTTTCTCGCGATTTTTATTGAAAGCGCCTCTTGGCTGCTCGATGATTTCGGGATTTTCAGCGCCTTTTGGCTGCTTCATGTCATGATTTTTGTATTGTTAATCAAGTGCTTGCAAATAGAAATACTGCTGCAAATGTATCTTTTAATACAAGAAATTTTGAGGATTTATGTAGAATTTTTGTCAAGTTATATTATGTATTGTCCATTGAGACCAATCAGTCAATGAATTTCATCGTGGTCATTGAAACCACTCCGCAAATAAAAGTGCAAAAAGTTATATGCACATTTGATGACACAGATAGAAAATGAGTGTCAGTTAATTTAATAAAATTCGTGAAATAGGAAACACGCTGCTGGCTGTCATGGTTAAAGTTATTAATTTAATATTGTCTGGATTTTACTTGGATCGCGATGACATTTTTGTGAGAATACCGCGTCGACGTAGAGGTTTCGATGAATTCTCGCAAATTTCTTACAAAAATTACGGACCACGGGTTTTGCATACTTTTTTAATAGAATGAAAATAACAAACTTGCGCCCGAAACATATATATCGAAATTGCAGTGTGATAGACGGATAGCAAATACAGATAAGAAGTAAATGCGTCGCTTTTAGATATTTGCTTATTTATTTCACTAAATGGTAAAGTTATATTGTAGCAAAGGGGGAAGTCTGTCTTTATTTAACACTTTTCGCGTCGCGAATTAAAGAGTGATGCATTTATTTTTATGCTCGGATGATGGAAAGGTTTCAAATAATTTCGAATGCAACTGCGTCGAAATTAGCTTTTTTCATTCAAGTAATTTATTTGATAGCAAATGATTGTGACATTGCACAATTTGCTAAATTGTCCATACTATTCAATTCGCGTTTGTCGACTCGATATGTAACTTCAAATTTTATATTTGCTTTTTTAAATTTCTGATCATTCTTTATCGTAAAGTTTACAACATTTGCATTTCCTACAATTTTTAATAAATTATGCTTCATTTGATTTTCGTAAATTTCGATACTCGTCTGTTACAATATTCAAGGGTCGGTGATATTTCGTTTTATGTTGCGCGTTTTGGGCAAAATTAATGAGAGTTTGTTGCAGAAGACGGAATACTAATAATGGATATTTAGAGGAAATGAATTGGACCATGCCCATGGAAATTAAGAGAGACAGGCGTCCAGAGACGCTGGGGGAATCCACAGTGTAATGACATTTTACTAACAAATGAGTTTTTATTGCAGGAGTTGCATGAATCGAATCACATCGAAGGGAGTTCGATGGATATTTCTCGGTGACATCTTGTGTTGCAAATTGTGTGTTAGGTTTGCAGATATTTCTTCTGAAAATTTGTTACGATCGTGTGATGACCATTTCTTAATGGTTTCGTTGTTAATGGTTTCGATACGTTTGATTTTTGGATCAAAGTATCGTCTGTATTGTTTTCGAAGTCTGATTCATGAGATAATTGTTGTCCGACTTTCTTCATTCATGAAGCAATACGATGTTTCTCTTCATTCTGTTTCAAGCAGAATGCATTTTTCATTTTCTGGCCAAGAGGTTTGCTTTCTGCTATGCAGATAAGGAATCAGACAATATTTTGCAAAGAAATCTTAGCTATTAATTGGACAGGCTCAGATTGTGTTTGTATTTCCCCCGAGATAGGATGATTTTCACTGTGTACAAAAACTGCTCCCATATCGAAGGTCAGATTGATATTGCGGGCGGGCGGTCAAATTGTAATTGTAATGGATTAGACTTTAAGACGTTCGTGGTATGTTGAGATTAAGATTATTCGTAAGGTTAATTTAATAAGGAATAAATTTCGCGTTAGTCCTTAAGCATTGGATGCTCGTCGCATCACGGTCGGGAATTTATTTCTCCCAGTGCGAGATGGGTAACGAAAGTAAAGTAGAGCAAGAAATTTTGCCTGACACATTTTCCCGTTCATTTTGTCGTTCATGCCGTCGTTCATTCCGTCGTTCATTCCGCCGTTTAAACCTGTAAAAATGATGGGAAAATGTTTCACGCGAAAGACAAAATGCGATGCCCGAACTACGAGCCCCATTGATAATCATGAAACGGAAATTATTTGTAACTATCTAATAGTAGAACAATGAATGGAACAGGTAGACGGTTGAAATCATTGTATATATTGCTTCTATATAGTCTAAGAAATATAAATGCAAAGCATCCAAACAGTACCATTCGCCAATTTTTTGTTCTTCAATTTTTGAGTGAACTACCAGCCCCATTGTTAATCCTTTACCGGAAATTATTTGTAACGTTCGACAAGTAGAACAGTGAATAGAACTGGTAGTCTGTTGAAATCTTTGTATATATTGCTTCCATATAGTCTAAGAAACATATATGCAAAGCATCCAAACAGTACAATTCGCCAATTTATTGTTCTTCAAGTTTAAGTGAACAATGAGCCCCATTGTTAATCCTTTATCGGAAATTATTTGTAATTTTCGACAAGTAGAACAATGAATGGAACAGGTAGACGGGTGAAATCTTTCTATATATTGCTTCTATATACTCTAAGAAACATATACGCAAAGCATCCAAACAGTACAATTCGCCAATTTTTTGTTCTTCAAGTTTAAGTGAACTACGAGCCCCATTGTTACTCCTTTAACGGAAATTATTTGTAACTTGCGACAAGTAGAACAATGAATGGAACAGGTAGACGGTTGAAATCAATGTTTATATTGCTTCTATATAGTCTAAGAAACATATATGCAAAGCATCCAAACAGTACAATTCGCCAATTTATTGTTCTTCAAGTTTAAGTGAACTACGAGCCCCATTGTTAATCCTTTAATGGAAATTAATTGTAACTTTCTACAAGTAGAACAATGATTGGAACAGGTAGACTGTAGAAATCTTTGTATATATTGCTTCTAAATAGTCTAAGAAACATATATGCAAAGCATCCAAACAGTACAATTCGCCAATTTTTTGTTCTTCAATTTTAAGTGAATTACGAGCCCCATTGTTAATCCTTTAAAGGAAATTATTTGTAAATTTCTAAAAGTAGAACAATGATTGGATCAGGTAGACGGTTGAAATCATTGTATATATTGCTTCTATATAATCTACGAAACATATATGCAAAGCATCCAAACAGTACAATTCGCCAATTTTTTGTTCTTCAAGTTTAAGTGAACTACGAGCCCATTGTTAATCCTTTAACGGAAATTAATTGTAACTTTCTACAAGTAGAACAATGATTGGAACACGTAGACGGTTGAAATCTTTGTATATATTGCTTCTATATAGTCTAAGAAACATATATGCAAAGCATCCAAAGAGTACCATTCGCCAATTTTTTGTTCTTCAAGTTTAAGTGAACAGCGAGCCCCATTGATAATCATGAAATGGAAATTATTTGTAACTTTCTACAAGTAGAACAATGAATAGTACAGGTAGACCGGTGAAATCTTTCTATATATTGCTTCTAAATAGTCTAAGAAACATGTACGCAAAGCATCCAAACAGTACCATTCGCCAATTTTTTGTTCTTCAAGTTTAAGTGAACAATGAGCCCCAATGTTTAATCCTTTATCGGAAATTATTTGTAACTTTCGACAAGTAGAACAATGAATGGAACAGTTAGACGGTTGAAATCTTTGTATATATTGCTTCTATATAGTCTAAGAAACATATATGCAAAGCATCCAAACAGTACAATTCGCCAATTTATTGTTTTTCAAGTTTAAGTGAACAACGAGCCCCATTGTTAATCCTTTAAAGGAAATTAATTGTAAATTACGACAAGTAGAACAATGATTGGAACACGTAGACGGTTGAAACCTTTGTATACATTGCTTCCATATGGTCTAAGAAACATGTACGCAAAGCATCCAAACAGTACCATTCGCCAATTTTTTGTTCTTCAAGTTTAAGTGAACAATGAGCTCCATTGTTAATCCTTTATCGGAAATTATTTGTAACTTTCGACAAGTAGAACAATGAATGGAACAGGTAGACGGTTGAAATCTTTGTATATATTGCTTCTATATAGTCTAAGAAACATATATGCAAAGCATCCAAACAGTACAATTCGCCAATTTTTTGTTCTTCAAGTTTAAGTGAACAATGAGCCCCAATGTTTAATCCTTTATCGGAAATTATTTGTAACTTTCGACAAGTAGAACAATGAATGGAACAGTTAGACGGTTGAAATCTTTGTATATATTGGTTCTATATAGTCTAAGAAACATATATGCAAAGCATCCAAACAGTACTATTCGCCAATTTATTGTTCTTCAAGTTTAAGTGAACTACGAGCCCCATTGTTAATCCTTTAACGGAAATTAATTGTAACTTTCTACAATTAGAACACTGATTGGAACACGTAGACGGTTGAAATCTTTGTATATACTGCTTCCATATAGTCTAAGAAACATATATGCAAAGCATCCAAACAGTACCATTCGCCAATTTTTTGTTCTTCAAGTTTAAGTGAACTACGAGCCCCATTGTTAATACTTTAACGGAAATTATTTGTAACTTGCGACAAGTAGAACATTGAGTGGAACAGGTAGACGGTTGAAATCAATGTATATATTGCTTCTATATAGTCTAAGAAACATATATGCAAAGCATCCAAACAGTACCAGTCGCCAATTTTTTGTTCTTCAAGTTTAAGTGAACTACGAGCCCCATTGTTAATCCTTTAACGGAAATTAATTGTAACTTTCTACAAGTAGAACAATGAATGGAACAGGTAGACGGTTGAAATCATTGTATATATTGCTTCTACATAGTCTAAGAAACATATATGCAAAGCATCCAAACAGTGCAATTCGCCAATTTTTTGTTCTTCAAGTTTAAGTAAACTACGATCCCCATTGTTAATCCCTTAACGGAAATTATTTGTAACTTTCGACAAGTAGAACAATGAATGGAATAGGTAGACGCTTGAAATCTTTGTTTATATTGCTTCTATGTAGTATAAGGAACATATATGCATATCATCCAAACAGTACAATTCGCCAATTATTTCATCTTCATGTTTAAGTGAAATACGAGCGCCATTGTTAATACTTTAACGGAAATTATTTGTAACTTCCGACAAGTAGAACAATGAATGGAACAGGTAGACGGTTGAAATCAATGTATATATTGCTTCTATATAGTCTAAGAAACACATATGCAAAGCATCCAAACAGTACCATTCGCCAATTTTTTGTTCTTCAAGTTTAAGTGTACAACAAGCACCATTGATAATCATGAAACGGAAATTATTTGTAACTTTCTACAAGTAGAACAATGAATGGAACAGGTAGACGGTTGAAATCATTGTATATGTTGCTTCTATATAGTCTAAGAAACATATATACAAAGCATCCAAACAGTACAATTCGCCAATTTATTGTTCTTCAAGTTTAAGTGAACTACGAGCCCCATTGTTAATCCTTTAATGGAAATTAATTGTAACTTTCTACAAGTAGAACAATGATTGGAACAGGTAGACTGTAGAAATCTTTGTATATATTGCTTCTAAATAGTCTAAGAAACATATATGCAAAGCATCCAAACAGTACAATTCGCCAATTTTTTGTTCTTCAAGTTTAAGTGAACTACGAGCCCCATTGTTAATCCTTTAAAAAAAATTATTTGTAAATTTCGACAAGTAGAACAATGAATGGATCAGGTAGACGGTTGAGATATTTGTATATATTGCTTCTATAGTGTCTAAGAAACATACCTGCAAAGCATCCAAACAGTACCATTCGCCAATTTTTTGTTCTTCAAGTTTAAGTGAACTACGAGCCCCATTGTTAATCCTTTAAAGGAAATTATTTGTAAATTTCGACAAGTAGAACAATGAATAGAACAGTTAGACGGTTGAAATCTTTGTATATATTGCTTCCATATAGTATAAGAAACATATATGCAAAGCATCCAAACAGTACCATTCGCCAATTTTTTGTTCTTCAAGTTTAAGTGAACAACGAGCCCCATTGATAATCATGAAACGGAAATTATTTGTAACTTTCTACAAGTAGAACAACGAATAGAACAGGTGGACGGGTGAAATATTTCTATATGTTGCTTCTATATAGTCTAAGAAACATATATGCAAAGCATCCAAACAGCACCATTCGCCAATTTTTTGCTCTTCAAGTTTAAGAGAACTACGTGCCCCATTGTTAATCCTTTATCGGAAATTATTTGTAACTTTCGACAAGTAGAACAATGAATGGGACAGGTAGACTGTTGAAATCATTGTATATATTGCTTATATATAGTCCAAGAAACATATATGCAAAGCATCCAAACAGTACAATTCGCCAATTTTTTGTTCTTCAAGTTTAAGTAAACTACGATCCCCATTGTTAATCCCTTAACGGAAATTATTTGTTACTTTCGACAAGTAGAACAATCAATGGAACAGGTAGACTGTTGAAATCATTGTATATATTGCTTCTATATAGTCTAAGAAACATATATGCAAAGCATCCAAACAGTACAATTCGCCAATTTTTTGTTCTTCAAGTGTAAGTGAACTACGAGCCCCATTGTTAATCCTTTAATGGAAATTATTTGTAAATTTCGGCAAGTAGAACAATGAATGGAATAGGTAGACGGTTGAAATCATTGTATATATTGCTTCCATATAGTCTAAGAAACATGAACGCAAAGCATCCAAACAGTACCATTCGCCAATTTTTTGTTCTTCAAGTTTAAGTGAACTACGAGCCCCATTGTTAATCCTTCAAAGGAAATTATTTGTAAATTTCGACAAGTAGAACAATGAATGGAACAGGTAGACTGTTGAAATCATTGTATATATTGCTTCTATATAGTCTAAGAAACATATATGCAAAGCATCCAAACAGTACAATTCGCCAATTTTTTGTTCTTCAAGTGTAAGTGAACTACGAGCCCCATTGTTAATCCTTTAATGGAAATTAATTGTAACTTTCTACAAGTAGAACAATGATTGGAACAGGTAGACTGTTGAAATCTTTGTATATATTGCTTCTAAATAGTCTAAGAAACATATACGCAAAGCATCCAAACAGTACAATTCGCCAATTTTTTGTTCTTCAAGTTTAAGTGAACTACGAGCCCCATTGTTAATCCTTTAAAAAAAATTATTTGTAAATTTCGACAAGTAGAACAATGAATGGATCAGGTAGACGGTTGAAATCATTGTATATATTGCTTCTATATAACCTACGAAACATATATGCAAAGCATCCAAACAGTACAATTCGCCAATTTTTTGTTCTTCAAGTTTAAGTGAACTACGAGCCCCATTGTTAATACTTTATCGGAAATTATTTGTAAATTTCGACAAGTAGAACAATGAATGGAACAGGTAGACTGTTGAAATCATTGTATATATTGCTTCTATATAGTCCAAGAAACATATATGCAAAGCGTCCAAACAGTACAATTCGCCAATTTTTTGCTCTTCAAGTTTAAGTGAACTACGAGCCCCATTGTTAATCCTTTAAAGGAAATTATTTGTAAATTTCGGCAAGTAGAACAATGAATGGAACAGGTAGACGGTTGAAATCATTGTATATATTGCTTCTATATAGTCTAAGAAACATATATGACAAGCATCCAAACAGTACACTTCGGCAATTTTTTGTTCTTCAAGTTTAGTGAACTACGAGCCCCATTGTTAATCCTTTAACGGAAATTAATTGTAACTTTCTACAAGTAGAACAATGATTGGAACTGGTAGACGGTTGAAATCATTGTATATATTGCTTCTATATAATCTACGAAACATATATGCAAAGCATCCAAACAGTACAATTCGCCAATTTTATGTTCTTCAAGTTTAAGTGAACTACGAGCCCCATTGTTAATCCTTTAACGGAAATTAATTGTAACTTTCTACAAGTAGAACAATGATTGGAACTGGTAGACGGTTGAAATATTTGTATATATTGCTTCCATATATTCTAAGAAACATGTACGCAAAGCATCCAAACAGTACCATTCGCCAATTTTTTGTTCTTCAAGTTTAAGTGAACAATGAGCCCCATTGTTAATCCTTTATCGGAAATTATTTGTAAATTTCGACAAGTAGAACAATGAATGGGACAGGTAGACTGTTGAAATCATTGTATATATTGCTTATATATAGTCCAAGAAACATATATGCAAAGCGTCCAAACAGTACAATTCGCCAATTTTTTGCTATTCAAGTTTAAGTGAACTACGAGCCCCATTGTTAATCCTTTAATGGAAATTATTTGTAAATTTCGGCAAGTAGAACAATGAATGGAATAGGTAGACGGTTGAAATCATTGTATATATTGCTTCTATATAGTCTAAGAAACATATATGCAAAGCATCCAAACAGTACAATTCGCCAATTTTTTGTTCTTCAAGTTTAAGTAAACTACGATCCCCATTGTTAATCCCTTAACGGAAACTATTTGTTACTTTCGACAAGTAGAACAATGAATGGAACAGGTAGACTGTTGAAATCATTGTATATATTGCTTCTATATAGTCTAAGAAACATATATGCAAAGCATCCAAACAGTACAATTCGCCAATTTTTTGTTCTTCAAGTGTAAGTGAACTACGAGCCCCATTGTTAATCCTTTAATGGAAATTAATTGTAACTTTCTACAAGTAGAACAATGATTGGAACAGGTAGACTGTTGAAATCTTTGTATATATTGCTTCTAAATAGTCTAAGAAACATATATGCAAAGCATCCAAACAGTACAATTCGCCAATTTTTTGTTCTTCAAGTTTAAGTGAACTACGAGCCCCATTGTTAATCCTTTAAAAAAAATTATTTGTAAATTTCGACAAGTAGAACAATGAATGGATCAGGTAGACGGTTGAAATCATTGTATATATTGCTTCTATATAACCTACGAAACATATATGCAAAGCATCCAAACAGTACAATTCGCCAATTTTTTTTTCTTCAAGTTTAAGTGAACAACAAGCCCCATTGTTAATCCTTTAAAGGAAATTATTTGTAAATTTCGACAAGTAGAACAATGATTGGAACACGTTGACGGTTGAAATCTTTGTATATATTGCTTCCATATAGTCTAAGAAACATATATGCAAAGCATCCAAACAGTACCATTCGCCAATTTTTTGTTCTTCAAGTTTAAGTGAACAACGAGCCCCATTGATAATCATGAAACGGAAATTATTTGTAACTTTTTACAAGTAGAACAAGGAATAGAACAGGTAGACGGTTGAAATCTTTGTATATGTTGCTTCTATATAGTATAAGAAACCTACATGCAAAGCATCTAAACAGTAACAATCGCCAATTTTTTGTTCTTCAAGTGTAAGTGAACTACGAGCCCCATTGTTAATCCTTTAATGGAAATTAATTGTAACTTTCTACAAGTAGAACAATGATTGGAACAGGTAGACTGTTGAAATCTTTGTATATATTGCTTCTAAATAGTCTAAGAAACATATATGCAAAGCATCCAAACAGTACAATTCGCCAATTTTTTGTTCTTCAAGTTTAAGTGAAGTACGAGCCCCATTGTTAATCCTTTAAAAAAAATTATTTGTAAATTTCGACAAGTAGAACAATGAATGGATCAGGTAGACGGTTGAAATCATTGTATATATTGCTTCTATATAACCTACGAAACATATATGCAAAGCATCCAAACAGTACAATTCGCCAATTTTTTTTTCTTCAAGTTTAAGTGAACAACAAGCCCCATTGTTAATCCTTTAAAGGAAATTATTTGTAAATTTCGACAAGTAGAACAATGAATGGATCAGGTAGACGGTTGAAATCATTGTATATATTGCTTCTATATAATCTACGAAACATATATGCAAAGCATCCAAACAGTACAATTCGCCAATTTTATGTTCTTCAAGTTTAAGTGAACTACGAGCCCCATTGTTAATCCTTTAACGGAAATTAATTGTAACTTTCTACAAGTAGAACAATGATTGGAACTGGTAGACGGTTGAAATATTTGTATATATTGCTTCCATATATTCTAAGAAACATGTACGCAAAGCATCCAAACAGTACCATTCGCCAATTTTTTGTTCTTCAAGTTTAAGTGAACAATGAGCCCCATTGTTAATCCTTTATCGGAAATTATTTTTAAATTTCGACAAGTAGAACAATGAATGGGACAGGTAGACTGTTGAAATCATTGTATATATTGCTTATATATAGTCCAAGAAACATATATGCAAAGCGTCCAAACAGTACAATTCGCCAATTTTTTGCTATTCAAGTTTAAGTGAACTACGAGCCCCATTGTTAATCCTTTAATGGAAATTATTTGTAAATTTCGGCAAGTAGAACAATGAATGGAATAGGTAGACGGTTGAAATCATTGTATATATTGCTTCTATATAGTCTAAGAAACATATATGCAAAGCATCCAAACAGTACAATTCGCCAATTTTTTGTTCTTCAAGTTTAAGTAAACTACGATCCCCATTGTTAATCCCTTAACGGAAATTATTTGTTACTTTCGACAAGTAGAACAATCAATGGAACAGGTAGACTGTTGAAATCATTGTATATATTGCTTCTATATAGTCTAAGAAACATATATGCAAAGCATCCAAACAGTACAATTCGCCAATTTTTTGTTCTTCAAGTGTAAGTGAACTACGAGCCCCATTGTTAATCCTTTAATGGAAATTATTTGTAAATTTCGGCAAGTAGAACAATGAATGGAATAGGTAGACGGTTGAAATCATTGTATATATTGCTTCCATATAGTCTAAGAAACATGAACGCAAAGCATCCAAACAGTACCATTCGCCAATTTTTTGTTCTTCAAGTTTAAGTGAACTACGAGCCCCATTGTTAATCCTTCAAAGGAAATTATTTGTAAATTTCGACAAGTAGAACAATGAATGGAACAGGTAGACTGTTGAAATCATTGTATATATTGCTTCTATATAGTCTAAGAAACATATATGCAAAGCATCCAAACAGTACAATTCGCCAATTTTTTGTTCTTCAAGTGTAAGTGAACTACGAGCCCCATTGTTAATCCTTTAATGGAAATTAATTGTAACTTTCTACAAGTAGAACAATGATTGGAACAGGTAGACTGTTGTAATCTTTGTATATATTGCTTCTAAATAGTCTAAGAAACATATACGCAAAGCATCCAAACAGTACAATTCGCCAATTTTTTGTTCTTCAAGTTTAAGTGAACTACGAGCCCCATTGTTAATCCTTTAAAAAAAATTATTTGTAAATTTCGACAAGTAGAACAATGAATGGATCAGGTAGACGGTTGAAATCATTGTATATATTGCTTCTATATAACCTACGAAACATATATGCAAAGCATCCAAACAGCACAATTCGCCAATTTATTGTTCTTCAAGTTTAAGTGAACAACGAGCCCCAATGGTTAATCCTTTATCGGTAATTATTTGTAACTTTCTACAAGTAGAACAATGAATAGAACAGGTAGACGGTTGAAATCTTTGTATATATTGCTTCCATATAGTCTAAGAAACATATATGCAAAGCATCCAAACAGTTCCATTCGCCAATTTTTTGTTCTTCAAGTTTAAGTATACAATGAGACCCATTGTTAATCCTTTATCGGAAATTATTTGTATCTTTCGACAAGTAGAATAATGAATGGAACATGTACACGGTTGAAATCATTGTATATATTGCTTCTATATAGTCCAAGAAACATATATGCAAAGCGTCCAAACAGTACAATTCGCCAATTTTTTGCTCTTCAAGTTTAAGTGAACTACGAGCCCCATTGTTAATCCTTTAAAGGAAATTATTTGTAAATTTCGGCAAGTAGAACAATGAATGGAACAGGTAGACGGTTGAAATCATTGTATATATTGCTTCTATATAGTCTAAGAAACATATATGACAAGCATCCAAACAGTACACTTCGGCAATTTTTTGTTCTTCAAGTTTAGTGAACTACGAGCCCCATTGTTAATCCTTTAACGGAAATTAATTGTAACTTTCTACAAGTAGAACAATGATTGGAACTGGTAGACGGTTGAAATCATTGTATATATTGCTTCTATATAATCTACGAAACATATATGCAAAGCATCCAAACAGTACAATTCGCCAATTTTATGTTCTTCAAGTTTAAGTGAACTACGAGCCCCATTGTTAATCCTTTAACGGAAATTAATTGTAACTTTCTACAAGTAGAACAATGATTGGAACTGGTAGACGGTTGAAATATTTGTATATATTGCTTCCATATATTCTAAGAAACATGTACGCAAAGCATCCAAACAGTACCATTCGCCAATTTTTTGTTCTTCAAGTTTAAGTGAACAATGAGCCCCATTGTTAATCCTTTATCGGAAATTAATTGTAACTTTCTACAAGTAGAACAATGATTGGAACACACAGACGGTTGAAATCTTTGTATATATTGCTTCCATATAGTCTAAGAAACATATATGCAAAGCATCCAAACAGTACAATTCGCCAATTTTTTGTTCTTCAAGTTTAAGTAAAGTACGATCCCCATTGTTAATCCTTTATCGGAAATTATTTGTAACTTTCGACAAGTAGAACATTGAATGGAACAGGTAGACGTTTGAAATCTTTGTATATATCGCTTCTATATAGTATAAGAAACATATATGCAAAGCATCCAAACAGTACCATCCGCCAATTTTTTGTTCTTCAAGTTTAAGTGAACAACGAGCCCCATTGATAATCATGAAACGGAAATTATTTGTAACTTTCTACAAGTAGCACAATGAATAGAACAGGTAGACGGTTGAAATCTTTGTATATGTTGCTTCTATATAGTCTAAGAAACCTATATGCAAAGCATCTAAACAGTAACAATCGCCAATTTTTTGATCTTCAAGTTTAAGTGAACAGCGAGCCCCATTGATAATCATGAAATGGAAATTATTTGTTACTTTCTACAAGTAGAACAATGAATATTACAGGTAGACCGGTGAAATCTTTCTATATATTGCTTCTAAATAGTCTAAGAAACATATATGCAAAGCATCCAAAATTACAATTCGCCAATTTTTTGTTCTTCAAGTTTAAGTGAACTACGAGCCCCATTGTTAATCCTTTAAAGGAAATTATTTGTAAATTTCGACAAGTAGAACAATGAATGGATCATGTAGACGGTTGAAATCATTGTATATATTGCTTCTATATAGCCTACGAAACATATATGCAAAGCATCCAAACAGTACAATTCGCCAATTTTTTGTTCTTCAAGTTTAAGTGAACTACGAGCCCCATTGTTAATCTTTAACGGAAATTAATTGTAACTTTCTACAAGTAGAACATTGAATGGAACAGGTAGACGGTTGAAATCATTGTATATATTGCTTTTATATAGTCTAAGAAACATATATGCAAAGCATCCAAACAGTACCATTCGCCAATTTTTTGTTCTTCAAGTTTAAGTGAACAACGAGCCCCATTGATAATCATGAAACGGAAATTATTTGTAACTTTCGACAAGTAGAACATTGAATGGAACAGGTAGACGGTTGAAATCTTTGTATATATTGCTTCTATGTAGTATAAGAAACATATATGCAAAGCATCCAAACAGTACCATCCGCCAATTTTTTGTTCTTCAAGTTTAAGTGAACAACGAGCCCCATTGATAATCATGAAACGGAAATTATTTGTAACTTTCTACAAGTAGCACAATGAATAGAACAGGTAGACGGTTGAAATCTTTTTATATGTTGCTTCTATATAGTCTAAGAAACCTATATGCAAAGCATCTAAACAGTAACAATCGCCAATTTTTTGATCTTCAAGTTTAAGTGAACAGCGAGCCCCATTGATAATCATGAAATGGAAATTATTTGTTACTTACTACAAGTAGAACAATGAATAGTACAGGTAGACCGGTGAAATCTTTCTATATATTGCTTCTAAATAGTCTAAGAAACATATATGCAAAGCATCCAAAATTACAATTAGCCAATTTTTTGTTCTTCAAGTTTAAGTGAACTACGAGCCCCATTGTTAATCCTTTAAAGGAAATTATTTGTAAATTTCGACAAGTAGAACAATGAATGGATCATGTAGACGGTTGAAGTCATTGTATATATTGCTTCTATATAGCCTACGAAACATATATGCAAAGCATCCAAACAGTACAATTCGCCAATTTTTTGTTCTTCAAGTTTAAGTGAACTACGAGCCCCATTGTTAATCTTTAACGGAAATTAATTGTAACTTTCTACAAGTAGAACAATGATTGGAACACACAGACGGTTGAAATCTTTGTATACATTGCTTCCATATAGTCTAAGAAACATATATGCAAAGCATCCAAACAGTACCATTCGCCAATTTTTTGTTCTTCAAGTTTAAGTGAACAATGAGCCCCATTGTTAATCCTTTATCGGAAATTATTTGTAACTTTCGACAAGTAGAACATTGAATGGAACAGGTAGACGTTTGAAATCTTTGTATATATCGCTTCTATATAGTATAAGAAACATATATGCAAAGCATCCAAACAGTACCATCCGCCAATTTTTTGTTCTTCAAGTTTAAGTGAACAACGAGCCCCATTGATAATCATGAAACGGAAATTATTTGTAACTTTCTACAAGTAGCACAATGAATAGAACAGGTAGACGGTTGAAATCTTTGTATATGTTGCTTCTATATAGTCTAAGAAACCTATATGCAAAGCATCTAAACAGTAACAATCGCCAATTTTTTGATCTTCAAGTTTAAGTGAACAGCGAGCCCCATTGATAATCATGAAATGGAAATTATTTGTTACTTTCTACAAGTAGAACAATGAATATTACAGGTAGACCGGTGAAATCTTTCTATATATTGCTTCTAAATAGTCTAAGAAACATATATGCAAAGCATCCAAAATTACAATTCGCCAATTTTTTGTTCTTCAAGTTTAAGTGAACTACGAGCCCCATTGTTAATCCTTTAAAGGAAATTATTTGTAAATTTCGACAAGTAGAACAATGAATGGATCATGTAGACGGTTGAAATCATTGTATATATTGCTTCTATATAGCCTACGAAACATATATGCAAAGCATCCAAACAGTACAATTCGCCAATTTTTTGTTCTTCAAGTTTAAGTGAACTACGAGCCCCATTGTTAATCTTTAACGGAAATTAATTGTAACTTTCTACAAGTAGAACATTGAATGGAACAGGTAGACGGTTGAAATCATTGTATATATTGCTTTTATATAGTCTAAGAAACATATATGCAAAGCATCCAAACAGTACCATTCGCCAATTTTTTGTTCTTCAAGTTTAAGTGAACAACGAGCCCCATTGATAATCATGAAACGGAAATTATTTGTAACTTTCGACAAGTAGAACATTGAATGGAACAGGTAGACGGTTGAAATCTTTGTATATATTGCTTCTATGTAGTATAAGAAACATATATGCAAAGCATCCAAACAGTACCATCCGCCAATTTTTTGTTCTTCAAGTTTAAGTGAACAACGAGCCCCATTGATAATCATGAAACGGAAATTATTTGTAACTTTCTACAAGTAGCACAATGAATAGAACAGGTAGACGGTTGAAATCTTTTTATATGTTGCTTCTATATAGTCTAAGAAACCTATATGCAAAGCATCTAAACAGTAACAATCGCCAATTTTTTGATCTTCAAGTTTAAGTGAACAGCGAGCCCCATTGATAATCATGAAATGGAAATTATTTGTTACTTACTACAAGTAGAACAATGAATAGTACAGGTAGACCGGTGAAATCTTTCTATATATTGCTTCTAAATAGTCTAAGAAACATATATGCAAAGCATCCAAAATTACAATTCGCCAATTTTTTGTTCTTCAAGTTTAAGTGAACTACGAGCCCCATTGTTAATCCTTTAAAGGAAATTATTTGTAAATTTCGACAAGTAGAACAATGAATGGATCATGTAGACGGTTGAAGTCATTGTATATATTGCTTCTATATAGCCTACGAAACATATATGCAAAGCATCCAAACAGTACAATTCGCCAATTTTTTGTTCTTCAAGTTTAAGTGAACTACGAGCCCCATTGTTAATCTTTAACGGAAATTAATTGTAACTTTCTACAAGTAGAACAATGATTGGAACACACAGACGGTTGAAATCTTTGTATACATTGCTTCCATATAGTCTAAGAAACATATATGCAAAGCATCCAAACAGTACCATTCGCCAATTTTTTGTTCTTCAAGTTTAAGTGAACAATGAGCCCCATTGTTAATCCTTTATCGGAAATTATTTGTAACTTTCGACAAGTAGAACATTGAATGGAACAGGTAGACGGTTGAAATCTTTGTATCTGTTGCTTCTATATAGTATAAGAAACATATATGCAAAGCATCCAAACAGTACCATTCGCCACTTTTTTGTTCTTCAAGTTTAAGTGAACAATGAGCCCCAATGGTTAATCCTTCAACGGAAATTATTTGTCTCTTTCGACAAGTAGAACAATGAATGGAACAGGTAGACGGTTGAAATCTTTGTATATATTGTTTCCATATAATCTAAGAAACATATATGCAAAGCATCCAAACAGTACAATTCGCCAATTATTTCATCTTCATGTTTAAGTGAACTATGAGCCCCATTGTTAATACTTTAACGGAAATTATTTGTAACTTGCGACAAGTAGAACAATGAGTGGAACAGGTAGACGGTTGAAATAAATGTATATATTGCTTCTATATAGTCTAAGAAACATATATGCAAAGCATCCAAACAGTACCATTCGCCAATTTTTTGTTCTTCAAGTTTAAGTGATCAATGAGCCCCATTGTTAATCCTTTATCGGAAATTTTTTGTAACTGTCGACAAGTAGAACATTGAATGGAACAGGTAGACGGTTGAAATCTTTGTATATATTGCTTCTATATAGTATAAGAAACATATATGCAAAGCATCCAAACAGTACAATTCGACAATTATTTGTTCTTCAATTTTAGTGAACAATGAGCCCAAATGGTTAATCCTTTATCGGTAATTATTTGTAATTTTCTACAAGTAGAACAATGAATAGAACAGGTAGACGGTTGAAATCATTGTATATATTGCTTCTATATAGTCTAAGAAACATGTATGCAAAAATCCAAACACTACAATTCGCCAATTTTTAGTTCTTCATGTTTAAGTGAACTACGAGCCCCATTGTTAATCCTTTAAAGGAAATTATTTGTAAATTTCGACAAGTAGAACAATGAATGGAACAGGTAGACGGTTGAAATCTTCGTATATATTGCTACTATATAATCTAAGATACATATATGCAAAGCATCCAAACAGTACCATTCGCCAATTTTTTGATCTTCAAGTTTAAGTGAACTACGAGCCCCATTGTTAATCCTTTAAAGGAAATTATTTGTAAATTTCGACAAGTAGAACAATGAATGGAACAGGTAGACTGTTGAAATCATTGTATATATTGCTTCTGTATAGTCTAAGAAACATATATGCAAAGAATCCAAACAGTACAATTCGCCAATTATTTGAACTTCAAGTTTAAGTGAACTACGAGCCCCATTGTTAATACTTTAACGGAAATTATTTGTAACTTGCGACAAGTAGAACAATGAATGGAACAGGTAGCCGGTTGAAATCAATGTATATATTGCTTCTATATAGTCTAAGAAACATATATGCAAAGCATCCAAACAGTACAATTCGCCAATTTTTTGTTCTTCAGGTTTAAGTGAACAATGATCCCCAATGGTTATTCCTTTATCGGTAATTATTTGTAACTTTCGACAAGTAGAACAATGAATGGAACAGGTAGACGGTTGAAATCTTTGTATATATTGCTTCTATATAGTCTAAGAAACATATATGCAAAGCATCCAAACAGTACAATTCGCCAATTTTTTGTTCTTCAGGTTTAAGTGAACAATGAGCCCCAATGGTTAATCCTTTATCGGTAATTATTTGTAACTTTCGACAAGTAGAACAATGAATGGCACAGGTAGACGGTTGAGATCATTGTATATATTGCTTCTATATAGTCTAAGAAACATATCTGCAAATCATCCAAACAGTACAATTCGCCAATTATTTGAACTTCAAGTTTAAGTGAACTACGAACCCCATTGTTAATACTTTAACGGAAATTATTTGTAACTTGCGACAAGTAGAACAATGAATGGAACAGGTAGACGGTTGAAAGCAATGTATATATTGCTTCTATATAGTCTAAGAAACATATATGCAAAGCATCCAAACAGTACCATTCGCCAATTTTTTGTTCTTCAAGTTTAAGTGAACAATGAGCCCCATTGTTAATCCTTTATCGGAAATTATTTGTAACTTTCGACAAGTAGAACAATGAATGGAACAGGTAGACGGTTGAAATCTTTGTATATATTGCTTCTATATAGTCTAAGAAACATATATGCAAAGCATCCAAACAGTACCATTCGCCAATTTTTTGTTCTTCAAGTTTAAATGAACAATGAGCCCCAATGGTTAATCCTTTATCGGAAATTACTTGTAACTTTCGACAAGTAGCACAATGAATGGAACAGGTAGACGGTTGAAATCTTTGTATATATTGCTTTAATATAGTCCAAGAAACATATATGCAAAGCATCCAAACAGTACAATTCGCCAATTTTTTGTTCTTCAAGTTTAAGTGAACAATGAGCCCCAATGGTTAATCCTTTATCGGAAATTATTTGTAACTTTCGACAAGTAGCACAATGAATGTAACAGATAGACGGTTGAAATCTTTGTATATATTGCTTTAATATAGTCTAAGAAACATATATGCAAAGCATCCAAACAGTACAATTCGCCAATTTTTTGTTCTTCAAGTTTAAGTGAACAACGAGCCCCATTGATAATCATGAAACGGAAATTATTTGTAACTTTCGACATGTAGAACAATGAATGGAACAGGTAGACTGTTGAAATCATTGTATATATTGCTTCTGTATAGTCTAAGAAACATATATGCAAAGAATCCCAACAGTACAATTCGCCAATTATTTGAACTTCAAGTTTAAGTGAACTACGAGCCCCATTGTTAATACTTTAACGGAAATTATTTGTAACTTGCGACAAGTAGAACAATGAATGGAACAGGTAGCCGGTTGAAATCAATGTATATATTGCTTCTATATAGTCTAAGAAACATATATGCAAAGCATCCAAACAGTACCATTCGCCAATTTTTTGTTCTTCAAGTTTAAGTGAACAATGAGCCCCAATGGTTAATCCTTTATCGGAAATTATTTGTAACTTTCGACAAGTAGAACAATGAATGGAACAGGTAGACGGTTGAAATCATTGTATATATTGCATCTATATAGTCTAAGAAACATATCTGCAAATTATCCAAACAGTACAATTCGCCAATTATTTGATCTTCAAGTTTAAGTGAACTACGATCCCCATTGTTAATCCCTTAACGGAAATTATTTGTAACTTTCGACTAGTAGAACAATGAATGGAACAGGTAGACGCTTGAAATCATTTTATATATTGCATCTATATAGCCTAAGAAACATATATGCAAAGCATCCAAACAGTACAATTCGACAATTTTTTGTTCTTCAAGTTTAGTGAACAATGAGCCCCAATGGTTAATCCTTTATCGGAAATTATTTGTAATTTTCGACAAGTAGAACAATGAATGGATCAGGTAGACGGTTGAAATCATTGTATATATTGCTTCTATATAGCCTACGAAACATATATGCAAAGCATCCAAACAGTACAATTCGCCAATTTTTTGTTCTTCAAGTTTAAGTGAACTACGAGCCCCATTGTTAATCCTTTAACGGAAATTAATTGTAACTTTCTACAAGTAGAACAATGATTGGAACACGCAGACGGTTGAAATCTTTGTATATATTGCTTCCATATAGTCTAAGAAACATATATGCAAAGCATCCAAACAGTATAATTTGCCAATTTTTTGTACTTCAAGTTTAAGTGAACTACGTGCCCCATTGATAATCATGAAACGGAAATTATTTGTAACTTTCGACAAGTAGAACAAGGAATGGAACAGGTAGACGGTTCAAATCATTGTATATATTGCTTTTATATAGTCTAAGAAACATATATGCAAAGCATCCAAACAGTACAATTCGCCAATTTTTTGTTCTTCAAGTTTAAGTAAACTACGATCCCCATTGTTAATCCCTTAACGGAAATTATTTGTAACTTTCGACAAATAGAACAATGAATGGAACAGGTAGACGGTTGAAATCATTGTATATATTGCTTCTATATAGCCTAAGAAACATATATGCAAAGCATCCAAACAGTACCATGCGCCAATTTTTTGTTCTTCAAATTTAAGTGAACTACGAGTCCCATTGTTAATCCTTTAACGGAAATTATTTGTAACTTTCGACAAGTAGAACAATGAATGGAACAGGTAGATGGGTGAAATCTTTCTATATATTGCTTCTATATAGCCTACGAAACATATATGCAAAGCATCCAAACAGTACAATTCGCCAATTTTTTGTTCTTCAAGTTTAAGTGAACTACGAGCCCCATTGTTAATCCTTTAACGGAAATTAATTGTAACTTTCTACAAGTAGAACAATGATTGGAACACGCAGACGGTTGAAATGTTTGTATATATTGCTTCCATATAGTCTAAGAAACATATATGCAAAGCATCCAAACAGTACAATTTGCCAATTTTTTGTACTTCAAGTTTAAGTGAACTACGTGCCCCATTGATAATCATGAAACGGAAATTATTTGTAACTTTCTACAAGTAGGACAATGAATGGATCAGGTAGACGGTTGAAATCATTGTATATATTGCTTCTATATAGTCTAAGAAACCTATATGCAAAGCATCTAAACAGTAACATTCGCCAATTTTTTGATCTTCAAGTTTAAGTGAACAATGAGCCCCATTGTTAATCCTTTATCGGAAATTATTTGTAACTTTCGACAAGTAGAACAATGAATGGAACAGGTAGACGGTTGAAATCATTGTATATATTGCTTCTATATAGTCTAAGAAACATATATGCAAAGCATCCAAACAGTACAATCCGACAATTTTTTGTTCTTCAATTTTAGTGAACAATGAGCCCCAATGGTTAATCCTTTATCGGAAATTATTTGTAATTTACGACTTGTAGAACAATGAATGGATCAGGTAGACGGTTGAAATCATTGTATATGTTGCTTCTATATAGTCTAAGAAACATATATGCAAAGCATCCAAACAGTACCATTCACCAATTTTTTGTTCTTCAAGTTTAAGTGAACTACGAGCCCCATTGTTACTCCTTTAAAGGAAATTATTTGTAACTTTCGACAAGTAGCACAATGAATGGAACAGGTAGACGGTTGAAATCTTTGTATATATTGCTTTAATATAGTCTAAGAAACATATATGCAAAGCATCCAAACAGTACAATTCGCCAATTTTTTGTTCTTCAAGTTTAAGTAAACTACGAGCCCCATTGTTACTCCTTTAAAGGAAATTATTTGTAAATTTCGACAAGTAGAACAATGAATGGAACAGGTAGACGGTTGAAATCAATGTATAAATTGCTTCTATATTGTCTAAGAAACATATATGCAAAGCATCCAAACAGTACCATTCGCCAATTTTTTGTTCTTCAAGTTTAAGTGGACAACGAGCCCCATTGCTAATCATGAAACGGAAATTATTTGTAACTTTCTACAAGTAGAACAATGAATAGAACAGGTAGACAGTTGAAATCTTTGTATATGTTGCTTCTATATAGTCTAAGAAACCTATATGCAAAGCATCTAAACAGTACAATTCGCCAATTTTTTGTTCTTCAAGTTTAAGTGAACTACGAGCCCCATTGTTACTCCTTTAAAGGAAATTATTTGTAAATTTCGACAAGTAGAACAATGAATGGAACAGGTAGACGGTTGAAATCAATTTATATATTGCTTCTATATAGTCTAAGAAACATATATGCAAACCATCCAAACAGTACCATTCGCCAATTTTTTGCTCTTCAAGTTTAAGTGAACAATGAGCCCCATTGTTAATCATTTATCGGAAATTATTTGTAACTTTCGACAAGTAGAACAATGAATGGAACAGGTAGACGGTTAAAATCTTTGTATATGTTGATTCTATATAGTCTAAGAAACCTATATGCAAAGCATCTAAACAGTAACATTCGCCAATTTTTTGATCTTCAAGTTTAAGTGAACAATGAGCCCCATTGTTAATCCTTTATCGGAAATTATTTGTAACTTTCGACAAGTAGAACAATGAATGGAACAGGTAGACGGTTGAAATCATTGTATATATTGCTTCTATATAGTCTAAGAAACATATATGCAAAGCATGCAAACAGTACAATCCGACAATTTTTTGTTCTTCAATTTTAGTGAACAATGAGCCCCAATGGTTAATCCTTTATCGGAAATTATTTGTAATTTACGACTTGTAGAACAATGAATGGATCAGGTAGACGGTTGAAATCATTGTATATGTTGCTTCTATATAGTCTAAGAAACATATATGCAAAGCATCCAAACAGTACCATTCACCAATTTTTTGTTCTTCAAGTTTAAGTGAACTACGAACCCCATTGTTACTCCTTTAAAGGAAATTATTTGTAAATTTCGGCAAGTAGAACAATGAATGGAACAGGTAGACGGTTGAAATCAATGTATATATTGCTTCTATATAGTCTAAGAAACATATATGCAAAGCATCCAAACAGTACCATTCGCCAATTTTTTGTTCTTCAAGTTTAAGTGAACAATGAGCCCCATTGTTAATCCTTTATCGGAAATTATTTGTAACTTTCGACAAGTAGAACAATGAATGGAACAGGTAGACGGTTGAAATCAATGTATATATTGCTTCTATATAGTCTAAGAAACATATATGCAAAGCATCCAAACAGTACCATTCGCCAATTTTTTGTTCTTCAAGTTTAAGTGAACAATGAGCCCCATTGTTAATCATTTATCGGAAATTATTTGTAACTTTCGACAAGTAGAACAATGAATGGAACTGGTAGACGGTTGAAATCTTTGTATATATTGCTTCTATATAGTCTAAGAAACATATATGCAAAGCATCCAAACAGTACAATCCGACAATTTTTTGTTCTTCAATTTTAGTGAACAATGAGCCCCAATGGTTAATCCTTTATCGGAAATTATTTGTAATTTATGACTTGTAGAACAATGAATGGATCAGGTAGACGGTTGAAATCATTGTATATATTGCTTCTATATAGTCTAAGAAACATATATGCAAAGCATCCAAACAGTACCATTCGCCAATTTTTTGTTCTTCAAGTTTAAGTGAACTACGAGTCCCATTGTTAATCCTTTAACGGAAATTATTTGTAACTTTCGACAAGTAGAACAATGAATGGAACAGGTAGACGGTTGAAATCTTTGTATATATTGCTTCTATATAGTCTAAGAAACATATATGCAAAGCATCCAAACAGTACAATCCGACAATTTTTTGTTCTTCAATTTTAGTGAACAATGAGCCCCAATGGTTAATCCTTTATCGGAAATTATTTGTAATTTATGACTTGTAGAACAATGAATGGATCAGGTAGACGGTTGAAATCATTGTATATATTGCTTCTATATAGTCTAAGAAACATATATGCAAAGCATCCAAACAGTACAATTCGCCAATTTTTTGTTCTTCAAGTTTAAGTAAACTACGATCCCCATTGTTAATCCCTTAACGGAAATTATTTGTAACTTTCGACAAATAGAACAATGAATGGAACAGGTAGACGGTTGAAATCATTGTATATATTGCTTCTATATAGTCTAAGAAACATATATGCAAAGCATCCAAACAGTACCATTCGCCAATTTTTTGTTCTTCAAGTTTAAGTGAACAATGAGCCCCATTGTTAATCCTTTATCGGAAATTATTTGTAACTTTCGACAAGTAGAACAATGAATGGAACAGGTAGACGGTTGAAATCTTTGTATATATTGCTTCTATATAGTCTAAGAAACATATATGCAAAGCAGCCAAACAGTACAATTCGCCAATTATTTGATCTTCAAGTTTAAGTGAACTACGAGCCCCATTGTTAATACTTTAACGGAAATTATTTGTAACTTGCGACAAGTAGAACAATGAATGGAACAGGTAGACGGTTGAAATCAATGTATATATTGCTTCTATATAGTCTAAGAAACATATATGCAAAGCATCTAAACAGTAACAATCGCCAATTTTTTGATCTTCAAGTTTAAGTGAACAGCGAGCCCCATTGATAATCATGAAATGGAAATTATTTGTAACTTTCTACAAGTAGAACAATGAATAGTACAGGTAGACGGTTGAAATCTTTGTATATATTGCTTCCATATAGTCTAAGAAACATATATGCAAAGCATCCAAATAGTACAATTCGCCAATTTTTTGCTCTTCAAGTTTAAGTGAACTACGAGCCCCATTGTTAATCCTTTAATGGAAATTATTTGTAACTTTCGACAAGTAGAACAATGAATGGAACAGGTAGACGCTTGAAATCATTGTATATATTGCTTCTATATAGTCTAAGAAACATATATGCAAAGCATCCAAACAGTACAATTCGACAATTTTTTGTTCTTCAATTTTAGTGAACAATGAGCCCCAATGGTTAATCCTTTATCGGAAATTATTTGTAATTTACGACTTGTAGAACAATGAATGGATCAGGTAGACGGTTGAAATCTTTGTATATATTGCTTCTATATAGTATAAGAAACATATATGCAAAGCATCCAAACAGTACAATTCGACAATTATTTGTTCTTCAATTTTAGTGAACAATGAGCCCAAATGGTTAATCCTTTATCGGTAATTATTTGTAACTTTCTACAAGTAGAACAATGAATAGAACAGGTAGACGGTTGAAATCATTGTATATATTGCTTCTATATAGTCTAAGAAACATGTATGCAAAAATCCAAACACTACAATTCGCCAATTTTTAGTTCTTCATGTTTAAGTGAACTACGAGCCCCATTGTTAATCCTTTAAAGGAAATTATTTGTAAATTTCGACAAGTAGAACAATGAATGGAACAGGTAGACGGTTGAAATCTTCGTATATATTGCTACTATATAATCTAAGATACATATATGCAAAGCATCCAAACAGTACCATTCGCCAATTTTTTGATCTTCAAGTTTAAGTGAACTACGAGCCCCATTGTTAATCCTTTAAAGGAAATTATTTGTAAATTTCGACAAGTAGAACAATGAATGGAACAGGTAGACTGTTGAAATCATTGTATATATTGCTTCTGTATAGTCTAAGAAACATATATGCAAAGAATCCAAACAGTACAATTCGCCAATTATTTGAACTTCAAGTTTAAGTGAACTACGAGCCCCATTGTTAATACTTTAACGGAAATTATTTGTAACTTGCGACAAGTAGAACAATGAATGGAACAGGTAGCCGGTTGAAATCAATGTATATATTGCTTCTATATAGTCTAAGAAACATATATGCAAAGCATCCAAACAGTACAATTCGCCAATTTTTTGTTCTTCAGGTTTAAGTGAACAATGAGCCCCAATGGTTATTCCTTTATCGGTAATTATTTGTAACTTTCGACAAGTAGAACAATGAATGGAACAGGTAGACGGTTGAAATCTTTGTATATATTGCTTCTATATAGTCTAAGAAACATATATGCAAAGCATCCAAACAGTACAATTCGCCAATTTTTTGTTCTTCAGGTTTAAGTGAACAATGAGCCCCAATGGTTAATCCTTTATCGGTAATTATTTGTAACTTTCGACAAGTAGAACAATGAATGGCACAGGTAGACGGTTGAGATCATTGTATATATTGCTTCTATATAGTCTAAGAAACATATCTGCAAATCATCCAAACAGTACAATTCGCCAATTATTTGAACTTCAAGTTTAAGTGAACTACGAACCCCATTGTTAATACTTTAACGGAAATTATTTGTAACTTGCGACAAGTAGAACAATGAATGGAACAGGTAGACGGTTGAAATCAATGTATATATTGCTTCTATATAGTCTAAGAAACATATATGCAAAGCATCCAAACAGTACCATTCGCCAATTTTTTGTTCTTCAAGTTTAAGTGAACAATGAGCCCCATTGTTAATCCTTTATCGGAAATTATTTGTAACTTTCGACAAGTAGAACAATGAATGGAACAGGTAGACGGTTGAAATCTTTGTATATATTGCTTCTATATAGTCTAAGAAACATATATGCAAAGCATCCAAACAGTACCATTCGCCAATTTTTTGTTCTTCAAGTTTAAATGAACAATGAGCCCCAATGGTTAATCCTTTATCGGAAATTACTTGTAACTTTCGACAAGTAGCACAATGAATGGAACAGGTAGACGGTTGAAATCTTTGTATATATTGCTTTAATATAGTCCAAGAAACATATATGCAAAGCATCCAAACAGTACAATTCGCCAATTTTTTGTTCTTCAAGTTTAAGTGAACAATGAGCCCCAATGGTTAATCCTTTATCGGAAATTATTTGTAACTTTCGACAAGTAGCACAATGAATGTAACAGATAGACGGTTGAAATCTTTGTATATATTGCTTTAATATAGTCTAAGAAACATATATGCAAAGCATCCAAACAGTACAATTCGCCAATTTTTTGTTCTTCAAGTTTAAGTGAACAACGAGCCCCATTGATAATCATGAAACGGAAATTATTTGTAACTTTCGACATGTAGAACAATGAATGGAACAGGTAGACTGTTGAAATCATTGTATATATTGCTTCTGTATAGTCTAAGAAACATATATGCAAAGAATCCCAACAGTACAATTCGCCAATTATTTGAACTTCAAGTTTAAGTGAACTACGAGCCCCATTGATAATCATGAAACGGAAATTATTTGTAACTTTCTACAAGTAGAACAATGATTGGAACACGCAGACGGTTGAAATCTTTGTATATATTGCTTCCATATAGTCTAAGAAACATATATGCAAAGCATCCAAACAGTACAATCCGACAATTTTTTGTTCTTCAATTTTAGTGAACAATGAGCCCCAATGGTTAATCCTTTATCGGAAATTATTTGTAATTTACGACTTGTAGAACAATGAATGGATCAGGTAGACGGTTGAAATCATTGTATATATTGCTTCTATATAGTCTAAGAAACATATATGCAAAGCATCCAAACAGTACCATTCACCAATTTTTTGTTCTTCAAGTTTAAGTGAACTACGAGCCCCATTGTTACTCCTTTAAAGGAAATTATTTGTAAATTTCGACAAGTAGAACAATGAATGGAACAGGTAGACGGTTGAAATCAATTTATATATTGCTTCTATATAGTCTAAGAAACATATATGCAAACCATCCAAACAGTACCATTCGCCAATTTTTTGCTCTTCAAGTTTAAGTGAACAATGAGCCCCATTGTTAATCATTTATCGGAAATTATTTGTAACTTTCGACAAGTAGAACAATGAATGGAACAGGTAGACGGTTAAAATCTTTGTATATGTTGCTTCTATATAGTCTAAGAAACCTATATGCAAAGCATCTAAACAGTAACATTCGCCAATTTTTTGATCTTCAAGTTTAAGTGAACAATGAGCCCCATTGTTAATCCTTTATCGGAAATTATTTGTAACTTTCGACAAGTAGAACAATGAATGGAACAGGTAGACGGTTGAAATCATTGTATATATTGCTTCTATATAGTCTAAGAAACATATATGCAAAGCATGCAAACAGTACAATCCGACAATTTTTTGTTCTTCAATTTTAGTGAACAATGAGCCCCAATGGTTAATCCTTTATCGGAAATTATTTGTAATTTACGACTTGTAGAACAATGAATGGATCAGGTAGACGGTTGAAATCATTGTATATGTTGCTTCTATATAGTCTAAGAAACATATATGCAAAGCATCCAAACAGTACCATTCACCAATTTTTTGTTCTTCAAGTTTAAGTGAACTACGAACCCCATTGTTACTCCTTTAAAGGAAATTATTTGTAAATTTCGGCAAGTAGAACAATGAATGGAACAGGTAGACGGTTGAAATCAATGTATATATTGCTTCTATATAGTCTAAGAAACATATATGCAAAGCATCCAAACAGTACCATTCGCCAATTTTTTGTTCTTCAAGTTTAAGTGAACAATGAGCCCCATTGTTAATCCTTTATCGGAAATTATTTGTAACTTTCGACAAGTAGAACAATGAATGGAACAGGTAGACGGTTGAAATCAATGTATATATTGCTTCTATATAGTCTAAGAAACATATATGCAAAGCATCCAAACAGTACCATTCGCCAATTTTTTGTTCTTCAAGTTTAAGTGAACAATGAGCCCCATTGTTAATCATTTATCGGAAATTATTTGTAACTTTCGACAAGTAGAACAATGAATGGAACTGGTAGACGGTTGAAATCTTTGTATATATTGCTTCTATATAGTCTAAGAAACATATATGCAAAGCATCCAAACAGTACAATCCGACAATTTTTTGTTCTTCAATTTTAGTGAACAATGAGCCCCAATGGTTAATCCTTTATCGGAAATTATTTGTAATTTATGACTTGTAGAACAATGAATGGATCAGGTAGACGGTTGAAATCATTGTATATATTGCTTCTATATAGTCTAAGAAACATATATGCAAAGCATCCAAACAGTACCATTCGCCAATTTTTTGTTCTTCAAGTTTAAGTGAACTACGAGTCCCATTGTTAATCCTTTAACGGAAATTATTTGTAACTTTCGACAAGTAGAACAATGAATGGAACAGGTAGACGGTTGAAATCTTTGTATATATTGCTTCTATATAGTCTAAGAAACATATATGCAAAGCATCCAAACAGTACAATCCGACAATTTTTTGTTCTTCAATTTTAGTGAACAATGAGCCCCAATGGTTAATCCTTTATCGGAAATTATTTGTAATTTATGACTTGTAGAACAATGAATGGATCAGGTAGACGGTTGAAATCATTGTATATATTGCTTCTATATAGTCTAAGAAACATATATGCAAAGCATCCAAACAGTACAATTCGCCAATTTTTTGTTCTTCAAGTTTAAGTAAACTACGATCCCCATTGTTAATCCCTTAACGGAAATTATTTGTAACTTTCGACAAATAGAACAATGAATGGAACAGGTAGACGGTTGAAATCATTGTATATATTGCTTCTATATAGTCTAAGAAACATATATGCAAAGCATCCAAACAGTACCATTCGCCAATTTTTTGTTCTTCAAGTTTAAGTGAACAATGAGCCCCATTGTTAATCCTTTATCGGAAATTATTTGTAACTTTCGACAAGTAGAACAATGAATGGAACAGGTAGACGGTTGAAATCTTTGTATATATTGCTTCTATATAGTCTAAGAAACATATATGCAAAGCAGCCAAACAGTACAATTCGCCAATTATTTGATCTTCAAGTTTAAGTGAACTACGAGCCCCATTGTTAATACTTTAACGGAAATTATTTGTAACTTGCGACAAGTAGAACAATGAATGGAACAGGTAGACGGTTGAAATCAATGTATATATTGCTTCTATATAGTCTAAGAAACATATATGCAAAGCATCTAAACAGTAACAATCGCCAATTTTTTGATCTTCAAGTTTAAGTGAACAGCGAGCCCCATTGATAATCATGAAATGGAAATTATTTGTAACTTTCTACAAGTAGAACAATGAATAGTACAGGTAGACGGTTGAAATCTTTGTATATATTGCTTCCATATAGTCTAAGAAACATATATGCAAAGCATCCAAATAGTACAATTCGCCAATTTTTTGCTCTTCAAGTTTAAGTGAACTACGAGCCCCATTGTTAATCCTTTAATGGAAATTATTTGTAACTTTCGACAAGTAGAACAATGAATGGAACAGGTAGACGCTTGAAATCATTGTATATATTGCTTCTATATAGTCTAAGAAACATATATGCAAAGCATCCAAACAGTACAATTCGACAATTTTTTGTTCTTCAATTTTAGTGAACAATGAGCCCCAATGGTTAATCCTTTATCGGAAATTATTTGTAATTTACGACTTGTAGAACAATGAATGGATCAGGTAGACGGTTGAAATCTTTCTATATGTTGCTTCTATATAGTCTAAGAAACATATACACAAAGCATCCAAACAGTACCATTCGACATTTTTTTGTTCTTCAAGTTTATGTGAACTACGAGCCCCATTGTTAATCCTTTAACGGAAATTAATTGTAAATTTCTACAAGTAGAACAATGAATGGAACAGGTAGACGGTTGAAATCATTGTATATATTGCTTCTATATAGTCTAAGGAACATATATGCAAAGCATCCAAACAGTACCATTCGCCAATTTTTTGTTCTTCAAGTTTAAGGGAACAATGAGCCCCAATGGTTAATCCTTTATCGGAAATTATTTGTAACTTTCGACAAGTAGAACAATGAATTGAATAGGTAGGCGGGTGAAATCTTTGTATATATTGCATCTATATAGTCTAAGAAACATATATGCAAAGCATCCAAACAGTACAATTTGCCAATTTTTTGGTCTTCAAGTTTAAGTGAACAATGAGCCCCATTGTTAATCCTTTATCGGAAATTATTTGTAACTTTCGACAAGTAGAACAATGAATGGAACTGGTAGACGGTTGAAATCTTTGTATATGTTGCTTCTATATAGTCTAAGAAACATATATGCAAAGCATCCAAACAGTACAATTCGACAATTTTTTGTTCTTCAATTTTAGTGAACAATGAGCCCCAATGGTTAATCCTTTATCGGAAATTATTTGTAATTTACGACTTGTAGAACAATGAATGGATCAGGTAGACGGTTGAAATCTTTCTATATGTTGCTTCTATATAGTCTAAGAAACATATACACAAAGCATCCAAACAGTACCATTCGACATTTTTTTGTTCTTGAAGTTTATGTGAACTACGAGCCCCATTGTTAATCCTTTAACGGAAATTAATTGTAAATTTCTACAAGTAGAACAATGAATGGAACATGTAGACGGTTGAAATCATTGTATATATTGCTTCTATATAGTCTAAGGAACATATATGCAAAGCATCCAAACAGTACCATTCGCCAATTTTTTGTTCTTCAAGTTTAAGGGAACAATGAGCCCCAATGGTTAATCCTTTATCGGAAATTATTTGTAACTTTCGACAAGTAGAACAATGAATTGAACAGGTAGGCGGGTGAAATCTTTGTATATATTGCATCTATATAGTCTAAGAAACATATATGCAAAGCATCCAAACAGTACAATTTGCCAATTTTTTGGTCTTCAAGTTTAAGTGGACAATGAGCCCCATTGTTAATCCTTTATCGGAAATTATTTGTAACTTTCGACAAGTAGAACAATGAATGGAACTGGTAGACGGTTGAAATCTTTGTATATGTTGCTTCTATATAGTCTAAGAAACCTATATGCAAAGCATCTAAACAGTAACATTCGCCAATTTTTTGATCTTCAAGTTTAAGTGAACAATGAGCCCCATTGTTAATCCTTTAAAGGAAATTATTTGTAAATTTCGACAAGTAGAACAATGAACGGAACAGGTAGACGGTTGAAATCTTTGTATATATTGCTTCTATATAATCTAAGAAACATATATGGAAAGCATCCAAACAGTACAATTTGCCAATTTTTCGTTCTTCAAGTTTAAGTGAACTACGTGCCCCATTGATAATCATGAAACGGAAATTATTTGTAACTTTCTACAAGTAGAACAATGAATAGAACAGGTAGACGGGTGAAATCTTTCAATATATTGCTTCTAAATAGTCTAAGAAACATATATGCAAAGCATCCAAACAGTGCAATTCGCCAATTTTTTGTTCTTCAAGTTTAAGTAAACTACGATCCCCATTGTTAATCCCTTAACGGAAATTAATTGTAAATTTCTACAAGTAGAACAATGAATGGAACAGGTAGACGGTTGAAATCATTGTATATATTGCATCTATATAGTCTAAGAAACATATATGCAAAGCATCCAAACAGTACAATTTGCCAATTTTTTGTTCTTCAAGTTTAAGTGAACAATGAGCCCCATTGTTAAACCTTTATCGGAAATTATTTGTAACTTTCGACAAGTAGAACAATGAATGGAACTGGTAGACGGTTGAAATCTTTGTATATGTTGCTTCTATATAGTCTAAGAATCCTATATGCAAAGCATCTAAACAGTAACATTCGCCAATTTTTTGATTTTCAAGTTTAAGTGAACAATGAGCCCCATTGTTAATCCTTTATCGGAAATTATTTGTAACTTTCGACAAGTAGAACAATGAATGGAACAGGTAGACGGTTGAAATCTTTGTATATATTGCTTCTATATAGTCTAAGAAACATATATGCAAAGCATCCAAACAGTACAATTTGCCAATTCTTTGTTCTTCAAGTTTAAGTGAACAATGAGCCCCATTGTTAATCCTTTAAAGGAAATTATTTGTAAATTTCGACAAGTAGAACAATGATTGGAACACGTAGACGGTTGAAATCTTTATATATACTGCTTCCATATAGTCTAAGAAACATGTACGCATAGCATCCAAACAGTACCATTCGCCAATATTTTGTTCTTCAAGTTTAAGTGAACAATGAGCCCCAATGGTTAATCCTTTATCGGAAATTATTTGTAACTTTCGACAAGTAGAACAATGAATGGAACAGGTAGACGGTTGAAATCATTGTATATATTGCATCTATATAGTCTAAGAAACATATCTGCAAATTATCCAAACAGTACAATACGCCAATTATTTGATCTTCAAGTTTAAGTGAACTACGATCCCCATTGTTAATCCCTTAACGGAAATTATTTGTAACTTTCGACTAGTAGAACAATGAATAGAACAGGTAGACGCTTGAAATCATTGTATATATTGCATCTATATAGCCTAAGAAACATACATGCAAAGCATCCAAACAGTACAATTCGACAATTTTTTGTTCTTCAAGTTTAGTGAACAATGAGCCCCAATGGTTAATCCTTTATCGGAAATTATTTGTAATTTTCGACAAGTAGAACAATGAATGGATCAGGTAGACGGTTGAAATCATTGTATATATTGCTTCTATATAGCCTACGAAACATATATGCAAAGCATCCAAACAGAACAATTCGCCAATTTTTTGTTCTTCAAGTTTAAGTGAACTACGAGCCCCATTGTTAATCCTTTAACGGAAATTAATTGTAACTTTCTACAAGTAGAACAATGATTGGAACACGCAGACGGTTGAAATCTTTGTATATATTGCTTCCATATAGTCTAAGAAACATATATGCAAAGCATCCAAACAGTACAATTTGCCAATTTTTTGTACTTCAAGTTTAAGTGAACTACGTGCCCCATTGATAATCATGAAACGGAAATTATTTGTAACTTTCTACAAGTAGAACAATGATTGGAACACGCAGACGGTTGAAATCTTTGTATATATTGCTTCCATATAGTCTAAGAAACATATATGCAAAGCATCCAAACAGTACAATCCGACAATTTTTTGTTCTTCAATTTTAGTGAACAATGAGCCCCAATGGTTAATCCTTTATCGGAAATTATTTGTAATTTACGACTTGTAGAACAATGAATGGATCAGGTAGACGGTTGAAATCATTGTATATATTGCTTCTATATAGTCTAAGAAACATATATGCAAAGCATCCAAACAGTACCATTCACCAATTTTTTGTTCTTCAAGTTTAAGTGAACTACGAGCCCCATTGTTACTCCTTTAAAGGAAATTATTTGTAAATTTCGACAAGTAGAACAATGAATGGAACAGGTAGACGGTTGAAATCAATTTATATATTGCTTCTATATAGTCTAAGAAACATATATGCAAACCATCCAAACAGTACCATTCGCCAATTTTTTGTTCTTCAAGTTTAAGTGAACAATGAGCCCCATTGTTAATCATTTATCGGAAATTATTTGTAACTTTCGACAAGTAGAACAATGAATGGAACAGGTAGACGGTTAAAATCTTTGTATATGTTGCTTCTATATAGTCTAAGAAACCTATATGCAAAGCATCTAAACAGTAACATTCGCCAATTTTTTGATCTTCAAGTTTAAGTGAACAATGAGCCCCATTGTTAATCCTTTATCGGAAATTATTTGTAACTTTCGACAAGTAGAACAATGAATGGAACAGGTAGACGGTTGAAATCATTGTATATATTGCTTCTATATAGTCTAAGAAACATATATGCAAAGCATGCAAACAGTACAATCCGACAATTTTTTGTTCTTCAATTTTAGTGAACAATGAGCCCCAATGGTTAATCCTTTATCGGAAATTATTTGTAATTTACGACTTGTAGAACAATGAATGGATCAGGTAGACGGTTGAAATCATTGTATATGTTGCTTCTATATAGTCTAAGAAACATATATGCAAAGCATCCAAACAGTACCATTCACCAATTTTTTGTTCTTCAAGTTTAAGTGAACTACGAACCCCATTGTTACTCCTTTAAAGGAAATTATTTGTAAATTTCGGCAAGTAGAACAATGAATGGAACAGGTAGACGGTTGAAATCAATGTATATATTGCTTCTATATAGTCTAAGAAACATATATGCAAAGCATCCAAACAGTACCATTCGCCAATTTTTTGTTCTTCAAGTTTAAGTGAACAATGAGCCCCATTGTTAATCCTTTATCGGAAATTATTTGTAACTTTCGACAAGTAGAACAATGAATGGAACAGGTAGACGGTTGAAATCAATGTATATATTGCTTCTATATAGTCTAAGAAACATATATGCAAAGCATCCAAACAGTACCATTCGCCAATTTTTTGTTCTTCAAGTTTTAGTGAACAATGAGCCCCAATGGTTAATCCTTTATCGGAAATTATTTGTAATTTATGACTTGTAGAACAATGAATGGATCAGGTAGACGGTTGAAATCTTTGTATATATTGCTTCTATATAGTCTAAGAAACATATATGCAAAGCATCCAAACAGTACAATCCGACAATTTTTTGTTCTTCAATTTTAGTGAACAATGAGCCCCAATGGTTAATCCTTTATCGGAAATTATTTGTAATTTATGACTTGTAGAACAATGAATGGATCAGGTAGACGGTTGAAATCATTGTATATATTGCTTCTATATAGTCTAAGAAACATATATGCAAAGCATCCAAACAGTACCACTCGCCAATTTTTTGTTCTTCAAGTTTAAGTGAACTACGAGTCCCATTGTTAATCCTTTAACGGAAATTATTTGTAACTTTCGACAAGTAGAACAATGAATGGAACAGGTAGACGGTTGAAATCTTTGTATATATTGCTTCTATATAGTCTAAGAAACATATATGCACAGCATCCAAACAGTACAATCCGACAATTTTTTGTTCTTCAATTTTAGTGAACAATGAGCCCCAATGGTTAATCCTTTATCGGAAATTATTTGTAATTTATGACTTGTAGAACAATGAATGGATCAGGTAGACGGTTGAAATCATTGTATATATTGCTTCTATATAGTCTAAGAAACATATATGCAAAGCATCCAAACAGTACAATTCGCCAATTTTTTGTTCTTCAAGTTTAAGTAAACTACGATCCCCATTGTTAATCCCTTAACGGAAATTATTTGTAACTTTCGACAAATAGAACAATGAATGGAACAGGTAGACGGTTGAAATCATTGTATATATTGCTTCTATATAGTCTAAGAAACATATATGCAAAGCATCCAAACAGTACCATTCGCCAATTTTTTGTTCTTCAAGTTTAAGTGAACAATGAGCCCCATTGTTAATCCTTTATCGGAAATTATTTGTAACTTTCGACAAGTAGAACAATGAATGGAACTGGTAGACGGTTGAAATCAGTGTATATATTGCTTCTATATAGTCTAAGAAACATATATGCAAAGCATCCAAACAGTACCATTCGCCAATTTTTTGTTCTTCAAGTTTAAGTGAACAATGAGCCCCATTGTTAATCATTTATCGGAAATTATTTGTAACTTTCGACAAGTAGAACAATGAATGGTACTGGTAGACGGGTGAAATCTTTCTATATATTGCTTCTATATAGCCTACGAAACATATATGCAAAGCATCCAAACAGTACAATTCGCCAATTTTTTGTTCTTCATGTTTAAGTGAACTACGAGCCCCATTGTTAATCCTTTAACGGAAATTAATTGTAACTTTCTACAAGTAGAACAATGATTGGAACACGCAGACGGTTGAAATCTTTGTATATATTGCTTCCATATAGTCTAAGAAACATATATGCAAAGCATCCAAACAGTACAATTTGTCAATTTTTTGTACTTCAAGTTTAAGTGAACTACGTGCCCCATTGATAATCATGAAACGGAAATTATTTGTAACTTTCTACAAGTAGAACAATGAATGGATCAGGTAGACGGTTGAAATCTTTGTATATATTGCTTCTATATAGTCTAAGAAACATATATGCAAAGCATCCAAACAGTACCATTCACCAATTTTTTGTTCTTCAAGTTTAAGTGAACTACGAGCCCCATTGTTACTCCTTTAAAGGAAATTATTTGTAAATTTCGACAAGTAGAACAATGAATGGAACAGGTAGACGGTTGAAATCAATGTATATATTGCTTCTATATAGTCTAAGAAACATATATGCAAAGCATCCAAACAGTACCATTCGCCAATTTTTTGTTCTTCAAGTTTAAGTGAACAATGAGCCCCATTGTTAATCATTTATCGGAAATTATTTGTAACTTTCGACAAGTAGAACAATGAATGGAACTGGTAGACGGTTGAAATCTTTGTATATGTTGCTTCTATATAGTCTAAGAAACCTATATGCAAAGCATCTAAACAGTAACATTCGCCAATTTTTTGTTCTTCAAGTTTAAGTGAACAATGAGCCCCATTGTTAATCCTTTATCGGAAATTATTTGTAACTTTCGACAAGTAGAACAATGAATGGAACTGGTAGACGGTTGAAATCTTTGTATATGTTGCTTCTATATAGTCTAAGAATCCTATATGCAAAGCATCTAAACAGTAACATTCGCCAATTTTTTGCTCTTCAAGTTTAAGAGAACTACGAGCCCCATTGTTAATCCTTTATCGGAAATTATTTGTAACTTTCGACAAGTAGAACAATGAATGGAACTGGTAGACGGTTAAAATCTTTGTATATGTTGCTTCTATATAGTCTAAGAAACCTATATGCAAAGCATCTAAACAGTAACATTCGCCAATTTTTTGATCTTCAAGTTTAAGTGAACAATGAGCCCCATTGTTAATCCTTTATCGGAAATTATTTGTAACTTTCGACAAGTAGAACAATGAATGGAACAGGTAGACGGTTGAAATCATTGTATATATTGCTTCTATATAGTCTAAGAAACATATATGCAAAGCATCCAAACAGTACAATCCGACAATTTTTTGTTCTTCAATTTTAGTGAACAATGAGCCCCAATGGTTAATCCTTTATCGGAAATTATTTGTAATTTACGACTTGTAGAACAATGAATGGATCAGGTAGACGGTTGAAATCATTGTATATGTTGCTTCTATATAGTCTAAGAAACATATATGCAAAGCATCCAAACAGTACCATTCACCAATTTTTTGTTCTTCAAGTTTAAGTGAACTACGAGCCCCATTGTTACTCCTTTAAAGGAAATTATTTGTAAATTTCGGCAAGTAGAACAATGAATGGAACAGGTAGACGGTTGAAATCAATGTATATATTGCTTCTATATAGTCTAAGAAACATATATGCAAAGCATCCAAACAGTACCATTCGCCAATTTTTTGTTCTTCAAGTTTAAGTGAACAATGAGCCCCATTGTTAATCCTTTATCGGAAATTATTTGTAACTTTCGACAAGTAGAACAATGAATGGAACAGGTAGACGGTTGAAATCAATGTATATATTGCTTCTATATAGTCTAAGAAACATATATGCAAAGCATCCAAACAGTACCATTCGCCAATTTTTTGTTCTTCAAGTTTAAGTGAACAATGAGCCCCATTGTTAATCATTTATCGGAAATTATTTGTAACTTTCGACAAGTAGAACAATGAATGGAACTGGTAGACGGTTGAAATCTTTGTATATATTGCTTCTATATAGTCTAAGAAACATATATGCAAAGCATCCAAACAGTACATTCCGACAATTTTTTGTTCTTCAATTTTAGTGAACAATGAGCCCCAATGGTTAATCCTTTATCGGAAATTATTTGTAATTTATGACTTGTAGAACAATGAATGGATCAGGTAGACGGTTGAAATCATTGTATATATTGCTTCTATATAGTCTAAGAAACATATATGCAAAGCATCCAAACAGTACCACTCGCCAATTTTTTGTTCTTCAAGTTTAAGTGAACTACGAGTCCCATTGTTAATCCTTTAACGGAAATTATTTGTAACTTTCGACAAGTAGAACAATGAATGGAACAGGTAGACGGTTGAAATCTTTGTATATATTGCTTCTATATAGTCTAAGAAACATATATGCACAGCATCCAAACAGTACAATCCGACAATTTTTTGTTCTTCAATTTTAGTGAACAATGAGCCCCAATGGTTAATCCTTTATCGGAAATTATTTGTAATTTATGACTTGTAGAACAATGAATGGATCAGGTAGACGGTTGAAATCATTGTATATATTGCTTCTATATAGTCTAAGAAACATATATGCAAAGCATCCAAACAGTACAATTCGCCAATTTTTTGTTCTTCAAGTTTAAGTAAACTACGATCCCCATTGTTAATCCCTTAACGGAAATTATTTGTAACTTTCGACAAATAGAACAATGAATGGAACAGGTGGACGGTTGAAATCATTGTATATATTGCTTCTATATAGTCTAAGAAACATATATGCAAAGCATCCAAACAGTACCATTCGCCAATTTTTTGTTCTTCAAGTTTAAGTGAACAATGAGCCCCATTGTTAATCCTTTATCGGAAATTATTTGTAACTTTCGACAAGTAGAACAATGAATGGAACTGGTAGACGGTTGAAATCATTGTATATATTGCTTCTATATAGTCTAAGAAACATATATGCAAAGCATCCAAACAGTACCATTCGCCAATTTTTTGTTCTTCAAGTTTAAGTGAACAATGAGCCCCATTGTTAATCATTTATCGGAAATTATTTGTAACTTTCGACAAGTAGAACAATGAATGGAACTAGTAGACGGGTGAAATCTTTCTATATATTGCTTCTATATAGCCTACGAAACATATATGCAAAGCATCCAAACAGTACAATTCGCCAATTTTTTGTTCTTCAAGTTTAAGTGAACTACGAGCCCCATTGTTAATCCTTTAACGGAAATTAATTGTAACTTTCTACAAGTAGAACAATGATTGGAACACGCAGACGGTTGAAATCTTTGTATATATTGCTTCCATATAGTCTAAGAAACATATATGCAAAGCATCCAAACAGTACAATTTGTCAATTTTTTGTACTTCAAGTTTAAGTGAACTACGTGCCCCATTGATAATCATGAAACGGAAATTATTTGTAACTTTCTACAAGTAGAACAATGAATGGATCAGGTAGACGGTTGAAATCATTGTATATATTGCTTCTATATAGTCTAAGAAACATATATGCAAAGCATCCAAACAGTACCATTCACCAATTTTTTGTTCTTCAAGTTTAAGTGAACTACGAGCCCCATTGTTACTCCTTTAAAGGAAATTATTTGTAAATTTCGACAAGTAGAACAATGAATGGAACAGGTAGACGGTTGAAATCAATGTATATATTGCTTCTATATAGTCTAAGAAACATATATGCAAAGCATCCAAACAGTACCATTCGCCAATTTTTTGTTCTTCAAGTTTAAGTGAACAATGAGCCCCATTGTTAATCATTTATCGGAAATTATTTGTAACTTTCGACAAGTAGAACAATGAATGGAACTGGTAGACGGGTGAAATCTTTCTATATATTGCTTCTATATAGCCTACGAAACATATATGCAAAGCATCCAAACAGTACAATTCGCCAATTTTTTGTTCTTCAAGTTTAAGTGAACTACGAGCCCCATTGTTAATCCTTTAACGGAAATTAATTGTAACTTTCTACAAGTAGAACAATGATTGGAACACGCAGACGGTTGAAATCTTTGTATATATTGCTTCCATATAGTCTAAGAAACATATATGCAAAGCATCCAAACAGTACAATTTGTCAATTTTTTGTACTTCAAGTTTAAGTGAACTACGTGCCCCATTGATAATCATGAAACGGAAATTATTTGTAACTTTCTACAAGTAGAACAATGAATGGATCAGGTAGACGGTTGAAATCATTGTATATATTGCTTCTATATAGTCTAAGAAACATATATGCAAAGCATCCAAACAGTACCATTCACCAATTTTTTGTTCTTCAAGTTTAAGTGAACTACGAGCCCCATTGTTACTCCTTTAAAGGAAATTATTTGTAAATTTCGACAAGTAGAACAATGAATGGAACAGGTAGACGGTTGAAATCAATGTATATATTGCTTCTATATAGTCTAAGAAACATATATGCAAAGCATCCAAACAGTACCATTCGCCAATTTTTTGTTCTTCAAGTTTAAGTGAACAATGAGCCCCATTGTTAATCATTTATCGGAAATTATTTGTAACTTTCGACAAGTAGAACAATGAATGGAACTGGTAGACGGTTGAAATCTTTGTATATGTTGCTTCTATATAGTCTAAGAAACCTATATGCAAAGCATCTAAACAGTAACATTCGCCAATTTTTTGTTCTTCAAGTTTAAGTGAACAATGAGCCCCATTGTTAATCCTTTATCGGAAATTATTTGTAACTTTCGACAAGTAGAACAATGAATGGAACTGGTAGACGGTTGAAATCTTTGTATATGTTGCTTCTATATAGTCTAAGAATCCTATATGCAAAGCATCTAAACAGTAACATTCGCCAATTTTTTGCTCTTCAAGTTTAAGAGAACTACGAGCCCCATTGTTAATCCTTTATCGGAAATTATTTGTAACTTTCGACAAGTAGAACAATGAATGGAACTGGTAGACGGTTAAAATCTTTGTATATGTTGCTTCTATATAGTCTAAGAAACCTATATGCAAAGCATCTAAACAGTAACATTCGCCAATTTTTTGATCTTCAAGTTTAAGTGAACAATGAGCCCCATTGTTAATCCTTTATCGGAAATTATTTGTAACTTTCGACAAGTAGAACAATGAATGGAACAGGTAGACGGTTGAAATCATTGTATATATTGCTTCTATATAGTCTAAGAAACATATATGCAAAGCATCCAAACAGTACAATCCGACAATTTTTTGTTCTTCAATTTTAGTGAACAATGAGCCCCAATGGTTAATCCTTTATCGGAAATTATTTGTAATTTACGACTTGTAGAACAATGAATGGATCAGGTAGACGGTTGAAATCATTGTATATGTTGCTTCTATATAGTCTAAGAAACATATATGCAAAGCATCCAAACAGTACCATTCACCAATTTTTTGTTCTTCAAGTTTAAGTGAACTACGAGCCCCATTGTTACTCCTTTAAAGGAAATTATTTGTAAATTTCGGCAAGTAGAACAATGAATGGAACAGGTAGACGGTTGAAATCAATGTATATATTGCTTCTATATAGTCTAAGAAACATATATGCAAAGCATCCAAACAGTACCATTCGCCAATTTTTTGTTCTTCAAGTTTAAGTGAACAATGAGCCCCATTGTTAATCCTTTATCGGAAATTATTTGTAACTTTCGACAAGTAGAACAATGAATGGAACAGGTAGACGGTTGAAATCAATGTATATATTGCTTCTATATAGTCTAAGAAACATATATGCAAAGCATCCAAACAGTACCATTCGCCAATTTTTTGTTCTTCAAGTTTAAGTGAACAATGAGCCCCATTGTTAATCATTTATCGGAAATTATTTGTAACTTTCGACAAGTAGAACAATGAATGGAACTGGTAGACGGTTGAAATCTTTGTATATATTGCTTCTATATAGTCTAAGAAACATATATGCAAAGCATCCAAACAGTACAATCCGACAATTTTTTGTTCTTCAATTTTAGTGAACAATGAGCCCCAATGGTTAATCCTTTATCGGAAATTATTTGTAATTTATGACTTGTAGAACAATGAATGGATCAGGTAGACGGTTGAAATCATTGTATATATTGCTTCTATATAGTCTAAGAAACATATATGCAAAGCATCCAAACAGTACCACTCGCCAATTTTTTGTTCTTCAAGTTTAAGTGAACTACGAGTCCCATTGTTAATCCTTTAACGGAAATTATTTGTAACTTTCGACAAGTAGAACAATGAATGGAACAGGTAGACGGTTGAAATCTTTGTATATATTGCTTCTATATAGTCTAAGAAACATATATGCACAGCATCCAAACAGTACAATCCGACAATTTTTTGTTCTTCAATTTTAGTGAACAATGAGCCCCAATGGTTAATCCTTTATCGGAAATTATTTGTAATTTATGACTTGTAGAACAATGAATGGATCAGGTAGACGGTTGAAATCATTGTATATATTGCTTCTATATAGTCTAAGAAACATATATGCAAAGCATCCAAACAGTACAATTCGCCAATTTTTTGTTCTTCAAGTTTAAGTAAACTACGATCCCCATTGTTAATCCCTTAACGGAAATTATTTGTAACTTTCGACAAATAGAACAATGAATGGAACAGGTGGACGGTTGAAATCATTGTATATATTGCTTCTATATAGTCTAAGAAACATATATGCAAAGCATCCAAACAGTACCATTCGCCAATTTTTTGTTCTTCAAGTTTAAGTGAACAATGAGCCCCATTGTTAATCCTTTATCGGAAATTATTTGTAACTTTCGACAAGTAGAACAATGAATGGAACTGGTAGACGGTTGAAATCATTGTATATATTGCTTCTATATAGTCTAAGAAACATATATGCAAAGCATCCAAACAGTACCATTCGCCAATTTTTTGTTCTTCAAGTTTAAGTGAACAATGAGCCCCATTGTTAATCATTTATCGGAAATTATTTGTAACTTTCGACAAGTAGAACAATGAATGGAACTAGTAGACGGGTGAAATCTTTCTATATATTGCTTCTATATAGCCTACGAAACATATATGCAAAGCATCCAAACAGTACAATTCGCCAATTTTTTGTTCTTCAAGTTTAAGTGAACTACGAGCCCCATTGTTAATCCTTTAACGGAAATTAATTGTAACTTTCTACAAGTAGAACAATGATTGGAACACGCAGACGGTTGAAATCTTTGTATATATTGCTTCCATATAGTCTAAGAAACATATATGCAAAGCATCCAAACAGTACAATTTGTCAATTTTTTGTACTTCAAGTTTAAGTGAACTACGTGCCCCATTGATAATCATGAAACGGAAATTATTTGTAACTTTCTACAAGTAGAACAATGAATGGATCAGGTAGACGGTTGAAATCATTGTATATATTGCTTCTGTATAGTCTAAGAAACATATATGCAAAGCATCCAAACAGTACCATTCACCAATTTTTTGTTCTTCAAGTTTAAGTGAACTACGAGCCCCATTGTTACTCCTTTAAAGGAAATTATTTGTAAATTTCGACAAGTAGAACAATGAATGGAACAGGTAGACGGTTGAAATCAATGTATATATTGCTTCTATATAGTCTAAGAAACATATATGCAAAGCATCCAAACAGTACCATTCGCCAATTTTTTGTTCTTCAAGTGTAAGTGAACTACGAGCCCCATTGTTAATCCTTTAATGGAAATTAATTGTAACTTTCTACAAGTAGAACAATGATTGGAACCCGTAGACGGTTGAAATCTTTGTATATATTGCTTCTATATAGTCTAAGAAACATATATGCAAAGCATCCAAACAGTACAATTCGCCAATTTCTTGTTCTTCAAGTTTAAGTGAACTACGAGCCCCATTGTTAATCCTTTATCGGAAATTATTTGTAAATTTCGACAAGTAGAACAATGATTGGCACACGTAGACGGTTGAAATATTTGTATATATTGCTTCCATATAGTCTAAGAAACATATATGCAAAGCATCCAAACTGTACAATTCGCCAATTTTTTGTTCTTCAAGTTTAAGTGAACTACGAGCCCCATTGTTAATCCTTTAAAAAAAATTATTTGTAATTTATGACTTGTAGAACAATGAATGGATCAGGTAGACGGTTGAAATCATTGTATATATTGCTTCTATATAGTCTAAGAAACATGTATGCAAAAATCCAAACACTACAATTCGCCAATTTTTAGTTCTTCATGTTTAAGTGAACTACGAGCCCCATTGTTAATCCTTTAAAGGAAATTATTTGTAAATTTCGACAAGTAGAACAATGATTGGCACACGTAGACGGTTGAAATATTTGTATATATTGCTTCCATATAGTCTAAGAAACATATATGCAAAGCATCCAAACTGTACAATTCGCCAATTTTTTGTTCTTCAAGTTTAAGTGAACTACGAGCCCCATTGTTAATCCTTTAAAAAAAATTATTTGTAAATTTCGACAAGTAGAACAATGAATGGATCAGGTAGACGGTTGAAATCATTGTATATATTGCTTCTATATAGTCTAAGAAACATATATGCAAAGCATCCAAACAGTACAATTCGCCAATTTTTTGTTCTTCAAGTTTAAGTAAACTACGATCCCCATTGTTAATCCCTTAACGGAAATTATTTGTTACTTTCGACAAGTAGAACAATGAATGGAACAGGTAGACTGTTGAAATCATTGTATATATTGCTTCTATATAGTCTAAGAAACATATATGCAAAGCATCCAAACAGTACAATTCGCCAATTTTTTGTTCTTCAAGTTTAAGTAAACTACGATCCCCATTGTTAATCCCTTAACGGAAATTATTTGTAACTTTCGACAAGTAGAACAATGAATGGAACAGGTAGACGGTTGAAATCTTTGTATATATTGCTTCTATATAATATAAGAAACATATATGCAAAGCAACCAAACAGTACTATTCGCCAATTTTTTGTTCTTCAAGTTTAAGTGAACAATGAGCCCCAATGGTTAATCCGTTATAGGAAATTATTTGTATTTTTCGACAAGTAGAACAATGAATGGAACAGGTAGACGGTTGAAATCTTTGTATATATTGCTTCTATATAGTCTAAGAAACATATATGCAAAGCATCCAAACAGTACCATTCGCCAATTTTTTGTTCTTCAAGTTTAAGTGAACTACGAGCCCCATTGTTAATCCTTCAAAGGAAATTATTTGTAAATTTCGACGAGTAGAACAATGAATGGAACGGGTAGACTGTTGAAATCATTGTATATATTGCTTCTATATAGTCTAAGAAACATATATGCAAAGCATCCAAACAGTACAATTCGCCAATTTTTTGTTCTTCAAGTGTAAGTGAACTACGAGCCCCATTGTTAATCCTTTAATGGAAATTAATTGTAACTTTCTACAAGTAGAACAATGATTGGAACCCGTAGACGGTTGAAATCTTTGTATATATTGCTTCTATATAGTCTAAGAAACATATATGCAAAGCATCCAAACAGTACAATTCGCCAATTTCTTGTTCTTCAAGTTTAAGTGAACTACGAGCCCCATTGTTAATCCTTTATCGGAAATTATTTGTAACTTTCGACAAGTAGAACAATGAATAGAACTGGTAGACGGTTGAAATCTTTGTATATGTTGCTTCTATATAGTCTAAGAAACATATATGCAAAGCATCCAAACAGTACAATTCGCCAATTTTTTGTTCTTCAAGTTTAAGTGAACTACGAGCCCCATTGTTAATCCTTTAATGGAAATTAATTGTAACTTTCTACAAGTAGAACAATGATTGGAACCCGTAGACGGTTGAAATCTTTGTATATATTGCTTCCATATAGTGTAAGAAACATATATGCAAAGCATCCAAACAGTACAATTCGCCAATTTTTTGTTCTTCAAGTTTAAGTGAACTACGAGCCCCATTGTGAATCCTTTATCGGAAATTATTTGTAACTTTCGACAAGTAGAACAATGAATAGAACTGGTAGACGGTTGAAATCTTTGTATATATTGCTTCTATATAATCTAAGAAACATATATGCAAAGCATCCAAACAGTACAATTCGCCAATTATTTCATCTTCATGTTTAAGTGAACTACGAGCCCCATTGTTAATACTTTAACGGAAATTATTTGTAACTTCCGACAAGTAGAACAATGAATAGAACTGGTAGACGGTTGAAATCTTTGTATATATTGCTTCTATATAATCTAAGAAACATATATGCAAAGCATCCAAACAGTACAATTCGCCAATTATTTCATCTTCATGTTTAAGTGAACTACGAGCCCCATTGTTAATACTTTAACGGAAATTATTTGTAACTTCCGACAAGTAGAACAATGAATGGAACAGGTAGACGGTTGAAATCTTTGTATATATTGCTTCCATATAGTCTAAGAAACAAATATGCAAAGCATCCAAACAGTACAATTCGCCAATTTTTTGTTCTTCAAGTTTAAGTGAACTACGAGCCCCATTGTTAATCCTTTAATGGAAATTAATTGTAACTTTCTACAAGTAGAACAATGATTGGAACCCGTAGACGGTTGAAATCTTTGTATATATTGCTTCCATATAGTGTAAGAAACATATATGCAAAGCATCCAAACAGTACAATTCGCCAATTTTTTGTTCTTCAAGTTTAAGTGAACTACGAGCCCCATTGTGAATCCTTTATCGGAAATTATTTGTAACTTTCGACAAGTAGAACAATGAATAGAACTGGTAGACGGTTGAAATCTTTGTATATATTGCTTCTATATAATCTAAGAAACATATATGCAAAGCATCCAAACAGTACAATTCGCCAATTATTTCATCTTCATGTTTAAGTGAACTACGAGCCCCATTGTTAATACTTTAACGGAAATTATTTGTAACTTCCGACAAGTAGAACAATGAATGGAACAGGTAGACGGTTGAAATCTTTGTATATATTGCTTCCATATAGTCTAAGAAACAAATATGCAAAGCATCCAAACAGTACAATTCGCCAATTATTTCATCTTCATGTTTAAGTGAACTACGAGCCCCATTGTTAATACTTTAACGGAAATTATTTGTAACTTCCGACAAGTAGAACAATGAATGGAACAGGTAGACGGTTGAAATCTTTGTATATATTGCTTCCATATAGTCTAAGAAACAAATATGCAAAGCATCCAAACAGTACAATTCGCCAATTTTTTGTTCTTCATGTTTAAGTAAACTACGATCCCCATTGTTAACCCTTAACGGAAATTATTTGTAACTTTCGACAAGTAGAACAATGAATAGTGCAGGTAGACGGTTGAAATCTTTGTATATGTTGCTTCTATATATTCTAAGAAACATATATGCAAAGCATCCAAACAGTATAATTCGACAATTTTTTGTTCTTCAAGTTTAGTGAACAATGAGCCCCAATGGTTAATCATTTATCGGAAATTATTTGTAATTTTCGACAAGTAGAACAATGAATGGAACAGGTAGACGGTTGAAATCTTTGTATATATTGCTTCTATATAATCTAAGAAACATATATGCAAAGCATCCAAACAGTACAATTCGCCAATTATTTCATCTTCATGTTTAAGTGAACTACGAGCCCCATTGTTAATACTTTAACGGAAATTATTTGTAACTTCCGACAAGTAGAACAATGAATGGAACAGGTAGACGGTTGAAATATTTGTATATATTGCTTCCATATAGTCTAAGAAACATATATGCAAAGCATCCAAACAGTACCATTCGCCAATTTTTTGTTCTTCAAGTTTAAGTGAACAATGAGCCCCATTGTTAATCCTTTATCGGAAATTATTTGTAACTTTCGACAAGTAGAACAATGAATGGAACAGGTAGACGGTTGAAATCTTTGTATATATTGCTTCCATATAGTCTAAGAAACATATATGCAAAGCATCTAAACAGTAACATTCGCCAATTTTTTGATCTTCAAGTTTAAGCGAACAATAAGCCCCATTGTTAATCCTTTATCGGAAATTATTTGTAACTTTCGACAAGTAGAACAATGAATGGAACAGGTAGACGGTTGAAATCTTTGTATATATTGCTTCTATATAATCTAAGAAACATATATGCAAAGCATCTAAACAGTAACAATCGCCAATTTTTTGATCTTCAAGTTTAAGTGAACAGCGAGCCCCATTGTTAATCCTTTAAAGGAAATTATTTGTTAATTTCGACAAGTAGAACAATTAATGGATCTTGTAGACGGTTGAATTCATTGTATATATTGCTTGTATATAGTCTACGAAACATATATGCAAAGCATCCAAACAGTACAATTCGCCAATTTTTTGTTCTTCAAGTTTAAGTGAACTACGAGCCCCATTGTTAATCCTTTAATGGAAATTAATTGTAACTTTCTACAAGTAGAACAGTGATTGGAACACGTAGACGGTTGAAATCTTTGTATATATTGCTTCCATATAGTCTAAGAAACATATATGCAAAGCATCCAAACAGTACAATTCGCCAATTTTTTGTTCTTCAAGTTTAAGTGAACTACGAGCCCCATTGTTAATCCTTTAATGGAAATTAATTGTAACTTTCTACAAGTAGAACAATGATTGGAACACGTAGACGGTTGAAATCTTTGTATATATTGCTTCCATATAGTCTAAGAAACACATATGCAAAGCATCCAAACAGTACCATTCGCCAATTTTTTGTTCTTCAAGTTTAAGTAAACAATGCGCCCCATTGTTAATCCTTTATCGGAAATTATTTGTAATTTTCGACAAGTAGAACATTGAATGGAACAGGTAGACGGTTGAAATCTTTGTATATATTGCTTCTATATAATCTAAGAAACATATATGCAAAGCATCTAAACAGTAACAATCGCCAATTTTTTGATCTTCAAGTTTAAGTGAACAGCGAGCCCCATTGATAATCATGAAATGGAAATTATTTGTAACTTTCTACAAGTAGAACAATGAATAGTACAGGTAGACGGGTGAAACCTGTCTGTATATTGCTTCTAAATAGTCTAAGAAACATATATGCAAAGCATCCAAACAGTACAATTCGTCAATTTTTTGTTCTTCAAGTTTAAGTGAACTACGAGCCCCATTGTTAATCCTTTAAAGGAAATTATTTGTAAATTTCGACAAGTAGAACAATGAATGGATCTTGTAGACGGTTGAATTCATTGTAAATATTGCTTCTATATAGTCTACGAAACATATATGCAAAGCATCCAAACAGTACAATACGCCAATTTTTTGTTCTTCAAGTTTAAGTGAACTACGAGCCCCATTGTTAATCCTTTAATAGAAATTAATTGTAACTTTCTACAAGTAGAACAATGAATGGAACACGTAGACGGTTGAAATCTTTGTATATATTGCTTCTATATAATCTAAGAAACATATATGCAAAGCATCCAAACAGTACAATTCGCCAATTATTTCATCTTCATGTTTAAGTGAACTACGAGCCCCATTGTTAATACTTTAACGGAAATTATTTGTAACTTCCGACAAGTAGAACAATGAATGGAACAGGTAGACGGTTGAAATATTTGTATATATTGATTCCATATAGTCTAAGAAACATATATGCAAAGCATCCAAACAGTACCATTCGCCAATTTTTTGTTCTTCAAGTTTAAGTGAACAATGAGCCCCGTTGTTAATCCTTTATCGGAAATTATTTGTAACTTTCGACAAGTAGAACAATGAATGGAACAGGTAGACGGTTGAAATCTTTGTATATATTGCTTCCATATAGTCTAAGAAACATATATGCAAAGCATCTAAACAGTAACATTCGCCAATTTTTTGATCTTCAAGTTTAAGCGAACAATAAGCCCCATTGTTAATCCTTTATCGGAAATTATTTGTAACTTTCGACAAGTAGAACAATGAATGGAACAGGTAGACGGTTGAAATCTTTGTATATATTGCTTCTATATAATCTAAGAAACATATATGCAAAGCATCTAAACAGTAACAATCGCCAATTTTTTGATCTTCAAGTTTAAGTGAACAGCGAGCCCCATTGTTAATCCTTTAAAGGAAATTATTTGTTAATTTCGACAAGTAGAACAATTAATGGATCTTGTAGACGGTTGAATTCATTGTATATATTGCTTGTATATAGTCTACGAAACATATATGCAAAGCATCCAAACAGTACAATTCGCCAATTTTTTGTTCTTCAAGTTTAAGTGAACTACGAGCCCCATTGTTAATCCTTTAATGGAAATTAATTGTAACTTTCTACAAGTAGAACAGTGATTGGAACACGTAGACGGTTGAAATCTTTGTATATATTGCTTCCATATAGTCTAAGAAACATATATGCAAAGCATCCAAACAGTACAATTCGCCAATTTTTTGTTCTTCAAGTTTAAGTGAACTACGAGCCCCATTGTTAATCCTTTAATGGAAATTAATTGTAACTTTCTACAAGTAGAACAATGATTGGAACACGTAGACGGTTGAAATCTTTGTATATATTGCTTCCATATAGTCTAAGAAACACATATGCAAAGCATCCAAACAGTACCATTCGCCAATTTTTTGTTCTTCAAGTTTAAGTAAACAATGCGCCCCATTGTTAATCCTTTATCGGAAATTATTTGTAATTTTCGACAAGTAGAACATTGAATGGAACAGGTAGACGGTTGAAATCTTTGTATATATTGCTTCTATATAATCTAAGAAACATATATGCAAAGCATCTAAACAGTAACAATCGCCAATTTTTTGATCTTCAAGTTTAAGTGAACAGCGAGCCCCATTGATAATCATGAAATGGAAATTATTTGTAACTTTCTACAAGTAGAACAATGAATAGTACAGGTAGACGGGTGAAACCTGTCTGTATATTGCTTCTAAATAGTCTAAGAAACATATATGCAAAGCATCCAAACAGTACAATTCGTCAATTTTTTGTTCTTCAAGTTTAAGTGAACTACGAGCCCCATTGTTAATCCTTTAAAGGAAATTATTTGTAAATTTCGACAAGTAGAACAATGAATGGATCTTGTAGACGGTTGAATTCATTGTAAATATTGCTTCTATATAGTCTACGAAACATATATGCAAAGCATCCAAACAGTACAATACGCCAATTTTTTGTTCTTCAAGTTTAAGTGAACTACGAGCCCCATTGTTAATCCTTTAATAGAAATTAATTGTAACTTTCTACAAGTAGAACAATGAATGGAACACGTAGACGGTTGAAATCTTTGTATATATTGCTTCTATATAATCTAAGAAACATATATGCAAAGCATCCAAACAGTACAATTCGCCAATTATTTCATCTTCATGTTTAAGTGAACTACGAGCCCCATTGTTAATACTTTAACGGAAATTATTTGTAACTTCCGACAAGTAGAACAATGAATGGAACAGGTAGACGGTTGAAATATTTGTATATATTGATTCCATATAGTCTAAGAAACATATATGCAAAGCATCCAAACAGTACCATTCGCCAATTTTTTGTTCTTCAAGTTTAAGTGAACAATGAGCCCCGTTGTTAATCCTTTATCGGAAATTATTTGTAACTTTCGACAAGTAGAACAATGAATGGAACAGGTAGACGGTTGAAATCTTTGTATATATTGCTTCCATATAGTCTAAGAAACATATATGCAAAGCATCTAAACAGTAACATTCGCCAATTTTTTGATCTTCAAGTTTAAGCGAACAATAAGCCCCATTGTTAATCCTTTATCGGAAATTATTTGTAACTTTCGACAAGTAGAACAATGAATGGAACAGGTAGACGGTTGAAATCTTTGTATATATTGCTTCTATATAATCTAAGAAACATATATGCAAAGCATCTAAACAGTAACAATCGCCAATTTTTTGATCTTCAAGTTTAAGTGAACAGCGAGCCCCATTGTTAATCCTTTAAAGGAAATTATTTGTTAATTTCGACAAGTAGAACAATTAATGGATCTTGTAGACGGTTGAATTCATTGTATATATTGCTTGTATATAGTCTACGAAACATATATGCAAAGCATCCAAACAGTACAATTCGCCAATTTTTTGTTCTTCAAGTTTAAGTGAACTACGAGCCCCATTGTTAATCCTTTAATGGAAATTAATTGTAACTTTCTACAAGTAGAACAGTGATTGGAACACGTAGACGGTTGAAATCTTTGTATATATTGCTTCCATATAGTCTAAGAAACATATATGCAAAGCATCCAAACAGTACAATTCGCCAATTTTTTGTTCTTCAAGTTTAAGTGAACTACGAGCCCCATTGTTAATCCTTTAATGGAAATTAATTGTAACTTTCTACAAGTAGAACAATGATTGGAACACGTAGACGGTTGAAATCTTTGTATATATTGCTTCCATATAGTCTAAGAAACACATATGCAAAGCATCCAAACAGTACCATTCGCCAATTTTTTGTTCTTCAAGTTTAAGTAAACAATGCGCCCCATTGTTAATCCTTTATCGGAAATTATTTGTAATTTTCGACAAGTAGAACATTGAATGGAACAGGTAGACGGTTGAAATCTTTGTATATATTGCTTCTATATAATCTAAGAAACATATATGCAAAGCATCTAAACAGTAACAATCGCCAATTTTTTGATCTTCAAGTTTAAGTGAACAGCGAGCCCCATTGATAATCATGAAATGGAAATTATTTGTAACTTTCTACAAGTAGAACAATGAATAGTACAGGTAGACGGGTGAAACCTGTCTGTATATTGCTTCTAAATAGTCTAAGAAACATATATGCAAAGCATCCAAACAGTACAATTCGTCAATTTTTTGTTCTTCAAGTTTAAGTGAACTACGAGCCCCATTGTTAATCCTTTAAAGGAAATTATTTGTAAATTTCGACAAGTAGAACAATGAATGGATCTTGTAGACGGTTGAATTCATTGTAAATATTGCTTCTATATAGTCTACGAAACATATATGCAAAGCATCCAAACAGTACAATACGCCAATTTTTTGTTCTTCAAGTTTAAGTGAACTACGAGCCCCATTGTTAATCCTTTAATAGAAATTAATTGTAACTTTCTACAAGTAGAACAATGAATGGAACACGTAGACGGTTGAAATCTTTGTATATATTGCTTCTATATAATCTAAGAAACATATATGCAAAGCATCCAAACAGTACAATTCGCCAATTATTTCATCTTCATGTTTAAGTGAACTACGAGCCCCATTGTTAATACTTTAACGGAAATTATTTGTAACTTCCGACAAGTAGAACAATGAATGGAACAGGTAGACGGTTGAAATATTTGTATATATTGATTCCATATAGTCTAAGAAACATATATGCAAAGCATCCAAACAGTACCATTCGCCAATTTTTTGTTCTTCAAGTTTAAGTGAACAATGAGCCCCGTTGTTAATCCTTTATCGGAAATTATTTGTAACTTTCGACAAGTAGAACAATGAATGGAACAGGTAGACGGTTGAAATCTTTGTATATATTGCTTCCATATAGTCTAAGAAACATATATGCAAAGCATCTAAACAGTAACATTCGCCAATTTTTTGATCTTCAAGTTTAAGCGAACAATAAGCCCCATTGTTAATCCTTTATCGGAAATTATTTGTAACTTTCGACAAGTAGAACAATGAATGGAACAGGTAGACGGTTGAAATCTTTGTATATATTGCTTCTATATAATCTAAGAAACATATATGCAAAGCATCTAAACAGTAACAATCGCCAATTTTTTGATCTTCAAGTTTAAGTGAACAGCGAGCCCCATTGTTAATCCTTTAAAGGAAATTATTTGTTAATTTCGACAAGTAGAACAATTAATGGATCTTGTAGACGGTTGAATTCATTGTATATATTGCTTGTATATAGTCTACGAAACATATATGCAAAGCATCCAAACAGTACAATTCGCCAATTTTTTGTTCTTCAAGTTTAAGTGAACTACGAGCCCCATTGTTAATCCTTTAATGGAAATTAATTGTAACTTTCTACAAGTAGAACAGTGATTGGAACACGTAGACGGTTGAAATCTTTGTATATATTGCTTCCATATAGTCTAAGAAACATATATGCAAAGCATCCAAACAGTACAATTCGCCAATTTTTTGTTCTTCAAGTTTAAGTGAACTACGAGCCCCATTGTTAATCCTTTAATGGAAATTAATTGTAACTTTCTACAAGTAGAACAATGATTGGAACACGTAGACGGTTGAAATCTTTGTATATATTGCTTCCATATAGTCTAAGAAACACATATGCAAAGCATCCAAACAGTACCATTCGCCAATTTTTTGTTCTTCAAGTTTAAGTAAACAATGCGCCCCATTGTTAATCCTTTATCGGAAATTATTTGTAATTTTCGACAAGTAGAACATTGAATGGAACAGGTAGACGGTTGAAATCTTTGTATATATTGCTTCTATATAATCTAAGAAACATATATGCAAAGCATCTAAACAGTAACAATCGCCAATTTTTTGATCTTCAAGTTTAAGTGAACAGCGAGCCCCATTGATAATCATGAAATGGAAATTATTTGTAACTTTCTACAAGTAGAACAATGAATAGTACAGGTAGACGGGTGAAACCTGTCTGTATATTGCTTCTAAATAGTCTAAGAAACATATATGCAAAGCATCCAAACAGTACAATTCGTCAATTTTTTGTTCTTCAAGTTTAAGTGAACTACGAGCCCCATTGTTAATCCTTTAAAGGAAATTATTTGTAAATTTCGACAAGTAGAACAATGAATGGATCTTGTAGACGGTTGAATTCATTGTAAATATTGCTTCTATATAGTCTACGAAACATATATGCAAAGCATCCAAACAGTACAATACGCCAATTTTTTGTTCTTCAAGTTTAAGTGAACTACGAGCCCCATTGTTAATCCTTTAATAGAAATTAATTGTAACTTTCTACAAGTAGAACAATGAATGGAACACGTAGACGGTTGAAATCTTTGTATATATTGCTTCTATATAATCTAAGAAACATATATGCAAAGCATCCAAACAGTACAATTCGCCAATTATTTCATCTTCATGTTTAAGTGAACTACGAGCCCCATTGTTAATACTTTAACGGAAATTATTTGTAACTTCCGACAAGTAGAACAATGAATGGAACAGGTAGACGGTTGAAATATTTGTATATATTGATTCCATATAGTCTAAGAAACATATATGCAAAGCATCCAAACAGTACCATTCGCCAATTTTTTGTTCTTCAAGTTTAAGTGAACAATGAGCCCCGTTGTTAATCCTTTATCGGAAATTATTTGTAACTTTCGACAAGTAGAACAATGAATGGAACAGGTAGACGGTTGAAATCTTTGTATATATTGCTTCCATATAGTCTAAGAAACATATATGCAAAGCATCTAAACAGTAACATTCGCCAATTTTTTGATCTTCAAGTTTAAGCGAACAATAAGCCCCATTGTTAATCCTTTATCGGAAATTATTTGTAACTTTCGACAAGTAGAACAATGAATGGAACAGGTAGACGGTTGAAATCTTTGTATATATTGCTTCTATATAATCTAAGAAACATATATGCAAAGCATCTAAACAGTAACAATCGCCAATTTTTTGATCTTCAAGTTTAAGTGAACAGCGAGCCCCATTGTTAATCCTTTAAAGGAAATTATTTGTTAATTTCGACAAGTAGAACAATTAATGGATCTTGTAGACGGTTGAATTCATTGTATATATTGCTTGTATATAGTCTACGAAACATATATGCAAAGCATCCAAACAGTACAATTCGCCAATTTTTTGTTCTTCAAGTTTAAGTGAACTACGAGCCCCATTGTTAATCCTTTAATGGAAATTAATTGTAACTTTCTACAAGTAGAACAGTGATTGGAACACGTAGACGGTTGAAATCTTTGTATATATTGCTTCCGTATAGTCTAAGAAACATATATGCAAAGCATCCAAACAGTACAATTCGCCAATTTTTTGTTCTTCAAGTTTAAGTGAACTACGAGCCCCATTGTTAATCCTTTAATGGAAATTAATTGTAACTTTCTACAAGTAGAACAATGATTGGAACACGTAGACGGTTGAAATCTTTGTATATATTGCTTCCATATAGTCTAAGAAACACATATGCAAAGCATCCAAACAGTACCATTCGCCAATTTTTTGTTCTTCAAGTTTAAGTAAACAATGCGCCCCATTGTTAATCCTTTATCGGAAATTATTTGTAATTTTCGACAAGTAGAACATTGAATGGAACAGGTAGACGGTTGAAATCTTTGTATATATTGCTTCTATATAAACTAAGAAACATATATGCAAAGCATCTAAACAGTAACAATCGCCAATTTTTTGATCTTCAAGTTTAAGTGAACAGCGAGCCCCATTGATAATCATGAAATGGAAATTATTTGTAACTTTCTACAAGTAGAACAATGAATAGTACAGGTAGACGGGTGAAACCTTTCTGTATATTGCTTCTAAATAGTCTAAGAAACATATATGCAAAGCATCCAAACAGTACAATTCGCCAATTTTTTGTTCTTCAAGTTTAAGTGATCTACGAGCCCCATTGTTAATCCTTTAATGGAAATTAATTGTAACTTTCTACAAGTAGAACAATGACTGGAACACGTAGACGGTTGAAATCTTTGTATATATTGCTTCCATATAGTCTAAGAAACATATATGCAAAGCATCCAAACTGTACCATTCGCCAATTTTTTGTTCTTCAAGTTTAAGTGAACAATGAGCCCCATTGTTAATCCTTTATCGGAAATTATTTGTAAATTTCGACAAGTAGAACAATGAATGGAACAGTTAGACTGTTGAAATCATTGTATATATTGCTTCTATATAGTCCAAGAAACATATACGCAAAGCGTCCAAACAGTACAATTCGCCAATTTTTTGCTCTTCAAGTTTAAGTGAACTACGAGCCCCATTGTTAATCCTTTAAAGGAAATTATTTGTAAATTTCGGCAAGTAGAAGAATGAATGGAACAGGTAGACGGTTGAAATCTTTGTATATATTGCTTCTATATAGTCTAAGAAACATGTACGCAAAGCATCCAAACAGTACCATTCGCCAATTTTATGTTCTTCAAGTTTAAGTGAACAATGAGCCCCATTGTTAATCCTTTATCGGAAATTATTTGTAAATTTCGACAAGTAGAACAATGAATGGAACAGTTAGACTATTGAAATCATTGTATATATTGCTTCTATATAGTCCAAGAAACATATACGCAAAGCGTCCAAACAGTACAATTCGCCAATTTTTTGCTCTTCAAGTTTAAGTGAACTACGAGCCCCATTGTTAATCCTTTAAAGGAAATTATTTGTAAATTTCGGCAAGTAGAAGAATGAATGGAACAGGAAGACGGTTGAAATCTTTGTATATATTGCTTCTATATAGTCTAAGAAACATATATGCAAAGCATCCAAACAGTACAATTCGCCAATTTTTTGTTCTTCAAGTTTAAGTGAACTACGAGCCCCATTGTTAATCCTTTAATGGAAATTAATTGTAACTTTCTACAAGTAGAACAATGATTGGAACACGTAGACGGTTGAAATCTTTGTATATATTGCTTCCATATAGTCTAAGAAACACATATGCAAAGCATCCAAACAGTACCATTCGCCAATTTTTTGTTCTTCAAGTTTAAGTAAACAATGCGCCCCATTGTTAATCCTTTATCGGAAATTATTTGTAATTTTCGACAAGTAGAACATTGAATGGAACAGGTAGACGGTTGAAATCTTTGTATATATTGCTTCTATATAATCTAAGAAACATATATGCAAAGCATCTAAACAGTAACAATCGCCAATTTTTTGATCTTCAAGTATAAGTGAACAGCGAGCCCCATTGATAATCATGAAACGGAAATTATTTGTAACTTTCTACAAGTAGAACAACGAATAGAACAGGTAGACGGTTGAAATCTTTGTATATGTTGCATCTATATAGTCTAAGAAACCTATATGCAAAGCATCTAAACAGTAACAATCGCCAATTTTTTGATCTTCAAGTTTAAGTGAACAGCGAGCCCCATTGATAATCATGAAATGGAAATTATTTGTAACTTTCTACAAGTAGAAAAATGAATAGTACAGGTAGACGGGTGAAATCTTTCTATATATTGCTTCTAAATTGTCTAAGAAACATATATGCAAAGCATCGAAACAGTATAATTCGCCAATTTTTTGTTCTTCAAGTTTAAGTGAACTACGAGCCCCATTGTTAATCCTTTAAAGGAAATTATTTGTAAATTTCGAGAAGTAGAACAATGAATGGATCTTGTAGACGGTTGAATTCATTGTATATATTGCTTCTATATAGTCTACGAAACATATATGCAAAGCATCCAAACAGTACAATACGCCAATTTTTTGTTCTTCAAGTTTAAGTGAACTACGAGCCCCATTGATAATCATGAAATGGAAATTATTTGTAACTTTCTACAAGTAGAACAATGAATAGTACAGGTAGACGGGTGAAACCTTTCTGTATATTGCTTCTAAATAGTCTAAGAAACATATATGCAAAGCATCCAAACAGTACAATTCGCCAATTTTTTGTTCTTCAAGTTTAAGTGATCTACGAGCCCCATTGTTAATCCTTTAATGGAAATTAATTGTAACTTTCTACAAGTAGAACAATGATTGGAACACGTAGACGGTTGAAATCTTTGTATATATTGCTTCCATATAGTCTAAGAAACATATATGCAAAGCATCCAAACTGTACCATTCGCCAATTTTTTGTTCTTCAAGTTTAAGTGAACAATGAGCCCCATTGTTAATCCTTTATCGGAAATTATTTGTAAATTTCGACAAGTAGAACAATGAATGGAACAGTTAGACTGTTGAAATCATTGTATATATTGCTTCTATATAGTCCAAGAAACATATACGCAAAGCGTCCAAACAGTACAATTCGCCAATTTTTTGCTCTTCAAGTTTAAGTGAACTACGAGCCCCATTGTTAATCCTTTAAAGGAAATTATTTGTAAATTTCGGCAAGTAGAAGAATGAATGGAACAGGTAGACGGTTGAAATCTTTGTATATATTGCTTCTATATAGTCTAAGAAACATGTACGCAAAGCATCCAAACAGTACCATTCGCCAATTTTATGTTCTTCAAGTTTAAGTGAACAATGAGCCCCATTGTTAATCCTTTATCGGAAATTATTTGTAAATTTCGACAAGTAGAACAATGAATGGAACAGTTAGACTATTGAAATCATTGTATATATTGCTTCTATATAGTCCAAGAAACATATACGCAAAGCGTCCAAACAGTACAATTCGCCAATTTTTTGCTCTTCAAGTTTAAGTGAACTACGAGCCCCATTGTTAATCCTTTAAAGGAAATTATTTGTAAATTTCGGCAAGTAGAAGAATGAATGGAAAAGGTAGACGGTTGAAATCTTTGTATATATTGCTTCTATATAGTCTAAGAAACATATATGCAAAGCATCCAAACAGTACAATTCGCCAATTTTTTGTTCTTCAAGTTTAAGTGAACTACGAGCCCCATTGTTAATCCTTTAATGGAAATTAATTGTAACTTTCTACAAGTAGAACAATGATTGGAACACGTAGACGGTTGAAATCTTTGTATATATTGCTTCCATATAGTCTAAGAAACACATATGCAAAGCATCCAAACAGTACCATTCGCCAATTTTTTGTTCTTCAAGTTTAAGTAAACAATGCGCCCCATTGTTAATCCTTTATCGGAAATTATTTGTAACTTTCGACAAGTAGAACAATGAATAGAACTGGTAGACGGTTGAAATCTTTGTATATATTGCTTCTATATAGTATAAGAAACATATATGCAAAGCATCCAAACAGTACCATTCGCCAATTTTTTGTTCTTCAAGTTTAAGTAAACAATGCGCCCCATTGTTAATCCTTTATCGGAAATTATTTGTAATTTTCGACAAGTAGAACATTGAATGGAACAGGTAGACGGTTGAAATCTTTGTATATATTGCTTCTATATAATCTAAGAAACATATATGCAAAGCATCTAAACAGTAACAATCGCCAATTTTTTGATCTTCAAGTTTAAGTGAACAGCGAGCCCCATTGATAATCATGAAATGGAAATTATTTGTAACTTTCTACAAGTAGAACAATGAATAGTACAGGTAGACGGGTGAAACCTTTCTGTATATTGCTTCTAAATAGTCTAAGAAACATATATGCAAAGCATCCAAACAGTACAATTCGCCAATTTTTTGTTCTTCAAGTTTAAGTGATCTACGAGCCCCATTGTTAATCCTTTAATGGAAATTAATTGTAACTTTCTACAAGTAGAACAATGATTGGAACACGTAGACGGTTGAAATCTTTGTATATATTGCTTCCATATAGTCTAAGAAACATATATGCAAAGCATCCAAACTGTACCATTCGCCAATTTTTTGTTCTTCAAGTTTAAGTGAACAATGAGCCCCATTGTTAATCCTTTATCGGAAATTATTTGTAAATTTCGACAAGTAGAACAATGAATGGAACAGTTAGACTGTTGAAATCATTGTATATATTGCTTCTATATAGTCCAAGAAACATATACGCAAAGCGTCCAAACAGTACAATTCGCCAATTTTTTGCTCTTCAAGTTTAAGTGAACTACGAGCCCCATTGTTAATCCTTTAAAGGAAATTATTTGTAAATTTCGGCAAGTAGAAGAATGAATGGAACAGGTAGACGGTTGAAATCTTTGTATATATTGCTTCTATATAGTCTAAGAAACATGTACGCAAAGCATCCAAACAGTACCATTCGCCAATTTTATGTTCTTCAAGTTTAAGTGAACAATGAGCCCCATTGTTAATCCTTTATCGGAAATTATTTGTAAATTTCGACAAGTAGAACAATGAATGGAACAGTTAGACTATTGAAATCATTGTATATATTGCTTCTATATAGTCCAAGAAACATATACGCAAAGCGTCCAAACAGTACAATTCGCCAATTTTTTGCTCTTCAAGTTTAAGTGAACTACGAGCCCCATTGTTAATCCTTTAAAGGAAATTATTTGTAAATTTCGGCAAGTAGAAGAATGAATGGAACAGGTAGACGGTTGAAATCTTTGTATATATTGCTTCTATATAGTCTAAGAAACATATATGCAAAGCATCCAAACAGTACAATTCGCCAATTTTTTGTTCTTCAAGTTTAAGTGAACTACGAGCCCCATTGTTAATCCTTTAATGGAAATTAATTGTAACTTTCTACAAGTAGAACAATGATTGGAACACGTAGACGGTTGAAATCTTTGTATATATTGCTTCCATATAGTCTAAGAAACACATATGCAAAGCATCCAAACAGTACCATTCGCCAATTTTTTGTTCTTCAAGTTTAAGTAAACAATGCGCCCCATTGTTAATCCTTTATCGGAAATTATTTGTAATTTTCGACAAGTAGAACATTGAATGGAACAGGTAGACGGTTGAAATCTTTGTATATATTGCTTCTATATAATCTAAGAAACATATATGCAAAGCATCTAAACAGTAACAATCGCCAATTTTTTGATCTTCAAGTTTAAGTGAACAGCGAGCCCCATTGATAATCATGAAACGGAAATTATTTGTAACTTTCTACAAGTAGAACAACGAATAGAACAGGTAGACGGTTGAAATCTTTGTATATGTTGCATCTATATAGTCTAAGAAACCTATATGCAAAGCATCTAAACAGTAACAATCGCCAATTTTTTGATCTTCAAGTTTAAGTGAACAGCGAGCCCCATTGATAATCATGAAATGGAAATTATTTGTAACTTTCTACAAGTAGAAAAATGAATAGTACAGGTAGACGGGTGAAATCTTTCTATATATTGCTTCTAAATTGTCTAAGAAACATATATGCAAAGCATCGAAACAGTATAATTCGCCAATTTTTTGTTCTTCAAGTTTAAGTGAACTACGAGCCCCATTGTTAATCCTTTAAAGGAAATTATTTGTAAATTTCGAGAAGTAGAACAATGAATGGATCTTGTAGACGGTTGAATTCATTGTATATATTGCTTCTATATAGTCTACGAAACATATATGCAAAGCATCCAAACAGTACAATACGCCAATTTTTTGTTCTTCAAGTTTAAGTGAACTACGAGCCCCATTGATAATCATGAAATGGAAATTATTTGTAACTTTCTACAAGTAGAACAATGAATAGTACAGGTAGACGGGTGAAACCTTTCTGTATATTGCTTCTAAATAGTCTAAGAAACATATATGCAAAGCATCCAAACAGTACAATTCGCCAATTTTTTGTTCTTCAAGTTTAAGTGATCTACGAGCCCCATTGTTAATCCTTTAATGGAAATTAATTGTAACTTTCTACAAGTAGAACAATGATTGGAACACGTAGACGGTTGAAATCTTTGTATATATTGCTTCCATATAGTCTAAGAAACATATATGCAAAGCATCCAAACTGTACCATTCGCCAATTTTTTGTTCTTCAAGTTTAAGTGAACAATGAGCCCCATTGTTAATCCTTTATCGGAAATTATTTGTAAATTTCGACAAGTAGAACAATGAATGGAACAGTTAGACTGTTGAAATCATTGTATATATTGCTTCTATATAGTCCAAGAAACATATACGCAAAGCGTCCAAACAGTACAATTCGCCAATTTTTTGCTCTTCAAGTTTAAGTGAACTACGAGCCCCATTGTTAATCCTTTAAAGGAAATTATTTGTAAATTTCGGCAAGTAGAAGAATGAATGGAACAGGTAGACGGTTGAAATCTTTGTATATATTGCTTCTATATAGTCTAAGAAACATGTACGCAAAGCATCCAAACAGTACCATTCGCCAATTTTATGTTCTTCAAGTTTAAGTGAACAATGAGCCCCATTGTTAATCCTTTATCGGAAATTATTTGTAAATTTCGACAAGTAGAACAATGAATGGAACAGTTAGACTATTGAAATCATTGTATATATTGCTTCTATATAGTCCAAGAAACATATACGCAAAGCGTCCAAACAGTACAATTCGCCAATTTTTTGCTCTTCAAGTTTAAGTGAACTACGAGCCCCATTGTTAATCCTTTAAAGGAAATTATTTGTAAATTTCGGCAAGTAGAAGAATGAATGGAACAGGTAGACGGTTGAAATCTTTGTATATATTGCTTCTATATAGTCTAAGAAACATATATGCAAAGCATCCAAACAGTACAATTCGCCAATTTTTTGTTCTTCAAGTTTAAGTGAACTACGAGCCCCATTGTTAATCCTTTAATGGAAATTAATTGTAACTTTCTACAAGTAGAACAATGATTGGAACACGTAGACGGTTGAAATCTTTGTATATATTGCTTCCATATAGTCTAAGAAACACATATGCAAAGCATCCAAACAGTACCATTCGCCAATTTTTTGTTCTTCAAGTTTAAGTAAACAATGCGCCCCATTGTTAATCCTTTATCGGAAATTATTTGTAACTTTCGACAAGTAGAACAATGAATGGAACAGTTAGACTATTGAAATCATTGTATATATTGCTTCTATATAGTCCAAGAAACATATACGCAAAGCGTCCAAACAGTACAATTCGCCAATTTTTTGCTCTTCAAGTTTAAGTGAACTACGAGCCCCATTGTTAATCCTTTAAAGGAAATTATTTGTAAATTTCGGCAAGTAGAAGAATGAATGGAACAGGTAGACGGTTGAAATCTTTGTATATATTGCTTCTATATAGTCTAAGAAACATATATGCAAAGCATCCAAACAGTACAATTCGCCAATTTTTTGTTCTTCAAGTTTAAGTGAACTACGAGCCCCATTGTTAATCCTTTAATGGAAATTAATTGTAACTTTCTACAAGTAGAACAATGATTGGAACACGTAGACGGTTGAAATCTTTGTATATATTGCTTCCATATAGTCTAAGAAACACATATGCAAAGCATCCAAACAGTACCATTCGCCAATTTTTTGTTCTTCAAGTTTAAGTAAACAATGCGCCCCATTGTTAATCCTTTATCGGAAATTATTTGTAATTTTCGACAAGTAGAACATTGAATGGAACAGGTAGACGGTTGAAATCTTTGTATATATTGCTTCTATATAATCTAAGAAACATATATGCAAAGCATCTAAACAGTAACAATCGCCAATTTTTTGATCTTCAAGTTTAAGTGAACAGCGAGCCCCATTGATAATCATGAAACGGAAATTATTTGTAACTTTCTACAAGTAGAACAACGAATAGAACAGGTAGACGGTTGAAATCTTTGTATATGTTGCATCTATATAGTCTAAGAAACCTATATGCAAAGCATCTAAACAGTAACAATCGCCAATTTTTTGATCTTCAAGTTTAAGTGAACAGCGAGCCCCATTGATAATCATGAAATGGAAATTATTTGTAACTTTCTACAAGTAGAAAAATGAATAGTACAGGTAGACGGGTGAAATCTTTCTATATATTGCTTCTAAATTGTCTAAGAAACATATATGCAAAGCATCGAAACAGTATAATTCGCCAATTTTTTGTTCTTCAAGTTTAAGTGAACTACGAGCCCCATTGTTAATCCATTAACGGAAATTAATTGTAACGTTCTACAAGTAGAACAATGATTGGAACACGTAGACGGTTGAAATCTTTGTATATATTGCTTCCATATAGTCTAAGAAACATATATGCAAAGCATCCAAACTGTACCATTCGCCAATTTTATGTTCTTCAAGTTTAAGTGAACAATGAGCCCCATTGTTAATCCTTTATCGGAAATTATTTGTAAATTTCGACAAGTAGAACAATGAATGGAACAGTTAGACTATTGAAATCATTGTATATATTGCTTCTATATAGTCCAAGAAACATATATGCAAAGCGTCCAAACAGTACAATTCGCCAATTTTTTGCTCTTCAAGTTTAAGTGAACTACGAGCCCCATTGTTAATCCTTTAAAGGAAATTATTTGTAAATTTCGGCAAGTAGAAGAATGAATGGAATAGTAGACGGTTGAAATCATTGTATATATTGCTTCTATATAGTCTAAGAAACATATATGCAAAGCATCCAAACAATACAATTCGCCAATTTTCTGTTCTTCAAGTTTAACTAAACTACGATCCCCATTGTTAATCCCTCAACGGAAATTATTTGTAACTTTCGACAAGTAGAACAATAAATGGAACAGGTAGACGGTTGAAATCTTTGTATATATTGCTTCTATATAATCTAAGAAACATATATGCAAAGCATCCAAACAGTACAATTCGCCACTTATTTCATCTTCATGTTTAAGTGAACTACGAGCCCCATTGTTAATACTTTAACGGAAATTATTTGTAACTTCCGACAAGTAGAACAATGAATGGAACAGGTAGACGGTTGAAATCTTTGTATATATTGCTTCTATATAGTATAAGAAACATATATGCAAAGCATCCAAACAGTACAATTCGCCAATTTTTTGTTCTTCAAGTTTAAGTGAACAATGAGCCCCATTGTTAATCCTTTATCGGAAATTATTTGTAAATTTCGACAAGTAGAACATTGAATGGGACAGGTAGACTGTTGAAATCATTGTATATATTGCTTCTATATAGTCCAAGAAACATATATGCAAAGCGTCCAAACAGTACAATTCGCCAATTTTTTGCTCTTCAAGTTTAAGTGAACTACGAGCCCCATTGTTAATCCTTTTATGGAAATTATTTGTAAATTTCGGCAAGTAGAACAATGAATGGAATAGGTAGACGGTTGAAATCATTGTATATATTGCTTCTATATAGTCTAAGAAACATATATGCAAAGCATCCAAACAGTACAATTCGCCAATTTTTTGTTCTTCAAGTTTAAGTAAACTACGATCCCCATTGTTAATCCCTTAACGGAAATTATTTGTTACTTTCGACAAATAGAACAATGAATGGAACAGGTAGACTGTTGAAATCATTGTATATATTGCTTCTATATAGTCTAAGAAACATATATGCAAAGCATCCAAACAGTACAATTCGCCAATTTTTTGTTCTTCAAGTTTAAGTAAACTACGATCCCCATTGTTAATCCCTTAACGGAAATTTATTTGTAACTTTCGACAAGTAGAACAATGAATGGAACAGGTAGACGGTTGAAATCTTTGTATATACTGCTTCTATATAGTATAAGAAACATATATGCAAAGCATCCAAACAGTACTATTCGCCAATTGTTTGTTCTTCAAGTTTAAGTGAACAATGAGCCCCAATGGTTAATCCGTTATAGGAAATTATTTGTATTTTTCGACAAGTAGAACAATGAATGGAACAGGTAGACGGTTGAAATCTTTGTATATATTGCTACTATATAGTCTAAGAAACATATATGCAAAGCATCCAAACAGTACCATTCGCCAATTTTTTCTTCTTCAAGTTTAAGTGAACTACGAGCCCCATTGTTAATCCTTCAAAGGAAATTATTTGTAAATTTCGACAAGTAGAACAATGAATGGAACAGGTAAACTGTTGAAATAATTGTATATATTGCTTCTATATAGTCTAAGAAACATATATGCAAAGCATCCAAACAGTACCATTCGCCAATTTTTTGTTCTTCAAGTTTAAGTGAACAATGAGCCCCAATGGTTAATCCTTTATCGGTAATTGTTTGTAAATTTCGACAAGTAGAACAATGAATGGAACAGGTAGACGGTTGAAATCTTTGTATATACTGCTTCTATATAGTATAAGAAACATATATGCAAAGCATCCAAACAGTACTATTCGCCAATTGTTTGTTCTTCAAGTTTAAGTGAACAATGAGCCCCAATGGTTAATCCGTTATAGGAAATTATTTGTATTTTTCGACAAGTAGAACAATGAATGGAACAGGTAGACTGTTAAAATCTTTGTATATATTGCTTCTATATAATCTATGAAACATATATGCAAAGCATCCAAACAGTACCATTCGCCAATTTTTTGTTCTTCAAGTTTAAGTGAACAATGAGCCCCAATGGTTAATCCGTTATCGGAAATTATTTGTAACTTTCGACTAGTAGAACAATGAATGGAACAGGTAGACGGTTGAAATCTTTGTATATATTGCTTCTATATAGTATAAGAAACATATATGCAAAGCATCCAAACAGTACAATTCGCCAATTTTTTGTTCTTCAAGTTTAAGTGAACAATGAGCCCCATTGTTAATCCTTTAAAGGAAATTATTTGTAACTTTCGACAAGTAGAACAATGAATGGAACAGGTAGACGGTTGAAATCTTTGTATATATTACTTCTATATAGTCTAAGAAACATTTTTGCAAAGCATCCAAACAGTACAATTCGCCAATTTTTTGTTCTTCAAGTTTAAGTGAACAATGAGCCCCAATGGTTAATCCTTTATCGGTAATTGTTTGTAAATTTCGACAAGTAGAACAATGAATGGAACAGGTAGACGGTTGAAATCTTTGTATATATTGCTTCTATAAAGTCTAAGAAACATATATGCAAATCATCCAAACAGTACCAATCGCCAATTTTTTGTTCTTCAAGTTTAAGTGAACTACGAGCCCCATTGTTAATCCTTTAAAGGAAATTATTTGTAAATTTCGACGAGTAGAACAATGAATGGAACAGGTAGACTGTTGAAATCATTGTATATATTGCTTCTATATAGTATAAGAAACATATATGCAAAGCATCCAAACAGTACAATTCGCCAATTTTTTGTTCTTCAAGTTTAAGTGAACAATGAGCCCCATTGTTAATCCTTTATCGGAAATTATTTGTAAATTTCGACAAGTAGAACATTGAATGGGACAGGTAGACTGTTGAAATCATTGTATATATTGCTTCTATATAGTCCAAGAAACATATATGCAAAGCGTCCAAACAGTACAATTCGCCAATTTTTTGCTCTTCAAGTTTAAGTGAACTACGAGCCCCATTGTTAATCCTTTTATGGAAATTATTTGTAAATTTCGGCAAGTAGAACAATGAATGGAATAGGTAGACGGTTGAAATCATTGTATATATTGCTTCTATATAGTCTAAGAAACATATATGCAAAGCATCCAAACAGTACAATTCGCCAATTTTTTGTTCTTCAAGTTTAAGTAAACTACGATCCCCATTGTTAATCCCTTAACGGAAATTATTTGTTACTTTCGACAAATAGAACAATGAATGGAACAGGTAGACTGTTGAAATCATTGTATATATTGCTTCTATATAGTCTAAGAAACATATATGCAAAGCATCCAAACAGTAAAATTCGCCAATTTTTTGTTCTTCAAGTTTAAGTAAACTACGATCCCCATTGTTAATCCCTTAACGGAAATTTATTTGTAACTTTCGACAAGTAGAACAATGAATGGAACAGGTAGACGGTTGAAATCTTTGTATATATTGCTACTATATAGTCTAAGAAACATATATGCAAAGCATCCAAACAGTACCATTCGCCAATTTTTTCTTCTTCAAATTTAAGTGAACTACGAGCCCCATTGTTAATCCTTCAAAGGAAATTATTTGTAAATTTCGACAAGTAGAACAATGAATGGAACAGGTAAACTGTTGAAATAATTGTATATATTGCTTCTATATAGTCTAAGAAACATATATGCAAAGCATCCAAACAGTACCATTCGCCAATTTTTTGTTCTTCAAGTTTAAGTGAACAATGAGCCCAATTGTTAATCCTTTATCGGAAATTATTTGTAAATTTCGACAAGTAGAACAATGAATGGAACAGGTAGACTGTTGAAATCATTGTATATATTGCTTCTATATAGTCCAAGAAACATATATGCAAAGCGTCCAAACAGTACAATTCGCCAATTTTTTGCTCTTCAAGTTTAAGTGAACTTCGAGCCCCATTGTTAATCCTTTAAAGGAAATTATTTGTAAATTTCGGCAAGTAGAACAATGAATGGAATAGTAGACTGTTGAAATCATTGTATATATTGCTTCTATATAGTCTAAGAAACAAATATGCAAAGCATCCAAACAGTACAATTCGCCAATTTTTTGTTCTTCAAGTTTAAGTAAACTACGATCCCCATTGTTAATCCCTTAATGGAAATTATTTGTAACTTTCGACAAGTAGAACAATGAATGGAACAGGTAGACGGTTGAAATCATTGTATATATTGCTTCTATATAGTCCAAGAAACATATATGCAAAGCGTCCAAACAGTACAATTCGCCAATTTTTTGCTCTTCAAGTTTAAGTGAACTACGAGCCCCATTGTTAATCCTTTAAAGGAAATTATTTGTAAATTTCGGCGAGTAGAACAATGAAAGGAACAGGTAGACTGTTGAAATCATTGTATATATTGCTTCTATATAGTCTAAGAAACATATATGCAAAGCATCCAAACAGTACAATTCGCCAATTTTTTGTTCTTCAAGTTTAAGTAAACTACGATCCCCATTGTTAATCCCTTAACGGAAATTATTTGTAACTTTCGACAAGTAGAACAATGAATGGAACAGGTAGACAGTTAAAATCTTTGTATATATTGCTTCTATATAATCTATGAAACATATATGCAAAGCATCCAAACAGTACCATTCGCCAATTTTTTGTTCTTCAAGTTTAAGTGAACAATGAGCCCCAATGGTTAATCCGTTATCGGAAATTATTTGTAACTTTCGACTAGTAGAACAATGAATGGAACAGGTAGACGGTTGAAATCTTTGTATATATTGCTTCTATATAGTATAAGAAACATATATGCAAAGCATCCAAACAGTACAATTCGCCAATTTTTTGTTCTTCAAGTTTAAGTGAACAATGAGCCCCATTGTTAATCCTTTATCGGAAATTATTTGTAACTTTCGACAAGTAGAACAATGAATGGAACAGGTAGACGGTTGAAATCTTTGTATATGTTGCTTCTATATAGTCTAAGAAACCTATATGCAAAGCATCTAAACAGTAACATTCGCCAATTTTTTGATCTTCAAGTTTAAGTGAACACCGAGCCCCATTGATAATCATGAAATGGAAATTATATGTACATTTCTACAAGTAGAACAATAAATAGTACAGGTAGACGGGTGAAATCTTTCTATATATTGCTTCTAAATAGTCTAAGAAACATATATGCAAAGCATCCAAACTGTACAATTCGCCAATTTTTTGTTCTTCAAGTTTAAGTGAACTACGAGCCCCATTGTTAATCCTTTAAAAAAAATTATTTGTAAATTTCGACAAGTAGAACAATGAATGGATCAGGTAGACGGTTGAAATCATTGTATATATTGCTTCTATATAGTCTAAGAAACATATATGCAAAGCATCCAAACAGTACAATTCGCCAATTTTTTGTTCTTCAAGTTTAAGTAAACTACGATCCCCATTGTTAATCCCTTAACGGAAATTATTTGTTACTTTCGACAAGTAGAACAATGAATGGAACAGGTAGACTGTTGAAATCATTGTATATATTGCTTCTATATAGTCTAAGAAACATATATGCAAAGCATCCAAACAGTACAATTCGCCAATTTTTTGTTCTTCAAGTTTAAGTAAACTACGATCCACATTGTTAATCCCTTAACGGAAATTATTTGTAACTTTCGACAAGTAGAACAATGAATGGAACAGGTAGACGGTTGAAATCTTTGTATATATTGCTTCTATATAATATAAGAAACATATATGCAAAGCAACCAAACAGTACTATTCGCCAATTTTTTGTTCTTCAAGTTTAAGTGAACAATGAGCCCCATTGTTAATCCTTTAAAGGAAATTATTTGTAAATTTCGACAAGTAGAACAATGAATGGAACAGGTAGACTGTTGAAATCATTGTATATATTGCTTCTATATAGTCCAAGAAACATATATGCAAAGCGTCCAAACAGTACAATTCGCCAATTTTTTGCTCTTCAAGTTTAAGTGAACTACGAGCCCCATTGTTAATCCTTTAAAGGAAATTATTTGTAAATTTCGGCAAGTAGAACAATGAATGGAATAGTAGACTGTTGAAATCATTGTATATATTGCTTCTATATAGTCTAAGAAACAAATATGCAAAGCATCCAAACAGTACAATTCGCCAATTTTTTGTTCTTCAAGTTTAAGTAAACTACGATCCCCATTGTTAATCCCTTAATGGAAATTATTTGTAACTTTCGACAAGTAGAACAATGAATGGAACAGGTAGACGGTTGAAATCATTGTATATATTGCTTCTATATAGTCCAAGAAACATATATGCAAAGCGTCCAAACAGTACAATTCGCCAATTTTTTGCTCTTCAAGTTTAAGTGAACTACGAGCCCCATTGTTAATCCTTTAAAGGAAATTATTTGTAAATTTCGGCAAGTAGAACAATGAATGGAACAGGTAGACTGTTGAAATCATTGTATATATTGCTTCTATATAGTCTAAGAAACATATATGCAAAGCATCCAAACAGTACAATTCGCCAATTTTTTGTTCTTCAAGTTTAAGTAAACTACGATCCCCATTGTTAATCCCTTAACGGAAATTATTTGTAAATTTCGACAAGTAGAACAATGAATGGAACAGGTAGACTGTTAAAATCTTTGTATATATTGCTTCTATATAATCTATGAAACATATATGCAAAGCATCCAAACAGTACCATTCGCCAATTTTTTGTTCTTCAAGTTTAAGTGAACAATGAGCCCCAATGGTTAATCCGTTATCGGAAATTATTTGTAACTTTCGACTAGTAGAACAATGAATGGAACAGGTAGACGGTTGAAATCTTTGTATATATTGCTTCTATATAGTATAAGAAACATATATGCAAAGCATCCAAACAGTACAATTCGCCAATTTTTTGTTCTTCAAGTTTAAGTGAACAATGAGCCCCATTGTTAATCCTTTAAAGGAAATTATTTGTAACTTTCGACAAGTAGAACAATGAATGGAACAGGTAGACGGTTGAAATCTTTGTATATATTACTTCTATATAGTCTAAGAAACATTTTTGCAAAGCATCCAAACAGTACAATTCGCCAATTTTTTGTTCTTCAAGTTTAAGTGAACAATGAGCCCCAATGGTTAATCCTTTATCGGTAATTGTTTGTAAATTTCGACAAGTAGAACAATGAATGGAACAGGTAGACGGTTGAAATCTTTGTATATATTGCTTCTATAAAGTCTAAGAAACATATATGCAAATCATCCAAACAGTACCAATCGCCAATTTTTTGTTCTTCAAGTTTAAGTGAACTACGAGCCCCATTGTTAATCCTTTAAAGGAAATTATTTGTAAATTTCGACAAGTAGAACAATGAATGGAACAGGTAGACTGTTGAAATCATTGTATATATTGCTTCTATATAGTATAAGAAACATATATGCAAAGCATCCAAACAGTACAATTCGCCAATTTTTTGTTCTTCAAGTTTAAGTGAACAATGAGCCCCATTGTTAATCCTTTATCGGAAATTATTTGTAAATTTCGACAAGTAGAACATTGAATGGGACAGGTAGACTGTTGAAATCATTGTATATATTGCTTCTATATAGTCCAAGAAACATATATGCAAAGCGTCCAAACAGTACAATTCGCCAATTTTTTGCTCTTCAAGTTTAAGTGAACTACGAGCCCCATTGTTAATCCTTTTATGGAAATTATTTGTAAATTTCGGCAAGTAGAACAATGAATGGAATAGGTAGACGGTTGAAATCATTGTATATATTGCTTCTATATAGTCTAAGAAACATATATGCAAAGCATCCAAACAGTACAATTCGCCAATTTTTTGTTCTTCAAGTTTAAGTAAACTACGATCCCCATTGTTAATCCCTTAACGGAAATTATTTGTTACTTTCGACAAATAGAACAATGAATGGAACAGGTAGACTGTTGAAATCATTGTATATATTGCTTCTATATAGTCTAAGAAACATATATGCAAAGCATCCAAACAGTAAAATTCGCCAATTTTTTGTTCTTCAAGTTTAAGTAAACTACGATCCCCATTGTTAATCCCTTAACGGAAATTTATTTGTAACTTTCGACAAGTAGAACAATGAATGGAACAGGTAGACGGTTGAAATCTTTGTATATATTGCTACTATATAGTCTAAGAAACATATATGCAAAGCATCCAAACAGTACCATTCGCCAATTTTTTCTTCTTCAAATTTAAGTGAACTACGAGCCCCATTGTTAATCCTTCAAAGGAAATTATTTGTAAATTTCGACAAGTAGAACAATGAATGGAACAGGTAAACTGTTGAAATAATTGTATATATTGCTTCTATATAGTCTAAGAAACATATATGCAAAGCATCCAAACAGTACCATTCGCCAATTTTTTGTTCTTCAAGTTTAAGTGAACAATGAGCCCAATTGTTAATCCTTTATCGGAAATTATTTGTAAATTTCGACAAGTAGAACAATGAATGGAACAGGTAGACTGTTGAAATCATTGTATATATTGCTTCTATATAGTCCAAGAAACATATATGCAAAGCGTCCAAACAGTACAATTCGCCAATTTTTTGCTCTTCAAGTTTAAGTGAACTTCGAGCCCCATTGTTAATCCTTTAAAGGAAATTATTTGTAAATTTCGGCAAGTAGAACAATGAATGGAATAGTAGACTGTTGAAATCATTGTATATATTGCTTCTATATAGTCTAAGAAACAAATATGCAAAGCATCCAAACAGTACAATTCGCCAATTTTTTGTTCTTCAAGTTTAAGTAAACTACGATCCCCATTGTTAATCCCTTAATGGAAATTATTTGTAACTTTCGACAAGTAGAACAATGAATGGAACAGGTAGACGGTTGAAATCATTGTATATATTGCTTCTATATAGTCCAAGAAACATATATGCAAAGCGTCCAAACAGTACAATTCGCCAATTTTTTGCTCTTCAAGTTTAAGTGAACTACGAGCCCCATTGTTAATCCTTTAAAGGAAATTATTTGTAAATTTCGGCGAGTAGAACAATGAAAGGAACAGGTAGACTGTTGAAATCATTGTATATATTGCTTCTATATAGTCTAAGAAACATATATGCAAAGCATCCAAACAGTACAATTCGCCAATTTTTTGTTCTTCAAGTTTAAGTAAACTACGATCCCCATTGTTAATCCCTTAACGGAAATTATTTGTAACTTTCGACAAGTAGAACAATGAATGGAACAGGTAGACAGTTAAAATCTTTGTATATATTGCTTCTATATAATCTATGAAACATATATGCAAAGCATCCAAACAGTACCATTCGCCAATTTTTTGTTCTTCAAGTTTAAGTGAACAATGAGCCCCAATGGTTAATCCGTTATCGGAAATTATTTGTAACTTTCGACTAGTAGAACAATGAATGGAACAGGTAGACGGTTGAAATCTTTGTATATATTGCTTCTATATAGTATAAGAAACATATATGCAAAGCATCCAAACAGTACAATTCGCCAATTTTTTGTTCTTCAAGTTTAAGTGAACAATGAGCCCCATTGTTAATCCTTTATCGGAAATTATTTGTAACTTTCGACAAGTAGAACAATGAATGGAACAGGTAGACGGTTGAAATCTTTGTATATGTTGCTTCTATATAGTCTAAGAAACCTATATGCAAAGCATCTAAACAGTAACATTCGCCAATTTTTTGATCTTCAAGTTTAAGTGAACACCGAGCCCCATTGATAATCATGAAATGGAAATTATATGTACATTTCTACAAGTAGAACAATAAATAGTACAGGTAGACGGGTGAAATCTTTCTATATATTGCTTCTAAATAGTCTAAGAAACATATATGCAAAGCATCCAAACTGTACAATTCGCCAATTTTTTGTTCTTCAAGTTTAAGTGAACTACGAGCCCCATTGTTAATCCTTTAAAAAAAATTATTTGTAAATTTCGACAAGTAGAACAATGAATGGATCAGGTAGACGGTTGAAATCATTGTATATATTGCTTCTATATAGTCTAAGAAACATATATGCAAAGCATCCAAACAGTACAATTCGCCAATTTTTTGTTCTTCAAGTTTAAGTAAACTACGATCCCCATTGTTAATCCCTTAACGGAAATTATTTGTTACTTTCGACAAGTAGAACAATGAATGGAACAGGTAGACTGTTGAAATCATTGTATATATTGCTTCTATATAGTCTAAGAAACATATATGCAAAGCATCCAAACAGTACAATTCGCCAATTTTTTGTTCTTCAAGTTTAAGTAAACTACGATCCCCATTGTTAATCCCTTAACGGAAATTATTTGTAACTTTCGACAAGTAGAACAATGAATGGAACAGGTAGACGGTTGAAATCTTTGTATATATTGCTTCTATATAATATAAGAAACATATATGCAAAGCAACCAAACAGTACTATTCGCCAATTTTTTGTTCTTCAAGTTTAAGTGAACAATGAGCCCCATTGTTAATCCTTTATCGGAAATTATTTGTAACTTTCGACAAGTAGAACAATGAATGGAACAGGTAGACGGTTGAAATCTTTGTATATATTGCTTCTATATAGTATAAGAAACATATATGCAAAGCATCCAAACAGTACAATTCGCCAATTTTTTGTTCTTCAAGTTTAAGTGAACAATGAGCCCCATTGTTAATCCTTTATCGGAAATTATTTGTAACTTTCGACAAGTAGAACAATGAATGGAACAGGTAGACGGTTGAAATCTTTGTATATGTTGCTTCTATATAGTCTAAGAAACCTATATGCAAAGCATCTAAACAGTAACATTCGCCAATTTTTTGATCTTCAAGTTTAAGTGAACACCGAGCCCCATTGATAATCATGAAATGGAAATTATATGTACATTTCTACAAGTAGAACAATAAATAGTACAGGTAGACGGGTGAAATCTTTCTATATATTGCTTCTAAATAGTCTAAGAAACATATATGCAAAGCATCCAAACTGTACAATTCGCCAATTTTTTGTTCTTCAAGTTTAAGTGAACTACGAGCCCCATTGTTAATCCTTTAAAAAAAATTATTTGTAAATTTCGACAAGTAGAACAATGAATGGATCAGGTAGACGGTTGAAATCATTGTATATATTGCTTCTATATAGTCTAAGAAACATATATGCAAAGCATCCAAACAGTACAATTCGCCAATTTTTTGTTCTTCAAGTTTAAGTAAACTACGATCCCCATTGTTAATCCCTTAACGGAAATTATTTGTTACTTTCGACAAGTAGAAAAATGAATGGAACAGGTAGACTGTTGAAATCATTGTATATATTGCTTCTATATAGTCTAAGAAACATATATGCAAAGCATCCAAACAGTACAATTCGCCAATTTTTTGTTCTTCAAGTTTAAGTAAACTACGATCCCCATTGTTAATCCCTTAACGGAAATTATTTGTAACTTTCGACAAGTAGAACAATGAATGGAACAGGTAGACGGTTGAAATCTTTGTATATATTGCTTCTATATAATATAAGAAACATATATGCAAAGCAACCAAACAGTACTATTCGCCAATTTTTTGTTCTTCAAGTTTAAGTGAACAATGAGCCCCAATGGTTAATCCGTTATAGGAAATTATTTGTATTTTTCGACAAGTAGAACAATGAATGGAACAGGTAGACGGTTGAAATCTTTGTATATATTGCTTCTATATAGTCTAAGAAACATATATGCAAAGCATCCAAACAGTACCATTCGCCAATTTTTTGTTCTTCAAGTTTAAGTGAACTACGAGCCCCATTGTTAATCCTTCAAAGGAAATTATTTGTAAATATCGACGAGTAGAACAATGAATGGAACGGGTAGACTGTTGAAATCATTGTATATATTGCTTCTATATAGTCTAAGAAACATATATGCAAAGCATCCAAACAGTACAATTCGCCAATTTTTTGTTCTTCAAGTGTAAGTGAACTACGAGCCCCATTGTTAATCCTTTAATGGAAATTAATTGTAACTTTCTACAAGTAGAACAATGATTGGAACCCGTAGACGGTTGAAATCTTTGTATATATTGCTTCTATATAGTCTAAGAAACATATATGCAAAGCATCCAAACAGTACAATTCGCCAATTTTTTGTTCTTCAAGTTTAAGTGAACTACGAGCCCCATTGTTAATCCTTTATCGGAAATTATTTGTAACTTTCGACAAGTAGAACAATGAATAGAACTGGTAGACGGTTGAAATCTTTGTATATGTTGCTTCTATATAGTCTAAGAAACATATATGAAAACCATCCAAACAGTACAATTCGACAATTTTTTGTTCTTCAAGTTTACTGAACTACGAGCCCCATTGTTAATCCTTCAACGGAAATTATTTGTAACTTCCGACAAGTAGAACAATGAATGGAACAGGTAGACGGTTGAAATCAATGTATATATTGCTTCTATATAGTCTAAGAAACATATATGCAAAGCATCCAAACAGTACCATTCGCCAATTTTTTGTTCTTCAAGTTTAAGTGAACAATGAGCCCCATTGTTAATCCTTTATCGGAAATTATTTGTAACTTTCGACAAGTAGAACAATGAATGGAACAGGTAGACGGTTGAAATCTTTGTATATGTTGCTTCTATATAGTCTAAGAAACCTATATGCAAAGCATCTAAACAGTAACATTCGCCAATTTTTTGATCTTCAAGTTTAAGTGAACACCGAGCCCCATTGATAATCATGAAATGGAAATTATATGTACATTTCTACAAGTAGAACAATAAATAGTACAGGTAGACGGGTGAAATCTTTCTATATATTGCTTCTAAATAGTCTAAGAAACATATATGCAAAGCATCCAAACTGTACAATTCGCCAATTTTTTGTTCTTCAAGTTTAAGTGAACTACGAGCCCCATTGTTAATCCTTTAAAAAAAATTATTTGTAAATTTCGACAAGTAGAACAATGAATGGATCAGGTAGACGGTTGAAATCATTGTATATATTGCTTCTATATAGTCTAAGAAACATATATGCAAAGCATCCAAACAGTACAATTCGCCAATTTTTTGTTCTTCAAGTTTAAGTAAACTACGATCCCCATTGTTAATCCCTTAACGGAAATTATTTCTTACTTTCGACAAGTAGAACAATGAATGGAACAGGTAGACTGTTGAAATCATTGTATATATTGCTTCTATATAGTCTAAGAAACATATATGCAAAGCATCCAAACAGTACAATTCGCCAATTTTTTGTTCTTCAAGTTTAAGTAAACTACGATCCCCATTGTTAATCCCTTAACGGAAATTATTTGTAACTTTCGACAAGTAGAACAATGAATGGAACAGGTAGACGGTTGAAATCTTTGTATATATTGCTTCTATATAATATAAGAAACATATATGCAAAGCAACCAAACAGTACTATTCGCCAATTTTTTGTTCTTCAAGTTTAAGTGAACAATGAGCCCCAATGGTTAATCCGTTATAGGAAATTATTTGTATTTTTCTACAAGTAGAACAATGAATGGAACAGGTACACGGTTGAAATCTTTGTATATATTGCTTCTATATAGTCTAAGAAACATATTTGCAAAGCATCCAAACAGTACCATTCGCCAATTTTTTGTTCTTCAAGTTTAAGTGAACAATGAGCCCCAATGGTTAATCCTTTATCGGAAATTATTTGTAACTTTCGACAAGTAGAACAATGAATAGAACTGGTAGACGGTTGAAATCTTTGTATATGTTGCTTCTATATAGTCTAAGAAACATATATGCAAAGCATCCAAACAGTACAATTCGCCAATTTTTTGTTCTTCAAGTTTAAGTGAACTACGAGCCCCATTGTTAATCCTTTAATGGAAATTAATTGTAACTTTCTACAAGTTGAACAATGATTGGAACCCGTAGACGGTTGAAATCTTTGTATATATTGCTTCCATATAGTGTAAGAAACATATATGCAAAGCATCCAAACAGTACAATTCGCCAATTTATTGTTCTTCAAGTTTAAGCTAACAACGAGCCCCATTGTTAATCCTTTAAAGGAAATTATGTGTAAATTTCGACAAGTAGAACAATGATTGGAACACGTAGACGGTTGAAATCTTTGTATATATTGCTTCCATATAGTCTAAGAAACATGTACGCAAAGCATCCAAACAGTACCATTCGCCAATTTTTTGGTCTTCATGTTTAAGTGAACAATGAGCCCCAATGGTTAATCCTTTATCGGAAATTATTTGTAATTTTCGACAAGTCGAACAATGAATGGAACAGGTAGACGGTTGAAATATTTGTATATATTGCTTCTATATAATATAAGAAACATATATTCAAAGCATCCAAACAGTACCATTTGCCCATTTTTTGTTCTTCAAGTTTAAGTGACCTACGAGCCCCATTGTTAATCCTTTAAAGGAAATTATTTGTAACTTGCGACAAGTAGAACAATGAGTGGATCAGGTAGACGGTTGAGATCATTGTATATATTGCTTCCATATAGTCTAAGAAACATATATGCAAAGCAACCAAACAGTACCATTCGCCAATTTTTTGATCTTCAGGTTTAAGTAAACTACGATCCCCATTGTTAATCCCTTAACGGAAATTAATTGTAACTTTCTACAAGTAGAACAATGATTGGAACACGTAGACGGTTGAAATCTTTGTATATATTGCTTCCATATAGTCTAAGAAACATATATGCAAAGCATCCAAACAGTACCATTCGCCAATTTTTTGATCTTCAGGTTTAAGTGAACAGCGAGCCCCATTGATAATCATGAAATGGAAATTATTTGTAACTTTCTACAAGTAGAACAATGAATAGTACAGGTAGACGGGTGAAATCTTTCTATATATTGCTTCTAAATAGTCTAAGAAACATCTATGCAAAGCATCCAAACAGTACAAATCGCCAATTTCTTGTTCTTCAAGTTTAAGTAAACTACGAACCCCATTGTTAATCCCTTAACGGAAATTATTTGTAACTTTCGACAAGTAGAACAATGAATGGAACAGGTAGACGGTTGAAATCATTATATATATTGCTTCTATATAGTCTAAGAAACATATATGCAAAGCATCCAAACAGTACAATTCGCCAATTTTTTGTTCTTCAAGTTTAAGTAAACTACGATCCCCTTTGTTAATCCCTTAACGGAAATTATTTGTAACATTCGACAAGTAGAACAATGAATGGAACAGGTAGACGGTTGAAATCATTGTATATATTGCTTCTATATAGTCTAAGAAACATATATGCAAAGCATCCAAACAGTACAATTCGCCAATTTCTTGTTCTTCAAGTTTAACTGAACAATGAGCCCCAATGGTTAATCCTTTATCGGTAATTATTTGTAACTTTCGACAAGTAGAACAATGAATGGAACAGGTAGACGGTTGAAATCTTTGTATACATTGATTCTATATAGTCTAAGAAACATATATGCAAAGCATCCAAACAGTACAATTCGCCAATTTTTTGTTCTTCAAGTTTAAGTGAACAGCGAGCCCCATTGATAATCATGAAATGGAAATTATTTGTAACTTTCTACAAGTAGAACAATGAATAGTGCAGGTAGACGGGTGAAATCATTCTATATATTGCTTCTAAATAGTCTAAGAAACATATATGCAAAGCATCCAAACAGTACAATTCGCCAATTTCTTGTTCTTCAAGTTTAACTGAACAATGAGCCCCAATGGTTAATCCTTTATCGGTAATTATTTGTAACTTTCGACAAGTAGAACAATGAATGGAACAGGTAGACGGTTGAAATCTTTGTATACATTGCTTCTATATAGTCTAAGAAACATATATGCAAAGCATCCAAACAGTACAATTCGCCAATTTTTTGTTCTTCAAGTTTAAGTGAACAGCGAGCCCCATTGATAATCATGAAACGGAAATTATTTGTAACTTTCTACAAGTAGAACAATGAATGGAACAGGTAGACGGTTGAAATCTTTGTATATGTTGCTTCTATATAGTCTAAGAAACCTATATGCAAAGCATCTAAACAGTAACATTCGCCAATTTTTTGATCTTCAAGTTTAAGTGAACACCGAGCCCCATTGATAATCATGAAATGGAAATTATATGTACATTTCTACAAGTAGAACAATAAATAGTACAGGTAGACGGGTGAAATCTTTCTATATATTGCTTCTAAATAGTCTAAGAAACATATATGCAAAGCGTCCAAACAGTACAATTCACCAATTATTTGATCTTCAAGTTTAAGTGAACTACGAGCCCCATTGTTAATACTTTAACGGAAATTATTTGTAAATTTCGACAAGTAGAACAATGATTGGAACACGTAGACGGTTGAAATATTTGTATATATTGCTTCCATATAGTCTAAGAAACATGTACGCAAAGCATCCAAACAGTAGCATTCGCCAATTTTTTGTTCTTCAAGTCTAAGTGAACAATGAGCCCCAATGGTTAATCCTTTATCGGAAATTATTTGTAACTTTCGGCAAGTAGAACAATGAATGGAACAGGTAGACTGTTGAAATCATTGTATATATTGCTTCTATATAGTCGAAGAAATATATATGCAAAGCGTCCAAACAGTACAATTCGCCAATTATTTGATCTTCAAGTTTAAGTGAACTACGAGCCCCATTGTTAATACTTTATCGGAAATTATTTGTAACTTTCGGCAAGTAGAACAATGAATTCAACAGGTAGCCGGTTGAAATCAATGTATATATTGCTTCTAAATAGTCCAAGAAACATATATGCAAAGCATCCAAACAGTACCATTCGCAATTTTTTGTTCTTCAAGTTTAAGTGAACAATGAGACCCATTGTTAATCCTTTATCGGAAATTATTTGTAACTTTCGACAAGTAGAACAGTGAATGGAACAGGTAGACGGTTGAAATCAATGTATATATTGCTTCTATATAGTCTAAGAAACATCTATGCAAAGCATCCAAACAGTACCATTCGCCAATTTTTTGTTCTTCAAGTTTAAGTGAACTACGAGCCCCATTGTTAATCCTTTAAAGGAAATTATTTGTAACTTTCGACAAGTAGAACAATGAATGGAACAGGTAGACGGTTGAAATCTTTGTATATATTGCTTCTATATAGTCTAAGAAACACTTATGCAAAGCATCCAAACAGTACAATTCGCCAATTTTTTGTTCTTCAAGTATAAGTGAACAGCGAGCCCCATTGATAATCATGAAATGGCAATTATTTGTAACTATCTACAAGTAGAACAATGAATAGTACAGGTAGACGGGTGAAATCTTTCTATATATTGCTTCTAAATAGTCTAAGAAACATATATGCAAAGCATCCAAACAGTACAATTCTAAAATTTTTTGTTCTTCAAGTTTAAGTGAACAATGAGCCCCATTGTTAATCCTTTAAAGGAAATTATTTGTAAATTTCGACAAGTAGAACAATGAATGGAACAGGTAGACTGTTGAAATCATTGTATATATTGCTTCTATATCGTCTAAGAAACATATATGCAAAGCATCCAAACAGTACAATTCGCCAATTTTTTGTTCTTCAATTTTAAGTGAACAATGAGCCCCAATGGTTAATCCTTTATCGGTAATTATTTGTAACTTTCGACAAGTAGAACAATGAATGGAACAGGTAGCCGGTTGAAATCAATGTATATGTTGCTTCTATATTGTCTAAGAAACATATATGCAAAGCATCCAAACAGTACCATTCGCCAATTTTTTGTTCTTCAAGTTTAAGTGAACAATGAGACCCATTGTTAATCCTTTATCGGAAATTATTTGTAATTTTCGACAAGTCGAACAATGAATGGAACAGGTAGACGGTTGAAATATTTGTATATATTGCTTCTATATAATATAAGAAACATATATTCAAAGCATCCAAACAGTACCATTTGCCCATTTTTTGTTCTTCAAGTTTAAGTGACCTACGAGCCCCATTGTTAATCCTTTAAAGGAAATTATTTGTAACTTGCGACAAGTAGAACAATGAGTGGATCAGGTAGACGGTTGAGATCATTGTATATATTGCTTCCATATAGTCTAAGAAACATATATGCAAAGCAATCAAACAGTACCATTCGCCAATTTTTTGATCTTCAGGTTTAAGTAAACTACGATCCCCATTGTTAATCCCTTAACGGAAATTAATTGTAACTTTCTACAAGTAGAACAATGATTGGAACACGTAGACGGTTGAAATCTTTGTATATATTGCTTCTATATAGTCTAAGAAACATATATGCAAAGCATCCAAACAGTACAATTCGCCAATTTCTTGTTCTTCAAGTTTAACTGAACAATGAGCCCCAATGGTTAATCCTTTATCGGTAATTATTTGTAACTTTCGACAAGTAGAACAATGAATGGAACAGGTAGACGGTTGAAATCTTTGTATACATTGATTCTATATAGTCTAAGAAACATATATGCAAAGCATCCAAACAGTACAATTCGCCAATTTTTTGTTCTTCAAGTTTAAGTGAACAGCGAGCCCCATTGATAATCATGAAATGGAAATTATTTGTAACTTTCTACAAGTAGAACAATGAATAGTGCAGGTAGACGGGTGAAATCATTCTATATATTGCTTCTAAATAGTCTAAGAAACATATATGCAAAGCATCCAAACAGTACAATTCGCCAATTTCTTGTTCTTCAAGTTTAACTGAACAATGAGCCCCAATGGTTAATCCTTTATCGGTAATTATTTGTAACTTTCGACAAGTAGAACAATGAATGGAACAGGTAGACGGTTGAAATCTTTGTATACATTGCTTCTATATAGTCTAAGAAACATATATGCAAAGCATCCAAACAGTACAATTCGCCAATTTTTTGTTCTTCAAGTTTAAGTGAACAGCGAGCCCCATTGATAATCATGAAACGGAAATTATTTGTAACTTTCTACAAGTAGAACAATGAATGGAACAGGTAGACTGTTGAAATCATTGTATATATTGCTTCTATATAGTCTAAGAAACATATATGCAAAGCGTCCAAACAGTACAATTCGCCAATTATTTGATCTTCAAGTTTAAGTAAAATACGATCCCCATTGTTAATCCTTTAAAGGAAATTATTTGTAAATTTCGACAAGTAGAACAATGAATGGAACAGGTAGACTGTTGAAATCATTGTATATATTGCTTCTATATAGTCTAAGAAACATATATGCAAAGCGTCCAAACAGTACAATTCACCAATTATTTGATCTTCAAGTTTAAGTGAACTACGAGCCCCATTGTTAATACTTTAACGGAAATTATTTGTAAATTTCGACAAGTAGAACAATGATTGGAACACGTAGACGGTTGAAATATTTGTATATATTGCTTCCATATAGTCTAAGAAACATGTACGCAAAGCATCGAAACAGTAGCATTCGCCAATTTTTTGTTCTTCAAGTTTAAGTGAACAATGAGCCCCAATGGTTAATCCTTTATCGGAAATTATTTGTAACTTTCGGCAAGTAGAACAATGAATGGAACAGGTAGACTGTTGAAATCATTGTATATATTGCTTCTATATAGTCTAAGAAACATATATGCAAAGCGTCCAAACAGTACAATTCGCCAATTATTTGATCTTCAAGTTTAAGTGAACTACGAGCCCCATTGTTAATACTTTATCGGAAATTATTTGTAACTTTCGACAAGTAGAACAATGAATGGAACAGGTAGCCGGTTGAAATCAATGTATATATTGTTTCTATATAGTCTAAGAAACATATATGGAAAGCATCCAAACAGTACCATTCGCCAATTTTTTGTTCTTCAAGTTTAAGTGAACAATGAGACCCATTGTTAATCCTTTATCGGAAATTATTTGTAACTTTCGACAAGTAGAACAATGAATGGAACAGGTAGCCGGTTGAAATCAATGTATATATTGTTTCTATATAGTCTAAGAAACATATATGGAAAGCATCCAAACGGTACCATTCGCCAATTTTTTGTTCTTCAAGTTTAAGTGAACAACAAGCCCCATTGTTAATCCTATAAAGGAAATTATTTGTAAATTTCGACAAGTAGAACAATGATTGGAACACGTAGACGGATGAAATCATTGTATATATTGCTTCCATATAGTCTAAGAAACATATATGCAAAGCATCCAAACAGTACCATTCGCCAATTTTTTGTTCTTCAAGTTTAAGTGAACAATGAGACCCATTGTTAATCCTTTATCGGAAATTAATTGTATCTTTCGACAAGTAGAACAATGAATGGAACAGGTAGCCGGTTGAAATCAATGTATATATTGCTTCTATATAGTCTAAGAAACATATATGCAAAGCATCCAAACAGTACCATTCGCCAATTTTTTGTTCTTCAAGTTTAAGTGAACTACGAGCCCCATTGTTAATCCTTTATCGGAAATTATTTGTAACTTTCGACAAGTAGAACAATGAATGGAACAGGTAGACGGTGAAATCATTGTATATATTGCTTCTATATAGTCTAAGAAACATATATGCAAAGCATCCAAACAGTACAATTCGCCAATTTTTTTTTCTTCAAGTATAAGTGAACAGCGAGCCCCATTGATAATCATGAAATGGCAATTATTTGTAACTATCTACAAGTAGAACAATGAATAGTATAGGTAGACGGGTGAAATCTTTCTATATATTGCTTCTAAATAGTCTAAGAAACATCTATGCAAAGCATCCAAACAGTACAATTCGCCAATTTTTTGTTCTTCAAGTTTAAGTCAACTACGAGCCCCATTGTTAATCCTTTAAAGGAAATTATTTATAAATTTCGACAAGTAGAACAATGAATGGAACAGGTAGACTGTTGAAATCATTGTATATACTGCTTCTATATCGTCTAAGAAACATATATGCAAAGCATCCAAACAGTACAATTCTCCAATTTTTTGTTCTTGAAGTTTAAGTGAACAATGAGCCCCATTGTTAATCCTTTAAAGGAAATTATTTGTAACTTTCGACAAGTAGAAAAATGAATGGAACAGGTAGACGGTTGAAATCTGTGTATATATTGCTTCTATATAGTCTAAGAAACATATATGCAAAGCATCCAAACAGTACAATTCGCCAATTTTTTGTTCTTCAATTTTAAGTGAACAATGAGCCCCAATGGTTAATCCTTTATCGGTAATTATTTGTAACTTTCGACAAGTAGAACAGTGAATGGAACAGGTAGACGGTTGAAATCAATGTATATATTGCTTCTATATAGTCTAAGAAACATCTATGCAAAGCATCCAAACAGTACCATTCGCCAATTTTTTGTTCTTCAAGTTTAAGTGAACTACGAGCCCCATTGTTAATCCTTTAAAGGAAATTATTTGTAACTTTCGACAAGTAGAACAATGAATGGAACAGGTAGACGGTTGAAATCTTTGTATATATTGCTTCTATATAGTCTAAGAAACATATATGCAAAGCATCCAAACAGTACAATTCGCCAATTTTTTGTTCTTCAAGTATAAGTGAACAGCGAGCCCCATTGATAATCATGAAATGGCAATTATTTGTAACTATCTACAAGTAGAACAATGAATAGTACAGGTAGACGGGTGAAATCTTTCTATATATTGCTTCTAAATAGTCTAAGAAACATCTATGCAAAGCATCCAAACAGTACAATTCGCCAATTTTTTGTTATTCAAGTTTAAGTGAACTACGAGCCCCATTGTTAATCCTTTAAAGGAAATTATTTGTAAATTTCGACAAGTAGAACAATGAATGGAACAGGTAGATTGTTGAAATCATTGTATATATTGCTTCTATATCGTCTAAGAAACATATATGCAACGCATCAAAACAGTACAATTCGCCAATTTTTTGTTCTTCAAGTTTAAGTGAACAATGAGCCCCACTGTTAATCCTTTAAAGGAAATTATTTGTAACTTTCGACAAGTAGAAAAATGAATGGAACAGGTAGACGGTTGAAATCTTTGTATATATTGCTTCTATATAGTCTAAGAAACATATATGCAAAGCATCCAAACAGTACAATTCGCCAATTTTTTGTTCTTCAAGTATAAATGAACAGCGAGCCCCATTGATAATCATGAAATGGCAATTATTTGTAACTATCTACAAGTAGAACAATGAATAATACAGGTAGACGGGTGAAATCTTTCTATATATTGATTCTATATAGTCTAAGAAACATCTATGCAAAGCATCCAAACAGTACAATTCGCCAATTTCTTGTTCTTCAAGTTTAATTGAACAATGAGCCCCAATGGTTAATCCTTTATCGGTAATTATTTGTAACTTTCGACAAGTAGAACAATGAATGGAACAGGTAGACGGTTGAAATCTGTGTATATATTGCTTCTATATAGTCTAAGAAACATATATGCAAAGCATCCAAACAGTACAATTCGCCAATTTTTTGTTCTTCAAGTTTAAGTGAACAATGAGCCCCAATGGTTAATCCTTTATCGGTAATTATTTGTAACTTTCGACAAGTAGAACAATAAATGGAACAGGTAGACGGTTGAAATCCTTGTATATATTGCTTCCATATAGTCTAAGAAACATGAACGCAAATCATCCAAACAGTACCATTCGCCAATTTTTTGTTCTTCAAGTTTAAGTGAACTACGAGCCCCATTGTTAATCCTTTAAAGGAAATTATTTGTAAATTTCGACAAGTAGAACAATGAATGGAACAGGTAGACTGTTGAAATCATTGTATATATTGCTTCTATATAGTCTAAGAAACATATATGCAAAGCGTCCAAACAGTACAATTCGCCAATTATTTGATCTTCAAGTTTAAGTGAACTACGAGCCCCATTGTTAATACTTTAACGGAAATTATTTGTAACTTGCGACAAGTTGAACAATGAATGGAACAGGTAGCCGGTTGAAATCAATGTATACATTGCTTTTATATAGTCTAAGAAACATATATGCAAAGCATCCAAACAGTACCATTCGCCAATTTTTTGTTCTTCAAGTTTAAGTGAACTACGAGCCCCATTGTTAATCCTTTAAAGGAAATTATTTGTAACTTTCGACAAGTAGAACTATGAATGGAACAGGTAGTCGGTTGAAATCTTTGTATATATTGCTTCTATATAGTATAAGAAACATATATGCAAAGCATCCAAACAGTACAATTCCCCAATTTTTTGTTCTTCAAGTTTAAGTGAACAATGAGCCCCAATGATTAATCCTTTATCGGTAATTATTTGTAACTTTCGACAAGTAGAACAATGAATGGAACAGGTAAACGGTTGAAACCCTTGTATATATTGCGTCTATATAAACTAAGAAACATATATGCATAGCATCCAAACAGTACCATTCGCCAATTTTTTGTTCTTCAAGTTTAAGTGAACTACGAGCCCCATTGTTAATCCTTTAAAGGAAATTATTTGTAAATTTCGACAAGTAGAAAAATGAATGGAACAGGTAGACTGTTGAAACCATTGTATATATTGCTTCTATATAGTCTAAGAAACATATATGCAAAGCATCCAAACAGTACAATTCGCCAATTATTTGATCTTCAAGTTTAAGTGAACTACGAGCCCCATTGTTAATACTTTAACGGAAATTATTTGTAACTTGCGACAAGTAGAACAATGAATGGAACAGGTAGCCGGTTGAAATCAATGTATATATTGCTTCTATATAGTCTAAGAAACATATATGCAAAGCATCCAAACAGTACCATTCGCCAATTTTTTGTTCTTCAAGTTTAAGTGAACTACGAGCCCTATTGTTAATCCTTTAAAGGAAATTATTTGTAACTTTCGACAAGTAGAACTATGAATGGAACAGGTAGACGGTTGAAATCTTTGTATATATTGCTTCTATATAGTATAAGAAACATATATGCAAAGCATCCAAACAGTACAATTCCCCAATTTTTTGTTCTTCAAGTTTAAGTGAACAATGAGCCCCAATGATTAATCCTTTATCGGTAATTATTTGTAACTTTCGACAAGTAGAACAATGAATGGAACAGGTAAACGGTTGAAACCCTTGTATATATTGCGTCTATATAAACTAAGAAACATATATGCATAGCATCCAAACAGTACCATTCGCCAATTTTTTGTTCTTCAAGTTTAAGTGAACTACGAGCCCCATTGTTAATCCTTTAAAGGAAATTATTTGTAAATTTCGACAAGTAGAAAAATGAATGGAACAGGTAGACTGTTGAAACCATTGTATATATTGCTTCTATATAGTCTAAGAAACATATATGCAAAGCATCCAAACAGTACAATTCGCCAATTATTTGATCTTCAAGTTTAAGTGAACTACGAGCCCCATTGTTAATACTTTAACGGAAATTATTTGTAACTTGCGACAAGTAGAACAATGAATGGAACAGGTAGCCGGTTGAAATCAATGTATATATTGCTTCTATATAGTCTAAGAAACATATATGCAAAGCATCCAAACAGTACCATTCGCCAATTTTTTGTTCTTCAAGTTTAAGTGAACTACGATCCCCATTGTTAATCCTTTAAAGGAAATTATTTGTAACTTTCGACAAGTAGAACAATGAATGGAACAGGTAGACGGTTGAAATCTTTGTATATATTGCTTCTATGTAGTCTAAGAAACATATATGCAAAGCATCCAAACAGTACAATTCGCCAATTTTTTGTTCTTCAAGTATAAGTGAACAGCGAGCCCCATTGATAATCATGAAATGGCAATTATTTGTAACTATCTACAAGTAGAACAATGAATAGTACAGGTAGACGGGTGAAATCTTTCTATATATTGCTTCTAAATAGTCTAAGAAACATCTATGCAAAGCATCCAAACAGTACAATTCGCCAATTTTTTGTTCTTCAAGTTTAAGTGAACAATGAGCCCCATTGTTAATCCTTTAAAGGAAATTATTTGTAAATTTCGACAAGTAGAACAATGAATGGAACAGGTAGACTGTTGAAATCATTGTATATATTGCTTCTATATCGTCTAAGAAACATATATGCAAAGCATCCAAACAGTACAATTCGCCAATTTTTTGTTCTTCAAGTTTAAGTGAACAATGAGCCCCATTGTTAATCCTTTAAAGGAAATTATTTGTAACTTTCGACAAGTAGAAAAATGAATGGAACAGGTCGACGGTTGAAATCTGTGTATATAGTGCTTCTATATAGTCTAAGAAACATATATGCAAAGCATCCAAACAGTACAATTCGCCAATTTTTTGTTCTTCAAGTTTAAGTGAACAATGAGCCCCAATGGTTAATCCTTTAAAGGAAATTATTTGTAACTTTCGACAAGTAGAAAAATGAATGGAACAGGTAGACGGTTGAAATCTGTGTATATATTGCTTCTATATAGTCTAAGAAACATATATGCAAAGCATCCAAACAGTACAATTCGCCAATTTTTTGTTCTTCAAGTTTAAGTGAACAATGAGCCCCAATGGTTAATCCTTTATCGGTAATTATTTGTAACTTTCGACAAGTAGAACAATGAATGGAACAGTTAGACGGTTGAAATCCTTGTATATATTGCTTCCATATAGTCTAAGAAACATGAACGCAAAGCATCCAAACAGTACCATTCGCCAATTTTTTGTCCTTCAAGTTTAAGTGAACAATGAGCCCCATTGTTAATCCTTTATCGGAAATTATTTGTAACTTTCGACAAGTAGAACAATTAATGGAACAGGTAGACGGTTGAAATCCTTGTATATATTGCTTCCATATAGTCTAAGAAACATATATGCAAAGCATCCAAACAGTACAATTCGCCAATTTTTTGTCCTTCAAGTTTAAGTGAACAATGAGCCCCATTGTTAATCCTTTATCGGAAATTATTTGTAACTTTCGACAAGTAGAACAATTAATGGAACATGTAGACGGTTGAAATCCTTGTATATATTGCTTCCATATAGTCTAAGAAACATATATGCAAAGCATCCAAACAGTACAATTCGCCAATTTTTTGTTCTACAAGTTTAAGTGAACAATGAGCCCCATTGTTAATCCTTTATCGTAAATTATTTGTAAATTTCGACAAGTAGAACAATGAATGGGACAGGTAGACTGTTGAAATCATTGTATATATTGCTTCTATATAGTCCAAGAAACATATATGCAAATCGTCCAAACAGTACAATTCGCCAATTTTTTGCTCTTCAAGTTTAAGTGAACTACGAGCCCCATTGTTAATCCTTTAAAGGAAATTATTTGTAAATTTCGGCAAGTAGAACAATGAATGAAATAGGTAGACGGTTGAAATCATTGTATATATTGCTTCTATATAGTCTAAGAAACATATATGCAAAGCATCCAAACAGTACAATTCGCCAATTTTTTGTCCTTCAAGTTTAAGTAAACTACGATCCCCATTGTTAATCCCTTAACGCTAATTATTTGTAACTTTCGACAAGTAGAACAATGAATGGAACAGGTAGACGGTTGAAATCATTGTATATATTGCTTCTATATAGTCTAAGAAACATATATGCAAAGCATCCAAACAGTACCATTCGCCAATTTTTTGTTCTTCAAGTTTAAGTGAACAACGAGCCCCATTGTTAATCCTTTAAAGGAAATCATTTGTAAATTTCGACAAGTAGAACAATGAATGGAACAGGTAGACTGTTGAAATCATTGTATATATTGCTTCTATATAGTCTAAGAAACATATATGCAAAGCGTCCAAACAGTACAATTCGCCAATTATTTGATCTTCAAGTTTAAGTGAACTACGAGCCCCATTGTTAATACTTTAACGGAAATTATTTGTAACTTGCGACAAGTAGAACAATGAATGGAACAGGTAGCCGGTTGAAATCAATGTATATATTGCTTCTATATAGTCTAAGAAACATATATGCAAAGCATCCAAACAGTACCATTCGCCAATTTTTTGTTCTTCAAGTTTAAGTGAACAATGAGCCCCATTGTTAATCCTTTAAAGGAAATTATTTGTAAATTTCGACAAGTAGAACAATGAATGGAACAGGTAGACTGTTGAAATCATTGTATATATTGCTTCTATATCGTCTAAGAAACATATATGCAAAGCATCCAAACAGTACAATTCGCCAATTTTTTGTTCTTCAAGTTTAAGTGAACAATGAGCCCCATTGTTAATCCTTTAAAGGAAATTATTTGTAACTTTCGACAAGTAGAAAAATGAATGGAACAGGTCGACGGTTGAAATCTGTGTATATAGTGCTTCTATATAGTCTAAGAAACATATATGCAAAGCATCCAAACAGTACAATTCGCCAATTTTTTGTTCTTCAAGTTTAAGTGAACAATGAGCCCCAATGGTTAATCCTTTAAAGGAAATTATTTGTAACTTTCGACAAGTAGAAAAATGAATGGAACAGGTAGACGGTTGAAATCTGTGTATATATTGCTTCTATATAGTCTAAGAAACATATATGCAAAGCATCCAAACAGTACAATTCGCCAATTTTTTGTTCTTCAAGTTTAAGTGAACAATGAGCCCCAATGGTTAATCCTTTATCGGTAATTATTTGTAACTTTCGACAAGTAGAACAATGAATGGAACAGTTAGACGGTTGAAATCCTTGTATATATTGCTTCCATATAGTCTAAGAAACATGAACGCAAAGCATCCAAACAGTACCATTCGCCAATTTTTTGTCCTTCAAGTTTAAGTGAACAATGAGCCCCATTGTTAATCCTTTATCGGAAATTATTTGTAACTTTCGACAAGTAGAACAATTAATGGAACAGGTAGACGGTTGAAATCCTTGTATATATTGCTTCCATATAGTCTAAGAAACATATATGCAAAGCATCCAAACAGTACAATTCGCCAATTTTTTGTCCTTCAAGTTTAAGTGAACAATGAGCCCCATTGTTAATCCTTTATCGGAAATTATTTGTAACTTTCGACAAGTAGAACAATTAATGGAACATGTAGACGGTTGAAATCCTTGTATATATTGCTTCCATATAGTCTAAGAAACATATATGCAAAGCATCCAAACAGTACAATTCGCCAATTTTTTGTTCTACAAGTTTAAGTGAACAATGAGCCCCATTGTTAATCCTTTATCGTAAATTATTTGTAAATTTCGACAAGTAGAACAATGAATGGGACAGGTAGACTGTTGAAATCATTGTATATATTGCTTCTATATAGTCCAAGAAACATATATGCAAATCGTCCAAACAGTACAATTCGCCAATTTTTTGCTCTTCAAGTTTAAGTGAACTACGAGCCCCATTGTTAATCCTTTAAAGGAAATTATTTGTAAATTTCGGCAAGTAGAACAATGAATGAAATAGGTAGACGGTTGAAATCATTGTATATATTGCTTCTATATAGTCTAAGAAACATATATGCAAAGCATCCAAACAGTACAATTCGCCAATTTTTTGTCCTTCAAGTTTAAGTAAACTACGATCCCCATTGTTAATCCCTTAACGCTAATTATTTGTAACTTTCGACAAGTAGAACAATGAATGGAACAGGTAGACGGTTGAAATCATTGTATATATTGCTTCTATATAGTCTAAGAAACATATATGCAAAGCATCCAAACAGTACCATTCGCCAATTTTTTGTTCTTCAAGTTTAAGTGAACAACGAGCCCCATTGTTAATCCTTTAAAGGAAATCATTTGTAAATTTCGACAAGTAGAACAATGAATGGAACAGGTAGACTGTTGAAATCATTGTATATATTGCTTCTATATAGTCTAAGAAACATATATGCAAAGCGTCCAAACAGTACAATTCGCCAATTATTTGATCTTCAAGTTTAAGTGAACTACGAGCCCCATTGTTAATACTTTAACGGAAATTATTTGTAACTTGCGACAAGTAGAACAATGAATGGAACAGGTAGCCGGTTGAAATCAATGTATATATTGCTTCTATATAGTCTAAGAAACATATATGCAAAGCATCCAAACAGTACCATTCGCCAATTTTTTGTTCTTCAAGTTTAAGTGAACTACGAGCCCCATTGTTAATCCTTTAAAGGAAATTATTTGTAACTTTCGACAAGTAGAACAATGAATGGAACAGGTAGACGGTTGAAATCTTTGTATATATTGCTTCTATATAGTCTAAGAAACATATATGCAAAGCATCCAAACAGTACAATTCGCCAATTTTTTGTTCTTCAAGTTTAAGTAAACTACGATCCCCATTGTTAATCCCTTAACAGAAATTATTTGTAACTTTCGACAAGTAGAACAATGAATGGAACAGGTAGACGGTTGAAATCATTGTATATATTGCTTCTATATAATCTAAGAAACATATATGCAAAGCATCCAAACAGTACCATTCGACAATTTTTTGCTCTTCAAGTTTAAGTGAACTACGAGCCCCATTGTTAATCCTTTAAAGGAAATTATTTGTAAATTTCGGCAAGTAGAACAATGAATAGAATAGGTAGACAGTTGAAATCATTGTATATATTGCTTCTATATAGTCTAAGAAACATATATGCAAAGCATCCAAACAGTACAATTCGCCAATTATTTGATCTTCAAGTTTAAGTGAACTACGAGCCCCATTGTTAATACTTTAACGGAAATTATTTGTAACTTGCGACAAGTAGAACAATGAATGGAACAGGTAGCCGGTTGAAATCAATGTATATATTGCTTCTATATAGTCTAAGAAACATATATGCAAAGCATCCAAACAGTACCATTCGCCAATTTTTTGTTCTTCAAGTTTAAGTGAACTACGAGCCCCATTGTTAATCCTTTAAAGGAAATTATTTGTAACTTTCGACAAGTAGAACTATGAATGGAACAGGTAGACGGTTGAAATCTTTGTATATATTGCTTCTATATAGTCTAAGAAACATATATGCAAAGCATCCAAACAGTACAATTCGCCAATTTTTTGTTCTTCAAGTTTAAGTAAACTACGATCCCCATTGTTAATCCCTTAACAGAAATTATTTGTAACTTTCGACAAGTAGAACAATGAATGGAACAGGTAGACGGTTGAAATCATTGTATATACTGCTTCTATATAATCTAAGAAACATATATGCAAAGCATCCAAACAGTACCATTCGACAATTTTTTGCTCTTCAAGTTTAAGTGAACTACGAGCCCCATTGTTAATCCTTTAAAGGAAATTATTTGTAAATTTCGGCAAGTAGAACAATGAATAGAATAGGTAGACAGTTGAAATCATTGTATATATTGCTTCTATATAGTCTAAGAAACATATATGCAAAGCATCCAAACAGTACAATTCGCCAATTTTTTGTTCTTCAAGTTTAAGTAAACTACGAGCCCCATTGTTAATACTTTAACGGAAATTATTTGTAACTTGCGAGAAGTAGAAAAATGAATGGAACTGGTAGCCGGTTGAAATCAATGTATATATTGCTTCTATATAGTCTAAGAAACATATATGCCAAGCATCCAAACAGTACCATTCACCAATTTTTTGTTCTTCAAGTTTTAGTGAACGACGAGCCCCATTGTTAATCCTTTAAAGGAAATTATTTGTAAATTTCGACAAGTAGGACAATGATTGGAACACGTAGACGGTTGAAATCTTTGTATATATTGCTTCCATATAGTCTAAGAAACATATATGCAAAGCATCCAAACAGTACCATTCGCCAATTTTTGTTCTTCAAGTTTGAGTGAACAATGAGCCCCATTGTTAATCCTTTATCGGGAATTATTTGTAACTTTCGACAAGTAGAACATTGAATGGAACAGGTAGACGGTTGAAATCTTTGTATCTATTGCTTCTATATAGGATAAGAAACATATATGCAAAGCATCCAAACAGTCCAATTCGCCAATTATTTCATCTTCATGTTTAAGTGAACTACGAGCCCCATTGTTAATACTTTAACGGAAATTATTAGTAACTTGCGACAAGTAGAACAATGAGTGGAACAGGTAGATGGTTGAAATCAATGTATATATTGCTTCTATATAGTCTAAGAAACATATATGCAAAGCATCCAAACAGTACCATTCGCCAATTTTTCGTTCTTCAAGTTTAAGTGAACTACGAGAACCATTGTTAATCCTTTAACGGAAATTAATTGTAACTTTCTACAAGTAGAACAATGATTGGAACAGGTAGACGGTTGAAATCTTTGTATATATTGCTTCTATATAGTATAAGAAACATATATGCAAAGCATCCAAACAGTACAATTCGCCAATTTTTTGTTCTTCAAGTTTAAGTGAACAATGAGCCGCAATGGTTAATCCTTTATCGGAAATTATTTGTAACATTCGGCAAGTAGAACAATGAATGGAACATGTACACGGTTGAAATCAATGTATATATTGCTTCTATATAGTCTAAGAAACATATATGCAAAGCATCCAAACAGTACCATTCGCCAATTTTTTGTTCTTCAAGTTTAAGTGAACTATGAGACCCATTATTAATACTTTATCGGAAATTATTTGTAACTTTCGACAAGTAGAACAATGAATGGAACAGGTAGCCGGTTGAAATCAATGTATATGTTGCTTCTATATTGTCTAAGAAACATATATGCAAAGCATCCAAACAGTACCATTCGCCAATTTTTTGTTCTTCAAGTTTAAGTGAACAATGAGACCCATTGTTAATCCTTTATCGGAAATTATTTGTAACTTTCGACAAGTAGAACAATGAATGGAACAGGTAGCCGGTTGAAATCAATGTATATATTGTTTCTATATAGTCTAAGAAACATATATGGAAAGCATCCAAACAGTACCATTCGCCAATTTTTTGTTCTTCAAGTTTAAGTGAACAACAAGCCCCATTGTTAATCCTATAAAGGAAATTATTTGTAAATTTCGACAAGTAGAACAATGATTGGAACACGTAGACGGATGAAATCATTGTATATATTGCTTCCATATAGTCTAAGAAACATATATGCAAAGCATCCAAACAGTACCATTCGCCAATTTTTTGTTCTTCAAGTTTAAGTGAACAATGAGACCCATTGTTAATCCTTTATCGGAAATTAATTGTATCTTTCGACAAGTAGAACAATGAATGGAACAGGTAGACGGTTGAAATCTTTGTATATATAGCTTCTATATAGTCTAAGAAACATATATGCAAAGCATCCAAACAGTCCAATTCGCCAATTATTTCATCTTCATGTTTAAGTGAACTACGAGCCCCATTGTTAATACTTTAACGGAAATTATTAGTAACTTGCGACAAGTAGAACAATGAGTGGAACAGGTAGACGGTTGAAATCAATGTATATATTGCTTCTATATAGTCTAAGAAACATATATGCAAAGCATCCAAACAGTACCATTCGCCAATTTTTCGTTCTTCAAGTTTAAGTGAACTACGAGAACCATTGTTAATCCTTTAACGGAAATTAATTGTAACTTTCTACAAGTAGAACAATGATTGGAACAGGTAGACGGTTGAAATCTTTGTATATATTGCTTCTATATAGTATAAGAAACATATATGCAAAGCATCCAAACAGTACAATTCGCCAATTTTTTGTTCTTCAAGTTTAAGTGAACAATGAGCCGCAATGGTTAATCCTTTATCGGAAATTATTTGTAACATTCGGCAAGTAGAACAATGAATGGAACATGTACACGGTTGAAATCAATGTATATATTGCTTCTATATAGTCTAAGAAACATATATGCAAAGTATCCAAAAAGTACCATTCGCCAATTTTTTGTTCTTCAAGTTTAAGTGAACAATGAGACCCATTGTTAATCCTTTATCGGAAATTATTTGTAACTTTCGACAAGTAGAACAATGAATGGAACAGGTAGCCGGTTGAAATCAATGTATATATTGTTTCTATATAGTCTAAGAAACATATATGGAAAGCATCCAAACAGTACCATTCGCCAATTTTTTGTTCTTCAAGTTTAAGTGAACAACAAGCCCCATTGTTAATCCTATAAAGGAAATTATTTGTAAAATTCGACAAGTAGAACAATGATTGGAACACGTAGACGGATGAAATCATTGTATATATTGCTTCCATATAGTCTAAGAAACATATATGCAAAGCATCCAAACAGTACCATTCGCCAATTTTTTGTTCTTCAAGTTTAAGTGAACAATGAGACCCATTGTTAATCCTTTATCGGAAATTAATTGTATCTTTCGACAAGTAGAACAATGAATGGAACAGGTAGACGTTTGAAATCTTTGTATATATAGCTTCTATATAGTCTAAGAAACATATATGCAAAGCATCCAAACAGTACAATTCGCCAATTTTTTGTTCTTCAAGTTTAAGTGAACAATGAGCCCCAATGGTTAATCCTTTATCGGAAATTATTTGTAACTTTCGACAAGTAGAACAATGAATGGAATAGGTAGACGGTTGAAATCTTTGTATATATTGCTTCTATATAGTCTAAGAAACATATATGCAAAGCATCCAAACAGTACCATTCGCCAATTTTTTGTTCTTCAAGTTTAAGTGAACAATGAGACCCATTGTTAATCCTGTATCGGATATTATTTGTAACTTTCGACAAGTAGAACAATGAATGGAACAGGTAGACGGTTGAAATCTTTGTATATATTGCTTCTATATAGTCTAAGAAACATATATGCAAAGCATCCAAACAGTACAATTCGCCAATTTTTTGTTCTTCAAGTTTAAGTGAACGACGAGCCCCATTGTTAATCCTTTAAAGGAAATTATTTGTAAATTTCGACAAGTAGGACAATGATTGGAACACGTAGACGGTTGAAATCTTTGTATATATTGCTTCCATATAGTCTAAGAAACATGTACGCAAAGCATCCAAACAGTACCATTCGCCAATTTTTTGTCTTCAAGTTTAAGTGAACAATGAGCCCCAATGGTTAATCCTTTATCGGAAATTATTTGTAATTTTCGACAAGTAGAACAATGAATGGAACAGGTAGACGTTTGAAATCTTTTTATATATTGCTTCTATATAATCTAAGAAACATATATGCAAAGCATCTAAACAGTAACAATCGCCAATTTTTTGATCTTCAAGTTTAAGTGAACAGCGAGCCCCATTGATAATCATGAAATGGAAATAATTTGTAACTTTCTACAAGTAGAACAATGAATAGTACAGGTAGACGGGTGAAATCTTTCTATATATTGCTTCTAAATAGTCTAAGAAACATCTATGCAAAGCATCCAAACAGTACCATTCGACAATTTTTTGCTCTTCAAGTTTAAGTGAACTACGAGCCCCATTGTTAATCCTTTAAAGGAAATTATTTGTAAATTTCGGCAAGTAGAACAATGAATAGAATAGGTAGACGGTTGAAATCATTATATATATTGCTTCTATATAGTCTAAGAAACATATATGCAAAGCATCCAAACAGTACAATTCGCCAATTTTTTGTTCTTCAAGTTTAAGTAAACTACGAGCCCCATTGTTAATACTTTAACGGAAATTTTTTGTATCTTGCGAGAAGTAGAACAATGAATGGAACTGGTAGCCGGTTGAAATCAATGTATATATTGCTTCTATATAGTCTAAGAAACATATATGCCAAGCATCCAAACAGTACCATTCGCCAATTTTTTGTTCTTCAAGTTTAAGTGAACGACGAGCCCCATTGTTAATCCTTTAAAGGAAATTATTTGTAAATTTCGACAAGTAGGACAATGATTGGAACACGTAGACGGTTGAAATCTTTGTATATATTGCTTCCATATAGGATAAGAAACATATATGCAAAGCATCCAAACAGTACAATTCGCCAATTTTTTGTTCTTCAAGTTTAAGTAAACTACGATCCCCATTGTTAATCCCTTAACGGAAATTATTTGTAAATTTCGACAAGTAGAACAATGAATGGAACAGGTAGACGGTTGAAATCTTTGTATATATTGCTTCTATATAGTCTAAGAAACATATATGCAAAGCATCCAAACAGTACAATTCGCCAATTATTTCATCTTCATGTTTAAGTGAACTACGAGCCCCATTGTTAATACTTTAACGGAAATTATTTGTAAATTTCGACAAGTAGAACAATGAATGGAACAGGTAGACGGTTGAAATCTTTGTATATATTGCTTCTATATAGTCTAAGAAACATATATGCAAAGCATCCAAACAGTACAATTCGCCAATTATTTCATCTTCATGTTTAAGTGAACTACGAGCCCCATTGTTAATACTTTAACGGAAATTATTTGTAATTTGCGACAAGTAGAACAATGAGTGGAACAGGTGGACGGTTGAAATCAATGTATATATTGCTTCTATATAGTCTAAGAAACATATATGGAAAGCATCCACACAGTACCATTCGCCAATTTTTTGTTCTTCAAGTTTAAGTGAACAACAAGCCCCATTGTTAATCCTATAAAGGAAATTATTTGTAAATTTCGACAAGTAGAACAATGATTGGAACACGTAGACGGATGAAATCATTGTATATATTGCTTCCATATAGTCTAAGAAACATATATGCAAAGCATCCAAACAGTACCATTCGCCAATTTTATGTTCTTCAAGTTTAAGTGAACAATGAGACCCATTGTTAATCCTTTATCGGAAATTAATTGTATCTTTCGACAAGTAGAACAATGAATGGAACAGGTAGACGGTTGAAATCTTTGTATATATAGCTTCTATATAGTCTAAGAAACATATATGCAAAGCATCCAAACAGTCCAATTCGCCAATTATTTCATCTTCATGTTTAAGTGAACTACGAGCCCCATTGTTAATACTTTAACGGAAATTATTAGTAACTTGCGACAAGTAGAACAATGAGTGGAACAGGTAGACGGTTGAAATCAATGTATATATTGCTTCTATATAGTCTAAGAAACATATATGCAAAGCATCCAAACAGTACCATTCGCCAATTTTTCGTTCTTCAAGTTTAAGTGAACTACGAGAACCATTGTTAATCCTTTAACGGAAATTAATTGTAACTTTCTACAAGTAGAACAATGATTGGAACAGGTAGACGGTTGAAATCTTTGTATATATTGCTTCTATATAGTATAAGAAACATATATGCAAAGCATCCAAACAGTACAATTCGCCAATTTTTTGTTCTTCAAGTTTAAGTGAACAATGAGCCGCAATGGTTAATCCTTTATCGGAAATTATTTGTAACATTCGGCAAGTAGAACAATGAATGGAACATGTACACGGTTGAAATCAATGTATATATTGCTTCTATATAGTCTAAGAAACATATATGCAAAGCATCCAAAAAGTACCATTCGCCAATTTTTTGTTCTTCAAGTTTAAGTGAACTATGAGACCCATTGTTAATACTTTATCGGAAATTATTTGTAACTTTCGACAAGTAGAACAATGAATGGAACAGGTAGCCGGTTGAAATCAATGTATATGTTGCTTCTATATAGTCTAAGAAACATATATGCAAAGCATCCAAACAGTACCATTCGCCAATTTTTTGTTCTTCAAGTTTAAGTGAACAATGAGACCCATTGTTAATCCTTTATCGGAAATTATTTGTAACTTTCGACAAGTAGAACAATGAATGGAACAGGTAGCCGGTTGAAATCAATGTATATATTGTTTCTATATAGTCTAAGAAACATATATGGAAAGCATCCAAACAGTACCATTCGCCAATTTTTTGTTCTTCAAGTTTAAGTGAACAACAAGCCCCATTGTTAATCCGATAAAGGAAATTATTTGTAAATTTCGACAAGTAGAACAATGATTGGAACACGTAGACGGATGAAATCATTGTATATATTGCTTCCATATAGTCTAAGAAACATATATGCAAAGCATCCAAACAGTACCATTCGCCAATTTTTTGTTCTTCAAGTTTAAGTGAACAATGAGACCCATTGTTAATCCTTTATCGGAAATTAATTGTATCTTTCGACAAGTAGAACAATGAATGGAACAGGTAGACGGTTGAAATCTTTGTATATATAGCTTCTATATAGTCTAAGAAACATATATGCAAAGCATCCAAACAGTACAATTCGCCAATTTTTTGTTCTTCAAGTTTAAGTGAACAATGAGCCCCAATGGTTAATCCTTTATCGGAAATTATTTGTAACTTTCGACAAGTAGAACAATGAATGGAATAGGTAGACGGTTGAAATCTTTGTATATATTGCTTCTATATAGTCTAAGAAACATATATGCAAAGCATCCAAACAGTACCATTCGCCAATTTTTTGTTCTTCAAGTTTAAGTGAACAATGAGACCCATTGTTAATCCTGTATCGGATATTATTTGTAACTTTCGACAAGTAGAACAATGAATGGAACAGGTAGACGGTTGAAATCTTTGTATATATTGCTTCTATATAGTCTAAGAAACATATATGCAAAGCATCCAAACAGTACAATTCGCCAATTTTTTGTTCTTCAAGTTTAAGTGAACGACGAGCCCCATTGTTAATCCTTTAAAGGAAATTATTTGTAAATTTCGACAAGTAGGACAATGATTGGAACACGTAGACGGTTGAAATCTTTGTATATATTGCTTCCATATAGTCTAAGAAACATGTACGCAAAGCATCCAAACAGTACCATTCGCCAATTTTTTGTCTTCAAGTTTAAGTGAACAATGAGCCCCAATGGTTAATCCTTTATCGGAAATTATTTGTAATTTTCGACAAGTAGAACAATGAATGGAACAGGTAGACGTTTGAAATCTTTTTATATATTGCTTCTATATAATCTAAGAAACATATATGCAAAGCATCTAAACAGTAACAATCGCCAATTTTTTGATCTTCAAGTTTAAGTGAACAGCGAGCCCCATTGATAATCATGAAATGGAAATTATTTGTAAATTTCGGCAAGTAGAACAATGAATAGAATAGGTAGACGGTTGAAATCATTATATATATTGCTTCTATATAGTCTAAGAAACATATATGCAAAGCATCCAAACAGTACCATTCGCCAATTGTATGTTCTTCAAGTTTAAGTGAACAATGAGCCCCATTGTTAATCTTTTATCGGAAATTATTTGTAACTTTCGACAAGTAGAACATTGAATGGAACAGGTAGACGGCTGAAATCTTTGTATATATTGCTTCTATATAGTATAAGAAACATATATGCAAAGCATCCAAACAGTACAATTCGCCAATTTTTTGTTCTTCAAGTTTAAGTGAACAATGAGCCCCAATGGTTAATCCGTTATCGGAAATTATTTGTAAACTTCGACAAGTAGAACAATGAATGGAACAGGTAGACGGTTGAAATCTTTGTATATATTGCTTCTATATAATCTAAGAAACATATATGCAAAGCATCTAAACAGTAACAATCGCCAATTTTTTGATCTTCAAGTTTAAGTGAACAGCGAGCCCCATTGATAATCATGAAATGGAAATTATTTGTAAATTTCGGCAAGTAGAACAATGAATAGAATAGGTAGACGGTTGAAATCATTATATATATTGCTTCTATATAGTCTAAGAAACATATATGCAAAGCATCCAAACAGTACCATTCGCCAATTGTTTGTTCTTCAAGTTTAAGTGAACAATGAGCCCCATTGTTAATCTTTTATCGGAAATTATTTGTAACTTTCGACAAGTAGAACATTGAATGGAACAGGTAGACGGCTGAAATCTTTGTATATATTGCTTCTATATAGTATAAGAAACATATATGCAAAGCATCCAAACAGTACAATTCGCCAATTTTTTGTTCTTCAAGTTTAAGTGAACAATGAGCCCCAATGGTTAATCCGTTATCGGAAATTATTTGTAAACTTCGACAAGTAGAACAATGAATGGAACAGGTAGACGGTTGAAATCTTTGTATATATTGCTTCTATATAATCTAAGAAACATATATGCAAAGCATCTAAACAGTAACAATCGCCAATTTTTTGATCTTCAAGTTTAAGTGAACAGCGAGCCCCATTGATAATCATGAAATGGAAATTATTTGTAACATTCTACAAGTAGAACAATGAATAGTACAGGTAGACGGGTGAAATCGTTCTATATATTGCTTCTAAATAGTCTAAGAAACATATATGCAAAGCATCCAAACATTACAATTCGCCAATTTTTTGTTCTTCAAGTTTAAGTGAACAGCGAGCCCCATGGATAATCATGAAATGGAAATTATTTGCAACTTTCTTCAAGTAGAACAATGAACAGAACAGGTAGACGGTTGAAATCTTTGTATATGTTGCTTCTATATAGTCTAAGAAACCTATATGCAAAGCATCTAAACAGTAACAATCGCCAATTTTTTGATCTTCATGTTTAAGTGTACAGCGAGCCCCATTGATAATCATGAAATGGAAATTATTTGTAACTTTCTACAAGTAGAACAATGAATAGAATAGGTAGACTGTTGAAATCTTTGTATATGTTTCTTCTATATAGTCTAAGAAACCTATATGCAAAGCATCTAAACAGTAACAATCGCCAATTTTTTGATCTTCAAGTTTAAGTGAACAGCGAGCCCCATTGATAATCATGAAATTGCAATTATTTGTAACTTTCTACAAGTAGAACAATGAAGAGTATAGGTAGACGGGTGAAATCTTTCTATATATTGCTTCTAAATAGTCTAAGAAACATATATGCAAAGCATCCAAACAGTACAATTCGCCAATTTTTTGTTCTTCAAGTTTAAGTGAACTACGAGCCCCATTGTTAATCCTTTAAAGGAAATTATTTGTAACTTTCGACAAGCAGAACAATGAATGGAACAGGTAGGCGGTTGAAATCTTTGTATATATTGCTTCTATATAATCTAAGAAACATATATGCAAAGCATCCAAACAGTACAATTCGCCAATTTTTTGTCCTTCAAGTTTAAGTGAACAATGAGCCCCATTGTTAATCCTTTATCGGAAATTATTTGTAACTTTCGACAAGTAGAACAATGAACAGAACAGGTAGACGGTTGAAATCTTTGTATATGTTGCTTCTATATAGTCTAAGAAACCTATATGCAAAGCATCTAAACAGTAACAATCGCCAATTTTTTGATCTTCAAGTTTAAGTGAACAGCGAGCCCATTGATAATCATGAAATGGAAATTATTTGTAACTTTCTACAAGTAGAACAATGAATAGTACAGGTAGACGGGTGAAATCTTTCTATATATTGCTTCTAAATAGTCTAAGAAACATATATGCAAAGCATCCAAACAGTAAAATTCGCCAATTTATTGTTCTTCAAGTTTAAGTGAACAACGAGCCCCATTGTTAATCCTTTAAAGGAAATTATTTGTAAATTTCGACAAGTAGAACAATGAATGGAACAGGTAGACTGTTGAAATCTTTGTATATATTGCATCTATATAGTCTAGGAAACATATGCAAAGCATCCAAACCGTACAATTCGCCAATTTTTTGTTCTTCAAGTTTAAGTGAACAATGAGCCCCAATGGTTAATCCTTTATCGGTAATTATTTGTAACTTTCGACAAGTAGAACAATGAATGGAAGAGGTAGACGGTTGAAATCTTTGTATATATTGCATCTATATAGTCTAAGAAACATATATGCAAAGCATCCAAACAGTACCATTCGCCAATTTTTTGTTCTTCAAGTTTAAGTGAACAATGAGACCCATTGTTAATCCTGTATCGGATATTATTTGTAACTTTCGACAAGTAGAACAATGAATGGAACAGGTAGACGGTTGAAATCTTTGTATATATTGCTTCTATATAGTCTAAGAAACATATATGCAAAGCATCCAAACAGTACAATTCGCCAATTTTTTGTTCTTCAAGTTTAAGTGAACGACGAGCCCCATTGTTAATCCTTTAAAGGAAATTATTTGTAAATTTCGACAAGTAGGACAATGATTGGAACACGTAGACGGTTGAAATCTTTGTATATATTGCTTCCATATAGTCTAAGAAACATGTACGCAAAGCATCCAAACAGTACCATTCGCCAATTTTTTGTCTTCAAGTTTAAGTGAACAATGAGCCCCAATGGTTAATCCTTTATCGGAAATTATTTGTAATTTTCGACAAGTAGAACAATGAATGGAACAGGTAGACGTTTGAAATCTTTTTATATATTGCTTCTATATAATCTAAGAAACATATATGCAAAGCATCTAAACAGTAACAATCGCCAATTTTTTGATCTTCAAGTTTAAGTGAACAGCGAGCCCCATTGATAATCATGAAATGGAAATTATTTGTAAATTTCGGCAAGTAGAACAATGAATAGAATAGGTAGACGGTTGAAATCATTATATATATTGCTTCTATATAGTCTAAGAAACATATATGCAAAGCATCCAAACAGTACCATTCGCCAATTGTTTGTTCTTCAAGTTTAAGTGAACAATGAGCCCCATTGTTAATCTTTTATCGGAAATTATTTGTAACTTTCGACAAGTAGAACATTGAATGGAACAGGTAGACGGCTGAAATCTTTGTATATATTGCTTCTATATAGTATAAGAAACATATATGCAAAGCATCCAAACAGTACAATTCGCCAATTTTTTGTTCTTCAAGTTTAAGTGAACAATGAGCCCCAATGGTTAATCCGTTATCGGAAATTATTTGTAAACTTCGACAAGTAGAACAATGAATGGAACAGGTAGACGGTTGAAATCTTTGTATATATTGCTTCTATATAATCTAAGAAACATATATGCAAAGCATCTAAACAGTAACAATCGCCAATTTTTTGATCTTCAAGTTTAAGTGAACAGCGAGCCCCATTGATAATCATGAAATGGAAATTATTTGTAAATTTCGGCAAGTAGAACAATGAATAGAATAGGTAGACGGTTGAAATCATTATATATATTGCTTCTATATAGTCTAAGAAACATATATGCAAAGCATCCAAACAGTACCATTCGCCAATTGTTTGTTCTTCAAGTTTAAGTGAACAATGAGCCCCATTGTTAATCTTTTATCGGAAATTATTTGTAACTTTCGACAAGTAGAACATTGAATGGAACAGGTAGACGGCTGAAATCTTTGTATATATTGCTTCTATATAGTATAAGAAACATATATGCAAAGCATCCAAACAGTACAATTCGCCAATTTTTTGTTCTTCAAGTTTAAGTGAACAATGAGCCCCAATGGTTAATCCGTTATCGGAAATTATTTGTAAACTTCGACAAGTAGAACAATGAATGGAACAGGTAGACGGTTGAAATCTTTGTATATATTGCTTCTATATAATCTAAGAAACATATATGCAAAGCATCTAAACAGTAACAATCGCCAATTTTTTGATCTTCAAGTTTAAGTGAACAGCGAGCCCCATTGATAATCATGAAATGGAAATTATTTGTAACATTCTACAAGTAGAACAATGAATAGTACAGGTAGACGGGTGAAATCGTTCTATATATTGCTTCTAAATAGTCTAAGAAACATATATGCAAAGCATCCAAACATTACAATTCGCCAATTTTTTGTTCTTCAAGTTTAAGTGAACAGCGAGCCCCATGGATAATCATGAAATGGAAATTATTTGCAACTTTCTTCAAGTAGAACAATGAACAGAACAGGTAGACGGTTGAAATCTTTGTATATGTTGCTTCTATATAGTCTAAGAAACCTATATGCAAAGCATCTAAACAGTAACAATCGCCAATTTTTTGATCTTCATGTTTAAGTGTACAGCGAGCCCCATTGATAATCATGAAATGGAAATTATTTGTAACTTTCTACAAGTAGAACAATGAATAGAATAGGTAGACTGTTGAAATCTTTGTATATGTTTCTTCTATATAGTCTAAGAAACCTATATGCAAAGCATCTAAACAGTAACAATCGCCAATTTTTTGATCTTCAAGTTTAAGTGAACAGCGAGCCCCATTGATAATCATGAAATTGCAATTATTTGTAACTTTCTACAAGTAGAACAATGAAGAGTATAGGTAGACGGGTGAAATCTTTCTATATATTGCTTCTAAATAGTCTAAGAAACATATATGCAAAGCATCCAAACAGTACAATTCGCCAATTTTTTGTTCTTCAAGTTTAAGTGAACTACGAGCCCCATTGTTAATCCTTTAAAGGAAATTATTTGTAACTTTCGACAAGCAGAACAATGAATGGAACAGGTAGGCGGTTGAAATCTTTGTATATATTGCTTCTATATAATCTAAGAAACATATATGCAAAGCATCCAAACAGTACAATTCGCCAATTTTTTGTCCTTCAAGTTTAAGTGAACAATGAGCCCCATTGTTAATCCTTTATCGGAAATTATTTGTAACTTTCGACAAGTAGAACAATGAACAGAACAGGTAGACGGTTGAAATCTTTGTATATGTTGCTTCTATATAGTCTAAGAAACCTATATGCAAAGCATCTAAACAGTAACAATCGCCAATTTTTTGATCTTCAAGTTTAAGTGAACAGCGAGCCCATTGATAATCATGAAATGGAAATTATTTGTAACTTTCTACAAGTAGAACAATGAATAGTACAGGTAGACGGGTGAAATCTTTCTATATATTGCTTCTAAATAGTCTAAGAAACATATATGCAAAGCATCCAAACAGTAAAATTCGCCAATTTATTGTTCTTCAAGTTTAAGTGAACAACGAGCCCCATTGTTAATCCTTTAAAGGAAATTATTTGTAAATTTCGACAAGTAGAACAATGAATGGAACAGGTAGACTGTTGAAATCTTTGTATATATTGCATCTATATAGTCTAGGAAACATATGCAAAGCATCCAAACCGTACAATTCGCCAATTTTTTGTTCTTCAAGTTTAAGTGAACAATGAGCCCCAATGGTTAATCCTTTATCGGTAATTATTTGTAACTTTCGACAAGTAGAACAATGAATGGAAGAGGTAGACGGTTGAAATCTTTGTATATATTGCATCTATATAGTCTAAGAAACATATATGCAAAGCATCCAAACAGTACCATTCGCCAATTTTTTGTTCTTCAAGTTTAAGTGAACTGCGAGCCCCATTGATAATCATGAAATGGAAATTATTTGTAACATTCTACAAGTAGAACAATGAATAGAACAGGTAGACTGTTGAAATCTTTGTATATGTTTCTTCTATATAGTCTAAGAAACCTATATGAAAAGCATCTAAACAGTAACGATCGCCAATTTTTTGATCTTCAAGTTTAAGTGAAGAGCGAGCCCCATTGATAATCATGAAATGGAAATTATTTGTAACTTTCTACAAGTAGAACAATGAATAGTACAGGTAGACGGTTGAATTCTTTGTATATATTGCTTCTAAATAGTCTAAGAAACATATATGCAAAGCATCCAAACAGTACCATTCGACAATTTTTTGTTCTTCAAGTTTAAGTCAACAACGAGCCCCATTGATAATCATGAAATGGAAATTATTTGTAACTTTCTACAAGTAGAACAATGAACAGAACAGGTAGACGGTTGAAATCTTTGTATATGTTGCTTCTATATAGTCTAAGAAACCTATATGCAAAGCATCTAAACAGTAACAATCGCCAATTTTTTGATCTTCAAGTTTAAGTGAACAGCGAGCCCCATTGATAATCATGAAATGGAAATTATTTGTAACTTTCTACAAGTAGAGCAATGAATAGTACAGGTAGGCGGTTGAAATCTTTGTATATGTTTCTTCTATATAGTCTAAGAAACCTATATGAAAAGCATCTAAACAGTAACAATCGCCAATTTTTTGATCTTCAAGTTTAAGTGAAGAGCGAGCCCCATTGATAATCATGAAATGGAAATTATTTGTAACTTTCTACAAGTAGAACAATGAATAGTACAGGTAGACGGTTGAATTCTTTGTATATATTGCTTCTAAATAGTCTAAGAAACATATATGCAAAGCATCCAAACAGTACCATTCGCCAATTGTTTGTTCTTCAAGTTTAAGTGAACAATGAGCCCCATTGTTAATCTTTTATCGGAAATTATTTGTAACTTTCGACAAGTAGAACATTGAATGGAACAGGTAGACGGCTGAAATCTTTGTATATATTGCTTCTATATAGTATAAGAAACATATATGCAAAGCATCCAAACAGTACAATTCGCCAATTTTTTGTTCTTCAAGTATAAGTGAACAATGAGCCCCAATGGTTAATCCGTTATCGGAAATTATTTGTAAACTTCGACAAGTAGAACAATGAATGGAACAGGTAGACGGTTGAAATCTTTGTATATATTGCTTCTATATAATCTAAGAAACATATATGCAAAGCATCTAAACAGTAACAATCGCCAATTTTTTGATCTTCAAGTTTAAGTGAACAGCGAGCCCCATTGATAATCATGAAATGGAAATTATTTGTAACATTCTACAAGTAGAACAATGAATAGTACAGGTAGACGGGTGAAATCGTTCTATATATTGCTTCTAAATAGTCTAAGAAACATATATGCAAAGCATCCAAACATTACAATTCGCCAATTTTTTGTTCTTCAAGTTTAAGTGAACAGCGAGCCCCATGGATAATCATGAAATGGAAATTATTTGTAACTTTCTTCAAGTAGAACAATGAACAGAACAGGTAGACGGTTGAAATCTTTGTATATGTTGCTTCTATATAGTCTAAGAAACCTATATGCAAAGCATCTAAACAGTAACAATCGCCAATTTTTTGATCTTCATGTTTAAGTGTACAGCGAGCCCCATTGATAATCATGAAATGGAAATTATTTGTAACTTTCTACAAGTAGAACAATGAATAGAATAGGTAGACTGTTGAAATCTTTGTATATGTTTCTTCTATATAGTCTAAGAAACCTATATGCAAAGCATCTAAACAGTAACAATCGCCAATTTTTTGATCTTCAAGTTTAAGTGAACAGCGAGCCCCATTGATAATCATGAAATTGCAATTATTTGTAACTTTCTACAAGTAGAACAATGAAGAGTATAGGTAGACGGGTGAAATCTTTCTATATATTGCTTCTAAATAGTCTAAGAAACATATATGCAAAGCATCCAAACAGTACAATTCGCCAATTTTTTGTTCTTCAAGTTTAAGTGAACTACGAGCCCCATTGTTAATCCTTTAAAGGAAATTATTTGTAACTTTCGACAAGCAGAACAATGAATGGAACAGGTAGGCGGTTGAAATCTTTGTATATATTGCTTCTATATAATCTAAGAAACATATATGCGAAGCATCCAAACAGTACAATTCGCCAATTTTTTGTCCTTCAAGTTTAAGTGAACAATGAGCCCCATTGTTAATCCTTTATCGGAAATTATTTGTAACTTTCGACAAGTAGAACAATGAACAGAACAGGTAGACGGTTGAAATCTTTGTATATGTTGCTTCTATATAGTCTAAGAAACCTATATGCAAAGCATCTAAACAGTAACAATCGCCAATTTTTTGATCTTCAAGTTTAAGTGAACAGCGAGCCCCATTGATAATCATGAAATGGAAATTAATTGTAACTTTCTACAAGTAGAACAATGAATAGTACAGGTAGACGGGTGAAATCTTTCTATATATTGCTTCTAAATAGTCTAAGAAACATATATGCAAAGCATCCAAACAGTAAAATTCGCCAATTTATTGTTCTTCAAGTTTAAGTGAACAACGAGCCCCATTGTTAATCCTTTAAAGGAAATTATTTGTAAATTTCGACAAGTAGAACAATGAATGGAACAGGTAGACGGTTGAAATCTTTGTATATATTGCATCTATATAGTCTAGGAAACATATATGCAAAGCATCCAAAAAGTACAATTCGCCAATTTTTTGTTCTTCAAGTTTAAGTGAACAATGAGCCCCAATGGTTAATCCTTTATCGGTAATTATTTGTAACTTTCGACAAGTAGAACAATGAATGGAACAGGTAGACGGTTGAAATCTTTGTATATATTGCATCTATATAGTCGAAGAAACATATATGCAAAGCATCCAAACAGTACCATTCGCCAATTTTTTGTTCTTCAAGTTTAAGTGAACAGCGAGCCCCATTGATAATCATGAAATGGAAATTATTTGTAACATTCTACCAGTAGAACAATGAATAGAACAGGTAGACTGTTGAAATCTTTGTATATGTTTCTTCTATATAGTCTAAGAAACCTATATGAAAAGCATCTAAACAGTAACGATCGCCAATTTTTTGATCTTCAAGTTTAAGTGAAGAGCGAGCCCCATTGATAATCATGAAATGGAAGTTATTTGTAACTTTCCACAAGTAGAACAATGAATAGTACAGGTAGACGGTTGAATTCTTTGTATATATTGCTTCTAAATAGTCTAAGAAACATATATGCAAAGCATCCAAACAGTACCATTCGACAATTTTTTGTTCTTCAAGTTTAAGTCAACAACGAGCCCCATTGATAATCATGAAACGGAAATTATTTGTAACTTTCTACAAGTAGAACAATGAACAGAACAGGTAGACGGTTGAAATCTTTGTATATGTTGCTTCTATATAGTCTAAGAAACCTATATGCAAAGCATCTAAACAGTAACAATCGCCAATTTTTTGATCTTCAAGTTTAAGTGAACAGCGAGCCCCATTGATAATCATGAAATGGAAATTATTTGTAACTTTCTACAAGTAGAACAATGAATAGTACAGGTAGGCGGTTGAAATCTTTGTATATAGTGCTTCCATATAGTCTAAGAAACATATATGCAAAGCATCCAAACAGTACCATTCGCCAATTTTTTGTTCTTCAAGTTTAAGTGAACAATGAGACCCATTGTTAATCCTTTATCGGAAATTATTTGTAACTTTCGACAAGTAGAACAATGAATGGAACAGGTAGCCGGTTGAAATCAATGTATATATTGCTTCTATATAGTCTAAGAAACATATATGCAAAGCATCCAAACACTAACATTCGCCAATTTTTTGTTCTTCATGTTTAAGTGAACTACGTGCCCCATTGTTAATCCTTTAAAGGAAATTATTTCTAAATTTCGACAAGTAAAACAATGAATGGATCAGGTAGACGGTTGAAATCATTGTATATATTGCTTCTATATAGCCTACGAAACATATATGCAAAGCATCCAAACAGTACAATTCGCCAATTTTTCGTTCTTCAAGTTTAAGTGAACAATGAGCCCCATTGTTAATCCTTTATCGGAAATTATTTGTAACTTTCGACAAGTAGAACAATGAACAGAACAGGTAGACGGTTGAAATCTTTGTATATGTTGCTTCTATATAGTCTAAGAAACCTATATGCAAAGCATCTAAACAGTAACAATCGCCAATTTTTTGATCTTCAAGTTTAAGTGAACAGCGAGCCCATTGATAATCATGAAATGGAAATTATTTGTAACTTTCTACAAGTAGAACAATGAATAGTACAGGTAGACGGGTGAAATCTTTCTATATATTGCTTCTAAATAGTCTAAGAAACATATATGCAAAGCATCCAAACAGTAAAATTCGCCAATTTATTGTTCTTCAAGTTTAAGTGAACAACGAGCCCCATTGTTAATCCTTTAAAGGAAATTATTTGTAAATTTCGACAAGTAGAACAATGAATGGAACAGGTAGACGGTTGAAATCTTTGTATATATTGCATCTATATAGTCTAGGAAACATATATGCAAAGCATCCAAACAGTACAATTCGCCAATTTTTTGTTCTTCAAGTTTAAGTGAACAATGAGCCCCAATGGTTAATCCTTTATCGGTAATTATTTGTAACTTTCGACAAGTAGAACAATGAATGGAACAGGTAGACGGTTGAAATCTTTGTATATATTGCATCTATATAGTCTAAGAAACATATATGCAAAGCATCCAAACAGTACCATTCGCCAATTTTTTGTTCTTCAAGTTTAAGTGAACTGCGAGCCCCATTGATAATCATGAAATGGAAATTATTTGTAACATTCTACAAGTAGAACAATGAATAGAACAGGTAGACTGTTGAAATCTTTGTATATGTTTCTTCTATATAGTCTAAGAAACCTATATGAAAAGCATCTAAACAGTAACGATCGCCAATTTTTTGATCTTCAAGTTTAAGTGAAGAGCGAGCCCCATTGATAATCATGAAATGGAAATTATTTGTAACTTTCTACAAGTAGAACAATGAATAGTACAGGTAGACGGTTGAATTCTTTGTATATATTGCTTCTAAATAGTCTAAGAAACATATATGCAAAGCATCCAAACAGTACCATTCGACAATTTTTTGTTCTTCAAGTTTAAGTCAACAACGAGCCCCATTGATAATCATGAAATGGAAATTATTTGTAACTTTCTACAAGTAGAACAATGAACAGAACAGGTAGACGGTTGAAATCTTTGTATATGTTGCTTCTATATAGTCTAAGAAACCTATATGCAAAGCATCTAAACAGTAACAATCGCCAATTTTTTGATCTTCAAGTTTAAGTGAACAGCGAGCCCCATTGATAATCATGAAATGGAAATTATTTGTAACTTTCTACAAGTAGAACAATGAATAGTACAGGTAGGCGGTTGAAATCTTTGTATATGTTTCTTCTATATAGTCTAAGAAACCTATATGAAAAGCATCTAAACAGTAACAATCGCCAATTTTTTGATCTTCAAGTTTAAGTGAAGAGCGAGCCCCATTGATAATCATGAAATGGAAATTATTTGTAACTTTCTACAAGTAGAACAATGAATAGTACAGGTAGACGGTTGAACTCTTTGTATATATTGCTTCTAAATAGTCTAAGAAACATATATGCAAAGCATCCAAACAGTACCATTCGCCAATTGTTTGTTCTTCAAGTTTAAGTGAACAATGAGCCCCATTGTTAATCTTTTATCGGAAATTATTTGTAACTTTCGACAAGTAGAACATTGAATGGAACAGGTAGACGGCTGAAATCTTTGTATATATTGCTTCTATATAGTATAAGAAACATATATGCAAAGCATCCAAACAGTACAATTCGCCAATTTTTTGTTCTTCAAGTTTAAGTGAACAATGAGCCCCAATGGTTAATCCGTTATCGGAAATTATTTGTAAACTTCGACAAGTAGAACAATGAATGGAACAGGTAGACGGTTGAAATCTTTGTATATATTGCTTCTATATAATCTAAGAAACATATATGCAAAGCATCTAAACAGTAACAATCGCCAATTTTTTGATCTTCAAGTTTAAGTGAACAGCGAGCCCCATTGATAATCATGAAATGAAAATTATTTGTAACATTCTACAAGTAGAACAATGAATAGTACAGGTAGACGGGTGAAATCGTTCTATATATTGCTTCTAAATAGTCTAAGAAACATATATGCAAAGCATCCAAACATTACAATTCGCCAATTTTTTGTTCTTCAAGTTTAAGTGAACAGCGAGCCCCATGGATAATCATGAAATGGAAATTATTTGTAACTTTCTTCAAGTAGAACAATGAACAGAACAGGTAGACGGTTGAAATCTTTGTATATGTTGCTTCTATATAGTCTAAGAAACCTATATGCAAAGCATCTAAACAGTAACAATCGCCAATTTTTTGATCTTCATGTTTAAGTGTACAGCGAGCCCCATTGATAATCATGAAATGGAAATTATTTGTAACTTTCTACAAGTAGAACAATGAATAGAATAGGTAGACTGTTGAAATCTTTGTATATGTTTCTTCTATATAGTCTAAGAAACCTATATGCAAAGCATCTAAACAGTAACAATCGCCAATTTTTTGATCTTCAAGTTTAAGTGAACAGCGAGCCCCATTGATAATCATGAAATTGCAATTATTTGTAACTTTCTACAAGTAGAACAATGAAGAGTATAGGTAGACGGGTGAAATCTTTCTATATATTGCTTCTAAATAGTCTAAGAAACATATATGCAAAGCATCCAAACAGTACAATTCGCCAATTTTTTGTTCTTCAAGTTTAAGTGAACTACGAGCCCCATTGTTAATCCTTTAAAGGAAATTATTTGTAACTTTCGACAAGCAGAACAATGAATGGAACAGGTAGGCGGTTGAAATCTTTGTATATATTGCTTCTATATAATCTAAGAAACATATATGCAAAGCATCCAAACAGTACAATTCGCCAATTTTTTGTCCTTCAAGTTTAAGTGAACAATGAGCCCCATTGTTAATCCTTTATCGGAAATTATTTGTAACTTTCGACAAGTAGAACAATGAACAGAACAGGTAGACGGTTGAAATCTTTGTATATGTTGCTTCTATATAGTCTAAGAAACCTATATGCAAAGCATCTAAACAGTAACAATCGCCAATTTTTTGATCTTCAAGTTTAAGTGAACATCGAGCCCCATTGATAATCATGAAATGGAAATTATTTGTAACTTTCTACAAGTAGAACAATGAATAGTACTGGTAGACGGGTGAAATCTTTCTATATATTGCTTCTAAATAGTCTAAGAAACATATATGCAAAGCATCCAAACAGTAAAATTCGCCAATTTATTGTTCTTCAAGTTTAAGTGAACAACGAGCCCCATTGTTAATCCTTTAAAGGAAATTATTTGTAAATTTCGACAAGTAGAACAATGAATGGAACAGGTAGACGGTTGAAATCTTTGTATATATTGCATCTATATAGTCTAGGAAACATATATGCAAAGCATCCAAAAAGTACAATTCGCCAATTTTTTGTTCTTCAAGTTTAAGTGAACAATGAGCCCCAATGGTTAATCCTTTATCGGTAATTATTTGTAACTTTCGACAAGTAGAACAATGAATGGAACAGGTAGACGGTTGAAATCTTTGTATATATTGCATCTATATAGTCTAAGAAACATATATGCAAAGCATCCAAACAGTACCATTCGCCAATTTTTTGTTCTTCAAGTTTAAGTGAACAGCGAGCCCCATTGATAATCATGAAATGGAAATTATTTGTAACATTCTACCAGTAGAACAATGAATAGAACAGGTAGACTGTTGAAATCTTTGTATATGTTTCTTCTATATAGTCTAAGAAACCTATATGAAAAGCATCTAAACAGTAACGATCGCCAATTTTTTGATCTTCAAGTTTAAGTGAAGAGCGAGCCCCATTGATAATCATGAAATGGAAATTATTTGTAACTTTCCACAAGTAGAACAATGAATAGTACAGGTAGACGGTTGAATTCTTTGTATATGTTGCTTCTAAATAGTCTAAGAAACATATATGCAAAGCATCCAAACAGTACCATTCGACAATTTTTTGTTCTTCAAGTTTAAGTCAACAACGAGCCCCATTGATAATCATGAAACGGAAATTATTTGTAACTTTCTACAAGTAGAACAATGAACAGAACAGGTAGACGGTTGAAATCTTTGTATATGTTGCTTCTATATAGTCTAAGAAACCTATATGCAAAGCATCCAAACACTAACATTCGCCAATTTTTTGTTCTTCATGTTTAAGTGAACTACGAGCCCCATTGTTAATCCTTTAAAGGAAATTATTTCTAAATTTCGACAAGTAAAACAATGAATGGATCAGGTAGACGGTTGAAATCATTGTATATATTGCTTCTATATAGCCTACGAAACATATATGCAAAGCATCCAAACAGTACAATTCGCCAATTTTTCGTTCTTCAAGTTTAAGTGAACTACGAGTCCCATTATTAATCATTTAACGGAAATTAATTGTAACTTTCTACAAGCAGAACAATGATTGGAACACGCAGACGGTTGAAATCTTTGTATATATTGCTTCCATATAGTCTAAGAAACATATATGCAAAGCATCCAAACAGTACAATTCGCCAATTTTTCGTCCTTCAAGTTTAAGTGAACAATGAGCCCCATTGTTAATCCTTTATCGGAAATTATTTGTAACTTTCGACAAGTAGAACAATGAATGGAACAGGTAGACGGTTGAAATCTTTGTATATATTGCTTCTATATAGTCTAAGAAACATATATGCAAAGCATCCAAACAGTACAATTCGCCAATTTTTTGTCCTTCAAGTTTAAATGAACAATGAGCCCCATTGTTAATCCTTTATCGGAAATTATTTGTAAATTTCGACAAGTAGAACAATGAAGAGTACAGGTAGACGGGTGAAATCTTTCTATATATTGCTTCTAAATAGTCTAAGAAACATATATGCAAAGCATCCAAACAGTACAATTCGCCAATTTTTTGTTCTTCAATTTTAAGTGAACTACGAGCCCCATTGTTAATCCTTTAAAAGAAATTATTTGTAAATTTCGACAAGTAGAACAATGAATGGATCATGTAGACGGTTGAAATCATTGTATATATTGCTTCTATATAGTCTACGAAACATATATGCAAAGCATCCAAACAGTACAATTCGCCAATTTTTTGTTCTACAAGTTTAAGTGAACAATGAGCCCCATTGTTAATCCTTTATCGGAAATTATTTGTAACTTTCGACAAGTAGAACAATGAATGGAACAGGTAGCCGGTTGAAATCAATGTATATATTGCTTCTATATAGTCTGAGAAACATATATGCAAAGCATCCAAACAGTACAATTCGCCAATTTATTGTTCTTCAAGTTTAAGTGAACAACGAGCCCCATTGTTAATCCTTTAAAGGAAATTATTTGTAAATTTCGACAAGTAGAACAATGATTGGAACACGTAGACGGCTGAAATCTTTGTATATATTGCTTCCATATAGTCTAAGAAACATGTACGCAAAGCATCCAAACAGTACCATTCGCCAATTTTTTGTTCTTCAAGTTTAAGTGAACAATGAGCCCCAATGGTTAATCCTTTATCGGAAATTTTTTGTAATTTTCGACAAGTAGAACAATGATTGGAACACGTAGACAGTTGAAATCTTTGTATATATTGCTTCCATATAGTCTAAGAAACATATATGCAAAGCATCCAAACAGTACCATTCGCCAATTTTTTGGTCTTCAAGTTTAAGTGAACTATGAGCCCCAATGGTTAATCCTTTATCGGATATTATTTGTAATTTTTGACAAGTAGAACAATGAATGGAACAGGTAGACGGTTGAAATATTTGTATATATTGCTTCTATATAATATAAGAAACATATATGAAAAGCATCCAAACAGTACCATTCGCCAATTTTTTGTTCTTCAAGTTTAAGTGAACTACGAGCCCCATTGTTAATCCTTTAACGGAAATTAATTGTAACTTTCTACAAGTAGAACAATGATTGGAACACGTAGACGGTTGAAATCTTTGTATATATTGCTTCCACATAGTCTAAGAAACATATATGCATAGCATCCAAACAGTACAATTCGCCAATTTATTGTTCTTCAAGTTTAACTGAACAATGAGCCCCATTGTTAATCCTTTAACGGAAATTAATTGTATCTTTCTACAAGTAGAACAATGATTGGAACACGTAGACGGTTGAAATCTTTGTATATATTGCTTCTATATAGTCTAAGAAACATATATGCAAAGCATCCAAACAGTACCATTCGCCAATTTTTTGTTCTTCAAGTTTAAGTGAACAACGAGCCCCATTGATAATCATGAAACGGAAATTATTTGTAACTTTCGACATGTAGAACAATGAATGGAACAGGTAGACGGTTGAAATATTTGTATATATTGCTTCCATATAGTCTAAGAAACATATATGCGAAGCATCCAAGCAGCACCATTCGCCAATTTTTTGTTCTTCAAGTTTAAGTGAACAACGAGCCCCATTGTTAATCCTTTAAAGGAAATTATTTGTAAATTTCGACAAGTTGAACAATGATTGGCACACGTAGACGGTTGAAATATTTGTATATATTGCTTCCATATAGTCTAAGAAACATATATGCAAAGCATCCAAATAGTACCATTCGCCAATTTTTTGTTCTTCAAGGTTAAGTGATTAATTAGCCCCATTGTTAATCCTTTATCGGAAATTATTTGTAACTTTCGACAAGTAGAACAATGAATGGAACAGGTAGACGGTTGAAATCTTTGAATATATTGCTTCTATATAGTCTGAGAAACATATATGCAAAGCATCCAAACAGTACAATTCGCCAATTTTTTGTTCTTCAAGTTTAAGTGAACAATGAGCCCCATTGTTAATCCTTTAAAGGAAATTATTTGTAAATTTCGACAAGTAGAACAATGATTGGCACACGTAGACGGTTGAAATATTTGTATATATTGCTTCCATATAGTCTAAGAAACATATATGCAGAGCATCCAAACAGTACCATTCGCCAATTTTTTGTTCTTCAAGTTTAAGTGAACAATGAGCCCCATTGTTAATCCTTTAAAGGAAATTATTTGTAAATTTCGACAAGTAGAAAAATGATTGGAACACGTAGACGGTTGAAATATTATTATATATTGCTTCTATATAGTCTAAGAAACATATATGCATAGCATCCAAACAGTACAATTCGCCGATTTATTGTTCTTCAAGTTTAAGTGAACAACCGAGCCCCATTGTTAATCCTTTAAAGGAAATTATTTGTAAATTTCGACAAGTAGAACAATGATTGGAACACGTAGACGGTTGAAATCTTTGTATATATTGCTTCCATATAGTCTAAGAAACATGTACGCAAAGCATCCAAACAGTACCATTCGCCAATTTTTTGTTCTTCAAGTTTAAGTGAACAATGAGCCCCAATGGTTAATCCTTTATCGGATATTTTTTGTAATTTTAGACAAGTAGAACAATGATTGGAACACGTAGACAGTTGAAATCTTTGTATATATTGCTTCCATATAGTCTAAGAAACATATATGCAAAGCATCCAAACTGTACCATTCGCCAATTTTTTGTTCTTCAAGTTTAAGTGAACAATGAGCCACATTGATAATCCTTTATCGGAAATTATTTGTAACTTTCGACAAGTAGAACAATGAATGGAACTGGTAGACGGTTGAAATCTTTTTATATATTGCTTCTATATAGTCTAAGAAACATATATGCAAAGCATCCAAACAGTACCAGTCGCCAATTTTTTGTTTTTCAAGGTTAAGTGATTAATTAGCCCCATTGTTAATCCTTTATCGGAAATTATTAGTAACTTTCGACAAGTAGAACAATGAATGGAACAGGTAGACGGTTGAAATCTTTGTATATATTGCTTCTATATAGTCTGAGAAACATATATGCAAAGCATCCAAACAGTACCATTCGCCAATTTTTTGTTCTTCAAGTTTAAGTGAACAACGAGCCCCATTGTTAATCCTTTAAAGGAAATTATTTGTAAATTTCGACAAGTAGAACAATGATTGGAACACGTAGACGGTTGAAATCTTTGTTTATATTGCTTCCATATAGTCTAAGAAACATGTATGCAAAGCATCCAAACAGTACCATTCGCCAATTTTTTGTTCTTCAAGTTTAAGTGAACAATGAGCCCCATTGTTAATCCTTTATCGGTAATTATTTGTTACTTTCGACAAGTAGAACATTGAATGGAACAGGTAGACGGTTGAAATCTTTGTATATATTGCTTCTATATAGTATAAGAAACATATATGCAAAGCATCCAAACAGTACCATTCGCCAATTTTTTGTTCTTCAAGTTTAAGTGAACTACGAGCCCCATTGTTAATCCTTTAAAGGAATTTATTTGTAACTTTCGACAAGTAGAACAATGAATGAAAAAGGTAGACTCTTGAAATCATTGTATATATTGCTTCTACATAGTCTAAGAAACATATATGCAAAGCATCCAAACAGTACAATTCGCCAATTTTGTGTTCTTCAAGTTTAAGTGAACTACGAGCCCCATTGTTAATCCTTTAAAGGAAATTATTTGTAAATTTCGACAAGTAGAACAATGAATGGATCATGTACACGGTTGAAATCATTGTATATATTGCTTCTATATAGTCTAAGAAACATATATGCAAAGCATCCAAACAGTACCATTCGCCAATTTTTTGTTCTTCAAGTTTAAGTGAACTACGAGCCCCATTGTTAATCCTTTAAAGGAAATTATTCGTAAATTTCGACAAGTAGAACAATGATTGGAACACGTAGACGGTTGAAATCTTTGTATATATTGCTTCCATATAGTCTATGAAACATGTACGCAAAGCATCCAAACAGTACCATTCGCCAATTTTTTGTTCTTCAAGTTTAAGTGAACTACGAGCCCCATTGTTAATCCTTTAAAGGAAATTATTTGTAAATTTCGACAAGTAGAACAATGAATGGATCATGTACACGGTTGAAATCATTGTATATATTGCTTCTATATAGTCTAAGAAACATATATGCAAAGCATCCAAACAGTACTATTCGCCAATTTTTTGTTCTTCATGTTTAAGTGAACTACGAGCCCCATTGTTGATCCTTTTACGGAAATTAATTGTAACTTGCTTCAAGTAGAACAATGATTGGAACACGTAGACGGTTGAAATCTTTGTATATATTGCTTCCATGTAGTCTATGAAACATGTACGCAAAGCATCCAAACAGTACCATTCGCCAAATTTTTGGTCTTCAAGTTTAAGTAAACTATGAGCCCCAATGGTTAATCCTTTATCGGATATTATTTGTAATTTTTGACAAGTAGAACAATGAATGGAACAGGTAGACGGTTGAAATATTTGTATATATTGCTTCTATATAATATAAGAAACATATATGAAAAGCATCCAAACAGTACCATTCGCCAATTTTTTGTTCTTCAAGTTTAAGTGAACTACGAGCCCCATTGTTAATCCTTTAACAGAAATTAATTGTAACTTTCTACAAGTAGAACAATGATTGGAACACGTAGACGGTTGAAATCTTTGTATATGTTGCTTCTATATAATCTAAGAAACATATATGCAAAGCATCCAAACAGTTCCATTCGCCAATTTTTTGTTCTTCAAGTTTAAGTGAACTACGAGCCCCATTGTTAATCCTTTAAAGGAAATTATTTGTAAATTTCGACAAGTAGAACATTGAATGGAACAGGTAGACGGTTGAAATCTTTGTATATATTGCTTCTATATAGTATAAGAAACATAAATGCAAATCATCCAAACAGTACAATTCGCCAATTATTTGATCATCAAGTTTAAGTGAACTACGAGCCCCGTTGTTAATCCTTTAAAGGAAATTATTTGTAAATTTCGACAAGTAGAACAATGAATGGAATAGGTAGACGGTTGAAATCAATGTATATATTGCTTCCATATAGTCTAAGAAACATATATGCAAAGCATCAAAACAGTACAATTCGCCAATTTATTGTTCTTCATGTTTAAGTGAACAACGAGCCCCATTGTTAATCCATTAATGGAAATTATTTGTAATTTTCTCAAGTAGAACAATGAATGGAAGAGGTAGACGGTTGAAATCTTTGTATATATTGCTTCTATATAATCTAAGAAACATATATGCAAAGCATCTAAACAGTAACAATCGCCCATTTTTTGATCTTCAAGTTTAAGTGAACAGCGAGCCCCATTGATAATCATGAAATGGAAATTATTTGTAACTTTCTACAAGTAGAAGAATGAATAGTACAGGTAAACGGGTGAAATCTTTCTTTATATTACTTCTAAATAGTCTAAGAAACATATATGCAAAGCATCCAACAGTACAATTCGCCAATTTCTTGTTCTTCAAGTTTAAGTAAACTACGATCCCCATTGTTAATCCCTTAACGGAAATTATTTGTAACTTTCGACAAGTAGAACAATGAATGGAACAGGTAGACCGTTGAAATCATTGTATATATTGCTTGTATATAGTCTAAGAAACATATCTGCAAATAATCCAAACAGTACAATTCGCCAATTATTTGATCTTCAAGTTTAAGTGAACTACGAGCCCCATTGTTAATACTTTAACGGAAATTATTTGTAACTTGCGACAAGTAGAACAATGAATGGAACAGGTAGACGGTTGAAATCAATGTATATATTGCTTCTATATAGTCTAAGAAACATATATGCAAAGCATCCAAATAGTACCATTCGCCAATTTTTTGTTCTTCAAGTTTAAGTGAACAACGAGCCCCATTGTTAATCCTTTAAAGGAAATTATTTGTAAATTTCGACAAATAGCACAATGATTGGATCCCGTTGACGGTTGAAATCTTTGTATATATTGCTTCCATATAGTCTAAGAAACATATATGCAAAGCATCCAAATAGTACCATTCGCCAATTTTTTGTTCTTCAAGTTTAAGTGAACAACGAACCCCATTGTTAATCCTTTAAAGGAAATTATTTGTAATTTTCGACAAGTAGAACAATGAATGGAACAGGTAGCCGGTTGAAATCAATGTATATATTGCTTCTATATAGTCTAAGAAACATATATGCAAAGCATCCAAACAGTACCATTCGCCAATTTTTTGTTCTTCAAGTTTAAGTGAACTACGATCCCCATTGTTAATCCTTTAAAGGAAATTATTTGTAACTTTCGACAAGTAGAACAATGAATGGAACAGGTAGACGGTTGAAATCTTTGTATATATTGCTTCTATGTAGTCTAAGAAACATATATGCAAAGCATCCAAACAGTACAATTCGCCAATTTTTTGTTCTTCAAGTATAAGTGAACAGCGAGCCCCATTGATAATCATGAAATGGCAATTATTTGTAACTATCTACAAGTAGAACAATGAATAGTACAGGTAGACGGGTGAAATCTTTCTATATATTGCTTCTAAATAGTCTAAGAAACATCTATGCAAAGCATCCAAACAGTACAATTCGCCAATTTTTTGTTCTTCAAGTTTAAGTGAACAATGAGCCCCATTGTTAATCCTTTAAAGGAAATTATTTGTAAATTTCGACAAGTAGAACAATGAATGGAACAGGTAGACTGTTGAAATCATTGTATATATTGCTTCTATATCGTCTAAGAAACATATATGCAAAGCATCCAAACAGTACAATTCGCCAATTTTTTGTTCTTCAAGTTTAAGTGAACAATGAGCCCCATTGTTAATCCTTTAAAGGAAATTATTTGTAACTTTCGACAAGTAGAAAAATGAATGGAACAGGTCGACGGTTGAAATCTGTGTATATAGTGCTTCTATATAGTCTAAGAAACATATATGCAAAGCATCCAAACAGTACAATTCGCCAATTTTTTGTTCTTCAAGTTTAAGTGAACAATGAGCCCCAATGGTTAATCCTTTAAAGGAAATTATTTGTAACTTTCGACAAGTAGAAAAATGAATGGAACAGGTAGACGGTTGAAATCTGTGTATATATTGCTTCTATATAGTCTAAGAAACATATATGCAAAGCATCCAAACAGTACAATTCGCCAATTTTTTGTTCTTCAAGTTTAAGTGAACAATGAGCCCCAATGGTTAATCCTTTATCGGTAATTATTTGTAACTTTCGACAAGTAGAACAATGAATGGAACAGTTAGACGGTTGAAATCCTTGTATATATTGCTTCCATATAGTCTAAGAAACATGAACGCAAAGCATCCAAACAGTACCATTCGCCAATTTTTTGTCCTTCAAGTTTAAGTGAACAATGAGCCCCATTGTTAATCCTTTATCGGAAATTATTTGTAACTTTCGACAAGTAGAACAATTAATGGAACAGGTAGACGGTTGAAATCCTTGTATATATTGCTTCCATATAGTCTAAGAAACATATATGCAAAGCATCCAAACAGTACAATTCGCCAATTTTTTGTCCTTCAAGTTTAAGTGAACAATGAGCCCCATTGTTAATCCTTTATCGGAAATTATTTGTAACTTTCGACAAGTAGAACAATTAATGGAACATGTAGACGGTTGAAATCCTTGTATATATTGCTTCCATATAGTCTAAGAAACATATATGCAAAGCATCCAAACAGTACAATTCGCCAATTTTTTGTTCTACAAGTTTAAGTGAACAATGAGCCCCATTGTTAATCCTTTATCGTAAATTATTTGTAAATTTCGACAAGTAGAACAATGAATGGAACAGGTAGACGGTTGAAATCTTTGTATATATTGCTTCCATATAGTCTAAGAAACATATATGCAAAGCATCCAAACAGTACAATTCGCCAATTATTTCATCTTCATGTTTAAGTGAACTACGAGCCCCATTGTTAATACTTTAACGGAAATTATTTGTAATTTGCGACAAGTAGAACAATGAGTGGAACAGGTGGACGGTTGAAATCAATGTATATATTGCTTCTATATAGTCTAAGAAACATATATGCAAAGCATCCAAACAGTACCATTCGCCAATTTTTTGTTCTTCAAGTTTAAGTGAACAATGAGACCCATTGTTAATCCTTTATCGGAAATTATTTGTAAATTTCGACAAGTAGAACAATGAATAGAACAGGTAGACTGTTGAAATCATTGTATATGTTGCTTCTATATAGTCCAAGAAACATATATGCAAAGCGTCCAAACAGTACAATTCGCCAATTTTTTGTTCTTCAAGTTTAAGTGAACGACGAGCCCCATTGTTAATCCTTTAAAGGAAATTATTTGTAACTTTCGACAAGTAGAACAATTAATGGAACAGGTAGACGGTTGAAATCCTTGTATATATTGCTTCCATATAGTCTAAGAAACATATATGCAAAGCATCCAAACAGTACAATTCGCCAATTTTTTGTCCTTCAAGTTTAAGTGAACAATGAGCCCCATTGTTAATCCTTTATCGGAAATTATTTGTAACTTTCGACAAGTAGAACAATTAATGGAACATGTAGACGGTTGAAATCCTTGTATATATTGCTTCCATATAGTCTAAGAAACATATATGCAAAGCATCCAAACAGTACAATTCGCCAATTTTTTGTTCTACAAGTTTAAGTGAACAATGAGCCCCATTGTTAATCCTTTATCGTAAATTATTTGTAAATTTCGACAAGTAGAACAATGAATGGAACAGGTAGACGGTTGAAATCTTTGTATATATTGCTTCCATATAGTCTAAGAAACATATATGCAAAGCATCCAAACAGTACAATTCGCCAATTATTTCATCTTCATGTTTAAGTGAACTACGAGCCCCATTGTTAATACTTTAACGGAAATTATTTGTAATTTGCGACAAGTAGAACAATGAGTGGAACAGGTGGACGGTTGAAATCAATGTATATATTGCTTCTATATAGTCTAAGAAACATATATGCAAAGCATCCAAACAGTACCATTCGCCAATTTTTTGTTCTTCAAGTTTAAGTGAACAATGAGACCCATTGTTAATCCTTTAAAGGAAATTATTTGTAACTTTCGACAAGCAGAACAATGAATGGAACAGGTAGGCGGTTGAAATCTTTGTATATATTGCTTCTATATAATCTAAGAAACATATATGCAAAGCATCCAAACAGTACAATTCGCCAATTTTTTGTCCTTCAAGTTTAAGTGAACAATGAGCCCCATTGTTAATCCTTTATCGGAAATTATTTGTAACTTTCGACAAGTAGAACAATGAACAGAACAGGTAGACGGTTGAAATCTTTGTATATGTTGCTTCTATATAGTCTAAGAAACCTATATGCAAAGCATCTAAACAGTAACAATCGCCAATTTTTTGATCTTCAAGTTTAAGTGAACATCGAGCCCCATTGATAATCATGAAATGGAAATTATTTGTAACTTTCTACAAGTAGAACAATGAATAGTACTGGTAGACGGGTGAAATCTTTCTATATATTGCTTCTAAATAGTCTAAGAAACATATATGCAAAGCATCCAAACAGTAAAATTCGCCAATTTATTGTTCTTCAAGTTTAAGTGAACAACGAGCCCCATTGTTAATCCTTTAAAGGAAATTATTTGTAAATTTCGACAAGTAGAACAATGAATGGAACAGGTAGACGGTTGAAATCTTTGTATATATTGCATCTATATAGTCTAGGAAACATATATGCAAAGCATCCAAAAAGTACAATTCGCCAATTTTTTGTTCTTCAAGTTTAAGTGAACAATGAGCCCCAATGGTTAATCCTTTATCGGTAATTATTTGTAACTTTCGACAAGTAGAACAATGAATGGAACAGGTAGACGGTTGAAATCTTTGTATATATTGCATCTATATAGTCTAAGAAACATATATGCAAAGCATCCAAACAGTACCATTCGCCAATTTTTTGTTCTTCAAGTTTAAGTGAACAGCGAGCCCCATTGATAATCATGAAATGGAAATTATTTGTAACATTCTACCAGTAGAACAATGAATAGAACAGGTAGACTGTTGAAATCTTTGTATATGTTTCTTCTATATAGTCTAAGAAACCTATATGAAAAGCATCTAAACAGTAACGATCGCCAATTTTTTGATCTTCAAGTTTAAGTGAAGAGCGAGCCCCATTGATAATCATGAAATGGAAATTATTTGTAACTTTCCACAAGTAGAACAATGAATAGTACAGGTAGACGGTTGAATTCTTTGTATATGTTGCTTCTAAATAGTCTAAGAAACATATATGCAAAGCATCCAAACAGTACCATTCGACAATTTTTTGTTCTTCAAGTTTAAGTCAACAACGAGCCCCATTGATAATCATGAAACGGAAATTATTTGTAACTTTCTACAAGTAGAACAATGAACAGAACAGGTAGACGGTTGAAATCTTTGTATATGTTGCTTCTATATAGTCTAAGAAACCTATATGCAAAGCATCCAAACACTAACATTCGCCAATTTTTTGTTCTTCATGTTTAAGTGAACTACGAGCCCCATTGTTAATCCTTTAAAGGAAATTATTTCTAAATTTCGACAAGTAAAACAATGAATGGATCAGGTAGACGGTTGAAATCATTGTATATATTGCTTCTATATAGCCTACGAAACATATATGCAAAGCATCCAAACAGTACAATTCGCCAATTTTTCGTTCTTCAAGTTTAAGTGAACTACGAGTCCCATTATTAATCATTTAACGGAAATTAATTGTAACTTTCTACAAGCAGAACAATGATTGGAACACGCAGACGGTTGAAATCTTTGTATATATTGCTTCCATATAGTCTAAGAAACATATATGCAAAGCATCCAAACAGTACAATTCGCCAATTTTTCGTCCTTCAAGTTTAAGTGAACAATGAGCCCCATTGTTAATCCTTTATCGGAAATTATTTGTAACTTTCGACAAGTAGAACAATGAATGGAACAGGTAGACGGTTGAAATCTTTGTATATATTGCTTCTATATAGTCTAAGAAACATATATGCAAAGCATCCAAACAGTACAATTCGCCAATTTTTTGTCCTTCAAGTTTAAATGAACAATGAGCCCCATTGTTAATCCTTTATCGGAAATTATTTGTAAATTTCGACAAGTAGAACAATGAAGAGTACAGGTAGACGGGTGAAATCTTTCTATATATTGCTTCTAAATAGTCTAAGAAACATATATGCAAAGCATCCAAACAGTACAATTCGCCAATTTTTTGTTCTTCAATTTTAAGTGAACTACGAGCCCCATTGTTAATCCTTTAAAAGAAATTATTTGTAAATTTCGACAAGTAGAACAATGAATGGATCATGTAGACGGTTGAAATCATTGTATATATTGCTTCTATATAGTCTACGAAACATATATGCAAAGCATCCAAACAGTACAATTCGCCAATTTTTTGTTCTACAAGTTTAAGTGAACAATGAGCCCCATTGTTAATCCTTTATCGGAAATTATTTGTAACTTTCGACAAGTAGAACAATGAATGGAACAGGTAGCCGGTTGAAATCAATGTATATATTGCTTCTATATAGTCTGAGAAACATATATGCAAAGCATCCAAACAGTACAATTCGCCAATTTATTGTTCTTCAAGTTTAAGTGAACAACGAGCCCCATTGTTAATCCTTTAAAGGAAATTATTTGTAAATTTCGACAAGTAGAACAATGATTGGAACACGTAGACGGCTGAAATCTTTGTATATATTGCTTCCATATAGTCTAAGAAACATGTACGCAAAGCATCCAAACAGTACCATTCGCCAATTTTTTGTTCTTCAAGTTTAAGTGAACAATGAGCCCCAATGGTTAATCCTTTATCGGAAATTTTTTGTAATTTTCGACAAGTAGAACAATGATTGGAACACGTAGACAGTTGAAATCTTTGTATATATTGCTTCCATATAGTCTAAGAAACATATATGCAAAGCATCCAAACAGTACCATTCGCCAATTTTTTGGTCTTCAAGTTTAAGTGAACTATGAGCCCCAATGGTTAATCCTTTATCGGATATTATTTGTAATTTTTGACAAGTAGAACAATGAATGGAACAGGTAGACGGTTGAAATATTTGTATATATTGCTTCTATATAATATAAGAAACATATATGAAAAGCATCCAAACAGTACCATTCGCCAATTTTTTGTTCTTCAAGTTTAAGTGAACTACGAGCCCCATTGTTAATCCTTTAACGGAAATTAATTGTAACTTTCTACAAGTAGAACAATGATTGGAACACGTAGACGGTTGAAATCTTTGTATATATTGCTTCCACATAGTCTAAGAAACATATATGCATAGCATCCAAACAGTACAATTCGCCAATTTATTGTTCTTCAAGTTTAACTGAACAATGAGCCCCATTGTTAATCCTTTAACGGAAATTAATTGTATCTTTCTACAAGTAGAACAATGATTGGAACACGTAGACGGTTGAAATCTTTGTATATATTGCTTCTATATAGTCTAAGAAACATATATGCAAAGCATCCAAACAGTACCATTCGCCAATTTTTTGTTCTTCAAGTTTAAGTGAACAACGAGCCCCATTGATAATCATGAAACGGAAATTATTTGTAACTTTCGACATGTAGAACAATGAATGGAACAGGTAGACGGTTGAAATATTTGTATATATTGCTTCCATATAGTCTAAGAAACATATATGCGAAGCATCCAAGCAGCACCATTCGCCAATTTTTTGTTCTTCAAGTTTAAGTGAACAACGAGCCCCATTGTTAATCCTTTAAAGGAAATTATTTGTAAATTTCGACAAGTTGAACAATGATTGGCACACGTAGACGGTTGAAATATTTGTATATATTGCTTCCATATAGTCTAAGAAACATATATGCAAAGCATCCAAATAGTACCATTCGCCAATTTTTTGTTCTTCAAGGTTAAGTGATTAATTAGCCCCATTGTTAATCCTTTATCGGAAATTATTTGTAACTTTCGACAAGTAGAACAATGAATGGAACAGGTAGACGGTTGAAATCTTTGAATATATTGCTTCTATATAGTCTGAGAAACATATATGCAAAGCATCCAAACAGTACAATTCGCCAATTTTTTGTTCTTCAAGTTTAAGTGAACAATGAGCCCCATTGTTAATCCTTTAAAGGAAATTATTTGTAAATTTCGACAAGTAGAACAATGATTGGCACACGTAGACGGTTGAAATATTTGTATATATTGCTTCCATATAGTCTAAGAAACATATATGCAGAGCATCCAAACAGTACCATTCGCCAATTTTTTGTTCTTCAAGTTTAAGTGAACAATGAGCCCCATTGTTAATCCTTTAAAGGAAATTATTTGTAAATTTCGACAAGTAGAAAAATGATTGGAACACGTAGACGGTTGAAATATTATTATATATTGCTTCTATATAGTCTAAGAAACATATATGCATAGCATCCAAAGAGTACAATTCGCCGATTTATTGTTCTTCAAGTTTAAGTGAACAACCGAGCCCCATTGTTAATCCTTTAAAGGAAATTATTTGTAAATTTCGACAAGTAGAACAATGATTGGAACACGTAGACGGTTGAAATCTTTGTATATATTGCTTCCATATAGTCTAAGAAACATGTACGCAAAGCATCCAAACAGTACCATTCGCCAATTTTTTGTTCTTCAAGTTTAAGTGAACAATGAGCCCCAATGGTTAATCCTTTATCGGATATTTTTTGTAATTTTAGACAAGTAGAACAATGATTGGAACACGTAGACAGTTGAAATCTTTGTATATATTGCTTCCATATAGTCTAAGAAACATATATGCAAAGCATCCAAACTGTACCATTCGCCAATTTTTTGTTCTTCAAGTTTAAGTGAACAATGAGCCACATTGATAATCCTTTATCGGAAATTATTTGTAACTTTCGACAAGTAGAACAATGAATGGAACTGGTAGACGGTTGAAATCTTTTTATATATTGCTTCTATATAGTCTAAGAAACATATATGCAAAGCATCCAAACAGTACCAGTCGCCAATTTTTTGTTTTTCAAGGTTAAGTGATTAATTAGCCCCATTGTTAATCCTTTATCGGAAATTATTAGTAACTTTCGACAAGTAGAACAATGAATGGAACAGGTAGACGGTTGAAATCTTTGTATATATTGCTTCTATATAGTCTGAGAAACATATATGCAAAGCATCCAAACAGTACCATTCGCCAATTTTTTGTTCTTCAAGTTTAAGTGAACAACGAGCCCCATTGTTAATCCTTTAAAGGAAATTATTTGTAAATTTCGACAAGTAGAACAATGATTGGAACACGTAGACGGTTGAAATCTTTGTTTATATTGCTTCCATATAGTCTAAGAAACATGTATGCAAAGCATCCAAACAGTACCATTCGCCAATTTTTTGTTCTTCAAGTTTAAGTGAACAATGAGCCCCATTGTTAATCCTTTATCGGTAATTATTTGTTACTTTCGACAAGTAGAACATTGAATGGAACAGGTAGACGGTTGAAATCTTTGTATATATTGCTTCTATATAGTATAAGAAACATATATGCAAAGCATCCAAACAGTACCATTCGCCAATTTTTTGTTCTTCAAGTTTAAGTGAACTACGAGCCCCATTGTTAATCCTTTAAAGGAATTTATTTGTAACTTTCGACAAGTAGAACAATGAATGAAAAAGGTAGACTCTTGAAATCATTGTATATATTGCTTCTACATAGTCTAAGAAACATATATGCAAAGCATCCAAACAGTACAATTCGCCAATTTTGTGTTCTTCAAGTTTAAGTGAACTACGAGCCCCATTGTTAATCCTTTAAAGGAAATTATTTGTAAATTTCGACAAGTAGAACAATGAATGGATCATGTACACGGTTGAAATCATTGTATATATTGCTTCTATATAGTCTAAGAAACATATATGCAAAGCATCCAAACAGTACCATTCGCCAATTTTTTGTTCTTCAAGTTTAAGTGAACTACGAGCCCCATTGTTAATCCTTTAAAGGAAATTATTCGTAAATTTCGACAAGTAGAACAATGATTGGAACACGTAGACGGTTGAAATCTTTGTATATATTGCTTCCATATAGTCTATGAAACATGTACGCAAAGCATCCAAACAGTACCATTCGCCAATTTTTTGTTCTTCAAGTTTAAGTGAACTACGAGCCCCATTGTTAATCCTTTAAAGGAAATTATTTGTAAATTTCGACAAGTAGAACAATGAATGGAACAGGTAGACGGTTGAAATATTTGTATATATTGCTTCTATATAATATAAGAAACATATATGAAAAGCATCCAAACAGTACCATTCGCCAATTTTTTGTTCTTCAAGTTTAAGTGAACTACGAGCCCCATTGTTAATCCTTTAACAGAAATTAATTGTAACTTTCTACAAGTAGAACAATGATTGGAACACGTAGACGGTTGAAATCTTTGTATATGTTGCTTCTATATAATCTAAGAAACATATATGCAAAGCATCCAAACAGTTCCATTCGCCAATTTTTTGTTCTTCAAGTTTAAGTGAACTACGAGCCCCATTGTTAATCCTTTAAAGGAAATTATTTGTAAATTTCGACAAGTAGAACATTGAATGGAACAGGTAGACGGTTGAAATCTTTGTATATATTGCTTCTATATAGTATAAGAAACATAAATGCAAATCATCCAAACAGTACAATTCGCCAATTATTTGATCATCAAGTTTAAGTGAACTACGAGCCCCGTTGTTAATCCTTTAAAGGAAATTATTTGTAAATTTCGACAAGTAGAACAATGAATGGAATAGGTAGACGGTTGAAATCAATGTATATATTGCTTCCATATAGTCTAAGAAACATATATGCAAAGCATCAAAACAGTACAATTCGCCAATTTATTGTTCTTCATGTTTAAGTGAACAACGAGCCCCATTGTTAATCCATTAATGGAAATTATTTGTAATTTTCTCAAGTAGAACAATGAATGGAAGAGGTAGACGGTTGAAATCTTTGTATATATTGCTTCTATATAATCTAAGAAACATATATGCAAAGCATCTAAACAGTAACAATCGCCCATTTTTTGATCTTCAAGTTTAAGTGAACAGCGAGCCCCATTGATAATCATGAAATGGAAATTATTTGTAACTTTCTACAAGTAGAAGAATGAATAGTACAGGTAAACGGGTGAAATCTTTCTTTATATTACTTCTAAATAGTCTAAGAAACATATATGCAAAGCATCCAACAGTACAATTCGCCAATTTCTTGTTCTTCAAGTTTAAGTAAACTACGATCCCCATTGTTAATCCCTTAACGGAAATTATTTGTAACTTTCGACAAGTAGAACAATGAATGGAACAGGTAGACCGTTGAAATCATTGTATATATTGCTTGTATATAGTCTAAGAAACATATCTGCAAATAATCCAAACAGTACAATTCGCCAATTATTTGATCTTCAAGTTTAAGTGAACTACGAGCCCCATTGTTAATACTTTAACGGAAATTATTTGTAATTTGCGACAAGTAGAACAATGAGTGGAACAGGTGGACGGTTGAAATCAATGTATATATTGCTTCTATATAGTCTAAGAAACATATATGCAAAGCATCCAAACAGTACCATTCGCCAATTTTTTGTTCTTCAAGTTTAAGTGAACAATGAGACCCATTGTTAATCCTTTATCGGAAATTATTTGTAAATTTCGACAAGTAGAACAATGAATAGAACAGGTAGACTGTTGAAATCATTGTATATGTTGCTTCTATATAGTCCAAGAAACATATATGCAAAGCGTCCAAACAGTACAATTCGCCAATTTTTTGTTCTTCAAGTTTAAGTGAACGACGAGCCCCATTGTTAATCCTTTAAAGGAAATTATTTGTAAATTTCGACAAGTAGGACAATGATTGGAACACGTAGACGGTTGAAATCTTTGTATATATTGCTTCCATATAGTCTAAGAAACATGTACGCAAAGCATCCAAACAGTACCATTCGCCAATTTTTTGTCTTCAAGTTTAAGTGAACAATGAGCCCCAATGGTTAATCCTTTATCGGAAATTATTTGTAATTTTCGACAAGTAGAACAATGAATGGAACAGGTAGACGTTTGAAATCTTTTTATATATTGCTTCTATATAATCTAAGAAACATATATGCAAAGCATCTAAACAGTAACAATCGCCAATTTTTTGATCTTCAAGTTTAAGTGAACAGCGAGCCCCATTGATAATCATGAAATGGAAATTATTTGTAACTTTCTACAAGTAGAACAATGAATAGTACAGGTAGACGGGTGAAATCTTTCTATATATTGCTTCTAAATAGTCTAAGAAACATCTATGCAAAGCATCCAAACAGTACCATTCGACAATTTTTTGCTCTTCAAGTTTAAGTGAACTACGAGCCCCATTGTTAATCCTTTAAAGGAAATTATTTGTAAATTTCGGCAAGTAGAACAATGAATAGAATAGGTAGACGGTTGAAATCATTATATATATTGCTTCTATATAGTCTAAGAAACATATATGCAAAGCATCCAAACAGTACAATTCGCCAATTTTTTGTTCTTCAAGTTTAAGTAAACTACGAGCCCCATTGTTAATACTTTAACGGAAATTTTTTGTATCTTGCGAGAAGTAGAACAATGAATGGAACTGGTAGCCGGTTGAAATCAATGTATATATTGCTTCTATATAGTCTAAGAAACATATATGCCAAGCATCCAAACAGTACCATTCGCCAATTTTTTGTTCTTCAAGTTTAAGTGAACGACGAGCCCCATTGTTAATCCTTTAAAGGAAATTATTTGTAAATTTCGACAAGTAGGACAATGATTGGAACACGTAGACGGTTGAAATCTTTGTATATATTGCTTCCATATAGGATAAGAAACATATATGCAAAGCATCCAAACAGTACAATTCGCCAATTTTTTGTTCTTCAAGTTTAAGTAAACTACGATCCCCATTGTTAATCCCTTAACGGAAATTATTTGTAAATTTCGACAAGTAGAACAATGAATGGAACAGGTAGACGGTTGAAATCTTTGTATATATTGCTTCTATATAGTCTAAGAAACATATATGCAAAGCATCCAAACAGTACAATTCGCCAATTATTTCATCTTCATGTTTAAGTGAACTACGAGCCCCATTGTTAATACTTTAACGGAAATTATTTGTAAATTTCGACAAGTAGAACAATGAATGGAACAGGTAGACGGTTGAAATCTTTGTATATATTGCTTCCATATAGTCTAAGAAACATATATGCAAAGCATCCAAACAGTACAATTCGCCAATTATTTCATCTTCATGTTTAAGTGAACTACGAGCCCCATTGTTAATACTTTAACGGAAATTATTTGTAATTTGCGACAAGTAGAACAATGAGTGGAACAGGTGGACGGTTGAAATCAATGTATATATTGCTTCTATATAGTCTAAGAAACATATATGCAAAGCATCCAAACAGTACCATTCGCCAATTTTTTGTTCTTCAAGTTTAAGTGAACAATGAGACCCATTGTTAATCCTTTATCGGAAATTATTTGTAAATTTCGACAAGTAGAACAATGAATAGAACAGGTAGACTGTTGAAATCATTGTATATGTTGCTTCTATATAGTCCAAGAAACATATATGCAAAGCGTCCAAACAGTACAATTCGCCAATTTTTTGTTCTTCAAGTTTAAGTGAACAATGAGCCCCATTGTTAATCCTTTATCGGAAATTATTTGTAACTTGCGAGAAGTAGAACAATGAATGGAACTGGTAGCCGGTTGAAATCAATGTATATATTGCTTCTATATAGTCTAAGGAACATATATGCAAAGCATCCAAACAGTACCATTCGCCAATTTTTTGTTCTTCAAGTTTAAGTGAACTATGAGACCCATTGTTAATACTTTATCGGAAATTATTTGTAACTTTCGACAAGTAGAACAATGAATGGAACAGGTAGCCGGTTGAAATCAATGTATATGTTGCTTCTATATAGTCTAAGAAACATATATGCAAAGCATCCAAACAGTACCATTCACCAATTTTTTGTTCTTCAAGTTTTAGTGAACGACGAGCCCCATTGTTAATCCTTTAAAGGAAATTATTTGTAAATTTCGACAAGTAGGACAATGATTGGAACACGTAGACGGTTGAAATCTTTGTATATATTGCTTCCATATAGTCTAAGAAACATATATGCAAAGCATCCAAACAGTACCATTCGCCAATTTTTGTTCTTCAAGTTTGAGTGAACAATGAGCCCCATTGTTAATCCTTTATCGGAAATTATTTGTAACTTTCGACAAGTAGAACAATGAATGGAACAGGTAGACGGTTGAAATCTTTGTATATATTGCTTCTATATAATCTAAGAAACATATATGCAAAGCATCCAAACAGTACAATTCGCCAATTTTTTGTTCTTCAAGTTTAAGTAAACTACGATCCCCCTTGTTAATCCCTTAACGGAAATTATTTGTAACATTCGGCAAGTAGAACAATGAATGGAACATGTACACGGTTGAAATCAATGTATATATTGCTTCTATATAGTCTAAGAAACATATATGCAAAGCATCCAAACAGTACCATTCGCCAATTTTTTGTTCTTCAAGTTTAAGTGAACTATGAGACCCATTGTTAATACTTTATCGGAAATTATTTGTAACTTTCGACAAGTAGAACAATGAATGGAACAGGTAGCCGGTTGAAATCAATGTATATGTTGCTTCTATATAGTCTAAGAAACATATATGCAAAGCATCCAAACAGTACCATTCGCCAATTTTTTGTTCTTCAAGTTTAAGTGAACAATGAGACCCATTGTTAATCCTTTATCGGAAATTATTTGTAACTTTCGACAAGTAGAACAATAAATGGAACAGGTAGCCGGTTGAAATCAATGTATATATTGTTTCTATATAGTCTAAGAAACATATATGGAAAGCATCCAAACAGTACCATTCGCCAATTTTTTGTTCTTCAAGTTTAAGTGAACAACAAGCCCCATTGTTAATCCTATAAAGGAAATTATTTGTAAATTTCGACAAGTAGAACAATGATTGGAACACGTAGACGGATGAAATCATTGTATATATTGCTTCCATATAGTCTAAGAAACATATATGCAAAGCATCCAAACAGTACCATTCGCCAATTTTATGTTCTTCAAGTTTAAGTGAACAATGAGACCCATTGTTAATCCTTTATCGAAAATTAATTGTATCTTTCGACAAGTAGAACAATGAATGGAACAGGTAGACGGTTGAAATCTTTGTATATATAGCTTCTATATAGTCTAAGAAACATATATGCAAAGCATCCAAACAGTCCAATTCGCCAATTATTTCATCTTCATGTTTAAGTGAACTACGAGCCCCATTGTTAATACTTTAACGGAAATTATTAGTAACTTGCGACAAGTAGAACAATGAGTGGAACAGGTAGACGGTTGAAATCAATGTATATATTGCTTCTATATAGTCTAAGAAACATATATGCAAAGCATCCAAACAGTACCATTCGCCAATTTTTCGTTCTTCAAGTTTAAGTGAACTACGAGAACCATTGTTAATCCTTTAACGGAAATTAATTGTAACTTTCTACAAGTAGAACAATGATTGGAACAGGTAGACGGTTGAAATCTTTGTATATATTGCTTCTATATAGTATAAGAAACATATATGCAAAGCATCCAAACAGTACAATTCGCCAATTTTTTGTTCTTCAAGTTTAAGTGAACAATGAGCCGCAATGGTTAATCCTTTATCGGAAATTATTTGTAACATTCGGCAAGTAGAACAATGAATGGAACATGTACACGGTTGAAATCAATGTATATATTGCTTCTATATAGTCTAAGAAACATATATGCAAAGCATCCAAAAAGTACCATTCGCCAATTTTTTGTTCTTCAAGTTTAAGTGAACTATGAGACCCATTGTTAATACTTTATCGGAAATTATTTGTAACTTTCGACAAGTAGAACAATGAATGGAACAGGTAGCCGGTTGAAATCAATGTATATGTTGCTTCTATATAGTCTAAGAAACATATATGCAAAGCATCCAAACAGTACCATTCGCCAATTTTTTGTTCTTCAAGTTTAAGTGAACAATGAGACCCATTGTTAATCCTTTATCGGAAATTATTTGTAACTTTCGACAAGTAGAACAATGAATGGAACAGGTAGCCGGTTGAAATCAATGTATATATTGTTTCTATATAGTCTAAGAAACATATATGGAAAGCATCCAAACAGTACCATTCGCCAATTTTTTGTTCTTCAAGTTTAAGTGAACAACAAGCCCCATTGTTAATCCGATAAAGGAAATTATTTGTAAATTTCGACAAGTAGAACAATGATTGGAACACGTAGACGGTTGAAATCTTTGTATATATTGCTTCCATATAGTCTAAGAAACATGTACGCAAAGCATCCAAACAGTACCATTCGCCAATTTTTTGTCTTCAAGTTTAAGTGAACAATGAGCCCCAATGGTTAATCCTTTATCGGAAATTATTTGTAATTTTCGACAAGTAGAACAATGAATGGAACAGGTAGACGTTTGAAATCTTTTTATATATTGCTTCTATATAATCTAAGAAACATATATGCAAAGCATCTAAACAGTAACAATCGCCAATTTTTTGATCTTCAAGTTTAAGTGAACAGCGAGCCCCATTGATAATCATGAAATGGAAATTATTTGTAACTTTCTACAAGTAGAACAATGAATAGTACAGGTAGACGGGTGAAATCTTTCTATATATTGCTTCTAAATAGTCTAAGAAACATCTATGCAAAGCATCCAAACAGTACCATTCGACAATTTTTTGCTCTTCAAGTTTAAGTGAACTACGAGCCCCATTGTTAATCCTTTAAAGGAAATTATTTGTAAATTTCGGCAAGTAGAACAATGAATAGAATAGGTAGACGGTTGAAATCATTATATATATTGCTTCTATATAGTCTAAGAAACATATATGCAAAGCATCCAAACAGTACAATTCGCCAATTTTTTGTTCTTCAAGTTTAAGTAAACTACGAGCCCCATTGTTAATACTTTAACGGAAATTTTTTGTATCTTGCGAGAAGTAGAACAATGAATGGAACTGGTAGCCGGTTGAAATCAATGTATATATTGCTTCTATATAGTCTAAGAAACATATATGCCAAGCATCCAAACAGTACCATTCGCCAATTTTTTGTTCTTCAAGTTTAAGTGAACGACGAGCCCCATTGTTAATCCTTTAAAGGAAATTATTTGTAAATTTCGACAAGTAGGACAATGATTGGAACACGTAGACGGTTGAAATCTTTGTATATATTGCTTCCATATAGGATAAGAAACATATATGCAAAGCATCCAAACAGTACAATTCGCCAATTTTTTGTTCTTCAAGTTTAAGTAAACTACGATCCCCATTGTTAATCCCTTAACGGAAATTATTTGTAAATTTCGACAAGTAGAACAATGAATGGAACAGGTAGACGGTTGAAATCTTTGTATATATTGCTTCTATATAGTCTAAGAAACATATATGCAAAGCATCCAAACAGTACAATTCGCCAATTATTTCATCTTCATGTTTAAGTGAACTACGAGCCCCATTGTTAATACTTTAACGGAAATTATTTGTAAATTTCGACAAGTAGAACAATGAATGGAACAGGTAGACGGTTGAAATCTTTGTATATATTGCTTCCATATAGTCTAAGAAACATATATGCAAAGCATCCAAACAGTACAATTCGCCAATTATTTCATCTTCATGTTTAAGTGAACTACGAGCCCCATTGTTAATACTTTAACGGAAATTATTTGTAATTTGCGACAAGTAGAACAATGAGTGGAACAGGTGGACGGTTGAAATCAATGTATATATTGCTTCTATATAGTCTAAGAAACATATATGCAAAGCATCCAAACAGTACCATTCGCCAATTTTTTGTTCTTCAAGTTTAAGTGAACAATGAGACCCATTGTTAATCCTTTATCGGAAATTATTTGTAAATTTCGACAAGTAGAACAATGAATAGAACAGGTAGACTGTTGAAATCATTGTATATGTTGCTTCTATATAGTCCAAGAAACATATATGCAAAGCGTCCAAACAGTACAATTCGCCAATTTTTTGTTCTTCAAGTTTAAGTGAACAATGAGCCCCATTGTTAATCCTTTATCGGAAATTATTTGTAACTTGCGAGAAGTAGAACAATGAATGGAACTGGTAGCCGGTTGAAATCAATGTATATATTGCTTCTATATAGTCTAAGGAACATATATGCAAAGCATCCAAACAGTACCATTCGCCAATTTTTTGTTCTTCAAGTTTAAGTGAACTATGAGACCCATTGTTAATACTTTATCGGAAATTATTTGTAACTTTCGACAAGTAGAACAATGAATGGAACAGGTAGCCGGTTGAAATCAATGTATATGTTGCTTCTATATAGTCTAAGAAACATATATGCAAAGCATCCAAACAGTACCATTCACCAATTTTTTGTTCTTCAAGTTTTAGTGAACGACGAGCCCCATTGTTAATCCTTTAAAGGAAATTATTTGTAAATTTCGACAAGTAGGACAATGATTGGAACACGTAGACGGTTGAAATCTTTGTATATATTGCTTCCATATAGTCTAAGAAACATATATGCAAAGCATCCAAACAGTACCATTCGCCAATTTTTGTTCTTCAAGTTTGAGTGAACAATGAGCCCCATTGTTAATCCTTTATCGGAAATTATTTGTAACTTTCGACAAGTAGAACAATGAATGGAACAGGTAGACGGTTGAAATCTTTGTATATATTGCTTCTATATAATCTAAGAAACATATATGCAAAGCATCCAAACAGTACAATTCGCCAATTTTTTGTTCTTCAAGTTTAAGTAAACTACGATCCCCCTTGTTAATCCCTTAACGGAAATTATTTGTAACATTCGGCAAGTAGAACAATGAATGGAACATGTACACGGTTGAAATCAATGTATATATTGCTTCTATATAGTCTAAGAAACATATATGCAAAGCATCCAAACAGTACCATTCGCCAATTTTTTGTTCTTCAAGTTTAAGTGAACTATGAGACCCATTGTTAATACTTTATCGGAAATTATTTGTAACTTTCGACAAGTAGAACAATGAATGGAACAGGTAGCCGGTTGAAATCAATGTATATGTTGCTTCTATATAGTCTAAGAAACATATATGCAAAGCATCCAAACAGTACCATTCGCCAATTTTTTGTTCTTCAAGTTTAAGTGAACAATGAGACCCATTGTTAATCCTTTATCGGAAATTATTTGTAACTTTCGACAAGTAGAACAATGAATGGAACAGGTAGCCGGTTGAAATCAATGTATATATTGTTTCTATATAGTCTAAGAAACATATATGGAAAGCATCCAAACAGTACCATTCGCCAATTTTTTGTTCTTCAAGTTTAAGTGAACAACAAGCCCCATTGTTAATCCGATAAAGGAAATTATTTGTAAATTTCGACAAGTAGAACAATGATTGGAACACGTAGACGGATGAAATCATTGTATATATTGCTTCCATATAGTCTAAGAAACATATATGCAAAGCATCCAAACAGTACCATTCGCCAATTTTTTGTTCTTCAAGTTTAAGTGAACAATGAGACCCATTGTTAATCCTTTATCGGAAATTAATTGTATCTTTCGACAAGTAGAACAATGAATGGAACAGGTAGACGGTTGAAATCTTTGTATATATAGCTTCTATATAGTCTAAGAAACATATATGCAAAGCATCCAAACAGTACAATTCGCCAATTTTTTGTTCTTCAAGTTTAAGTGAACAATGAGCCCCAATGGTTAATCCTTTATCGGAAATTATTTGTAACTTTCGACAAGTAGAACAATGAATGGAATAGGTAGACGGTTGAAATCTTTGTATATATTGCTTCTATATAGTCTAAGAAACATATATGCAAAGCATCCAAACAGTACCATTCGCCAATTTTTTGTTCTTCAAGTTTAAGTGAACAATGAGACCCATTGTTAATCCTGTACCGGATATTATTTGTAACTTTCGACAAGTAGAACAATGAATGGAACAGGTAGACGGTTGAAATCTTTGTATATATTGCTTCTATATAGTCTAAGAAACATATATGCAAAGCATCCAAACAGTACAATTCGCCAATTTTTTGTTCTTCAAGTTTAAGTGAACGACGAGCCCCATTGTTAATCCTTTAAAGGAAATTATTTGTAAATTTCGACAAGTAGGACAATGATTGGAACACGTAGACGGTTGAAATCTTTGTATATATTGCTTCCATATAGTCTAAGAAACATGTACGCAAAGCATCCAAACAGTACCATTCGCCAATTTTTTGTCTTCAAGTTTAAGTGAACAATGAGCCCCAATGGTTAATCCTTTATCGGAAATTATTTGTAACTTTCGACAAGTAGAACAATGAATGGAATAGGTAGACGGTTGAAATCTTTGTATATATTGCTTCTATATAGTCTAAGAAACATATATGCAAAGCATCCAAACAGTACCATTCGCCAATTTTTTGTTCTTCAAGTTTAAGTGAACAATGAGACCCATTGTTAATCCTGTATCGGAAATTATTTGTAATTTTCGACAAGTAGAACAATGAATGGAACAGGTAGACGTTTGAAATCTTTTTATATATTGCTTCTATATAATCTAAGAAACATATATGCAAAGCATCTAAACAGTAACAATCGCCAATTTTTTGATCTTCAAGTTTAAGTGAACAGCGAGCCCCATTGATAATCATGAAATGGAAATTATTTGTAAATTTCGGCAAGTAGAACAATGAATAGAATAGGTAGACGGTTGAAATCATTATATATATTGCTTCTATATAGTCTAAGAAACATATATGCAAAGCATCCAAACAGTACCATTCGCCAATTGTTTGTTCTTCAAGTTTAAGTGAACAATGAGCCCCATTGTTAATCTTTTATCGGAAATTATTTGTAACTTTCGACAAGTAGAACATTGAATGGAACAGGTAGACGGCTGAAATCTTTGTATATATTGCTTCTATATAGTATAAGAAACATATATGCAAAGCATCCAAACAGTACAATTCGCCAATTTTTTGTTCTTCAAGTTTAAGTGAACAATGAGCCCCAATGGTTAATCCGTTATCGGAAATTATTTGTAAACTTCGACAAGTAGAACAATGAATGGAACAGGTAGACGGTTGAAATCTTTGTATATATTGCTTCTATATAATCTAAGAAACATATATGCAAAGCATCTAAACAGTAACAATCGCCAATTTTTTGATCTTCAAGTTTAAGTGAACAGCGAGCCCCATTGATAATCATGAAATGGAAATTATTTGTAACATTCTACAAGTAGAACAATGAATAGTACAGGTAGACGGGTGAAATCGTTCTATATATTGCTTCTAAATAGTCTAAGAAACATATATGCAAAGCATCCAAACATAACAATTCGCCAATTTTTTGTTCTTCAAGTTTAAGTGAACAGCGAGCCCCATGGATAATCATGAAATGGAAATTATTTGTAACTTTCTTCAAGTAGAACAATGAACAGAACAGGTAGACGGTTGAAATCTTTGTATAAGTTGCTTCTATATAGTCTAAGAAACCTATATGCAAAGCATCTAAACAGTAACAATCGCCAATTTTTTGATCTTCATGTTTAAGTGTACAGCGAGCCCCATTGATAATCATGAAATGGAAATTATTTGTAACTTTCTACAAGTAGAAAAATGAATAGAATAGGTAGACTGTTGAAATCTTTGTATATGTTTCTTCTATATAGTCTAAGAAACCTATATGCAAAGCATCTAAACAGTAACAATCGCCAATTTTTTGATCTTCAAGTTTAAGTGAACAGCGAGCCCCATTGATAATCATGAAATTGCAATTATTTGTAACTTTCTACAAGTAGAACAATGAAGAGTATAGGTAGACGGGTGAAATCTTTCTATATATTGCTTCTAAATAGTCTAAGAAACATATATGCAAAGCATCCAAACAGTACAATTCGCCAATTTTTTGTTCTTCAAGTTTAAGTGAACTACGAGCCCCATTGTTAATCCTTTAAAGGAAATTATTTGTAACTTTCGACAAGCAGAACAATGAATGGAACAGGTAGGCGGTTGAAATCTTTGTATATATTGCTTCTATATAATCTAAGAAACATATATGCAAAGCATCCAAACAGTACAATTCGCCAATTTTTTGTCCTTCAAGTTTAAGTGAACAATGAGCCCCATTGTTAATCCTTTATCGGAAATTATTTGTAACTTTCGACAAGTAGAACAATGAACAGAACAGGTAGACGGTTGAAATCTTTGTATATGTTGCTTCTATATAGTCTAAGAAACCTATATGCAAAGCATCTAAACAGTAACAATCGCCAATTTTTTGATCTTCAAGTTTAAGTGAACAGCGAGCCCATTGATAATCATGAAATGGAAATTATTTGTAACTTTCTACAAGTAGAACAATGAATAGTACAGGTAGACGGGTGAAATCTTTCTATATATTGCTTCTAAATAGTCTAAGAAACATATATGCAAAGCATCCAAACAGTAAAATTCGCCAATTTATTGTTCTTCAAGTTTAAGTGAACAACGAGCCCCATTGTTAATCCTTTAAAGGAAATTATTTGTAAATTTCGACAAGTAGAACAATGAATGGAACAGGTAGACGGTTGAAATCTTTGTATATATTGCATCTATATAGTCTAGGAAACATATGCAAAGCATCCAAACAGTACAATTCGCCAATTTTTTGTTCTTCAAGTTTAAGTGAACAATGAGCCCCAATGGTTAATCCTTTATCGGTAATTATTTGTAACTTTCGACAAGTAGAACAATGAATGGAACAGGTAGACGGTTGAAATCTTTGTATATATTGCATCTATATAGTCTAAGAAACATATATGCAAAGCATCCAAACAGTACCATTCGCCAATTTTTTGTTCTTCAAGTTTAAGTGAACTGCGAGCCCCATTGATAATCATGAAATGGAAATTATTTGTAACATTCTACAAGTAGAACAATGAATAGAACAGGTAGACTGTTGAAATCTTTGTATATGTTTCTTCTATATAGTCTAAGAAACCTATATGAAAAGCATCTAAACAGTAACGATCGCCAATTTTTTGATCTTCAAGTTTAAGTGAAGAGCGAGCCCCATTGATAATCATGAAATGGAAATTATTTGTAACTTTCTACAAGTAGAACAATGAATAGTACAGGTAGACGGTTGAATTCTTTGTATATATTGCTTCTAAATAGTCTAAGAAACATATATGCAAAGCATCCAAACAGTACCATTCGACAATTTTTTGTTCTTCAAGTTTAAGTCAACAACGAGCCCCATTGATAATCATGAAATGGAAATTATTTGTAACTTTCTACAAGTAGAACAATGAACAGAACAGGTAGACGGTTGAAATCTTTGTATATGTTGCTTCTATATAGTCTAAGAAACCTATATGCAAAGCATCTAAACAGTAACAATCGCCAATTTTTTGATCTTCAAGTTTAAGTGAACAGCGAGCCCCATTGATAATCATGAAATGGAAATTATTTGTAACTTTCTACAAGTAGAACAATGAATAGTACAGGTAGGCGGTTGAAATCTTTGTATATGTTTCTTCTATATAGTCTAAGAAACCTATATGAAAAGCATCTAAACAGTAACAATCGCCAATTTTTTGATCTTCAAGTTTAAGTGAAGAGCGAGCCCCATTGATAATCATGAAATGGAAATTATTTGTAACTTTCTACAAGTAGAACAATGAATAGTACAGGTAGACGGTTGAATTCTTTGTATATATTGCTTCTAAATAGTCTAAGAAACATATATGCAAAGCATCCAAACAGTACCATTCGCCAATTGTTTGTTCTTCAAGTTTAAGTGAACAATGAGCCCCATTGTTAATCTTTTATCGGAAATTATTTGTAACTTTCGACAAGTAGAACATTGAATGGAACAGGTAGACGGCTGAAATCTTTGTATATATTGCTTCTATATAGTATAAGAAACATATATGCAAAGCATCAAAACAGTACAATTCGCCAATTTTTTGTTCTTCAAGTTTAAGTGAACAATGAGCCCCAATGGTTAATCCGTTATCGGAAATTATTTGTAAACTTCGACAAGTAGAACAATGAATGGAACAGGTAGACGGTTGAAATCTTTGTATATATTGCTTCTATATAATCTAAGAAACATATATGCAAAGCATCTAAACAGTAACAATCGCCAATTTTTTGATCTTCAAGTTTAAGTGAACAGCGAGCCCCATTGATAATCATGAAATGGAAATTATTTGTAACATTCTACAAGTAGAACAATGAATAGTACAGGTAGACGGGTGAAATGGTTCTATATATTGCTTCTAAATAGTCTAAGAAACATATATGCAAAGCATCCAAACATTACAATTCGCCAATTTTTTGTTCTTCAAGTTTAAGTGAACAGCGAGCCCCATGGATAATCATGAAATGGAAATTATTTGTAACTTTCTTCAAGTAGAACAATGAACAGAACAGGTAGACGGTTGAAATCTTTGTATATGTTGCTTCTATATAGTCTAAGAAACCTATATGCAAAGCATCTAAACAGTAACAATCGCCAATTTTTTGATCTTCATGTTTAAGTGTACAGCGAGCCCCATTGATAATCATGAAATGGAAATTATTTGTAACTTTCTACAAGTAGAACAATGAATAGAATAGGTAGACTGTTGAAATCTTTGTATATGTTTCTTCTATATAGTCTAAGAAACCTATATGCAAAGCATCTAAACAGTAACAATCGCCAATTTTTTGATCTTCAAGTTTAAGTGAACAGCGAGCCCCATTGATAATCATGAAATTGCAATTATTTGTAACTTTCTACAAGTAGAACAATGAAGAGTATAGGTAGACGGGTGAAATCTTTCTATATATTGCTTCTAAATAGTCTAAGAAACATATATGCAAAGCATCCAAACAGTACAATTCGCCAATTTTTTGTTCTTCAAGTTTAAGTGAACTACGAGCCCCATTGTTAATCCTTTAAAGGAAATTATTTGTAACTTTCGACAAGCAGAACAATGAATGGAACAGGTAGGCGGTTGAAATCTTTGTATATATTGCTTCTATATAATCTAAGAAACATATATGCGAAGCATCCAAACAGTACAATTCGCCAATTTTTTGTCCTTCAAGTTTAAGTGAACAATGAGCCCCATTGTTAATCCTTTATCGGAAATTATTTGTAACTTTCGACAAGTAGAACAATGAACAGAACAGGTAGACGGTTGAAATCTTTGTATATGTTGCTTCTATATAGTCTAAGAAACCTATATGCAAAGCATCTAAACAGTAACAATCGCCAATTTTTTGATCTTCAAGTTTAAGTGAACAGCGAGCCCCATTGATAATCATGAAATGGAAATTATTTGTAACTTTCTACAAGTAGAACAATGAATAGTACAGGTAGACGGGTGAAATCTTTCTATATATTGCTTCTAAATAGTCTAAGAAACATATATGCAAAGCATCCAAACAGTAAAATTCGCCAATTTATTGTTCTTCAAGTTTAAGTGAACAACGAGCCCCATTGTTAATCCTTTAAAGGAAATTATTTGTAAATTTCGACAAGTAGAACAATGAATGGAACAGGTAGACGGTTGAAATCTTTGTATATATTGCATCTATATAGTCTAGGAAACATATATGCAAAGCATCCAAAAAGTACAATTCGCCAATTTTTTGTTCTTCAAGTTTAAGTGAACAATGAGCCCCAATGGTTAATCCTTTATCGGTAATTATTTGTAACTTTCGACAAGTAGAACAATGAATGGAACAGGTAGACGGTTGAAATCTTTGTATATATTGCATCTATATAGTCTAAGAAACATATATGCAAAGCATCCAAACAGTACAATTCGCCAATTTTTTGTCCTTCAAGTTTAAATGAACAATGAGCCCCATTGTTAATCCTTTATCGGAAATTATTTGTAAATTTCGACAAGTAGAACAATGAAGAGTACAGGTAGACGGGTGAAATCTTTCTATATATTGCTTCTAAATAGTCTAAGAAACATATATGCAAAGCATCCAAACAGTACAATTCGCCAATTTTTTGTTCTTCAATTTTAAGTGAACTACGAGCCCCATTGTTAATCCTTTAAAAGAAATTATTTGTAAATTTCGACAAGTAGAACAATGAATGGATCATGTAGACGGTTGAAATCATTGTATATATTGCTTCTATATAGTCTACGAAACATATATGCAAAGCATCCAAACAGTACAATTCGCCAATTTTTTGTTCTACAAGTTTAAGTGAACAATGAGCCCCATTGTTAATCCTTTATCGGAAATTATTTGTAACTTTCGACAAGTAGAACAATGAATGGAACAGGTAGCCGGTTGAAATCAATGTATATATTGCTTCTATATAGTCTAAGAAACATATATGCAAAGCATCCAAACAGTACAATTCGCCAATTTGTTGTTCTTCAAGTTTAAGTGAACAACGAGCCCCATTGTTAATCCTTTAAAGGAAATTATTTGTAAATTTCGACAAGTAGAACAATGATTGGAACACGTAGACGGCTGAAATCTTTGTATATATTGCTTCCATATAGTCTAAGAAACATGTACGCAAAGCATCCAAACAGTACCATTCGCCAATTTTTTGTTCTTCAAGTTTAAGTGAACAATGAGCCCCAATGGTTAATCCTTTATCGGAAATTTTTTGTAATTTTCGACAAGTAGAACAATGATTGGAACACGTAGACAGTTGAAATCTTTGTATATATTGCTTCCATATAGTCTAAGAAACATATATGCAAAGCATCCAAACAGTACCATTCGCCAATTTTTTGTTCTTCAAGTTTAAGTGAACAATGAGCCCCAATGGTTAATCCTTTATCGGAAATTATTTGTAATTTTCGACAAGTAGATCAATGATTGGAACACGTAGACGGTTGAAATCTTTGTATATATTGCTTCTATATAGTCTATGAAACATGTACGCAAAGCATCCAAACAGTACCATTCGCCAAATTTTTTGTTCTTCAAGTTTAAGTGAACAATGAGCCCCAATGGTTAATCCTTTATCGGAAATTATTTGTAACTTTCGACAAGTAGATCAATGATTGGAACACGTAGACGGTTGAAATCTTTGTATATATTGCTTCTATATAGTCTAAGAAACATATATGCAAAGCATCCAAACAGTACCATTCGCCAATTTTTTGTTCTTCAAGTTTAAGTGAACTACGAGCCCCATTGTTGATCCTTTTACGGAAATTAATTGTAACTTGCTACAAGTAGAACAATGATTGGAACACGTAGACGGTTGAAATCTTTGTATATATTGCTTCCATATAGTCTATGAAACATGTACGCAAAGCATCCAAACAGTACCATTCGCCAAATTTTTGGTCTTCAAGTTTAAGTGAACTATGAGCCCCAATGGTTAATCCTTTATCGGATATTATTTGTAATTTTTGACAAGTAGAACAATGAATGGAACAGGTAGACGGTTGAAATATTTGTATATATTGCTTCTATATAATATAAGAAACATATATGAATAGCATCCAAACAGTACCATTCGCCAATTTTTTGTTCTTCAAGTTTAAGTGAACTACGAGCCCCATTGTTAATCCTTTAACGGAAATTAATTGTAACTTTCTACAAGTAGAACAATGATTGGAACACGTAGACGGTTGAAATCTTTGTATATATTGCTTCCACATAGTCTAAGAAACATATATGCATAGCATCCAAACAGTACAATTCGCCAATTTATTGTTCTTCAAGTTTAACTGAACAATGAGCCCCATTGTTAATCCTTTAACGGAAATTAATTGTATCTTTCTACAAGTAGAACAATGATTGGAACACGTAGACGGTTGAAATCTTTGTATATATTGCTTCTATATAGTCTAAGAAACATATATGCAAAGCATCCAAACAGTACCATTCGCCAATTTTTTGTTCTTCAAGTTTAAGTGAACAACGAGCCCCATTGATAATCATGAAACGGAAATTATTTGTAACTTTCGACATGTAGAACAATGAATGGAACAGGTAGACGGTTGAAATATTTGTATATATTGCTTCCATATAGTCTAAGAAACATATATGCAAAGCATCCAAACAGCACCATTCGCCAATTTTTTGTTCTTCAAGTTTAAGTGAACAACGAGCCCCATTGTTAATCCTTTAAAGGAAATTATTTGTAAATTTCGACAAGTTGAACAATGATTGGCACACGTAGACGGTTGAAATATTTGTATATATTGCTTCCATATAGTCTAAGAAACATATATGCAAAGCATCCAAATAGTACCATTCGCCAATTTTTTGTTCTTCAAGGTTAAGTGATTAATTAGCCCCATTGTTAATCCTTTATCGGAAATTATTTGTAACTTTCGACAAGTAGAACAATGAATGGAACAGGTAGACGGTTGAAATCTTTGTATATATTGCTTCTATATAGTCTGAGAAACATATATGCAAAGCATCCAAACAGTACAATTCGCCAATTTTTTGTTCTTCAAGTTTAAGTGAACAATGAGCCCCATTGTTAATCCTTTAAAGGAAATTATTTGTAAATTTCGACAAGTAGAACAATGATTGGCACACGTAGACGGTTGAAATATTTGTATATATTGCTTCCATATAGTCTAAGAAACATATATGCAGAGCATCCAAACAGTACCATTCGCCAATTTTTTGTTCTTCAAGTTTAAGTGAACAATGAGCCCCATTGTTAATCCTTTAAAGGAAATTATTTGTAAATTTCGACAAGTAGAAAAATGATTGGAACACGTAGACGGTTGAAATATTATTATATATTGCTTCTATATAGTCTAAGAAACATATATGCATAGCATCCAAACAGTACAATTCGCCGATTTATTGTTCTTCAAGTTTAAGTGAACAACGAGCCCCATTGTTAATCCTTTAAAGGAAATTATTTGTAAATTTCGACAAGTAGAACAATGATTGGAACACGTAGACGGTTGAAATCTTTGTATATATTGCTTCCATATAGTCTAAGAAACATATATGCAAAGCATCCAAACTGTACCATTCGCCAATTTTTTGTTCTTCAAGTTTAAGTGAACAATGAGCCACATTGATAATCCTTTATCGGAAATTATTTGTAACTTTCGACAAGTAGAACAATGAATGGAACTGGTAGACGGTTGAAATCTTTTTATATATTGCTTCTATATAGTCTAAGAAACATATATGCAAAGCATCCAAACAGTACCAGTCGCCAATTTTTTGTTTTTCAAGGTTAAGTGATTAATTAGCCCCATTGTTAATCCTTTATCGGAAATTATTAGTAACTTTCGACAAGTAGAACAATGAATGGAACAGGTAGACGGTTGAAATCTTTGTATATATTGCTTCTATATAGTCTGAGAAACATATATGCAAAGCATCCAAACAGTACCATTCGCCAATTTTTTGTTCTTCAAGTTTAAGTGAACAACGAGCCCCATTGTTAATCCTTTAAAGGAAATTATTTGTAAATTTCGACAAGTAGAACAATGATTGGAACACGTAGACGGTTGAAATCTTTGTTTATATTGCTTCCATATAGTCTAAGAAACATGTATGCAAAGCATCCAAACAGTACCATTCGCCAATTTTTTGTTCTTCAAGTTTAAGTGAACAATGAGCCCCATTGTTAATCCTTTATCGGTAATTATTTGTTACTTTCGACAAGTAGAACATTGAATGGAACAGGTAGACGGTTGAAATCTTTGTATATATTGCTTCTATATAGTATAAGAAACATATATGCAAAGCATCCAAACAGTACCATTCGCCAATTTTTTGTTCTTCAAGTTTAAGTGAACTACGAGCCCCATTGTTAATCCTTTAAAGGAATTTATTTGTAACTTTCGACAAGTAGAACAATGAATGAAAAAGGTAGACTCTTGAAATCATTGTATATATTGCTTCTACATAGTCTAAGAAACATATATGCAAAGCATCCAAACAGTACAATTCGCCAATTTTGTGTTCTTCAAGTTTAAGTGAACTACGAGCCCCATTGTTAATCCTTTAAAGGAAATTATTTGTAAATTTCGACAAGTAGAACAATGAATGGATCATGTACACGGTTGAAATCATTGTATATATTGCTTCTATATAGTCTAAGAAACATATATGCAAAGCATCCAAACAGTACCATTCGCCAATTTTTTGTTCTTCAAGTTTAAGTGAACTACGAGCCCCATTGTTAATCCTTTAAAGGAAATTATTCGTAAATTTCGACAAGTAGAACAATGATTGGAACACGTAGACGGTTGAAATCTTTGTATATATTGCTTCCATATAGTCTATGAAACATGTACGCAAAGCATCCAAACAGTACCATTCGCCAATTTTTTGTTCTTCAAGTTTAAGTGAACTACGAGCCCCATTGTTAATCCTTTAAAGGAAATTATTTGTAAATTTCGACAAGTAGAACAATGAATGGATCATGTACACGGTTGAAATCATTGTATATATTGCTTCTATATAGTCTAAGAAACATATATGCAAAGCATCCAAACAGTACTATTCGCCAATTTTTTGTTCTTCATGTTTAAGTGAACTACGAGCCCCATTGTTGATCCTTTTACGGAAATTAATTGTAACTTGCTTCAAGTAGAACAATGATTGGAACACGTAGACGGTTGAAATCTTTGTATATATTGCTTCCATGTAGTCTATGAAACATGTACGCAAAGCATCCAAACAGTACCATTCGCCAAATTTTTGGTCTTCAAGTTTAAGTAAACTATGAGCCCCAATGGTTAATCCTTTATCGGATATTATTTGTAATTTTTGACAAGTAGAACAATGAATGGAACAGGTAGACGGTTGAAATATTTGTATATATTGCTTCTATATAATATAAGAAACATATATGAAAAGCATCCAAACAGTACCATTCGCCAATTTTTTGTTCTTCAAGTTTAAGTGAACTACGAGCCCCATTGTTAATCCTTTAACAGAAATTAATTGTAACTTTCTACAAGTAGAACAATGATTGGAACACGTAGACGGTTGAAATCTTTGTATATGTTGCTTCTATATAATCTAAGAAACATATATGCAAAGCATCCAAACAGTTCCATTCGCCAATTTTTTGTTCTTCAAGTTTAAGTGAACTACGAGCCCCATTGTTAATCCTTTAAAGGAAATTATTTGTAAATTTCGACAAGTAGAACATTGAATGGAACAGGTAGACGGTTGAAATCTTTGTATATATTGCTTCTATATAGTATAAGAAACATAAATGCAAATCATCCAAACAGTACAATTCGCCAATTATTTGATCATCAAGTTTAAGTGAACTACGAGCCCCGTTGTTAATCCTTTAAAGGAAATTATTTGTAAATTTCGACAAGTAGAACAATGAATGGAATAGGTAGACGGTTGAAATCAATGTATATATTGCTTCCATATAGTCTAAGAAACATATATGCAAAGCATCAAAACAGTACAATTCGCCAATTTATTGTTCTTCATGTTTAAGTGAACAACGAGCCCCATTGTTAATCCTTTAATGGAAATTATTTGTAATTTTCTCAAGTAGAACAATGAATGGAAGAGGTAGACGGTTGAAATCTTTGTATATATTGCTTCTATATAATCTAAGAAACATATATGCAAAGCATCTAAACAGTAACAATCGCCCATTTTTTGATCTTCAAGTTTAAGTGAACAGCGAGCCCCATTGATAATCATGAAATGGAAATTATTTGTAACTTTCTACAAGTAGAAGAATGAATAGTACAGGTAAACGGGTGAAATCTTTCTTTATATTACTTCTAAATAGTCTAAGAAACATATATGCAAAGCATCCAACAGTACAATTCGCCAATTTCTTGTTCTTCAAGTTTAAGTAAACTACGATCCCCATTGTTAATCCCTTAACGGAAATTATTTGTAACTTTCGACAAGTAGAACAATGAATGGAACAGGTAGACCGTTGAAATCATTGTATATATTGCTTGTATATAGTCTAAGAAACATATCTGCAAATAATCCAAACAGTACAATTCGCCAATTATTTGATCTTCAAGTTTAAGTGAACTACGAGCCCCATTGTTAATACTTTAACGGAAATTATTTGTAACTTGCGACAAGTAGAACAATGAATGGAACAGGTAGACGGTTGAAATCAATGTATATATTGCTTCTATATAGTCTAAGAAACATATATGCAAAGCATCCAAATAGTACCATTCGCCAATTTTTTGTTCTTCAAGTTTAAGTGAACAACGAGCCCCATTGTTAATCCTTTAAAGGAAATTATTTGTAAATTTCGACAAATAGCACAATGATTGGATCCCGTTGACGGTTGAAATCTTTGTATATATTGCTTCCATATAGTCTAAGAAACATATATGCAAAGCATCCAAATAGTACCATTCGCCAATTTTTTGTTCTTCAAGTTTAAGTGAACAACGAACCCCATTGTTAATCCTTTAAAGGAAATTATTTGTAATTTTCGACAAGTAGAACAATGAATGGAACAGGTAGACTGTTGAAATCTTTGTATATATTCCTTCTATATAATCTAAGAAACATATATGCAAAGCATCTAAACAGTAACAATCGCCAATTATTTGATCTTCATGTTTAAGTGAACTACGAGCCCCATTGTTAATACTTTAACGGAAATTATTTGTAACTTGCGACAAGTAGAACAATGAATGGAACAGGTAGACGGTTGAAATCAATGTATATATTGCTACTATATAGTCTAAGAAACATATATGCAAAGCATCCAAATTGTACCATTCGCCAATTTTTTGTTCTTCAAGCTTAAGTGAACAACGAGCCCCATTGTTAATCCTTTATCGGAAATTATTTGTAACTTTCGACAAGTAGAACAATGAATGGAACAGGTAGACGGTTGAATTCTTTATATATATTGCTTCTATATAGTCTAAGAAACATATATGCAAGCATCCAAACAGTACAATTCGCCAATTTTTTGTTCTTCAAGTTTAAGTGTACAACGAGCCCCATTGTTAATCCTTTAAAGGAAATTATTTGTAAATTTCGACAAGTAGAACAATGAATGGAATAGGTAGACGGTTGAAATCAATGTATATATTGCTTCGATATAGTCTAAGAAACATATATGCAAAGAATCAAAACAGTACAATTCGCCAATTTATTGTTCTTCAAGTTTAAGTGAACAACGAGCCCCATTGTTAATCCTTTAAAGGAAATTATTTGTAATTTTCTCAAGTAGAACAATGAATGGAACAGGTAGACGGTTGAAATCTTTGTATATATTGCTTCTATATAATCTAAGAAACATATATGCAAAGCATCTAAACAGTAACAATCGCCCATTTTTTGATCTTAAAGTTTAAGTGAACAGCGAGCCCCATTGATAATCATGAAATGGAAATTATTTGTAACTTTCTACAAGTAGAACAATGAATAGTACAGGTAGACGGGTGAAATCTTTCTATATATTACTTCTAAATAGTCTAAGAAACATATATGCAAAGCATCCAAACAGTACAATTCGCCAATTTCTTGTTCTTCAAGTTTAAGTAAACTACGATCCCCATTGTTAATCCCTTAACGGAAATTATTTGTAACTTGCGACAAGTAGAACAATGAATGGAACAGGTAGACGGTTGAAATCTTTGTATATATTGCTTCTATATAGTCTAAGAAACATATATGCAAAGCTTCCAAACAGTACAATTCGCCAATTTTTTGTTCTTCAAGTTTAAGTGAACTACGAGCCCCATTGTTAATCCTTTAAAGGAAATTATTTGTAAATTTCGACAAGTAGAACAATGAATGGATCAGGTAGACGGTTGAAATCATTGTATATATTGCTTCTATATAATCTACGAAACATATATGCAAAGCATCCAAACAGAACCATTCGCCAATTTTTTGTTCTTCAAGTTTAAGTGAACAAGGAGCCCCATTGATAATCATGAAACGGAAATTATTTGTAACTTTCTACAAGTAGAACAATGAATAGAACAGGTAGACGGTTGAAATCTTTGTATATGTTGCTTCTATATAGTCTAACAAACCTATATGCAAAGCATCTAAACAGTAACAATCGCCAATTTTTTGATATTCAAGTTTAAGTGAACAGCGAGCCCCATTGATAATCTTGAAATGGAAATTATTTGTAACTTTCTACAAGTAGAACAATGAATAGTACAGGTAGACGGGTGAAATCTTTCTATATATTGCTTCTAAATAGTCTAAGAAACATATATGCAAAGCATCCAAACAGTACAATTCGCCAATTTTTTGTTCTTCAAGTTTAAGTGAACTACGAGCCCCATTGTTAATCCTTTAAAGGAAATTATTTGTAAATTTCGACAAGTAGAACATTGAATGGAACAGGTAGACGGTTGAAATCTTTGTATATATTGCTTCTATATAGTATAAGAAACATATATGCAAAGCATCCAAACAGTACAATTTGCCAATTTTTTGTTCTTCAAGTTTAAGTGAACAACGAGCCCCATTGTTAATCCTTTAAAGGAAATTATTTGTAATTTTCTCAAGTAGAACAATGAATGGAACAGGTAGACGGTTGAAATCTTTGTATATATTGCTTCTATATAATCTAAGAAACATATATGCAAAGCATCTAAACAGTAACAATCGCCCATTTTTTGATCTTAAAGTTTAAGTGAACAGCGAGCCCCATTGATAATCATGAAATGGAAATTATTTGTAACTTTCTACAAGTAGAACAATGAATAGTACAGGTAGACGGGTGAAATCTTTCTATATATTACTTCTAAATAGTCTAAGAAACATATATGCAAAGCATCCAAACAGTACAATTCGCCAATTTCTTGTTCTTCAAGTTTAAGTAAACTACGATCCCCATTGTTAATCCCTTAACGGAAATTATTTGTAACTTTCGACAAGTAGAACAATGAATGGAACAGGTAGACCGTTGAAATCATTGTATATATTGCTTGTATATAGTCTAAGAAACATATCTGCAAATAATCCAAACAGTACAATTCGCCAATTATTTGATCTTCAAGTTTAAGTGAACTACGAGCCCCATTGTTAATACTTTAACGGAAATTATTTGTAACTTGCGACAAGTAGAACAATGAATGGAACAGGTAGACGGTTGAAATCAATGTATATATTGCTTCTATATAGTCTAAGAAACATATATGCAAAGCATCCAAATAGTACCATTCGCCAATTTTTTGTTCTTCAAGTTTAAGTGAACAACGAGCCCCATTGTTAATCCTTTAAAGGAAATTATTTGTAAATTTCGACAAGTAGCACAATGATTGGATCCCGTTGACGGTTGAAATCTTTGTATATATTGCTTCCATATAGTCTAAGAAACATATATGCAAAGCATCCAAATAGTACCATTCGCCAATTTTTTGTTCTTCAAGTTTAAGTGAACAACGAACCCCATTGTTAATCCTTTAAAGGAAATTATTTGTAATTTTCGACAAGTAGAACAATGAATGGAACAGGTAGACTGTTGAAATCTTTGTATATATTCCTTCTGTATAATCTAAGAAACATATATGCAAAGCATCTAAACAGTAACAATCGCCAATTATTTGATCTTCATGTTTAAGTGAACTACGAGCCCCATTGTTAATACTTTAACGGAAATAATTTGTAACTTGCGACAAGTAGAACAATGAATGGAACAGGTAGACGGTTGAAATCAATGTATATATTGCTACTATATAGTCTAAGAAACATATATGCAAAGCATCCAAATTGTACCATTCGCCAATTTTTTGTTCTTCAAGTTTAAGTGAACAACGAGCCCCATTGTTAATCCTTTATCGGAAATTATTTGTAACTTTCGACAAGTAGAACAATGAATGGAACAGGTAGACGGTTGAATTCTTTATATATATTGCTTCTATATAGTCTAAGAAACATATATGCAAGCATCCAAACAGTACAATTCGCCAATTTTTTGTTCTTCAAGTTTAAGTGTACAACGAGCCCCATTGTTAATCCTTTAAAGGAAATTATTTGTAAATTTCGACAAGTAGAACAATGAATGGAATAGGTAGACGGTTGAAATCAATGTATATATTGCTTCCATATAGTCTAAGAAACATATATGCAAAGAATCAAAACAGTACAATTCGCCAATTTATTGTTCTTCAAGTTTAAGTGAACAACGAGCCCCATTGTTAATCCTTTAAAGGAAATTATTAGTAATTTTCTCAAGTAGAACAATGAATGGAACAGGTAGACGGTTGAAATCTTTGTATATATTGCTTCTATATAATCTAAGAAACATATATGCAAAGCATCTAAACAGTAACAATCGCCCATTTTTTGATCTTCAAGTTTAAGTGAACAGCGAGCCCCATTGATAATCATGAAATGGAAACTATTTGTAACTTTCTACAAGTAGAACAATGAATAGTACAGGTAGACGGGTGAAATCTTTCTATATATTACTTCTAAATAGTCTAAGAAACATATATGCAAAGCATCCAAACAGTACAATTCGCCAATTTCTTGTTCTTCAAGTTTAAGTAAACTACGATCCCCATTGTTAATCCCTTAACGGAAATTATTTGTAACTTGCGACAAGTAGAACAATGAATGGAACAGGTAGACGGTTGAAATCTTTGTATATATGGCTTCTATATAGTCTAAGAAACATATATGCAAAGCTTACAAACAGTACAATTCGCCAATTTTTTGTTCTTCAAGTTTAAGTGAACTACGAGCCCCATTGTTAATCCTTTAAAGGAAATTATTTGTAAATTTCGACAAGTAGAACAATGAATGGATCAGGTAGACGGTTGAAATCATTGTATATATTGCTTCTATATAATCTACGAAACATATATGCAAAGCATCCAAACAGTACCATTCGCCAATTTTTTGTTCTTCAAGTTTAAGTGAACAAGGAGCCCCATTGATAATCATGAAACGGAAATTATTTGTAACTTTCTACAAGTAGAACAATGAATAGAACAGGTAGACGGTTGAAATCTTTGTATATGTTGCTTCTATATAGTCTAACAAACCTATATGCAAAGCATCTAAACAGTAACAATCGCCAATTTTTTGATCTTCAAGTTTAAGTGAACAGCGAGCCCCATTGATAATCTTGAAATGGAAATTATTTGTAACTTTCTACAAGTAGAACAATGAATAGTACAGGTAGACGGGTGAAATCTTTCTATATATTACTTCTAAATAGTCTAAGAAACATATATGCAAAGCATCCAAACAGTACAATTCGCCAATTTCTTGTTCTTCAAGTTTAAGTAAACTACGATCCCCATTGTTAATCCCTTAACGGAAATTATTTGTAACTTGCGACAAGTAGAACAATGAATGGAACAGGTAGACGGTTGAAATCTTTGTATATATTGCTTCTATATAGTCTAAGAAACATATATGCAAAGCTTCCAAACAGTACAATTCGCCAATTTTTTGTTCTTCAAGTTTAAGTGAACTACGAGCCCCATTGTTAATCCTTTAAAGGAAATTATTTGTAAATTTCGACAAGTAGAACAATGAATGGATCAGGTAGACGGTTGAAATCATTGTATATATTGCTTCTATATAATCTACGAAACATATATGCAAAGCATCCAAACAGTACCATTCGCCAATTTTTTGTTCTTCAAGTTTAAGTGAACAACGAGCCCCATTGTTAATCCTTTATCGGAAATTATTTGTAACTTTCTACAAGTAGAACAATGAATAGAACAGGTAGACGGTTGAAATCTTTGTATATGTTGCTTCTATATAGTCTAACAAACCTATATGCAAAGCATCTAAACAGTAACAATCGCCAATTTTTTGATCTTCAAGTTTAAGTGAACAGCGAGCCCCATTGATAATCTTGAAATGGAAATTATTTGTAACTTTCTACAAGTAGAACAATGAATAGTACAGGTAGACGGGTGAAATCTTTCTATATATTGCTTCTAAATAGTCTAAGAAACATATATGCAAAGCATCCAAACAGTACAATTCGCCAATTTTTTGTTCTTCAAGTTTAAGTGAACTACGAGCCCCATTGTTAATCCTTTAAAGGAAATTATTTGTAAATTTCGACAAGTAGAACATTGAATGGAACAGGTAGACGGTTGAAATCTTTGTATATATTGCTTCTATATAGTATAAGAAACATATATGCAAAGCATCCAAACAGTACAATTCGCCAATTTTTTGTTCTTCAAGTTTAAGTGAACTACGAGCCCCATTGTTAATCCTTTAACGGAAATTAATTGTAACTTTCTACAAGTAGAACAATGATTGGAACACGTAGACGGTTGAAATCTTTGTATATATTGCTTCCACATAGTCTAAGAAACATATATGCATAGCATCCAAACAGTACAATTCGCCGATTTATTGTTCTTCAAGTTTAAGTGAACAACGAGCCCCATTGTTAATCCTTTAAAGGAAATTATTTGTAAATTTCGACAAGTAGAACAATGATTGGAACACGTAGACGGTTGAAATCTTTGTATATATTGCTTCCATATAGTCTAAGAAACATGTACGCAAAGCATCCAAACAGTACCATTCGCCAATTTTTTGTTCTTCAAGTTTAAGTGAACAATGAGCCCCAATGGTTAATCCTTTATCGGATATTTTTTGTAATTTTAGACAAGTAGAACAATGATTGGAACACGTAGACAGTTGAAATCTTTGTATATATTGCTTCCATATAGTCTAAGAAACATATATGCAAAGCATCCAAACTGTACCATTCGCCAATTTTTTGTTCTTCAAGTTTAAGTGAACAATGAGCCACATTGATAATCCTTTATCGGAAATTATTTGTAACTTTCGACAAGTAGAACAATGAATGGAACTGGTAGACGGTTGAAATCTTTTTATATATTGCTTCTATATAGTCTAAGAAACATATATGCAAAGCATCCAAACAGTACCAGTCGCCAATTTTTTGTTTTTCAAGTTTAAGTGATCAAGGAGCCCCATTGATAATCATGAAACGGAAATTATTTGTAACTTTCTACAAGTAGAACAATGAATAGAACAGGTAGACGGTTGAAATCTTTGTATATATTGCTTCTATATAATCTACGAAACATATATGCAAAGCATCCAAACAGTACCATTCGCCAATTTTTTGTTCTTCAAGTTTAAGTGAACAAGGAGCCCCATTGATAATCATGAAACGGAAATTATTTGTAACTTTCTACAAGTAGAACAATGAATAGAACAGGTAGACGGTTGAAATCTTTGTATATGTTGCTTCTATATAGTCTAACAAACCTATATGCAAAGCATCTAAACAGTAACAATCGCCAATTTTTTGATCTTCAAGTTTAAGTGAACAGCGAGCCCCATTGATAATCTTGAAATGGAAATTATTTGTAACTTTCTACAAGTAGAACAATGAATAGTACAGGTAGACGGGTGAAATCTTTCTATATATTACTTCTAAATAGTCTAAGAAACATATATGCAAAGCATCCAAACAGTACAATTCGCCAATTTCTTGTTCTTCAAGTTTAAGTAAACTACGATCCCCATTGTTAATCCCTTAACGGAAATTATTTGTAACTTGCGACAAGTAGAACAATGAATGGAACAGGTAGACGGTTGAAATCTTTGTATATATTGCTTCTATATAGTCTAAGAAACATATATGCAAAGCTTCCAAACAGTACAATTCGCCAATTTTTTGTTCTTCAAGTTTAAGTGAACTACGAGCCCCATTGTTAATCCTTTAAAGGAAATTATTTGTAAATTTCGACAAGTAGAACAATGAATGGATCAGGTAGACGGTTGAAATCATTGTATATATTGCTTCTATATAATCTACGAAACATATATGCAAAGCATCCAAACAGTACCATTCGCCAATTTTTTGTTCTTCAAGTTTAAGTGAACAAGGAGCCCCATTGATAATCATGAAACGGAAATTATTTGTAACTTTCTACAAGTAGAACAATGAATAGAACAGGTAGACGGTTGAAATCTTTGTATATGTTGCTTCTATATAGTCTAACAAACCTATATGCAAAGCATCTAAACAGTAACAATCGCCAATTTTTTGATCTTCAAGTTTAAGTGAACAGCGAGCCCCATTGATAATCTTGAAATGGAAATTATTTGTAACTTTCTACAAGTAGAACAATGAATAGTACAGGTAGACGGGTGAAATCTTTCTATATATTGCTTCTAAATAGTCTAAGAAACATATATGCAAAGCATCCAAACAGTACAATTCGCCAATTTTTTGTTCTTCAAGTTTAAGTGAACTACGAGCCCCATTGTTAATCCTTTAAAGGAAATTATTTGTAAATTTCGACAAGTAGAACATTGAATGGAACAGGTAGACGGTTGAAATCTTTGTATATATTGCTTCTATATAGTATAAGAAACATATATGCAAAGCATCCAAACAGTACAATTCGCCAATTTTTTGTTCTTCAAGTTTAAGTGAACTACGAGCCCCATTGTTGATCCTTTAACGGAAATTATTTGTAACTTTCGACAAGTAGAACAATGAATGGAACTGGTAGACGGTTGAAATCATTGTATATATTGCTTCTATATAGTCTAAGAAACCTATATGCAAAGCATCCAAACAGTAACAATCGCCAATTTTTTGATCTTCAAGTTTAAGTGAACAGCGAGCCCCATTGATAATCATGAAATTGCAATTATTTGTAACTTTCTACAAGTAGAACAATGAAGAGTATAGGTAGACGGGTGAAATCTTTCTATATATTGCTTCTAAATAGTCTAAGAAACATATATGCAAAGCATCCAAACAGTACAATTCGCCAATTTTTTGTTCTTCAAGTTTAAGTGAACTACGAGCCCCATTGTTAATCCTTTAAAGGAAATTATTTGTAACTTTCGACAAGCAGAACAATGAATGGAACAGGTAGGCGGTTGAAATCTTTGTATATATTGCTTCTATATAATCTAAGAAACATATATGCAAAGCATCCAAACAGTACAATTCGCCAATTTTTTGTCCTTCAAGTTTAAGTGAACAATGAGCCCCATTGTTAATCCTTTATCGGAAATTATTTGTAACTTTCGACAAGTAGAACAATGAATGGAACAGGTAGACGGTTGAAATCTTTGTATATATTGGTTCTATATAATCTAAGAAACATATATGCAAAGCATCCAAACAGTACCATTCGCCAATTTTTTGTTCTTCAAGTTTAAGTGAACAACGAGCCCCATTGATAATCCTTTAAAGGAAATTATTTGTAAATTTCGACAAGTAGAACAATGATTGGAACACGTAGACGGTTGAAATCTTTGTATATATTGCTTCCATATAGTCTAAGAAACATATATGCAAAGCATCCAAATAGTACAATTCGCCAATTTTTTGTTCTTCAAATTTTAGTGAACAACGAGCCCCATTGTTAATCCTTTATCGGAAATTATTTGTAACTTTCGACAAGTAGAACAATGAATGGAACAGATAGACGGTTGAAATTTTTGTATATATTGCTTCCATACAGTCTAAGAAACATGTACGCAAAGCATCCAAACAGTACCATTCGCCAATTTTTTGTTCTTCAATTTTAAGTGAACAATGAGCCCCAATGGTTAATCCTTTATCAGAAATTATTTGTAATTTTCGACAAGTAGAACAATGAATGGAACAGGTAGACGGTTGAAATCTTTGTATATATTCTTTCTATATAGTCTAAGAAACATATATGCAAAGCATCCAAACAGTACAATTCGCCAATTTCTTGTTCTTCAAGTTTAAATAAACTACGATCCCCATTGTTAATCCCTTAAAGGAAATTATTTGTAACTTTCGACAAGTAGAACAATGAATGGAACAGGTAGACGGTTGAAATCATTGTATATATTGCTTCTATATAGTCTAAGAAACATATCTGCAAATCATCCAAACAGTACAATTCGCCAATTATTTGATCTTCAAGTTTAAGTGAACTACGAGCCTCATTGTTATTACTTTAACGGAAATTATTTGTAACTTATGACAAGTAGAACAATGAATGGAACAGGTAGACGGTTGAAATCAATGTACATATTGCTTCTATATAGTCTAAGAAACATATATGCAAAGCATCCAAACAGTACCATTCGCCAATTTTTTGTTCTTCAAGTTTAAGTGAACAACGAGCCCCATTGATAATCATGAAACGGAAATTATTTGTAACTTTCTACAAGTAGAACAATGAATAGAACAGGTAGACGGTTGAAATCTTTGTATATGTTGCTTCTATATAGTCTAAGAAACATATATGCAAAGCATCTAAACAGTAACAATCGCCAATTTTTTGATCTTCAAGTTTAAGTGAACTACGAGCCCCATTGTTAATCCTTTAAAGGAAATTATGTGTAAATTTCGGCAAGTAGAACAATGAATGGATTAGGTAGACGGTTGAAATCATTGTATATATTGCTTCTATATAGTCTAAGAAACATATATGCAAAGCATCCAAACAGTACCATTCATCAATTTTTTGTTCTTCAAGTTTTAGTGAACAACGAGCCCCATTGTTAATCCTTTAAAGGAAATTATTTGTATATTTCGACACGTAGAAAAATGATTGGAACACGTAGACGGTTGAAATCTTTGTATATATTGCTTCCATATAGTCTAAGAAACATTTACGCAAAGCATCCAAACAGTAACATTCGCCAATTTTTTGTTCTTCAAGTTTAACTGTACAACGAGCCCCATTGTTAATCCTTTAAATGAAATTATTTGTATCTTATGACAAGTAGAACAATGAATGGAACAGGTAGACGGTAGAAATCAATGTATTGTTACGCCGATATGAAGTTGGCGTACCGAGCGAAGCTGCTCCCTCGAACCCGTGGATTCGAGGATCGATGTAATCGAGGGATCGATTCGGCCGGTCGTTGCTCGAGCGACCGGAAGCGTTTGGTGACCGGAAGTTGTAACTGAGTTGTCAGACGACAGAGTTCGAAATATTGTTATTAGTTATTAAAGTTTAATAAAGTTATTAGAAATATAATGCCGAGAAGACCCGGTCCCTCCGTGGGACATAACAATGGTGTCAGAAGTGGGATGCTTCTGGATCGAGGGGAAGAGAATCCTCAGCCCACAAGGCCTGCGGAGGAGGAGACGGATCGTCTAGGACGCTTCCTTTCCGAGATGCAGGAGAGCCTGACTATGCATCTGCAGAGACAGCAGGAGCTGGCAGAAGAGCGATGGGAGCAGGAGCGCTCCCGGATCGCGGAAAAGGAGGCCAGGAAGAAAGCTGCCCAGGAAGAGAGGTTTGGAGCGCTCGAGGCCCAACTTCGAGCGCTCATCACTGAGTTCGGCCGCCGAACGGCCGTTTCGGGTTCTGTGGGACCGGTGGAGAGTCGTGATCCGATTCCTATGGAGGATACACGGATCACGGCTCCCCTTGTTTCCCAGCCTATCCCTCCGCGTGTCCTCCCAACGGAATTGGGAGTGGTCTTGAAGCGTCCAATATGTAATGAAAAGTCCTCCTGGAAGGAAGGTAAAATCCAGTGTGAGGCTGTAGCGAGTGTTAGTAATTGGCCTTCGAGGCGCTTGGACGCTTCCGCCCCGGTGAAACGCGGTGACACGATGCATCCCCTGCTAGGCAGCCGGATTCCACTTTCGGGAGGTCTAACGCTTCCGACGTACGCGTGTCGGCGATTTTTAGGGACGATGCGGATTCATCGGAAGATGATGAGAAAAACGACGGAGTTCACCTCGATGGTTCGGCGAGCGCGAGAGATCCTCGAGTACCTGAACGAGGAAGCGTCGAGGGGAATGGAGGAGGTCGCGGATGGCGTCGAGAGGGAGCTGAAGGTGACCGATCGGTTGACTCGTCCCGGCTCCAAAGTGGACCACGCGGTGCGCAGGTTCGAAGAGCTGGAGGAAGAGGCGTTCGACCTCGCGCGGTTGGACCGCGGCAGGGAGAGCGTGACGATCGGGACGCCGGCGGACGTTCCCGAGGAGATCGGGTGAGCCGTGGCGGCAGCGGCAGCGACGGCAGCGACGAGGACAGCGACGGGGGTAGTAGGCGTCGAACGGTCCCCACCGACGGGAAGAGCCCGAACGAGTCGGCTACGACGAAGCGGAGGAGCAAGAAGCGAAGGAAGAGGAAAAGCCGGAACGAACGACGAAGGAAGCTCCGGAAGAGAAGGAGGTGGAAGAAAAAGTGGAAGAGATAGCGGAATAGATGAAAGAGCCGGCGGAAGAAAAGCCAGCGGAGAGAGCACCGCCGCGAATGCGTCGGAGAGAAGCTCCGAAGGATTCCAAGGCCGTCGAGGTTACCGACGATCTCGAGAAGCTTCTGGAGACGGACCTGCCGTTCCTGACGTTCGGAAAAATCATCGACACCGTCTACAAAATGATCGAGAGCGCGCCGGAAAACACTGGCGAGGATTCGGCGACGAACGCCATACACCGAGCGATTTACGAGAAACTCGGAACGATCGTTACCCTCGAAAATCCAGACCTTCTGACGAAGGAGCTGAAGGACGCTATGGACGTCGTTTTCGGAAAAATAGCGACGTGTCTGAGGAGAATCCTGAACGAATGGGAGATCGGGTTCATGGAACGATACGTGCCGGAAGTGATGTCGTGGGAAGTTCGGGACTGAACCGACTGGCTCAGTCACATCAGCAGCCTCGCCAAAGACTGGAACGCCTGGCTGCGCGGAGTCATCGAGAAGATCCTCGAGATCCGAGCAGCGGGATCGGCGAAGCTCGAGAGGATGCGAACCGGGGAGGACGCGTCGCCAGCCCCCTGCTCCTCTCTCGAAATCTTGCCCGTTAACCAGTTAACTGTGGCGCCCTCGTTTGAGAGTGCGCACCGTTTTGTGTCGCCAGAATCGAGCCATGACGAGTATACTCGTCAATCGCAAAATCAACGCGTTAACGAGTCCGGCGACACGGTGAGAGGGTGAGAGGGATGGAGGAAAAGCGCAGGAAAGCGCAGGAAGAGGATGAGGAAATTGGCTACCTCTTACGAAAGAAGATGGGAATACGCGTGCGGAGAAGAGGCATGTCACCTCCTACTGGTCCCCAAAAGCAAGGTGGAAGAAGCGCTACGTGGATGTCACGAGGCTCCTACAGGAGGACACTTCGGTATGCGCAAGACCCTTGCGAAAGTGCGGCAGAGAGTCTTCTGGCCCGAACACCGAATGGACGTCGAAGAATGGTGTCGCCGCTGTTACACTTGTACGGCGAGGAAAGGTCCGAAGGAGAGGGGGAGAGGACCCCTCAGGATTTATAATGTCGGGGCACCTTTTGAGAGGATGGCGCTCGACATTGTTGGACGTTTGCCGAAAACGAAAACAGCGCGACGACCATCGCAGAAGCTCTTCTACGTGAGGTGGTTGGCCGACATGGAATACCTCTAGAGCTCCATTCCGAGCAGGGTCGTAGTTTTGGGTCGACTGTCTTCAAGAAACTCATGGAGTTGCTTGGAATCCGGAAGACAAGGACGACGCCACTCCACCCTCAGTCGGACGGAATCGTAGAGAGGTTGATAAGGACTCTGCTACAATATTTGTCGCTATACGTTGCGGACAACCTAAAGGATTGGGACCAGTGGATCCTGCTGTTTCTCTTAGTCGTAGAGCAACAGGCGGGATGCAGAAAGAAGAGATGCGGAAAGAAAAACGAGCCAGTAAAGAAGAGGTGCGGAAAGAAGAATGAGCCAGTGAAGAACGGAAGGGCAAGAATGAACATAACCAACGAATTACGAATGCGATGGTATCGACTTGCCGACGCCTCACTCAAGGTTTTTTGGATGGTTTTCCCTTGAGTCGGAGGACAAATGTCGAGGCGTTTTCGTCTGATTGGAGCCATACCAGTAGACGTTTTGTTTCCTGTTGTCTACTTCCTCTGCAGACGAAGGCATTGAATCCCGGGACGATTTCAAGAAGGTTATGGAAGTCTAGTTGCCCGATTTGAAGTCGCCGCGGTCGGGACGACCGCTCTTCGAGAGGAGGGGGCAGTGTTACGCCGATATGAAGATGGCGTACAGAGCGAAGCTGCTCCCTCGAACCCGTGGATTCGAGGATCGATGTAATCGAGGGATCGATTCGGCCGGTCGTTGCTCGAGCGACCGGAAGCGTTTGGTGACCGGAAGTTGTAACCGAGTTGTCAGACGACAAAGTTCGAAATATTGTTATTAGTTATTAAAGTTTAATAAAGTTATTAGAAATAAAATGCCGAGAAGACCCGGTCCCTCCGTGGGACATAACAGTATATATTGCTTCTATATAGTCTAAGAAACATATATGCAAAGCATCCAAACAGAACCATTCGCCAATTTTTTGTTCTTCAAGTTTAAGTGAACTACGAGCCCCATTGTTAATCCTTTAACGTAAATTAATTGTAACTTTCTACAAGTAGAACAATGAATGGAACACGTAGACGGTTGAAATCTTTGTATATATTGCTTCTATATAATCTAAGAAACATATATGCAAAGCATCTAAACAGTACAATTCGCCAATTTTTTATTCTTCAAGTTTAAGTGAACTACGAGCCCCATTGTTTATCCTTTAAAGGAAATTATTTGTAAATTTCGACAAGTAGAACAATGAATGGATCAGGTAGACGGTTGAAATCATTGTATATATTGCTTCCATATAATCTACGAAACATATATGCAAAGCATCCAAACAGTACAATTCGCCAATTTTTTGTTCTTCAAGTTTAAGTGAACTACGAGCCCCATTGTTAATCCTTTAACGGAAATTAATTGTAACTTTCTACAAGTAGAACAATGATTGGAACACACAGACGGTTGAAATCTTTGTATATATTGCTTCCATATAATCTAAGAAACATATATGCAAAGCATCCAAACAGTACCATTCGCCAATTTTTTGTTCTTCAAGTTTAAGTGAACAATGAGCCCCATTGTTAATCCTTTATCGGAAATCATTTGTAACTTTCGACAAGTAGAACATTGAATGGAACAGGTAGACGGTTGAAATCTTTGTATATATTGCTTCTATATAGTATAAGAAACATATATGCAAATCATCCAAACAGTACAATTCGCCAATTATTTGATCTTCAAGTTTAAGTGAACTACGAGCCCCATTGTTAATACTTTAACGGAAATTATTTGTAACTTTCGACAAGTAGAACAGTGAATGGAACAGGTAGACGGTTGAAATCAATGAATATATTGCTTCTATATAGTCTAAGAAACATATATGCAAAGCATCCAAACAGTACCATTCATCAATTTTTTGTTCTTCAAGTTTAAGTGAACTACGAGCCCCATTGTTAATCCTTTAACGGAAATTAATTGTAACTTTCTACAAGTAGAACAATGATTGGAACACACAGACGGTTGAAATCTTTGTATATATTGCTTCCATATAATCTAAGAAACATATATGCAAAGCATCCAAACAGTACCATTCGCCAATTTTTTGTTCTTCAAGTTTAAGTGAACAATGAGCCCCATTGTTAATCCTTTATCGGAAATCATTTGTAACTTTCGACAAGTAGAACATTGAATGGAACAGGTAGACGGTTGAAATCTTTGTATATATTGCTTCTATATAGTATAAGAAACATATATGCAAATCATCCAAACAGTACCATTCGCCAATTATTTGATCTTCAAGTTTAAGTGAACTACGAGCCCCATTGTTAATACTTTAACGGAAATTATTTGTAACTTTCGACAAGTAGAACAGTGATTGGAACAGGTAGACGGTTGAAATCAATGTATATATTGCTTCTATATAGTCTAAGAAACATATATGCAAAGCATCCAAACAGTACCAATCGCCAATTTTTTGTTCTTCAAGTTTAAGTGAACAACGAGCCCCATTGTTAATCCTTTATCGGAAATTATTTGTAACTTTCGACAAGTAGAACAATGAATGGAACAGGTAGACGGTTGAAATCTTTGTATATATTGCTTCTATATAGTCTGAGAAACATATATGCAAAGCATCCAAACAGTACAATTGGCCAATTTTTTGTTCTTCAAGTTTAAGTGAACAATGAGCCCCATTGTTAATCCTTTAAAGGAAATTATTTGTAAATTTCGACAAGTAGAACAATGAATGGATCATGTACACGGTTGAAATCATTGTATATATTGCTTCTATATAGTCTAAGAAACATATATGCAAAGCATCCAAACAGTACCATTCGCCAATTTTTTGATCTTCAAGTTTAAGTGAACAACTAGGCCTATTGATAATCATGAAACGGAAATTATTTCTAACTTTCGACAAGAAGAACAATGAATAGAACAGGTAGACTGTTGAAATCTTTGTATATGTTGCTTCTATATAGTCTAAGAAACCTATATGCAAAGCATCTAAACAGTAACATTCGCCAATTTTTTGATCTTCAAGTTTAAGTGAACTGCGAGCCCCATTGTTAATCCTTTATCGGAAATTAATTGTAACTTTCGACAAGTAGAACATTGAATGGAACAGGTAGACGGTTGAAATCTTTGTATATATTTCTTCTAAATAGTCTAGGAAACATATATGCAAAGCATCCAAACAGTACAATTCGCCAATTTTTTGTTCTTCAAGTTTAAGTGAACTACGAGCCCCATTGTTTATCCTTTAAAGGAAATTATTTGTAAATTTCGACAAGTAGAACAATGAATGGATCAGGTAGACGGTTGAAATCATTGTATATATTGCTTCTATATAATCTACGAAACATATATGCAAAGCATCCAAACAGTACAATTCGCCAATTTTTTGTTCTTCAAGTTTAAGTGAACTACGAGCCCCATTGTTAATCCTTTAACGGAAATTAATTGTAACTTTCTACAAGTAGAACAATGATTGGAACACACAGACGGTTGAAATCTTTGTATAAATTGCTTCCATATAATCTAAGAAACTTATATGCAAAGCATCCAAACAGTACCATTCGCCAATTTTTTGTTCTTCAAGTTTAAGTGAACAATGAGCCCCATTGTTAATCCTTTATCGGAAATCATTTGTAACTTTCGACAAGTAGAACATTGAATGGAACAGGTAGACGGTTGAATTCTTTGTATATATTGCTTCTATATAGTATAAGAAACATATATGCAAATCATCCAAACAGTACCATTCGCCAATTTTTTGGTCTTCAAGTTTAAGTGAACAATGAGCCCCATTGTTAATCCTTTATCGGAAATTACTTATAATTTTCGACAAGTAGAACAATGAATGGAACAGGTAGACGGTTGAAATCTTTCTATATATTGCTTCTAAATAGTCTAAGAAACATATATGCAAAGCATCCAAACAGTACCAGTCGCCAATTTTTTGTTCTTCAAGTTTAAGTGAACAACGAGGCCCATTGATAATCATGAAACGGAAATTATTTCTAACTTTCGACAAGAAGAACAATGAATAGAACAGGTAGACGGTTGAAATCTTTGTATATATTGCTTCTATATAGTCTAAGAAACATATATGCAAAGCATCCAAACAGTACAATTCGCCTATTTCTTGTTCTTTAAGTTTAAGTAAACTACGATCCCCATTGTTAATCCCTTAACGGAAATTATTTGTAACTTTCGACAAGTAGAACAATGAATGAAACAGGTAGACTGTTGAAATCATTGTATATATTGCTTCTATATAGTCTAAGAAACATATATGCAAAGCATCCAAACATTACAATTCGCCAATTTTTTGTTCTTCAAGTTTAAGTAAACTACGATCCCCATTGTTAATCCCTTAACGGAAATTATTTGTAAATTTCGACAAGTAGAACAATGAATGGAACAGGTAGACGGTTGAATTCTTTGTATATATTGCTTCTATATAGTCTAAGAAACATATATGCAAAGCATCCAAACAGTACAATTCGCCAATTTTTTGTTCTTCAAGTTTAAGTGAACAATGAGCCCCAATGGTTAATCCTTTAAAGGAAATTATTTGTAAATTTCGACAAGTAGAACAATGATTGGAACACGTAGACGGTTGAAATCTTTGTATATATTGCTTCCATATAGTCTAAGAAACAGGTACGCAAAGCATCCAAACAGTACCATTTGCCAATTTTTTGGTCTTCAAGTTTAAGTGAACAACGAGCCCCATTGGTTAATCCTTTATCGGAAATTATTTGTAAGCTTCGACAAGTAGAACAATGAATGGAACAGGTAGACTGTTGAAATATTTGTATATATTGCTTCTATATAATATAAGAAACATATATGCAAAGCATCCAAACAGTACAATTCGCCAATTTTTTGTTCTTCAAGTTTAAGTGAACCACGAGCCCCATTGTTAATTCTTTAAAGGAAATTATTTGTAAACTTCGGCAAGTAGATCAATGAATGCAACAGGTAGAATGTTGAAATCATTGTATATATTGCTTCTATATAGTCTAAGAAACATATATGCAAAGCATCCAAACATTACAATTCGCCAATTTTTTGTTCTTCAAGTTTAAGTAAACTACGATCCCCATTGTTAATCCCTTAACGGAAATTATTTGTAAATTTCGACAAGTAGAACAATGAATGGAATAGGTAGACGGTTGAAATCATTGTATATATTGCTTCCATATAGTCTAAGAAACATATATGCAAAGCATCCAAACAGTACAATTCGCCAATTTTTTGTTTTTCAAGTTTAAGTGAACAATGAGCCCCAATGTTTAATCCTTTATCGGAAATTATTTGTATCTTTCGACAAGTAGAACAATGAATGGAACAGGTAGACGGTTGAATTCTTTGTATATATTGCTTCTATATAGTCTAAGAAACATATATGCAAAGTATCCAAACAGTACAATTCGCCAATTTTTTGTTCTTCAAGTTTAAGTGAACAATGAGCCCCAATGGTTAATCCTTTAAAGGAAATTATTTGTAAATTTCGACAAGTAGAACAATGATTGGAACACGTAGACGGTTGAAATCTTTGTATATATTGCTTCCATATAGTCTAAGAAACAGGTACGCAAAGCATCCAAACAGTACCATTTGCCAATTTTTTGGTCTTCAAGTTTAAGTGAACAACGAGCCCCATTGGTTAATCCTTTATCGGAAATTATTTGTAAGCTTCGACAAGTAGAACAATGAATGGAACAGGTCGACTGTTGAAATATTTGTATATATTGCTTCTATATAATATAAGAAACATATATTCAAAGCATCCAAACAGTACCATTCGCCAATTTTTTGTTCTTCAAGTTTAAGTGAACTACAAGCCCCATTGTTAACCCTTTAAAGGAAATTATTTGTAAATTTCGGCAAGTAGATCAATGAATGGAATAGGTAGACGGTTGAAATCATTGTATATATTGCTTCTATATAGTCTAAGAAACATATATGCGAAGCATCCAAACAGTACAATTCGTCATTTTCTTGTTCTTCAAGTTTAAGTAAACTACGATCCCTATTGTTAATCCCTTAAAGGAAATTATTTGTAAATTTCGACAAGTAGAACAATGATTGGAACACGTAGACGGTTGAAATCTTTGTATATATTGCTTCCACATAGTCTAAGAAACATGTACGCAAAGCATTCAAACAGTACCATTCGCCAATTTTTTGTTTTTCAAGTTTAAGTGAACAGTGAGCCCCAATGGTTAATCCTTTATCGGAAATTATTTGTAATTTTCGACAAGTATAACAATGAATGGAACTGGTAGACGGTTGAAATCATTGTATATATTGCTTCTATATAGTCTAAGAAACATATCTGCAAATCATCCAAACAGAACAATTCGCCAATTATTTGATCTTCAAGTTTAAGTGAACTACGAGCCCCATTGTTAATACTTTAACGGAAATTATTTATAACTTGCGACAAGTAGAACAATGAATGGATCAGGTAGACGGTTGAAATCAATGTATATATTGCTTCTATATAGTCTAAGAAACATATATGCAAAGCATCCAAACAGTACCAATCGCCAATTTTTTGTTCTTCAAGTTTAAGTGAACAACGAGCCCCATTGTTAATCCTTTATCGGAAATTATTTGTAACTTTCGACAAGTAGAACAATGAATGGAACAGGTAGACGGTTGAAATCTTTGTATATATTGCTTCTATATAGTCTGAGAAACATATATGCAAAGCATCCAAACAGTACAATTGGCCAATTTTTTGTTCTTCTAGTTTAAGTGAACAATGAGCCCCATTGTTAATCCTTTAAAGGAAATTATTCGTAAATTTCTACAAGTAGAACAATGATTGGAACATGTAGACGGTTGAAATCTTAGTATATATTGCTTCCATATAGTCTAAGAAACATGTACGCAAAGCATCCAAACAGTACCATTCGCCAATTTTTTGTTCTTCAAGTTTAAGTGAACAGTAAGCCCCAATGGTTAATCCTTTATCGGTAATTATTTGTAACTTTCGACAAGTAGAACAATGAATGGAATAGGTAGACGGTTGAAATCATTGTATATATTGCTTCCATATAGTCTAAGAAACATATATGCAAAGCATCCAAACAGTACAATTCGCCAATTTTTTGTTTTTCAAGTTTAAGTGAACAATGAGCCCCAATGTTTAATCCTTTATCGGAAATTATTTGTATCTTTCGACAAGTAGAACAATGAATGGAACAGGTAGACGGTTGAATTCTTTGTATATATTGCTTCTATATAGTCTAAGAAACATATATGCAAAGCATCCAAACAGTACAATTCGCCAATTTTTTGTTCTTCAAGTTTAAGTGAACCACGAGCCCCATTGTTAATTCTTTAAAGGAAATTATTTGTAAATTTCGACAAGTAGAACAATGATTGCAACACGTAGACGGTTGAAATCATTGTATATATTGCTTCTATATAGTCCAAGAAACATATATGCAAAGCGTCCAAACAGTACAATTCGCCAATTTTTTTCCTCTTCAAGTTTAAGTGAACTACGAGCCCCATTGTTAATCCTTTAAAGGAAATTTTTTGTAAATTTCGACAAGTAGAACAATGAATGGAACAGGTAGACGGTTGAAATCTTTGTATGTATTGCTTCTATATAATCTAAGAAACATATATGCAAAGCATCCAAACAGTACCATTCGCCAATTTTTTTTTCTTCAAGTTTAAGTGAACAACGAGCCCCATTGATAATCATGAAACGGAAATTATTTGTAACTTTCTACAAGTAGAACAATGAATAGAACAGGTAGACGGTTGAAATCTTTGTATATCTTGCTTCCATATAGTCTAAGAAACCTATATGCAAAGCATCTAAACAGTAACAATCGCCAATTTTTTGATCTTCAAGTTTAAGTGAACAGCGAGCCCCATTGATAATCATGAAATGGAAATTATTTGTAACTTTCTACAAGTAGAACAATGAATAGTACAGGTAGACGGGTGAAATCTTTCTATATATTGCATCTAAATAGTCAAAGAAACATATATGCAAAGCATCCAAACAGTACAATTCGCCAATTTTTTGTTCTTCAAATTTAAGTGAACTACGAGCCCCATTGTTAATCCTTTAAAGGAAATTTTTTGTAAATTTCGACAAGTAGAACAATGAATGGAACAGGTAGACGGTTGAAATCTTTGTATGTATTGCTTCTATATAGTCTAAGAAACATATACGCAAAGCATCCAAACAGTACAATTCGCAAATTTTTTGTTCTTCTAGTTTAAGTGAACAATGAGCCCCAATGGTTAATCCTTTATCGGAAATTATTTGTAACTTTCGACAAGTAGAACAATGAATGGAACATGTAGACGGTTGAAATCTCTGTATATATTGCTTCTATATAGTCTAAGAAACATATATGCAAAGCATCCAAACAGTACAATTCGCCAATTTATTGTTCTTCAAGTTTAAGTGTACAACGAGCCCCATTGTTAATCCTTTAAAGGAAATTATTTTTAAATTTCGACAAGTAGAACCATGAATGGAATAGGTAGACGGTTGAAATCTTTGTATATATTGCTTCTATATAGTATAAGAAACATATATGCAAAGCATCCAAACAGTCCAATTCGCCAATTTTTTGTTCTTCAAGTTTATGTGAACAATGTGCCCCAATGGTTAATCCTTTATCGGTAATTATTTGTAACTTTCGACAAGTAGAACAATGAATGGAACAGGTAGACGGTTGAAATCTTTGTATATATTGCTTCTATATAATATAAGAAACATATATGGAAAGCATCCAAACAGTACCATTCGCCAATTTTTATTTCTTCAAGTTTAAGTGAACAACGAGCCCCATTGTTAATCCTTTAAAGGAAATTATTTGTAAATTTCGACAAGTAGAACAATGATTGGAACAGGTAGACGGTTAAAATCTTTGTATATATCTTCCATATAGTCTAAGAAACATGTACGCAAAGAATCCAGACAGTACCATTCGCCAATTTTTTGTTCTTCAAGTTTAAGTGAACAACGAGCCCCATTGATAATCATGAAACGGAAATTATTTGTAACTTTCGACAAGTAGAACAATGTATGGAACAGGTAGACGGTTGAAATCAATGTATATATTGCTTCTATATAGTCTAAGAACCATATATGCAAAGCATCCAAACAATACCAATCGCCAATTTTTTGTTCTTCAAGTTTAAGTGAACAACGAGCCCCATTGTTAATCCTTTAAAGGAAATTATTTGTAAATTTCGACAAGTAGAACAATGATTGGAACACGTAGACTGTTGAAATCTTTGTATATATTGCTTCCATATAGTGTAAGAAACATGTACGCAAAGCATCCAAACAGTACCATTCGCCAATTTTTTGTTCTTCAAGTGTAAGTGAACAATGAGCCCCAATGGTTAATCCTTTATCGGAAATTATTTGTAATTTTCGACAAGTAGAACAATGAATGGAACAGGTAGACGGTTGAAATCTTTGTATATATTGCTTCTAAATAGTCAAAGAAACTTATATGCAATGCATCCAAACAGTACAATTCGCCAATTTTTTGTTCTTCAAGTTTAAGTGAACTACGAGCCCCATTGTTAATCCTTTAAAGGAAATTATTTGTAAATTTCGACAAGTAGAACAATGAATGGAACAGGTAGACGGTTGAATTCTTTGTATATATTGCATCCATATAGTCTAAGAAACATGTACGCAAAGCATCCAAACAGTGCAATTCGCCAATTTTTTGTATTTCAAGTTTAAGTGAACAATGAGCCCCAATGGTTAATCCTTTATCGGAAATTATTTGTATCTTTCGACAAGTAGAACAATGAATAGAACAGGTAGACGGTTGAAATCTTTGTATATATTGCTTCTATATAGTCTAAGAAACATATACGCAAAGCATCCAAACAGTACAATTCGCCAATTTTTTGTTTTTCAAGTTTAAGTGTACAATGAGCCCCAATGGTTAATCCTTTATCGGAAATTATTTGTATCTTTCGACAAGTAGAACAATGAATAGAACAGGTAGACGGTTGAAATCTTTGTATATATTGCTTCTATATAGTCTAAGAAACATATATGCAAATCATCCAAACAGTACAATTCGCCAATTTTTTGTTCTTCAAGTTTAAGTGTACAACGAGCCCCATTGTTAATCCTTTAAAGGAAATTATTTGTAAATTCCGACAAGTAAAACAATGAATGGAATAGGTAGACGGTTGAAATCTTTGTATATATTGCTTGTATATAGTATAAGAAACATATATGCAAAGCATCCAAACAGTCCAATTCGCCAATTTTTTGTTCTTCAAGTTTAAGTGAACAATGAGCCCCATTGTTAATCCTTTAACGGAAATTAATTGTAACTTTCTAAAAGTAGAACAATGATTGGAACACGTAGACGGTTGAAATCTTTGTATATATTGTTTCCATATAGTCTAAGAAACATATATGCAAAGCATCCAAACAGTACAATTCGCCAATTTATTGTTCTTCAAGTTTAAGTGAACAACGAGCCCCATTGATAATCATGAAATGGAAGTTATTTGTAACTTTCTACAAGTAGAACAATGAATAGTACATGTAGACGGGTGAAATCTTTCTATATATTGCTTCTAAATAGTCAAAGAAACATATATGCAAAGCATACAAACAGTACAATTCGCCAATTTTTTTTTCTTCAAGTTTATGTGAACAATGAGCCCCAATGGTTAATCCTTTATCGGTAATTATTTGTAACTTTCGACAAATAGAACAATGAATGGAACAGGTAGACGGTTGAAATCCTTGTATATATTGCGTCTATATAGTCTAAGAAACATATATGCAAAGCATCCAAACAGTACAATTCGCCAATTTTTTGTTCTTCAAGTTTAAGTGAACTACGAGCCCCATTGTTAATCCTTTAAAGGAAATTTTTTGTAAATTTCGACAAGTAGAACAATGAATGGAACAGGTAGACGGTTGAAATCTTTGTATGTATTGCTTCTATATAATCTAAGAAACATATATGCAAAGCATCCAAACAGTACCATTCGCCAATTTTTTTTTCTTCAAGTTTAAGTGAACAACGAGCCCCATTGATAATCATGAAACGGAAATTATTTGTAACTTTCTACAAGTAGAACAATGAATAGAACAGGTAGACGGTTGAAATCTTTGTATATCTTGCTTCCATATAGTCTAAGAAACCTATATGCAAAGCATCTAAACAGTAACAATCGCCAATTTTTTGATCTTCAAGTTTAAGTGAACAGCGAGCCCCATTGATAATCATGAAATGGAAATTATTTGTAACTTTCTACAAGTAGAACAATGAATAGTACAGGTAGACGGGTGAAATCTTTCTATATATTGCATCTAAATAGTCAAAGAAACATATATGCAAAGCATCCAAACAGTACAATTCGCCAATTTTTTGTTCTTCAAATTTAAGTGAACTACGAGCCCCATTGTTAATCCTTTAAAGGAAATTTTTTGTAAATTTCGACAAGTAGAACAATGAATGGAACAGGTAGACGGTTGAAATCTTTGTATGTATTGCTTCTATATAGTCTAAGAAACATATACGCAAAGCATCCAAACAGTACAATTCGCAAATTTTTTGTTCTTCTAGTTTAAGTGAACAATGAGCCCCAATGGTTAATCCTTTATCGGAAATTATTTGTAACTTTCGACAAGTAGAACAATGAATGGAACATGTAGACGGTAGAAAACTCTGTATATATTGCTTCTATTTAGTCTAAGAAACATATATGCAAAGCATCCAAACAGTACAATTCGCCAATTTATTGTTCTTCAAGTTTAAGTGTACAACGAGCCCCATTGTTAATCCTTTAAAGGAAATTATTTGTAAATTTCGACAAGTAGAACCATGAATGGAATAGGTAGACGGTTGAAATCTTTGTATATATTGCTTCTATATAGTATAAGAAACATATATGCAAAGCATCCAAACAGTCCAATTCGCCAATTTTTTGTTCTTCAAGTTTAAGTGAACAATGTGCCCCAATGGTTAATCCTTTATCGGTAATTATTTGTGACTTTCGACAAGTAGAACAATGAATGGAACAGGTAGACGGTTGAAATCTTTGTATATATTGCTTCTATATAATATAAGAAACATATATGCAAAGCATCCAAACAGTACCATTCGCCAATTTTTTTTTCTTCAAGTTTAAGTGTACAACGAGCCCCATTGTTAATCCTTTATCGGAAATTATTTGTAACTTTCGACAAGTAGAACAATGAATGGAACATGTAGACGGTTGAAATCTCTGTATATATTGCTTCTATATAGTCTAAGAAACATATATGCAAAGCATCCAAACAGTACAATTCGCCAATTTATTGTTCTTCAAGTTTAAGTGTACAACGAGCCCCATTGTTAATCCTTTAAAGGAAATTATTTGTAAATTTCGACAAGTAGAACAATGAATGGAACAGGTAGACGGTTGAAATCTTTGTATATATTGCTTCTATATAGTCTAAGAAACATATATGCAAATCATCCAAACAGTACCATTCGCCAATTTTTTTTTCTTCAAGTTTAAGTGAACAACGAGCCCCATTGTTAATCCTTTAAAGGAAATTATTTGTAAATTTCGACAAGTAGAACAATGATTGGAACAGGTAGACGGTTAAAATCTTTGTATATATCTTCCATATAGTCTAAGAAACATGTACGCAAAGCATCCAGACAGTACCATTCGCCAATTTTTTGTTCTTCAAGTTTAAGTGAACAACGAGCCCCATTGATAATCATGAAACGGAAATTATTTGTAACTTTCGACAAGTAGAACAATGAATGGAACAGGTAGACGGTTGAAATCAATGTATATATTGCTTCTATATAGTCTAAGAAACATATATGCAAAAGTATCCAAACAGTACCAATCGCCAATTTTTTGTTCTTCAAGTTTAAGTGAACAACGAGCCCCATTGTTAATCCTTTAAAGGAAATTATTTGTAAATTTCGACAAGTAGAACAATGATTGGAACACGTAGACGGTTGAAATCTTTGTATATATTGCTTCCATATAGTCTAAGAAACATGTACGCAAAGCATCCAAACAGTACCATTCGCCAATTTTTTGTTCTTCAAGTGTAAGTGAAAAATGAGCCCCAATGGTTAATCCTTTATCGGAAATTATTTGTAATTTTCGACAAGTAGAACAATGAATGGAACAGGTAGACGGTTGAAATCTTTGTATATATTGCTTCTAAATAGTCAAAGAAACATATATGCAATGCATCCAAACAGTACAATTCGCCAATTTTTTGTTCTTCAAGTTTAAGTGAACTACGAGCCCCATTGTTAATCCTTTAAAGGAAATTATTTGTAAATTTCGACAAGTAGAACAATGAATGGAACAGGTAGACGGTTGAATTCTTTGTATATATTGCATCCATATAGTCTAAGAAACATGTACGCAAAGCATCCAAACAGTACAATTCGCCAATTTTTTGTTTTTCAAGTTTAAGTGAACAATGAGCCCCAATGGTTAATCCTTTATCGGAAATTATTTGTAACTTTCGACAAGTAGAACAATGAATAGAACAGGTAGACGGTTGAAATCTTTGTATATATTGCTTCTATATAGTCTAAGAAACATATACGCAAAGCATCCAAACAGTACAATTCGCAAATTTTTTGTTCTTCTAGTTTAAGTGAACAATGAGCCCCAATGGTTAATCCTTTATCGGAAATTATTTGTAACTTTCGACAAGTAGAACAATGAATGGAACATGTAGACGGTTGAAATCTCTGTATATATTGCTTCTATATAGTCTAAGAAACATATATGCAAAGTATCTAAACAGTACAATTCGCCAATTTATTGTTCTTCAAGTTTAAGTGTACAACGAGCCCCATTGTTAATCCTTTAAAGGAAATTATTTGTAAATTTCGACAAGTAGAACAATGAATGGAACAGGTAGACGGTTGAAATCTTTGTATATATTGCTTCTATATAGTCTAAGAAACATATATGCAAATCATCCAAACAGTACAATTCGCCAATTATTTGATCTTCAAGTTTAAGTGAACTACGAGCCCCATTGTTAATACTTTAACGGAAATTATTTGTAACTTGCGACATGTAGAACAATGAATGGAACAGGTAGACGATTGAAATCAATGTATATATTGCTTCTATATAGTCTAAGAAACATATATGCAAAACATCCAAACAGTACAGTTCATCAATTTTTTGTTCTTCAAGTTTAAGTTTACAACGAGCCCCATTGTTAATCCTTTAAAGGAAATTATTCGTAAATTTCGACAAGTAGAACAATGATTGGAACACGTAGACGGTTGACATCTTTGTATATATTGCTTGCATATAGTCTAAGAAACATGTACGCAAAGCTTCCAAACAGTACCATTCGCCAATTTTTTGTTCTTCAAGTTTAAGTGAACAATGAGCCCCAATGGTTAATCCTTTATCGGAAATTATTTGTAATTTTCGACAAGTAGAACAATGAATGGAACAGGTAGACGGTTGAAATCTTTGTATATATTGCTTCTTAATAATCTAAGAAACAGATATGCAAAGCATCCAAACAGTACCATTCGCCAATTTTTTGTTCTTCAAGTTTAAGTGAACAACGAGCCCCATTGATAATCATGAAACGGAAATTATTTGTAACTTTCGACAAGTAGAACAATGTATGGAACAGGTAGACGGTTGAAATCAATGTATATATTGCTTCTATATAGTCTAAGAACCATATATGCAAAGCATCCAAACAATACCAATCGCCAATTTTTTGTTCTTCAAGTTTAAGTGAACAACGAGCCCCATTGTTAATCCTTTAAAGGAAATTATTTGTAAATTTCGACAAGTAGAACAATGAATGGAACAGGTAGACGGTTGAATTCTTTGTATATATTGCTTCTATATAGTCTAAGAAACATATATGCAAAGCATCCAAACAGTACAATTCGCCAATTTTTTGTTCTTCAAGTTTAAGTGAACAATGAGCCCCAATTGTTAATCCTTTATCGGTAATTATTTGTAACTTTCGACAAGTAGAACAATGAATGGAACAGGTACACGGTTGAAATCCTTGTATACATTGCGTCTATATAGTCTAACAAACATATATGCAAAGCATCCAAACAGTACAATTCGCCAATTTATTGTTCTTCAAGTTTAAGAGAACAACGAGCCCCATTGATAATCCTTTAAAGGAAATTATTTGTAAATTTCGACAAGTAGAACAATGATTGGAACACGTAGACGGTTGAAATCTTTGTATATATTGCTTCCATATAGTCTAAGAAACATGTACGCAAAGCATCCAAACAGTACCATTCGCCAATTTTTTGTTCTTCAAGTTTAAGTGAACAGTAAGCCCCAATGGTTAATCCTTTATCGGTAATTATTTGTAACTTTCGACAAGTAGAACAATGAATGGAATAGGTAGACGGTTGAAATCATTGTATATATTGCTTCCATATAGTCTAAGAAACATATATGCAAAGCATCCAAACAGTACAATTCGCCAATTTTTTGTTCTTCAAGTTTAAGTGAACCACGAGCCCCATTGTTAATTCTTTAAAGGAAATTATTTGTAAATTTCGACAAGTAGAACAATGATTGCAACACGTAGACGGTTGAAATCATTGTATATATTGCTTCTATATAGTCCAAGAAACATATATGCAAAGCGTCCAAAGAGTACAATTCGCCAATTTTTTGCTCTTCAAGTTTAAGTGAACTACGAGCCCCATTGTTAATCCTTTAAAGGAAATTATTTGTAAATTTCGGCAAGTAGAACAATGAATGGTATAGGTAGACGGTTGAAATCTTTGTATATATTGCTTCTATATAATCTAAGAAACATATATGCAAAGCATCTAAACTGTAACAATCGCCAATTTTTTTATCTTCAAGTTTAAGTGAACAACGAGCCCCATTGATAATCCTTTAAAGGAAATTATTTGTAAATTTCGACAAGTAGAACAATGATTGGAACACGTAGACGGTTGAAATCTTTGTATATATTGCTTCCATATAGTCTAAGAAACATGTACGCAAACCACCCAAACAGTACCATTCGCCAATTTATTGTTCTTCAAGTTTAAGTGAACAGCGAGCCCCATTGATAATCATGAAATGGAAATTATTTGTAACTTTCTACAAGTAGAACAATGAATAGTACAGGTAGACGGGTGAAATCTTTCTATATATTGCTTCTAAATAGTCTAAGAAACACATATGAGAAGCATCCAAACAGTACAATTTGCCAATTTTTTGTTCTTCAAGTTTAAGTGAACTACGAGCCCCATTGTTAATCCTTTAAAGGAAATTATTCGTACATTTCTACAAGTAGAACAATGATTGGAACATGTAGACGGTTGAAATCTTTGTATATATTGCTTCCATATAGTCTAAGAAACATGTACGCAAAGCATCCAAACAGTACCATTCGCCAATTTTTTGTTCTTCAAGTTTAAGTGAACAGTAAGCCCCAATGGTTAATCCTTTATCGGTAATTATTTGTAACTTTCGACAAGTAGAACAATGAATGGAATAGGTAGACGGTTGAAATCATTGTATATATTGCTTCCATATAGTCTAAGAAACATGTACGCAAAGCATCCAAACAGTACAATTCGCCAATTTTTTGTTTTTCAAGTTTAAGTGAACAATGAGCCCCAATGGTTAATCCTTTATCGGAAATTATTTGTAACTTTCGACAAGTAGAACAATGAATAGAACAGGTAGACGGTTGAAATCTTTGTATATATTGCTTCTATATAGTCTAAGAAACATATACGCAAAGCATCCAAACAGTACAATTCGCAAATTTTTTGTTCTTCTAGTTTAAGTGAACAATGAGCCCCAATGGTTAATCCTTTATCGGAAATTATTTGTAACTTTCGACAAGTAGAACAATGAATGCAACACGTAGACGGTTGAAATCATTGTATATATTGCTTCTATATAGTCCAAGAAACATATATGCAAAGCGTCCAAAGAGTACAATTCGCCAATTTTTTGCTCTTCAAGTTTAAGTGAACTACGAGCCCCATTGTTAATCCTTTAAAGGAAATTATTTGTAAATTTCGGCAAGTAGAACAATGAATGGTACAGGTAGACGGTTGAAATCTTTGTATATATTGCTTCTATATAATCTAAGAAACATATATGCAAAGCATCTAAACTGTAACAATCGCCAATTTTTTTATCTTCAAGTTTAAGTGAACAGCGAGCCCCATTGATAATCATGAAATGGAAAGTATTTGTAACTTTCTACATGTAGAACAATGAATAGTACAGGTAGACGGTTGAAATCTTTGTATATATTGCTTCTAAATAGTCTAAGAATCATATATGCAAAGCATCCAAACAGTACAATTCGCCAATTTTTTGATCTTCAAGTTTAAGTGAACAGCGAGCCCCATTGATAATCATGAAATGGAAATTATTTGTAACTTTCTACAAGTAGAACAATGAATGGAACTGGTAGACGGTTGAAATCTTTTTATATATTGTTTCTATATAGTCTAAGAAACATATATGCAAAGCATCCAAACAGTACCAGTCGCCAATTTTTTGTTCTTTAAGGTTAAGTGATTAATTAGCCCCATTGTTAATCCTTTATCGGAAATTATTTGTAACTTTCGACAAGTGGAACAATGAATGGAACAGCTAGACGGTTGAAATCTTTGTATATATTGCTTCTATATAATCTAAGAAACATATATGCAAAGCATCCAAACAGTACCATTCGCCAATTTTTTGTTCTTCAAGTTTAAGTGAACTACGAGCCCCATTGTTAATCCTTTAACGGAAATTAATTGTAACTTTCTACAAGTAGAACAATGATTGGAACACGTAGACGGTTGAAATCTTTGTATATATTGCTTCCACATAGTCTAAGAAACATATATGCATAGCATCCAAACAGTACAATTCGCCAATTTATTGTTCTTCAAGTTTAACTGAACAATGAGCCCCATTGTTAATCCTTTAACGGAAATTAATTGTAACTTTCTACAAGTAGAACAATGATTGGAACACGTAGACGGTTGAAATCTTTGTATATATTGCTTCTATATAGTCTAAGAAACATATATGCAAAGCATCCAAACAGTACCATTCGCCAATTTTTTGTTCTTCAAGTTTAAGTGAACAATAAGCCCCAATGGTTAATCCTTTATCGGTAATTATTTGTAACTTTCGACAAATAGAACAATGAATGGAACAGGTAGACGGTTGAAATCCTTGTATATATTGCGTCTATATAGTCTAAGAAACATATATGCAAAGCATCGAAACAGTCCAATTCGCCAATTTTTTGTTCTTCAAGTTTAAGTGAACAATGAGCCCCATTGTTAATCCTTTAACGGAAATTAATTGTAACTTTCTAAAAGTAGAACAATGATTGGAACACGTAGACGGTTGAAATCTTTGTATATATTGTTTCCATATAGTCTAAGAAACATATATGCAAAGCATCCAAACAGTACAATTCGCCAATTTTTTGATCTTCAAGTTTAAGTGTACAACGAGCCCCATTGTTAATCCTTTAAAGGAAATTATTTGTAATTTTCGAAAAGCAGAACAATGAATGGTACAGGTAGACGGTTGAAATCTTTGTATGTATTGCTTCTATATAATCTAAGAAACATATATGCAAAGCATCCAAACAGTACCATTCGCCAATTTTTTTTTCTTCAAGTTTAAGTGAACAACGAGCCCCATTGATAATCATGAAACGGAAATTATTTGTAACTTTCTACAAGTAGAACAATGAATAGAACAGGTAGACGGTTGAAATCTTTGTATATCTTGCTTCCATATAGTCTAAGAAACCTATATGCAAAGCATCTAAACAGTAACAATCGCCAATTTTTTGATCTTCAAGTTTAAGTGAACAGCGAGCCCCATTGATAATCATGAAATGGAAATTATTTGTAACTTTCTACAAGTAGAACAATGAATAGTACAGGTAGACGGGTGAAATCTTTCTATATATTGCATCTAAATAGTCAAAGAAACATATATGCAAAGCATCCAAACAGTACAATTCGCCAATTTTTTGTTCTTCAAATTTAAGTGAACTACGAGCCCCATTGTTAATCCTTTAAAGGAAATTTTTGGTAAATTTCGACAAGTAGAACAATGAATGGAACAGGTAGACGGTTGAAATCTTTGTATGTATTGCTTCTATATAGTCTAAGAAACATATACGCAAAGCATCCAAACAGTACAATTCGCAAATTTTTTGTTCTTCTAGTTTAAGTGAACAATGAGCCCCAATGGTTAATCCTTTATCGGAAATTATTTGTAACTTTCGACAAGTAGAACAATGAATGGAACATGTAGACGGTTGAAATCTCTGTATATATTGCTTCTATATAGTCTAAGAAACATATATGCAAAGCATCCAAACAGTACAATTCGCCAATTTATTGTTCTTCAAGTTTAAGTGTACAACGAGCCCCATTGTTAATCCTTTAAAGGAAATTATTTGTAATTTTCGAAAAGCAGAACAATGAATGGTACAGGTAGACGGTTGAAATCTTTGTATATATTGCTTCTATATAGTCTAAGAAACATATATGCAAAGCATCCAAACAGTACGATTCCCCAATTTATTGTTCTTCAAGTTTAAGTGGACAACGAGCCCCATTGTTAATCCTTTAAAGGAAATTATTCGTAAATTTCGACAAGTAGAACAATGATTGGAACACGTAGACGGTTGAAATCTTTGTATATATTGCGTCCATATAGTCTGAGAAACATGTACGCAAAGCATCCAAACAGTACCATTCGCCAATTTTTTGTTCTTCAAGTTTAAGTGAACAGTGAGCCCCAATGGTTAATCCTTTATCGGAAATTATTTGTAATTTTCGACAAGTAGAACAATGAATGGAACAGGTAGACGATTGAAATCTTTGTATATGTTGCTTCTATATAATATAAGAAACATACATGCAAAGCATCCAAACAGTACCATTCGCCAATTTTTTGTTCTTCAAGTTTAAGTGAACAACGAGCCCCATTGATAATCATGAAACGGAAATTAATTGTAACTTTCTAAAAGTAGAACAATGATTGGAACACGTAGACGGTTGAAATCTTTGTATATATTGTTTCCATATAGTCTAAGAAACATATATGCAAAGCATCCAAACAGTACAATTCGCCAATTTTTTGTTCTTCAAGTTTAAGTGAACAATGAGCCCCAATGGTTAATCCTTTATCGGAAATTATTTGTAACTTTCGACAAGTAGAACAATGAATGGAACAGGTAGACGGTTGAATTCTTTGTATATATTGCTTCTATATAATCTAAGAAACATATATGCAAAGCATCCAAACAGTACAATTCGCCAATTTATTGGTCTTCAAGTTTAAATGAACAAGAGCCCCATTGTTAATCCTTTAAAGGAAATTATTTGTAATTTTCGACAAGCAGAACAAAGAATGGTACAGGTAGACGGTTGAAATCTTTGTATATATTGCTTCTATATAGTCCAAGAAACATATATGCAAAGTATCCAAACAGTACAATTCGCCAATTTTTTGTTCTTCAAGTTTAAGTGAACTACGAGCCCCATTGTTAATTCTTTAAAGGAAATTATTTGTAAATTTCGACAAGTAGAACAATGATTGCAACACGTAGACGGTTGAAATCATTGTATATATTGCTTCTATATAGTCCAAGAAACATATATGCAAAGCGTCCAAACAGTACAATTCGCCAATTTTTTTCCTCTTCAAGTTTAAGTGAACTACGAGCCCCATTGTTAATCCTTTAAAGGAAATTTTTTGTAAATTTCGACAAGTAGAACAATGAATGGAACAGGTAGACGGTTGAAATCTTTGTATGTATTGCTTCTATATAATCTAAGAAACATATATGCAAAGCATCCAAACAGTACCATTCGCCAATTTTTTTTTCTTCAAGTTTAAGTGAACAACGAGCCCCATTGATAATCATGAAACGGAAATTATTTGTAACTTTCTACAAGTAGAACAATGAATAGAACAGGTAGACGGTTGAAATCTTTGTATATCTTGCTTCCATATAGTCTAAGAAACCTATATGCAAAGCATCTAAACAGTAACAATCGCCAATTTTTTGATCTTCAAGTTTAAGTGAACAGCGAGCCCCATTGATAATCATGAAATGGAAATTATTTGTAACTTTCTACAAGTAGAACAATGAATAGTACAGGTAGACGGGTGAAATCTTTCTATATATTGCATCTAAATAGTCAAAGAAACATATATGCAAAGCATCCAAACAGTACAATTCGCCAATTTTTTGTTCTTCAAATTTAAGTGAACTACGAGCCCCATTGTTAATCCTTTAAAGGAAATTTTTTGTAAATTTCGACAAGTAGAACAATGAATGGAACAGGTAGACGGTTGAAATCTTTGTATGTATTGCTTCTATATAGTCTAAGAAACATATACGCAAAGCATCCAAACAGTACAATTCGCAAATTTTTTGTTCTTCTAGTTTAAGTGAACAATGAGCCCCAATGGTTAATCCTTTATCGGAAATTATTTGTAACTTTCGACAAGTAGAACAATGAATGGAACATGTAGACGGTTGAAATCTCTGTATATATTGCTTCTATATAGTCTAAGAAACATATATGCAAAGCATCCAAACAGTACAATTCGCCAATTTATTGTTCTTCAAGTTTAAGTGTACAACGAGCCCCATTGTTAATCCTTTAAAGGAAATTATTTTTAAATTTCGACAAGTAGAACCATGAATGGAATAGGTAGACGGTTGAAATCTTTGTATATATTGCTTCTATATAGTATAAGAAACATATATGCAAAGCATCCAAACAGTCCAATTCGCCAATTTTTTGTTCTTCAAGTTTATGTGAACAATGTGCCCCAATGGTTAATCCTTTATCGGTAATTATTTGTAACTTTCGACAAGTAGAACAATGAATGGAACAGGTAGACGGTTGAAATCTTTGTATATATTGCTTCTATATAATATAAGAAACATATATGGAAAGCATCCAAACAGTACCATTCGCCAATTTTTTTTTCTTCAAGTTTAAGTGAACAACGAGCCCCATTGTTAATCCTTTAAAGGAAATTATTTGTAAATTTCGACAAGTAGAACAATGATTGGAACAGGTAGACGGTTAAAATCTTTGTATATATCTTCCATATAGTCTAAGAAACATGTACGCAAAGAATCCAGACAGTACCATTCGCCAATTTTTTGTTCTTCAAGTTTAAGTGAACAACGAGCCCCATTGATAATCATGAAACGGAAATTATTTGTAACTTTCGACAAGTAGAACAATGTATGGAACAGGTAGACGGTTGAAATCAATGTATATATTGCTTCTATATAGTCTAAGAACCATATATGCAAAGCATCCAAACAATACCAATCGCCAATTTTTTGTTCTTCAAGTTTAAGTGAACAACGAGCCCCATTGTTAATCCTTTAAAGGAAATTATTTGTAAATTTCGACAAGTAGAACAATGATTGGAACACGTAGACTGTTGAAATCTTTGTATATATTGCTTCCATATAGTCTAAGAAACATGTACGCAAAGCATCCAAACAGTACCATTCGCCAATTTTTTGTTCTTCAAGTGTAAGTGAACAATGAGCCCCAATGGTTAATCCTTTATCGGAAATTATTTGTAATTTTCGACAAGTAGAACAATGAATGGAACAGGTAGACGGTTGAAATCTTTGTATATATTGCTTCTAAATAGTCAAAGAAACTTATATGCAATGCATCCAAACAGTACAATTCGCCAATTTTTTGTTCTTCAAGTTTAAGTGAACTACGAGCCCCATTGTTAATCCTTTAAAGGAAATTATTTGTAAATTTCGACAAGTAGAACAATGAATGGAACAGGTAGACGGTTGAATTCTTTGTATATATTGCATCCATATAGTCTAAGAAACATGTACGCAAAGCATCCAAACAGTGCAATTCGCCAATTTTTTGTATTTCAAGTTTAAGTGAACAATGAGCCCCAATGGTTAATCCTTTATCGGAAATTATTTGTATCTTTCGACAAGTAGAACAATGAATAGAACAGGTAGACGGTTGAAATCTTTGTATATATTGCTTCTATATAGTCTAAGAAACATATACGCAAAGCATCCAAACAGTACAATTCGCCAATTTTTTGTTTTTCAAGTTTAAGTGAACAATGAGCCCCAATGGTTAATCCTTTATCGGAAATTATTTGTATCTTTCGACAAGTAGAACAATGAATAGAACAGGTAGACGGTTGAAATCTTTGTATATATTGCTTCTATATAGTCTAAGAAACATATATGCAAATCATCCAAACAGTACAATTCGCCAATTTTTTGTTCTTCAAGTTTAAGTGTACAACGAGCCCCATTGTTAATCCTTTAAAGGAAATTATTTGTAAATTCCGACAAGTAAAACAATGAATGGAATAGGTAGACGGTTGAAATCTTTGTATATATTGCTTGTATATAGTATAAGAAACATATATGCAAAGCATCCAAACAGTCCAATTCGCCAATTTTTTGTTCTTCAAGTTTAAGTGAACAATGAGCCCCATTGTTAATCCTTTAACGGAAATTAATTGTAACTTTCTAAAAGTAGAACAATGATTGGAACACGTAGACGGTTGAAATCTTTGTATATATTGTTTCCATGTAGTCTAAGAAACATATATGCAAAGCATCCAAACAGTACAATTCGCCAATTTATTGTTCTTCAAGTTTAAGTGAACAACGAGCCCCATTGATAATCATGAAATGGAAGTTATTTGTAACTTTCTACAAGTAGAACAATGAATAGTACATGTAGACGGGTGAAATCTTTCTATATATTGCTTCTAAATAGTCAAAGAAACATATATGCAAAGCATACAAACAGTACAATTCGCCAATTTTTTTTTCTTCAAGTTTATGTGAACAATGAGCCCCAATGGTTAATCCTTTATCGGTAATTATTTGTAACTTTCGACAAATAGAACAATGAATGGAACAGGTAGACGGTTGAAATCCTTGTATATATTGCGTCTATATAGTCTAAGAAACATATATGCAAAGCATCCAAACAGTACAATTCGCCAATTTTTTGTTCTTCAAGTTTAAGTGAACTACGAGCCCCATTGTTAATCCTTTAAAGGAAATTTTTTGTAAATTTCGACAAGTAGAACAATGAATGGAACAGGTAGACGGTTGAAATCTTTGTATGTATTGCTTCTATATAATCTAAGAAACATATATGCAAAGCATCCAAACAGTACCATTCGCCAATTTTTTTTTCTTCAAGTTTAAGTGAACAACGAGCCCCATTGATAATCATGAAACGGAAATTATTTGTAACTTTCTACAAGTAGAACAATGAATAGAACAGGTAGACGGTTGAAATCTTTGTATATCTTGCTTCCATATAGTCTAAGAAACCTATATGCAAAGCATCTAAACAGTAACAATCGCCAATTTTTTGATCTTCAAGTTTAAGTGAACAGCGAGCCCCATTGATAATCATGAAATGGAAATTATTTGTAACTTTCTACAAGTAGAACAATGAATAGTACAGGTAGACGGGTGAAATCTTTCTATATATTGCATCTAAATAGTCAAAGAAACATATATGCAAAGCATCCAAACAGTACAATTCGCCAATTTTTTGTTCTTCAAATTTAAGTGAACTACGAGCCCCATTGTTAATCCTTTAAAGGAAATTTTTTGTAAATTTCGACAAGTAGAACAATGAATGGAACAGGTAGACGGTTGAAATCTTTGTATGTATTGCTTCTATATAGTCTAAGAAACATATACGCAAAGCATCCAAACAGTACAATTCGCAAATTTTTTGTTCTTCTAGTTTAAGTGAACAATGAGCCCCAATGGTTAATCCTTTATCGGAAATTATTTGTAACTTTCGACAAGTAGAACAATGAATGGAACATGTAGACGGTAGAAAACTCTGTATATATTGCTTCTATTTAGTCTAAGAAACATATATGCAAAGCATCCAAACAGTACAATTCGCCAATTTATTGTTCTTCAAGTTTAAGTGTACAACGAGCCCCATTGTTAATCCTTTAAAGGAAATTATTTGTAAATTTCGACAAGTAGAACCATGAATGGAATAGGTAGACGGTTGAAATCTTTGTATATATTGCTTCTATATAGTATAAGAAACATATATGCAAAGCATCCAAACAGTCCAATTCGCCAATTTTTTGTTCTTCAAGTTTAAGTGAACAATGTGCCCCAATGGTTAATCCTTTATCGGTAATTATTTGTGACTTTCGACAAGTAGAACAATGAATGGAACAGGTAGACGGTTGAAATCTTTGTATATATTGCTTCTATATAATATAAGAAACATATATGCAAAGCATCCAAACAGTACCATTCGCCAATTTTTTTTTCTTCAAGTTTAAGTGTACAACGAGCCCCATTGTTAATCCTTTATCGGAAATTATTTGTAACTTTCGACAAGTAGAACAATGAATGGAACATGTAGACGGTTGAAATCTCTGTATATATTGCTTCTATATAGTCTAAGAAACATATATGCAAAGCATCCAAACAGTACAATTCGCCAATTTATTGTTCTTCAAGTTTAAGTGTACAACGAGCCCCATTGTTAATCCTTTAAAGGAAATTATTTGTAAATTTCGACAAGTAGAACAATGAATGGAACAGGTAGACGGTTGAAATCTTTGTATATATTGCTTCTATATAGTCTAAGAAACATATATGCAAATCATCCAAACAGTACCATTCGCCAATTTTTTTTTCTTCAAGTTTAAGTGAACAACGAGCCCCATTGTTAATCCTTTAAAGGAAATTATTTGTAAATTTCGACAAGTAGAACAATGATTGGAACAGGTAGACGGTTAAAATCTTTGTATATATCTTCCATATAGTCTAAGAAACATGTACGCAAAGCATCCAGACAGTACCATTCGCCAATTTTTTGTTCTTCAAGTTTAAGTGAACAACGAGCCCCATTGATAATCATGAAACGGAAATTATTTGTAACTTTCGACAAGTAGAACAATGAATGGAACAGGTAGACGGTTGAAATCAATGTATATATTGCTTCTATATAGTCTAAGAAACATATATGCAAAAGTATCCAAACAGTACCAATCGCCAATTTTTTGTTCTTCAAGTTTAAGTGAACAACGAGCCCCATTGTTAATCCTTTAAAGGAAATTATTTGTAAATTTCGACAAGTAGAACAATGATTGGAACACGTAGACGGTTGAAATCTTTGTATATATTGCTTCCATATAGTCTAAGAAACATGTACGCAAAGCATCCAAACAGTACCATTCGCCAATTTTTTGTTCTTCAAGTGTAAGTGAAAAATGAGCCCCAATGGTTAATCCTTTATCGGAAATTATTTGTAATTTTCGACAAGTAGAACAATGAATGGAACAGGTAGACGGTTGAAATCTTTGTATATATTGCTTCTAAATAGTCAAAGAAACATATATGCAATGCATCCAAACAGTACAATTCGCCAATTTTTTGTTCTTCAAGTTTAAGTGAACTACGAGCCCCATTGTTAATCCTTTAAAGGAAATTATTTGTAAATTTCGACAAGTAGAACAATGAATGGAACAGGTAGACGGTTGAATTCTTTGTATATATTGCATCCATATAGTCTAAGAAACATGTACGCAAAGCATCCAAACAGTACAATTCGCCAATTTTTTGTTTTTCAAGTTTAAGTGAACAATGAGCCCCAATGGTTAATCCTTTATCGGAAATTATTTGTAACTTTCGACAAGTAGAACAATGAATAGAACAGGTAGACGGTTGAAATCTTTGTATATATTGCTTCTATATAGTCTAAGAAACATATACGCAAAGCATCCAAACAGTACAATTCGCAAATTTTTTGTTCTTCTAGTTTAAGTGAACAATGAGCCCCAATGGTTAATCCTTTATCGGAAATTATTTGTAACTTTCGACAAGTAGAACAATGAATGGAACATGTAGACGGTTGAAATCTCTGTATATATTGCTTCTATATAGTCTAAGAAACATATATGCAAAGTATCTAAACAGTACAATTCGCCAATTTATTGTTCTTCAAGTTTAAGTGTACAACGAGCCCCATTGTTAATCCTTTAAAGGAAATTATTTGTAAATTTCGACAAGTAGAACAATGAATGGAACAGGTAGACGGTTGAAATCTTTGTATATATTGCTTCTATATAGTCTAAGAAACATATATGCAAATCATCCAAACAGTACAATTCGCCAATTATTTGATCTTCAAGTTTAAGTGAACTACGAGCCCCATTGTTAATACTTTAACGGAAATTATTTGTAACTTGCGACATGTAGAACAATGAATGGAACAGGTAGACGATTGAAATCAATGTATATATTGCTTCTATATAGTCTAAGAAACATATATGCAAAACATCCAAACAGTACAGTTCATCAATTTTTTGTTCTTCAAGTTTAAGTGAACAACGAGCCCCATTGTTAATCCTTTAAAGGAAATTATTCGTAAATTTCGACAAGTAGAACAATGATTGGAACACGTAGACGGTTGACATCTTTGTATATATTGCTTGCATATAGTCTAAGAAACATGTACGCAAAGCTTCCAAACAGTACCATTCGCCAATTTTTTGTTCTTCAAGTTTAAGTGAACAATGAGCCCCAATGGTTAATCCTTTATCGGAAATTATTTGTAATTTTCGACAAGTAGAACAATGAATGGAACAGGTAGACGGTTGAAATCTTTGTATATATTGCTTCTTAATAATCTAAGAAACAGATATGCAAAGCATCCAAACAGTACCATTCGCCAATTTTTTGTTCTTCAAGTTTAAGTGAACAACGAGCCCCATTGATAATCATGAAACGGAAATTATTTGTAACTTTCGACAAGTAGAACAATGTATGGAACAGGTAGACGGTTGAAATCAATGTATATATTGCTTCTATATAGTCTAAGAACCATATATGCAAAGCATCCAAACAATACCAATCGCCAATTTTTTGTTCTTCAAGTTTAAGTGAACAACGAGCCCCATTGTTAATCCTTTAAAGGAAATTATTTGTAAATTTCGACAAGTAGAACAATGAATGGAACAGGTAGACGGTTGAATTCTTTGTATATATTGCTTCTATATAGTCTAAGAAACATATATGCAAAGCATCCAAACAGTACAATTCGCCAATTTTTTGTTCTTCAAGTTTAAGTGAACAATGAGCCCCAATTGTTAATCCTTTATCGGTAATTATTTGTAACTTTCGACAAGTAGAACAATGAATGGAACAGGTACACGGTTGAAATCCTTGTATACATTGCGTCTATATAGTCTAACAAACATATATGCAAAGCATCCAAACAGTACAATTCGCCAATTTATTGTTCTTCAAGTTTAAGAGAACAACGAGCCCCATTGATAATCCTTTAAAGGAAATTATTTGTAAATTTCGACAAGTAGAACAATGATTGGAACACGTAGACGGTTGAAATCTTTGTATATATTGCTTCCATATAGTCTAAGAAACATGTACGCAAAGCATCCAAACAGTACCATTCGCCAATTTTTTGTTCTTCAAGTTTAAGTGAACAGTAAGCCCCAATGGTTAATCCTTTATCGGTAATTATTTGTAACTTTCGACAAGTAGAACAATGAATGGAACAGGTAGACGGTTGAAATCTTTGTATATATTGCTTCTTAATAATCTAAGAAACAGATATGCAAAGCATCCAAACAGTACCATTCGCCAATTTTTTGTTCTTCAAGTTTAAGTGAACAACGAGCCCCATTGATAATCATGAAACGGAAATTATTTGTAACTTTCGACAAGTAGAACAATGTATGGAACAGGTAGACGGTTGAAATCAATGTATATATTGCTTCTATATAGTCTAAGAACCATATATGCAAAGCATCCAAACAATACCAATCGCCAATTTTTTGTTCTTCAAGTTTAAGTGAACAACGAGCCCCATTGTTAATCCTTTAAAGGAAATTATTTGTAAATTTCGACAAGTAGAACAATGAATGGAACAGGTAGACGGTTGAATTCTTTGTATATATTGCTTCTATATAGTCTAAGAAACATATATGCAAAGCATCCAAACAGTACAATTCGCCAATTTTTTGTTCTTCAAGTTTAAGTGAACAATGAGCCCCAATTGTTAATCCTTTATCGGTAATTATTTGTAACTTTCGACAAGTAGAACAATGAATGGAACAGGTACACGGTTGAAATCCTTGTATACATTGCGTCTATATAGTCTAACAAACATATATGCAAAGCATCCAAACAGTACAATTCGCCAATTTATTGTTCTTCAAGTTTAAGAGAACAACGAGCCCCATTGATAATCCTTTAAAGGAAATTATTTGTAAATTTCGACAAGTAGAACAATGATTGGAACACGTAGACGGTTGAAATCTTTGTATATATTGCTTCCATATAGTCTAAGAAACATGTACGCAAAGCATCCAAACAGTACCATTCGCCAATTTTTTGTTCTTCAAGTTTAAGTGAACAGTAAGCCCCAATGGTTAATCCTTTATCGGTAATTATTTGTAACTTTCGACAAGTAGAACAATGAATGGAATAGGTAGACGGTTGAAATCATTGTATATATTGCTTCCATATAGTCTAAGAAACATATATGCAAAGCATCCAAACAGTACAATTCGCCAATTTTTTGTTCTTCAAGCTTAAGTGAACCACGAGCCCCATTGTTAATTCTTTAAAGGAAATTATTTGTAAATTTCGACAAGTAGAACAATGATTGCAACACGTAGACGGTTGAAATCATTGTATATATTGCTTCTATATAGTCCAAGAAACATATATGCAAAGCGTCCAAAGAGTACAATTCGCCAATTTTTTGCTCTTCAAGTTTAAGTGAACTACGAGCCCCATTGTTAATCCTTTAAAGGAAATTATTTGTAAATTTCGGCAAGTAGAACAATGAATGGTATAGGTAGACGGTTGAAATCTTTGTATATATTGCTTCTATATAATCTAAGAAACATATATGCAAAGCATCTAAACTGTAACAATCGCCAATTTTTTTATCTTCAAGTTTAAGTGAACAACGAGCCCCATTGATAATCATTTAAAGGAAATTATTTGTAAATTTCGACAAGTAGAACAATGATTGGAACACGTAGACGGTTGAAATCTTTGTATATATTGCTTCCATATAGTCTAAGAAACATGTACGCAAACCACCCAAACAGTACCATTCGCCAATTTATTGTTCTTCAAGTTTAAGTGAACAGCGAGCCCCATTGATAATCATGAAATGGAAATTATTTGTAACTTTCTACAAGTAGAACAATGAATAGTACAGGTAGACGGGTGAAATCTTTCTATATATTGCTTCTAAATAGTCTAAGAAACACATATGAGAAGCATCCAAACAGTACAATTTGCCAATTTTTTGTTCTTCAAGTTTAAGTGAACTACGAGCCCCATTGTTAATCCTTTAAAGGAAATTATTCGTACATTTCTACAAGTAGAACAATGATTGGAACATGTAGACGGTTGAAATCTTTGTATATATTGCTTCCATATAGTCTAAGAAACATGTACGCAAAGCATCCAAACAGTACCATTCGCCAATTTTTTGTTCTTCAAGTTTAAGTGAACAGTAAGCCCCAATGGTTAATCCTTTATCGGTAATTATTTGTAACTTTCGACAAGTAGAACAATGAATGGAATAGGTAGACGGTTGAAATCATTGTATATATTGCTTCCATATAGTCTAAGAAACATGTACGCAAAGCATCCAAACAGTACAATTCGCCAATTTTTTGTTTTTCAAGTTTAAGTGAACAATGAGCCCCAATGGTTAATCCTTTATCGGAAATTATTTGTAACTTTCGACAAGTAGAACAATGAATAGAACAGGTAGACGGTTGAAATCTTTGTATATATTGCTTCTATATAGTCTAAGAAACATATACGCAAAGCATCCAAACAGTACAATTCGCAAATTTTTTGTTCTTCTAGTTTAAGTGAACAATGAGCCCCAATGGTTAATCCTTTATCGGAAATTATTTGTAACTTTCGACAAGTAGAACAATGAATGGAACATGTAGACGGTTGAAATCTCTGTATATATTGCTTCTATATAGTCTAAGAAACATATATGCAAAGCATCCAAACAGTACAATTCGCCAATTTATTGTTCTTCAAGTTTAAGTGTACAACGAGCCCCATTGTTAATCCTTTAAAGGAAATTATTTGTAAATTTCGACAAGTAGAACAATGAATGGAACAGGTAGACGGTTGAAATCTTTGTATATATTGCTTCTATATAGTCTAAGAAACATATATGCAAATCATCCAAACAGTACCATTCGCCAATTTTTTTTTCTTCAAGTTTAAGTGAACAACGAGCCCCATTGTTAATCCTTTAAAGGAAATTATTTGTAAATTTCGACAAGTAGAACAATGATTGGAACAGGTAGACGGTTAAAATCTTTGTATATATCTTCCATATAGTCTAAGAAACATGTACGCAAAGCATCCAGACAGTACCATTCGCCAATTTTTTGTTCTTCAAGTTTAAGTGAACAACGAGCCCCATTGATAATCATGAAACGGAAATTATTTGTAACTTTCGACAAGTAGAACAATGAATGGAACAGGTAGACTGTTGAAATCAATGTATATATTGCTTCTATATAGTCTAAGAAACATATATGCAAAAGTATCCAAACAGTACCAATCGCCAATTTTTTGTTCTTCAAGTTTAAGTGAACAACGAGCCCCATTGTTAATCCTTTAAAGGAAATTATTTGTAAATTTCGACAAGTAGAACAATGATTGGAACACGTAGACGGTTGAAATCTTTGTATATATTGCTTCCATATAGTCTAAGAAACATGTACGCAAAGCATCCAAACAGTACCATTCGCCAATTTTTTGTTCTTCAAGTGTAAGTGAAAAATGAGCCCCAATGGTTAATCCTTTATCGGAAATTATTTGTAATTTTCGACAAGTAGAACAATGAATGGAACAGGTAGACGGTTGAAATCTTTGTATATATTGCTTCTAAATAGTCAAAGAAACATATATGCAATGCATCCAAACAGTACAATTCGCCAATTTTTTGTTCTTCAAGCTTAAGTGAACTACGAGCCCCATTGTTAATCCTTTAAAGGAAATTATTTGTAAATTTCGACAAGTAGAACAATGAATGGAACAGGTAGACGGTTGAATTCTTTGTATATATTGCATCCATATAGTCTAAGAAACATGTACGCAAAGCATCCAAACAGTACAATTCGCCAATTTTTTGTTTTTCAAGTTTAAGTGAACAATGAGCCCCAATGGTTAATCCTTTATCGGAAATTATTTGTAACTTTCGACAAGTAGAACAATGAATAGAACAGGTAGACGGTTGAAATCTTTGTATATATTGCTTCTATATAGTCTAAGAAACATATACGCAAAGCATCCAAACAGTACAATTCGCAAATTTTTTGTTCTTCTAGTTTAAGTGAACAATGAGCCCCAATGGTTAATCCTTTATCGGAAATTATTTGTAACTTTCGACAAGTAGAACAATGAATGGAACATGTAGACGGTTGAAATCTCTGTATATATTGCTTCTATATAGTCTAAGAAACATATATGCAAAGTATCCAAACAGTACAATTCGCCAATTTATTGTTCTTCAAGTTTAAGTGTACAACGAGCCCCATTGTTAATCCTTTAAAGGAAATTATTTGTAAATTTCGACAAGTAGAACAATGAATGGAACAGGTAGACGGTTGAAATCTTTGTATATATTGCTTCTATATAGTCTAAGAAACATATATGCAAATCATCCAAACAGTACAATTCGCCAATTATTTGATCTTCAAGTTTAAGTGAACTACGAGCCCCATTGTTAATACTTTAACGGAAATTATTTGTAACTTGCGACAAGTAGAACAATGAATGGAACAGGTAGACGTTTGAAATCAATGTATATATTGCTTCTATATAGTCTAAGAAACATATATGCAAAACATCCAAACAGTACAGTTCATCAATTTTTTGTTCTTCAAGTTTAAGTGAACAACGAGCCCCATTGTTAATCCTTTAAAGGAAATTATTCGTAAATTTCGACAAGTAGAACAATGATTGGAACACGTAGACGGTTGACATCTTTGTATATATTGCTTGCATATAGTCTAAGAAACATGTACGCAAAGCTTCCAAACAGTACCATTCGCCAATTTTTTGTTCTTCAAGTTTAAGTGAACAATGAGCCCCAATGGTTAATCCTTTATCGGAAATTATTTGTAATTTTCGACAAGTAGAACAATGAATGGAACAGGTAGACGGTTGAAATCTTTGTATATATTGCTTCTTAATAATCTAAGAAACAGATATGCAAAGCATCCAAACAGTACCATTCGCCAATTTTTTGTTCTTCAAGTTTAAGTGAACAACGAGCCCCATTGATAATCATGAAACGGAAATTATTTGTAACTTTCGACAAGTAGAACAATGTATGGAACAGGTAGACGGTTGAAATCAATGTATATATTGCTTCTATATAGTCTAAGAACCATATATGCAAAGCATCCAAACAATACCAATCGCCAATTTTTTGTTCTTCAAGTTTAAGTGAACAACGAGCCCCATTGTTAATCCTTTAAAGGAAATTATTTGTAAATTTCGACAAGTAGAACAATGAATGGAACAGGTAGACGGTTGAATTCTTTGTATATATTGCTTCTAAATAGTCTAAGAATCATATATGCAAAGCATCCAAACAGTACAATTCGCCAATTTTTTGATCTTCAAGTTTAAGTGAACAGCGAGCCCCATTGATAATCATGAAATGGAAATTATTTGTAACATTCTACAAGTAGAACAATGAATGGAACTGGTAGACGGTTGAAATCTTTTTATATATTGTTTCTATATAGTCTAAGAAACATATATGCAAAGCATCCAAACAGTACAATTCGCCAATTTATTGTTCTTCAAGTTTAACTGTACAACGAGCCCCATTGTTAATCCTTTAAAGGAAATTATTTGTAAATTTCGACAAGTAGAACAATGAATGGAACAGCTAGACGGCTGAAATCTTTGTATATATTGCTTCTATATAATCTAAGAAACATATATGCAAAGCATCCAAACAGTACAATTCGCCAATTTTTTGTTTTTCAAGTTTAAGTGAACAATGAGCCCCAATGTTTAATCCTTTATCGGAAATTATTTGTATCTTTCGACAAGTAGAACAATGATTGCAACACGTAGACGGTTGAAATCATTGTATATATTGCTTCTATATAGTCCAAGAAACATATATGCAAAGCGTCCAAAGAGTACAATTCGCCAATTTTTTGCTCTTCAAGTTTAAGTGAACTACGAGCCCCATTGTTAATCCTTTAAAGGAAATTATTTGTAAATTTCGGCAAGTAGAACAATGAATGGTACAGGTAGACGGTTGAAATCTTTGTATATATTGCTTCTATATAATCTAAGAAACATATATGCAAAGCATCTAAACTGTAACAATCGCCAATTTTTTTATCTTCAAGTTTAAGTGAACAGCGAGCCCCATTGATAATCATGAAATGGAAAGTATTTGTAACTTTCTACATGTAGAACAATGAATAGTACAGGTAGACGGTTGAAATCTTTGTATATATTGCTTCTAAATAGTCTAAGAATCATATATGCAAAGCATCCAAACAGTACAATTCGCCAATTTTTTGATCTTCAAGTTTAAGTGAACAGCGAGCCCCATTGATAATCATGAAATGGAAATTATTTGTAACTTTCTACAAGTAGAACAATGAATGGAACTGGTAGACGGTTGAAATCTTTTTATATATTGTTTCTATATAGTCTAAGAAACATATATGCAAAGCATCCAAACAGTACCAGTCGCCAATTTTTTGTTCTTTAAGGTTAAGTGATTAATTAGCCCCATTGTTAATCCTTTATCGGAAATTATTTGTAACTTTCGACAAGTGGAACAATGAATGGAACAGCTAGACGGTTGAAATCTTTGTATATATTGCTTCTATATAATCTAAGAAACATATATGCAAAGCATCCAAACAGTACCATTCGCCAATTTTTTGTTCTTCAAGTTTAAGTGAACTACGAGCCCCATTGTTAATCCTTTAACGGAAATTAATTGTAACTTTCTACAAGTAGAACAATGATTGGAACACGTAGACGGTTGAAATCTTTGTATATATTGCTTCCACATAGTCTAAGAAACATATATGCATAGCATCCAAACAGTACAATTCGCCAATTTATTGTTCTTCAAGTTTAACTGAACAATGAGCCCCATTGTTAATCCTTTAACGGAAATTAATTGTAACTTTCTACAAGTAGAACAATGATTGGAACACGTAGACGGTTGAAATCTTTGTATATATTGCTTCTATATAGTCTAAGAAACATATATGCAAAGCATCCAAACAGTACCATTCGCCAATTTTTTGTTCTTCAAGTTTAAGTGAACAATAAGCCCCAATGGTTAATCCTTTATCGGTAATTATTTGTAACTTTCGACAAATAGAACAATGAATGGAACAGGTAGACGGTTGAAATCCTTGTATATATTGCGTCTATATAGTCTAAGAAACATATATGCAAAGCATCGAAACAGTCCAATTCGCCAATTTTTTGTTCTTCAAGTTTAAGTGAACAATGAGCCCCATTGTTAATCCTTTAACGGAAATTAATTGTAACTTTCTAAAAGTAGAACAATGATTGGAACACGTAGACGGTTGAAATCTTTGTATATATTGTTTCCATATAGTCTAAGAAACATATATGCAAAGCATCCAAACAGTACAATTCGCCAATTTTTTGATCTTCAAGTTTAAGTGAACAACGAGCCCCATTGATAATCATGAAATGGAAGTTATTTGTAACTTTCTACAAGTAGAACAATGAATAGTACATGTAGACGGGTGAAATCTTTCTATATATTGCTTCTAAATAGTCAAAGAAACATATATGCAAAGCATCCAAACAGTACAATTCGCCAATTTTTTTTTCTTCAAGTTTATGTGAACAATGAGCCCCAATGGTTAATCCGTTATCGGAAATTATTTGTAACTTTCGACAAGTAGAACAATGAATGGAACATGTAGACGGTTGAAATCTCTGTATATATTGCTTCTATATAGTCTAAGAAACATATATGCAAAGCATCCAAACAGTACCATTCGCCAATTTTTTGTTCTTCAAGTTTAAGTGAACAATGAGCCCCAATGGTTAATCCTTTATCGGTAATTATTTGTAACTTTCGACAAATAGAACAATGAATGGAACAGGTAGACGGTTGAAATCCTTGTATATATTGCGTCTATATAGTCTAAGAAACATATATGCAAAGCATCCAAACAGTACCATTCGCCAATTTTTTGTTCTTCAAGTTTAAGTGAACTACGAGCCCCATTGTTGATCCTTTTACGGAAATTAATTGTAACTTGCTACAAGTAGAACAATGATTGGAACACGTAGACGGTTGAAATCTTTGTGTATATTGCTTCCATATAGTCTATGAAACATGTACGCAAAGCATCCAAACAGTACCATTCGCCAAATTTTTGGTCTTCAAGTTTAAGTGAACTATGAGCCCCAATGGTTAATCCTTTATCGGATATTATTTGTAATTTTTGACAAGTAGAACAATGAATGGAACAGGTAGACGGTTGAAATATTTGTATATATTGCTTCTATATAATATAAGAAACATATATGAAAAGCATCCAAACAGTACAATTCGCCAATTTTTTGTTTTTCAAGTTTAAGTGAACAATGAGCCCCAATGTTTAATCCTTTATCGGAAATTATTTGTATCTTTCGACAAGTAGAACAATGAATGGAACAGGTAGACGGTTGAATTCTTTGTATATATTGCTTCTATATAGTCTAAGAAACATATATGCAAAGCATCCAAACAGTACAATTCGCCAATTTTTTGTTCTTCTAGTTTAAGTGAACCACGAGCCCCATTGTTAATTCTTTAAAGGAAATTATTTGTAAATTTCGACAAGTAGAACAATGATTGCAACACGTAGACGGTTGAAATCATTGTATATATTGCTTCTATATAGTCCAAGAAACATATATGCAAAGCGTCCAAAGAGTACAATTCGCCAATTTTATGCTCTTCAAGTTTAAGTGAACTACGAGCCCCATTGTTAATCCTTTAAAGGAAATTATTTGTAAATTTCGGCAAGTAGAACAATGAATGGTACAGGTAGACGGTTGAAATCTTTGTATATATTGCTTCTATATAATCTAAGAAACATATATGCAAAGCATCTAAACTGTAACAATCGCCAATTTTTTTATCTTCAAGTTTAAGTGAACAGCGAGCCCCATTGATAATCATGAAATGGAAATTATTTGTAACTTTCTACAAGTAGAACAATGAATAGTACAGGTAGACGGTTGAAATCTTTGTATATTTTGCTTCTAAATAGTCTAAGAATCATATATGCAAAGCATCCAAACAGTACAATTCGCCAATTTTTTGATCTTCAAGTTTAAGTGAACAGCGAGCCCCATTGATAATCATGAAATGGAAATTATTTGTAACTTTCTACAAGTAGAACAATGAATGGAACTGGTAGACGGTTGAAATCTTTTTATATATTGTTTCTATATAGTCTAAGAAACATATATGCAAAGCATCCAAACAGTACCAGTCGCCAATTTTTTGTTCTTTAAGGTCAAGTGATTAATTAGCCCCATTGTTAATCCTTTATCGGAAATTATTTGTAAATTTCGACAAGTAGAACAATGAATGGAACAGCTAGACGGTTGAAATCTTTGTATATATTGCTTCTATATAATCTAAGAAACATATATGCAAAGCATCCAAACAGTACCATTCGCCAATTTTTTGTTCTTCAAGTTTAAGTGAACTACGAGCCCTATTGTTAATCCTTTAAAGGAAATTATTTGTAAATTTCGACAAGTAGAACAATGAATGGATCATGTACACGGTTGAAATCATTGTATATATTGCTTCTATATAGTCTAAGAAACATATATGCAAAGCATCCAAACAGTACCATTCGCAAATTTTTTGTTCTTCAAGTTTAAGTGAACTACGAGCCCCATTGTTGATCCTTTTACGGAAATTAATTGTAACTTGCTACAAGTAGAACAATGATTGGAACACGTAGACGGTTGAAATCTTTGTGTATATTGCTTCCATATAGTCTATGAAACATGTACGCAAAGCATCCAAACAGTACCATTCGCCAAATTTTTGGTCTTCAAGTTTAAGTGAACTATGAGCCCCAATGGTTAATCCTTTATCGGATATTATTTGTAATTTTTGACAAGTAGAACAATGAATGGAACAGGTAGACGGTTGAAATATTTGTATATATTGCTTCTATATAATATAAGAAACATATATGAAAAGCATCCAAACAGTACCATTCGCCAATTTTTTGTTCTTCAAGTTTAAGTGAACTACGAGCCCCATTGTTAATCCTTTAACGGAAATTAATTGTAACTTTCTACAAGTAGAACAATGATTGGAACACGTAGACGGTTGAAATCTTTGTATATATTGCTTCCACATAGTCTAAGAAACATATATGCATAGCATCCAAACAGTACAATTCGCCAATTTATTGTTCTTCAAGTTTAACTGAACAATGAGCCTCATTGTTAATCCTTTAACGGAAATTAATTGTAACTTTCTACAAGTAGAACAATGATTGGAACACGTAGACGGTTGAAATCTTTGTATATATTGCTTCTATATAGTCTAAGAAACATATATGCAAAGCATCCAAACAGTACCATTCGCCAATTTTTTGTTCTTCAAGTTTAAGTGAACAATGAGCCCCAATGGTTAATCCTTTATCGGTAATTATTTGTAACTTTCGACAAATAGAACAATGAATGGAACAGGTAGACGGTTGAAATCAATGTATATATTGCTTCTATATAGTCTAAGAAACATATATGCAAAGTATCCAAACAGTACCAATCGCCAATTTTTTGTTCTTCAAGTTTAAGTGAACAACGAGCCCCATTGTTAATCCTTTAAAGGAAATTATTTGTAAATTTCGACAAGTAGAACAATGATTGGAACACGTAGACGGTTGAAATGTTTGTATATATTGCTTCTATATAATCTAAGAAACATATATGCAAAGCATCTAAACTGTAACAATCGCCAAATTTTTATATTCAAGTTTAAGTGAACAGCGAGCCCCATTGATAATCATGAAATGGAAAGTATTTGTAACTTTCTACAAGTAGAACAATGAATAGTACAGGTAGACGGTTGAAATCTTTGTATATATTGCTTCTAAATAGTCTAAGAATCATATATGCAAAGCATCCAAACAGTACTATTCGCCAATTTTTTGATCTTCAAGTTTAAGTGAACAGCGAGCCCCATTGATAATCATGAAATGGAAATTATTTGTAACTTTCTACAAGTAGAACAATGAATGGAACTGGTAGACGGTTGAAATCTTTTTATATATTGTTTCTATATAGTCTAAGAAACATATATGCAAAGCATCCAAACAGTACCAGTCGCCAATTTTTTGTTCTTTAAGGTTAAGTGATTAATTAGCCCCATTGTTAATCCTTTATCGGAAATTATTTGTAACTTTCGACAAGTAGAACAATGAATGGAACAGCTAGACGGTTGAAATCTTTGTATATATTGCTTCTATATAATCTAAGAAACATATATGCAAAGCATCCAAACAGTACAATTCGCCAATTTTTTGTTTTTCAAGTTTAAGTGAACAATGAGCCCCAATGTTTAATCCTTTATCGGAAATTATTTGTATCTTTCGACAAGTAGAACAATGATTGCAACACGTAGACGGTTGAAATCATTGTATATATTGCTTCTATATAGTCCAAGAAACATATATGCAAAGCGTCCAAAGAGTACAATTCGCCAATTTTTTGCTCTTCAAGTTTAAGTGAACTACGAGCCCCATTGTTAATCCTTTAAAGGAAATTATTTGTAAATTTCGGCAAGTAGAACAATGAATGGTACAGGTAGACGGTTGAAATCTTTGTATATACTGCTTCTATATAATCTAAGAAACATATATGCAAAGCATCTAAACTGTAACAATCGCCAATTTTTTTATCTTCAAGTTTAAGTGAACAGCGAGCCCCATTGATAATCATGAAATGGAAAGTATTTGTAACTTTCTACAAGTAGAACAATGAATAGTACAGGTAGACGGTTGAAATCTTTGTATATATTGCTTCTAAATAGTCTAAGAATCATATATGCAAAGCATCCAAACAGTACAATTCGCCAATTTTTTGTTTTTCAAGTTTAAGTGAACAATGAGCCCCAATGTTTAATCCTTTATCGGAAATTATTTGTATCTTTCGACAAGTAGAACAATGAATGGAACAGGTAGACGGTTGAATTCTTTGTATATATTGCTTCTATATAGTCTAAGAAACATATATGCAAAGCATCCAAACAGTACAATTCGCCAATTTTTTGTTCTTCTAGTTTAAGTGAACCACGAGCCCCATTGTTAATTCTTTAAAGGAAATTATTTGTAAATTTCGACAAGTAGAACAATGATTGCAACACGTAGACGGTTGAAATCATTGTATATATTGCTTCTATATAGTCCAAGAAACATATATGCAAAGCGTCCAAAGAGTACAATTCGCCAATTTTATGCTCTTCAAGTTTAAGTGAACTACGAGCCCCATTGTTAATCCTTTAAAGGAAATTATTTGTAAATTTCGGCAAGTAGAACAATGAATGGTACAGGTAGACGGTTGAAATCTTTGTATATATTGCTTCTATATAATCTAAGAAACATATATGCAAAGCATCTAAACTGTAACAATCGCCAATTTTTTTATCTTCAAGTTTAAGTGAACAGCGAGCCCCATTGATAATCATGAAATGGAAAGTATTTGTAACTTTCTACAAGTAGAACAATGAATAGTACAGGTAGACGGTTGAAATCTTTGTATATATTGCTTCTAAATAGTCTAAGAATCATATATGCAAAGCATCCAAACAGTACTATTCGCCAATTTTTTGATCTTCAAGTTTAAGTGAACAGCGAGCCCCATTGATAATCATGAAATGGAAATTATTTGTAACTTTCTACAAGTAGAACAATGAATGGAACTGGTAGACGGTTGAAATCTTTTTATATATTGTTTCTATATAGTCTAAGAAACATATATGCAAAGCATCCAAACAGTACCAGTCGCCAATTTTTTGTTCTTTAAGGTTAAGTGATTAATTAGCCCCATTGTTAATCCTTTATCGGAAATTATTTGTAACTTTCGACAAGTAGAACAATGAATGGAACAGCTAGACGGTTGAAATCTTTGTATATATTGCTTCTATATAATCTAAGAAACATGTATGCAAAGCATCCAAACAGTACAATTCGCCAATTTTTTGTTTTTCAAGTTTAAGTGAACAATGAGCCCCAATGTTTAATCCTTTATCGGAAATTATTTGTATCTTTCGACAAGTAGAACAATGAATGGAACAGGTAGACGGTTGAATTCTTTGTATATAGTGCTTCTATATAGTCTAAGAAACATATATGCAAAGCATCCAAACAGTACAATTCGCCAATTTTTTGTTCTTCAAGTTTAAGTGAACCACGAGCCCCATTGTTAATTCTTTAAAGGAAATTATTTGTAAATTTCGACAAGTAGAACAATGATTGCAACACGTAGACGGTTGAAATCATTGTATATATTGCTTCTATATAGTCCAAGAAACATATATGCAAAGCGTCCAAAGAGTACAATTCTCCAATTTTTTGCTCTTCAAGTTTAAGTGAACTACGAGCCCCATTGTTAATCCTTTAAAGGAAATTATTTGTAAATTTCGGCAAGTAGAACAATGAATGGTACAGGTAGACGGTTGATATCTTTGTATATATTGCTTCTATATAATCTAAGAAACATATATGCAAAGCATCTAAACTGTAACAATCGTCAATTTTTTTATCTTCAAGTTTAAGTGAACAGCGAGCCCTATTGATAATCATGAAATGGAAAGTATTTGTAACTTTCTACAAGTAGAACAATGAATAGTACAGGTAGACGGTTGAAATCTTTGTATATATTGCTTCTAAATAGTCTAAGAATCATATATGCAAAGCATCCAAACAGTACAATTCGCCAATTTTTTGATCTTCAAGTTTAAGTGAACAGCGAGCCCCATTGATAATCATGAAATGGAAATTATTTGTAACTTTCTACAAGTAGAACAATGAATGGAACTGGTAGACGGTTGAAATCTTTTTATATATTGTTTCTATATAGTCTAAGAAACATATATGCAAAGCATCCAAACAGTACCAGTCGCCAATTTTTTGTTCTTTAAGGTTAAGTGATTAATTAGCCCCATTGTTAATCCTTTATCGGAAATTATTTGTAACTTTCGACAAGTAGAACAATGAATGGAACAGCTGGACGGTTGAAATCTTTGTATATATTGCTTCTATATAATCTAAGAAACATATATGCAAAGCATCCAAACAGTACAATTCGCCAATTTTTTGTTTTTCAAGTTTAAGTGAACAATGAGCCCCAATGTTTAATCCTTTATCGGAAATTATTTGTATCTTACGACAAGTAGAACAATGAATGGAACAGGTAGACGGTTGAATTCTTTGTATATATTGCTTCTATATAGTCTAAGAAACATATATGCAAAGCATCCAAACAGTACAATTCGCCAATTTTTTGTTCTTCAAGTTTAAGTGAACCACGAGACCCATTGTTAATTCTTTAAAGGAAATTATTTGTAAATTTCGACAAGTAGAACAATGATTGCAACACGTAGACGGTTGAAATCATTGTATATATTGCTTCTATATAGTCCAAGAAACATATATGCAAAGCGTCCAAAGAGTACAATTCGCCAATTTTTTGCTCTTCAAGTTTAAGTGAACTACGAGCCCCATTGTTAATCCTTTAAAGGAAATTATTTGTAAATTTCGGCAAGTAGAACAATGAATGGTACAGGTAGACGGTTGAAATCTTTGTATATATTGCTTCTATATAATCTAAGAAACATATATGCAAAGCATCTAAACTGTAACAATCGCCAATTTTTTTATCTTCAAGTTTAAGTGAACAGCGAGCCCCATTGTTAATCCTTTAACGGAAATTAATTGTAACTTTCTACAAGTAGAACAATGATTGGAACACGTAGACGGTTGAAATCTTTGTATATATTGCTTCTAAATAGTCTAAGAATCATATATGCAAAGCATCCAAACAGTACAATTCGCCAATTTTTTGATCTTCAAGTTTAAGTGAACAGCGAGCCCCATTGATAATCATGAAATGGAAATTATTTGTAACTTTCTACAAGTAGAACAATGAATGGAACTGGTTGACGGTTGAAATCTTTTTATATATTGTTTCTATATAGTCTAAGAAACATATATGCAAAGCATCCAAACAGTACCAGTCGCCAATTTTTTGTTCTTTAAGGTCAAGTGATTAATTAGCCCCATTGTTAATCCTTTATCGGAAATTATTTGTAAATTTCGACAAGTAGAACAATGAATGGAACGGCTAGACGGTTGAAATCTTTGTATATATTGCTTCTATATAATCTAAGAAACATATATGCAAAGCATCCAAACAGTACCATTCGCCAATTTTTTGTTCTTCAAGTTTAAGTGAACTACGAGCCCTATTGTTAATCCTTTAAAGGAAATTATTTGTAAATTTCGACAAGTAGAACAATGAATGGATCATGTACACGGTTGAAATCATTGTATATATTGCTTCTATATAGTCTAAGAAACATATATGCAAAGCATCCAAACAGTACCATTCGCCAATTTTTTGTTCTTCAAGTTTAAGTGAACTACGAGCCCCATTGTTGATCCTTTTACGGAAATTAATTGTAACTTGCTACAAGTAGAACAATGATTGGAACACGTAGACGGTTGAAATCTTTGTGTATATTGCTTCCATATGGGCTATGAAACATGTACGCAAAGCATCCAAACAGTACCATTCGCCAAATTTTTGGTCTTCAAGTTTAAGTGAACTATGAGCCCCAATGGTTAATCCTTTATCGGATATTATTTGTAATTTTTGACAAGTAGAACAATGAATGGAACAGGTAGACGGTTGAAATATTTGTATATATTGCTTCTATATAATATAAGAAACATATATGAAAAGCATCCAAACAGTACAATTCGCCAATTTTTTGTTTTTCAAGTTTAAGTGAACAATGAGCCCCAATGTTTAATCCTTTATCGGAAATTATTTGTATCTTTCGACAAGTAGAACAATGAATGGAACAGGTAGACGGTTGAATTCTTTGTATATATTGCTTCTATATAGTCTAAGAAACATATATGCAAAGCATCCAAACAGTACAATTCGCCAATTTTTTGTTCTTCTAGTTTAAGTGAACCACGAGCCCCATTGTTAATTCTTTAAAGGAAATTATTTGTAAATTTCGACAAGTAGAACAATGATTGCAACACGTAGACGGTTGAAATCATTGTATATATTGCTTCTATATAGTCCAAGAAACATATATGCAAAGCGTCCAAAGAGTACAATTCGCCAATTTTTTGCTCTTCAAGTTTAAGTGAACTACGAGCCCCATTGTTAATCCTTTAAAGGAAATTATTTGTAAATTTCGGCAAGTAGAACAATGAATGGTACAGGTAGACGGTTGAAATCTTTGTATATATTGCTTCTATATAATCTAAGAAACATATATGCAAAGCATCTAAACTGTAACAATCGCCAATTTTTTTATCTTCAAGTTTAAGTGAACAGCGAGCCCCATTGATAATCATGAAATGGAAAGTATTTGTAACTTTCTACAAGTAGAACAATGAATAGTACAGGTAGACGGTTGAAATCTTTGTATATATTGCTTCTAAATAGTCTAAGAATCATATATGCAAAGCATCCAAACAGTACAATTCGCCAATTTTTTGATCTTCAAGTTTAAGTGAACAGCGAGCCCCATTGATAATCATGAAATGGAAATTATTTGTAACTTTCTACAAGTAGAACAATGAATGGAACTGGTAGACGGTTGAAATCTTTTTATATATTGTTTCTATATAGTCTAAGAAACATATATGCAAAGCATCCAAACAGTACCAGTCGCCAATTTTTTGTTCTTTAAGTTTAAGTGATTAATTAGCCCCATTGTTAATCCTTTATCGGAAATTATTTGTAACTTTCGACAAGTAGAACAATGAATGGAACAGCTAGACGGTTGAAATCTTTGTATATATTGCTTCTATATAATCTAAGAAACATATATGCAAAGCATCCAAACAGTACCATTCGCCAATTTTTTGTTCTTCAAGTTTAAGTGAACTACGAGCCCCATTGTTAATCCTTTAAAGGAAATTATTTGTAAATTTCGACAAGTAGAACAATGAATGGATCATGTACACGGTTGAAATCATTGTATATATTGCTTCTATATAGTCTAAGAAACATATATGCAAAGCATCCAAACAGTACCATTCGCCAATTTTTTGTTCTTCAAGTTTAAGTGAACTACGAGCCCCATTGTTGATCCTTTTACGGAAATTAATTGTAACTTGCTACAAGTAGAACAATGATTGGAACACGTAGACGGTTGAAATCTTTGTGTATATTGCTTCCATATAGTCTATGAAACGTGTACGCAAAGCATCCAAACAGTACCATTCGCCAAATTTTTGGTCTTCAAGTTTAAGTGAACTATGAGCCCCAATGGTTAATCCTTTATCGGATATTATTTGTAATTTTTGACAAGTAGAACAATGAATGGAACAGGTAGACGGTTGAAATATTTGTATATATTGCTTCTATATAATATAAGAAACAGATATGCAAAGCATCCAAACAGTACCATTCGCCAATTTTTTGTTCTTCAAGTTTAAGTGAACAACGAGCCCCATTGATAATCATGAAACGGAAATTATTTGTAACTTTCGACAAGTAGAACAATGTATGGAACAGGTAGACGGTTGAAATCAATGTATATATTGCTTCTATATAGTCTAAGAACCATATATGCAAAGCATCCAAACAATACCAATCGCCAATTTTTTGTTCTTCTAGTTTAAGTGAACTACGAGCCCCATTGTTAATCCTTTATCGGAAATTATTAGTAATTTTCGACAAGTAGAACAATGAATGGAACAGGTAGACGATTGAAATCTTTGTATATCTTGCTTCTATGTAATCTAAGAAACATATATGCAAAGCATCCAAACAGTACAATTCGCCAATTTTTTGATCTTCAAGTTTAAGTGAACAGCGAGCCCCATTGATAATCATGAAATGGAAATTATTTGTAACTTTCTACAAGTAGAACGATGAATAGTACAGGTAGACGGGTGAAATCTTTCTATATATTGGTTCTAAATAGTCTAAGAAACATATATGCAAAGCATCCAAACAGTACAATTCGCCAATTTTTTGTTCTTCAAGTTTAAGTGAACCACGAGCCCCATTGTTAATTCTTTAAAGGAAATTATTTGTAAATTTCGACAAGTAGAACAATGATTGGAACACGTAGACGGTTGAAATCATTGTATATATTGCTTCTATATAGTCCAAGAAACATATATGCAAAGCGTCCAAACAGTACAATTCGCCAATTTTTTTCCTCTTCAAGTTTAAGTGAACTACGAGCCCCATTGTTAATCCTTTAAAGGAAATTATTTGTAAATTTCGGCAAGTAGAACAATGAATGGTACAGGTAGACGGTTGAAATCTTTGTATATATTGCTCCTATATAATCTAAGAAACATATATGCAAAGCATCTAAACTGTAACAATCGCCAATTTTTTTATCTTCAAGTTTAAGTGAACAGCGAGCCCCACTGATAATCATGAAATGGAAATTATTTGTAACTTTCTACAAGTAGAACAATGAATAGTACAGGTAGACGGTTGAAATCTTTGTATATATTGCTTCTAAATAGTCTAAGAATCATATATGCAAAGCATCCAAACAGTACAATTCGCCAATTTTTTGATCTTCAAGTTTAAGTGAACAGCGAGCCCCATTGATAATCATGAAATGGAAATTATTTGTAACTTTCTACAAGTAGAACGATGAATAGTACAGGTAGACGGGTGAAATCTTTCTATATATTGCTTCTAAATAGTCAAAGAAACATATATGCAAAGTATCCAAACAGTACAATTCGCCAATTTTTTGTTCTTCAAGTTTAAGTGAACTACGAGCCCCATTGTTAATCCTTTAAAGGAAATTATTTGTAAATTTCGACAAGTAGAACAATGAATGGAACAGGTAGACGGTTGAAATCTTTGTATATATTGCTTCTATATAGTCTAAGAAACATATATGCAAAGCATCCAAACAGTACAATTCGCCAATTTTTTGTTCTTCAAGTTTAAGTGAACAATGAGCCCCAATGGTTAATCCTTTATCGGAAATTATTTGTAACTTTCGACAAGTAGAACAATGAATGGAACATGTAGACGGTTGAAATCTTTGTATATATTGCTTCTATATAGTCTAAGAAACATATAAGCAAAGCATCCAAACAGTACAATTCGCCAATTTATTGTTCTTCAAGTTTAAGTGAACAAGAGCCCCATTGTTAATCCTTTAAAGGAAATTATGTGTAAATTTCGACAAGTAGAACAATGAATAGAACAGGTAGACGGTTGAAATCTTTGTATATATTGCTTCTATATAGTCTAAGAAACATATACGCAAAGCATCCAAACAGTACAATTCGCAAATTTTTTGTTCTTCTAGTTTAAGTGAACAATGAGCCCCAATGGTTAATCCTTTATCGGAAATTATTTGTAATTTTCGACAAGTAGAACAATGAATGGAAAAGGTAGACGATTGAAATCTTTGTATATGTTGCTTCTATATAATCTAAGAAACATACATGCAAAGCATCCAAACAGTACCATTCGCCAATTTTTTGTTCTTCAAGTTTAAGTGAACAACGAGCCCCATTGATAATCATGAAACGGAAATTATTTGTAACTTTCGACAAGTAGAACAATGAATGGAACAGGTAGACGGTTGAATTCCTTGTATATATTGCTTCTATATAGTCTAAGAAACATATGTGCAAAGCATCCAAACAGTACAATTCGTCAATTTCTTGTTCTTCAAGTTTAAGTAAACTACGATCCTCATTGTTAATCCCTTAAAGGAAATTATTTGTAAATTTCGACAAGTAGAACAATGATTGGAACACGTAGCCGGTTGAAATCTTTGTATATATTGCTTCCATATAGTCTAAGAAACATGTACGCAAAGCATCCAAACAGTACCATTCGCCAATTTTTTGTTCTTCAAGTGTAAGTGAAAAATGAGCCCCAATGGTTAATCCTTTATCGGAAATTATTTGTAATTTTCGACAAGTAGAACAATGAATGGAACAGGTAGACGGTTGAAATCTTTGTATATATTGCTTCTAAATAGTCAAAGAAACATATATGAAATGCATCCAAACAGTACAATTCGCCAATTTTTTGTTCTTCAAGTTTAAGTGAACTACGAGCCCCATTGTTAATCCTTTAAAGGAAATTATTTGTAAATTTCGACAAGTAGAACAATGAATGGAACAGGTAGACGGTTGAATTCTTTGTATATATTGCATCCATATAGTCTAAGAAACATGTACGCAAAGCATCCAAACAGTACAATTCGCCAATTTTTTGTTTTTCAAGTTTAAGTGAACAATGAGCCCCAATGGTTAATCCTTTATCGGAAATTATTTGTAACTTTCGACAAGTAGAACAATGAACAGAACAGGTAGACGGTTGAAATCTCTGTATATATTGCTTCTATATAGTCTAAGAAACATATATGCAAAGCATCCAAACAGTACAATTCGCCAATTTATTGTTCTTCAAGTTTAAGTGTACAACGAGCCCCATTGTTAATCCTTTAAAGGAAATTATTTGTAAATTTCGACAAGTAGAACCATGAATGGAATAGGTAGACGGTTGAAATCTTTGTATATATTGCTTCTATATAGTATAAGAAACATATATGCAAAGCATCCAAACAGTCCAATTCGCCAATTTTTTGTTCTTCAAGTTTAAGTGAACAATGTGCCCCAATGGTTAATCCTTTATCGGTAATTATTTGTAACTTTCGACAAGTAGAACAATGAATGGAACAGGTAGACGGTTGAAATCTTTGTATATATTGCTTCTATATAATATAAGAAACATATATGCAAAGCATCCAAACAGTACCATTCGCCAATTTTTTTTTCTTCAAGTTTAAGTGAACAACGAGCCCCATTGTTAATCCTTTAAAGGAAATTATTTGTAAATTTCGACAAGTAGAACAATGATTGGAACAGGTAGACGGTTAAAATCTTTGTATATATCTTCCATATAGTCTAAGAAACATGTACGCAAAGCATCCAGACAGTACCATTCGCCAATTTATTGTTCTTCAAGTTTAAGTGTACAACGAGCCCCATTGTTAATCCTTTAAAGGAAATTATTTGTAAATTTCGACAAGTAGAACCATGAATGGAATAGGTAGACGGTTGAAATCTTTGTATATATTGCTTCTATATAGTATAAGAAACATATATGCAAAGCATCCAAACAGTCCAATTCGCCAATTTTTTGTTCTTCAAGTTTAAGTGAACAATGTGCCCCAATGGTTAATCCTTTATCGGTAATTATTTGTAAATTTCGGCAAGTAGATCAATGAATGGAATAGGTAGACGGTTGAAATCATTGTATATATTGCTTCTATATAGTCTAAGAAACATATATGCAAAGCATCCAAACAGTACAATTCGTCAATTTCTTGTTCTTCAAGTTTAAGTAAACTACGATCCCCATTGTTAATCCCTTAAAGGAAATTATTTGTAAATTTCGACAAGTAGAACAATGATTGGAACACGTAGACGGTTGAAATCTTTGTATATATTGTTTCCATATAGTCTAAGAAACATATATGCAAAGCATCCAAACAGTACAATTCGCCAATTTTTTGTTCTTCAAGTTTAAGTGAACAATGAGCCCCAATGGTTAATCCTTTATCGGAAATTATTTGTAACTTTCGACAAGTAGAACAATGAATGGAACATGTAGACGGTTGAAATCTCTGTATATATTGCTTCTATATAGTCTAAGAAACATATATGCAAAGCATCCAAACAGTACAATTCGCCAATTTATTGTTCTTCAAGTTTAAGTGTACAACGAGCCCCATTGTTAATCCTTTAAAGGAAATTATTTGTAAATTTTGACAAGTAGAACCATGAACGGAATAGGTAGACGGTTGAAATCTTTTTATATATTGCTTCTATATAGTATAAGAAACATATATGCAAAGCATCCAAACAGTCCAAGTCGCCAATTTTTTGTTCTTCAAGTTTAAGTGAACAATGTGCCCCAATGGTTACTCCTTTATCGGTAATTATTTGTAACTTTCGACAAGTAGAACAATGAATGGAACAGGTAGACGGTTGAAATCTTTGTATATATTGCTTCTATATAATCTAAGAAACATATATGCAAAGCATCCAAACAGTACAATTCGCCAATTTTTTGATCTTCAAGTTTAAGTGAACTACGAGCCCTATTGTTAATCCTTTAAAGGAAATTATTTGTAAATTTCGACAAGTAGAACAATGAATGGATCATGTACACGGTTGAAATCATTGTATATATTGCTTCTATATAGTCTAAGAAACATATATGCAAAGCATCCAAACAGTACCATTCGCAAATTTTTTGTTCTTCAAGTTTAAGTGAACTACGAGCCCCATTGTTGATCCTTTTACGGAAATTAATTGTAACTTGCTACAAGTAGAACAATGATTGGAACACGTAGACGGTTGAAATCTTTGTGTATATTGCTTCCATATAGTCTATGAAACATGTACGCAAAGCATCCAAACAGTACCATTCGCCAAATTTTTGGTCTTCAAGTTTAAGTGAACTATGAGCCCCAATGGTTAATCCTTTATCGGATATTATTTGTAATTTTTGACAAGTAGAACAATGAATGGAACAGGTAGACGGTTGAAATATTTGTATATATTGCTTCTATATAATATAAGAAACATATATGAAAAGCATCCAAACAGTACCATTCGCCAATTTTTTGTTCTTCAAGTTTAAGTGAACTACGAGCCCCATTGTTAATCCTTTAACGGAAATTAATTGTAACTTTCTACAAGTAGAACAATGATTGGAACACGTAGACGGTTGAAATCTTTGTATATATTGCTTCCACATAGTCTAAGAAACATATATGCATAGCATCCAAACAGTACAATTCGCCAATTTATTGTTCTTCAAGTTTAACTGAACAATGAGCCTCATTGTTAATCCTTTAACGGAAATTAATTGTAACTTTCTACAAGTAGAACAATGATTGGAACACGTAGACGGTTGAAATCTTTGTATATATTGCTTCTATATAGTCTAAGAAACATATATGCAAAGCATCCAAACAGTACCATTCGCCAATTTTTTGTTCTTCAAGTTTAAGTGAACAATGAGCCCCAATGGTTAATCCTTTATCGGTAATTATTTGTAACTTTCGACAAATAGAACAATGAATGGAACAGGTAGACGGTTGAAATCAATGTATATATTGCTTCTATATAGTCTAAGAAACATATATGCAAAGTATCCAAACAGTACCAATCGCCAATTTTTTGTTCTTCAAGTTTAAGTGAACAACGAGCCCCATTGTTAATCCTTTAAAGGAAATTATTTGTAAATTTCGACAAGTAGAACAATGATTGGAACACGTAGACGGTTGAAATGTTTGTATATATTGCTTCTATATAATCTAAGAAACATATATGCAAAGCATCTAAACTGTAACAATCGCCAAATTTTTATATTCAAGTTTAAGTGAACAGCGAGCCCCATTGATAATCATGAAATGGAAAGTATTTGTAACTTTCTACAAGTAGAACAATGAATAGTACAGGTAGACGGTTGAAATCTTTGTATATATTGCTTCTAAATAGTCTAAGAATCATATATGCAAAGCATCCAAACAGTACTATTCGCCAATTTTTTGATCTTCAAGTTTAAGTGAACAGCGAGCCCCATTGATAATCATGAAATGGAAATTATTTGTAACTTTCTACAAGTAGAACAATGAATGGAACTGGTAGACGGTTGAAATCTTTTTATATATTGTTTCTATATAGTCTAAGAAACATATATGCAAAGCATCCAAACAGTACCAGTCGCCAATTTTTTGTTCTTTAAGGTTAAGTGATTAATTAGCCCCATTGTTAATCCTTTATCGGAAATTATTTGTAACTTTCGACAAGTAGAACAATGAATGGAACAGCTAGACGGTTGAAATCTTTGTATATATTGCTTCTATATAATCTAAGAAACATATATGCAAAGCATCCAAACAGTACAATTCGCCAATTTTTTGTTTTTCAAGTTTAAGTGAACAATGAGCCCCAATGTTTAATCCTTTATCGGAAATTATTTGTATCTTTCGACAAGTAGAACAATGATTGCAACACGTAGACGGTTGAAATCATTGTATATATTGCTTCTATATAGTCCAAGAAACATATATGCAAAGCGTCCAAAGAGTACAATTCGCCAATTTTTTGCTCTTCAAGTTTAAGTGAACTACGAGCCCCATTGTTAATCCTTTAAAGGAAATTATTTGTAAATTTCGGCAAGTAGAACAATGAATGGTACAGGTAGACGGTTGAAATCTTTGTATATACTGCTTCTATATAATCTAAGAAACATATATGCAAAGCATCTAAACTGTAACAATCGCCAATTTTTTTATCTTCAAGTTTAAGTGAACAGCGAGCCCCATTGATAATCATGAAATGGAAAGTATTTGTAACTTTCTACAAGTAGAACAATGAATAGTACAGGTAGACGGTTGAAATCTTTGTATATATTGCTTCTAAATAGTCTAAGAATCATATATGCAAAGCATCCAAACAGTACAATTCGCCAATTTTTTGTTTTTCAAGTTTAAGTGAACAATGAGCCCCAATGTTTAATCCTTTATCGGAAATTATTTGTATCTTTCGACAAGTAGAACAATGAATGGAACAGGTAGACGGTTGAATTCTTTGTATATATTGCTTCTATATAGTCTAAGAAACATATATGCAAAGCATCCAAACAGTACAATTCGCCAATTTTTTGTTCTTCTAGTTTAAGTGAACCACGAGCCCCATTGTTAATTCTTTAAAGGAAATTATTTGTAAATTTCGACAAGTAGAACAATGATTGCAACACGTAGACGGTTGAAATCATTGTATATATTGCTTCTATATAGTCCAAGAAACATATATGCAAAGCGTCCAAAGAGTACAATTCGCCAATTTTATGCTCTTCAAGTTTAAGTGAACTACGAGCCCCATTGTTAATCCTTTAAAGGAAATTATTTGTAAATTTCGACAAGTAGAACAATGAATGGAACAGGTAGACGGTTGAAATCTTTGTATATATTGCTTCTATATAGTCTAAGAAACATATATGCAAAGCATCCAAACAGTACAATTCGCCAATTTTTTGTTCTTCAAGTTTAAGTGAACAATGAGCCCCAATGGTTAATCCTTTATCGGAAATTATTTGTAACTTTCGACAAGTAGAACAATGAATGGAACATGTAGACGGTTGAAATCTTTGTATATATTGCTTCTATATAGTCTAAGAAACATATAAGCAAAGCATCCAAACAGTACAATTCGCCAATTTATTGTTCTTCAAGTTTAAGTGAACAAGAGCCCCATTGTTAATCCTTTAAAGGAAATTATGTGTAAATTTCGACAAGTAGAACAATGAATAGAACAGGTAGACGGTTGAAATCTTTGTATATATTGCTTCTATATAGTCTAAGAAACATATACGCAAAGCATCCAAACAGTACAATTCGCAAATTTTTTGTTCTTCTAGTTTAAGTGAACAATGAGCCCCAATGGTTAATCCTTTATCGGAAATTATTTGTAATTTTCGACAAGTAGAACAATGAATGGAAAAGGTAGACGATTGAAATCTTTGTATATGTTGCTTCTATATAATCTAAGAAACATACATGCAAAGCATCCAAACAGTACCATTCGCCAATTTTTTGTTCTTCAAGTTTAAGTGAACAACGAGCCCCATTGATAATCATGAAACGGAAATTATTTGTAACTTTCGACAAGTAGAACAATGAATGGAACAGGTAGACGGTTGAATTCCTTGTATATATTGCTTCTATATAGTCTAAGAAACATATGTGCAAAGCATCCAAACAGTACAATTCGTCAATTTCTTGTTCTTCAAGTTTAAGTAAACTACGATCCTCATTGTTAATCCCTTAAAGGAAATTATTTGTAAATTTCGACAAGTAGAACAATGATTGGAACACGTAGCCGGTTGAAATCTTTGTATATATTGCTTCCATATAGTCTAAGAAACATGTACGCAAAGCATCCAAACAGTACCATTCGCCAATTTTTTGTTCTTCAAGTGTAAGTGAAAAATGAGCCCCAATGGTTAATCCTTTATCGGAAATTATTTGTAATTTTCGACAAGTAGAACAATGAATGGAACAGGTAGACGGTTGAAATCTTTGTATATATTGCTTCTAAATAGTCAAAGAAACATATATGAAATGCATCCAAACAGTACAATTCGCCAATTTTTTGTTCTTCAAGTTTAAGTGAACTACGAGCCCCATTGTTAATCCTTTAAAGGAAATTATTTGTAAATTTCGACAAGTAGAACAATGAATGGAACAGGTAGACGGTTGAATTCTTTGTATATATTGCATCCATATAGTCTAAGAAACATGTACGCAAAGCATCCAAACAGTACAATTCGCCAATTTTTTGTTTTTCAAGTTTAAGTGAACAATGAGCCCCAATGGTTAATCCTTTATCGGAAATTATTTGTAACTTTCGACAAGTAGAACAATGAACAGAACAGGTAGACGGTTGAAATCTCTGTATATATTGCTTCTATATAGTCTAAGAAACATATATGCAAAGCATCCAAACAGTACAATTCGCCAATTTATTGTTCTTCAAGTTTAAGTGTACAACGAGCCCCATTGTTAATCCTTTAAAGGAAATTATTTGTAAATTTCGACAAGTAGAACCATGAATGGAATAGGTAGACGGTTGAAATCTTTGTATATATTGCTTCTATATAGTATAAGAAACATATATGCAAAGCATCCAAACAGTCCAATTCGCCAATTTTTTGTTCTTCAAGTTTAAGTGAACAATGTGCCCCAATGGTTAATCCTTTATCGGTAATTATTTGTAACTTTCGACAAGTAGAACAATGAATGGAACAGGTAGACGGTTGAAATCTTTGTATATATTGCTTCTATATAATATAAGAAACATATATGCAAAGCATCCAAACAGTACCATTCGCCAATTTTTTTTTCTTCAAGTTTAAGTGAACAACGAGCCCCATTGTTAATCCTTTAAAGGAAATTATTTGTAAATTTCGACAAGTAGAACAATGATTGGAACAGGTAGACGGTTAAAATCTTTGTATATATCTTCCATATAGTCTAAGAAACATGTACGCAAAGCATCCAGACAGTACCATTCGCCAATTTATTGTTCTTCAAGTTTAAGTGTACAACGAGCCCCATTGTTAATCCTTTAAAGGAAATTATTTGTAAATTTCGACAAGTAGAACCATGAATGGAATAGGTAGACGGTTGAAATCTTTGTATATATTGCTTCTATATAGTATAAGAAACATATATGCAAAGCATCCAAACAGTCCAATTCGCCAATTTTTTGTTCTTCAAGTTTAAGTGAACAATGTGCCCCAATGGTTAATCCTTTATCGGTAATTATTTGTAAATTTCGGCAAGTAGATCAATGAATGGAATAGGTAGACGGTTGAAATCATTGTATATATTGCTTCTATATAGTCTAAGAAACATATATGCAAAGCATCCAAACAGTACAATTCGTCAATTTCTTGTTCTTCAAGTTTAAGTAAACTACGATCCCCATTGTTAATCCCTTAAAGGAAATTATTTGTAAATTTCGACAAGTAGAACAATGATTGGAACACGTAGACGGTTGAAATCTTTGTATATATTGTTTCCATATAGTCTAAGAAACATATATGCAAAGCATCCAAACAGTACAATTCGCCAATTTTTTGTTCTTCAAGTTTAAGTGAACAATGAGCCCCAATGGTTAATCCTTTATCGGAAATTATTTGTAACTTTCGACAAGTAGAACAATGAATGGAACATGTAGACGGTTGAAATCTCTGTATATATTGCTTCTATATAGTCTAAGAAACATATATGCAAAGCATCCAAACAGTACAATTCGCCAATTTATTGTTCTTCAAGTTTAAGTGTACAACGAGCCCCATTGTTAATCCTTTAAAGGAAATTATTTGTAAATTTTGACAAGTAGAACCATGAACGGAATAGGTAGACGGTTGAAATCTTTTTATATATTGCTTCTATATAGTATAAGAAACATATATGCAAAGCATCCAAACAGTCCAAGTCGCCAATTTTTTGTTCTTCAAGTTTAAGTGAACAATGTGCCCCAATGGTTACTCCTTTATCGGTAATTATTTGTAACTTTCGACAAGTAGAACAATGAATGGAACAGGTAGACGGTTGAAATCTTTGTATATATTGCTTCTATATAATCTAAGAAACATATATGCAAAGCATCCAAACAGTACAATTCGCCAATTTTTTGATCTTCAAGTTTAAGTGAACTACGAGCCCTATTGTTAATCCTTTAAAGGAAATTATTTGTAAATTTCGACAAGTAGAACAATGAATGGATCATGTACACGGTTGAAATCATTGTATATATTGCTTCTATATAGTCTAAGAAACATATATGCAAAGCATCCAAACAGTACCATTCGCAAATTTTTTGTTCTTCAAGTTTAAGTGAACTACGAGCCCCATTGTTGATCCTTTTACGGAAATTAATTGTAACTTGCTACAAGTAGAACAATGATTGGAACACGTAGACGGTTGAAATCTTTGTGTATATTGCTTCCATATAGTCTATGAAACATGTACGCAAAGCATCCAAACAGTACCATTCGCCAAATTTTTGGTCTTCAAGTTTAAGTGAACTATGAGCCCCAATGGTTAATCCTTTATCGGATATTATTTGTAATTTTTGACAAGTAGAACAATGAATGGAACAGGTAGACGGTTGAAATATTTGTATATATTGCTTCTATATAATATAAGAAACATATATGAAAAGCATCCAAACAGTACCATTCGCCAATTTTTTGTTCTTCAAGTTTAAGTGAACTACGAGCCCCATTGTTAATCCTTTAACGGAAATTAATTGTAACTTTCTACAAGTAGAACAATGATTGGAACACGTAGACGGTTGAAATCTTTGTATATATTGCTTCCACATAGTCTAAGAAACATATATGCATAGCATCCAAACAGTACAATTCGCCAATTTATTGTTCTTCAAGTTTAACTGAACAATGAGCCTCATTGTTAATCCTTTAACGGAAATTAATTGTAACTTTCTACAAGTAGAACAATGATTGGAACACGTAGACGGTTGAAATCTTTGTATATATTGCTTCTATATAGTCTAAGAAACATATATGCAAAGCATCCAAACAGTACCATTCGCCAATTTTTTGTTCTTCAAGTTTAAGTGAACAATGAGCCCCAATGGTTAATCCTTTATCGGTAATTATTTGTAACTTTCGACAAATAGAACAATGAATGGAACAGGTAGACGGTTGAAATCAATGTATATATTGCTTCTATATAGTCTAAGAAACATATATGCAAAGTATCCAAACAGTACCAATCGCCAATTTTTTGTTCTTCAAGTTTAAGTGAACAACGAGCCCCATTGTTAATCCTTTAAAGGAAATTATTTGTAAATTTCGACAAGTAGAACAATGATTGGAACACGTAGACGGTTGAAATGTTTGTATATATTGCTTCTATATAATCTAAGAAACATATATGCAAAGCATCTAAACTGTAACAATCGCCAAATTTTTATATTCAAGTTTAAGTGAACAGCGAGCCCCATTGATAATCATGAAATGGAAAGTATTTGTAACTTTCTACAAGTAGAACAATGAATAGTACAGGTAGACGGTTGAAATCTTTGTATATATTGCTTCTAAATAGTCTAAGAATCATATATGCAAAGCATCCAAACAGTACTATTCGCCAATTTTTTGATCTTCAAGTTTAAGTGAACAGCGAGCCCCATTGATAATCATGAAATGGAAATTATTTGTAACTTTCTACAAGTAGAACAATGAATGGAACTGGTAGACGGTTGAAATCTTTTTATATATTGTTTCTATATAGTCTAAGAAACATATATGCAAAGCATCCAAACAGTACCAGTCGCCAATTTTTTGTTCTTTAAGGTTAAGTGATTAATTAGCCCCATTGTTAATCCTTTATCGGAAATTATTTGTAACTTTCGACAAGTAGAACAATGAATGGAACAGCTAGACGGTTGAAATCTTTGTATATATTGCTTCTATATAATCTAAGAAACATATATGCAAAGCATCCAAACAGTACAATTCGCCAATTTTTTGTTTTTCAAGTTTAAGTGAACAATGAGCCCCAATGTTTAATCCTTTATCGGAAATTATTTGTATCTTTCGACAAGTAGAACAATGATTGCAACACGTAGACGGTTGAAATCATTGTATATATTGCTTCTATATAGTCCAAGAAACATATATGCAAAGCGTCCAAAGAGTACAATTCGCCAATTTTTTGCTCTTCAAGTTTAAGTGAACTACGAGCCCCATTGTTAATCCTTTAAAGGAAATTATTTGTAAATTTCGGCAAGTAGAACAATGAATGGTACAGGTAGACGGTTGAAATCTTTGTATATACTGCTTCTATATAATCTAAGAAACATATATGCAAAGCATCTAAACTGTAACAATCGCCAATTTTTTTATCTTCAAGTTTAAGTGAACAGCGAGCCCCATTGATAATCATGAAATGGAAAGTATTTGTAACTTTCTACAAGTAGAACAATGAATAGTACAGGTAGACGGTTGAAATCTTTGTATATATTGCTTCTAAATAGTCTAAGAATCATATATGCAAAGCATCCAAACAGTACAATTCGCCAATTTTTTGTTTTTCAAGTTTAAGTGAACAATGAGCCCCAATGTTTAATCCTTTATCGGAAATTATTTGTATCTTTCGACAAGTAGAACAATGAATGGAACAGGTAGACGGTTGAATTCTTTGTATATATTGCTTCTATATAGTCTAAGAAACATATATGCAAAGCATCCAAACAGTACAATTCGCCAATTTTTTGTTCTTCTAGTTTAAGTGAACCACGAGCCCCATTGTTAATTCTTTAAAGGAAATTATTTGTAAATTTCGACAAGTAGAACAATGATTGCAACACGTAGACGGTTGAAATCATTGTATATATTGCTTCTATATAGTCCAAGAAACATATATGCAAAGCGTCCAAAGAGTACAATTCGCCAATTTTATGCTCTTCAAGTTTAAGTGAACTACGAGCCCCATTGTTAATCCTTTAAAGGAAATTATTTGTAAATTTCGGCAAGTAGAACAATGAATGGTACAGGTAGACGGTTGAAATCTTTGTATATATTGCTTCTATATAATCTAAGAAACATATATGCAAAGCATCTAAACTGTAACAATCGCCAATTTTTTTATCTTCAAGTTTAAGTGAACAGCGAGCCCCATTGATAATCATGAAATGGAAAGTATTTGTAACTTTCTACAAGTAGAACAATGAATAGTACAGGTAGACGGTTGAAATCTTTGTATATATTGCTTCTAAATAGTCTAAGAATCATATATGCAAAGCATCCAAACAGTACTATTCGCCAATTTTTTGATCTTCAAGTTTAAGTGAACAGCGAGCCCCATTGATAATCATGAAATGGAAATTATTTGTAACTTTCTACAAGTAGAACAATGAATGGAACTGGTAGACGGTTGAAATCTTTTTATATATTGTTTCTATATAGTCTAAGAAACATATATGCAAAGCATCCAAACAGTACCAGTCGCCAATTTTTTGTTCTTTAAGGTTAAGTGATTAATTAGCCCCATTGTTAATCCTTTATCGGAAATTATTTGTAACTTTCGACAAGTAGAACAATGAATGGAACAGCTAGACGGTTGAAATCTTTGTATATATTGCTTCTATATAATCTAAGAAACATGTATGCAAAGCATCCAAACAGTACAATTCGCCAATTTTTTGTTTTTCAAGTTTAAGTGAACAATGAGCCCCAATGTTTAATCCTTTATCGGAAATTATTTGTATCTTTCGACAAGTAGAACAATGAATGGAACAGGTAGACGGTTGAATTCTTTGTATATAGTGCTTCTATATAGTCTAAGAAACATATATGCAAAGCATCCAAACAGTACAATTCGCCAATTTTTTGTTCTTCAAGTTTAAGTGAACCACGAGCCCCATTGTTAATTCTTTAAAAGAAATTATTTGTAAATTTCGACAAGTAGAACAATGATTGCAACACGTAGACGGTTGAAATCATTGTATATATTGCTTCTATATAGTCTAAGAAACATATGTGCAAAGCATCCAAACAGTACAATTCGTCAATTTCTTGTTCTTCAAGTTTAAGTAAACTACGATCCTCATTGTTAATCCCTTAAAGGAAAGTATTTGTAACTTTCTACAAGTAGAACAATGAATAGTACAGGTAGACGGTTGAAATCTTTGTATATATTGCTTCCACATAGTCTAAGAAACATATATGCATAGCATCCAAACAGTACAATTCGCCAATTTATTGTTCTTCAAGTTTAACTGAACAATGAGCCCCATTGTTAATCCTTTAACGGAAATTAATTGTAACTTTCTACAAGTAGAACAATGAATGGAACTGGTAGACGGTTGAAATCTTTTTATATATTGTTTCTATATAGTCTAAGAAACATATATGCAAAGCATCCAAACAGTACCAGTCGCCAATTTTTTGTTCTTTAAGGTTAAGTGATTAATTAGCCCCATTGTTAATCCTTTATCGGAAATTATTTGTAACTTTCGACAAGTAGAACAATGAATGGAACAGCTGGACGGTTGAAATCTTTGTATATATTGCTTCTATATAATCTAAGAAACATATATGCAAAGCATCCAAACAGTACAATTCGCCAATTTTTTGTTTTTCAAGTTTAAGTGAACAATGAGCCCCAATGTTTAATCCTTTATCGGAAATTATTTGTATCTTACGACAAGTAGAACAATGAATGGAACAGGTAGACGGTTGAATTCTTTGTATATATTGCTTCTATATAGTCTAAGAAACATATATGCAAAGCATCCAAACAGTACAATTCGCCAATTTTTTGTTCTTCAAGTTTAAGTGAACCACGAGCCCCATTGTTAATTCTTTAAAGGAAATTATTTGTAAATTTCGACAAGTAGAACAATGATTGCAACACGTAGACGGTTGAAATCATTGTATATATTGCTTCTATATAGTCCAAGAAACATATATGCAAAGCGTCCAAAGAGTACAATTCGCCAATTTTTTGCTCTTCAAGTTTAAGTGAACTACGAGCCCCATTGTTAATCCTTTAAAGGAAATTATTTGTAAATTTCGGCAAGTAGAACAATGAATGGTACAGGTAGACGGTTGAAATCTTTGTATATATTGCTTCTATATAATCTAAGAAACATATATGCAAAGCATCTAAACTGTAACAATCGCCAATTTTTTTATCTTCAAGTTTAAGTGAACAGCGAGCCCCATTGATAATCATGAAATGGAAAGTATTTGTAACTTTCTACAAGTAGAACAATGAATAGTACAGGTAGACGGTTGAAATCTTTGTATATATTGCTTCTAAATAGTCTAAGAATCATATATGCAAAGCATCCAAACAGTACAATTCGCCAATTTTTTGATCTTCAAGTTTAAGTGAACAGCGAGCCCCATTGATAATCATGAAATGGAAATTATTTGTAACTTTCTACAAGTAGAACAATGAATGGAACTGGTAGACGGTTGAAATCTTTTTATATATTGTTTCTATATAGTCTAAGAAACATATATGCAAAGCATCCAAACAGTACCAGTCGCCAATTTTTTGTTCTTTAAGTTTAAGTGATTAATTAGCCCCATTGTTAATCCTTTATCGGAAATTATTTGTAACTTTCGACAAGTAGAACAATGAATGGAACAGCTAGACGGTTGAAATCTTTGTATATATTGCTTCTATATAATCTAAGAAACATATATGCAAAGCATCCAAACAGTACCATTCGCCAATTTTTTGTTCTTCAAGTTTAAGTGAACTACGAGCCCCATTGTTAATCCTTTAAAGGAAATTATTTGTAAATTTCGACAAGTAGAACAATGAATGGATCATGTACACGGTTGAAATCATTGTATATATTGCTTCTATATAGTCTAAGAAACATATATGCAAAGCATCCAAACAGTACCATTCGCCAATTTTTTGTTCTTCAAGTTTAAGTGAACTACGAGCCCCATTGTTGATCCTTTTACGGAAATTAATTGTAACTTGCTACAAGTAGAACAATGATTGGAACACGTAGACGGTTGAAATCTTTGTGTATATTGCTTCCATATAGTCTATGAAACGTGTACGCAAAGCATCCAAACAGTACCATTCGCCAAATTTTTGGTCTTCAAGTTTAAGTGAACTATGAGCCCCAATGGTTAATCCTTTATCGGATATTATTTGTAATTTTTGACAAGTAGAACAATGAATGGAACAGGTAGACGGTTGAAATATTTGTATATATTGCTTCTATATAATATAAGAAACAGATATGCAAAGCATCCAAACAGTACCATTCGCCAATTTTTTGTTCTTCAAGTTTAAGTGAACAACGAGCCCCATTGATAATCATGAAACGGAAATTATTTGTAACTTTCGACAAGTAGAACAATGTATGGAACAGGTAGACGGTTGAAATCAATGTATATATTGCTTCTATATAGTCTAAGAACCATATATGCAAAGCATCCAAACAATACCAATCGCCAATTTTTTGTTCTTCTAGTTTAAGTGAACTACGAGCCCCATTGTTAATCCTTTATCGGAAATTATTAGTAATTTTCGACAAGTAGAACAATGAATGGAACAGGTAGACGATTGAAATCTTTGTATATCTTGCTTCTATATAATCTAAGAAACATATATGCAAAGCATCCAAACAGTACAATTCGCCAATTTTTTGATCTTCAAGTTTAAGTGAACAGCGAGCCCCATTGATAATCATGAAATGGAAATTATTTGTAACTTTCTACAAGTAGAACGATGAATAGTACAGGTAGACGGGTGAAATCTTTCTATATATTGGTTCTAAATAGTCTAAGAAACATATATGCAAAGCATCCAAACAGTACAATTCGCCAATTTTTTGTTCTTCAAGTTTAAGTGAACCACGAGCCCCATTGTTAATTCTTTAAAGGAAATTATTTGTAAATTTCGACAAGTAGAACAATGATTGGAACACGTAGACGGTTGAAATCATTGTATATATTGCTTCTATATAGTCCAAGAAACATATATGCAAAGCGTCCAAACAGTACAATTCGCCAATTTTTTTCCTCTTCAAGTTTAAGTGAACTACGAGCCCCATTGTTAATCCTTTAAAGGAAATTATTTGTAAATTTCGGCAAGTAGAACAATGAATGGTACAGGTAGACGGTTGAAATCTTTGTATATATTGCTCCTATATAATCTAAGAAACATATATGCAAAGCATCTAAACTGTAACAATCGCCAATTTTTTTATCTTCAAGTTTAAGTGAACAGCGAGCCCCACTGATAATCATGAAATGGAAATTATTTGTAACTTTCTACAAGTAGAACAATGAATAGTACAGGTAGACGGTTGAAATCTTTGTATATATTGCTTCTAAATAGTCTAAGAATCATATATGCAAAGCATCCAAACAGTACAATTCGCCAATTTTTTGATCTTCAAGTTTAAGTGAACAGCGAGCCCCATTGATAATCATGAAATGGAAATTATTTGTAACTTTCTACAAGTAGAACGATGAATAGTACAGGTAGACGGGTGAAATCTTTCTATATATTGCTTCTAAATAGTCAAAGAAACATATATGCAAAGTATCCAAACAGTACAATTCGCCAATTTTTTGTTCTTCAAGTTTAAGTGAACTACGAGCCCCATTGTTAATCCTTTAAAGGAAATTATTTGTAAATTTCGACAAGTAGAACAATGAATGGAACAGGTAGACGGTTGAAATCTTTGTATATATTGCTTCTATATAGTCTAAGAAACATATATGCAAAGCATCCAAACAGTACAATTCGCCAATTTTTTGTTCTTCAAGTTTAAGTGAACAATGAGCCCCAATGGTTAATCCTTTATCGGAAATTATTTGTAACTTTCGACAAGTAGAACAATGAATGGAACATGTAGACGGTTGAAATCTTTGTATATATTGCTTCTATATAGTCTAAGAAACATATAAGCAAAGCATCCAAACAGTACAATTCGCCAATTTATTGTTCTTCAAGTTTAAGTGAACAAGAGCCCCATTGTTAATCCTTTAAAGGAAATTATGTGTAAATTTCGACAAGTAGAACAATGAATAGAACAGGTAGACGGTTGAAATCTTTGTATATATTGCTTCTATATAGTCTAAGAAACATATACGCAAAGCATCCAAACAGTACAATTCGCAAATTTTTTGTTCTTCTAGTTTAAGTGAACAATGAGCCCCAATGGTTAATCCTTTATCGGAAATTATTTGTAATTTTCGACAAGTAGAACAATGAATGGAAAAGGTAGACGATTGAAATCTTTGTATATGTTGCTTCTATATAATCTAAGAAACATACATGCAAAGCATCCAAACAGTACCATTCGCCAATTTTTTGTTCTTCAAGTTTAAGTGAACAACGAGCCCCATTGATAATCATGAAACGGAAATTATTTGTAACTTTCGACAAGTAGAACAATGAATGGAACAGGTAGACGGTTGAATTCCTTGTATATATTGCTTCTATATAGTCTAAGAAACATATGTGCAAAGCATCCAAACAGTACAATTCGTCAATTTCTTGTTCTTCAAGTTTAAGTAAACTACGATCCTCATTGTTAATCCCTTAAAGGAAATTATTTGTAAATTTCGACAAGTAGAACAATGATTGGAACACGTAGCCGGTTGAAATCTTTGTATATATTGCTTCCATATAGTCTAAGAAACATGTACGCAAAGCATCCAAACAGTACCATTCGCCAATTTTTTGTTCTTCAAGTGTAAGTGAAAAATGAGCCCCAATGGTTAATCCTTTATCGGAAATTATTTGTAATTTTCGACAAGTAGAACAATGAATGGAACAGGTAGACGGTTGAAATCTTTGTATATATTGCTTCTAAATAGTCAAAGAAACATATATGCAATGCATCCAAACAGTACAATTCGCCAATTTTTTGTTCTTCAAGTTTAAGTGAACTACGAGCCCCATTGTTAATCCTTTAAAGGAAATTATTTGTAAATTTCGACAAGTAGAACAATGAATGGAACAGGTAGACGGTTGAATTCTTTGTATATATTGCATCCATATAGTCTAAGAAACATGTACGCAAAGCATCCAAACAGTACAATTCGCCAATTTTTTGTTTTTCAAGTTTAAGTGAACAATGAGCCCCAATGGTTAATCCTTTATCGGAAATTATTTGTAACTTTCGACAAGTAGAACAATGAATAGAACAGGTAGACGGTTGAAATCTTTGTATATATTGCTTCTATATAGTCTAAGAAACATATACGCAAAGCATCCAAACAGTACAATTCGCAAATTTTTTGTTCTTCTAGTTTAAGTGAACAATGAGCCCCAATGGTTAATCCTTTATCGGAAATTATTTGTAACTTTCGACAAGTAGAACAATGAATGGAACATGTAGATGGTTGAAATCTCTGTATATATTGCTTCTATATAGTCTAAGAAACATATATGCAAAGCATCCAAACAGTACAATTCGCCAATTTATTGTTCTTCAAGTTTAAGTGTACAACGAGCCCCATTGTTAATCCTTTAAAGGAAATTATTTCTAAATTTCGACAAGTAGAACCATGAATGGAATAGGTAGACGGTTGAAATCTTTGTATATATTGCTTCTATATAGTATAAGAAACATATATGCAAAGCATCCAAACAGTCCAATTCGCCAATTTTTTGTTCTTCAAGTTTAAGTGAACAATGTGCCCCAATGGTTAATCCTTTATCGGTAATTATTTGTAACTTTCGACAAGTAGAACAATGAATGGAACAGGTAGACGGTTGAAATCTTTGTATATATTGCTTCTATATAATATAAGAAACATATATGCAAAGCATCCAAACAGTACCATTCGCCAATTTTTTTTTCTTCAAGTTTAAGTGAACAACGAGCCCCATTGTTAATCCTTTAAAGGAAATTATTTGTAAATTTCGACAAGTAGAACAATGATTGGAACAGGTAGACGGTTAAAATCTTTGTATATATCTTCCATATAGTCTAAGAAACATGTACGCAAAGCATCCAGACAGTACCATTCGCCAATTTATTGTTCTTCAAGTTTAAGTGTACAACGAGCCCCATTGTTAATCCTTTAAAGGAAATTATTTGTAAATTTCGACAAGTAGAACCATGAATGGAATAGGTAGACGGTTGAAATCTTTGTATATATTGCTTCTATATAGTATAAGAAACATATATGCAAAGCATCCAAACAGTCCAATTCGCCAATTTTTTGTTCTTCAAGTTTAAGTGAACAATGTGCCCCAATGGTTAATCCTTTATCGGTAATTATTTGTAAATTTCGGCAAGTAGATCAATGAATGGAATAGGTAGACGGTTGAAATCATTGTATATATTGCTTCTATATAGTCTAAGAAACATATATGCAAAGCATCCAAACAGTACAATTCGTCAATTTCTTGTACTTCAAGTTTAAGTAAACTACGATCCCCATTGTTAATCCCTTAAAGGAAATTATTTGTAAATTTCGACAAGTAGAACAATGATTCGAACACGTAGACGGTTGAAATCTTTGTATATATTGCTTCCATATAGTCTAAGAAACATGTACGCAAAGCATCCAAACAGTACCATTCGCCAATTTTTTGTTCTTCAAGTGTAAGTGAACAATGAGCCCCATTGTTAATCCTTTAAAGGAAATTATTTGTAAATTTCGACAAGTAGAACAATGAATGGAACATGAATACGGTTGAAATCTTTGTATATATTGCTTCTATATAGTCTATGAAACATATATGCAAAGCATCCAAACAGTACCAGTCGCCAATTTTCTGTTCTTCAAGTTTAAGTGAACAACGAGGCCCATTGATAATCATGAAACGGAAATTATTTGTAACTTTCGACAAGAAGAACAATGAATGGAACAGGTAGACGGTTGAAATCTTTGTATATATTGCTTTTATATAGTCTAAGAAACATACATATAAAGCATCCAAAAAGTACCATTCGCGAATTTATTGTTCTTCAAGTTTAAGTGAACTACGAGCCCCATTGTTAATCCTTTAAAGGAAATTATTTGTAATTTTCGAAAAGCAGAACAATGAATGGTACAGGTAGACGGTTGAAATCTTTGTATATATTGCTTCTATATAGTCTAAGAAACATATATGCAAAGCATCCAAACAGTACGATTCCCCAATTTATTGTTCTTCAAGTTTAAGTGGACAACGAGCCCCATTGTTAATCCTTTAAAGGAAATTATTCGTAAATTTCGACAAGTAGAACAATGATTGGAACACGTAGACGGTTGAAATCTTTGTATATATTGCGTCCATATAGTCTGAGAAACATGTACGCAAAGCATCCAAACAGTACCATTCGCCAATTTTTTGTTCTTCAAGTTTAAGTGAACAGTGAGCCCCAATGGTTAATCCTTTATCGGAAATTATTTGTAATTTTCGACAAGTAGAACAATGAATGGAACAGGTAGACGATTGAAATCTTTGTATATGTTGCTTCTATATAATATAAGAAACATACATGCAAAGCATCCAAACAGTACCATTCGCCAATTTTTTGTTCTTCAAGTTTAAGTGAACAACGAGCCCCATTGATAATCATGAAACGGAAATTAATTGTAACTTTCTAAAAGTAGAACAATGATTGGAACACGTAGACGGTTGAAATCTTTGTATATATTGTTTCCATATAGTCTAAGAAACATATATGCAAAGCATCCAAACAGTACAATTCGCCAATTTTTTGTTCTTCAAGTTTAAGTGAACAATGAGCCCCAATGGTTAATCCTTTATCGGAAATTATTTGTAACTTTCGACAAGTAGAACAATGAATGGAACAGGTAGACGGTTGAATTCTTTGTATATATTGCTTCTATATAATCTAAGAAACATATATGCAAAGCATCCAAACAGTACAATTCGCCAATTTATTGGTCTTCAAGTTTAAATGAACAAGAGCCCCATTGTTAATCCTTTAAAGGAAATTATTTGTAATTTTCGACAAGCAGAACAAAGAATGGTACAGGTAGACGGTTGAAATCTTTGTATATATTGCTTCTATATAGTCCAAGAAACATATATGCAAAGTATCCAAACAGTACAATTCGCCAATTTTTTGTTCTTCAAGTTTAAGTGAACTACGAGCCCCATTGTTAATCCTTTAAAGGAAATTATTCGTAAATTTCGACAAGTAGAACAATGATTGGAACACGTAGACGGTTGAAATCTTTGTATATATTGTTTCCATATAGTCTAAGAAACATATATGCAAAGCATCCAAACAGTACAATTCGCCAATTTTTTGTTCTTCAAGTTTAAGTGAACAATGAGCCCCAATGGTTAATCCTTTATCGGAAATTATTTGTAACTTTCGACAAGTAGAACAATGAATGGAACATGTAGACGGTTGAAATCTCTGTATATATTGCTTCTATATAGTCTAAGAAACATATATGCAAAGCATCCAAACAGTACAATTCGCCAATTTATTGTTCTTCAAGTTTAAGTGTACAACGAGCCCCATTGTTAATCCTTTAAAGGAAATTATTTGTAAATTTTGACAAGTAGAACCATGAACGGAATAGGTAGACGGTTGAAATCTTTTTATATATTGCTTCTATATAGTATAAGAAACATATATGCAAAGCATCCAAACAGTCCAAGTCGCCAATTTTTTGTTCTTCAAGTTTAAGTGAACAATGTGCCCCAATGGTTACTCCTTTATCGGTAATTATTTGTAACTTTCGACAAGTAGAACAATGAATGGAACAGGTAGACGGTTGAAATCTTTGTATATATTGCTTCTATATAATCTAAGAAACATATATGCAAAGCATCCAAACAGTACAATTCGCCAATTTTTTGATCTTCAAGTTTAAGTGAACTACGAGCCCTATTGTTAATCCTTTAAAGGAAATTATTTGTAAATTTCGACAAGTAGAACAATGAATGGATCATGTACACGGTTGAAATCATTGTATATATTGCTTCTATATAGTCTAAGAAACATATATGCAAAGCATCCAAACAGTACCATTCGCAAATTTTTTGTTCTTCAAGTTTAAGTGAACTACGAGCCCCATTGTTGATCCTTTTACGGAAATTAATTGTAACTTGCTACAAGTAGAACAATGATTGGAACACGTAGACGGTTGAAATCTTTGTGTATATTGCTTCCATATAGTCTATGAAACATGTACGCAAAGCATCCAAACAGTACCATTCGCCAAATTTTTGGTCTTCAAGTTTAAGTGAACTATGAGCCCCAATGGTTAATCCTTTATCGGATATTATTTGTAATTTTTGACAAGTAGAACAATGAATGGAACAGGTAGACGGTTGAAATATTTGTATATATTGCTTCTATATAATATAAGAAACATATATGAAAAGCATCCAAACAGTACCATTCGCCAATTTTTTGTTCTTCAAGTTTAAGTGAACTACGAGCCCCATTGTTAATCCTTTAACGGAAATTAATTGTAACTTTCTACAAGTAGAACAATGATTGGAACACGTAGACGGTTGAAATCTTTGTATATATTGCTTCCACATAGTCTAAGAAACATATATGCATAGCATCCAAACAGTACAATTCGCCAATTTATTGTTCTTCAAGTTTAACTGAACAATGAGCCTCATTGTTAATCCTTTAACGGAAATTAATTGTAACTTTCTACAAGTAGAACAATGATTGGAACACGTAGACGGTTGAAATCTTTGTATATATTGCTTCTATATAGTCTAAGAAACATATATGCAAAGCATCCAAACAGTACCATTCGCCAATTTTTTGTTCTTCAAGTTTAAGTGAACAATGAGCCCCAATGGTTAATCCTTTATCGGTAATTATTTGTAACTTTCGACAAATAGAACAATGAATGGAACAGGTAGACGGTTGAAATCAATGTATATATTGCTTCTATATAGTCTAAGAAACATATATGCAAAGTATCCAAACAGTACCAATCGCCAATTTTTTGTTCTTCAAGTTTAAGTGAACAACGAGCCCCATTGTTAATCCTTTAAAGGAAATTATTTGTAAATTTCGACAAGTAGAACAATGATTGGAACACGTAGACGGTTGAAATGTTTGTATATATTGCTTCTATATAATCTAAGAAACATATATGCAAAGCATCTAAACTGTAACAATCGCCAAATTTTTATATTCAAGTTTAAGTGAACAGCGAGCCCCATTGATAATCATGAAATGGAAAGTATTTGTAACTTTCTACAAGTAGAACAATGAATAGTACAGGTAGACGGTTGAAATCTTTGTATATATTGCTTCTAAATAGTCTAAGAATCATATATGCAAAGCATCCAAACAGTACTATTCGCCAATTTTTTGATCTTCAAGTTTAAGTGAACAGCGAGCCCCATTGATAATCATGAAATGGAAATTATTTGTAACTTTCTACAAGTAGAACAATGAATGGAACTGGTAGACGGTTGAAATCTTTTTATATATTGTTTCTATATAGTCTAAGAAACATATATGCAAAGCATCCAAACAGTACCAGTCGCCAATTTTTTGTTCTTTAAGGTTAAGTGATTAATTAGCCCCATTGTTAATCCTTTATCGGAAATTATTTGTAACTTTCGACAAGTAGAACAATGAATGGAACAGCTAGACGGTTGAAATCTTTGTATATATTGCTTCTATATAATCTAAGAAACATATATGCAAAGCATCCAAACAGTACAATTCGCCAATTTTTTGTTTTTCAAGTTTAAGTGAACAATGAGCCCCAATGTTTAATCCTTTATCGGAAATTATTTGTATCTTTCGACAAGTAGAACAATGATTGCAACACGTAGACGGTTGAAATCATTGTATATATTGCTTCTATATAGTCCAAGAAACATATATGCAAAGCGTCCAAAGAGTACAATTCGCCAATTTTTTGCTCTTCAAGTTTAAGTGAACTACGAGCCCCATTGTTAATCCTTTAAAGGAAATTATTTGTAAATTTCGGCAAGTAGAACAATGAATGGTACAGGTAGACGGTTGAAATCTTTGTATATACTGCTTCTATATAATCTAAGAAACATATATGCAAAGCATCTAAACTGTAACAATCGCCAATTTTTTTATCTTCAAGTTTAAGTGAACAGCGAGCCCCATTGATAATCATGAAATGGAAAGTATTTGTAACTTTCTACAAGTAGAACAATGAATAGTACAGGTAGACGGTTGAAATCTTTGTATATATTGCTTCTAAATAGTCTAAGAATCATATATGCAAAGCATCCAAACAGTACAATTCGCCAATTTTTTGTTTTTCAAGTTTAAGTGAACAATGAGCCCCAATGTTTAATCCTTTATCGGAAATTATTTGTATCTTTCGACAAGTAGAACAATGAATGGAACAGGTAGACGGTTGAATTCTTTGTATATATTGCTTCTATATAGTCTAAGAAACATATATGCAAAGCATCCAAACAGTACAATTCGCCAATTTTTTGTTCTTCTAGTTTAAGTGAACCACGAGCCCCATTGTTAATTCTTTAAAGGAAATTATTTGTAAATTTCGACAAGTAGAACAATGATTGCAACACGTAGACGGTTGAAATCATTGTATATATTGCTTCTATATAGTCCAAGAAACATATATGCAAAGCGTCCAAAGAGTACAATTCGCCAATTTTATGCTCTTCAAGTTTAAGTGAACTACGAGCCCCATTGTTAATCCTTTAAAGGAAATTATTTGTAAATTTCGGCAAGTAGAACAATGAATGGTACAGGTAGACGGTTGAAATCTTTGTATATATTGCTTCTATATAATCTAAGAAACATATATGCAAAGCATCTAAACTGTAACAATCGCCAATTTTTTTATCTTCAAGTTTAAGTGAACAGCGAGCCCCATTGATAATCATGAAATGGAAAGTATTTGTAACTTTCTACAAGTAGAACAATGAATAGTACAGGTAGACGGTTGAAATCTTTGTATATATTGCTTCTAAATAGTCTAAGAATCATATATGCAAAGCATCCAAACAGTACTATTCGCCAATTTTTTGATCTTCAAGTTTAAGTGAACAGCGAGCCCCATTGATAATCATGAAATGGAAATTATTTGTAACTTTCTGCAAGTAGAACAATGAATGGAACTGGTAGACGGTTGAAATCTTTTTATATATTGTTTCTATATAGTCTAAGAAACATATATGCAAAGCATCCAAACAGTACCAGTCGCCAATTTTTTGTTCTTTAAGGTTAAGTGATTAATTAGCCCCATTGTTAATCCTTTATCGGAAATTATTTGTAACTTTCGACAAGTAGAACAATGAATGGAACAGCTAGACGGTTGAAATCTTTGTATATATTGCTTCTATATAATCTAAGAAACATGTATGCAAAGCATCCAAACAGTACAATTCGCCAATTTTTTGTTTTTCAAGTTTAAGTGAACAATGAGCCCCAATGTTTAATCCTTTATCGGAAATTATTTGTATCTTTCGACAAGTAGAACAATGAATGGAACAGGTAGACGGTTGAATTCTTTGTATATAGTGCTTCTATATAGTCTAAGAAACATATATGCAAAGCATCCAAACAGTACAATTCGCCAATTTTTTGTTCTTCAAGTTTAAGTGAACCACGAGCCCCATTGTTAATTCTTTAAAGGAAATTATTTGTAAATTTCGACAAGTAGAACAATGATTGCAACACGTAGACGGTTGAAATCATTGTATATATTGCTTCTATATAGTCCAAGAAACATATATGCAAAGCGTCCAAAGAGTACAATTCTCCAATTTTTTGCTCTTCAAGTTTAAGTGAACTACGAGCCCCATTGTTAATCCTTTAAAGGAAATTATTTGTAAATTTCGGCAAGTAGAACAATGAATGGTACAGGTAGACGGTTGATATCTTTGTATATATTGCTTCTATATAATCTAAGAAACATATATGCAAAGCATCTAAACTGTAACAATCGCCAATTTTTTTATCTTCAAGTTTAAGTGAACAGCGAGCCCCATTGATAATCATGAAATGGAAAGTATTTGTAACTTTCTACAAGTAGAACAATGAATAGTACAGGTAGACGGTTGAAATCTTTGTATATATTGCTTCTAAATAGTCTAAGAATCATATATGCAAAGCATCCAAACAGTACAATTCGCCAATTTTTTGATCTTCAAGTTTAAGTGAACAGCGAGCCCCATTGATAATCATGAAATGGAAATTATTTGTAACTTTCTACAAGTAGAACAATGAATGGAACTGGTAGACGGTTGAAATCTTTTTATATATTGTTTCTATATAGTCTAAGAAACATATATGCAAAGCATCCAAACAGTACCAGTCGCCAATTTTTTGTTCTTTAAGGTTAAGTGATTAATTAGCCCCATTGTTAATCCTTTATCGGAAATTATTTGTAACTTTCGACAAGTAGAACAATGAATGGAACAGCTGGACGGTTGAAATCTTTGTATATATTGCTTCTATATAATCTAAGAAACATATATGCAAAGCATCCAAACAGTACAATTCGCCAATTTTTTGTTTTTCAAGTTTAAGTGAACAATGAGCCCCAATGTTTAATCCTTTATCGGAAATTATTTGTATCTTACGACAAGTAGAACAATGAATGGAACAGGTAGACGGTTGAATTCTTTGTATATATTGCTTCTATATAGTCTAAGAAACATATATGCAAAGCATCCAAACAGTACAATTCGCCAATTTTTTGTTCTTCAAGTTTAAGTGAACCACGAGACCCATTGTTAATTCTTTAAAGGAAATTATTTGTAAATTTCGACAAGTAGAACAATGATTGCAACACGTAGACGGTTGAAATCATTGTATATATTGCTTCTATATAGTCCAAGAAACATATATGCAAAGCGTCCAAAGAGTACAATTCGCCAATTTTTTGCTCTTCAAGTTTAAGTGAACTACGAGCCCCATTGTTAATCCTTTAAAGGAAATTATTTGTAAATTTCGGCAAGTAGAACAATGAATGGTACAGGTAGACGGTTGAAATCTTTGTATATATTGCTTCTATATAATCTAAGAAACATATATGCAAAGCATCTAAACTGTAACAATCGCCAATTTTTTTATCTTCAAGTTTAAGTGAACAGCGAGCCCCATTGTTAATCCTTTAACGGAAATTAATTGTAACTTTCTACAAGTAGAACAATGATTGGAACACGTAGACGGTTGAAATCTTTGTATATATTGCTTCTAAATAGTCTAAGAATCATATATGCAAAGCATCCAAACAGTACAATTCGCCAATTTTTTGATCTTCAAGTTTAAGTGAACAGCGAGCCCCATTGATAATCATGAAATGGAAATTATTTGTAACTTTCTACAAGTAGAACAATGAATGGAACTGGTTGACGGTTGAAATCTTTTTATATATTGTTTCTATATAGTCTAAGAAACATATATGCAAAGCATCCAAACAGTACCAGTCGCCAATTTTTTGTTCTTTAAGGTCAAGTGATTAATTAGCCCCATTGTTAATCCTTTATCGGAAATTATTTGTAAATTTCGACAAGTAGAACAATGAATGGAACGGCTAGACGGTTGAAATCTTTGTATATATTGCTTCTATATAATCTAAGAAACATATATGCAAAGCATCCAAACAGTACCATTCGCCAATTTTTTGTTCTTCAAGTTTAAGTGAACTACGAGCCCTATTGTTAATCCTTTAAAGGAAATTATTTGTAAATTTCGACAAGTAGAACAATGAATGGATCATGTACACGGTTGAAATCATTGTATATATTGCTTCTATATAGTCTAAGAAACATATATGCAAAGCATCCAAACAGTACCATTCGCCAATTTTTTGTTCTTCAAGTTTAAGTGAACTACGAGCCCCATTGTTGATCCTTTTACGGAAATTAATTGTAACTTGCTACAAGTAGAACAATGATTGGAACACGTAGACGGTTGAAATCTTTGTGTATATTGCTTCCATATAGGCTATGAAACATGTACGCAAAGCATCCAAACAGTACCATTCGCCAAATTTTTGGTCTTCAAGTTTAAGTGAACTATGAGCCCCAATGGTTAATCCTTTATCGGATATTATTTGTAATTTTTGACAAGTAGAACAATGAATGGAACAGGTAGACGGTTGAAATATTTGTATATATTGCTTCTATATAATATAAGAAACATATATGAAAAGCATCCAAACAGTACAATTCGCCAATTTTTTGTTTTTCAAGTTTAAGTGAACAATGAGCCCCAATGTTTAATCCTTTATCGGAAATTATTTGTATCTTTCGACAAGTAGAACAATGAATGGAACAGGTAGACGGTTGAATTCTTTGTATATATTGCTTCTATATAGTCTAAGAAACATATATGCAAAGCATCCAAACAGTACAATTCGCCAATTTTTTGTTCTTCTAGTTTAAGTGAACCACGAGCCCCATTGTTAATTCTTTAAAGGAAATTATTTGTAAATTTCGACAAGTAGAACAATGATTGCAACACGTAGACGGTTGAAATCATTGTATATATTGCTTCTATATAGTCCAAGAAACATATATGCAAAGCGTCCAAAGAGTACAATTCGCCAATTTTATGCTCTTCAAGTTTAAGTGAACTACGAGCCCCATTGTTAATCCTTTAAAGGAAATTATTTGTAAATTTCGGCAAGTAGAACAATGAATGGTACAGGTAGACGGTTGAAATCTTTGTATATATTGCTTCTATATAATCTAAGAAACATATATGCAAAGCATCTAAACTGTAACAATCGCCAATTTTTTTATCTTCAAGTTTAAGTGAACAGCGCGCCCCATTGATAATCATGAAATGGAAAGTATTTGTAACTTTCTACAAGTAGAACAATGAATAGTACAGGTAGACGGTTGAAATCTTTGTATATATTGCTTCTAAATAGTCTAAGAATCATATATGCAAAGCATCCAAACAGTACAATTCGCCAATTTTTTGATCTTCAAGTTTAAGTGAACAGCGAGCCCCATTGATAATCATGAAATGGAAATTATTTGTAACTTTCTACAAGTAGAACAATGAATGGAACTGGTAGACGGTTGCAATCTTTTTATATATTGTTTCTATATAGTCTAAGAAACATATATGCAAAGCATCCAAACAGTACCAGTCGCCAATTTTTTGTTCTTTAAGGTCAAGTGATTAATTAGCCCCATTGTTAATCCTTTATCGGAAATTATTTGTAAATTTCGACAAGTAGAACAATGAATGGAACAGCTAGACGGTTGAAATCTTTGTATATATTGCTTCTATATAATCTAAGAAACATTTATGCAAAGCATCCAAACAGTACCATTGGCCAATTTTTTGTTCTTCAAGTTTAAGTGAACTACGAGCCCTATTGTTAATCCTTTAAAGGAAATTATTTGTAAATTTCGACAAGTAGAACAATGAATGGATCATGTACACGGTTGAAATCATTGTATATATTGCTTCTCTGTAGTCTAAGAAACATATATGCAAAGCATCCAAACAGTACCATTCGCCAATTTTTTGTTCTTCAAGTTTAAGTGAACTACGAGCCCCATTGTTGATCCTTTTACGGAAATTAATTGTAACTTGCTACAAGTAGAACAATGATTGGAACACGTAGACGGTTGAAATCTTTGTGTATATTGCTTCCATATAGTCTATGAAACATGTACGCAAAGCATCCAAACAGTACCATTCGCCAAATTTTTGGTCTTCAAGTTTAAGTGAACTATGAGCCCCAATGGTTAATCCTTTATCGGATATTATTTGTAATTTTTGACAAGTAGAACAATGAATGGAACAGGTAGACGGTTGAAATATTTGTATATATTGCTTCTATATAATATAAGAAACATATATGAAAAGCATCCAAACAGTACCATTCGCCAATTTTTTGTTCTTCAAGTTTAAGTGAACTACGAGCCCCATTGTTAATCCTTTAACGGAAATTAATTGTAACTTTCTACAAGTAGAACAATGATTGGAACACGTAGACGGTTGAAATCTTTGTATATATTGCTTCCACATAGTCTAAGAAACATATATGCATAGCATCCAAACAGTACAATTCGCCAATTTATAGTTCTTCAAGTTTAACTGAACAATGAGCCCCATTGTTAATCCTTTAACGGAAATTAATTGTAACTTTCTACAAGTAGAACAATGAATGGAACTGGTAGACGGTTGAAATCTTTTTATATATTGTTTCTATATAGTCTAAGAAACATATATGCAAAGCATCCAAACAGTACCAGTCGCCAATTTTTTGTTCTTTAAGGTTAAGTGATTAATTAGCCCCATTGTTAATCCTTTATCGGAAATTATTTGTAACTTTCGACAAGTAGAACAATGAATGGAACAGCTGGACGGTTGAAATCTTTGTATATATTGCTTCTATATAATCTAAGAAACATATATGCAAAGCATCCAAACAGTACAATTCGCCAATTTTTTGTTTTTCAAGTTTAAGTGAACAATGAGCCCCAATGTTTAATCCTTTATCGGAAATTATTTGTATCTTACGACAAGTAGAACAATGAATGGAACAGGTAGACGGTTGAATTCTTTGTATATATTGCTTCTATATAGTCTAAGAAACATATATGCAAAGCATCCAAACAGTACAATTCGCCAATTTTTTGTTCTTCAAGTTTAAGTGAACCACGAGCCCCATTGTTAATTCTTTAAAGGAAATTATTTGTAAATTTCGACAAGTAGAACAATGATTGCAACACGTAGACGGTTGAAATCATTGTATATATTGCTTCTATATAGTCCAAGAAACATATATGCAAAGCGTCCAAAGAGTACAATTCGCCAATTTTTTGCTCTTCAAGTTTAAGTGAACTACGAGCCCCATTGTTAATCCTTTAAAGGAAATTATTTGTAAATTTCGGCAAGTAGAACAATGAATGGTACAGGTAGACGGTTGAAATCTTTGTATATATTGCTTCTATATAATCTAAGAAACATATATGCAAAGCATCTAAACTGTAACAATCGCCAATTTTTTTATCTTCAAGTTTAAGTGAACAGCGAGCCCCATTGATAATCATGAAATGGAAAGTATTTGTAACTTTCTACAAGTAGAACAATGAATAGTACAGGTAGACGGTTGAAATCTTTGTATATATTGCTTCTAAATAGTCTAAGAATCATATATGCAAAGCATCCAAACAGTACAATTCGCCAATTTTTTGATCTTCAAGTTTAAGTGAACAGCGAGCCCCATTGATAATCATGAAATGGAAATTATTTGTAACTTTCTACAAGTAGAACAATGAATGGAACTGGTAGACGGTTGAAATCTTTTTATATATTGTTTCTATATAGTCTAAGAAACATATATGCAAAGCATCCAAACAGTACCAGTCGCCAATTTTTTGTTCTTTAAGTTTAAGTGATTAATTAGCCCCATTGTTAATCCTTTATCGGAAATTATTTGTAACTTTCGACAAGTAGAACAATGAATGGAACAGCTAGACGGTTGAAATCTTTGTATATATTGCTTCTATATAATCTAAGAAACATATATGCAAAGCATCCAAACAGTACCATTCGCCAATTTTTTGTTCTTCAAGTTTAAGTGAACTACGAGCCCCATTGTTAATCCTTTAAAGGAAATTATTTGTAAATTTCGACAAGTAGAACAATGAATGGATCATGTACACGGTTGAAATCATTGTATATATTGCTTCTATATAGTCTAAGAAACATATATGCAAAGCATCCAAACAGTACCATTCGCCAATTTTTTGTTCTTCAAGTTTAAGTGAACTACGAGCCCCATTGTTGATCCTTTTACGGAAATTAATTGTAACTTGCTACAAGTAGAACAATGATTGGAACACGTAGACGGTTGAAATCTTTGTGTATATTGCTTCCATATAGTCTATGAAACGTGTACGCAAAGCATCCAAACAGTACCATTCGCCAAATTTTTGGTCTTCAAGTTTAAGTGAACTATGAGCCCCAATGGTTAATCCTTTATCGGATATTATTTGTAATTTTTGACAAGTAGAACAATGAATAGTACAGGTAGACGGTTGAAATCTTTGTATATATTGCTTCTAAATAGTCTAAGAATCATATATGCAAAGCATCCAAACAGTACAATTCGCCAATTTTTTGATCTTCAAGTTTAAGTGAACAGCGAGCCCCATTGATCATCATGAAATGGAAATTATTTGTAACTTTCTACAAGTAGAACAATGAATGGAACTGGTAGACGGTTGAAATCTTTTTATATATTGTTTCTATATAGTCTAAGAAACATATATGCAAAGCATCCAAACAGTACCAGTCGCCAATTTTTTGTTCTTTAAGGTCAAGTGATTAATTAGCCCCATTGTTAATCCTTTATCGGAAATTATTTGTAAATTTCGACAAGTAGAACAATGAATGGAACAGCTAGACGGTTGAAATCTTTGTATATATTGCTTCTATATAATCTAAGAAACATTTATGCAAAGCATCCAAACAGTACCATTGGCCAATTTTTTGTTCTTCAAGTTTAAGTGAACTACGAGCCCTATTGTTAATCCTTTAAAGGAAATTATTTGTAAATTTCGACAAGTAGAACAATGAATGGATCATGTACACGGTTGAAATCATTGTATATATTGCTTCTCTGTAGTCTAAGAAACATATATGCAAAGCATCCAAACAGTACCATTCGCCAATTTTTTGTTCTTCAAGTTTAAGTGAACTACGAGCCCCATTGTTGATCCTTTTACGGAAATTAATTGTAACTTGCTACAAGTAGAACAATGATTGGAACACGTAGACGGTTGAAATCTTTGTGTATATTGCTTCCATATAGTCTATGAAACATGTACGCAAAGCATCCAAACAGTACCATTCGCCAAATTTTTGGTCTTCAAGTTTAAGTGAACTATGAGCCCCAATGGTTAATCCTTTATCGGATATTATTTGTAATTTTTGACAAGTAGAACAATGAATGGAACAGGTAGACGGTTGAAATATTTGTATATATTGCTTCTATATAATATAAGAAACATATATGAAAAGCATCCAAACAGTACCATTCGCCAATTTTTTGTTCTTCAAGTTTAAGTGAACTACGAGCCCCATTGTTAATCCTTTAACGGAAATTAATTGTAACTTTCTACAAGTAGAACAATGATTGGAACACGTAGACGGTTGAAATCTTTGTATATATTGCTTCCACATAGTCTAAGAAACATATATGCATAGCATCCAAACAGTACAATTCGCCAATTTATAGTTCTTCAAGTTTAACTGAACAATGAGCCCCATTGTTAATCCTTTAACGGAAATTAATTGTAACTTTCTACAAGTAGAACAATGAATGGAACTGGTAGACGGTTGAAATCTTTTTATATATTGTTTCTATATAGTCTAAGAAACATATATGCAAAGCATCCAAACAGTACCAGTCGCCAATTTTTTGTTCTTTAAGGTTAAGTGATTAATTAGCCCCATTGTTAATCCTTTATCGGAAATTATTTGTAACTTTCGACAAGTAGAACAATGAATGGAACAGCTGGACGGTTGAAATCTTTGTATATATTGCTTCTATATAATCTAAGAAACATATATGCAAAGCATCCAAACAGTACAATTCGCCAATTTTTTGTTTTTCAAGTTTAAGTGAACAATGAGCCCCAATGTTTAATCCTTTATCGGAAATTATTTGTATCTTACGACAAGTAGAACAATGAATGGAACAGGTAGACGGTTGAATTCTTTGTATATATTGCTTCTATATAGTCTAAGAAACATATATGCAAAGCATCCAAACAGTACAATTCGCCAATTTTTTGTTCTTCAAGTTTAAGTGAACCACGAGCCCCATTGTTAATTCTTTAAAGGAAATTATTTGTAAATTTCGACAAGTAGAACAATGATTGCAACACGTAGACGGTTGAAATCATTGTATATATTGCTTCTATATAGTCCAAGAAACATATATGCAAAGCGTCCAAAGAGTACAATTCGCCAATTTTTTGCTCTTCAAGTTTAAGTGAACTACGAGCCCCATTGTTAATCCTTTAAAGGAAATTATTTGTAAATTTCGGCAAGTAGAACAATGAATGGTACAGGTAGACGGTTGAAATCTTTGTATATATTGCTTCTATATAATCTAAGAAACATATATGCAAAGCATCTAAACTGTAACAATCGCCAATTTTTTTATCTTCAAGTTTAAGTGAACAGCGAGCCCCATTGATAATCATGAAATGGAAAGTATTTGTAACTTTCTACAAGTAGAACAATGAATAGTACAGGTAGACGGTTGAAATCTTTGTATATATTGCTTCTAAATAGTCTAAGAATCATATATGCAAAGCATCCAAACAGTACAATTCGCCAATTTTTTGATCTTCAAGTTTAAGTGAACAGCGAGCCCCATTGATAATCATGAAATGGAAATTATTTGTAACTTTCTACAAGTAGAACAATGAATGGAACTGGTAGACGGTTGAAATCTTTTTATATATTGTTTCTATATAGTCTAAGAAACATATATGCAAAGCATCCAAACAGTACCAGTCGCCAATTTTTTGTTCTTTAAGTTTAAGTGATTAATTAGCCCCATTGTTAATCCTTTATCGGAAATTATTTGTAACTTTCGACAAGTAGAACAATGAATGGAACAGCTAGACGGTTGAAATCTTTGTATATATTGCTTCTATATAATCTAAGAAACATATATGCAAAGCATCCAAACAGTACCATTCGCCAATTTTTTGTTCTTCAAGTTTAAGTGAACTACGAGCCCCATTGTTAATCCTTTAAAGGAAATTATTTGTAAATTTCGACAAGTAGAACAATGAATGGATCATGTACACGGTTGAAATCATTGTATATATTGCTTCTATATAGTCTAAGAAACATATATGCAAAGCATCCAAACAGTACCATTCGCCAATTTTTTGTTCTTCAAGTTTAAGTGAACTACGAGCCCCATTGTTGATCCTTTTACGGAAATTAATTGTAACTTGCTACAAGTAGAACAATGATTGGAACACGTAGACGGTTGAAATCTTTGTGTATATTGCTTCCATATAGTCTATGAAACGTGTACGCAAAGCATCCAAACAGTACCATTCGCCAAATTTTTGGTCTTCAAGTTTAAGTGAACTATGAGCCCCAATGGTTAATCCTTTATCGGATATTATTTGTAATTTTTGACAAGTAGAACAATGAATGGAACAGGTAGACGGTTGAAATATTTGTATATATTGCTTCTATATAATATAAGAAACAGATATGCAAAGCATCCAAACAGTACCATTCGCCAATTTTTTGTTCTTCAAGTTTAAGTGAACAACGAGCCCCATTGATAATCATGAAACGGAAATTATTTGTAACTTTCGACAAGTAGAACAATGTATGGAAAAGGTAGACGGTTGAAATCAATGTATATATTGCTTCTATATAGTCTAAGAACCATATATGCAAAGCATCCAAACAATACCAATCGCCAATTTTTTGTTCTTCTAGTTTAAGTGAACTACGAGCCCCATTGTTAATCCTTTATCGGAAATTATTAGTAATTTTCGACAAGTAGAACAATGAATGGAACAGGTAGACGATTGAAATCTTTGTATATCTTGCTTCTATATAATCTAAGAAACATATATGCAAAGCATCCAAACAGTACAATTCGCCAATTTTTTGATCTTCAAGTTTAAGTGAACAGCGAGCCCCATTGATAATCATGAAATGGAAATTATTTGTAACTTTCTACAAGTAGAACGATGAATAGTACAGGTAGACGGGTGAAATCTTTCTATATATTGGTTCTAAATAGTCTAAGAAACATATATGCAAAGCATCCAAACAGTACAATTCGCCAATTTTTTGTTCTTCAAGTTTAAGTGAACCACGAGCCCCATTGTTAATTCTTTAAAGGAAATTATTTGTAAATTTCGACAAGTAGAACAATGATTGGAACACGTAGACGGTTGAAATCATTGTATATATTGCTTCTATATAGTCCAAGAAACATATATGCAAAGCGTCCAAACAGTACAATTCGCCAATTTTTTTCCTCTTCAAGTTTAAGTGAACTACGAGCCCCATTGTTAATCCTTTAAAGGAAATTATTTGTAAATTTCGGCAAGTAGAACAATGAATGGTACAGGTAGACGGTTGAAATCTTTGTATATATTGCTCCTATATAATCTAAGAAACATATATGCAAAGCATCTAAACTGTAACAATCGCCAATTTTTTTATCTTCAAGTTTAAGTGAACAGCGAGCCCCACTGATAATCATGAAATGGAAATTATTTGTAACTTTCTACAAGTAGAACAATGAATAGTACAGGTAGACGGTTGAAATCTTTGTATATATTGCTTCTAAATAGTCTAAGAATCATATATGCAAAGCATCCAAACAGTACAATTCGCCAATTTTTTGTTCTTCAAGTTTAAGTGAACTACGAGCCCCATTGTTAATCCTTTAAAGGAAATTATTCGTAAATTTCGACAAGTAGAACAATGATTGGAACACGTAGACGGTTGAAATCTTTGTATATATTGCTTCCATATAGTCTAAGAAACATGTACGCAAAGCATCCAAACAGTACCATTCGCCAATTTTTTGTTCTTCAAGTGTAAGTGAAAAATGAGCCCCAATGGTTAATCCTTTATCGGAAATTATTTGTAATTTTCGACAAGTAGAACAATGAATGGAACAGGTAGACGGTTGAAATCTTTGTATATATTGCTTCTAAATAGTCAAAGAAACATATATGCAATGCATCCAAACAGTACAATTCGCCAATTTTTTGTTCTTCAAGTTTAAGTGAACTACGAGCCCCATTGTTAATCCTTTAAAGGAAATTATTTGTAAATTTCGACAAGTAGAACAATGAATGGAACAGGTAGACGGTTGAATTCTTTGTATATATTGCATCCATATAGTCTAAGAAACATGTACGCAAAGCATCCAAACAGTACAATTCGCCAATTTTTTGTTTTTCAAGTTTAAGTGAACAATGAGCCCCAATGGTTAATCCTTTATCGGAAATTATTTGTAACTTTCGACAAGTAGAACAATGAATAGAACAGGTAGACGGTTGAAATCTTTGTATATATTGCTTCTATATAGTCTAAGAAACATATACGCAAAGCATCCAAACAGTACAATTCGCAAATTTTTTGTTCTTCTAGTTTAAGTGAACAATGAGCCCCAATGGTTAATCCTTTATCGGAAATTATTTGTAACTTTCGACAAGTAGAACAATGAATGGAACATGTAGATGGTTGAAATCTCTGTATATATTGCTTCTATATAGTCTAAGAAACATATATGCAAAGCATCCAAACAGTACAATTCGCCAATTTATTGTTCTTCAAGTTTAAGTGTACAACGAGCCCCATTGTTAATCCTTTAAAGGAAATTATTTGTAAATTTCGACAAGTAGAACCATGAATGGAATAGGTAGACGGTTGAAATCTTTGTATATATTGCTTCTATATAGTATAAGAAACATATATGCAAAGCATCCAAACAGTCCAATTCGCCAATTTTTTGTTCTTCAAGTTTAAGTGAACAATGTGCCCCAATGGTTAATCCTTTATCGGTAATTATTTGTAACTTTCGACAAGTAGAACAATGAATGGAACAGGTAGACGGTTGAAATCTTTGTATATATTGCTTCTATATAATATAAGAAACATATATGCAAAGCATCCAAACAGTACCATTCGCCAATTTTTTTTTCTTCAAGTTTAAGTGAACAACGAGCCCCATTGTTAATCCTTTAAAGGAAATTATTTGTAAATTTCGACAAGTAGAACAATGATTGGAACAGGTAGACGGTTAAAATCTTTGTATATATCTTCCATATAGTCTAAGAAACATGTACGCAAAGCATCCAGACAGTACCATTCGCCAATTTATTGTTCTTCAAGTTTAAGTGTACAACGAGCCCCATTGTTAATCCTTTAAAGGAAATTATTTGTAAATTTCGACAAGTAGAACCATGAATGGAATAGGTAGACGGTTGAAATCTTTGTATATATTGCTTCTATATAGTATAAGAAACATATATGCAAAGCATCCAAACAGTCCAATTCGCCAATTTTTTGTTCTTCAAGTTTAAGTGAACAATGTGCCCCAATGGTTAATCCTTTATCGGTAATTATTTGTAAATTTCGGCAAGTAGATCAATGAATGGAATAGGTAGCCGGTTGAAATCATTGTATATATTGCTTCTATATAGTCTAAGAAACATATATGCAAAGCATCCAAACAGTACAATTCGTCAATTTCTTGTTCTTCAAGTTTAAGTAAACTACGATCCCCATTGTTAATCCCTTAAAGGAAATTATTTGTAAATTTCGACAAGTAGAACAATGATTGGAACACGTAGACGGTTGAAATCTTTGTATATATTGCTTCCATATAGTCTAAGAAACATGTACGCAAAGCATCCAAACAGTACCATTCGCCAATTTTTTGTTCTTCAAGTGTAAGTGAACAATGAGCCCCATTGTTAATCCTTTAAAGGAAATTATTTGTAAATTTCGACAAGTAGAACAATGAATGGAACATGAATACGGTTGAAATCTTTGTATATATTGCTTCTATATAGTCTATGAAACATATATGCAAAGCATCCAAACAGTACCAGTCGCCAATTTTCTGTTCTTCAAGTTTAAGTGAACAACGAGGCCCATTGATAATCATGAAACGGAAATTATTTGTAACTTTCGACAAGAAGAACAATGAATGGAACAGGTAGACGGTTGAAATCTTTGTATATATTGCTTTTATATAGTCTAAGAAACATACATATAAAGCATCCAAAAAGTACCATTCGCGAATTTATTGTTCTTCAAGTTTAAGTGAACTACGAGCCCCATTGTTAATCCTTTAAAGGAAATTATTTGTAATTTTCGAAAAGCAGAACAATGAATGGTACAGGTAGACGGTTGAAATCTTTGTATATATTGCTTCTATATAGTCTAAGAAACATATATGCAAAGCATCCAAACAGTACGATTCCCCAATTTATTGTTCTTCAAGTTTAAGTGGACAACGAGCCCCATTGTTAATCCTTTAAAGGAAATTATTCGTAAATTTCGACAAGTAGAACAATGATTGGAACACGTAGACGGTTGAAATCTTTGTATATATTGCGTCCATATAGTCTGAGAAACATGTACGCAAAGCATCCAAACAGTACCATTCGCCAATTTTTTGTTCTTCAAGTTTAAGTGAACAGTGAGCCCCAATGGTTAATCCTTTATCGGAAATTATTTGTAATTTTCGACAAGTAGAACAATGAATGGAACAGGTAGACGATTGAAATCTTTGTATATGTTGCTTCTATATAATATAAGAAACATACATGCAAAGCATCCAAACAGTACCATTCGCCAATTTTTTGTTCTTCAAGTTTAAGTGAACAACGAGCCCCATTGATAATCATGAAACGGAAATTAATTGTAACTTTCTAAAAGTAGAACAATGATTGGAACACGTAGACGGTTGAAATCTTTGTATATATTGTTTCCATATAGTCTAAGAAACATATATGCAAAGCATCCAAACAGTACAATTCGCCAATTTTTTGTTCTTCAAGTTTAAGTGAACAATGAGCCCCAATGGTTAATCCTTTATCGGAAATTATTTGTAACTTTCGACAAGTAGAACAATGAATGGAACAGGTAGACGGTTGAATTCTTTGTATATATTGCTTCTATATAATCTAAGAAACATATATGCAAAGCATCCAAACAGTACAATTCGCCAATTTATTGGTCTTCAAGTTTAAATGAACAAGAGCCCCATTGTTAATCCTTTAAAGGAAATTATTTGTAATTTTCGACAAGCAGAACAAAGAATGGTACAGGTAGACGGTTGAAATCTTTGTATATATTGCTTCTATATAGTCCAAGAAACATATATGCAAAGTATCCAAACAGTACAATTCGCCAATTTTTTGTTCTTCAAGTTTAAGTGAACTACGAGCCCCATTGTTAATCCTTTAAAGGAAATTATTCGTAAATTTCGACAAGTAGAACAATGATTGGAACACGTAGACGGTTGAAATCTTTGTATATATTGTTTCCATATAGTCTAAGAAACATATATGCAAAGCATCCAAACAGTACAATTCGCCAATTTTTTGTTCTTCAAGTTTAAGTGAACAATGAGCCCCAATGGTTAATCCTTTATCGGAAATTATTTGTAACTTTCGACAAGTAGAACAATGAATGGAACATGTAGACGGTTGAAATCTCTGTTAATATTGCTTCTATATAGTCTAAGAAACATATATGCAAAGCATCCAAACAGTACAATTCGCCAATTTATTGTTCTTCAAGTTTAAGTGTACAACGAGCCCCATTGTTAATCCTTTAAAGGAAATTATTTGTAAATTTTGACAAGTAGAACCATGAACGGAATAGGTAGACGGTTGAAATCTTTTTATATATTGCTTCTATATAGTATAAGAAACATATATGCAAAGCATCCAAACAGTCCAAGTCGCCAATTTTTTGTTCTTCAAGTTTAAGTGAACAATGTGCCCCAATGGTTACTCCTTTATCGGTAATTATTTGTAACTTTCGACAAGTAGAACAATGAATGGAACAGGTAGACGGTTGAAATCTTTGTATATATTGCTTCTATATAATCTAAGAAACATATATGCAAAGCATCCAAACAGTACAATTCGCCAATTTTTTGATCTTCAAGTTTAAGTGAACAATGAGCCTCAATGGTTAATCCTTTATCGGTAATTATTTGTAACTTTCGACAAGTAGAACAATGAATGGAACAGGTAGACGGTTGAAATCCTTGTATATGTTGCTTCTATATAGTCTAAGAAACCTATATGCAAAGCATCTAAACAGTAACAATCGCCAATTTTTTGATCTTCAAGTTTAAGTGAACAGCGAGCCCCATTGATAATCATGAAATGGAAATTATTTGTAACTTTCTACAAGTAGAACAATGAATAGTACAGGTAGACGGGTGAAATCATTCTATATATTGCTTCTAAATAGTCTAAGAAACATATATGCAAAGCATCCAAACATTACAATTCGCCAATTATTTGATCTTCAATTTTAAGTGAACTACGAGCCCCATTGTTAATACTTTAACGGAAATTATTTGTAACTTGCGACAAGTAGAACAATGAATGGAACAGGAAGACGGTTGAAATCTTTGTATATATTGCTTCTATATAATCTATGAAACATATATGCAAAGCATCCAAACAGTACCATTCGCCAATTTTTTGTTCTTCAAGTTTAAGTGAACAACGAGCCCCATTGATAATCATGAAACGGAAATTATTTGTAACTTTCTACAAGTAGAACAATGAATAGAACAGGTAGACGGTTGAAATCTTTGTATATGTTGTTTCTATATAGTATAAGTAACTTATATGCAAAGCATCTAAACAGTCACAATCGCCAATTTTTTGATCTTCAAGTTAAAGTGAACAGCGAGCCCCATAGATAATCATGAAATGGAAATTATTTGTAACTTTCTACAAGTAGAACAATGAATAGTACAGGTGGACGGGTGAAATCTTTCTATATATTGCTTCTAAATAGTCTAAGAAACATATATGCAACGCATCCAAACAGTACAATTCGCCAATTTATTGTTCTTCAAGTTTAAGTGTACAACGAGCCCCATTGTTAATCCTTTAAAGGAAATTATTTGTAAATTTCGACAAGTAGAACAATGAATGGAATAGGTAGACGGGTGAAATCTTTCTATATATTGCATCTAAATAGTCAAAGAAACATATATGCAAAGCATCCAAACAGTACAATTCGCCAATTTTTTGTTCTTCAAATTTAAGTGAACTACGAGCCCCATTGTTAATCCTTTAAAGGAAATTTTTTGTAAATTTCGACAAGTAGAACAATGAATGGAACAGGTAGACTGTTGAAATATTTGTATATATTGCTTCTATATAATATAAGAAACATATATTCAAAGCATCCAAACAGTACCATTCGCCAATTTTTTGTTCTTCAAGTTTAAGTGAACTACGCGCCCCATTGTTAATCCTTTAAAGGAAATTATTTGTAAATTTCGGCAAGTAGATCAATGAATGGAATAGGTAGACGGTTGAAATCATTGTATATATTGCTTCTATATAGTCTAAGAAACATATATGCAAAGCATCCTAACAGTACAATTTGTCAATTTCTTGTTCTTCAAGTTTAAGTGAACAACGAGCCCCATTGTTAATCCTTTAAAGGAAATTATTTGTAAATTTCGACAAGTAGAACAATGATTGGAACACGTAGACGGTTGAAATCTTTGTATATATTGCTTCCATATAGTCTAAGAAACATGTACGCAAAGCATCCAAACAGTACCATTCGCCAATTTTTTGTTCTTCAAGTGTAAGTGAAAAATGAGCCCCAATGGTTAATCCTTTATCGGAAATTATTTGTAATTTTCGACAAGTAGAACAATGAATGGAACAGGTAGACGGTTGAAATCTTTGTATATATTGCTTCTAAATAGTCAAAGAAACATATATGCAATGCATCCAAACAGTACAATTCGCCAATTTTTTGTTCTTCAAGTTTAAGTGAACTACGAGCCCCATTGTTAATCCTTTAAAGGAAATTATTTGTAAATTTCGACAAGTAGAACAATGAATGGAACAGGTAGACGGTTGAATTCTTTGTATATATTGCATCCATATAGTCTAAGAAACATGTACGCAAAGCATCCAAACAGTACAATTCGCCAATTTTTTGTTTTTCAAGTTTAAGTGAACAATGAGCCCCAATGGTTAATCCTTTATCGGAAATTATTTGTAACTTTCGACAAGTAGAACAATGAATAGAACAGGTAGACGGTTGAAATCTTTGTATATATTGCTTCTATATAGTCTAAGAAACATATACGCAAAGCATCCAAACAGTACAATTCGCAAATTTTTTGTTCTTCTAGTTTAAGTGAACAATGAGCCCCAATGGTTAATCCTTTATCGGAAATTATTTGTAACTTTCGACAAGTAGAACAATGAATGGAACATGTAGATGGTTGAAATCTCTGTATATATTGCTTCTATATAGTCTAAGAAACATATATGCAAAGCATCCAAACAGTACAATTCGCCAATTTATTGTTCTTCAAGTTTAAGTGTACAACGAGCCCCATTGTTAATCCTTTAAAGGAAATTATTTGTAAATTTCGACAAGTAGAACCATGAATGGAATAGGTAGACGGTTGAAATCTTTGTATATATTGCTTCTATATAGTATAAGAAACATATATGCAAAGCATCCAAACAGTCCAATTCGCCAATTTTTTGTTCTTCAAGTTTAAGTGAACAATGTGCCCCAATGGTTAATCCTTTATCGGTAATTATTTGTAACTTTCGACAAGTAGAACAATGAATGGAACAGGTAGACGGTTGAAATCTTTGTATATATTGCTTCTATATAATATAAGAAACATATATGCAAAGCATCCAAACAGTACCATTCGCCAATTTTTTTTTCTTCAAGTTTAAGTGAACAACGAGCCCCATTGTTAATCCTTTAAAGGAAATTATTTGTAAATTTCGACAAGTAGAGCAATGATTGGAACAGGTAGACGGTTAAAATCTTTGTATATATCTTCCATATAGTCTAAGAAACATGTACGCAAAGCATCCAGACAGTACCATTCGCCAATTTATTGTTCTTCAAGTTTAAGTGTACAACGAGCCCCATTGTTAATCCTTTAAAGGAAATTATTTGTAAATTTCGACAAGTAGAACCATGAATGGAATAGGTAGACGGTTGAAATCTTTGTATATATTGCTTCTATATAGTATAAGAAACATATATGCAAAGCATCCAAACAGTCCAATTCGCCAATTTTTTGTTCTTCAAGTTTAAGTGAACAATGTGCCCCAATGGTTAATCCTTTATCGGTAATTATTTGTAAATTTCGGCAAGTAGATCAATGAATGGAATAGGTAGACGGTTGAAATCATTGTATATATTGCTTCTATATAGTCTAAGAAACATATATGCAAAGCATCCAAACAGTACAATTCGTCAATTTCTTGTTCTTCAAGTTTAAGTAAACTACGATCCCCATTGTTAATCCCTTAAAGGAAATTATTTGTAAATTTCGACAAGTAGAACAATGATTGGAACACGTAGACGGTTGAAATCTTTGTATATATTGCTTCCATATAGTCTAAGAAACATGTACGCAAAGCATCCAAACAGTACCATTCGCCAATTTTTTGTTCTTCAAGTGTAAGTGAACAATGAGCCCCATTGTTAATCCTTTAAAGGAAATTATTTGTAAATTTCGACAAGTAGAACAATGAATGGAACATGAATACGGTTGAAATCTTTGTATATATTGCTTCTATATAGTCTATGAAACATATATGCAAAGCATCCAAACAGTACCAGTCGCCAATTTTCTGTTCTTCAAGTTTAAGTGAACAACGAGGCCCATTGATAATCATGAAACGGAAATTATTTGTAACTTTCGACAAGAAGAACAATGAATGGAACAGGTAGACGGTTGAAATCTTTGTATATATTGCTTTTATATAGTCTAAGAAACATACATATAAAGCATCCAAAAAGTACCATTCGCGAATTTATTGTTCTTCAAGTTTAAGTGAACTACGAGCCCCATTGTTAATCCTTTAAAGGAAATTATTTGTAATTTTCGAAAAGCAGAACAATGAATGGTACAGGTAGACGGTTGAAATCTTTGTATATATTGCTTCTATATAGTCTAAGAAACATATATGCAAAGCATCCAAACAGTACGATTCCCCAATTTATTGTTCTTCAAGTTTAAGTGGACAACGAGCCCCATTGTTAATCCTTTAAAGGAAATTATTCGTAAATTTCGACAAGTAGAACAATGATTGGAACACGTAGACGGTTGAAATCTTTGTATATATTGCGTCCATATAGTCTGAGAAACATGTACGCAAAGCATCCAAACAGTACCATTCGCCAATTTTTTGTTCTTCAAGTTTAAGTGAACAGTGAGCCCCAATGGTTAATCCTTTATCGGAAATTATTTGTAATTTTCGACAAGTAGAACAATGAATGGAACAGGTAGACGATTGAAATCTTTGTATATGTTGCTTCTATATAATATAAGAAACATACATGCAAAGCATCCAAACAGTACCATTCGCCAATTTTTTGTTCTTCAAGTTTAAGTGAACAACGAGCCCCATTGATAATCATGAAACGGAAATTAATTGTAACTTTCTAAAAGTAGAACAATGATTGGAACACGTAGACGGTTGAAATCTTTGTATATATTGTTTCCATATAGTCTAAGAAACATATATGCAAAGCATCCAAACAGTACAATTCGCCAATTTTTTGTTCTTCAAGTTTAAGTGAACAATGAGCCCCAATGGTTAATCCTTTATCGGAAATTATTTGTAACTTTCGACAAGTAGAACAATGAATGGAACAGGTAGACGGTTGAATTCTTTGTATATATTGCTTCTATATAATCTAAGAAACATATATGCAAAGCATCCAAACAGTACAATTCGCCAATTTATTGGTCTTCAAGTTTAAATGAACAAGAGCCCCATTGTTAATCCTTTAAAGGAAATTATTTGTAATTTTCGACAAGCAGAACAAAGAATGGTACAGGTAGACGGTTGAAATCTTTGTATATATTGCTTCTATATAGTCCAAGAAACATATATGCAAAGTATCCAAACAGTACAATTCGCCAATTTTTTGTTCTTCAAGTTTAAGTGAACTACGAGCCCCATTGTTAATCCTTTAAAGGAAATTATTCGTAAATTTCGACAAGTAGAACAATGATTGGAACACGTAGACGGTTGAAATCTTTGTATATATTGTTTCCATATAGTCTAAGAAACATATATGCAAAGCATCCAAACAGTACAATTCGCCAATTTTTTGTTCTTCAAGTTTAAGTGAACAATGAGCCCCAATGGTTAATCCTTTATCGGAAATTATTTGTAACTTTCGACAAGTAGAACAATGAATGGAACATGTAGACGGTTGAAATCTCTGTATATATTGCTTCTATATAGTCTAAGAAACATATATGCAAAGCATCCAAACAGTACAATTCGTCAATTTCTTGTTCTTCAAGTTTAAGTGAACAACGAGCCCCATTGTTAATCCTTTAAAGGAAATTATTTGTAAATTTCGACAAGTAGAACAATGATTGGAACACGTAGACGGTTGAAATCTTTGTATATATTGCTTCCATATAGTCTAAGAAACATGTACGCAAAGCATCCAAACAGTACAATTTGCCAATTTTTTGGTCTTCAAGTTTAAGTGAACAATGAGCTCCAATGGTTAATCCTTTATCGGAAATTATTTGTAATTTTCGACAAGTAGAACAATGAATGGAACAGGTAGACTGTTGAAATATTTGTATATATTGCTTCTATATAATATAAGAAACATATATTCAAAGCATCCAAACAGTACCATTCGCCAATTTTTTGTTCTTCAAGTTTAAGTGAACTACGCGCCCCATTGTTAATCCTTTAAAGGAAATTATTTGTAAATTTCGGCAAGTAGATCAACGAATGGAATAGGTAGACGGTTGAAATCATTGTATATATTGCTTCTATATAGTCTAAGAAACATATATGCAAAGCATCCAAACAGTAAAATTCGTCAATTTCTTGTTCTTCAAGTTTAAGTAAACTATGATCCCTATTGTTAATCCCTTAAAGGAAATTATTTGTAAATTTCGACAAGTAGAACAATGATTGGAACACGTAGACGGATGAAATCTTTGTATATATTGCTTCCATATAGTCTAAGAAACATGTACGCAAAGCATCCAAACAGTACCATTCGCCAATTTTTTGTTCTTCAAGTGTAAGTGAACAATGAGCCCCAATGGTTAATCCTTTATCGGAAATTATTTGTAATTTTCGACAAGTAGAACAATGAATGGAACAGGTAGACTGTTGAAATATTTGTATATATTGCTTCTATATAATATAAGAAACATATATTCAAAGCATCCAAACAGTACCATTCGCCAATTTTTTGTTCTTCAAGTTTAAGTGAACAACGAGCCCCATTGATAATCATGAAACGGAAATTATTTGTAACTTTCTACAAGTAGAACAATGAATAGAACAGGTAGACGGTTGAAATCTTTGTATATGTTGCTTCTATATAGTATAAGTAACTTATATGCAAAGCATCTAAACAGTCACAATCGCCAATTTTTTGATCTTCAAGTTAAAGTGAACAGCGAGCCCCATAGATAATCATGAAATGGAAATTATTTGTAACTTTCTACAAGTAGAACAATGAATAGTACAGGTGGACGGGTGAAATCTTTCTATATATTGCTTCTAAATAGTCTAAGAAACATATATGCAACGCATCCAAACAGTACAATTCGCCAATTTATTGTTCTTCAAGTTTAAGTGTACAACGAGCCCCATTGTTAATCCTTTAAAGGAAATTATTTGTAAATTTCGACAAGTAGAACAATGAATGGAATAGGTAGACGGGTGAAATCTTTCTATATATTGCATCTAAATAGTCAAAGAAACATATATGCAAAGCATCCAAACAGTACAATTCGCCAATTTTTTGTTCTTCAAATTTAAGTGAACTACGAGCCCCATTGTTAATCCTTTAAAGGAAATTTTTTGTAAATTTCGACAAGTAGAACAATGAATGGAACAGGTAGACTGTTGAAATATTTGTATATATTGCTTCTATATAATATAAGAAACATATATTCAAAGCATCCAAACAGTACCATTCGCCAATTTTTTGTTCTTCAAGTTTAAGTGAACTACGCGCCCCATTGTTAATCCTTTAAAGGAAATTATTTGTAAATTTCGGCAAGTAGATCAATGAATGGAACAGGTAGACGGTTGAATTCCTTGTATATATTGCTTCTATATAGTCTAAGAAACATATATGCAAAGCATCCAAACAGTACAATTCGTCAATTTCTTGTTCTTCAAGTTTAAGTAAACTACGATCCTCATTGTTAATCCCTTAAAGGAAATTATTTGTAAATTTCGACAAGTAGAACAATGAATGGAACATGAATACGGTTGAAATCTTTGTATATATTGCTTCTATATAGTCTATGAAACATATATGCAAAGCATCCAAACAGTACCAGTCGCCAATTTTCTGTTCTTCAAGTTTAAGTGAACAACGAGGCCCATTGATAATCATGAAACGGAAATTATTTGTAACTTTCGACAAGAAGAACAATGAATGGAACAGGTAGACGGTTGAAATCTTTGTATATATTGCTTTTATATAGTCTAAGAAACATACATATAAAGCATCCAAAAAGTACCATTTGCGAATTTATTGTTCTTCAAGTTTAAGTGAACTACGAGCCCCATTGTTAATCCTTTAAAGGAAATTATTTGTAATTTTCGAAAAGCAGAACAATGAATGGTACAGGTAGACGGTTGAAATCTTTGTATATATTGCTTCTATATAGTCTAAGAAACATATATGCAAAGCATCCAAACAGTACGATTCCCCAATTTATTGTTCTTCAAGTTTAAGTGGACAACGAGCCCCATTGTTAATCCTTTAAAGGAACTTATTCGTAAATTTCGACAAGTAGAACAATGATTGGAACACGTAGACGGTTGAAATCTTTGTATATATTGCGTCCATATAGTCTGAGAAACATGTACGCAAAGCATCCAAAAAGTACCATTCGCCAATTTTTTGTTCTTCAAGTTTAAGTGAACAGTGAGCCCCAATGGTTAATCCTTTATCGGAAATTATTTGTAATTTTCGACAAGTAGAACAATGAATGGAACAGGTAGACGATTGAAATCTTTGTATATGTTGCTTCTATATAATATAAGAAACATACATGCAAAGCATCCAAACAGTACCATTCGCCAATTTTTTGTTCTTCAAGTTTAAGTGAACAACGAGCCCCATTGATAATCATGAAACGGAAATTAATTGTAACTTTCAAAAGTAGAACAATTATTGGAACACGTAGACGGTTGAAATCTTTGTATATATTGTTTCCATATAGTCTAAGAAACATATATGCAAAGCATCCAAACAGTACAATTCGCCAATTTTTTGTTCTTCAAGTTTAAGTGAACAATGAGCCCCAATGGTTAATCCTTTATCGGAAATTATTTGTAACTTTCGACAAGTAGAACAATGAATGGAACAGGTAGACGGTTGAATTCTTTGTATATATTGCTTCTATATAATCTAAGAAACATATATGCAAAGCATCCAAACAGTACAATTCGCCAATTTATTGGTCTTCAAGTTTAAATGAACAAGAGCCCCATTGTTAATCCTTTAAAGGAAATTATTTGTAATTTTCGACAAGCAGAACAAAGAATGGTACAGGTAGACGGTTGAAATCTTTGTATATATTGCTTCTATATAGTCCAAGAAACATATATGCAAAGTATCCAAACAGTACAATTCGCCAATTTTTTGTTCTTCAAGTTTAAGTGAACTACGAGCCCCATTGTTAATCCTTTAAAGGAAATTATTTGTAAATTTCGACAAGTAGAACAATGAATGGAACAGGTAGACGGTTGAAATCTTTGTATATATTGCTTCTATATAGTCTAAGAAACATATATGCAAAGCATCCAAACAGTACAATTCGCCAATTTTTTGTTCTTCAAGTTTAAGTGAACAATGAGCCCCAATGGTTAATCCTTTATCGGAAATTATTTGTAACTTTCGACAAGTAGAACAATGAATGGAACATGTAGACGGTTGAAATCTTTGTATATATTGCTTCTATATAGTCTAAGAAACATATAAGCAAAGCATCCAAACAGTACAATTCGCCAATTTATTGTTCTTCAAGTTTAAGTGTACAACGAGCCCCATTGTTAATCCTTTAAAGGAAATTATTTGTAAATTCCGACAAGTAGAACAATGAATGGAATAGGTAGACGGTTGAAATCTTTGTATATATTGCTTGTATATAGTATAAGAAATATATATGCAAAGCATCCAAACAGTCCAATTCGCCAATTTTTTGTTCTTCAAGTTTAAGTGAACAATGAGCCCCATTGTTAATCCTTTAACGGAAATTAATTGTAACTTTCTAAAAGTAGAACAATGATTGGAACACGTAGACGGTTGAAATCTTTGTATATATTGTTTCCATATAGTCTAAGAAACATATATGCAAAGCATCCAAACAGTACAATTCGCCAATTTTTTGATCTTCAAGTTTAAGTGAACAACGAGCCCCATTGATAATCATGAAATGGAAGTTATTTGTAACTTTCTACAAGTAGAACAATGAATAGTACATGTAGACGGGTGAAATCTTTCTATATACTGCTTCGAAATAGTCAAAGAAACATATATGCAAAGCATCCAAACAGTACAATTCGCCAATTTTTTTTTCTTCAAGTTTATGTGAACAATGAGCCCCAATGGTTAATCCATTATCGGTAATTATTTGTAACTTTCGACAAATAGAACAATGAATGGAACAGGTAGACGGTTGAAATCCTTGTATATATTGCGTCTATATAGTCTAAGAAACATATATGCAAAGCATCCAAACAGTACAATTCGCCAATTTTTTGTTCTTCAAGTTTAAGTGAACTACGAGCCCCATTGTTAATCCTTTAAAGGAAATTTTTTGTAAATTTCGACAAGTAGAACAATGAATGGAACAGGTAGACGGTTGAAATCTTTGTATATATTGCTTCTATATAATCTAAGAAACATATATGCAAAGCATCCAAACAATACCATTCGCCAATTTTTTTTTCTTCAAGTTTAAGTGAACAACGAGCCCCATTGTTAATCCTTTAAAGGAAATTATTTGTAAATTTCGACAAGTAGAACAATGATTGGAACAGGTAGACGGTTGAAATCTTTGTATATATCTTCCATATAGTCTAAGAAACATGTACGCAAAGCATCCAGACAGTACCATTCGCCAATTTTTTGTTCTTCAAGTTTAAGTGAACAACGAGCCCCATTGATAATCATGAAACGGAAATTATTTGTAACTTTCGACAAGTAGAACAATGAATGGAACAGGTAGACGGTTGAAATCAATGTATATATTGCTTCTATATAGTCTAAGAAACATATATGCAAAGCATCCAAACAGTACCATTCGCCAATTTTTTGTTCTTCAAGTTTAACTGTACAACGAGCCCCATTGTTAATCCTTTAAAGGAAATTATTTGTAAATTTCGACAAGTAGAACAATGATTGGAACACGTAGACGGTTGAAATCTTTGTATATATTGCTTCCATATAGTCTAAGAAACATTTACGCAAAGCATCCAAACAGTACCATTTGCCAATTTTTTGGTCTTCAAGTTTAAGTGAACAATGAGCTCCAATGGTTAATCCTTTATCGGAAAATATTTGTAATTTTCGACAAGTAGAAAAATGAATGGAACAGGTAGACTGTTGAAATATTTGTATATATTGCTTCTATATAATATAAGAAACATATATTCAAAGCATCCAAACAGTACCATTCGCCAATTTTTTGTTCTTCAAGTTTAAGTGAACTACGCGCCCCATTGTTAATCCTTTAAAGGAAATTATTTGTAAATGTCGGCAAGTAGATCAACGAATGGAATAGGTAGACGGTTGAAATCATTGTATATATTGCTTCTATATAGTCTAAGAAACATATATGCAAAGCATCCAAACAGTAAAATTCGTCAATTTCTTGTTCTTCAAGTTTAAGTAAACTATGATCCCTATTGTTAATCCCTTAAAGGAAATTATTTGTAAATTTCGACAAGTAGAACAATGATTGGAACACGTAGACGGATGAAATCTTTGTATATATTGCTTCCATATAGTCTAAGAAACATGTACGCAAAGCATCCAAACAGTACCATTCGCCAATTTTTTGTTCTTCAAGTGTAAGTGAACAATGAGCCCCAATGGTTAATCCTTTATCGGAAATTATTTGTAAATTTCGACAAGTAGAACAATGAATGGAACAGGTAGACTGTTGAAATATTTGTATATATTGCTTCTATATAATATAAGAAACATATATTCAAAGCATCCAAACAGTACAATTCGCCAATTTTTTGTTCTTCAAGTTTAAGTGAACAGTGAGCCCCAATGGTTAATCCTTTATCGGAAATTATTTGTAATTTTCGACAAGTAGAACGATGAATGGAACAGGTAGACGATTGAAATCTTTGTATATGTTGCTTCTATATAATCTAAGAAACATATATGCAAAGCATCCAAACAGTACCATTCGCCAATTTTTTGTTCTTCAAGTTTAAGTGAACAACGAGCCCCATTGATAATCATGAAACGGAAATTATTTGTAACTTTCGGCAAGTAGAACAATGAATGGAACAGGTAGACGGTTGAATTCTTTGTATATATTGCTTCTATATAGTCTAAGAAACATATATGCAAAGCATCCAAACAGTACAATTCGCCAATTTATTGTTCTTCAAGTTTAACTGTACAACGAGCTCCATTGTTAATCCTTTAAAGGAAATTATTTGTAAATTTCGACAATTAGAACAATGCATGGAATAGGTAGACGGTTGAAATCATTGTATATATTGCTTCCATATAGTCTAAGAAACATATATGCAAAGCATCCAAACAGTACAATTCGCCAATTTTTTGTTTTTCAAGTTTAAGTGAACAATGAGCCCCAATGGTTAATCCTTTATCGGAAATTATTTGTAATTTTCGACAAGTAGAACAATGAATGGAACAGGTAGACGGTTGAATTCTTTGTATATATTGCTTCTATATAGCCTAAGAAACATATATGCAAAGGATCCAAACAGTACAATTCCACAATTTATTGTTCTTCAAGTTTAAGTGAACAACGAGCCCCATTGTTAATCCTTTAAAGGAAATTATTTGTAAATTTCGACAAGTAGAACAATGATTGGAACACGTAGACGGTTGAAATCTTTGTATATATTGCTTCCATATAGTCTAAGAAACATGTACGCAAAGCATCCAAACAGTACCATTTGCCAATTTTTTGGTCTTCAAGTTTAAGTGAACAATGAGCTCCAATGGTTAATCCTTTATCGGAAATTATTTGTAATTTTCGACAAGTAGAACAATGAATGGAACAGGTAGACTGTTGAAATATTTGTATATATTGCTTCTATATAATATAAGAAACATATATTCAAAGCATCCAAACAGTACCATTCGCCAATTTTTTGTTCTTCAAGTTTAAGTGAACTAAGCGCCCCATTGTTAATCCTTTAAAGGAAATTATTTGTAAATTTCGGCAAGTAGATCAATGAATGGAATAGGTAGACGGTTGAAATCATTGTATATATTGCTTCTATATAGTCTAAGAAACATATATGCAAAGCATCCAAACAGTACAATTCGTCAATTTCTTGTTCTTCAAGTTTAAGTAAACTACGATCCCCATTGTTAATCCCTTAAAGGAAATTATTTGTAAATTTCGACAAGTAGATCAATGAATGGAATAGGTAGAAGGGTTGAAATCTTTGTATATATTGCTTCTATATAGTCTAAGAAACATATATGCAAAGCATCCAAACAGTACCAGTCGCCAATTTTCTGTTCTTCAAGTTTATGTGAACAACGAGGCCCATTGATAATCATGAAACGGAAATTATTTGTAACTTTCGACAAGAAGAACAATGAATGGAACAGGTAGACGGTTGAAATCTTTGTATATATTGCTTTTATATAGTCTAAGAAACATACATATAAAGCATCCAAAAAGTACCATTCGCGAATTTATTGTTCTTCAAGTTTAAGTGAACTACGAGCCCCATTGTTAATCCTTTAAAGGAAATTATTTGTAATTTTCGACAAGCAGAACAATGAATGGTACAGGTAGACGGTTGAAATCTTTGTATATATTGCTTCTATATAGTCTAAGAAACATATATGCAAAGCATCCAAACAGTACAATTCCCCAATTTATTGTTCTTCAAGTTTAAGTGAACAACGAGCCCCATTGTTAATCCTTTAAAGGAAATTATTTGTAAATTTCGACAAGTAGAACAATGATTGGAACACGTAGACGGTTGAAATCTTTGCATATATTGCTTCCATATAGTCTAAGAAACATGTACGCAAAGCATCCAAACAGTACAATTTGCCAATTTATTGTTCTTCAAGTTTAAGTGAACTACGAGCCCCATTGTTAATCCTTTAAAGGAAATTATTTGTAATTTTCGACAAGCAGAACAATGAATGGTACAGGTAGACGGTTGAAATCTTTGTATATATTGCTTCTATATAGTCTAAGAAACATATATGCAAAGCATCCAAACAGTACAATTCCCCAATTTATTGTTCTTCAAGTTTAAGTTAACAACGAGCCCCATTGTTAATCCTTTAAAGGAAATTATTTGTAAATTTCGACAAGTAGAACAATGATTGGAACACGTAGACGGTTGAAATCTTTGTATATATTGCTTCCATATAGTCTAAGAAACATGTACGCAAAGCATCCAAACAGTACCATTTGCCAATTTTTTGGTCTTCAAGTTTAAGTGAACAATGAGCTCCAATGGTTAATCCTTTATCGGAAATTATTTGTAATTTTCGACAAGTAGAACAATGAATGGAACAGGTAGACTGTTGAAATATTTGTATATATTGCTTCTATATAATATAAGAAACATATATTCAAAGCATCCAAACAGTACCATTCGCCAATTTTTTGTTCTTCAAGTTTAAGTGAACTACGCGCCCCATTGTTAATCCTTTAAAGGAAATTATTTGTAAATTTCGGCAAGTAGATCAACGAATGGAATAGGTAGACGGTTGAAATCATTGTATATATTGCTTCTATATAGTCTAAGAAACATATATGCAAAGCATCCAAACAGCAAAATTCGTCATTTCTTGTTCTTCAAGTTTAAGTAAACTATGATCCCTATTGTTAATCCCTTAAAGGAAATTATTTGTAAATTTCGACAAGTAGAACAATGATTGGAACACGTAGACGGTTGAAATCTTTGTATATATTGCTTCCATATAGTCTAAGAAACATGTACGCAAAGCATCCAAACAGTACCATTCGTCAATTTTTTGTTCTTCAAGTGTAAGTTAACAATGAGCCCCAATGGTTAATCCTTTATCGGAAATTATTTGTAATTTTCGACAAGTAGAACAATGAATTGAACAGGTAGACAGTTGAAATATTTGTATATATTGCTTCTATATAATATAAGAAACATATATTCAAAGCATCCAAACAGTACAATTCGCCAATTTTTTTGTTCTTCAAGTTTAAGTGAACAGTGAGCCCCAATGGTTAATCCTTTATCGGAAATTATTTGTAATTTTCGACAAGTAGAACAATGAATGGAACAGGTAGACGATTGAAATCTTTGTATATGTTGCTTCTATATAATCTAAGAAACATATATGCAAAGCATCCAAACAGTACCATTCGCCAATTTTTTGTTCTTCAAGTTTAAGTGAACAACGAGCCCCATTGATAATCATGAAACGGAAATTATTTGTAACTTTCGGCAAGTAGAACAATGAATGGAACAGGTAGACGGTTGAATTCTTTGTATATATTGCTTCTACATAGTCTAAGAAACATATATGCAAAGCATCCAAACAGTACAATTCGCCAATTTATTGTTCTTCAAGTTTAACTGTACAACGAGCCCCATTGTTAATCCTTTAAAGGAAATTATTTGTAAATTTCGACAAGTAGAACAATGAATGGAATAGGTAGACGGTTGAAATCATTGTATATATTGCTTCCATATAGTCTAAGAAACATATATGCAAAGCATCCAAACAGTACAATTCGCCAATTTTCTGTTTTTCAAGTTTAAGTGAACAATGAGCCCCAATGGTTAATCCTTTATCGGAAATTATTTGTAACTTTCGACAAGTAGAACAATGAATGGAACAGGTAGACGGTTGAATTCTTTGTATATATTGCTTCTATATAGTCTAAGAAACATATATGCAAAGGATCCAAACAGTACAATTCCCCAATTTATTGTTCTTCAAGTTTAAGTGAACAACGAGCCCCATTGTTAATCCTTTAAAGGAAATTATTTGTAAATTTCGACAAGTAGAACAATGATTGGAACACGTAGACGGTTGAAATCTTTGTATATATTGCTTCCATATAGTCTAAGAAACATGTACGCAAAGCATCCAAACAGTACCATTTGCCAATTTTTTGGTCTTCAAGTTTAAGTGAACAACGAGCCCCATTGTTAATCCTTTAAAGGAAATTATTTGTAATTTTCGACAAGTAGAACAATGATTGGAACACGTAGACGGTTGAAATCTTTGTATATATTGCTTCTATATAGTCTAAGAAACATATATGCAAAGCATCCAAACAGTACAATTCGCCAATTTATTGGTCTTCAAGTTTAAGTGAACAAGAGCCCCATTGTTAATCCTTTAAAGGAAATTATTTGTAAATTTCGACAAGTAGAACAATGAATGGAACATGAATACGGTTGAAATCTTTGTATATATTGCTTCTATATAGTCTAAGAAACATATATGCAAAGCATCCAAACAGTACCAGTCGCCAATTTTCTGTTCTTCAAGTTTAAGTGAACAACGAGGCCCATTGATAATCATGAAACGGAAATTATTTCTAACTTTCGACAAGAAGAACAATGAATGGAACAGGTAGACGGTTGAAATCTTTGTATATATTGCTTTTATATAGTCTAAGAAACATACATATAAAGCATCCAAAAAGTACCATTCGCGAATTTATTGTTCTTCAAGTTTAAGTGAACTACGAGCCCCATTGTTAATCCTTTAAAGGAAATTATTTATAATTTTCGACAAGCAGAACAATGAATGGTACAGGTAGGCGGTTGAAATCTTTGTATATATTGCTTCTATATAGTCTAAGAAACATATATGCAAAGCATCCAAACAGTACAATTCCCCAATTTATTGTTCTTCAAGTTTAAGTGAACACCGTGCCCCATTGTTAATCCTTTAAAGGAAATTATTTGTAAATTTCGACAAGTAGAACAATGATTGGAACACGTAGACGGTTGAAATCTTTGTATATATTGCTTCCATATAGTCTAAGAAACATGTACGCAAAGCATCCAAACAGTACAATTTGCCAATTTTTTGGTCTTCAAGTTTAAGTGAACAATGAGCTCCAATGGTTAATCCTTTATCGGAAATTATTTGTAATTTTCGACAAGTAGAACGATGAATGGAACAGGTAGACGATTGAAATCTTTGTATATGTTGCTTCTATATAATCTAAGAAACATATATGCAAAGCATCCAAACAGTACCATTCGCCAATTTTTTGTTCTTCAAGTTTAAGTGAACAACGAGCCCCATTGATAATCATGAAACGGAAATTATTTGTAACTTTCGGCAAGTAGAACAATGAATGGAACAGGTAGACGGTTGAATTCTTTGTATATATTGCTTCTATATAGTCTAAGAAACATATATGCAAAGCATCCAAACAGTACAATTCGCCAATTTATTGTTCTTCAAGTTTAACTGTACAACGAGCTCCATTGTTAATCCTTTAAAGGAAATTATTTGTAAATTTCGACAATTAGAACAATGCATGGAATAGGTAGACGGTTGAAATCATTATATATATTGCTTCCATATAGTCTAAGAAACATATATGCAAAGCATCCAAACAGTACAATTCGCCAATTTTTTGTTTTTCAAGTTTAAGTGAACAATGAGCCCCAATGGTTAATCCTTTATCGGAAATTATTTGTAATTTTCGACAAGTAGAACAATGAATGGAACAGGTAGACGGTTGAATTCTTTGTATATATTGCTTCTATATAGCCTAAGAAACATATATGCAAAGGATCCAAACAGTACAATTCCACAATTTTTTGTTCTTCAAGTTTAAGTGAACAACGAGCCCCATTGTTAATCCTTTAAAGGAAATTATTTGTAAATTTCGACAAGTAGAACAATGATTGGAACACGTAGACGGTTGAAATCTTTGTATATATTGCTTCCATATAGTCTAAGAAACATGTACGCAAAGCATCCAAACAGTACCATTTGCCAATTTTTTGGTCTTCAAGTTTAAGTGAACAATGAGCTCCAATGGTTAATCCTTTATCGGAAATTATTTGTAATTTTCGACAAGTAGAACAATGAATGGAACAGGTAGACTGTTGAAATATTTGTATATATTGCTTCTATATAATATAAGAAACATATATTCAAAGCATCCAAACAGTACCATTCGCCAATTTTTTGTTCTTCAAGTTTAAGTGAACTAAGCGCCCCATTGTTAATCCTTTAAAGGAAATTATTTGTAAATTTCGGCAAGTAGATCAATGAATGGAATAGGTAGACGGTTGAAATCATTGTATATATTGCTTCTATATAGTCTAAGAAACATATATGCAAAGCATCCAAACAGTACAATTCGTCAATTTCTTGTTCTTCAAGTTTAAGTAAACTACGATCCCCATTGTTAATCCCTTAAAGGAAATTATTTGTAAATTTCGACAAGTAGATCAATGAATGGAATAGGTAGAAGGGTTGAAATCTTTGTATATATTGCTTCTATATAGTCTAAGAATCATATATGCAAAGCATCCAAACAGTACCAGTCGCCAATTTTCTGTTCTTCAAGTTTATGTGAACAACGAGGCCCATTGATAATCATGAAACGGAAATTATTTGTAACTTTCGACAAGAAGAACAATGAATGGAACAGGTAGACGGTTGAAATCTTTGTATATATTGCTTTTATATAGTCTAAGAAACATACATATAAAGCATCCAAAAAGTACCATTCGCGAATTTATTGTTCTTCAAGTTTAAGTGAACTACGAGCCCCATTGTTAATCCTTTAAAGGAAATTATTTGTAATTTTCGACAAGCAGAACAATGAATGGTACAGGTAGACGGTTGAAATCTTTGTATATATTGCTTCTATATAGTCTAAGAAACATATATGCAAAGCATCCAAACAGTACAATTCCCCAATTTATTGTTCTTCAAGTTTAAGTGAACAACGAGCCCCATTGTTAATCCTTTAAAGGAAATTATTTGTAAATTTCGACAAGTAGAACAATGATTGGAACACGTAGACGGTTGAAATCTTTGCATATATTGCTTCCATATAGTCTAAGAAACATGTACGCAAAGCATCCAAACAGTACAATTTGCCAATTTATTGTTCTTCAAGTTTAAGTGAACTACGAGCCCCATTGTTAATCCTTTAAAGGAAATTATTTGTAATTTTCGACAAGCAGAACAATGAATGGTACAGGTAGACGGTTGAAATCTTTGTATATATTGCTTCTATATAGTCTAAGAAACATATATGCAAAGCATCCAAACAGTACAATTCCCCAATTTATTGTTCTTCAAGTTTAAGTTAACAACGAGCCCCATTGTTAATCCTTTAAAGGAAATTATTTGTAAATTTCGACAAGTAGAACAATGATTGGAACACGTAGACGGTTGAAATCTTTGTATATATTGCTTCCATATAGTCTAAGAAACATGTACGCAAAGCATCCAAACAGTACCATTTGCCAATTTTTTGGTCTTCAAGTTTAAGTGAACAATGAGCTCCAATGGTTAATCCTTTATCGGAAATTATTTGTAATTTTCGACAAGTAGAACAATGAATGGAACAGGTAGACTGTTGAAATATTTGTATATATTGCTTCTATATAATATAAGAAACATATATTCAAAGCATCCAAACAGTACCATTCGCCAATTTTTTGTTCTTCAAGTTTAAGTGAACTACGCGCCCCATTGTTAATCCTTTAAAGGAAATTATTTGTAAATTTCGGCAAGTAGATCAACGAATGGAATAGGTAGACGGTTGAAATCATTGTATATATTGCTTCTATATAGTCTAAGAAACATATATGCAAAGCATCCAAACAGCAAAATTCGTCATTTCTTGTTCTTCAAGTTTAAGTAAACTATGATCCCTATTGTTAATCCCTTAAAGGAAATTATTTGTAAATTTCGACAAGTAGAACAATGATTGGAACACGTAGACGGTTGAAATCTTTGTATATATTGCTTCCATATAGTCTAAGAAACATGTACGCAAAGCATCCAAACAGTACCATTCGTCAATTTTTTGTTCTTCAAGTGTAAGTTAACAATGAGCCCCAATGGTTAATCCTTTATCGGAAATTATTTGTAATTTTCGACAAGTAGAACAATGAATTGAACAGGTAGACAGTTGAAATATTTGTATATATTGCTTCTATATAATATAAGAAACATATATTCAAAGCATCCAAACAGTACAATTCGCCAATTTTTTTGTTCTTCAAGTTTAAGTGAACAGTGAGCCCCAATGGTTAATCCTTTATCGGAAATTATTTGTAATTTTCGACAAGTAGAACAATGAATGGAACAGGTAGACGATTGAAATCTTTGTATATGTTGCTTCTATATAATCTAAGAAACATATATGCAAAGCATCCAAACAGTACCATTCGCCAATTTTTTGTTCTTCAAGTTTAAGTGAACAACGAGCCCCATTGATAATCATGAAACGGAAATTATTTGTAACTTTCGGCAAGTAGAACAATGAATGGAACAGGTAGACGGTTGAATTCTTTGTATATATTGCTTCTACATAGTCTAAGAAACATATATGCAAAGCATCCAAACAGTACAATTCGCCAATTTATTGTTCTTCAAGTTTAACTGTACAACGAGCCCCATTGTTAATCCTTTAAAGGAAATTATTTGTAAATTTCGACAAGTAGAACAATGAATGGAATAGGTAGACGGTTGAAATCATTGTATATATTGCTTCCATATAGTCTAAGAAACATATATGCAAAGCATCCAAACAGTACAATTCGCCAATTTTCTGTTTTTCAAGTTTAAGTGAACAATGAGCCCCAATGGTTAATCCTTTATCGGAAATTATTTGTAACTTTCGACAAGTAGAACAATGAATGGAACAGGTAGACGGTTGAATTCTTTGTATATATTGCTTCTATATAGTCTAAGAAACATATATGCAAAGGATCCAAACAGTACAATTCCCCAATTTATTGTTCTTCAAGTTTAAGTGAACAACGAGCCCCATTGTTAATCCTTTAAAGGAAATTATTTGTAAATTTCGACAAGTAGAACAATGATTGGAACACGTAGACGGTTGAAATCTTTGTATATATTGCTTCCATATAGTCTAAGAAACATGTACGCAAAGCATCCAAACAGTACCATTTGCCAATTTTTTGGTCTTCAAGTTTAAGTGAACAACGAGCCCCATTGTTAATCCTTTAAAGGAAATTATTTGTAATTTTCGACAAGTAGAACAATGATTGGAACACGTAGACGGTTGAAATCTTTGTATATATTGCTTCTATATAGTCTAAGAAACATATATGCAAAGCATCCAAACAGTACAATTCGCCAATTTATTGGTCTTCAAGTTTAAGTGAACAAGAGCCCCATTGTTAATCCTTTAAAGGAAATTATTTGTAAATTTCGACAAGTAGAACAATGAATGGAACATGAATACGGTTGAAATCTTTGTATATATTGCTTCTATATAGTCTAAGAAACATATATGCAAAGCATCCAAACAGTACCAGTCGCCAATTTTCTGTTCTTCAAGTTTAAGTGAACAACGAGGCCCATTGATAATCATGAAACGGAAATTATTTCTAACTTTCGACAAGAAGAACAATGAATGGAACAGGTAGACGGTTGAAATCTTTGTATATATTGCTTTTATATAGTCTAAGAAACATACATATAAAGCATCCAAAAAGTACCATTCGCGAATTTATTGTTCTTCAAGTTTAAGTGAACTACGAGCCCCATTGTTAATCCTTTAAAGGAAATTATTTATAATTTTCGACAAGCAGAACAATGAATGGTACAGGTAGGCGGTTGAAATCTTTGTATATATTGCTTCTATATAGTCTAAGAAACATATATGCAAAGCATCCAAACAGTACAATTCCCCAATTTATTGTTCTTCAAGTTTAAGTGAACAACGTGCCCCATTGTTAATCCTTTAAAGGAAATTATTTGTAAATTTCGACAAGTAGAACAATGATTGGAACACGTAGACGGTTGAAATCTTTGTATATATTGCTTCCATATAGTCTAAGAAACATGTACGCAAAGCATCCAAACAGTACAATTTGCCAATTTTTTGGTCTTCAAGTTTAAGTGAACAATGAGCTCCAATGGTTAATCCTTTATCGGAAATTATTTGTAATTTTCGACAAGTAGAACAATGAATGGAACAGGTAGACTGTTGAAATATTTGTATATATTGCTTCTATATAATATAAGAAACATATATTCAAAGCATCCAAACAGTACCATTCGCCAATTTTTTGTTCTTCAAGTTTAAGTGAACTACGCGCCCCATTGTTAATCCTTTAAAGGAAATTATTTGTAAATTTCGGCAAGTAGATCAACGAATGGAATAGGTAGACGGTTGAAATCATTGTATATATTGCTTCTATATAGTCTAAGAAACATATATGCAAAGCATCCAAACAGTAAAATTCGTCAATTTCTTGTTCTTCAAGTTTAAGTAAACTATGATCCCTATTGTTAATCCCTTAAAGGAAATTATTTGTAAATTTCGACAAGTAGAACAATGATTGGAACACGTAGACGGATGAAATCTTTGTATATATTGCTTCCATATAGTCTAAGAAACATGTACGCAAAGCATCCAAACAGTACCATTCGCCAATTTTTTGTTCTTCAAGTGTAAGTGAACAATGAGCCCCAATGGTTAATCCTTTATCGGAAATTATTTGTAAATTTCGACAAGTTGACCAATGAATGGAACAGGTAGATGGTTGAAATCATTGTATATATTGCTTCTATATAGTCTAAGAAACATATATGCAAAGCATCCAAACAGTACAATTCGCCAATTTATTGGTCTTCAAGTTTAAGTGAACAAGAGCCCCATTGTTAATCCTTTAAAGGAAATTATTTGTAAATTTCGACAAGTAGAACAATGAATGGAACATGAATACGGTTGAAATCTTTGTATATATTGCTTCTATATAGTCTAAGAAACATATATGCAAAGCATCCAAACAGTACCAGTCGCCAATTTTCTGTTCTTCAAGTTTAAGTGAACAACGAGGCCCATTGATAATCATGAAACGGAAATTATTTGTAACTTTCGACAAGAAGAACAATGAATGGAACACGTAGACGGTTGAAATCTTTGTATATATTGCTTCCATATAGTCTAAGAAACATGTACGCAAAGCATCCAAACAGTACCATTTGCCAATTTTTTGGTCTTCAAGTTTAAGTGAACAACGAGCCCCATTGTTAATCCTTTAAAGGAAATTATTTGTAAATTCCGACAAGTAGAACAATGAATGGAATAGGTAGACGGTTGAAATCTTTGTATATATTGCTTGTATATAGTATAAGAAATATATATGCAAAGCATCCAAACAGTCCAATTCGCCAATTTTTTGTTCTTCAAGTTTAAGTGAACAATGAGCCCCATTGTTAATCCTTTAACGGAAATTAATTGTAACTTTCTAAAAGTAGAACAATGATTGGAACACGTAGACGGTTGAAATCTTTGTATATATTGTTTCCATATAGTCTAAGAAACATAAATGCAAAGCATCCAAACAGTACAATTCGCCAATTTTTTTTTCTTCAAGTTTATGTGAACAATGAGCCCCAATGGTTAATCCATTATCGGTAATTATTTGTAACTTTCGACAAATAGAACAATGAATGGAACAGGTAGACGGATGAAATCCTTGTATATATTGCGTCTATATAGTCTAAGAAACATATATGCAAAGCATCCAAACAGTACAATTCGCCAATTTTTTGTTCTTCAAGTTTAAGTGAACTACGAGCCCCATTGTTAATCCTTTAAAGGAAATTTTTTGTAAATTTCGACAAGTAGAACAATGAATGGAACAGGTAGACGGTTGAAATCTTTGTATGTATTGCTTCTATATAATCTAAGAAACATATATGCAAAGCATCCAAACAGTACCATTCGCCAATTTTTTTTTCTTCAAGTTTAAGTGAACAACGAGCCCCATTGATAATCATGAAACGGAAATTATTTGTAACTTTCTACAAGTAGAACAATGAATAGAACAGGTAAACGGTTGAAATCAATGTATATATTGCTTCTATATAGTCTAAGAACCATATATGCAAAGCATCCAAACAATACCAATCGCCAATTTTTTGTTCTTCAAGTTTAAGTGAACAACGAGCCCCATTGTTAATCCTTTAAAGGAAATTATTTGTAAATTTCGACAAGTAGAACAATGAATGGAACAGGTAGACGGTTGAATTCTTTGTATATATTGCTTCTATATAGTCTAAGAAACATATATGCAAAGCATCCAAACAGTACAATTCGCCAATTTTTTGTTCTTCAAGTTTAAGTGAACAATGAGCCCCAATTGTTAATCCTTTATCGGTAATTATTTGTAACTTTCGACAAGTAGAACAATGAATGGAACAGGTACACGGTTGAAATCCTTGTATACATTGCGTCTATATAGTCTAAGAAACATATATGCAAAGCATCCAAACAGTACAATTCGCCAATTTATTGTTCTTCAAGTTTAAGTGAACAACGAGCCCCATTGATAATCCTTTAAAGGAAATTATTTGTAAATTTCGACAAGTAGAACAATGATTGGAACACGTAGACGGTTGAAATCTTTGTATATATTGCTTCCATATAGTCTAAGAAACATGTACGCAAACCACCCAAACAGTACCATTCGCCAATTTATTGTTCTTCAAGTTTAAGTGAACAGCGAGCCCCATTGATAATCATGAAATGGAAATTATTTGTAACTTTCTACAAGTAGAACAATGAATAGTACAGGTAGACGGGTGAAATCTTTCTATATATTGCTTCTAAATAGTCTAAGAAACACATATGAGAAGCATCCAAACAGTACAATTTGCCAATTTTTTGTTCTTCAAGTTTAAGTGAACTACGAGCCCCATTGTTAATCCTTTAAAGGAAATTATTTGTAAATTTCGACAAGTAGAACATTGAATGGAACAGGTAGACGGTTGAAATCTTTGTATATATTGCTTCTATATAGTATAAGAAACATATATGCAAAGCATCCAAACAGTACAATTCGCCAATTTTTTGTTCTTCAAGTTTAAGTGAACAATGAGCCCCAATGGTTAATCCTTTATCGGTAATGATTTGTAACTTTCGACAAGTAGAACAATGAATGGAACAGGTAGACGGTTGAAATCGTTGTATATATTGCTTCTATATAATATAAGAAACATATATGCAAAGCATCCAAACAGTACCATTCGCCAATTTTTTTTTCTTCAAGTTTAAGTGAACAACGAGCCCCATTGTTAATCCTTTAAAGGAAATTATTTGTAAATTTCGACAAGTAGAACAATGATTGGAACAGGTAGACGGTTAAAATCTTTGTATATATCTTCCATATAGTCTAAGAAACATGTACGCAAAGCATCCAGACAGTACCATTCGCCAATTTTTTGTTCTTCAAGTTTAAGTGAACAACGAGCCCCATTGATAATCATGAAACGGAAATTATTTGTAACTTTCGACAAGTAGAACAATGTATGGAACAGGTAGACGGTTGAAATCAATGTATATATTGCTTCTATATAGTCTAAGAACCATATATGCAAAGCATCCAAACAATACCAATCGCCAATTTTTTGTTCTTCAAGTTTAAGTGAACAACGAGCCCCATTGTTAATCCTTTAAAGGAAATTATTTGTAAATTTCGACAAGTAGAACAATGATTGGAACACGTAGACGGTTGAAATCTTTGTATATATTGCTTCCATATAGTCTAAGAAACATGTACGCAAAACATCCAAACAGTACCATTCGCCAATTTTTTGTTCTTCAAGTGTAAGTGAACAATGAGCCCCAATGGTTAATCCTTTATCGGAAATTATTTGTAATTTTCGACAAGTAGAACAATGAATGGAACAGGTAGACGGTTGAAATCTTTGTATATATTGCTTCTAAATAGTCAAAGAAACATATATGCAATGCATCCATACAGTACCATTCGCCAATTTTTTGTTCTTCAAGTTTAAGTGAACTACGAGCCCCATTGTTAATCCTTTAAAGGAAATTATTTGTAAATTTCGACAAGTAGAACAATGAATGGAACAGGTAGACGGTTGAATTCTTTGTATATATTGCATCCATATAGTCTAAGAAACATGTACGCAAAGCATCCAAACAGTACAATTCGCCAATTTTTTGTATTTCAAGTTTAAGTGAACAATGAGCCCTAATGGTTAATCCTTTATCGGAAATTATTTATATCTTTCGACAAGTAGAACAATGAATAGAACAGGTAGACGGTTGAAATCTTTGTATTTATTGCTTCTATATAGTCTAAGAAACATATACGCAAAGCATCCAAACAGTACAATTCGCCAATTTTTTGTTTTTCAAGTTTAAGTGAACAATGAGGACCAATGGTTAATCCTTTATCGGAAATTATTTGTATCTTTCGACAAGTAGAACAATGAATAGAACAGGTAGACGGTTGAAATCTTTGTATATATTGCTTCTATATAGTCTAAGAAACATATATGCAAATCATCCAAACAGTACAATTCGCCAATTATTTGATCTTCAAGTTTAAGTGAACTACGAGCCCCATTATTAATACTTTAACGGAAATTATTTGTAACTTGCGAAAAGTAGAACAATGAATGGAACGGGTAGACGATTGAAATCAATGTATATATTGCTTCCATATAGTCTACGAAACATATATGCAAAACATCCAAACAGTACAGTTCATCAATTTTTTGTTCTTCAAGTTTAAATGAACAAGAGCCCCATTGTTAATCCTTTAAAGGAAATTATTCGTAAATTTCGACAAGTAGAACAATGATTGGAACACGTAGACGGTTGAAATCTTTGTATATGTTGCTTCTATATAGTCTAAGAAACCTATATGCAAAGCATCTAAACAGTAACAATCGCCAATTTTTTGATCTTCAAGTTTAAGTGAACAGCGAGCCCCATTGATAATCATGAAATGGAAATTATTTGTAACTTTCTACAAGTAGAACAATGAATAGTACAGGTAGACGGGTGAAATCATTCTATATATTGCTTCTAAATAGTCTAAGAAACATATATGCAAAGCATCCAAACATTACAATTCGCCAATTATTTGATCTTCAATTTTAAGTGAACTACGAGCCCCATTGTTAATACTTTAACGGAAATTATTTGTAACTTGCGACAAGTAGAACAATGAATGGAACAGGTAGACGGTTGAAATCTTTGTATATATTGCTTCTATATAATCTATGAAACATATATGCAAAGCATCCAAACAGTACCATTCGCCAATTTTTTGTTCTTCAAGTTTAAGTGAACAACGAGCCCCATTGATAATCATGAAACGGAAATTATTTGTAACTTTCTACAAGTAGAACAATGAATAGAACAGGTAGACGGTTGAAATCTTTGTATATGTTGCTTCTATATAGTATAAGTAACTTATATGCAAAGCATCTAAACAGTCACAATCGCCAATTTTTTGATCTTCAAGTTAAAGTGAACAGCGAGCCCCATAGATAATCATGAAATGGAAATTATTTGTAACTTTCTACAAGTAGAACAATGAATAGTACACGTGGACGGGTGAAATCTTTCTATATATTGCTTCTAAATAGTCTAAGAAACATATATGCAACGCATCCAAACAGTACAATTCGCCAATTTATTGTTCTTCAAGTTTAAGTGTACAACGAGCCCCATTGTTAATCCTTTAAAGGAAATTATTTGTAAATTTCGACAAGTAGAACAATGAATGGAATAGGTAGACGGGTGAAATCTTTCTATATATTGCATCTAAATAGTCAAAGAAACATATATGCAAAGCATCCAAACAGTACAATTCGCCAATTTTTTGTTCTTCAAATTTAAGTGAACTACGAGCCCCATTGTTAATCCTTTAAAGGAAATTTTTTGTAAATTTCGACAAGTAGAACAATGAATGGAACAGGTAGACTGTTGAAATATTTGTATATATTGCTTCTATATAATATAAGAAACATATATTCAAAGCATCCAAACAGTACCATTCGCCAATTTTTTGTTCTTCAAGTTTAAGTGAACTACGCGCCCCATTGTTAATCCTTTAAAGGAAATTATTTGTAAATTTCGGCAAGTAGATCAATGAATGGAATAGGTAGACGGTTGAAATCATTGTATATATTGCTTCTATATAGTCTAAGAAACATATATGCAAAGCATCCAAACAGTACAATTCGCCAATTTTTTGTTCTTCAAGTTTAAGTGAACCACGAGCCCCATTGTTAATTCTTTAAAGGAAAGTATTTGTAAATTTCGACAAGTAGAACAATGATTGCAACACGTAGACGGTTGAAATCTTTGTATATATTGCTTCTATATAGTCTAAGAAACATGTACGCAAAGCATCCAAACAGTACAATTCGCCAATTTTTTGTTTTTCAAGTTTAAGTGAACAATGAGCCCCAATGGTTAATCCTTTATCGGAAATTATTTGTAACTTTCGACAAGTAGAACAATGAATAGAACAGGTAGACGGTTGAAATCTTTGTATATATTGCTTCCATATAGTCTAAGAAACATGTACGCAAAGCATCCAAACAGTACCATTCGCCAATTTTTTGTTCTTCAAGTGTAAGTGAACAATGAGCCCCATTGTTAATCCTTTAAAGGAAATTATTTGTAAATTTCGACAAGTAGAACAATGAATGGAACATGAATACGGTTGAAATCTTTGTATATATTGCTTCTATATAGTCTATGAAACATATATGCAAAGCATCCAAACAGTACCAGTCGCCAATTTTCTGTTCTTCAAGTTTAAGTGAACAACGAGGCCCATTGATAATCATGAAACGGAAATTATTTGTAACTTTCGACAAGAAGAACAATGAATGGAACAGGTAGACGGTTGAAATCTTTGTATATATTGCTTTTATATAGTCTAAGAAACATACATATAAAGCATCCAAAAAGTACCATTTGCGAATTTATTGTTCTTCAAGTTTAAGTGAACTACGAGCCCCATTGTTAATCCTTTAAAGGAAATAATTTGTAATTTTCGAAAAGCAGAACAATGAATGGTACAGGTAGACGGTTGAAATCTTTGTATATATTGCTTCTATATAGTCTAAGAAACATATATGCAAAGCATCCAAACAGTACGATTCCCCAATTTATTGTTCTTCAAGTTTAAGTGGACAACGAGCCCCATTGTTAATCCTTTAAAGGAACTTATTCGTAAATTTCGACAAGTAGAACAATGATTGGAACACGTAGACGGTTGAAATCTTTGTATATATTGCGTCCATATAGTCTGAGAAACATGTACGCAAAGCATCCTAAAAGTACCATTCGCCAATTTTTTGTTCTTCAAGTTTAAGTGAACAGTGAGCCCCAATGGTTAATCCTTTATCGGAAATTATTTGTAATTTTCGACAAGTAGAACAATGAATGGAACAGGTAGACGATTGAAATCTTTGTATATGTTGCTTCTATATAATATAAGAAACATACATGCAAAGCATCCAAACAGTACCATTCGCCAATTTTTTGTTCTTCAAGTTTAAGTGAACAACGAGCCCCATTGATAATCATGAAACGGAAATTAATTGTAACTTTCAAAAGTAGAACAATTATTGGAACACGTAGACGGTTGAAATCTTTGTATATATTGTTTCCATATAGTCTAAGAAACATATATGCAAAGCATCCAAACAGTACAATTCGCCAATTTTTTGTTCTTCAAGTTTAAGTGAACAATGAGCCCCAATGGTTAATCCTTTATCGGAAATTATTTGTAACTTTCGACAAGTAGAACAATGAATGGAACAGGTAGACGGTTGAATTCTTTGTATATATTGCTTCTATATAATCTAAGAAACATATATGCAAAGCATCCAAACAGTACAATTCGCCAATTTATTGGTCTTCAAGTTTAAATGAACAAGAGCCCCATTGTTAATCCTTTAAAGGAAATTATTTGTAATTTTCGACAAGCAGAACAAAGAATGGTACAGGTAGACGGTTGAAATCTTTGTATATATTGCTTCTATATAGTCCAAGAAACATATATGCAAAGTATCCAAACAGTACAATTCGCCAATTTCTTGTTCTTCAAGTTTAAGTGAACTACGAGCCCCATTGTTAATCCTTTAAAGGAAATTATTTGTAAATTTCGACAAGTAGAACAATGAATGGAACAGGTAGACGGTTGAAATCTTTGTATATATTGCTTCTATATAGTCTAAGAAACATATATGCAAAGCATCCAAACAGTACAATTCGCCAATTTTTTGTTCTTCAAGTTTAAGTGAACAATGAGCCCCAATGGTTAATCCTTTATCGGAAATTATTTGTAACTTTCGACAAGTAGAACAATGAATGGAACATGTAGACGGTTGAAATCTTTGTATATATTGCTTCTATATAGTCTAAGAAACATATAAGCAAAGCATCCAAACAGTACAATTCGCCAATTTATTGTTCTTCAAGTTTAAGTGTACAACGAGCCCCATTGTTAATCCTTTAAAGGAAATTATTTGTAAATTCCGACAAGTAGAACAATGAATGGAATAGGTAGACGGTTGAAATCTTTGTATATATTGCTTGTATATAGTATAAGAAATATATATGCAAAGCATCCAAACAGTCCAATTCGCCAATTTTTTGTTCTTCAAGTTTAAGTGAACAATGAGCCCCATTGTTAATCCTTTAACGGAAATTAATTGTAACTTTCTAAAAGTAGAACAATGATTGGAACACGTAGACGGTTGAAATCTTTCTATATATTGCTTCTAAATAGTCAAACAAACATATATGCAAAGCATCCAAACAGTACAATTCGCCAATTTTTTTTTCTTCAAGTTTATGTGAACAATGAGCCCCAATGGTTAATCCATTATCGGTAATTATTTGTAAATTTCGACAAATAGAACAATGAATGGAACAGGTAGACGGTTGAAATCCTTGTATATATTGCGTCTATATAGTCTAAGAAACATATATGCAAAGCATCCAAACAGTACAATTCGCCAATTTTTTGTTCTTCAAGTTTAAGTGAACTACGAGCCCCATTGTTAATCCTTTAAAGGAAATTTTTTGTAAATTTCGACAAGTAGAACAATGAATGGAACAGGTAGACGGTTGAAATCTTTGTATGTATTGCTTCTATATAATCTAAGAAACATATATGCAAAGCATCCAAACAGTACCATTCGCCAATTTTTTTTTCTTCAAGTTTAAGTGAACAACGAGCCCCATTGATAATCATGAAACGGAAATTATTTGTAACTTTCTACAAGTAGAACAATGAATAGAACAGGTAAACGGTTGAAATCTTTGTATATCTTGCTTCCATATAGTCTAAGAAACCTATATGCAAAGCATCTAAACAGTAACAATCGCCAATTTTTTGATCTTCAAGTTTAAGTGAACAGCGAGCCCCATTGATAATCATGAAATGGAAATTATTTGTAACTTTCTACAAGTAGAACAATGAATAGTACAGGTAGACGGGTGAAATCTTTCTATATATTGCATCTAAATAGTCAAAGAAACATATATGCAAAGCATCCAAACAGTACAATTCGCCAATTTTTTGTTCTTCAAATTTAAGTGAACTACGAGCCCCATTGTTAATCCTTTAAAGGAAATTTTTCTAAATTTCGACAAGTAGAACAATGAATGGAACAGGTAGACGGTTGAAATCTTTGTATGTATTGCTTCTATATAGTCTAAGAAACATATACGCAAAGCATCCAAACAGTACAATTCGCAAATTTTTTGTTCTTCTAGTTTAAGTGAACAATGAGCCCCAATGGTTAATCCTTTATCGGAAATTATTTGTAACTTTCGACAAGTAGAACAATGAATGGAACATGTAGACGGTTGAAATCTCTGTATATATTGCTTCTATATAGTCTAAGAAACATATATGCAAAGCATCCAAACAGTACAATTCGCCAATTTATTGTTCTTCAAGTTTAAGTGTACAACGAGCCCCATTGTTAATCCTTTAAAGGAAATTATTTGTAAATTTTGAAAAGTAGAACCATGAACGGAATAGGTAGACGGTTGAAATCTTTTTATATATTGCTTCTATATAGTATAAGAAACATATATGCAAAGCATCCAAACAGTCCAATTCGCCAATTTTTTGTTCTTCAAGTTTAAGTGAACAATGTGCCCCAATGGTTAATCCTTTATCGGTAATTATTTGTAACTTTCGACAAGTAGAACAATGAATGGAACAGGTAGACGGTTGAAATCTTTGTATATATTGCTTCTATATAATCTAAGAAACATATATGCAAAGCATCCAAACAATACCATTCGCCAATTTTTTTTTCTTCAAGTTTAAGTGAACAACGAGCCCCATTGTTAATCCTTTAAAGGAAATTATTTGTAAATTTCGACAAGTAGAACAATGATTGGAACAGGTAGACGGTTGAAATCTTTGTATATATCTTCCATATAGTCTAAGAAACATGTACGCAAAGCATCCAGACAGTACCATTCGCCAATTTTTTGTTCTTCAAGTTTAAGTGAACAACGAGCCCCATTGATAATCATGAAACGGAAATTATTTGTAACTTTCGACAAGTAGAACAATGAATGGAACAGGTAGACGGTTGAAATCAATGTACATATTGCTTCTATATAGTCTAAGAAACATATATGCAAAGCATCCAAACAGTACCATTCGCCAATTTTTTGTTCTTCAAGTTTAACTGTACAACGAGCCCCATTGTTAATCCTTTAAAGGAAATTATTTGTAAATTTCGACAAGTAGAACAATGATTGGAACACGTAGACGGTTGAAATCTTTGTATATATTGCTTCCATATAGTCTAAGAAACATGTACGCAAAGCATCCAAACAGTACAATTTGCCAATTTTTTGGTCTTCAAGTTTAAGTGAACAATGAGCTCCAATGGTTAATCCTTTATCGGAAATTATTTGTAATTTTCGACAAGTAGAACAATGAATGGAACAGGTAGACTGTTGAAATATTTGTATATATTGCTTCTATATAATATAAGAAACATATATTCAAAGCATCCAAACAGTACCATTCGCCAATTTTTTGTTCTTCAAGTTTAAGTGAACTACGCGCCCCATTGTTAATCCTTTAAAGGAAATTATTTGTAAATTTCGGCAAGTAGATCAACGAATGGAATAGGTAGACGGTTGAAATCATTGTATATATTGCTTCTATATAGTCTAAGAAACATATATGCAAAGCATCCAAACAGTAAAATTCGTCAATTTCTTGTTCTTCAAGTTTAAGTAAACTATGATCCCTATTGTTAATCCCTTAAAGGAAATTATTTGTAAATTTCGACAAGTAGAACAATGATTGGAACACGTAGACGGATGAAATCTTTGTATATATTGCTTCCATATAGTCTAAGAAACATGTACGCAAAGCATCCAAACAGTACCATTCGCCAATTTTTTGTTCTTCAAGTGTAAGTGAACAATGAGCCCCAATGGTTAATCCTTTATCGGAAATTATTTGTAATTTTCGACAAGTAGAACGATGAATGGAACAGGTAGACGATTGAAATCTTTGTATATGTTGCTTCTATATAATCTAAGAAACATATATGCAAAGCATCCAAACAGTACCATTCGCCAATTTTTTGTTCTTCAAGTTTAAGTGAACAACGAGCCCCATTGATAATCATGAAACGGAAATTATTTGTAACTTTCGGCAAGTAGAACAATGAATGGAACAGGTAGACGGTTGAATTCTTTGTATATATTGCTTCTATATAGTCTAAGAAACATATATGCAAAGCATCCAAACAGTACAATTCGCCAATTTATTGTTCTTCAAGTTTAACTGTACAACGAGCTCCATTGTTAATCCTTTAAAGGAAATTATTTGTAAATTTCGACAATTAGAACAATGCATGGAATAGGTAGACGGTTGAAATCATTGTATATATTGCTTCCATATAGTCTAAGAAACATATATGCAAAGCATCCAAACAGTACAATTCGCCAATTTTTTGTTTTTCAAGTTTAAGTGAACAATGAGCCCCAATGGTTAATCCTTTATCGGAAATTATTTGTAATTTTCGACAAGTAGAACAATGAATGGAACAGGTAGACGGTTGAATTCTTTGTATATATTGCTTCTATATAGTCTAAGAAACATATATGCAAAGGATCCAAACAGTACAATTCCACAATTTATTGTTCTTCAAGTTTAAGTGAACAACGAGCCCCATTGTTAATCCTTTAAAGGAAATTATTTGTAAATTTCGACAAGTAGAACAATGATTGGAACACGTAGACGGTTGAAATCTTTGTATATATTGCTTCCATATAGTCTAAGAAACATGTACGCAAAGCATCCAAACAGTACCATTTGCCAATTTTTTGGTCTTCAAGTTTAAGTGAACAATGAGCTCCAATGGTTAATCCTTTATCGGAAATTATTTGTAATTTTCGACAAGTAGAACAATGAATGGAACAGGTAGACTGTTGAAATATTTGTATATATTGCTTCTATATAATATAAGAAACATATATTCAAAGCATCCAAACAGTACCATTCGCCAATTTTTTGTTCTTCAAGTTTAAGTGAACTACGCGCCCCATTGTTAATCCTTTAAAGGAAATTATTTGTAAATTTCGGCAAGTAGATCAATGAATGGAATAGGTAGACGGTTGAAATCATTGTATATATTGCTTCTATATAGTCTAAGAAACATATATGCAAAGCATCCAAACAGTACAATTCGTCAATTTCTTGTTCTTCAAGTTTAAGTAAACTACGATCCCCATTGTTAATCCCTTAAAGGAAATTATTTGTAAATTTCGACAAGTAGATCAATGAATGGAATAGGTAGAAGGGTTGAAATCTTTGTATATATTGCTTTTATATAGTCTAAGAAACATATATGCAAAGCATCCAAACAGTACAATTCGCCAATTTTCTGTTCTTCAAGTTTAAGTGAACAACGAGGCCCATTGTTAATCCTTTAAAGGAAATTATTTGTAAATTTCGACAAGTAGAACAATGATTGGAACACGTAGACGGTTGAAATCTTTGCATATATTGCTCCCATATAGTCTAAGAAACATGTACGCAAAGCATCCAAACAGTACCATTTGCCAATTTTTTGGTCTTCAAGTTTAAGTGAACAACGAGCCCCATTGTTAATCCTTTAAAGGAAATTATTTGTAAATTTCGACAAGTAGAACAATGATTGGAACACGTAGACGGTTGAAATCTTTGTATATATTGCTTCCATATAGTCTAAGAAACATGTACGCAAAGCATCCAAACAGTACCATTTGCCAATTTATTGGTCTTCAAGTTTAAGTGAACAAGAGCCCCATTGTTAATCCTTTAAAGGAAATTATTTGTAAATTTCGACAAGTAGAACAATGAATGGAACATGAATACGGTTGAAATCTTTGTATATATTGCTTCTATATAGTCTAAGAAACATATATGCAAAGCATCCAAACAGTACCAGTCGCCAATTTTCTGTTCTTCAAGTTTAAGTGAACAACGAGCCCCATTGTTAATCCTTTAAAGGAAATTATTTGTAAATTTCGACAAGTAGAACAATGATTGGAACACGTAGACGGTTAAAATCTTTGTATATATTGCTTCCATATAGTCTAAGAAACATGTACGCAAAGCATCCAAACAGTACCATTCGCCAATTTTTTGTTCTTCAAGTGTAAGTGAACAATGAGCCCCAATGGTTAATCCTTTATCGGAAATTATTTGTAAATTTCGACAAGTTGACCAATGAATGGATCAGGTAGACGGTTGAAATCATTGTATATATTGCTTCTATATAGTCTAAGAAACTTATATGCAAGGCATCCAAACAGTACAATTCGCCAATTTATTGGTCTTCAAGTTTAAGTGAACAAGAGCCCCATTGTTAATCCTTTAAAGGAAATTATTTGTAAATTTCGACAAGTAGAACAATGAATGGAACATGAATACGGTTGAAATCTTTGTATATATTGCTTCTATATAGTCTAAGAAACATATATGCAAAGCATCCAAACAGTACCAGTCGCCAATTTTCTGTTCTTCAAGTTTAAGTGAACAACGAGGCCCATTGATAATCATGAAACGGAAATTATTTGTAACTTTCGACAAGAAGAACAATGAATGGAACAGGTAGACGATTGAAATCTTTGTATATGTTGCTTCTATATAATCTAAGAAACATACATGCAAAGCATCCAAACAGTACCATTCGCCAATTTTTTGTTCTTCAAGTTTAAGTGAACAACGAGCCCCATTGATAATCATGAAACGGAAATTATTTGTAACTTTCGACAAGTAGAACAATGAATGGAACAGGTAGACGGTTGAAATCTTTGTATATATTGCTTCCATATAGTCTAAGAAACATGTACGCAAAGCATCCATACAGTATCATTCGCCAATTTTTTGTTCTTCAAGTTTAAGTGAACAGTGAGCCCCAATGGTTAATCCTTTATCGGAAATTATTTGTAATTTTCGACAAGTAGAACAATGAATGGAACATGAATACGGTTGAAATCTTTGTATATATTGCTTCTATATAGTCTAAGAAACATATATGCAAAGCATCCAAACAGTACCAGTCGCCAATTTTCTGTTCTTCAAGTTTAAGTGAACAACGAGGCCCATTGATAATCATGAAACGGAAATTATTTGTAACTTTCGACAAGAAGAACAATGAATGGAAAAGGTAGACGGTTGAAATCTTTGTATATGTTGCTTCTATATAATCTAAGAAACATACATGCAAAGCATCCAAACAGTACCATTCGCCAATTTTTTGTTCTTCAAGTTTAAGTGAACAACGAGCCCCATTGATAATCATGAAACGGAAATTATTTGTAACTTTCGACAAGTAGAACAATGAATGGAACAGGTAGACGGTTGAATTCTTTGTATATATTGCTTCTATATAGTCTAAGAAACATATATGCAAAGCATCCAAACAGTACAATTCGTCAATTTCTTGTTCTTCAAGTTTAAGTAAACTACGATCCCCATTGTTAATCCCTTAAAGGAAATTATTTGTAAATTTCGACAAGTAGAACAATGATTGGAACACGTAGACGGTTGAAATCTTTGTATATATTGCTTCCATATAGTCTAAGAAACATGTACGCAAAGCATCCAAACAGTACCATTCGCCAATTTTTTGTTCTTCAAGTGTAAGTGAACAATGAGCCCCAATGGTTAATCCTTTATCGGAAATTATTTGTAATTTTCGACAAGTAGAACAATGAATGGAACAGGTAGACGGTTGAAATCTTTGTATATATTGCTTCTATATAATCTAAGAAACATATATGCAAAGCATCCAAACAGTACCGTTCGCCAATTTTTTGTTCTTCAAGTTTAAGTGAACAATGAGCCCCAATGGTTAATCCCTTATCGGAAATTATTTGTAAATTTCGACAAGTTGACCAATGAATGGAACAGGTAGACGGTTGAAATCATTGTATATATTGCTTCTATATAGTCTAAGAAACATATATGCAAAGCATCCAAACAGTACAAATCGCCAATTTATTGTTCTTCAAGTTTAAGTAAACTCCGATCTCCATTGTTAATCCCTTAAAGGAAATTATTTGTAACTTTCTACAAGTAGAACAATGAATGGAACAGGTAGACGGTTGAAATCATTGTATATATTGCTTCTATATAGTCTAAGAAACATATATGCAAAGCATCCAAACAGTACCATTCGCCAATTTTTTGTTTTTCAAGTTTAAGTGAACAATGAGCCCCAATGGTTAATCCTTTATCGGAAATTATTTGTAAATTTCGACAAGTAGAACAATGAATGGAACATGAATACGGTTGAAATCTTTGTATATATTGCTTCTATATAGTCTAAGAAACATATATGCAAAGCATCCAAACAGTAGCAGTCGCCAATTTTCTGTTCTTCAAGTTTAAGTGAACAACGAGGCCCATTGATAATCATGAAACGGAAATTATTTGTAACTTTCGACAAGAAGAACAATGAATGGAACAGGTAGACGGTTGAAATCTTTGTATATATTGCTTTTATATAGTCTAAGAAACATACATATAAAGCATCCAAAAAGTACCATTCGCGAATTTATTGTTCTTCAAGTTTAAGTGAACTACGAGCCCCATTGTTAATCCTTTAAAGGAAATTATTTGTAATTTTCGACAAGCACAACAATGAATGGTACAGGTAGACGGTTGAAATCTTTGTATATATTGCTTCTATATAGTCTAAGAAACATATATGCAAAGCATCCAAACAGTACAATTCCCCAATTTATTGTTCTTCAAGTTTAAGTGAACAACGAGCCCCATTGTTAATCCTTTAAAGGAAATTATTCGTAAATTTCGACAAGTAGAACAATGATTGGAACACGTAGACGGTTGAAATCTTTGTATATATTGCGTCCATATAGTCTAAGAAACATGTACGCAAAGCATCCAAACAGTATCATTCGCCAATTTTTTGTTCTACAAGTTTAAGTGAACAGTGAGCCCCAATGGTTAATCCTTTATCGGAAATTATTTGTAATTTTCGACAAGTAGAACAATGAATGGAACAGGTAGACGATTGTAATCTTTGTATATGTTGCTTCTATATAATCTAAGAAACATACATGCAAAGTATCCAAACAGTACCATTCGCCAATTTTTTGTTCTTCAAGTTTAAGTGAACAACGAGCCCCATTGATAATCATGAAACGGAAATTATTTGTAACTTTCGACAAGTAGAACAATGAATAGTACAGGTAGACGGGTGAAATCATTCTATATATTGCTTCTAAATAGTCTAAGAAACATATATGCAAAGCATCCAAACATTACAATTCGCCAATTATTTGATCTTCAATTTTAAGTGAACTACGAGCCCCATTGTTAATACTTTAACGGAAATTATTTGTAACTTGCGACAAGTAGAACAATGAATGGAACAGGTAGACGGTTGAAATCTTTGTATATATTGCTTCTATATAATCTATGAAACATATATGCAAAGCATCCAAACAGTACCATTCGCCAATTTTTTGTTCTTCAAGTTTAAGTGAACAACGAGCCCCATTGATAATCATGAAACGGAAATTATTTGTAACTTTCTACAAGTAGAACAATGAATAGAACAGGTAGACGGTTGAAATCTTTGTATATGTTGCTTCTATATAGTATAAGTAACTTATATGCAAAGCATCTAAACAGTCACAATCGCCAATTTTTTGATCTTCAAGTTAAAGTGAACAGCGAGCCCCATAGATAATCATGAAATGGAAATTATTTGTAACTTTCTACAAGTAGAACAATGAATAGTACACGTGGACGGGTGAAATCTTTCTATATATTGCTTCTAAATAGTCTAAGAAACATATATGCAACGCATCCAAACAGTACAATTCGCCAATTTATTGTTCTTCAAGTTTAAGTGTACAACGAGCCCCATTGTTAATCCTTTAAAGGAAATTATTTGTAAATTTCGACAAGTAGAACAATGAATGGAATAGGTAGACGGGTGAAATCTTTCTATATATTGCATCTAAATAGTCAAAGAAACATATATGCAAAGCATCCAAACAGTACAATTCGCCAATTTTTTGTTCTTCAAATTTAAGTGAACTACGAGCCCCATTGTTAATCCTTTAAAGGAAATTTTTTGTAAATTTCGACAAGTAGAACAATGAATGGAACAGGTAGACTGTTGAAATATTTGTATATATTGCTTCTATATAATATAAGAAACATATATTCAAAGCATCCAAACAGTACCATTCGCCAATTTTTTGTTCTTCAAGTTTAAGTGAACTACGCGCCCCATTGTTAATCCTTTAAAGGAAATTATTTGTAAATTTCGGCAAGTAGATCAATGAATGGAATAGGTAGACGGTTGAAATCATTGTATATATTGCTTCTATATAGTCTAAGAAACATATATGCAAAGCATCCAAACAGTACAATTCGCCAATTTTTTGTTCTTCAAGTTTAAGTGAACCACGAGCCCCATTGTTAATTCTTTAAAGGAAAGTATTTGTAAATTTCGACAAGTAGAACAATGATTGCAACACGTAGACGGTTGAAATCTTTGTATATATTGCTTCTATATAGTCTAAGAAACATGTACGCAAAGCATCCAAACAGTACAATTCGCCAATTTTTTGTTTTTCAAGTTTAAGTGAACAATGAGCCCCAATGGTTAATCCTTTATCGGAAATTATTTGTAACTTTCGACAAGTAGAACAATGAATAGAACAGGTAGACGGTTGAAATCTTTGTATATATTGCTTCCATATAGTCTAAGAAACATGTACGCAAAGCATCCAAACAGTACCATTCGCCAATTTTTTGTTCTTCAAGTGTAAGTGAACAATGAGCCCCATTGTTAATCCTTTAAAGGAAATTATTTGTAAATTTCGACAAGTAGAACAATGAATGGAACATGAATACGGTTGAAATCTTTGTATATATTGCTTCTATATAGTCTATGAAACATATATGCAAAGCATCCAAACAGTACCAGTCGCCAATTTTCTGTTCTTCAAGTTTAAGTGAACAACGAGGCCCATTGATAATCATGAAACGGAAATTATTTGTAACTTTCGACAAGAAGAACAATGAATGGAACAGGTAGACGGTTGAAATCTTTGTATATATTGCTTTTATATAGTCTAAGAAACATACATATAAAGCATCCAAAAAGTACCATTTGCGAATTTATTGTTCTTCAAGTTTAAGTGAACTACGAGCCCCATTGTTAATCCTTTAAAGGAAATAATTTGTAATTTTCGAAAAGCAGAACAATGAATGGTACAGGTAGACGGTTGAAATCTTTGTATATATTGCTTCTATATAGTCTAAGAAACATATATGCAAAGCATCCAAACAGTACGATTCCCCAATTTATTGTTCTTCAAGTTTAAGTGGACAACGAGCCCCATTGTTAATCCTTTAAAGGAACTTATTCGTAAATTTCGACAAGTAGAACAATGATTGGAACACGTAGACGGTTGAAATCTTTGTATATATTGCGTCCATATAGTCTGAGAAACATGTACGCAAAGCATCCTAAAAGTACCATTCGCCAATTTTTTGTTCTTCAAGTTTAAGTGAACAGTGAGCCCCAATGGTTAATCCTTTATCGGAAATTATTTGTAATTTTCGACAAGTAGAACAATGAATGGAACAGGTAGACGATTGAAATCTTTGTATATGTTGCTTCTATATAATATAAGAAACATACATGCAAAGCATCCAAACAGTACCATTCGCCAATTTTTTGTTCTTCAAGTTTAAGTGAACAACGAGCCCCATTGATAATCATGAAACGGAAATTAATTGTAACTTTCAAAAGTAGAACAATTATTGGAACACGTAGACGGTTGAAATCTTTGTATATATTGTTTCCATATAGTCTAAGAAACATATATGCAAAGCATCCAAACAGTACAATTCGCCAATTTTTTGTTCTTCAAGTTTAAGTGAACAATGAGCCCCAATGGTTAATCCTTTATCGGAAATTATTTGTAACTTTCGACAAGTAGAACAATGAATGGAACAGGTAGACGGTTGAATTCTTTGTATATATTGCTTCTATATAATCTAAGAAACATATATGCAAAGCATCCAAACAGTACAATTCGCCAATTTATTGGTCTTCAAGTTTAAATGAACAAGAGCCCCATTGTTAATCCTTTAAAGGAAATTATTTGTAATTTTCGACAAGCAGAACAAAGAATGGTACAGGTAGACGGTTGAAATCTTTGTATATATTGCTTCTATATAGTCCAAGAAACATATATGCAAAGTATCCAAACAGTACAATTCGCCAATTTCTTGTTCTTCAAGTTTAAGTGAACTACGAGCCCCATTGTTAATCCTTTAAAGGAAATTATTTGTAAATTTCGACAAGTAGAACAATGAATGGAACAGGTAGACGGTTGAAATCTTTGTATATATTGCTTCTATATAGTCTAAGAAACATATATGCAAAGCATCCAAACAGTACAATTCGCCAATTTTTTGTTCTTCAAGTTTAAGTGAACAATGAGCCCCAATGGTTAATCCTTTATCGGAAATTATTTGTAACTTTCGACAAGTAGAACAATGAATGGAACATGTAGACGGTTGAAATCTTTGTATATATTGCTTCTATATAGTCTAAGAAACATATAAGCAAAGCATCCAAACAGTACAATTCGCCAATTTATTGTTCTTCAAGTTTAAGTGTACAACGAGCCCCATTGTTAATCCTTTAAAGGAAATTATTTGTAAATTCCGACAAGTAGAACAATGAATGGAATAGGTAGACGGTTGAAATCTTTGTATATATTGCTTGTATATAGTATAAGAAATATATATGCAAAGCATCCAAACAGTCCAATTCGCCAATTTTTTGTTCTTCAAGTTTAAGTGAACAATGAGCCCCATTGTTAATCCTTTAACGGAAATTAATTGTAACTTTCTAAAAGTAGAACAATGATTGGAACACGTAGACGGTTGAAATCTTTCTATATATTGCTTCTAAATAGTCAAACAAACATATATGCAAAGCATCCAAACAGTACAATTCGCCAATTTTTTTTTCTTCAAGTTTATGTGAACAATGAGCCCCAATGGTTAATCCATTATCGGTAATTATTTGTAAATTTCGACAAATAGAACAATGAATGGAACAGGTAGACGGTTGAAATCCTTGTATATATTGCGTCTATATAGTCTAAGAAACATATATGCAAAGCATCCAAACAGTACAATTCGCCAATTTTTTGTTCTTCAAGTTTAAGTGAACTACGAGCCCCATTGTTAATCCTTTAAAGGAAATTTTTTGTAAATTTCGACAAGTAGAACAATGAATGGAACAGGTAGACGGTTGAAATCTTTGTATGTATTGCTTCTATATAATCTAAGAAACATATATGCAAAGCATCCAAACAGTACCATTCGCCAATTTTTTTTTCTTCAAGTTTAAGTGAACAACGAGCCCCATTGATAATCATGAAACGGAAATTATTTGTAACTTTCTACAAGTAGAACAATGAATAGAACAGGTAAACGGTTGAAATCTTTGTATATCTTGCTTCCATATAGTCTAAGAAACCTATATGCAAAGCATCTAAACAGTAACAATCGCCAATTTTTTGATCTTCAAGTTTAAGTGAACAGCGAGCCCCATTGATAATCATGAAATGGAAATTATTTGTAACTTTCTACAAGTAGAACAATGAATAGTACAGGTAGACGGGTGAAATCTTTCTATATATTGCATCTAAATAGTCAAAGAAACATATATGCAAAGCATCCAAACAGTACAATTCGCCAATTTTTTGTTCTTCAAATTTAAGTGAACTACGAGCCCCATTGTTAATCCTTTAAAGGAAATTTTTCTAAATTTCGACAAGTAGAACAATGAATGGAACAGGTAGACGGTTGAAATCTTTGTATGTATTGCTTCTATATAGTCTAAGAAACATATACGCAAAGCATCCAAACAGTACAATTCGCAAATTTTTTGTTCTTCTAGTTTAAGTGAACAATGAGCCCCAATGGTTAATCCTTTATCGGAAATTATTTGTAACTTTCGACAAGTAGAACAATGAATGGAACATGTAGACGGTTGAAATCTCTGTATATATTGCTTCTATATAGTCTAAGAAACATATATGCAAAGCATCCAAACAGTACAATTCGCCAATTTATTGTTCTTCAAGTTTAAGTGTACAACGAGCCCCATTGTTAATCCTTTAAAGGAAATTATTTGTAAATTTTGACAAGTAGAACCATGAACGGAATAGGTAGACGGTTGAAATCTTTTTATATATTGCTTCTATATAGTATAAGAAACATATATGCAAAGCATCCAAACAGTCCAATTCGCCAATTTTTTGTTCTTCAAGTTTAAGTGAACAATGTGCCCCAATGGTTAATCCTTTATCGGTAATTATTTGTAACTTTCGACAAGTAGAACAATGAATGGAACAGGTAGACGGTTGAAATCTTTGTATATATTGCTTCTATATAATCTAAGAAACATATATGCAAAGCATCCAAACAATACCATTCGCCAATTTTTTTTTCTTCAAGTTTAAGTGAACAACGAGCCCCATTGTTAATCCTTTAAAGGAAATTATTTGTAAATTTCGACAAGTAGAACAATGATTGGAACAGGTAGACGGTTGAAATCTTTGTATATATCTTCCATATAGTCTAAGAAACATGTACGCAAAGCATCCAGACAGTACCATTCGCCAATTTTTTGTTCTTCAAGTTTAAGTGAACAACGAGCCCCATTGATAATCATGAAACGGAAATTATTTGTAACTTTCGACAAGTAGAACAATGAATGGAACAGGTAGACGGTTGAAATCAATGTACATATTGCTTCTATATAGTCTAAGAAACATATATGCAAAGCATCCAAACAGTACCATTCGCCAATTTTTTGTTCTTCAAGTTTAACTGTACAACGAGCCCCATTGTTAATCCTTTAAAGGAAATTATTTGTAAATTTCGACAAGTAGAACAATGATTGGAACACGTAGACGGTTGAAATCTTTGTATATATTGCTTCCATATAGTCTAAGAAACATGTACGCAAAGCATCCAAACAGTACAATTTGCCAATTTTTTGGTCTTCAAGTTTAAGTGAACAATGAGCTCCAATGGTTAATCCTTTATCGGAAATTATTTGTAATTTTCGACAAGTAGAACAATGAATGGAACAGGTAGACTGTTGAAATATTTGTATATATTGCTTCTATATAATATAAGAAACATATATTCAAAGCATCCAAACAGTACCATTCGCCAATTTTTTGTTCTTCAAGTTTAAGTGAACTACGCGCCCCATTGTTAATCCTTTAAAGGAAATTATTTGTAAATTTCGGCAAGTAGATCAACGAATGGAATAGGTAGACGGTTGAAATCATTGTATATATTGCTTCTATATAGTCTAAGAAACATATATGCAAAGCATCCAAACAGTAAAATTCGTCAATTTCTTGTTCTTCAAGTTTAAGTAAACTATGATCCCTATTGTTAATCCCTTAAAGGAAATTATTTGTAAATTTCGACAAGTAGAACAATGATTGGAACACGTAGACGGATGAAATCTTTGTATATATTGCTTCCATATAGTCTAAGAAACATGTACGCAAAGCATCCAAACAGTACCATTCGCCAATTTTTTGTTCTTCAAGTGTAAGTGAACAATGAGCCCCAATGGTTAATCCTTTATCGGAAATTATTTGTAATTTTCGACAAGTAGAACGATGAATGGAACAGGTAGACGATTGAAATCTTTGTATATGTTGCTTCTATATAATCTAAGAAACATATATGCAAAGCATCCAAACAGTACCATTCGCCAATTTTTTGTTCTTCAAGTTTAAGTGAACAACGAGCCCCATTGATAATCATGAAACGGAAATTATTTGTAACTTTCGGCAAGTAGAACAATGAATGGAACAGGTAGACGGTTGAATTCTTTGTATATATTGCTTCTATATAGTCTAAGAAACATATATGCAAAGCATCCAAACAGTACAATTCGCCAATTTATTGTTCTTCAAGTTTAACTGTACAACGAGCTCCATTGTTAATCCTTTAAAGGAAATTATTTGTAAATTTCGACAATTAGAACAATGCATGGAATAGGTAGACGGTTGAAATCATTGTATATATTGCTTCCATATAGTCTAAGAAACATATATGCAAAGCATCCAAACAGTACAATTCGCCAATTTTTTGTTTTTCAAGTTTAAGTGAACAATGAGCCCCAATGGTTAATCCTTTATCGGAAATTATTTGTAATTTTCGACAAGTAGAACAATGAATGGAACAGGTAGACGGTTGAATTCTTTGTATATATTGCTTCTATATAGTCTAAGAAACATATATGCAAAGGATCCAAACAGTACAATTCCACAATTTATTGTTCTTCAAGTTTAAGTGAACAACGAGCCCCATTGTTAATCCTTTAAAGGAAATTATTTGTAAATTTCGACAAGTAGAACAATGATTGGAACACGTAGACGGTTGAAATCTTTGTATATATTGCTTCCATATAGTCTAAGAAACATGTACGCAAAGCATCCAAACAGTACCATTTGCCAATTTTTTGGTCTTCAAGTTTAAGTGAACAATGAGCTCCAATGGTTAATCCTTTATCGGAAATTATTTGTAATTTTCGACAAGTAGAACAATGAATGGAACAGGTAGACTGTTGAAATATTTGTATATATTGCTTCTATATAATATAAGAAACATATATTCAAAGCATCCAAACAGTACCATTCGCCAATTTTTTGTTCTTCAAGTTTAAGTGAACTACGCGCCCCATTGTTAATCCTTTAAAGGAAATTATTTGTAAATTTCGGCAAGTAGATCAATGAATGGAATAGGTAGACGGTTGAAATCATTGTATATATTGCTTCTATATAGTCTAAGAAACATATATGCAAAGCATCCAAACAGTACAATTCGTCAATTTCTTGTTCTTCAAGTTTAAGTAAACTACGATCCCCATTGTTAATCCCTTAAAGGAAATTATTTGTAAATTTCGACAAGTAGATCAATGAATGGAATAGGTAGAAGGGTTGAAATCTTTGTATATATTGCTTTTATATAGTCTAAGAAACATATATGCAAAGCATCCAAACAGTACAATTCGCCAATTTTCTGTTCTTCAAGTTTAAGTGAACAACGAGGCCCATTGTTAATCCTTTAAAGGAAATTATTTGTAAATTTCGACAAGTAGAACAATGATTGGAACACGTAGACGGTTGAAATCTTTGCATATATTGCTCCCATATAGTCTAAGAAACATGTACGCAAAGCATCCAAACAGTACCATTTGCCAATTTTTTGGTCTTCAAGTTTAAGTGAACAACGAGCCCCATTGTTAATCCTTTAAAGGAAATTATTTGTAAATTTCGACAAGTAGAACAATGATTGGAACACGTAGACGGTTGAAATCTTTGTATATATTGCTTCCATATAGTCTAAGAAACATGTACGCAAAGCATCCAAACAGTACCATTTGCCAATTTATTGGTCTTCAAGTTTAAGTGAACAAGAGCCCCATTGTTAATCCTTTAAAGGAAATTATTTGTAAATTTCGACAAGTAGAACAATGAATGGAACATGAATACGGTTGAAATCTTTGTATATATTGCTTCTATATAGTCTAAGAAACATATATGCAAAGCATCCAAACAGTACCAGTCGCCAATTTTCTGTTCTTCAAGTTTAAGTGAACAACGAGCCCCATTGTTAATCCTTTAAAGGAAATTATTTGTAAATTTCGACAAGTAGAACAATGATTGGAACACGTAGACGGTTAAAATCTTTGTATATATTGCTTCCATATAGTCTAAGAAACATGTACGCAAAGCATCCAAACAGTACCATTCGCCAATTTTTTGTTCTTCAAGTGTAAGTGAACAATGAGCCCCAATGGTTAATCCTTTATCGGAAATTATTTGTAAATTTCGACAAGTTGACCAATGAATGGATCAGGTAGACGGTTGAAATCATTGTATATATTGCTTCTATATAGTCTAAGAAACTTATATGCAAGGCATCCAAACAGTACAATTCGCCAATTTATTGGTCTTCAAGTTTAAGTGAACAAGAGCCCCATTGTTAATCCTTTAAAGGAAATTATTTGTAAATTTCGACAAGTAGAACAATGAATGGAACATGAATACGGTTGAAATCTTTGTATATATTGCTTCTATATAGTCTAAGAAACATATATGCAAAGCATCCAAACAGTACCAGTCGCCAATTTTCTGTTCTTCAAGTTTAAGTGAACAACGAGGCCCATTGATAATCATGAAACGGAAATTATTTGTAACTTTCGACAAGAAGAACAATGAATGGAACAGGTAGACGATTGAAATCTTTGTATATGTTGCTTCTATATAATCTAAGAAACATACATGCAAAGCATCCAAACAGTACCATTCGCCAATTTTTTGTTCTTCAAGTTTAAGTGAACAACGAGCCCCATTGATAATCATGAAACGGAAATTATTTGTAACTTTCGACAAGTAGAACAATGAATGGAACAGGTAGACGGTTGAAATCTTTGTATATATTGCTTCCATATAGTCTAAGAAACATGTACGCAAAGCATCCATACAGTATCATTCGCCAATTTTTTGTTCTTCAAGTTTAAGTGAACAGTGAGCCCCAATGGTTAATCCTTTATCGGAAATTATTTGTAATTTTCGACAAGTAGAACAATGAATGGAACATGAATACGGTTGAAATCTTTGTATATATTGCTTCTATATAGTCTAAGAAACATATATGCAAAGCATCCAAACAGTACCAGTCGCCAATTTTCTGTTCTTCAAGTTTAAGTGAACAACGAGGCCCATTGATAATCATGAAACGGAAATTATTTGTAACTTTCGACAAGAAGAACAATGAATGGAAAAGGTAGACGGTTGAAATCTTTGTATATGTTGCTTCTATATAATCTAAGAAACATACATGCAAAGCATCCAAACAGTACCATTCGCCAATTTTTTGTTCTTCAAGTTTAAGTGAACAACGAGCCCCATTGATAATCATGAAACGGAAATTATTTGTAACTTTCGACAAGTAGAACAATGAATGGAACAGGTAGACGGTTGAATTCTTTGTATATATTGCTTCTATATAGTCTAAGAAACATATATGCAAAGCATCCAAACAGTACAATTCGTCAATTTCTTGTTCTTCAAGTTTAAGTAAACTACGATCCCCATTGTTAATCCCTTAAAGGAAATTATTTGTAAATTTCGACAAGTAGAACAATGATTGGAACACGTAGACGGTTGAAATCTTTGTATATATTGCTTCCATATAGTCTAAGAAACATGTACGCAAAGCATCCAAACAGTACCATTCGCCAATTTTTTGTTCTTCAAGTGTAAGTGAACAATGAGCCCCAATGGTTAATCCTTTATCGGAAATTATTTGTAATTTTCGACAAGTAGAACAATGAATGGAACAGGTAGACGGTTGAAATCTTTGTATATATTGCTTCTATATAATCTAAGAAACATATATGCAAAGCATCCAAACAGTACCGTTCGCCAATTTTTTGTTCTTCAAGTTTAAGTGAACAATGAGCCCCAATGGTTAATCCCTTATCGGAAATTATTTGTAAATTTCGACAAGTTGACCAATGAATGGAACAGGTAGACGGTTGAAATCATTGTATATATTGCTTCTATATAGTCTAAGAAACATATATGCAAAGCATCCAAACAGTACAAATCGCCAATTTATTGTTCTTCAAGTTTAAGTAAACTCCGATCTCCATTGTTAATCCCTTAAAGGAAATTATTTGTAACTTTCTACAAGTAGAACAATGAATGGAACAGGTAGACGGTTGAAATCATTGTATATATTGCTTCTATATAGTCTAAGAAACATATATGCAAAGCATCCAAACAGTACCATTCGCCAATTTTTTGTTTTTCAAGTTTAAGTGAACAATGAGCCCCAATGGTTAATCCTTTATCGGAAATTATTTGTAAATTTCGACAAGTAGAACAATGAATGGAACATGAATACGGTTGAAATCTTTGTATATATTGCTTCTATATAGTCTAAGAAACATATATGCAAAGCATCCAAACAGTAGCAGTCGCCAATTTTCTGTTCTTCAAGTTTAAGTGAACAACGAGGCCCATTGATAATCATGAAACGGAAATTATTTGTAACTTTCGACAAGAAGAACAATGAATGGAACAGGTAGACGGTTGAAATCTTTGTATATATTGCTTTTATATAGTCTAAGAAACATACATATAAAGCATCCAAAAAGTACCATTCGCGAATTTATTGTTCTTCAAGTTTAAGTGAACTACGAGCCCCATTGTTAATCCTTTAAAGGAAATTATTTGTAATTTTCGACAAGCACAACAATGAATGGTACAGGTAGACGGTTGAAATCTTTGTATATATTGCTTCTATATAGTCTAAGAAACATATATGCAAAGCATCCAAACAGTACAATTCCCCAATTTATTGTTCTTCAAGTTTAAGTGAACAACGAGCCCCATTGTTAATCCTTTAAAGGAAATTATTCGTAAATTTCGACAAGTAGAACAATGATTGGAACACGTAGACGGTTGAAATCTTTGTATATATTGCGTCCATATAGTCTAAGAAACATGTACGCAAAGCATCCAAACAGTATCATTCGCCAATTTTTTGTTCTACAAGTTTAAGTGAACAGTGAGCCCCAATGGTTAATCCTTTATCGGAAATTATTTGTAATTTTCGACAAGTAGAACAATGAATGGAACAGGTAGACGATTGTAATCTTTGTATATGTTGCTTCTATATAATCTAAGAAACATACATGCAAAGTATCCAAACAGTACCATTCGCCAATTTTTTGTTCTTCAAGTTTAAGTGAACAACGAGCCCCATTGATAATCATGAAACGGAAATTATTTGTAACTTTCGACAAGTAGAACAATGAATGGAACAGGTAGACGGTTGAAATCTTTGTATATATTGCTTCCATATAGTCTAAGAAACTTGTACGCAAAGCATCCAAACAGTATCATTCGCCAATTTTTTGTTCTTCAAGTTTAAGTGAACAGTGAGCCCCAATGGTTAATCCTTTATCGGAAATTATTTGTAATTTTCGACAAGTAGAACAATGAATGGAACAGGTAGACGGTTGAAATCTTTGTATATATTGCTTCTATATAATCTAAGAAACATATATGCAAAGCATCCAAACATTACCATTCGCCAATTTTTTGTTTTTCAAGTTTAAGTGAACAATGAGCCCCAATGGTTAATCCTTTATCGGAAATTATTTGTAACTTTCGACAAGTAGAACAATGAATGGAACAGGTAGACGGTTGAATTCTTTGTATATATTGCTTCTATATAGTCTAAGAAACATATATGCAAAGGATCCAAACAGTACAATTCCCCAATTTATTGTTCTTCAAGTTTAAGTGAACAACGAGCCCCATTGTTAATCCTTTAAAGGAAATTATTTGTAAATTTCGACAAGTAGAACAATGATTGGAGCACGTAGACGGTTAAAATCTTTGTATATATTGCTTCCATATAGTCTAAGAAACATGTACGCAAAGCATCCAAACAGTACCATTCGCCAATTTTTTGTTCTTCAAGTGTAAGTGAACAATGAGCCCCAATGGTTAATCCTTTATCGGAAATTATTTGTAAATTTCGACAAGTTGACCAATGAATGGATCAGGTAGACGGTTGAAATCATTGTATATATTGCTTCTATATAGTCTAAGAAACATATATGCAAATCATCCAAACAGTACAATTCGCCAATTATTTGATCTTCAAGTTTAAGTGAACTACGAGCCCCATTGTTAATACTTTAACGGAAATTATTTGTAACTTGCGACAAGTAGAACAATGAATGGAACAGGTAGACGATTGAAATCAATGTATATATTGCTTCTATATAGTCTAAGAAACATATATGCAAAGCATCCAAACAGTACCAGTCGCCAATTTTCTGTTCTTCAAGTTTAAGTGAACAACGAGGCCCATTGATAATCATGAAACGGAAATTATTTGTAACTTTCGACAAGAAGAACAATGAATGGAACAGGTAGACGGTTGAAATCTTTGTATATGTTGCTTCTATATAATCTAAGAAACATACATGCAAAGCATCCAAACAGTACCATTCGCCAATTTTTTGTTCTTCAAGTTTAAGTGAACAACGAGCCCCATTGATAATCATGAAACGGAAATTATTTGTAACTTTCGACAAGTAGAACAATGAATGGAACAGGTAGACGGTTGAATTCTTTGTATATATTGCTTCTATATAGTATAAGAAACATATATGCAAAGCATCCAAACAGTACAATTCGTCAATTTCTTGTTCTTCAAGTTTAAGTAAACTACGATCCCCATTGTTAATCCTTTAAAGGAAATTATTTGTAATTTTCGACAAGCACAACAATGAATGGTACAGGTAGACGGTTGAAATCTTTGTATATATTGCTTCTATATAGTCTAAGAACCATATATGCAAAGCATCCAAACAGTACAATTCCCCAATTTATTGTTCTTCAAGTGTAAGTGAACAACGAGCCCCATTGTTAATCCTTTAAAGGAAATTATTCGTAAATTTCGACAAGTAGAACAATGATTGGAACACGTAGACGGTTGAAATCTTTGTATATATTGCGTCCATATAGTCTAAGAAACATGTACGCAAAGCATCCAAACAGTATCATTCGCCAATTTTTTGTTCTTCAAGTTTAAGTGAACAGTGAGCCCCAATGGTTAATCCTTTATCGGAAATTATTTGTAATTTTCGACAAGTAGAACAATGAATGGAACAGGTAGACGATTGTAATCTTTGTATATGTTGCTTCTATATAATCTAAGAAACATACATGCAAAGTATCCAAACAGTACCATTCGCCAATTTTTTGTTCTTCAAGTTTAAGTGAACAACGAGCCCCATTGATAATCATGAAACGGAAATTATTTGTAACTTTCGACAAGTAGAACAATGAATGGAACAGGTAGACGGTTGAAATCTTTGTATATATTGCTTCCATATAGTCTAAGAAACATGTACGCAAAGCATCCAAACAGTATCATTCGCCAATTTTTTGTTCTTCAAGTTTAAGTGAACAGTGAGCCCCAATGGTTAATCCTTTATCGGAAATTATTTGTAATTTTCGACAAGTAGAACAATGAATGGAACAGGTAGACGGTTGAAATCTTTGTATATATTGCTTCTATATAATCTAAGAAACATATATGCAAAGCATCCAAACAGTACCATTCGCCAATTTTTTGTTTTTCAAGTTTAAGTGAACAATGAGCCCCAATGGTTAATCCTTTATCGGAAATTATTTGAAACTTTCGACAAGTAGAACAATGAATGGAACAGGTAGACGGTTGAATTCTTTGTATATATTGCTTCTATATAGTCTAAGAAACATATATGCAAAGGATCCAAACAGTACAATTCCCCAATTTATTGTTCTTCAAGTTTAAGTGAACAACGAGCCCCATTGTTAATCCTTTAAAGGAAATTATTTGTAAATTTCGACAAGTAGAACAATGATTGGAACACGTAGACGGTTAAAATCTTTGTATATATTGCTTCCATATAGTCTAAGAAACATGTACGCAAAGCATCCAAACAGTACCATTCGCCAATTTTTTGTTCTTCAAGTGTAAGTGAACAATGAGCCCCAATGGTTAATCCTTTATCGGAAATTATTTGTAAATTTCGACAAGTTGACCAATGAATGGATCAGGTAGACGGTTGAAATCATTGTATATATTGCTTCTATATAGTCTAAGAAACTTATATGCAAGGCATCCAAACAGTACAATTCGCCAATTTATTGGTCTTCAATTTTAAGTGAACAAGAGCCCCATTGTTAATCCTTTAAAGGAAATTATTTGTAAATTTCGACAAGTAGAACAATGAATGGAACATGAATACGGTTGAAATCTTTGTATATATTGCTTCTATATAGTCTAAGAAACATATATGCAAAGCATCCAAACAGTACCAGTCGCCAATTTTCTGTTCTTCAAGTTTAAGTGAACAACGAGGCCCATTGATAATCATGAAACGGAAATTATTTGTAACTTTCGACAAGAAGAACAATGAATGGAACAGGTAGACGGTTGAAATCTTTGTATATGTTGCTTCTATATAATCTAAGAAACATACATGCAAAGCATCCAAACAGTACCATTCGCCAATTTTTTGTTCTTCAAGTTTAAGTGAACAACGAGCCCCATTGATAATCATGAAACGGAAATTATTTGTAACTTTCGACAAGTAGAACAATGAATGGAACAGGTAGACGGTTGAATTCTTTGTATATATTGCTTCTATATAGTCTAAGAAACATATATGCAAAGCATCCAAACAGTACAATTCGTCAATTTCTTGTTCTTCAAGTTTAAGTAAACTACGATCCCCATTGTTAATCCCTTAAAGGAAATTATTTGTAAATTTCGACAAGTAGAACAATGATTGGAACACGTAGACGGTTGAAATCTTTGTATATATTGCTTCCATATAGTCTAAGAAACATGTACGCAAAGCATCCAAACAGTAACATTCGCCAATTTTTTGTTCTTCAAGTGTAAGTGAACAATGAGCCCAAATGGTTAATCCTTTATCGGAAATTATTTGTAATTTTCGACAAGTAGAACAATGAATGGAACAGGTAGACGGTTGAAATCTTTGTATATATTGCTTCTATATAATCTAAGAAACATATATGCAAAGCATCCAAACAGTACCGTTCGCCAATTTTTTGTTCTTCAAGTTTAAGTGAACAATGATCCCCAATGGTTAATCCTTTATCGGAAATTATTTGTAAATTTCGACAAGTTGACCAATGAATGGAACAGGTAGACGGTTGAAATCATTGTATATATTGCTTCTATATAGTCTAAGAAACATATATGCAAAGCATCCAAACAGTACAATTCGCCAATTTATTGGTCTTCAAGTTTAAGTGAACAACGAGCCCCATTGTTAATCCTTTAAAGGAAATTATTTGTAAATTTCGACAAGTAGAACAATGATTGGAACACGTAGACGGTTGAAATCTTTGTATATATTGCTTCCATATAGTCTAAGAAACATGTACGCAAAGCATCCAAACAGTACCAGTCGCCAATTTTCTGTTCTTCAAGTTTAAGTGAACAATGAGCCCCAATGGTTAATCCTTTATCGGAAATTATTTGTAAATTTCGACAAGTTGACCAATGAATGGAACAGGTAGCCGGTTGAAATCATTGTATATATTGCTTCTATATAGTCTAAGAAACATATATGCAAAGCATCCAAACAGTACCATTCGCCAATTTTTTGTTCTTCAAGTGTAAGTGAACAATGAGCCCCAATGGTTAATCCTTTATCGGAAATTATTTGTAAATTTCGACAAGTTGACCAATGAATGGAACAGGTAGCCGGTTGAAATCATTGTATATATTGCTTCTATATAGTCTAAGAAACATATATGCAAAGCATCCAAACAGTACCATTCGCCAATTTTTTGTTCTTCAAGTGTAAGTGAACAATGAGCCCCAATGGTTAATCCTTTATCGGAAATTATTTGTAAATTTCGACAAGTAGAACAATGATTGGAACACGTAGACGGTTGAAATCTTTGTATATATTGCTTCCATATAGTCTAAGAAACATGTACGCAAAGCATCCAAACAGTACCAGTCGCCAATTTTCTGTTCTTCAAGTTTAAGTGAACAACGAGCCCCATTGATAATCATGAAATGGAAATTATTTGTAACTTTCTACAAGTAGAACAATGAATAGTACAGGTAGACGGGTGAAATCTTTCTATATATTGCTTCTAAATAGTCTAAGAAACATATATGCAAAGCATCCAAACAGTACAATTCGCCAATTTATTGGTCTTCAATTTTAAGTGAACAAGAGCCCCATTGTTAATCCTTTAAAGGAAATTATTTGTAAATTTCGACAAGTTGACCAATGAATGGATCAGGTAGACGGTTGAAATCATTGTATATATTGCTTCTATATAGTCTAAGAAACTTATATGCAAGGCATCCAAACAGTACAATTCGCCAATTTATTGGTCTTCAATTTTAAGTGAACAAGAGCCCCATTGTTAATCCTTTAAAGGAAATTATTTGTAAATTTCGACAAGTAGAACAATGAATGGAACATGAATACGGTTGAAATCTTTGTATATATTGCTTCTATATAGTCTAAGAAACATATATGCAAAGCATCCAAACAGTACCAGTCGCCAATTTTCTGTTCTTCAAGTTTAAGTGAACAATGAGCCCCAATGGTTAATCCTTTATCGGAAATTATTTGTAATTTTCGACAAGTAGAACAATGAATGGAACAGGTAGACGGTTGAAATCTTTGTATATATTGCTTCTATATAATCTAAGAAACATATATGCAAAGCATCCAAACAGTACCGTTCGCCAATTGTTTGTTCTTCAAGTTTAAGTGAACAATGAGCCCCAATGGTTAATCCTTTATCGGAAATTATTTGTAAATTTCGACTAGTTGACCAATGAATGGAACAGGTAGCCGGTTGAAATCATTGTATATATTGCTTCTATATAGTCTAAGAAACATATATGCAAAGCATCCAAACAGTACCATTCGCCAATTTTTTGTTCTTCAAGTGTAAGTGAACAATGAGCCCCAATGGTTAATCCTTTATCGGAAATTATTTGTAAATTTCGACAAGTTGACCAATGAATGGAACAGGTAGCCGGTTGAAATCATTGTATATATTGCTTCTATATAGTCTAAGAAACATATATGCAAAGCATCCAAACAGTACCATTCGCCAATTTTTTGTTCTTCAAGTGTAAGTGAACAATGAGCCCCAATGGTTAATCCTTTAACGGAAATTATTTGTAAATTTCGACAAGTAGAACAATGATTGGAACACGTAGACGGTTGAAATCTTTGTATATATTGCTTCCATATAGTCTAAGAAACATGTACGCAAAGCATCCAAACAGTACCAGTCGCCAATTTTCTGTTCTTCAAGTTTAAGTGAACAACGAGCCCCATTGATAATCATGAAATGGAAATTATTTGTAACTTTCTACAAGTAGAACAATGAATAGTACAGGTAGACGGGTGAAATCTTTCTATATATTGCTTCTAAATAGTCTAAGAAACATATATGGAAAGCATCCAAACAGTACCGTTCGCCAATTTTTTGTTCTTCAAGTTTAAGTGAACAATGAGCCCCAATGGTTAATCCTTTATCGGAAATTATTTGTAAATTTCGACAAGTTGACCAATGAATGGAACAGGTAGCCGGTTGAAATCATTGTATATATTGCTTCTATATAGTCTAAGAAACATATATGCAAAGCATCCAAACAGTACAATTCGCCAATTTATTGGTCTTCAAGTTTAAGTGAACAACGAGCCCCATTGTTAATCCTTTAAAGGAAATTATTTGTAAATTTCGACAAGTAGAACAATGATTGGAACACGTAGACGGTTGAAATCATTGTATATATTGCTTCCATATAGTCTAAGAAACATGTACGCAAAGCATCCAAACAGTACCAGTCGCCAATTTTCTGTTCTTCAAGTTTAAGTGAACAACGAGACCCATTGATAATCATGAAACGGAAATTATTTGTAACTTTCGACAAGAAGAACAATGAATGGAACAGGTAGACGGTTGAAATCTTTGTATATATTGCTTTTATATAGTCTAAGAAACATACATATAAAGCATCCAAAAAGTACCATTCGCGAATTTATTGTTCTTCAAGTTTAAGTGAACTACGAGCCCCATTGTTAATCCTTTAAAGGAAATTATTTGTAATTTTCGACAAGCAGAACAATGAATGGTACAGGTAGACGGTTGAAATCTTTTTATATATTGCTTCTATACAGTCTAAGAAACATATATGCAAAGCATCCAAACAGTACAATTCCCCAATTTATTGTTCTTCAAGTTTAAGTGAACAACGAGCCCCATTGTTAATCCTTTAAAGGAAATTATTCGTAAATTTCGACAAGTAGAACAATGATTGGAACACGTAGACGGTTGAAATCTTTGTATATATTGCTTCCATATAGTCTAAGAAACATGTACGCAAAGCATCCAAACAGTACCATTCGCCAATTTTTTGTTCTTCAAGTTTAAGTGAACAGTGAGCCCCAATGGTTAATCCTTTATCGGAAATTATTTGTAATTTTCGACAAGTAGAACAATGAATGGAACAGGTAGACGATTGTAATCTTTGTATATGTTGCTTCTATATAATCTAAGAAACATACATGCAAAGTATCCAAACAGTACAATTCGCCAATTTATTGGTCTTCAATTTTAAGTGAACAAGAGCCCCATTGTTAATCCTTTAAAGGAAATTATTTGTAAATTTCGACAAGTAGAACAATGAATGGAACATGAATACGGTTGAAATCTTTGTATATATTGCTTCTATATAGTCTAAGAAACATATATGCAAAGCATCCAAACAGTACCAGTCGCCAATTTTCTGTTCTTCAAGTTTAAGTGAACAACGAGGTCCATTGATAATCATGAAACGGAAATTATTTGTAACTTTCGACAAGAAGAACAATGAATGGAACAGGTAGACTGTTGAAATCTTTGTATATGTTGCTTCTATATAATCTAAGAAACATACATGCAAAGCATCCAAACAGTACCATTCGCCAATTTTTTGTTCTTCAAGTTTAAGTGAACAACGAGCCCCATTGATAATCATGAAACGGAAATTATTTGTAACTTTCGACAAGTAGAACAATGAATGGAACAGGTAGACGGTTGAATTCTTTGTATATATTGCTTCTATATAGTCTAAGAAACATATATGCAAAGCATCCAAACAGTACAATTCGTCAATTTCTTGTTCTTCAAGTTTAAGTAAACTACGATCCCCATTGTTAATCCCTTAAAGGAAATTATTTGTAAATTTCGACAAGTAGAACAATGATTGGAACACGTAGACGGTTGAAATCTTTGTATATATTGCTTCCATATAGTCTAAGAAACATGTACGCAAAGCATCCAAACAGTACCATTCGCCAATTTTTTGTTCTTCAAGTGTAAGTGAACAATGAGCCCCAATGGTTAATCCTTTATCGGAAATTATTTGTAATTTTCGACAAGTAGAACAATGAATGGAACAGGTAGACGATTGTAATCTTTGTATACGTTGCTTCTATATAATCTAAGAAACATACATGCAAAGTATCCAAACAGTACCATTCGCCAATTTTTTGTTCTTCAAGTTTAAGTGAACAACGAGCCCCATTGATAATCATGAAACGGAAATTATTTGTAACTTTCGACAAGTAGAACAATGAATGGAACAGGTAGACGGTTGAAATCTTTGTATATATTGCTTCCATATAGTCTAAGAAACATGTACGCAAAGCATCCAAACAGTATCATTCGCCAATTTTTTGTTCTTCAAGTTTAAGTGAACAGTGAGCCCCAATGGTTAATCCTTTATCGGAAATTATTTGTAATTTTCGACAAGTAGAACAATGAATGGAACAGGTAGACGGTTGAAATCTTTGTATATATTGCTTCTATATAATCTAAGAAACATATATGCAAAGCATCCAAACAGTACCATTCGCCAATTTTTTGTTTTTCAAGTTTAAGTGAACAATGAGCCCCAATGGTTAATCCTTTATCGGAAATTATTTGTAACTTTCGACAAGTAGAACAATGAATGGAACAGGTAGACGGTTGAATTCTTTGTATATATTGCTTCTATATAGTCTAAGAAACATATATGCAAAGGATCCAAACAGTACAATTCCCCAATTTATTGTTCTTCAAGTTTAAGTGAACAACGAGCCCCATTGTTAATCCTTTAAAGGAAATTATTTGTAAATTTCGACAAGTAGAACAATGATTGGAACACGTAGACGGTTAAAATCATTGTATATATTGCTTCCATATAGTCTAAGAAACATGTACGCAAAGCATCCAAACAGTACCATTCGCCAATTTTTTGTTCTTCAAGTGTAAGTGAACAATGAGCCCCAATGGTTAATACTTTATCGGAAATTATTTGTAAATTTCGACAAGTTGACCAATGAATGGATCAGGTAGACGGTTGAAATCATTGTATATATTGCTTCTATATAGTCTAAGAAACTTATATGCAAGGCATCCAAACAGTACAATTCGCCAATTTATTGGTCTTCAATTTTAAGTGAACAAGAGCCCCATTGTTAATCCTTTAAAGGAAATTATTTGTAAATTTCGACAAGTAGAACAATGAATGGAACATGAATACGGTTGAAATCTTTGTATATATTGCTTCTATATAGTCTAAGAAACATATATGCAAAGCATCCAAACAGTACCAGTCGCCAATTTTCTGTTCTTCAAGTTTAAGTGAACAACGAGGCCCATTGATAATCATGAAACGGAAATTATTTGTAACTTTCGACAAGAAGAACAATGAATGGAACAGGTAGACGGTTGAAATCTTTGTATATGTTGCTTCTATATAATCTAAGAAACATACATGCAAAGCATCCAAACAGTACCATTCGCCAATTTTTTGTTCTTCAAGTTTAAGTGAACAACGAGCCCCATTGATAATCATGAAACGGAAATTATTTGTAACTTTCGACAAGTAGAACAATGAATGGAACAGGTAGACGGTTGAATTCTTTGTATATATTGCTTCTATATAGTCTAAGAAACATATATGCAAAGCATCCAAACAGTACAATTCGTCAATTTCTTGTTCTTCAAGTTTAAGTAAACTACGATCCCCATTGTTAATCCCTTAAAGGAAATTATTTGTAAATTTCGACAAGTAGAACAATGATTGGAACACGTAGACGGTTGAAATCTTTGTATATATTGCTTCCATATAGTCTAAGAAACATGTACGCAAAGCATCCAAACAGTACCGTTCGCCAATTTTTTGTTCTTCAAGTTTAAGTGAACAATGAGCCCCAATGGTTAATCCTTTATCGGAAATTATTTGTAAATTTCGACAAGTTGACCAATGAATGGAACAGGTAGCCGGTTGAAATCATTGTATATATTGCTTCTATATAGTCTAAGAAACATATATGCAAAGCATCCAAACAGTACAATTCGCCAATTTATTGGTCTTCAAGTTTAAGTGAACAACGAGCCCCATTGTTAATCCTTTAAAGGAAATTATTTGTAAATTTCGACAAGTAGAACAATGATTGGAACACGTAGACGGTTGAAATCATTGCATATATTGCTTCCATATAGTCTAAGAAACATGTACGCAAAGCATCCAAACAGTACCAGTCGCCAATTTTCTGTTCTTCAAGTTTAAGTGAACAACGAGACCCATTGATAATCATGAAACGGAAATTATTTGTAACTTTCGACAAGAAGAACAATGAATGGAACAGGTAGACGGTTGAAATCTTTGTATATATTGCTTTTATATAGTCTAAGAAACATACATATAAAGCATCCAAAAAGTACCATTCGCGAATTTATTGTTCTTCAAGTTTAAGTGAACTACGAGCCCCATTGTTAATCCTTTAAAGGAAATTATTTGTAATTTTCGACAAGCAGAACAATGAATGGTACAGGTAGACGGTTGAAATCTTTTTATATATTGCTTCTATACAGTCTAAGAAACATATATGCAAAGCATCCAAACAGTACAATTCCCCAATTTATTGTTCTTCAAGTTTAAGTGAACAACGAGCCCCATTGTTAATCCTTTAAAGGAAATTATTCGTAAATTTCGACAAGTAGAACAATGATTGGAACACGTAGACGGTTGAAATCTTTGTATATATTGCTTCCATATAGTCTAAGAAACATGTACGCAAAGCATCCAAACAGTACCATTCGCCAATTTTTTGTTCTTCAAGTTTAAGTGAACAGTGAGCCCCAATGGTTAATCCTTTAAAGGAAATTATTTGTAAATTTCGACAAGTAGAACAATGATTGGAACACGTAGACGGTTAAAATCTTTGTATATATTGCTTCCATATAGTCTAAGAAACATGTACGCAAAGCATCCAAACAGTACCATTCGCCAATTTTTTGTTCTTCAAGTGTAAGTGAACAATGAGCCCCAATGGTTAATCCTTTATCGGAAATTATTTGTAAATTTCGGCAAGTTGACCAATGAATGGATCAGGTAGACGGTTGAAATCATTGTATATATTGCTTCTATATAGTCTAAGAAACTTATATGCAAGGCATCCAAACAGTACAATTCGCCAATTTATTGGTCTTCAAGTTTAAGTGAACAAGAGCCCCATTGTTAATCCTTTAAAGGAAATTATTTGTAAATTTCGACAAGTAGAACAATGAATGGAACATGAATACGGTTGAAATCTTTGTATATATTGCTTCTATATAGTCTAAGAAACATATATGCAAAGCATCCAAACAGTACCAGTCGCCAATTTTCTGTTCTTCAAGTTTAAGTGAACAACGAGGCCCATTGATAATCATGAAACGGAAATTATTTGTAACTTTCGACAAGAAGAACAATGAATGGAACAGGTAGACGATTGAAATCTTTGTATATGTTGCTTCTATATAATCTAAGAAACATACATGCAAAGCATCCAAACAGTACCATTCGCCAATTTTTTGTTCTTCAAGTTTAAGTGAACAACGAGCCACATTGATAATCATGAAACGGAAATTATTTATAACTTTCGACAAGTAGAACAATGAATGGAACAGGTAGACGGTTGAATTCTTTGTATATATTGCTTCTATATAGTCTAAGAAACATATATGCAAAGCATCCAAACAGTACAATTCGTCAATTTCTTGTTCTTCAAGTTTAAGTAAACTACGATCCCCATTGTTAATCCCTTAAAGGAAATTATTTGTAAATTTCGACAAGTAGAACAATGATTGGAACACGTAGACGGTTGAAATCTTTGTATATATTGCTTCCATATAGTCTAAGAAACATGTACGCAAAGCATCCAAACAGTACCATTCGCCAATTTTTTGTTCTTCAAGTGTAAGTGAACAATGAGCCCCAATGGTTAATCCTTTATCGGAAATTATTTGTAATTTTCGACAAGTAGAACAATGAATGGAACAGGTAGACGGTTGAAATCTTTGTATATATTGCTTCTATATAATCTAAGAAACATATATGCAAAGCATCCAAACAGTACCGTTCGCCAATTTTTTGTTCTTCAAGTTTAAGTGAACAATGAGCCCCAATGGTTAATCCTTTATCGGAAATTATTTGTAAATTTCGACAAGTTGACCAATGAATGGAACAGGTAGACGGTTGAAATCATTGTATATATTGCTTCTATATAGTCTAAGAAACATATATGCAAAGCATCCAAACAGTACAATTCGCCAATTTATTGGTCTTCAAGTTTAAGTGAACAACGAGCCCCATTGTTAATCCTTTAAAGGAAATTATTTGTAAATTTCGACAAGTAGAACAATGATTGGAACACGTAGACGGTTGAAATCTTTGTATATATTGCTTCCATATAGTCTAAGAAACATGTACGCAAAGCAGCCAAACAGTACCAGTCGCCAATTTTCTGTTCTTCAAGTTTAAGTGATCAACGAGCCCCATTGATAATCATGAAATGGAAATTATTTGTAACTTTCTACAAGTAGAACAATGAATAGTACAGGTAGACGGGTGAAATCTTTCTATATATTGCTTCTAAATAGTCTAAGAAACATATATGCAAAGCATCCAAACAGTACAATTCGCCAATTTATTGGTCTTCAAGTTTAAGTGAACAACGAGCCCCATTGTTAATCCTTTAAAGGAAATTATTTGTAAATTTCGACCAGTAGAACAATGATTGGAACACGTAGACGGTTGAAATCATTGTATATATTGCTTCCATATAGTCTAAGAAACATGTACGCAAAGCATCCAAACAGTACCAGTCGCCAATTTTCTGTTCTTCAAGTTTAAGTGAACAACGAGACCCATTGATAATCATGAAACGGAAATTATTTGTAACTTTCGACAAGAAGAACAATGAATGGAACAGGTAGACGGTTGAAATCTTTGTATATATTGCTTTTATATAGTCTAAGAAACATACATATAAAGCATCCAAAAAGTACCATTCGCGAATTTATTGTTCTTCAAGTTTAAGTGAACTACGAGCCCCATTGTTAATCCTTTAAAGGAAATTATTTGTAATTTTCGACAAGCAGAACAATGAATGGTACAGGTAGACGGTTGAAATCTTTTTATATATTGCTTCTATACAGTCTAAGAAACATATATGCAAAGCATCCAAACAGTACAATTCCCCAATTTATTGTTCTTCAAGTTTAAGTGAACAACGAGCCCCATTGTTAATCCTTTAAAGGAAATTATTCGTAAATTTCGACAAGTAGAACAATGATTGGAACACGTAGACGGTTGAAATCTTTGTATATATTGCTTCCATATAGTCTATGAAACATGTACGCAAAGCATCCAAACAGTACCATTCGCCAATTTTTTGTTCTTCAAGTTTAAGTGAACAGTGAGCCCCAATGGTTAATCCTTTATCGGAAATTATTTGTAATTTTCGACAAGTAGAACAATGAATGGAACAGGTAGACGATTGTAATCTTTGTATATGTTGCTTCTATATAATCTAAGAAACATACATGCAAAGTATCCAAACAGTACCATTCGCCAATTTTTTGTTCATCAAGTTTAAGTGAACAACGAGCCCCATTGATAATCATGAAACGGAAACTATTTGTAACTTTCGACAAGTAGAACAATGAATGGAACAGGTAGACGGTTGAAATCTTTGTATATATTGCTTCCATATAGTCTAAGAAACATGTACGCAAAGCATCCAAACAGTATCATTCGCCAATTTTTTGTTCTTCAAGTTTAAGTGAACAGTGAGCCCCAATGGTTAATCCTTTATCGGAAATTATTTGTAATTTTCGACAAGTAGAACAATGAATGGAACAGGTAGACGGTTGAAATCTTTGTATATATTGCTTCTATATAATCTAAGAAACATATATGCAAAGCATCCAAACAGTACCATTCGCCAATTTTTTGTTTTTCAAGTTTAAGTGAACAATGAGCCCCAATGGTTAATCCTTTATCGGAAATTATTTGTAACTTTCGACAAGTAGAACAATGAATGGAACAGGTAGACGGTTGAATTCTTTGTATATATTGCTTCTATGTAGTCTAAGAAACATATATGCAAAGGATCCAAACAGTACCATTCGCCAATTTTTTGTTCTTCAAGTTTAAGTGAACAACGAGCCCCATTGATAATCATGAAACGGAAATTATTTGTTACTTTCGACAAGTAGAACAATGAATGGAACAGGTAGACGGTTGAATTCTTTGTATATATTGCTTCTATATAGTCTAAGAAACATATATGCAAAGCATCCAAACAGTACAATTCGTCAATTTCTTGTTCTTCAAGGTTAAGTAAACTACGATCCCCATTGTTAATCCCTTAAAGGAAATTATTTGTAAATTTCGACAAGTAGAACAATGATTGGAACACGTAGACGGTTGAAATCTTTGTATATATTGCTTCCATATAGTCTAAGAAACATGTACGCAAAGCATCCAAACAGTACCATTCGCCAATTTTTTGTTCTTCAAGTGTAAGTGAACAATGAGCCCCAATGGTTAATCCTTTATCGGAAATTATTTGTAATTTTCGACAAGTAGAACAATGAATGGAACAGGTAGACGGTTGAAATCTTTGTATATATTGCTTCTATATAATCTAAGAAACATATATGCAAAGCATCCAAACAGTACCGTTCGCCAATTTTTTGTTCTTCAAGTTTAAGTGAACAATGAGCCCCAATGGTTAATCCCTTATCGGAAATTATTTGTAAATTTCGACAAGTTGACCAATGAATGGAACAGGTAGACGGTTGAAATCATTGTATATATTGCTTCTATATAGTCTAAGAAACATATATGCAAAGCATCCAAACAGTACAATTCGCCAATTTATTGGTCTTCAAGTTTAAGTGAACAACGAGCCGCATTGTTAATCCTTTAAAGGAAATTATTTGTAAATTTCGACAAGTAGAACAATGATTGGAACACGTAGACGGTTGAAATCTTTGTATATATTGCTTCCATATAGTCTAAGAAACATGTACGCAAAGCATCCAAACAGTACCAGTCGCCAATTTTCTGTTCTTCAAGTTTAAGTGAACAACGAGCCCCATTGATAATCATGAAACGGAAATTATTTGTAACTTTCGACAAGTAGAACAATGAATGGAACAGGTAGACGGTTGAATTCTTTGTATATATTGCTTCTATATAGTCTAAGAAACATATATTCAAAGCATCCAAACAGTACCATTCGCCAATTTTTTGTTCTTCAAGTTTAAGTGAACAATGAGCCCCATTGTTAATCCTTTATCGGAAATTATTTGTAACTTTCGACAAGTAGAACAATGAATGGAACGGGTAGACGGTTGAAATCTTTGTATATGTTGCTTCTACATAGTCTAAGAAACATATATGCAAAGCATCCAAACAGTACAATTCGCCAATTTTTTGTTCTTCAAGTTTAAGTGAACAATGAGCCCCAATGGTTAATCCTTTATCGGAAATTATTTGTAACTTTCGACAAGTAGAACAATGAATGGAACAGGTAGACGGTTGAAATCTTTGTATATATTGCTTCTATATAGTCTAAGAAACATATATGCAAAGCATCCAAACAGTACAAATCGCCAATTTATTGTTCTTCAAGTTTAAGTAAACTCCGATCTCCATTGTTAATCCCTTAAAGGAAATTATTTGTAACTTTCTACAAGTAGAACAATGAATGGAACAGGTAGACGGTTGAAATCATTGTATATATTGCTTCTATATAGTCTAAGAAACATATATGCAAAGCATCCAAACAGTACCATTCGCCAATTTTTTGTTTTTCAAGTTTAAGTGAACAATGAGCCCCAATGGTTAATCCTTTATCGGAAATTATTTGTAAATTTCGACAAGTAGAACAATGATTGGAACACGTAGACGGTTGAAATCTTTGTATATATTGCTTCCATATAGTCTAAGAAACATGTACGCAAAGCATCCAAACAGTACCAGTCGCCAATTTTCTGTTCTTCAAGTTTAAGTGAACAACGAGCCCCATTGATAATCATGAAACGGAAATTATTTGTAACTTTCGACAAGTAGAACAATGAATGGAACAGGTAGACGGTTGAATTCTTTGTATATATTGCTTCTATATAGTCTAAGAAACATATATTCAAAGCATCCAAACAGTACCATTCGCCAATTTTTTGTTCTTCAAGTTTAAGTGAACAATGAGCCCCATTGTTAATCCTTTATCGGAAATTATTTGTAACTTTCGACAAGTAGAACAATGAATGGAACGGGTAGACGGTTGAAATCTTTGTATATGTTGCTTCTACATAGTCTAAGAAACATATATGCAAAGCATCCAAACAGTACAATTCGCCAATTTTTTGTTCTTCAAGTTTAAGTGAACAATGAGCCCCAATGGTTAATCCTTTATCGGAAATTATTTGTAACTTTCGACAAGTAGAACAATGAATGGAACAGGTAGACGGTTGAAATCTTTGTATATATTGCTTCTATATAGTCTAAGAAACATGTACGCAAAGCATCCAAACAGTACCATTCGCCAATTTTTTGTTCTTCAAGTGTAAGTGAACAATGAGCCCCAATGGTTAATCCTTTATCGGAAATTATTTGTAATTTTCGACAAGTAGAACAATGAATGGAACAGGTAGACGGTTGAAATCTTTGTATATATTGCTTCTATATAATCTAAGAAACATATATGCAAAGCATCCAAACAGTACCGTTCGCCAATTTTTTGTTCTTCAAGTTTAAGTGAACAATGAGCCCCAATGGTTAATCCCTTATCGGAAATTATTTGTAAATTTCGACAAGTTGACCAATGAATGGAACAGGTAGACGGTTGAAATCATTGTATATATTGCTTCTATATAGTCTAAGAAACATATATGCAAAGCATCCAAACAGTACCATTCGCCAATTTTTTGTTCTTCAAGTGTAAGTGAACAATGAGCCCCAATGGTTAATCCTTTATCGGAAATTATTTGTAATTTTCGACAAGTAGAACAATGAATGGAACAGGTAGACGGTTGAAATCTTTGTATATATTGCTTCTATATAATCTAAGAAACATATATGCAAAGCATCCAAACAGTACCGTTCGCCAATTTTTTGTTCTTCAAGTTTAAGTGAACAATGAGCCCCAATGGTTAATCCCTTATCGGAAATTATTTGTAAATTTCGACAAGTTGACCAATGAATGGAACAGGTAGACGGTTGAAATCATTGTATATATTGCTTCTATATAGTCTAAGAAACATATATGCAAAGCATCCAAACAGTACAATTCGCCAATTTATTGGTCTTCAAGTTTAAGTGAACAACGAGCCGCATTGTTAATCCTTTAAAGGAAATTATTTGTAAATTTCGACAAGTAGAACAATGATTGGAACACGTAGACGGTTGAAATCTTTGTATATATTGCTTCCATATAGTCTAAGAAACATGTACGCAAAGCATCCAAACAGTACCAGTCGCCAATTTTCTGTTCTTCAAGTTTAAGTGAACAACGAGCCCCATTGATAATCATGAAACGGAAATTATTTGTAACTTTCGACAAGTAGAACAATGAATGGAACAGGTAGACGGTTGAATTCTTTGTATATATTGCTTCTATATAGTCTAAGAAACATATATTCAAAGCATCCAAACAGTACCATTCGCCAATTTTTTGTTCTTCAAGTTTAAGTGAACAATGAGCCCCATTGTTAATCCTTTATCGGAAATTATTTGTAACTTTCGACAAGTAGAACAATGAATGGAACGGGTAGACGGTTGAAATCTTTGTATATGTTGCTTCTACATAGTCTAAGAAACATATATGCAAAGCATCCAAACAGTACAATTCGCCAATTTTTTGTTCTTCAAGTTTAAGTGAACAATGAGCCCCAATGGTTAATCCTTTATCGGAAATTATTTGTAACTTTCGACAAGTAGAACAATGAATGGAACAGGTAGACGGTTGAAATCTTTGTATATATTGCTTCTATATAGTCTAAGAAACATATATGCAAAGCATCCAAACAGTACAAATCGCCAATTTATTGTTCTTCAAGTTTAAGTAAACTCCGATCTCCATTGTTAATCCCTTAAAGGAAATTATTTGTAACTTTCTACAAGTAGAACAATGAATGGAACAGGTAGACGGTTGAAATCATTGTATATATTGCTTCTATATAGTCTAAGAAACATATATGCAAAGCATCCAAACAGTACCATTCGCCAATTTTTTGTTTTTCAAGTTTAAGTGAACAATGAGCCCCAATGGTTAATCCTTTATCGGAAATTATTTGTAAATTTCGACAAGTAGAACAATGATTGGAACACGTAGACGGTTGAAATCTTTGTATATATTGCTTCCATATAGTCTAAGAAACATGTACGCAAAGCATCCAAACAGTACCAGTCGCCAATTTTCTGTTCTTCAAGTTTAAGTGAACAACGAGCCCCATTGATAATCATGAAACGGAAATTATTTGTAACTTTCGACAAGTAGAACAATGAATGGAACAGGTAGACGGTTGAATTCTTTGTATATATTGCTTCTATATAGTCTAAGAAACATATATTCAAAGCATCCAAACAGTACCATTCGCCAATTTTTTGTTCTTCAAGTTTAAGTGAACAATGAGCCCCATTGTTAATCCTTTATCGGAAATTATTTGTAACTTTCGACAAGTAGAACAATGAATGGAACGGGTAGACGGTTGAAATCAATGTATATATTGCTTCTATATAGTCTAAGAAACATATATGCAAAGCATCCAAACAGTACCATTCGCCAATTTTTTGTTCTTCAAGTTTAAGTGATCAACGAGCCCCATTGATAATCATGAAACGAAAATTATTTGTAACTTTCTACAAGTAGAACAATGAATAGTACAGGTAGACGGGTGAAATCTTTCTATATATTGCTTCTAAATAGTCTAAGAAACATATATGCAAAGCATCCAAACAGTACAATTCGCCATTTTTTTGTTCTTCAAGTTTAAGTGAACTACGAGCCCCATTGTTAATCCTTTAAAGGAAATTATTTGTAACTTTCGACAAGTAGAACAAGGAATGGAACAGGTAGACGGTTGAAATCATTGTATATATTGCTTCTATATAGTCTAAGAAACATATATGCAAAGCATCCAAACAGTACAATTCGCCAATTTTTTGTTCCTCAAGATTAAGTAAACTACGATCCCCATTGTTAATCCTTTAACGGAAATTAATTGTAACTTTCGACAAGTAGAACAATGAATGGAACAGGTAGACGGTTGAAATCATTGTATATATTGCTTCTATATAGTCTAAGAAACATATATGCAAAGCATCTAAACAGTACCATTCGCCAATTTATTGTTCTTCAAGTTTAAGTGAACAACGAGCCCGATTGATAATCATGAAAGGGAAATTATTTGTAACTTTCGACAAGTAGAACAAGGAATGGAACAGGTAGACGGTTGAAATCATTGTATATATTACTTCCATATAGTCTAAGAAACATATGTGCATAGCATCCAAAAAGTACAATTCGTCAATTTTTTGTTCTTCGAGTTTAAGTGAACTACGAGCCCCATTGTTAATCCTTTAAAGGAAATTATTTGTAAATTTCGACAAATAGAACAATGAATGGAACAGGTAGACGGATGAAATCTTTGTATATATTGCATCTATATAGTCTAAGAAACATATATGCAAAGCATCCAAACAGTACAAGTCGCCAATTCATTGTTCTTCAAGTTTAAGTGAACAACGAGCCCCATTGTTAATCCTTTAAAGGAAATTATTTGTAACTTTCGACAAGTAGAACAAGGAATGGAACAGGTAGACGGCTGAAATCATTGTATATATTGCTTCTATATAGTCTAAGAAACATATGTGCAAAGCATCCAAAAAGTACAATTCGCCAATTTTTTGTTCTTCGAGTTTAAGTGAACTACGAGCCCCATTGTTAATCCTTTAAAGGAAATTATTTGTAAATTTCGACAAGTAGAACAATGAATGGAACAGGTAGACGGTTGAAATCTTTGTATATATTGCTTCTATATAGTCTAAGAAACATATATGCAAAGCATCCAAACAGTACAATTCGCCAATTTATTGTTCTTCAAGTTTAAGTGAACAACGAGCCCCATTGTTAATCCTTTAAAGGAAATTATTTGTAAATTTCGACAAGTAGAACAATGATTGGAACACGTAGACGGTTGAAATCTTTGTATATATTGCTTCCATATAGTCTAAGAAACATGTACGCAAAGCATTCAAACAGTACAATTTGCCAATTTTTTGGTCTTCAAGTTTAAGTGAACAATGAGCCCCAATGGTTAATCCTTTATCGGAAATTATTTGTAATTTTCGACAAGTAGAACAATGAATGGAACAGGTAGACGGTTGAAATCATTGTATATATTGCTTCTATATAGTCTAAGAAACATATATGCAAAGCATCCAAACAGTACAATACGCCAATTTCTGGTTCTTCAAGTTTAAGTGAACTACGAGCCCAATTGTTAATCCTTTAACGGAAATTATTTGTAACTTTCGACAAGTAGAACAAGGAATGGAACAGGTAGACGGTTGAAATCATTGTATATATTGCTTCATTATAGCCTAAGAAACATATATGCAAAGCATCCAAACAGTACAAGTCGCCAATTCATTGTTCTTCAAGTTTAAGTGAACAACGAGCCCCATTGTTAATCCTTTAAAGGAAATTATTTGTAACTTTCGACAAGTAGAACAAGGAATGGAACAGGTAGACGGTTGAAATCATTTTATATATTGCATCTATATAGTCTAAGAAACATATATGCAAAGCATCCAAACAGTACAAGTCGCCAATTCGTTGTTCTTCAAGTTTAAGTGAACAACGAGCCCCATTGTTAATCCTTTAAAGGAAATTATTTGTAACTTTCGACAAGTAGAACAAGTAATGGAACAGGTAGAAGGTTGAAATCATTGTATATATTGCTTCTATATAGTCTAAGAAACATATATGCAAAGCATCTAAACAGTACCATTCGCCAATTTATTGTTCTTCAAGTTTAAGTGAACAACGAGCCCAATTGTTAATCCTTTAACGGAAATTATTTGTAACTTTCGACAAGGAGAACAATGAATGGAAAAGATAGACGGTTGAAATCATGGTATATATTGCTTTTATATAGTCTAAGAAACATATATGCAAAGCATCCAAACAGTAACATTCGCCAATTCTTTGTTCTTCAAGTTTAAGTGAACTACGAACCCCATTGTTAATCCTTTGAAGTAAATTATTTGTAAATTTCGACAAGTAGAACAATGAATGGAACAGGTAGACGGTTGAAATCATTGTATATATTGCTTCAGTATAGCGTAAGAAACATATATGCAAAGCATCCAAACAGTACAAGTCGCCAATTCATTGTTCTTCAAGTTTAATTGAACAACGAGCCCCATTGTTAATCCTTTAAAGGAAATTATTTGTAAATTTCGACAAGTAGAACAATGAATGGAACAGGTAGACGGATGAAATCTTTGTATATATTGCATCTATATAGTCTAAGAAACATATATGCAAAGCATCCAAACAGTACAAGTCGCCAGTTCATTGTTCTTCAAGTTTAAGTGTACAACGAGCCCCATTGTTAATCCTTTAAAGGAAATTATTTGTAACTTTCGACAATTAGAACAAGGAATGGAAAAGGTAGACGGTTGAAATCATTGTATATATTGCTTCTATATAGTCTAAGAAACATATGTGCAAAGCATCCAAACAGTACAATTCGCCAATTTTTTGTTCTTCAAGTTTAAGTGAACTACGAGCCCCATTGTTAATCCTTTAAAGGAAATTATTTGTAAATTTCGACAAGTAGAACAATGAATGGAACAGGTAGACGGATGAAATCTTTGTATATATTGCATCTATATAGTCTAAGAAACATATATGCAAAGCATCCAAACAGTACAAGTCGCCAATTCATTGTTCTTCAAGTTTAACTGAACAACGAGCCCCATTGTTAATCCTTTAAAGGAAATTATTTGTAACTTTCGACAAGTAGAACAATGAGTGGAACAGGTAGACGGTTGAAATCATTGTATATATTGCTTCTATATAGTCTAAGAAACATATATGCAAAGCATCCAAACAGTACCATTCGCCAATTTTTTGTTCTTCAAGTTTAAGTGAACTATGAGCCCCATTATTAATCCTTTAAAGGAAATTATTTGTTAATTTCACCAAGTAGAACAATGAACTGAACAGGTAGACGGTTGAAATCATTGTATATATTGCTTCAGTATAGCCTAAGAAACATATATGCAAAGCATCCAAACAGTACAAATCGCCGATTCATTGTTCTTCAAGTTTAAGTGAACAACGAGCCCCATTGTTAATCCTTTAAAGGAAATTATTTGTAACTTTCGACAAGTAGAACAAGGAATGGAACAGGTAGACGGTTGAAATCATTGTATATATTGCTTCATTATAGCCTAAGAAACATATATGCAAAGCATCCAAACAGTACAAGTCGCCAATTTATTGTTCTTCAAGTTTAAGTGCACAACGAGCCCAATTGATAATCATGAAAGGGAAATTATTTGTAACTTTCTACAAGTAGAACAATGAACAGAACAGTTAGACTGTTGAAATCTTTGTATATATTGCTTCTATATAGTCTAAGAAACATATATGCAAAGCATCCAAAAAGTAACATTCGCCAATTTTTTGTTCTTCAAGTTTAAGTGAACTATGAGCCCCATTGTTAATCCTTTAAAGGAAATTATTTGTAAATTTCGACAAGTAGAACAATGAATGGAACAGGTAGACGGATGAAATCTTTGTATATATTGCATCTATATAGTCTAAGAAACATATATGCAAAGCATCCAAACAGTACAAGTCGCCAATTCATTGTTCTTCAAGTTTAAGTGCACAACAAGCCCCATTGTTAATCCTTTAAAGGAAATTATTTGTAACTTTCGACAAGTAGAACAAGGAATGGAACAGGTAGACGGCTGAAATCATTGTATATATTGCTTCTATATAGTCTAAGAAACATATATGCAAATCATCCAAACAGTACAATTCGCCAATTTTTTGTTCTTCAAATTTAAGTGAACAACGAGCCCCATTGTTAATCCTTTAAAGGAAATTATTTGTAACTTTCGACAAGTAGAACAAGGAATGGAACAGGTAGACGGTTGAAAACATTGTATATATTGCTTCTATATAGTCTAAGAAACATATGTGCAAAGCATCCAAACAGTACAATTCGCCAATTTTTTGTTCTTCAAGTTTAAGTGAACTACGAGCCCCATTGTTAATCCTTTAAAGGAAATTATTTGTAAATTTCGACAAGTAGAACAATGAATGGAACAGGTAGACGGATGAAATCTTTGTATATATTGCATCTATATAGTCTAAGAAACATATATGCAAAGCATCCAAACAGTACAAGTCGCCAATTCATTGTTCTTCAAGTTTAAGTGAACAACGAGCCCCATTGTTAATCCTTTAAAGGAAATTATTTGTAACTTTCGACAAGTAGAACAAGGAATGGAACAGGTAGACGGTTGAAATCATTGTATATATTGCTTCTATATAGTCTAAGAAACATATATGCAAAGCATCCAAACAGTACCATTCCCCAATTTATTGTTCTTCAAGTTTAAGTGAACAACGAGCCCAATTGATAATCATGAAAGGGAAATTATTTGTAACTTTCTACAAGTAGAACAATGAATAGAACAGTTAGACTGTTGAAATCTTTGTATATATTGCTTCTATATAGTCTAAGAAACATATATGCAAAGCATCCAAACAGGAACATTCGCCAATTTTTTGTTCTTCAAGTTTAAGTGAACTACGAGCCCAATTGTTAATCCTTTAACGGAAATTATTTGTAACTTTCGACGAGGAGAACAATGAATGGAAAAGGTAGACGGTTGAAATCATTGTATATATTGCTTTTATATAGTCTAAGAAACATATATGCAAAGCATCCAAACAGTACCATTCGCCAATTTTTTGTTCTTCAAGTTTAAGTGAACTATGAGCCCCATTGTTAATCCTTTAAAGGAAATTATTTGTAAATTTCAACAAGTAGAACAATGAATGGAACAGGTAGACGGTTGAAATCATTGTATATATTGCTTCATTATAGCCTAAGAAACATATATGCAAAGCATCCAAACAGTACAAGTCGCCAATTCGTTGTTCTTCAAGTTTAAGTGAACAACGAGCCCCATTGTTAATCCTTTAAAGGAAATTATTTGTAACTTTCGACAAGTAGAACAAGTAATGGAACAGGTAGAAGGTTGAAATCATTGTATATATTGCTTCTATATAGTCTAAGAAACATATATGCAAAGCATCCAAACAGTACAAGTCGTCAATTCGTTGTTCTTCAAGTTTAAGTGAACAACGAGCCCCATTGTTAATCCTTTAAAGGAAATTATTTGTAACTTTCGACAAGTAGAACAAGTAATGGAACAGGTAGAAGGTTGAAATCATTGTATATATTGCTTCTATATAGTCTAAGAAACATATATGCAAAGCATCCAAACAGTACCATTCGCCAATTTATTGTACTTCAAGTTTAAGTGAACAACGAGCCCAATTGATAATCATGAAAGGGAAATTATTTGTAACTTTCTACAAGTAGAACAAGGAATGGAACAGGTAGACGGATGAAATCATTGTATATATTGCATCTATATAGTCTAAGAAACATATATGCAAAGCATCCAAACTGTACAAGTCGCCAGTTCATTGTTCTTCAAGTTTAAGTGAACAACGAGCCCCATTGTTAATCCTTTAAAGGAAATTATTTGTAAATTTCAACAAGTAGAACAATGAACTGAACAGGTAGACGGTTGAAATCATTGTATATATTGCTTCAGTATAGCCTAAGAAACATATATGCGAAGCATCCAAACAGTACAAGTCGCCGATTCATTGTTCTTCAAGTTTAAGTGAACAACGAGCCCCTTTGTTAATCCTTTAAAGGAAATTTTTTGTAACTTTCGACAAGTAGAACAAGGAATGGAACAGGTAGACGGTTGAAATCATTGTATATATTGCTTCCATATAGTCTAAGGAACATATGTGCATAGCATCCAAAAAGTACAATTCGTCAATTTTTTGTTCTTCGAGTTTAAGTGAACTACGAGCCCCATTGTTAATCCTCTAAAGGAAATTATTTGTAAATTTCGACAAGTAGAACAATGAATGGAACAGTTAGACGGATGAAATCTTTGTATATATTGCTTCTATATAGTCTAAGAAACATATGTGCAAAGCATCCAAACAGTACAATTCGCCAATTTTTGTTATTCAAGTTTAAGTGAACAATGAGCCCCAATGATTAATCCTTTATCGGTAACTATTTGTAACTTTCGACAAGTAGAACAATGAATGGAACAGGTAGACGGTTGAAACCCTTGTATATATTGCGTCTATATAATCTAAGAAACATATATGCATAGCATCCAAACAGTAACATTCGCCAATTTTTTGTTCTTCAAGTTTAAGTGAACTACGAGCCCCATTGTTAATCCTTTAAAGGAAATTATTTGTAAATTTCGACAAGTAGAACAATGAATGGAACAGGTAGACGGATGAAATCTTTGTATATATTGCATCTATATAGTCTAAGAAACATATATGCAAAGCATCCAAACAGTACAAGTCGCCAATTCATTGTTCTTCAAGTTTAAGTGAACAACGAGCCCCATTGTTAATCCTTTAAAGGAAATTATTTGTAACTTTCGACAAGTAGAACAAGGAATGGAACAGGTAGACGGTTGAAATCATTGTATATATTGCTTCTATATAGTCTAAGAAACATATATGCAAAGCATCTAAACAGTACCATTCGCCAATTTATTGTTCTTCAAGTTTAAGTGAACTACGAGCCCAATTGTTAATCATGCAAGGGAAATTATTTGTAACTTTCGACAAGTAGAACAAGGAATGGAACAGGTAGACGGCTGAAATCATTGTATATATTGCTTCTATATAGTCTAAGAAACATATATGCAAATCATCCAAACAGTACAATTCGCCAATTTTTTGTTCTTCAAGTTTAAGTGAACTACGAGCCCAATTGTTAATCCTTTGAAGGAAATTATTTGTAACTTTCGACAAGGAGAACAATGAATGGAAAAGATAGACGGTTGAAATCATGGTATATATTGCTTTTATATAGTCTAAGAAACATATATGCAAAGCATCCAAACAGTAACATTCGCCAATTCTTTGTTCTTCAAGTTTAAGTGAACTACGAGCCCCATTGTTAATCCTTTAAAGGAAATTATTTGTAACTTTCGACAAGTAGAACAAGGAATGGAACAGGTAGACGGTTGAAATCATTGTATATATTGTTTCATTATAGCCTAAGAAACATATATGCAAAGCATCCAAACAGTACAAGTCGCCAATTTATTGTTCTTCAAGTTTAAGTGCACAACGAGCCCAATTGATAATCATGAAAGGGAAAGTATTTGTAACTTTCTACAAGTAGAACAATGAACAGAACAGTTAGACTGTTGAAATCTTTGTATATATTGCTTCTATATAGTCTAAGAAACATATATGCAAAGCATCCAAAAAGTAACATTCGCCAATTTTTTGTTCTTCAAGTTTAAGTGAACTATGAGCCCCATTGTTAATCCTTTAAAGGAAATTATTTGTAAATTTCAACAAGTAGAACAATGAACTGAACAGGTAGACGGTTGAAATCATTGTATATATTGCTTCAGTATAGCCTAAGAAACATATATGCAAAGCATCCAAAAAGTACAAGTCGCCGATTCATTGTTCTTCAAGTTTAAGTGAACAACGAGCCCCATTGTTAATCCTTTAAAGGAAATTATTTGTAACTTTCGACAAGTAGAACAAGGAATGGAACAGGTAGACGGTTGAAATCATTGTATATATTGCTTCCATATAGTCTAAGAAACATATGTGCATAGCATCCAAAAAGTACAATTCGTCAATTTTTTGTTCTTCGAGTTTAAGTGAACTACGAGCCCCATTGTTAATCCTTTAAAGGAAATTATTTGTAAATTTCGACAAGTAGAACAATGAATGGAACAGGTAGACGGATGAAATCTTTGTATATATTGCATCTATATAGTCTAAGAAACATATATGCAAAGCATCCAAACAGTACAAGTCGCCAATTCATTGTTCTTCAAGTTTAAGTGCACAACAAGCCCCATTGTTAATCCTTTAAAGGAAATTATTTGTAACTTTCGACAAGTAGAACAAGGAATGGAACAGGTAGACGGCTGAAATCATTGTATATATTGCTTCTATATAGTCTAAGAAACATATATGCAAATCATCCAAACAGTACATTTCGCCAATTTTTTGTTCTTCAAATTTAAGTGAACAACGAGCCCCATTGTTAATCCTTTAAATGAAATTATTTGTAACTTTCGACAAGTAGAACAAGGAATGGAACAGGTAGACGGTTGAAATCATTGTATATATTGCTTCCATATAGTCTAAGAAACATATGTGCAAAGCATCCAAAAAGTACAATTCGCCAATTTTTTGTTCTTCGAGTTTAAGTGAACTACGAGCCCCATTGTTAATCCTTTAAAGGAAATTATTTGTAAATTTCGACAAGTAGAACAATGAATGGAACAGGTCGACGGATGAAATCTTTGTATATATTGCATCTATATAGTCTAAGAAACATATATGCAAAGCATCCAAACAGTACAAGTCGCCAATTCATTGTTCTTCAAGTATATGTGAACAACAAGCCCCATTGTTAATCCTTTAAAGGAAATTATTTGTAACTTTCGACAAGTAGAACAAGGAATGGAACAGGTAGACGGCTGAAATCATTGTATATATTGCTTCTATATAGTCTAAGAAACATATATGCAAATCATCCAAACAGTACAATTCGCCAATTTTTTGTTCTTCAAATTTAAGTGAACAACGAGCCCCATTGTTAATCCTTTAAAGGAAATTATTTGTAACTTTCGACAAGTAGAACAAGGAATGGAACAGGTAGACGGTTGAAAACATTGTATATATTGCTTCTATATAGTCTGAGAAACATATGTGCAAAGCATCCAAACAGTACAATTCGCCAATTTTTTGTTCTTCAAGTTTAAGTGAACTACGAGCCCCATCGTTAATCCTTTAAAGGAAATTATTTGTAAATTTCGACAAGTAGAACAATGAATGGAACAGGTAGACGGATGAAATCTTTGTATATATTGCATCTATATAGTCTAAGAAACATATATGCAAAGCATCCAAACAGTACAAGTCGCCAATTCATTGTTCTTCAAGTTTAAGTGAACAACGAGCCCCATTGTTAATCCTTTAAAGGAAATTATTTGTAACTTTCGACAAGTAGAACAAGGAATGGAACAGGTAGACGGTTGAAATCATTGTATATATTGCTTCTATATAGTCTAAGAAACATATATGCAAAGCATCCAAACAGTAACATTCGCCAATTTTTTGTTCTTCAAGTTTAAGTGAACTACGAGCCCAATTGTTAATCCTTTAACGGAAATTATTTGTAACTTTCGACAAGGAGAACAATGAATGGAAAAGATAGACGGTTGAAATCATTGTATATATTGCTTTTATATAGTCTAAGAAACATATATGCAAAGCATCCAAACAGTAACATTCGCCAATTCTTTGTTCTTCAAGTTTAAGTGAACTACGAGCCCCATTGTTAATCCTTTGAAGGAAATTATTTGTAAATTTCGACAAGTAGAACAATGAATGGAACAGGTAGATGGTTGAAATCATTGTATATATTGCTTCTATATAATATAAGAAACATATATTCAAAGCATCCAAACAGTACCATTCGCCAATTTTTTGTTCTTCAAGTGTAAGTGAACAACGAGCCCCATTGTTAATCCTTTAAAGGAAATTATTTGTAACTTTCGACAATTAGAACAAGGAATGGAAAAGGTAGACGGTTGAAATCATTGTATATATTGCTTCTATATAGTCTAAGAAACATATGTGCAAAGCATCCGAACAGTACAATACGCCAATTTTTTGTTCTTCAAGTTTAAGTAAACTACGAGCCCCATTGTTAATCCTTCAAAGGAAATTATTTGTAAATTTCGACAAGTAGAACAATGAATGGAACAGGTAGACGGATGAAATCTTTGTATATATTGCATCTATATAGTCTAAGAAACATATATGCAAAGCATCCAAACAGTACAAGTCGCCGATTCATTGTTCTTCAAGTTTAAGTGAACAACGAGCCCCATTGTTAATCCTTTAAAGGAAATTATTTGTAACTTTCGACAAGTAGAACAAGTAATGGAACAGGTAGAAGGTTGAAATCATTGTATATATTGCTTCTATATAGTCTAAGAAACATATATGCAAAGCATCCAAACAGTACAATTCGCCAATTTTTTGTTCTTCAAGTTTAAGTGAACTATGAGCCCCATTGTTAATCCTTTAAAGGAAATTATTTGTAAATTTCAACAAGTAGAATAATGAACTGAACAGGTAGACGGTTGAAATCATTGTATATATTGCTTCTATATAGTCTAAGAAACATATGTGCAAAGCATCCAAACAGTACAATACGCCAATTTTTTGTTCTTCAAGTTTAAGTGAACTACGAGCCCCATTGTTAATCCTGTAAAGGAAATTATTTGTAAATTTCGACAAGTAGAACAATGAATGGAACAGGTAGACGGATGAAATCTTTGTATATATTGCATCTATATAGTCTAAGAAACATATATGCAAAGCATCCAAACAGTACAAGTCGCCAATTCATTGTTCTTCAAGTTTAAGTGAACAACGAGACCCATTCTTAATCCTTTAAAGGAAATTATTTGTAACTTTCGACAAGTAGAACAAGGAATGGAATAGGTAGACGGTTGAAATCATTGTATATATTGCTTCTATATTGTCTAAGAAACATATATGCAAAGCATCCAAATAGTACAATTCGCCAATTTTTTGTTCTTCAAGTTTAAGTGAACTATGAGCCCCATTGTTAATCCTTTAAAGGAAATTATTTGTAAATTTCAACAAGTAGAACAATGAATGGAACAGGTAGACGGTTGAAATCATTGTATATATTGCTTCATTATAGCCTAAGAAACATATATGCAAAGCATCCAAACAGTACAAGTCGCCAATTCGTTGTTCTTCAAGTTTAAGTGAACAACGAGCCCCATTGTTAATCCTTTAAAGGAAATTATTTGTAACTTTCGACAAGTAGAACAAGTAATGGAACAGGTAGAAGGTTGAAATCATTGTATATATTGCTCCTATATAGTCTAAGAAACATATATGCAAAGCATCCAAACAGTACAAGTCGCCAATTCATTGTTCTTCAAGTTTAAGTGAACAACGAGCCCCATTGTTAATCCTTTAAAGGAAATTATTTGTAACTTTCGACAAGTAGAACAAGGAATGGAACAGGTAGACGGTTGAAATCATTGTATATATTGCTTCTATATAGTCTAAGAAACATATATGCAAAGCATCCAAACAGTAACATTCGCCAATTTTTTGTTCTTCAAGTTTAAGTGAACTACGAGCCCAATTGTTAATCCTTTAACGGAAATTATTTGTAACTTTCGACAAGGAGAACAATGAATGGAAAAGATAGACGGTTGAAATCATTGTATATATTGCTTTTATATAGTCTAAGAAACATATATGCAAAGCATCCAAACAGTAACATTCGCCAATTCTTTGTTCTTCAAGTTTAAGTGAACTACGAGCCCCATTGTTAATCCTTTGAAGGAAATTATTTGTAAATTTCGACAAGTAGAACAATGAATGGAACAGGTAGATGGTTGAAATCATTGTATATATTGCTTCTATATAATATAAGAAACATATATTCAAAGCATCCAAACAGTACCATTCGCCAATTTTTTGTTCTTCAAGTGTAAGTGAACAACGAGCCCCATTGTTAATCCTTTAAAGGAAATTATTTGTAACTTTCGACAATTAGAACAAGGAATGGAAAAGGTAGACGGTTGAAATCATTGTATATATTGCTTCTATATAGTCTAAGAAACATATGTGCAAAGCATCCGAACAGTACAATACGCCAATTTTTTGTTCTTCAAGTTTAAGTAAACTACGAGCCCCATTGTTAATCCTTCAAAGGAAATTATTTGTAAATTTCGACAAGTAGAACAATGAATGGAACAGGTAGACGGATGAAATCTTTGTATATATTGCATCTATATAGTCTAAGAAACATATATGCAAAGCATCCAAACAGTACAAGTCGCCGATTCATTGTTCTTCAAGTTTAAGTGAACAACGAGCCCCATTGTTAATCCTTTAAAGGAAATTATTTGTAACTTTCGACAAGTAGAACAAGTAATGGAACAGGTAGAAGGTTGAAATCATTGTATATATTGCTTCTATATAGTCTAAGAAACATATATGCAAAGCATCCAAACAGTACAATTCGCCAATTTTTTGTTCTTCAAGTTTAAGTGAACTATGAGCCCCATTGTTAATCCTTTAAAGGAAATTATTTGTAAATTTCAACAAGTAGAATAATGAACTGAACAGGTAGACGGTTGAAATCATTGTATATATTGCTTCTATATAGTCTAAGAAACATATGTGCAAAGCATCCAAACAGTACAATACGCCAATTTTTTGTTCTTCAAGTTTAAGTGAACTACGAGCCCCATTGTTAATCCTGTAAAGGAAATTATTTGTAAATTTCGACAAGTAGAACAATGAATGGAACAGGTAGACGGATGAAATCTTTGTATATATTGCATCTATATAGTCTAAGAAACATATATGCAAAGCATCCAAACAGTACAAGTCGCCAATTCATTGTTCTTCAAGTTTAAGTGAACAACGAGACCCATTCTTAATCCTTTAAAGGAAATTATTTGTAACTTTCGACAAGTAGAACAAGGAATGGAACAGGTAGACGGTTGAAATCATTGTATATATTGCTTCTATATTGTCTAAGAAACATATATGCAAAGCATCCAAATAGTACAATTCGCCAATTTTTTGTTCTTCAAGTTTAAGTGAACTATGAGCCCCATTGTTAATCCTTTAAAGGAAATTATTTGTAAATTTCAACAAGTAGAACAATGAATGGAACAGGTAGACGGTTGAAATCATTGTATATATTGCTTCATTATAGCCTAAGAAACATATATGCAAAGCATCCAAACAGTACAAGTCGCCAATTCGTTGTTCTTCAAGTTTAAGTGAACAACGAGCCCCATTGTTAATCCTTTAAAGGAAATTATTTGTAACTTTCGACAAGTAGAACAAGTAATGGAACAGGTAGAAGGTTGAAATCATTGTATATATTGCTCCTATATAGTCTAAGAAACATATATGCAAAGCATCCAAACAGTACAAGTCGTCAATTCGTTGTTCTTCAAGTTTAAGTGAACAACGAGCCCCATTGTTAATCCTTTAAAGGAAATTATTTGTAACTTTCGACAAGTAGAACAAGTAATGGAACAGGTAGAAGGTTGAAATCATTGTATATATTGCTTCTATATAGTCTAAGAAACATATGTGCAAAGCATCCGAACAGTACAATTCGCCAATTTTTTGTTCTTCAAGTTTAAGTAAACTACGAGCCCCATTGTTAATCCTTCAAAGGAAATTATTTGTAAATTTCGACAAGTAGAACAATGAATGGAACAGGTAGACGGATGAAATCTTTGTATATATTGCATCTATATAGTCTAAGAAACATATATGCAAAGCATCCAAACAGTACAAGTCGCCGATTCATTGTTCTTCAAGTTTAAGTGAACAACGAGCCCAATTGATAATCATGAAAGGGAAATTATTTGTAACTTTCTACAAGTAGAACAAGGAATGGAACAGGTAGACGGATGAAATCATTGTATATATTGCATCTATATAGTCTAAGAAACATATATGCAAAGCATCCAAACAGTACAAGTCGCCAGTTCATTGTTCTTCAAGTTTAAGTGAACAACGAGCCCCATTGTTAATCCTTTAAAGGAAATTATTTGTAAATTTCAACAAGTAGAACAATGAACTGAACAGGTAGACGGTTGAAATCATTGTATATATTGCTTCAGTATAGCCTAAGAAACATATATGCGAAGCATCCAAACAGTACAAGTCGCCGATTCATTGTTCTTCAAGTTTAAGTGAACAACGAGCCCCATTGTTAATCCTTTAAAGGAAATTTTTTGTAACTTTCGACAAGTAGAACAAGGAATGGAACAGGTAGACGGTTGAAATCATTGTATATATTGCTTCCATATAGTCTAAGAAACATATGTGCATAGCATCCAAAAAGTACAATTCGTCAATTTTTTGTTCTTCGAGTTTAAGTGAACTACGAGCCCCATTGTTAATCCTCTAAAGGAAATTATTTGTAAATTTCGACAAGTAGAACAATGAATGGAACAGTTAGACGGATGAAATCTTTGTATATATTGCTTCTATATAGTCTAAGAAACATATGTGCAAAGCATCCAAACAGTACAATTCGCCAATTTTTGTTATTCAAGTTTAAGTGAACAATGAGCCCCAATGATTAATCCTTTATCGGTAACTATTTGTAACTTTCGACAAGTAGAACAATGAATGGAACAGGTAGACGGTTGAAACCCTTGTATATATTGCGTCTATATAATCTAAGAAACATATATGCATAGCATCCAAACAGTAACATTCGCCAATTTTTTGTTCTTCAAGTTTAAGTGAACTACGAGCCCCATTGTTAATCCTTTAAAGGAAATTATTTGTAAATTTCGACAAGTAGAACAATGAATGGAACAGGTACACGGATGAAATCATTGTATATATTGCATCTATATAGTCTAAGAAACATATATGCAAAGCATCCAAACAGTACAAGTCGCCAATTCATTGTTCTTCAAGTTTAAGTGAACAACGAGCCCCATTGTTAATCCTTTAAAGGAAATTATTTGTAACTTTCGACAAGTAGAACAAGGAATGGAACAGGTAGACGGTTGAAATCATTGTATATATTGCTTCTATATAGTCTAAGAAACATATATGCAAAGCATCCAAACAGTACCATTCGCCAATTTATTGTTCTTCAAGTTTAAGTGAACAACGAGCCCAATTGATAATCATGAAAGGGAAATTATTTGTAACTTTCTACAAGTAGAACAATGAATAGAACAGTTAGACTGTTGAAATCTTTGTATATATTGCTTCTATATAGTCTAAGAAACATATATGCAAAGCATCCAAACAGTAACATTCGCCAATTTTTTGTTCTTCAAGTTTAAGTGAACTACGAGCCCAATTGTTAATCATGCAAGGGAAATTATTTGTAACTTTCGACAAGTAGAACAAGGAATGGAACAGGTAGACGGCTGAAATCATTGTATATATTGCTTCTATATAGTGTAAGAAACATATATGCAAATCATCCAAACAGTACAATTCGCCAATTTTTTGTTCTTCAAGTTTAAGTGAACTACGAGCCCAATTGTTAATCCTTTAACGGAAATTATTTGTAACTTTCGACAAGGAGAACAATGAATGGAAAAGATAGACGGTTGAAATCATGGTATATATTGCTTTTATATAGTCTAAGAAACATATATGCAAAGCATCCAAACAGTAACATTCGCCAATTCTTTGTTCTTCAAGTTTAAGTGAACTACGAGCCCCATTGTTAATCCTGTAAAGGAAATTATTTGTAAATTTCGACAAGTAGAACAATGAATGGAACAGGTAGACGGATGAAATCTTTGTATATATTGCATCTATATAGTCTAAGAAACATATATGCAAAGCATCCAAACAGTACAAGTCGCCAATTCATTGTTCTTCAAGTTTAAGTGAACAACGAGACCCATTCTTAATCCTTTAAAGGAAATTATTTGTAACTTTCGACAAGTAGAACAAGGAATGGAACAGGTAGACGGTTGAAATCATTGTATATATTGCTTCTATATTTTCTAAGAAACATATATGCAAAGCATCCAAACAGTACAATTCGCCAATTTTTTGTTCTTCAAGTTTAAGTGAACTATGAGCCCCATTGTTAATCCTTTAAAGGAAATTATTTGTAAATTTCAACAAGTAGAACAATGAATGGAACAGGTAGACGGTTGAAATCATTGTATATATTGCTTCATTATAGCCTAAGAAACATATATGCAAAGCATCCAAACAGTACAAGTCGCCAATTCGTTGTTCTTCAAGTTTAAGTGAACAACGAGCCCCATTGTTAATCCTTTAAAGGAAATTATTTGTAACTTTCGACAAGTAGAACAAGTAATGGAACAGGTAGAAGGTTGAAATCATTGTATATATTGCTTCTATATAGTCTAAGAAACATATATGCAAAGCATCCAAACAGTACAAGTCGTCAATTCGTTGTTCTTCAAGTTTAAGTGAACAACGAGCCCCATTGTTAATCCTTTAAAGGAAATTATTTGTAACTTTCGACAAGTAGAACAAGTAATGGAACAGGTAGAAGGTTGAAATCATTGTATATATTGCTTCTATATAGTCTAAGAAACATATATGCAAAGCATCCAAACAGTAACATTCGCCAATTTTTTGTTCTTCAAGTTTAAGTGAACTACGAGCCCCATTGTTAATCCTTTAAAGGAAATTATTTGTAAATTTCGACAAGTAGAACAAGGAATGGAACAGGTAGACGGATGAAATCATTGTATATATTGCATCTATATAGTCTAAGAAACATATATGCAAAGCATCCAAACAGTACAAGTCGCCAGTTCATTGTTCTTCAAGTTTAAGTGAACAACGAGCCCCATTGTTAATCCTTTAAAGGAAATTATTTGTAAATTTCAACAAGTAGAACAATGAACTGAACAGGTAGACGGTTGAAATCATTGTATATATTGCTTCAGTATAGCCTAAGAAACATATATGCGAAGCATCCAAACAGTACAAGTCGCCGATTCATTGTTCTTCAAGTTTAAGTGAACAACGAGCCCCATTGTTAATCCTTTAAAGGAAATTTTTTGTAACTTTCGACAAGTAGAACAAGGAATGGAACAGGTAGACGGTTGAAATCATTGTATATATTGCTTCCATATAGTCTAAGAAACATATGTGCATAGCATCCAAAAAGTACAATTCGTCAATTTTTTGTTCTTCGAGTTTAAGTGAACTACCAGCCTCATTGTTAATCCTCTAAAGGAAATTATTTGTAAATTTCGACAAGTAGAACAATGAATGGAACAGTTAGACGGATGAAATCTTTGTATATATTGCTTCTATATAGTCTAAGAAACATATGTGCAAAGCATCCAAACAGTACAATTCGCCAATTTTTGTTATTCAAGTTTAAGTGAACAATGAGCCCCATTGTTAATCCTTTAAAGGAAATTATTTGTAACTTTCGACAAGTAGAACAAGGAATGGAACAGGTAGACGGTTGAAATCATTGTATATATTGCTTCATTATAGCCTAAGAAACATATATGCAAAGCATCCAAACAGTACAAGTCGCCAATTTATTGTTCTTCAAGTTTAAGTGCACAACGAGCCCAATTGATAATCATGAAAGGGAAAGTATTTGTAACTTTCTACAAGTAGAACAATGAACAGAACAGTTAGACTGTTGAAATCTTTGTATATATTGCTTCTATATAGTCTAAGAAACATATATGCAAAGCATCCAAAAAGTAACATTCGCCAATTTTTTGTTCTTCAAGTTTAAGTGAACTATGAGCCCCATTGTTAATCCTTTAAAGGAAATTATTTGTAAATTTCAACAAGTAGAACAATGAACTGAACAGGTAGACGGTTGAAATCATTGTATATATTGCTTCAGTATAGCCTAAGAAACATATATGCAAAGCATCCAAAAAGTACAAGTCGCCGATTCATTGTTCTTCAAGTTTAAGTGAACAACGAGCCCCATTGTTAATCCTTTAAAGGAAATTATTTGTAACTTTCGACAAGTAGAACAAGGAATGGAACAGGTAGACGGTTGAAATCATTGTATATATTGCTTCCATATAGTCTAAGAAACATATGTGCATAGCATCCAAAAAGTACAATTCGTCAATTTTTTGTTCTTCGAGTTTAAGTGAACTACGAGCCCCATTGTTAATCCTTTAAAGGAAATTATTTGTAAATTTCGACAAGTAGAACAATGAATGGAACAGGTAGACGGATGAAATCTTTGTATATATTGCATCTATATAGTCTAAGAAACATATATGCAAAGCATCCAAACAGTACAAGTCGCCAGTTCATTGTTCTTCAAGTTTAAGTGAACAACGAGCCCCATTGTTAATCCTTTAAAGGAAATTATTTGTAAATTTCAACAAGTAGAACAATGAACTGAACAGGTAGACGGTTGAAATCATTGTATATATTGCTTCAGTATAGCCTAAGAAACATATATGCGAAGCATCCAAACAGTACAAGTCGCCGATTCATTGTTCTTCAAGTTTAAGTGAACAACGAGCCCCATTGTTAATCCTTTAAAGGAAATTTTTTGTAACTTTCGACAAGTAGAACAAGGAATGGAACAGGTAGACGGTTGAAATCTTTGTATATATTGCTTCTATATAGTCTAAGAAACATATATGCAAAGCATCCAAACAGTACAATTCGCCAATTTTTGTTATTCAAGTTTAAGTGAACAATGAGCCCCAATGATTAATCCTTTATCGGTAACTATTTGTAACTTTCGACAAGTAGAACAATGAATGGAACAGGTAGACGGTTGAAACCCTTGTATATATTGCGTCTATATAATCTAAGAAACATATATGCATAGCATCCAAACAGTACCATTCGCCAATTTTTTGTTCTTCAAGTTTAAGTGAACTACGAGCCCCATTGTTAATCCTTTAAAGGAAATTATTTCTAAATTTCGACAAGTAGAACAATGAATGGAACAGGTAGACTGTTGAAATCATTGTATATATTGCTTCTATATAGTCTAAGAAACATATATGCAAAGCGTCCAAACAGTACAATTCGCCAATTATTTGACCTTCAAGTTTAAGTGAACTACGAGCCCCATTGTTAATACTTTAACGGAAATTATTTGTAACTTGCGACAAGTAGAACAATGAATGGAACAGGTAGCCGGTTGAAATCAATGTATATATTGCTTCTATATAGTCTAAGAAACATATATGCAAAGCATCCAAACAGTACCATTCGCCAATTTTTTGTTCTTCAAGTTTAAGTGAACTACGAGCCCCACTGTTAATCCTTTAAAGGAAATTATTTGTAACTTTCGACAAGTAGAACAATGAATGGAACAGGTAGACGGTTGAAATCCTTGTATATATTGCTTCCATATAGTCTAAGAAACATGAACGCAAAGCATCCAAACAGTACCATTCGCCAATTTTTTGTTCTTCAAGTTTAAGTGAACTACGAGCCCCATTGTTAATCCTTTAAAGGAAATTATTTGTAACTTGCGACAAGTAGAACAATGAATGGAACAGGTAGACGGTTGAAATCTTTGTATATGTTGCTTCTATATAGTCTAAGAAACCTATATGCAAAGCATCTAAACAGTAACAATCACCAATTTTTTGATCTTCAAGTTTAAGTGAACAGCGAGCCCCATTGATAATCATGAAATGGAAATTATTTCTAACTTTCTACAAGTAGAACAATGAATAGTACAGGTAGACCGGTGAAATCTTTCTATATATTGCTTCTAAATAGTCTAAGAAACATATATGCAAAGCATCCAAAATTACAATTCGCCAATTTTTTGTTCTTCAAGTTTAAGTGAACTACGAGCCCCATTGTTAATCCTTTAAAGGAAATTATTTGTAAATTTCGACAAGTAGAACAATGAATGCATCATGTAGACGGTTGAAATCATTGTATATATTGCTTCTATATAGCCTACGAAACATATATGCAAAGCATCCAAACAGTACAATTCGCCAATTTTTTGTTCTTCAAGTTTAAGTGAACTACGAGCCCCATTGTTAATCTTTAACGGAAATTAATTGTAACTTTCTACAAGTAGAACAATGATTGGAACACACAGACGGTTGAAATCTTTGTATATATTGCTTCCATATAGTCTAAGAAACATATATGCAAAGCATCCAAACAGTACCATTCGCCAATTTTTTGTTCTTCAAGTTAAAGTGAACAATGAGCCCCATTGTTAATCCTTTATCGGAAATTATTTGTAACTTTCGACAAGTAGAACAATGAATGGAACAGGTAGACGATTGAAATCAATGTATATATTGCTTCTATATAGTCTAAGAAACATATATGCAAAACATCCAAACAGTACTATTCGCCAATTTTTTGTTCTTCAAGTTTAAGTGAACTACGAGCCCCATTGTTAATCCTTTAAAGGAAATTATTTGTAAATTTCGACAAGTAGAACAATGAATGCAACAGATAGACTGTTGAAATCATTGTATATATTGCTTCTATATAGTCTAAGAAACATATCTGCATATCATCCAAACAGTATAATTCGCCAATTATTTGATCTTCAAGTTTAAGTGAACTACGAGCCCCATTGTTAATCCTTTAAAGGAAATTATTTGTAAATTTCGACAAGTAAAACAATGAATGGATCAGGTAGACGGTTGAAATCATTGTATATATTGCTTCTATATAATCTACGAAACATATATGCAAATCACCCAAACAGTACAATTCACGAATTTTTTTTCTTCAAGTTTAAGTGAACTACGAGCCCCATTGTTAATCCTTTAACGGAAATTAATTGTAACTTTCTACAAGTAGAACAATGTTTGGAACACGTAGACGGTTGAAATATTTGTATATATTGCTTCTATATAGTCTACGAAACATATATGCAAAGCATCCAAACAGTACAATTCGCCAATTTTTTGTTCTTCAAGTTTAAGTGAACTACGAGCCCCATTGTTAATCCTTTAACGGAAATTAATTGTAACGTTCTACAAGTAGAACAATGATTGGAACACGTAGACGGTTGAAATCTTTGTATATATTGCTTCCATATAGTCTAAGAAACATATATGCAAAGCATCCAAACAGTACCATTCGCCAATTTTTTGTTCTTCAAGTTTAAGTGAACAATGAGCCCAATGGTTAATCATTTATCGGAAATTATTTGTAACTTTCGACAAGTAGAACAATGAATGGAACAGGTAGACGGTTGAAATCATTGTTTATATTGCTTCTATATAGTCTAAGAAACATATCTGCATATCATGCAAACAGTACAATTCGCCAATTATTTGATCTTCAAGTTTAAGTGAACTACGAGCCCCATTGTTAATACTTTAACGGAAATTATTTGTAACTTGCGACAGGTAGAACAATGAATGGAACAGGTAGACGGTTGAAATCAATGTATATATTGCTACTATATAGTCTAAGAAACATATATGCAAAGCATCCAAAGAGTACAATTCGCCAATTTTTTGTTCTTCAAGTTTAAGTGAACGACGAGCCCCATTGTTAATCATTTAACGGAAATTAATTGTAACTTCCTACAAGCAGAACAATGATTGGAACACGTAGACGGTTGAAATCTTTGTATATATTGCTTCCATATAGTCTAAGAAACATATATGCAAAGCATCCAAACAGTACCATTCGCCAATTTTTTGTTCTTCAAGTTTAAGTGAACAACGAGCCCCATTGTTAATCCTTTGAAGGAAATTATTTGTAAATTTCGACAAGTAGAACAATGAATGGATCATGTAGACGGTTGAAATCATTGTATATATTGCTTCAATATAGTCTAAGAAACATATATGCAAAGCGTCCAAACAGTACAATTCGCCAATTATTTGATCTTCAAGTTTAAGTGAACTACGAGCCCCATTGTTAATGCTTTAACGGAAATTATTTGTAACTTGCGACAAGTAGAACAATGAATGGAACAGGTAGCCGGTTGAAATCAATGTATATATTGCTTCTATATAGTCTAAGAAACATATATGCAAAGCATCCAAACAGTACCATTCGCCAATTTTTTGTTCTTCAAGTTTAAGTGAACTACGAGCCCCATTGTTAATCCTTTAAAGGAAATTATTTGTAACTTTCGACAAGTAGAACAATGAATGGAACAGGTAGACGGTTGAAATCTTTGTATATATTGCTTCTATATAGTCTAAGAAACATAAATGCAAAGCATCCAAACAGTACAATTCGCCAATTTTTGGTTCTTCAAGTATAAGTGAACAGCGAGCCCCATTGATAATCATGAAATGGCAATTATTTGTAACTATCTACAAGTAGAACAATGAATAGTACAGGTAGACGGGTGAAATCTTTCTATATATTGCTTCTAAATAGTCTAAGAAACATCTATGCAAAGCATCCAAACAGTACAATTCGCCAATTTTTTGTTCTTCAAGTTTAAGTGAACAATGAGCCCCAATGGTTAATCCTTTATCGGTAATTATTTATAACTTTCGACAAGTAGAACAATGAATGGAACAGGTAGACGGTTGAAATCTGTGTATATATTGCTTCTATATAGTCTAAGAAACATATATGCAAAGCATCCAAACAGTACAATTCGCCAATTTTTTGTAATTCAAGTTTAAGTGAACAATGAGCCCCAATGGTTAATCCTTTATCGGTAATTATTTGTAAATTTCGACAAGTAGAACAATGAATGGAACAGGTAGACGGTTGAAATCCTTGTATATATTGCTTCCATATAGTCTAAGAAACATGAACGCAAAGCATCCAAACAGTACCATTCGCCAATTTTTTGTTCTTCAAGTTTAAGTGAACTACGAGCCCCATTGTTAATCCTTTAAAGGAAATTATTTGTAAATTTCGACAAGTAGAACAATGAATGGAACAGGTAGACTGTTGAAATCATTGTATATATTGCTTCTATATAGTCTAAGAAACATATATGCAAAGCATCCAAACAGTACAATTCGCCAATTTTTTGTTCTTCAAGTTTAAGTGAACTACGAGCCCCATCGTTAATCCTTTAAAGGAAATTATTTGTAAATTTCGACAAGTAGAACAATGAATGGAACAGGTAGACGGATGAAATCTTTGTATATATTGCATCTATATAGTCTAAGAAACATATATGCAAAGCATCCAAACAGTACAAGTCGCCAATTCATTGTTCTTCAAGTTTAAGTGAACAACGAGCCCCATTGTTAATCCTTTAAAGGAAATTATTTGTAACTTTCGACAAGTAGAACAAGGAATGGAACAGGTAGACGGTTGAAATCATTGTATATATTGCTTCTATATAGTCTAAGAAACATATATGCAAAGCATCCAAACAGTAACATTCGCCAATTTTTTGTTCTTCAAGTTTAAGTAAACTACGATCCCCATTGTTAATCCCTTAACGGAAATTATTTGTAACTTTCGACAAGTAGAACAGTGAATGGAACAGGTAGACGGTTGAAATCTTTGTATATATTGCTTCTATATAGTATAAGAAACATATATGCAAAGCATCCAAACAGTACAATTCGCCAATTATTTGTTCTTCAAGTTTAAGTAAACTACGATCCCCATTGTTAATCCCTTAACGGAAATTATTTGTAACTTTCGACAAGTTGAACAGTGAATGGAACAGGTAGACGGTTGAAATCTTTGTATATATTGCTTCTATATAGTATCAGAAACATATATGCAAAGCATCCAAACAGTACAATTCGCCAATTTTTTGGTCTTCAAGTTTAAGTGAACAATGGGCCCCAATGGTTAATCCGTTATCGGAAATTATTTGTATCTTTCGACAAGTAGAACAATGAATGGAACAGGTAGACGGTTGAAATCTTTGTATATATTGCTTCTATATAGTCTAAGAAACATATATGCAAAGCATCCAAACAGTACCATTCGCCAATTTTTTGGTCTTCAAGTTTAAGTGAACAATGAGCCCCAATGGTTAATCCATTATCGGAAATTATTTGTAAATTTCGACAAGTAGAACAATGAATGGAACAGGTAGACGGTTGAAATATTTGTATATATTGCTTCTATATAGTATAAGAAACATATATGCAAAGCATCCAAACAGTACAATTCGCCAATTTTTTGTTCTTCAAGTTTAAGTAAACTACGATCCCCATTGTTAATCCCTTAACGGAAATTATTTGTAACTTTCGACAATTAGAACAGTGAATGGAACAGGTAGACGGTTGAAATATTTGTATATATTGCTTCTATATAGTATAAGAAACATATATGCAAAGCATCCAAACAGTACAATTCGCCAATTTTTTGTTCTTCAAGTTTAAGTGAACAATGAGCCCCAATGTTTAATCCGTTATCGGAAATTATTTGTAACTTTCGACAAGTAGAACAATGAATGGAACAGGTAGACGGTTGAAATCTTTGTATATATTGCTTCTATATAGTCTAAGAAACATATATGCAAAGCATCCAAACAGTACAATTCGCCAATTTTTTGTTATTCAAGTTTAAGTGAACAATGAGCCCCAATGATTAATCCTTTATCGGTAACTATTTGTAACTCTCGACAAGTAGAACAATGAATGGAACAGGTAGACGGTTGAAACCCTTGTATATATTGCGTCTATATAATCTAAGAAACATATATGCATAGCATCCAAACAGTACCATTCGCCAATTTTTTGTTCTTCAAGTTTAAGTGAACAATGAGCCCCAATGGTTAATCCTTTATCGGTAATTATTTATAACTTTCGACAAGTAGAACAATGAATGGAACAGGTAGACGGTTGAAATCTGTGTATATATTGCTTCTATATAGTCTAAGAAACATATATGCAAAGCATCCAAACAGTACAATTCGCCAATTTTTTGTTATTCAAGTTTAAGTGAACAATGAGCCCCAATGATTAATCCTTTATCGGTAACTATTTGTAACTTTCGACAAGTAGAACAATGAATGGAACAGGTAGACGGTTGAAACCCTTGTATATATTGCGTCTATATAATCTAAGAAACATATATGCTAAGCATCCAAACAGTACAATTCGCCAATTTTTTGTTCTTCAAGTTTAAGTAAACTACGAGCCCCATTGTTAATCCTTTAAAGGAAATTATTTGTAAATTTCGACAAGTAGAACAATGAATGGAACAGGTAGACTGTTGAAATCATTGTATATATTGCTTCTATATAGTCTAAGAAACATATATGCAAAGCGTCCAAACAGTACAATTCGCCAATTATTTGTTCTTCAAGTTTAAGTGAACAATGAGCCCCTATGGTTAATCCGTTATCGGAAATTATTTGTAACTTTCGACAAGTAGAACAATGAATGGAACAGGTAGACGGTTGAAATCTTTGTATATATTGCTTCTATATAGTCTAAGAAACATATATGCAAAGCATCCAAACAGTACAATTCGCCAATTTTTTGTTCTTCAAGTTTAAGTGAACAATGAGCCCCAATGATTAATCCTTTATCGGTAACTATTTGTAACTTTCGACAAGTAGAACAATGAATGGAACAGGTAGACGGTTGAAACCCTTGTATATATTGCGTCTATATAATCTAAGAAACATATATGCATAGCATCCAAACAGTACCATTCGCCAATTTTTTGTTCTTCAAGTTTAAGTGAAATACGAGCCCCATTGTTAATCCTTTAAAGGAAATTATTTGTAAATTTCGAGAAGTAGAACAATGAATGGAACAGGTAGACTGTTGAAATCATTGTATATATTGCTTCTATATAGTCTAAGAAACATATATGCAAAGCGTCCAAACAGTACAATTCGCCAATTATTTGATCTTCAAGTTTAAGTGAACTACGAGCCCCATTGTTAATACTTTAACGGAAATTATTTGTAACTTGCGACAAGTAGAACAATGAATGGAACAGGTAGCCGGTTGAAATCAATGTATATATTGCTTCTATATAGTCTAAGAAACATATATGCAAAGCATCCAAACAGTACCATTCGCCAATTTTTTGGTCTTCAAGTTTAAGTGAACAATGAGCCCCAATGGTTAATCCATTATCGGAAATTATTTGTAAATTTCGACAAGTAGAACAATGAATGGAACAGGTAGACGGTTGAAATATTTGTATATATTGCTTCTATATAGTATAAGAAACATATATGCAAAGCATCCAAACAGTACAATTCGCCAATTTTTTGTTCTTCAAGTTTAAGTAAACTACGATCCCCATTGTTAATCCCTTAACGGAAATTATTTGTAACTTTCGACAAGTAGAACAGTGAATGGAACAGGTAGACGGTTGAAATCTTTGTATATATTGCTTCTATATAGTATAAGAAACATATATGCAAAGCATCCAAACAGTACAATTCGCCAATTATTTGTTCTTCAAGTTTAAGTAAACTACGATCCCCATTGTTAATCCCTTAACGGAAATTATTTGTAACTTTCGACAAGTTGAACAGTGAATGGAACAGGTAGACGGTTGAAATCTTTGTATATATTGCTTCTATATAGTATCAGAAACATATATGCAAAGCATCCAAACAGTACAATTCGCCAATTTTTTGTTCTTCAAGTTTAAGTGAACAATGGGCCCCATTGTTAATCCCTTAACGGAAATTATTTGTAACTTTCGACAAGTTGAACAGTGAATGGAACAGGTAGACGGTTGAAATCTTTGTATATATTGCTTCTATATAGTATCAGAAACATATATGCAAAGCATCCAAACAGTACAACTCGCCAATTTTTTGTTCTTCAAGTTTAAGTGAACAATGGGCCCCAATGGTTAATCCATTATCGGAAATTATTTGTAAATTTCGACAAGTAGAACAATGAATGGAACAGGTAGACGGTTGAAATATTTGTATATATTGCTTCTATATAGTATATGAAACATATATGCAAAGCATCCAAACAGTACAATTCGCCAATTTTTTGTTCTTCAAGTTTAAGTAAACTACGATCCCCAATGGTTAATCCCTTAACGGAAATTATTTGTAACTTTCGACAATTAGAACAGTGAATGGAACAGGTAGACGGTTGAAATCTTTGTATATATTGCTTCTATATAGTATAAGAAACATATATGCAAAGCATCCAAACAGTACAATTTGCCAATTTTTTGTTATTCAAGTTTAAGTGAACAATGAGCCCCAATGATTAATCCTTTATCGGTAACTATTTGTAACTTTCGACAAGTAGAACAATGAATGGAACAGGTAGACGGTTGAAACCCTTGTATATATTGCGTCTATATAATCTAAGAAACATATATGCATAGCATCCAAACAGTACCATTCGCCAATTTTTTGTTCTTCAAGTTTAAGTGAACAATGAGCCCCAATGGTTAATCCTTTATCGGTAATTATTTATAACTTTCGACAAGTAGAACAATGAATGGAACAGGTAGACGGTTGAAATCTGTGTATATATTGCTTCTATATAGTCTAAGAAACATATATGCAAAGCATCCAAACAGTACAATTCGCCAATTTTTTGTTATTCAAGTTTAAGTGAACAATGAGCCCCAATGATTAATCCTTTATCGGTAACTATTTGTAACTTTCGACAAGTAGAACAATGAATGGAACAGGTAGACGGCTGAAACCCTTGTATATATTGCGTCTATATAATCTAAGAAACATATATGCAAAGCATCCAAAGAGTACAATTCGCCAATTTTTTGTTCTTCAAGTTTAAGTGAACAATGAGCCCCAATGGTTAATCCTTTATCGGTAATTATTTATAACTTTCGACAAGTAGAACAATGAATGGAACAGGTAGACTGTTGAAATCATTGTATATATTGCTTCTATATAGTCTAAGAAACATATATGCAAAGCGTCCAAACAGTACAATTCGCCAATTATTTGATCTTCAAGTTTAAGTGAACTCCGAGCCCCATTGTTAATACTTTAACGGAAATTATTTGTAACTTGCGACAAGTAGAACAATGAATGGAACAGGTAGCCGGTTGAAATCAATGTATATATTGCTTCTATATAGTCTAAGAAACATATATGCAAAGCATCCAAACAGTACCATTCGCCAATTTTTTGTTCTTCAAGTTTAAGTGAACTACGAGCCCCATTGTTAATCCTTTAAAGGAAATTATTTGTAACTTTCGACAAGTAGAACAATGAATGGAACAGGTAGACGGTTGAAATCTTTGTATATATTGCTTCTATATAGTCTAAGAAACATCTATGCAAAGCATCCAAACAGTACAATTCGCCAATTTTTGGTTCTTCAAGTATAAGTGAACAGCGAGCCCCATTGATAATCATGAAATGGCAATTATTTGTAACTATCTACAAGTAGAACAATGAATAGTACAGGTAGACGGGTGAAACCTTTCTATATATTGCTTCTAAATAGTCTAAGAAACATCTATGCAAAGCATCCAAACAGTACAATTCGCCAATTTTTTGTTCTTCAAGTTTAAGTGAACAATGAGCCCCAATGGTTAATCCTTTATCGGTAATTATTTATAACTTTCGACAAGTAGAACAATGAATGGAACAGGTAGACGGTTGAAATCTGTGTATATATTGCTTCTATATAGTCTAAGAAACATATATGCAAAGCATCCAAACAGTACAATTCGCCAATTTTTTGTTCTTCAAGTTTAAGTGAACAATGAGCCCCAATGGTTAATCCTTTATCGGTAATTATTTATAACTTTCGACAAGTAGAACAATGAATGGAACACGTAGACGGTTGAAATCTTTGTATATATTGCTTCCATATAGTCTAAGAAACATGTACGCAAAGCATCCAAACAGTACCATTCGCCAATATTTTGTTCTTCAAGTTTAAGTGAACAATGAGCCCCAATGGTTAATCCTTTATCGGAAACTAATTGTAACTTTCGACAAGTAGAACAATGAATGGAACAGGTAGACGGTTGAAATCTTTGTATATATTGCTTCTATATAGTCTAAGAAACATATATGCAAAGCATCCAAACAGTACAATTCGCCAATTTTTTGTTCTTCAAGTTTAAGTGAACTACGAGCCCCATTGTTAATACTTTAACGGAAATTTTTTGTAAATTTCGACAAGTAGAACAAAGAATGGAACAGGTAGACGGTTGAAATCAATGTATATATTGTTTCTATATAGTCTAAGAAGCATATATGCAAAGCATCCAAACCGTACAATTCGCCAATTTTTTGTTCTTCAAGTTTAAGTGAACTACGAGCCCCATTGGTAATCCTTTAACGGAAATAAATTGTAAATTTCTACAAGTAGAACAATGAATGGAACAGGTTGACGATGGAAATCATTGTATATATTGCTTCTATATAGTCTAAGAAACATATATGCAAAGCATCCAAACAGTACCATTCGCCAATTTTTTGTTCTTCAAGTTTAAGTGAACAACGAGCCCCATTGTTAATACTTTAACGGAAATTATTTGTAACTTTCGACAAGTAGAACAATGAATGGAACAGGTAGACGGTTGAAATCTTTGTATATATTGCTTCTATATAGTCTAAGAAACATATATGCAAAGCATCCAAACAGTACAATTCCCCAATTTTTTGTTCTTCAAGTTTAAGTGAACAATGAGCCCCATTGTTAATCCTTTATCGGAAATTATTTGTAAATTTCGACAAGTAGAACAACGAATGGAACAGGTAGACTGTTGAAATTATTGTATATATTGCTTCTATATAGTCTAAGAAACATATATGCAAAGGGTCCAAACAGTACAATTCGCCAATTTTTTGTTCTTCAAGTTTAAGTGAACTACGAGCCCCATTTTTAATCCTTTAACGGAAATTATTTGTAACATTCGACAAGTAGAACAGTGAATGGAACAGGTAGACAGTTGAAATCATTGTATATATTGCTTCTATATAGTCTAAGAAACATATATGCAAAGCATCCAAATAGTACCATCCGCCAATTTTTTGTTCTTCAAGTTTAAGTGAACAACGAGCCCCATTGTTAATACTTTAACGGAAATTATTTGTAACTTTCGACAAGTAGAACAATGAATGGAACAGGTAGACGGTTGAAATCTTTGTATATATTGCTTCTATATAGTCTAAGAAACATATATGCAAAGCATCCAAACAGTACAATTCGCCAATTTTTTGTTCTTCAAGGTTAAGTGAACTACGAGCCCCATTGTTAATCCTTTAAAGGAAATTATTTGTAACTTTCGACAAGTAGAACAAGGAATGGAACAGGTAGACGGTTGAAAACATTGTATATATTGCTTCTATATAGTCTAAGAAACATATGTGCAAAGCATCCAAAAAGTACAATTCGCCAATTTTTTGTTCTTCAAGTTTAAGTGAACAACGAGCCCAATTGATAATCATGAAAGGGAAATTATTTGTAACTTTCTACAAGTAGAACAATGAATAGAACAGTTAGACTGTTGAAATCATTGTATATATTGCTTCTATATAGTCTAAGAAACATATATGCAAAGCATCCAAACAGTAACATTCGCCAATTTTTTGTTCTTCAAGTTTAAGTGAACTACGAGCCCAATTGTTAATCATGAAAGGGAAATTATTTGTAACTTTCTACAAGTAGAACAATGAACAGAACAGTTAGACTGTTGAAATCTTTGTATATATTGCTTCTATATAGTCTAAGAAACATGTACGCAAAGCATCCAAACAGTACCATTCGCCAATATTTTGTTCTTCAAGTTTAAGTGAACAATGAGCCCCAATGGTTAATCCTTTATCGGAAACTAATTGTAACTTTCGACAAGTAGAACAATGAATGGAACAGGTAGACGGTTGAAATCTTTGTATATATTGCTTCTATATAGTCTAAGAAACATATATGCAAAGCATCCAAACAGTACAATTCGCCAATTTTTTGTTCTTCAAGTTTAAGTGAACAATGAGCCCCAATGGTTAATCCTTTACCGGAAATTATTTGTAATTTTCGACAAGTAGAACAATGAATGGATCAGGTAGACGGTTGAAATCATTGTATATATTGCTTCTATATAGTCTAAGAAACATATATGCAAAGCATCCAAACAGTACAATTCGCCAATTTTTTGTTCTTCAAGGTTAAGTGAACTACGAGCCCCATTGTTAATACTTTAACGGAAATTTTTTGTAACTTTCGACAAGTAGAACAAAGAATGGAACAGGTAGACGGTTGAAATCAATGTATATATTGTTTCTATATAGTCTAAGAAACATATATGCAAAGCATCCAAACAGTACAATTCGCCAATTTATTGTTCTTCAAGTTTAAGTGAACTACGAGCCCCATTGGTAATCCTTTAACAGAAATTAATTGTAATTTTCTACAAGTAGAACAATGAATGGAACAGGTTGACGATGGAAATCATTGTATATATTGCTTCTATATAGTCTAAGAAACATATATGCAAAGCATCCAAACAGTAAATTCGCCAATTTTTGTTCTTCAAGTTTGAGTGAACTACAAGCCCCATTGTTAATCCTTTAAAGGAAATTATTTGTAAATTTCGACAAGTAGAACAATGAATGGAACAGGTAGACGGTTGAAATCATTGTATATATTGCTTCCATATAGTCTAAGAAACATGTACGCAAAGCATCCAAACAGTAATTTTCGCCAATTTTTTGTTCTTCATGTTTAAGTGAATAATGAGACCCAGTGGTTAATCCTTTATCGGAAATTGTTTGTAATTTTCGACAAGTAGAGCAATGAATGGAACAGGTAGACGGTTGAAATCATTGTATATATTGCTTCTATATAGTCTAAGAAACATATATGCAAAGCATCCAAACAGTACAAATCGCCAATATTTGTTCTTCAAGTTTAAGTGAACTACGAGCCCCTTTGTTAATCCTTTAAAGGAAATTACTTGTAATTTTCGACAAGTAGAACAATGATTGGAACACGTAGACGGTTGAAATCTTTGTATATATTGCTTCCATATAGTCTAAGAAACATGTACGCAAAGCATCCAAACAGTACCATTCGCCAATATTTTGTTCTTCAAGTTTAAGTGAACAATGAGCCCCAATGGTTAATCCTTTATCGGAAACTAATTGTAACTTTCGACAAGTAGAACAATGAATGGAACAGGTAGACGGTTGAAATCTTTGTATATATTGCTTCTATATAGTCTAAGAAACATATATGCAAAGCATCCAAACAGTACAATTCGCCAATTTTTTGTTCTTCAAGTTTAAGTGAACAATGAGCCCCAATGGTTAATCCTTTACCGGAAATTATTTGTAATTTTCGACAAGTAGAACAATGAATGGATCAGGTAGACGGTTGAAATCATTGTATATATTGCTTCTATATAGTCTAAGAAACATATATGCAAAGCATCCAAACAGTACAATTCTCCAATTTTTTGTTCTTCAAGGTTAAGTGAACTACGAGCCCCATTGTTAATACTTTAACGGAAATTTTTTGTAACTTTCGACAAGTAGAACAAAGAATGGAACAGGTAGACGGTTGAAATCAATGTATATATTGTTTCTATATAGTCTAAGAAACATATATGCAAAGCATCCAAACAGTACAATTCGCCAATTTATTGTTCTTCAAGTTTAAGTGAACTACGAGCCCCATTGGTAATCCTTTAACAGAAATAAATTGTAATTTTCTACAAGTAGAACAATGAATGGAACAGGTTGACGATGGAAATCATTGTATATATTGCTTCTATATAGTCTAAGAAACATATATGCAAAGCATCCAAACAGTAAATTCGCCAATTTTTGTTCTTCAAGTTTGAGTGAACTACAAGCCCCATTGTTAATCCTTTAAAGGAAATTATTTGTAAATTTCGACAAGTAGAACAATGAATGGAACAGGTAGACGGTTGAAATCATTGTATATATTGCTTCCATATAGTCTAAGAAACATGTACGCAAAGCATCCAAACAGTAATTTTCGCCAATTTTTTGTTCTTCATGTTTAAGAGAATAATGAGACCCAGTGGTTAATCCTTTATCGGAAATTGTTTGTAATTTTCGACAAGTAGAACAATGAATGGAACAGGTAGACGGTTGAAATCATTGTATATATTGCTTCTATATAGTCTAAGAAACATATATGCAAAGCATCCAAACAGTACAAATCGCCAATATTTGTTCTTCAAGTTTAAGTGAACTACGAGCCCCTTTGTTAATCCTTTAAAGGAAATTATTAGTACATTTCGACAAGTAGAACAATGAACGGAACAGGTAGACGGTTGAAATCCTAGTATATATTGCTTATATATAGTCTAAGAAACATATATGCAAAGCATCCAAACAGTACCATTCGCCAATTTTTTGCTCTTCAAGTTTAAGTGAACTACGAGCCCCATTTTTAATCCTTTAACGGAAATTATTTGTAACTTTCGACAAGTAGAACAATGAATGGAACACGTAGACGGTTGAAATCTTTGTATATATTGCTTCTATATAGTCTAAGAAACATATATGCAAAGCATCCAAATAGTACCATTCGCCAATTTTTTGTTCTTCGAGTTTAAGTGAACAATGAGCCCCGTTGTTAATCCTTTATCGGAAATTATTTGTAAATTTCGACAAGTAGAACAATGAATGGAACAGGTAGACGGTTGAAATCTTTGTATATATTGCTTCTATATAGTCTAAGAAACATATATGCAAAGCATCCAAACAGTACAATTCCCCAATTTTTTGTTCTTCAAGTTTAAGTGAACAATGAGCCCCATTGTTAATCCTTTATCGGAAATTATTTGTATCTTTCGACAAGTAGAACAATGATTGGAACACGGAGACGGTTGAAATCTTTGTATATATTGCTTCTATATAGTCTAAGAAACATATATGCAAAGCATCCAAACAGTACAATTCGCCAATTATTTGTTCTTCAAGTTTAAGTAAACTACGATCCCCATTGTTAATCCCTTAACGGAAATTATTTGTAACTTTCGACAAGTTGAACAGTGAATGGAACAGGTAGACGGTTGAAATCTTTGTATATATTGCTTCTATATAGTATCAGAAACATATATGCAAAGCATCCAAACAGTACAATTCGCCAATTTTTTGTTCTTCAAGTTTAAGTGAACAATGGGCCCCATTGTTAATCCCTTAACGGAAATTATTTGTAACTTTCGACAAGTTGAACAGTGAATGGAACAGGTAGACGGTTGAAATCTTTGTATATATTGCTTCTATATAGTATCAGAAACATATATGCAAAGCATCCAAACAGTACAACTCGCCAATTTTTTGTTCTTCAAGTTTAAGTGAACAATGGGCCCCAATGGTTAATCCATTATCGGAAATTATTTGTAAATTTCGACAAGTAGAACAATGAATGGAACAGGTAGACGGTTGAAATATTTGTATATATTGCTTCTATATAGTATATGAAACATATATGCAAAGCATCCAAACAGTACAATTCGCCAATTTTTTGTTCTTCAAGTTTAAGTAAACTACGATCCCCATTGTTAATCCCTTAACGGAAATTATTTGTAACTTTCGACAATTAGAACAGTGAATGGAACAGGTAGACGGTTGAAATCTTTGTATATATTGCTTCTATATAGTATAAGAAACATATATGCAAAGCATCCAAACAGTACAATTCCCCAATTTTTTGTTCTTCAAGTTTAAGTGAACAATGAGCCCCAATGGTTAATCCGTTATCGGAAATTATTTGTAACTTTCGACAAGTAGAACAATGAATGGAACAGGTAGACGGTTGAAATCTTTGTATATATTGCTTCTATATAGTCTAAGAAACATATATGCAAAGCATCCAAACAGTACAATTTGCCAATTTTTTGTTATTCAAGTTTAAGTGAACAATGAGCCCCAATGATTAATCCTTTATCGGTAACTATTTGTAACTTTCGACAAGTAGAACAATGAATGGAACAGGTAGACGGTTGAAACCCTTGTATATATTGCGTCTATATAATCTAAGAAACATATATGCATAGCATCCAAACAGTACCATTCGCCAATTTTTTGTTCTTCAAGTTTAAGTGAACAATGAGCCCCAATGGTTAATCCTTTATCGGTAATTATTTATAACTTTCGACAAGTAGAACAATGAATGGAACAGGTAGACGGTTGAAATCTGTGTATATATTGCTTCTATATAGTCTAAGAAACATATATGCAAAGCATCCAAACAGTACAATTCGCCAATTTTTTGTTATTCAAGTTTAAGTGAACAATGAGCCCCAATGATTAATCCTTTATCGGTAACTATTTGTAACTTTCGACAAGTAGAACAATGAATGGAACAGGTAGACGGCTGAAACCCTTGTATATATTGCGTCTATATAATCTAAGAAACATATATGCAAAGCATCCAAACAGTACAATTCGCCAATTTTTTGTTCTTCAAGTTTAAGTAAACTTCGAGCCCCATTGTTAATCCTTTAAAGGAAATTATTTGTAAATTTCGACAAGTAGAACAATGAATGGAACAGGTAGACTGTTGAAATCATTGTATATATTGCTTCTATATAGTCTAAGAAACATATATGCAAAGCGTCCAAACAGTACAATTCGCCAATTATTTGATCTTCAAGTTTAAGTGAACTCCGAGCCCCATTGTTAATACTTTAACGGAAATTATTTGTAACTTGCGACAAGTAGAACAATGAATGGAACAGGTAGCCGGTTGAAATCAATGTATATATTGCTTCTATATAGTCTAAGAAACATATATGCAAAGCATCCAAACAGTACCATTCGCCAATTTTTTGTTCTTCAAGTTTAAGTGAACTACGAGCCCCATTGTTAATCCTTTAAAGGAAATTATTTGTAACTTTCGACAAGTAGAACAATGAATGGAACAGGTAGACGGTTGAAATCTTTGTATATATTGCTTCTATATAGTCTAAGAAACATCTATGCAAAGCATCCAAACAGTACAATTCGCCAATTTTTGGTTCTTCAAGTATAAGTGAACAGCGAGCCCCATTGATAATCATGAAATGGCAATTATTTGTAACTATCTACAAGTAGAACAATGAATAGTACAGGTAGACGGGTGAAACCTTTCTATATATTGCTTCTAAATAGTCTAAGAAACATCTATGCAAAGCATCCAAACAGTACAATTCGCCAATTTTTTGTTCTTCAAGTTTAAGTGAACAATGAGCCCCAATGGTTAATCCTTTATCGGTAATTATTTATAACTTTCGACAAGTAGAACAATGAATGGAACAGGTAGACGGTTGAAATCTGTGTAAATATTGCTTCTATATAGTCTAAGAAACATATATGCAAAGCATCCAAACAGTACAATTCGCCAATTTTTTGTTCTTCAAGTTTAAGTGAACAATGAGCCCCAATGGTTAATCCTTTATCGGTAATTATTTATAACTTTCGACAAGTAGAACAATGAATGGAACACGTAGACGGTTGAAATCTTTGTATATATTGCTTCCATATAGTCTAAGAAACATGTACGCAAAGCATCCAAACAGTACCATTCGCCAATATTTTGTTCTTCAAGTTTAAGTGAACAATGAGCCCCAATGGTTAATCCTTTATCGGAAACTAATTGTAACTTTCGACAAGTAGAACAATGAATGGAACAGGTAGACGGCTGAAACCCTTGTATATATTGCGTCTATATAATCTAAGAAACATATATGCAAAGCATCCAAACAGTACAATTCGCCAATTTTTTGTTCTTCAAGTTTAAGTAAACTTCGAGCCCCATTGTTAATCCTTTAAAGGAAATTATTTGTAAATTTCGACAAGTAGAACAATGAATGGAACAGGTAGACTGTTGAAATCATTGTATATATTGCTTCTATATAGTCTAAGAAACATATATGCAAAGCGTCCAAACAGTACAATTCGCCAATTATTTGATCTTCAAGTTTAAGTGAACTCCGAGCCCCATTGTTAATACTTTAACGGAAATTATTTGTAACTTGCGACAAGTAGAACAATGAATGGAACAGGTAGCCGGTTGAAATCAATGTATATATTGCTTCTATATAGTCTAAGAAACATATATGCAAAGCATCCAAACAGTACCATTCGCCAATTTTTTGTTCTTCAAGTTTAAGTGAACTACGAGCCCCATTGTTAATCCTTTAAAGGAAATTATTTGTAACTTTCGACAAGTAGAACAATGAATGGAACAGGTAGACGGTTGAAATCTTTGTATATATTGCTTCTATATAGTCTAAGAAACATCTATGCAAAGCATCCAAACAGTACAATTCGCCAATTTTTGGTTCTTCAAGTATAAGTGAACAGCGAGCCCCATTGATAATCATGAAATGGCAATTATTTGTAACTATCTACAAGTAGAACAATGAATAGTACAGGTAGACGGGTGAAACCTTTCTATATATTGCTTCTAAATAGTCTAAGAAACATCTATGCAAAGCATCCAAACAGTACAATTCGCCAATTTTTTGTTCTTCAAGTTTAAGTGAACAATGAGCCCCAATGGTTAATCCTTTATCGGTAATTATTTATAACTTTCGACAAGTAGAACAATGAATGGAACAGGTAGACGGTTGAAATCTGTGTATATATTGCTTCTATATAGTCTAAGAAACATATATGCAAAGCATCCAAACAGTACAATTCGCCAATTTTTTGTTCTTCAAGTTTAAGTGAACAATGAGCCCCAATGGTTAATCCTTTATCGGTAATTATTTATAACTTTCGACAAGTAGAACAATGAATGGAACACGTAGACGGTTGAAATCTTTGTATATATTGCTTCCATATAGTCTAAGAAACATGTACGCAAAGCATCCAAACAGTACCATTCGCCAATATTTTGTTCTTCAAGTTTAAGTGAACAATGAGCCCCAATGGTTAATCCTTTATCGGAAACTAATTGTAACTTTCGACAAGTAGAACAATGAATGGAACAGGTAGACGGTTGAAATCTTTGTATATATTGCTTCTATATAGTCTAAGAAACATATATGCAAAGCATCCAAACAGTACAATTCGCCAATTTTTTGTTCTTCAAGTTTAAGTGAACTACGAGCCCCATTGTTAATACTTTAACGGAAATTTTTTGTAAATTTCGACAAGTAGAACAAAGAATGGAACAGGTAGACGGTTTAAATCAATGTATATATTGTTTCTATATAGTCTAAGAAGCATATATGCAAAGCATCCAAACCGTACAATTCGCCAATTTTTTGTTCTTCAAGTTTAAGTGAACTACGAGCCCCATTGGTAATCCTTTAACGGAAATAAATTGTAATTTTCTACAAGTAGAACAATGAATGGAACAGGTTGACGATGGAAATCATTGTATATATTGCTTCTATATAGTCTAAGAAACATATATGCAAAGCATCCAAACAGTACCATTCGCCAATTTTTTGTTCTTCAAGTTTAAGTGAACAACGAGCCCCATTGTTAATACTTTAACGGAAATTATTTGTAACTTTCGACAAGTAGAACAATGAATGGAACAGGTAGACGGTTGAAATCTTTGTATATATTGCTTCTATATAGTCTAAGAAACATATATGCAAAGCATCCAAACAGTACAATTCCCCAATTTTTTGTTCTTCAAGTTTAAGTGAACAATGAGCCCCATTGTTAATCCTTTATCGGAAATTATTTGTAAATTTCGACAAGTAGAACAACGAATGGAACAGGTAGACTGTTGAAATTATTGTATATATTGCTTCTATATAGTCTAAGAAACATATATGCAAAGGGTCCAAACAGTACAATTCGCCAATTTTTTGTTCTTCAAGTTTAAGTGAACTACGAGCCCCATTTTTAATCCTTTAACGGAAATTATTTGTAACATTCGACAAGTAGAACAGTGAATGGAACAGGTAGACAGTTGAAATCATTGTATATATTGCTTCTATATAGTCTAAGAAACATATATGCAAAGCATCCAAATAGTACCATCCGCCAATTTTTTGTTCTTCAAGTTTAAGTGAACAACGAGCCCCATTGTTAATACTTTAACGGAAATTATTTGTAACTTTCGACAAGTAGAACAATGAATGGAACAGGTAGACGGTTGAAATCTTTGTATATATTGCTTCTATATAGTCTAAGAAACATATATGCAAAGCATCCAAACAGTACAATTCGCCAATTTTTTGTTCTTCAAGGTTAAGTGAACTACGAGCCCCATTGTTAATCCTTTAAAGGAAATTATTTGTAACTTTCGACAAGTAGAACAAGGAATGGAACAGGTAGACGGTTGAAAACATTGTATATATTGCTTCTATATAGTCTAAGAAACATATGTGCAAAGCATCCAAAAAGTACAATTCGCCAATTTTTTGTTCTTCAAGTTTAAGTGAACAACGAGCCCAATTGATAATCATGAAAGGGAAATTATTTGTAACTTTCTACAAGTAGAACAATGAATAGAACAGTTAGACTGTTGAAATCATTGTATATATTGCTTCTATATAGTCTAAGAAACATATATGCAAAGCATCCAAACAGTAACATTCGCCAATTTTTTGTTCTTCAAGTTTAAGTGAACTACGAGCCCAATTGTTAATCATGAAAGGGAAATTATTTGTAACTTTCTACAAGTAGAACAATGAACAGAACAGTTAGACTGTTGAAATCTTTGTATATATTGCTTCTATATAGTCTAAGAAACATGTACGCAAAGCATCCAAACAGTACCATTCGCCAATATTTTGTTCTTCAAGTTTAAGTGAACAATGAGCCCCAATGGTTAATCCTTTATCGGAAACTAATTGTAACTTTCGACAAGTAGAACAATGAATGGAACAGGTAGACGGTTGAAATCTTTGTATATATTGCTTCTATATAGTCTAAGAAACATATATGCAAAGCATCCAAACAGTACAATTCGCCAATTTTTTGTTCTTCAAGTTTAAGTGAACAATGAGCCCCAATGGTTAATCCTTTACCGGAAATTATTTGTAATTTTCGACAAGTAGAACAATGAATGGATCAGGTAGACGGTTGAAATCATTGTATATATTGCTTCTATATAGTCTAAGAAACATATATGCAAAGCATCCAAACAGTACAATTCGCCAATTTTTTGTTCTTCAAGGTTAAGTGAACTACGAGCCCCATTGTTAATACTTTAACGGAAATTTTTTGTAACTTTCGACAAGTAGAACAAAGAATGGAACAGGTAGACGGTTGAAATCAATGTATATATTGTTTCTATATAGTCTAAGAAACATATATGCAAAGCATCCAAACAGTACAATTCGCCAATTTATTGTTCTTCAAGTTTAAGTGAACTACGAGCCCCATTGGTAATCCTTTAACAGAAATTAATTGTAATTTTCTACAAGTAGAACAATGAATGGAACAGGTTGACGATGGAAATCATTGTATATATTGCTTCTATATAGTCTAAGAAACATATATGCAAAGCATCCAAACAGTAAATTCGCCAATTTTTGTTCTTCAAGTTTGAGTGAACTACAAGCCCCATTGTTAATCCTTTAAAGGAAATTATTTGTAAATTTCGACAAGTAGAACAATGAATGGAACAGGTAGACGGTTGAAATCATTGTATATATTGCTTCCATATAGTCTAAGAAACATGTACGCAAAGCATCCAAACAGTAATTTTCGCCAATTTTTTGTTCTTCATGTTTAAGTGAATAATGAGACCCAGTGGTTAATCCTTTATCGGAAATTGTTTGTAATTTTCGACAAGTAGAGCAATGAATGGAACAGGTAGACGGTTGAAATCATTGTATATATTGCTTCTATATAGTCTAAGAAACATATATGCAAAGCATCCAAACAGTACAAATCGCCAATATTTGTTCTTCAAGTTTAAGTGAACTACGAGCCCCTTTGTTAATCCTTTAAAGGAAATTACTTGTAATTTTCGACAAGTAGAACAATGATTGGAACACGTAGACGGTTGAAATCTTTGTATATATTGCTTCCATATAGTCTAAGAAACATGTACGCAAAGCATCCAAACAGTACCATTCGCCAATATTTTGTTCTTCAAGTTTAAGTGAACAATGAGCCCCAATGGTTAATCCTTTATCGGAAACTAATTGTAACTTTCGACAAGTAGAACAATGAATGGAACAGGTAGACGGTTGAAATCTTTGTATATATTGCTTCTATATAGTCTAAGAAACATATATGCAAAGCATCCAAACAGTACAATTCGCCAATTTTTTGTTCTTCAAGTTTAAGTGAACAATGAGCCCCAATGGTTAATCCTTTACCGGAAATTATTTGTAATTTTCGACAAGTAGAACAATGAATGGATCAGGTAGACGGTTGAAATCATTGTATATATTGCTTCTATATAGTCTAAGAAACATATATGCAAAGCATCCAAACAGTACAATTCTCCAATTTTTTGTTCTTCAAGGTTAAGTGAACTACGAGCCCCATTGTTAATACTTTAACGGAAATTTTTTGTAACTTTCGACAAGTAGAACAAAGAATGGAACAGGTAGACGGTTGAAATCAATGTATATATTGTTTCTATATAGTCTAAGAAACATATATGCAAAGCATCCAAACAGTACAATTCGCCAATTTATTGTTCTTCAAGTTTAAGTGAACTACGAGCCCCATTGGTAATCCTTTAACAGAAATAAATTGTAATTTTCTACAAGTAGAACAATGAATGGAACAGGTTGACGATGGAAATCATTGTATATATTGCTTCTATATAGTCTAAGAAACATATATGCAAAGCATCCAAACAGTAAATTCGCCAATTTTTGTTCTTCAAGTTTGAGTGAACTACAAGCCCCATTGTTAATCCTTTAAAGGAAATTATTTGTAAATTTCGACAAGTAGAACAATGAATGGAACAGGTAGACGGTTGAAATCATTGTATATATTGCTTCCATATAGTCTAAGAAACATGTACGCAAAGCATCCAAACAGTAATTTTCGCCAATTTTTTGTTCTTCATGTTTAAGAGAATAATGAGACCCAGTGGTTAATCCTTTATCGGAAATTGTTTGTAATTTTCGACAAGTAGAACAATGAATGGAACAGGTAGACGGTTGAAATCATTGTATATATTGCTTCTATATAGTCTAAGAAACATATATGCAAAGCATCCAAACAGTACAAATCGCCAATATTTGTTCTTCAAGTTTAAGTGAACTACGAGCCCCTTTGTTAATCCTTTAAAGGAAATTATTAGTACATTTCGACAAGTAGAACAATGAACGGAACAGGTAGACGGTTGAAATCCTAGTATATATTGCTTATATATAGTCTAAGAAACATATATGCAAAGCATCCAAACAGTACCATTCGCCAATTTTTTGCTCTTCAAGTTTAAGTGAACTACGAGCCCCATTTTTAATCCTTTAACGGAAATTATTTGTAACTTTCGACAAGTAGAACAATGAATGGAACACGTAGACGGTTGAAATCTTTGTATATATTGCTTCTATATAGTCTAAGAAACATATATGCAAAGCATCCAAATAGTACCATTCGCCAATTTTTTGTTCTTCGAGTTTAAGTGAACAATGAGCCCCGTTGTTAATCCTTTATCGGAAATTATTTGTAAATTTCGACAAGTAGAACAATGAATGGAACAGGTAGACGGTTGAAATCTTTGTATATATTGCTTCTATATAGTCTAAGAAACATATATGCAAAGCATCCAAACAGTACAATTCCCCAATTTTTTGTTCTTCAAGTTTAAGTGAACAATGAGCCCCATTGTTAATCCTTTATCGGAAATTATTTGTATCTTTCGACAAGTAGAACAATGATTGGAACACGGAGACGGTTGAAATCTTTGTATATATTGCTTCTATATAGTCTAAGAAACATATATGCAAAGCATCCAAACAGTACAATTCGCCAATTATTTGTTCTTCAAGTTTAAGTAAACTACGATCCCCATTGTTAATCCCTTAACGGAAATTATTTGTAACTTTCGACAAGTTGAACAGTGAATGGAACAGGTAGACGGTTGAAATCTTTGTATATATTGCTTCTATATAGTATCAGAAACATATATGCAAAGCATCCAAACAGTACAATTCGCCAATTTTTTGTTCTTCAAGTTTAAGTGAACAATGGGCCCCATTGTTAATCCCTTAACGGAAATTATTTGTAACTTTCGACAAGTTGAACAGTGAATGGAACAGGTAGACGGTTGAAATCTTTGTATATATTGCTTCTATATAGTATCAGAAACATATATGCAAAGCATCCAAACAGTACAACTCGCCAATTTTTTGTTCTTCAAGTTTAAGTGAACAATGGGCCCCAATGGTTAATCCATTATCGGAAATTATTTGTAAATTTCGACAAGTAGAACAATGAATGGAACAGGTAGACGGTTGAAATATTTGTATATATTGCTTCTATATAGTATATGAAACATATATGCAAAGCATCCAAACAGTACAATTCGCCAATTTTTTGTTCTTCAAGTTTAAGTAAACTACGATCCCCATTGTTAATCCCTTAACGGAAATTATTTGTAACTTTCGACAATTAGAACAGTGAATGGAACAGGTAGACGGTTGAAATCTTTGTATATATTGCTTCTATATAGTATAAGAAACATATATGCAAAGCATCCAAACAGTACAATTCCCCAATTTTTTGTTCTTCAAGTTTAAGTGAACAATGAGCCCCAATGGTTAATCCGTTATCGGAAATTATTTGTAACTTTCGACAAGTAGAACAATGAATGGAACAGGTAGACGGTTGAAATCTTTGTATATATTGCTTCTATATAGTCTAAGAAACATATATGCAAAGCATCCAAACAGTACAATTTGCCAATTTTTTGTTATTCAAGTTTAAGTGAACAATGAGCCCCAATGATTAATCCTTTATCGGTAACTATTTGTAACTTTCGACAAGTAGAACAATGAATGGAACAGGTAGACGGTTGAAACCCTTGTATATATTGCGTCTATATAATCTAAGAAACATATATGCATAGCATCCAAACAGTACCATTCGCCAATTTTTTGTTCTTCAAGTTTAAGTGAACAATGAGCCCCAATGGTTAATCCTTTATCGGTAATTATTTATAACTTTCGACAAGTAGAACAATGAATGGAACAGGTAGACGGTTGAAATCTGTGTATATATTGCTTCTATATAGTCTAAGAAACATATATGCAAAGCATCCAAACAGTACAATTCGCCAATTTTTTGTTATTCAAGTTTAAGTGAACAATGAGCCCCAATGATTAATCCTTTATCGGTAACTATTTGTAACTTTCGACAAGTAGAACAATGAATGGAACAGGTAGACGGCTGAAACCCTTGTATATATTGCGTCTATATAATCTAAGAAACATATATGCAAAGCATCCAAACAGTACAATTCGCCAATTTTTTGTTCTTCAAGTTTAAGTGAACAGCGAGCCCCATTGATAATCATGAAATGGCAATTATTTGTAACTATCTACAAGTAGAACAATGAATAGTACAGGTAGACGGGTGAAACCTTTCTATATATTGCTTCTAAATAGTCTAAGAAACATCTATGCAAAGCATCCAAACAGTACAATTCGCCAATTTTTTGTTCTTCAAGTTTAAGTGAACAATGAGCCCCAATGGTTAATCCTTTATCGGTAATTATTTATAACTTTCGACAAGTAGAACAATGAATGGAACAGGTAGACGGTTGAAATCTGTGTATATATTGCTTCTATATAGTCTAAGAAACATATATGCAAAGCATCCAAACAGTACAATTCGCCAATTTTTTGTTCTTCAAGTTTAAGTGAACAATGAGCCCCAATGGTTAATCCTTTATCGGTAATTATTTATAACTTTCGACAAGTAGAACAATGAATGGAACACGTAGACGGTTGAAATCTTTGTATATATTGCTTCCATATAGTCTAAGAAACATGTACGCAAAGCATCCAAACAGTACCATTCGCCAATATTTTGTTCTTCAAGTTTAAGTGAACAATGAGCCCCAATGGTTAATCCTTTATCGGAAACTAATTGTAACTTTCGACAAGTAGAACAATGAATGGAACAGGTAGACGGTTGAAATCTTTGTATATATTGCTTCTATATAGTCTAAGAAACATATATGCAAAGCATCCAAACAGTACAATTCGCCAATTTTTTGTTCTTCAAGTTTAAGTGAACTACGAGCCCCATTGTTAATACTTTAACGGAAATTTTTTGTAAATTTCGACAAGTAGAACAAAGAATGGAACAGGTAGACGGTTTAAATCAATGTATATATTGTATCTATATAGTCTAAGAAGTATATATGCAAAGCATCCAAACCGTACAATTCGCCAATTTTTTGTTCTTCAAGTTTAAGTGAACTACGAGCCCCATTGGTAATCCTTTAACGGAAATAAATTGTAATTTTCTACAAGTAGAACAATGAATGGAACAGGTTGACGATGGAAATCATTGTATATATTGCTTCTATATAGTCTAAGAAACATATATGCAAAGCATCCAAACAGTACCATTCGCCAATTTTTTGTTCTTCAAGTTTAAGTGAACAACGAGCCCCATTGTTAATACTTTAACGGAAATTATTTGTAACTTTCGACAAGTAGAACAATGAATGGAACAGGTAGACGGTTGAAATCTTTGTATATATTGCTTCTATATAGTCTAAGAAACATATATGCAAAGCATCCAAACAGTACAATTCCCCAATTTTTTGTTCTTCAAGTTTAAGTGAACAATGAGCCCCATTGTTAATCCTTTATCGGAAATTATTTGTAAATTTCGACAAGTAGAACAACGAATGGAACAGGTAGACTGTTGAAATTATTGTATATATTGCTTCTATATAGTCTAAGAAACATATATGCAAAGGGTCCAAACAGTACAATTCGCCAATTTTTTGTTCTTCAAGTTTAAGTGAACTACGAGCCCCATTTTTAATCCTTTAACGGAAATTATTTGTAACATTCGACAAGTAGAACAGTGAATGGAACAGGTAGACAGTTGAAATCATTGTATATATTGCTTCTATATAGTCTAAGAAACATATATGCAAAGCATCCAAATAGTACCATCCGCCAATTTTTTGTTCTTCAAGTTTAAGTGAACAACGAGCCCCATTGTTAATACTTTAACGGAAATTATTTGTAACTTTCGACAAGTAGAACAATGAATGGAACAGGTAGACGGTTGAAATCTTTGTATATATTGCTTCTATATAGTCTAAGAAACATATATGCAAAGCATCCAAACAGTACAATTCGCCAATTTTTTGTTCTTCAAGGTTAAGTGAACTACGAGCCCCATTGTTAATCCTTTAAAGGAAATTATTTGTAACTTTCGACAAGTAGAACAAGGAATGGAACAGGTAGACGGTTGAAAACATTGTATATATTGCTTCTATATAGTCTAAGAAACATATGTGCAAAGCATCCAAAAAGTACAATTCGCCAATTTTTTGTTCTTCAAGTTTAAGTGAACAACGAGCCCAATTGATAATCATGAAAGGGAAATTATTTGTAACTTTCTACAAGTAGAACAATGAATAGAAGAGTTATACTGTTGAAATCATTGTATATATTGCTTCTATATAGTCTAAGAAACATATATGCAAAGCATCCAAACAGTAACATTCGCCAATTTTTTGTTCTTCAAGTTTAAGTGAACTACGAGCCCAATTGTTAATCATGAAAGGGAAATTATTTGTAACTTTCTACAAGTAGAACAATGAACAGAACAGTTAGACTGTTGAAATCTTTGTATATATTGCTTCTATATAGTCTAAGAAACATGTACGCAAAGCATCCAAACAGTACCATTCGCCAATATTTTGTTCTTCAAGTTTAAGTGAACAATGAGCCCCAATGGTTAATCCTTTATCGGAAACTAATTGTAACTTTCGACAAGTAGAACAATGAATGGAACAGGTAGACGGTTGAAATCTTTGTATATATTGCTTCTATATAGTCTAAGAAACATATATGCAAAGCATCCAAACAGTACAATTCGCCAATTTTTTGTTCTTCAAGTTTAAGTGAACAATGAGCCCCAATGGTTAATCCTTTACCGGAAATTATTTGTAATTTTCGACAAGTAGAACAATGAATGGATCAGGTAGACGGTTGAAATCATTGTATATATTGCTTCTATATAGTCTAAGAAACATATATGCAAAGCATCCAAACAGTACAATTCGCCAATTTTTTGTTCTTCAAGGTTAAGTGAACTACGAGCCCCATTGTTAATACTTTAACGGAAATTTTTTGTAACTGTCGACAAGTAGAACAAAGAATGGAACAGGTAGACGGTTGAAATCAATGTATATATTGTTTCTATATAGTCTAAGAAACATATATGCAAAGCATCCAAACAGTACAATTCGCCAATTTATTGTTCTTCAAGTTTAAGTGAACTACGAGCCCCATTGGTAATCCTTTAACAGAAATTAATTGTAATTTTCTACAAGTAGAACAATGAATGGAACAGGTTGACGATGGAAATCATTGTATATATTGCTTCTATATAGTCTAAGAAACATATATGCAAAGCATCCAAACAGTAAATTCGCCAATTTTTGTTCTTCAAGTTTGAGTGAACTACAAGCCCCATTGTTAATCCTTTAAAGGAAATTATTTGTAAATTTCGACAAGTAGAACAATGAATGGAACAGGTAGACGGTTGAAATCATTGTATATATTGCTTCCATATAGTCTAAGAAACATGTACGCAAAGCATCCAAACAGTAATTTTCGCCAATTTTTTGTTCTTCATGTTTAAGTGAATAATGAGACCCAGTGGTTAATCCTTTATCGGAAATTGTTTGTAATTTTCGACAAGTAGAGCAATGAATGGAACAGGTAGACGGTTGAAATCATTGTATATATTGCTTCTATATAGTCTAAGAAACATATATGCAAAGCATCCAAACAGTACAAATCGCCAATATTTGTTCTTCAAGTTTAAGTGAACTACGAGCCCCTTTGTTAATCCTTTAAAGGAAATTACTTGTAATTTTCGACAAGTAGAACAATGATTGGAACACGTAGACGGTTGAAATCTTTGTATATATTGCTTCCATATAGTCTAAGAAACATGTACGCAAAGCATCCAAACAGTACCATTCGCCAATATTTTGTTCTTCAAGTTTAAGTGAACAATGAGCCCCAATGGTTAATCCTTTATCGGAAACTAATTGTAACTTTCGACAAGTAGAACAATGAATGGAACAGGTAGACGGTTGAAATCTTTGTATATATTGCTTCTATATAGTCTAAGAAACATATATGCAAAGCATCCAAACAGTACAATTCGCCAATTTTTTGTTCTTCAAGTTTAAATGAACAATGAGCCCCAATGGTTAATCCTTTACCGGAAATTATTTGTAATTTTCGACAAGTAGAACAATGAATGGATCAGGTAGACGGTTGAAATCATTGTATATATTGCTTCTATATAGTCTAAGAAACATATATGCAAAGCATCCAAACAGTACAATTCTCCAATTTTTTGTTCTTCAAGGTTAAGTGAACTACGAGCCCCATTGTTAATACTTTAACGGAAATTTTTTGTAACTTTCGACAAGTAGAACAAAGAATGGAACAGGTAGACGGTTGAAATCAATGTATATATTGTTTCTATATAGTCTAAGAAACATATATGCAAAGCATCCAAACAGTACAATTCGCCAATTTATTGTTCTTCAAGTTTAAGTGAACTACGAGCCCCATTGGTAATCCTTTAACAGAAATAAATTGTAATTTTCTACAAGTAGAACAATGAATGGAACAGGTTGACGATGGAAATCATTGTATATATTGCTTCTATATAGTCTAAGAAACATATATGCAAAGCATCCAAACAGTAAATTCGCCAATTTTTGTTCTTCAAGTTTGAGTGAACTACAAGCCCCATTGTTAATCCTTTAAAGGAAATTATTTGTAAATTTCGACAAGTAGAACAATGAATGGAACAGGTAGACGGTTGAAATCATTGTATATATTGCTTCCATATAGTCTAAGAAACATGTACGCAAAGCATCCAAACAGTAATTTTCGCCAATTTTTTGTTCTTCATGTTTAAGAGAATAATGAGACCCAGTGGTTAATCCTTTATCGGAAATTGTTTGTAATTTTCGACAAGTAGAACAATGAATGGAACAGGTAGACGGTTGAAATCATTGTATATATTGCTTCTATATAGTCTAAGAAACATATATGCAAAGCATCCAAACAGTACAAATCGCCAATATTTGTTCTTCAAGTTTAAGTGAACTACGAGCCCCTTTGTTAATCCTTTAAAGGAAATTATTAGTACATTTCGACAAGTAGAACAATGAACGGAACAGGTAGACGGTTGAAATCCTAGTATATATTGCTTATATATAGTCTAAGAAACATATATGCAAAGCATCCAAACAGTACCATTCGCCAATTTTTTGTTCTTCAAGTTTAAGTGAACAATGAGCCCCATTGTTAATCCTTTATCGGAAATTATTTGTATCTTTCGACAAGTAGAACAATGATTGGAACACGGAGACGGTTGAAATCTTTGTATATATTGCTTCTATATAGTCTAAGAAACATATATGCAAAGGGTCCAAACAGTACAATTCGCCAATTTTTTGCTCTTCAAGTTTAAGTGAACTACGAGCCCCATTTTTAATCCTTTAACGGAAATTATTTGTAACTTTCGACAAGTAGAACAATGAATGGAACACGTAGACGGTTGAAATCTTTGTATATATTGCTTCTATATAGTCTAAGAAACATATATGCAAAGCATCCAAATAGTACCATTCGCCAATTTTTTGTTCTTCGAGTTTAAGTGAACAATGAGCCCCGTTGTTAATCCTTTATCGGAAATTATTTGTAACTTTCGACAAGTAGAACAATGAATGGAACAGGTAGACGGTTGAAATCTTTGTATATATTGCTTCTATATAGTCTAAGAAACATATATGCAAAGCATCCAAACAGTACAATTCCCCAATTTTTTGTTCTTCAAGTTTAAGTGAACAATGAGCCCCATTGTTAATCCTTTATCGGAAATTATTTGTATCTTTCGACAAGTAGAACAATGATTGGAACACGGAGACGGTTGAAATCTTTGTATATATTGCTTCTATATAGTCTAAGAAACATATATGCAAAGGGTCCAAACAGTACAATTCGCCAATTTTTTGCTCTTCAAGTTTAAGTGAACTACGAGCCCCATTTTTAATCCTTTAACGGAAATTATTTGTAACTTTCGACAAGTAGAACAATGAATGGAACACGTAGACGGTTGAAATCTTTGTATATATTGCTTCCATATAGTCTAAGAAACATGTACGCAAAGCATCCAAACAGTACCATTCGCCAATTTTTTGTTCTTCAAGTTTAAGTGAACAATGAGCCCCATTGTTAATCCTTTATCGGAAATTATTTGTAAATTTCGACAAGTAGAACAACGAATGGAACAGGTAGACTGTTGAAATTATTGAATATATTGCTTCTATATAGTCTAAGAAACATATATGCAAAGGGTCCAAACAGTACAATTCGCCAATTTTTTGTTCTTCAAGTTTAAGTGAACTACGAGCCCCATTTTTAATCCTTTAACGGAAATTATTTGTAACTTTCGACAAGTAGAACAATGAATGGAACACGTGGACGGTTGAAATCTTTGTATATATTGCTTCTATATAGTCTAAGAAACATATATGCAAAGCATCCAAACAGTACAATTCCCCAATTTTTTGTTCTTCAAGTTTAAGTGAACAATGAGCCCCATTGTTAATCCTTTATCGGAAATTAGTTGTAACTTTCGACAAGTCTAACAATGAATGGAACAGGTAGACGGTTGAAATCTTTGTATATATTGTTTCTATATAGTCTAAGAATCATATATGCAAAGCATCCAAACAGTAAATTCGCCAATTTTTGTTCTTCAAGTTTGAGTGAACTACAAGCCCCATTGTTAATCCTTTAAAGGAAATTATTTGTAAATTTCGACAAGTAGAACAATGAATGGAACAGGTAGACGGTTGAAATCATTGTATATATTGCTTCTATATAGTCTAAGAAACATATATGCAAAGCATCCAAACAGTACAATTCCCCAATTTTTTGTTCTTCAAGTTTAAGTGAACAATGAGCCCCATTGTTAATCCTTTATCGAAAATTATTTGTAAATTTCGACAAGTAGAACAACGAATGGAACAGGTAGACTGTTGAAATTATTGTATATATTGCTTCTATATAGTCTAAGAAACATATATGCAAAGGGTCCAAACAGTACAATTCGCCAATTTTTTGTTCTTCAAGTTTAAGTGAACTACGAGCCCCATTTTTAATCCTTTAACGGAAATTATTTGTAACATTCGACAAGTAGAACAGTGAATGGAACAGGTAGACAGTTGAAATCATTGTATATATTGCTTCTATATAGTCTAAGAAACATATATGCAAAGCATCCAAATAGTACCATTCGCCAATTTTTTGTTCTTCAAGTTTAAGTGAACAACGAGCCCCATTGTTAATACTTTAACGGAAATTATTTGTAACTTTCGACAAGTAGAACAATGAATGGAACAGGTAGACGGTTGAAATCTTTGTATATATTGCTTCTATATAGTCTAAGAAACATATATGCAAAGCATCCAAACAGTACAATTCCCCAATTTTTTGTTCTTCAAGGTTAAGTGAACTACGAGCCCCATTGTTAATACTTTAACGGAAATTTTTTGTAACTTTCGACAAGTAGAACAAAGAATGGAACAGGTAGACGGTTGAAATCAATGTATATAATGTTTCTATATAGTCTAAGAAACATATATGCAAAGCATCCAAACAGTACAATTCGCCAATTTATTGTTCTTCAAGTTTAAGTGAACTACGAGCCCCATTGGTAATCCTTTAACAGAAATTAATTGTAATTTTCTACAAGTAGAACAATGAATGGAACAGGTTGACGATGGAAATCATTGTATATATTGCTTCTATATAGTCTAAGAAACATATATGCAAAGCATCCAAACAGTAAATTCGCCAATTTTTGTTCTTCAAGTTTGAGTGAACTACAAGCCCCATTGTTAATCCTTTAAAGGAAATTATTTGTAAATTTCGACAAGTAGAACAATGAATGGAACAGGTAGACGGTTGAAATCATTGTATATATTGCTTCCATATAGTCTAAGAAACATGTACGCAAAGCATCCAAACAGTAATTTTCGCCAATTTTTTGTTCTTCATGTTTAAGTGAATAATGAGACCCAGTGGATAATCCTTTATCGGAAATTGTTTGTAATTTTCGACAAGTAGAGCAATGAATGGAACAGGTAGACGGTTGAAATTATTGTATATATTGCTTCTATATAGTCTAAGAAACATATATGCAAAGCATCCAAACAGTACAAATCGCCAATATTTGTTCTTCAAGTTTAAGTGAACTACGAGCCCCTTTGTTAATCCTTTAAAGGAAATTATTAGTACATTTCGACAAGTAGAACAATGAACGGAACAGGTAGACGGTTGAAATCCTAGTATATATTGCTTATATATAGTCTAAGAAACATATATGCAAAGCATCCAAACAGTACCATTCGCCAATTTTTTGTTCTTCAAGTTTAAGTGAACAATGAGCCCCATTGTTAATCCTTTATCGGAAATTATTTGTATCTTTCGACAAGTAGAACAATGATTGGAACACGGAGACGGTTGAAATCTTTGTATATATTGCTTCTATATAGTCTAAGAAACATATATGCAAAGGGTCCAAACAGTACAATTCGCCAATTTTTTGCTCTTCAAGTTTAAGTGAACTACGAGCCCCATTTTTAATCCTTTAACGGAAATTATTTGTAACTTTCGACAAGTAGAACAATGAATGGAACACGTAGACGGTTGAAATCTTTGTATATATTGCTTCTATATAGTCTAAGAAACATATATGCAAAGCATCCAAATAGTACCATTCGCCAATTTTTTGTTCTTCGAGTTTAAGTGAACAATGAGCCCCGTTGTTAATCCTTTATCGGAAATTATTTGTAACTTTCGACAAGTAGAACAATGAATGGAACAGGTAGACGGTTGAAATCATTGTATATATTGCTTCCATATAGTCTAAGAAACATGTACGCAAAGCATCCAAACAGTAATTTTCGCCAATTTTTTGTTCTTCATGTTTAAGTGAATAATGAGACCCAGTGGATAATCCTTTATCGGAAATTATTTGTATCTTTCGACAAGTAGAACAATGATTGGAACACGGAGACGGTTGAAATCTTTGTATATATTGCTTCTATATAGTCTAAGAAACATATATGCAAAGGGTCCAAACAGTACAATTCGCCAATTTTTTGCTCTTCAAGTTTAAGTGAACTACGAGCCCCATTTTTAATCCTTTAACGGAAATTATTTGTAATTTTCGACAAGTAGAGCAATGAATGGAACAGGTAGACGGTTGAAATCATTGTATATATTGCTTCTATATAGTCTAAGAAACATATATGCAAAGCATCCAAACAGTACAAATCGCCAATATTTGTTCTTCAAGTTTAAGTGAACTACGAGCCCCTTTGTTAATCCTTTAAAGGAAATTACTTGTAATTTTCGACAAGTAGAACAATGAATGGATCAGGTAGACGGTTGAAATCATTGTATATATTGCTTCTGTATAGTCTAAGAAACATATATGCAAAGCATCCAAACAGTACAATTCGCCAATTTTTTGTTCTTCAAGGTTAAGTGAACTACGAGCCCCATTGTTAATACTTTAACGGAAATTTTTTGTAACTTTCGACAAGTAGAACAAAGAATGGAACAGGTAGACGGTTGAAATCAATGTATATATTGTTTCTATATAGTCTAAGAAACATATATGCAAAGCATCCAAACAGTACAATTCGCCAATTTTTTGTTCTTCAAGTTTAAGTGAACAATGAGCCCCAATGGTTAATCCTTTACCGGAAATTATTTGTAATTTTCGACAAGTAGAACAATGAATGGATCAGGTAGACGGTTGAAATCATTGTATATATTGCTTCTATATAGTCTAAGAAACATATATGCAAAGCATCCAAACAGTACAATTCTCCAATTTTTGTTCTTCAAGTTTAAGTGAACTACGAGCCCCTTTGTTAATCCTTTAAAGGAAATTATTAGTACATTTCGACAAGTAGAACAATGAACGGAACAGGTAGACGGTTGAAATCCTAGTATATATTGCTTATATATAGTCTAAGAAACATATATGCAAAGCATCCAAACAGTACCATTCGCCAATTTTTTGTTCTTCAAGTTTAAGTGAACAATGAGCCCCCTTGTTAATCCTTTATCGGAAATTATTTGTAACTTTCGACAAGTAGAACAATGAATGGAACAGGTAGACGGTTGAAATCTTTGTATATATTGCTTCTATATAGTCTAAGAAACATATATGCAAAGCATCCAAACAGTACAATTCCCCAATTTTTTGTTCTTCAAGTTTAAGTGAACAATGAGCCCCATTGTTAATCCTTTATCGGAAATTATTTGTAAATTTCGACAAGTAGAACAACGAATGGAACAGGTAGACTGTTGAAATTATTGTATATATTGCTTCTATATAGTCTAAGAAACATATATGCAAAGGGTCCAAACAGTACAATTCGCCAATTTTTTGTTCTTCAAGTTTAAGTGAACTACGAGCCCCATTTTTAATCCTTTAACGGAAATTATTTGTAACATTCGACAAGTAGAACAGTGAATGGAACAGGTAGACAGTTGAAATCATTGTATATATTGCTTCTATATAGTCTAAGAAACATATATGCAAAGCATCCAAATAGTACCATTCGCCAATTTTTTGTTCTTCAAGTTTAAGTGAACAATGAGCCCCATTGTTAATCCTTTATCGGAAATTATTTGTAACTTTCGACAAGTCGAACAATGAATGGAACACGTAGACGGTTGAAATCTTTGTATATATTGTTTCCATATAGTCTAAGAAACATGTACGCAATGCATCCAAACAGTACAATTCGCCAATTTTTTGTTCTTCAAGTTTAAGTGAACAACGAGCCCCATTGTTAATACTTTAACGGAAATTATTTGTAACTTTCGACAAGTAGAACAATGAATGGAACAGGTAGACGGTTGAAATCTTTGTATATATTGCTTCTATATAGTCTAAGAAACATATATGCAAAGCATCCAAACAGTACAATTCCCCAATTTTTTGTTCTTCAAGTTTAAGTGAACAATGAGCCCCATTGTTAATCCTTTATCGGAAATTATTTGTAAATTTCGACAAGTAGAACAACGAATGGAACAGGTAGACTGTTGAAATTATTGAATATATTGCTTCTATATAGTCTAAGAAACATATATGCAAAGGGTCCAAACAGTACAATTCGCCAATTTTTTGTTCTTCAAGTTTAAGTGAACTACGAGCCCCATTTTTAATCCTTTAACGGAAATTATTTGTAACTTTCGACAAGTAGAACAATGAATGGAACACGTGGACGGTTGAAATCTTTGTATATATTGCTTCTATATAGTCTAAGAAACATATATGCAAAGCATCCAAACAGTACAATTCCCCAATTTTTTGTTCTTCAAGTTTAAGTGAACAATGAGCCCCATTGTTAATCCTTTATCGGAAATTAGTTGTAACTTTCGACAAGTCTAACAATGAATGGAACAGGTAGACGGTTGAAATCTTTGTATATATTGTTTCTATATAGTCTAAGAATCATATATGCAAAGCATCCAAACAGTAAATTCGCCAATTTTTGTTCTTCAAGTTTGAGTGAACTACAAGCCCCATTGTTAATCCTTTAAAGGAAATTATTTGTAAATTTCGACAAGTAGAACAATGAATGGAACAGGTAGACGGTTGAAATCATTGTATATATTGCTTCCATATAGTCTAAGAAACATGTACGCAAAGCATCCAAACAGTAATTTTCGCCAATTTTTTGTTCTTCATGTTTAAGAGAATAATGAGACCCAGTGGTTAATCCTTTATCGGAAATTGTTTGTAATTTTCGACAAGTAGAACAATGAATGGAACAGGTAGACGGTTGAAATCATTGTATATATTGCTTCTATATAGTCTAAGAAACATATATGCAAAGCATCCAAACAGTACAAATCGCCAATATTTGTTCTTCAAGTTTAAGTGAACTACGAGCCCCTTTGTTAATCCTTTAAAGGAAATTATTAGTACATTTCGACAAGTAGAACAATGAACGGAACAGGTAGACGGTTGAAATCCTAGTATATATTGCTTATATATAGTCTAAGAAACATATATGCAAAGCATCCAAACAGTACCATTCGCCAATTTTTTGTTCTTCAAGTTTAAGTGAACAATGAGCCCCATTGTTAATCCTTTATCGGAAATTATTTGTATCTTTCGACAAGTAGAACAATGATTGGAACACGGAGACGGTTGAAATCTTTGTATATATTGCTTCTATATAGTCTAAGAAACATATATGCAAAGGGTCCAAACAGTACAATTCGCCAATTTTTTGCTCTTCAAGTTTAAGTGAACTACGAGCCCCATTTTTAATCCTTTAACGGAAATTATTTGTAACTTTCGACAAGTAGAACAATGAATGGAACACGTAGACGGTTGAAATCTTTGTATATATTGCTTCTATATAGTCTAAGAAACATATATGCAAAGCATCCAAATAGTACCATTCGCCAATTTTTTGTTCTTCGAGTTTAAGTGAACAATGAGCCCCGTTGTTAATCCTTTATCGGAAATTATTTGTAACTTTCGACAAGTAGAACAATGAATGGAACAGGTAGACGGTTGAAATCTTTGTATATATTGCTTCTATATAGTCTAAGAAACATATATGCAAAGCATCCAAACAGTACAATTCCCCAATTTTTTGTTCTTCAAGTTTAAGTGAACAATGAGCCCCATTGTTAATCCTTTATCGGAAATTATTTGTATCTTTCGACAAGTAGAACAATGATTGGAACACGGAGACGGTTGAAATCTTTGTATATATTGCTTCTATATAGTCTAAGAAACATATATGCAAAGGGTCCAAACAGTACAATTCGCCAATTTTTTGCTCTTCAAGTTTAAGTGAACTACGAGCCCCATTTTTAATCCTTTAACGGAAATTATTTGTAACTTTCGACAAGTAGAACAATGAATGGAACACGTAGACGGTTGAAATCTTTGTATATATTGCTTCCATATAGTCTAAGAAACATGTACGCAAAGCATCCAAACAGTACCATTCGCCAATATTTTGTTCTTCAAGTTTAAGTGAACAATGAGCCCCAATGGTTAATCCTTTATCGGAAACTAATTGTAACTTTCGACAAGTAGAACAATGAATGGAACAGGTAGACGGTTGAAATCTTTGTATATATAGCATCTATATAGTCTAAGAAACATATATGCAAAGCATCCAAACAGTACAATTCGCCAATTTATTGTTCTTCAAGTTTGAGTGAACTACAAGCCCCATTGATAATCCTTTAAAGGAAATTATTTGTAAATTTCGACAAGTAGAACAATGAATGGAACAGGTAGACGGTTGAAATCTTTGTATATATTGCTTCTATATAGTCTAAGAAACATATATGCAAAGCATCCAAACAGTACAATTCGCCAATTTTTTGTTCTTCAAATTTAAGTGAACAATGAGCCCCATTGTTAATCCTTTATCGGAAATTAGTTGTAACTTTCGACAAGTCGAACAATGAATGGAACACGTAGACGGTTGAAATCTTTGTATATATTGTTTCCATATAGTCTAAGAAACATGTACGCAATTCATCCAAACAGTACAATTCGCCAATTTTTTGTTCTTCAAGTTTAAGTGAACAACGAGCCCCATTGTTAATACTTTAACGGAATTTATTTGTAACTTTCGACAATTAGAACAATGAATGGAACAGGTAGACGGTTGAAATCTTTGTATATATTGCTTCTATATAGTCTAAGAAACATATATGCAAAGCATCCAAACAGTACAATTCCCCAATTTTTTGTTCTTCAAGTTTAAGTGAACAATGAGCCCCATTGTTAATCCTTTATCGGAAATTATTTGTAAATTTCGACAAGTAGAACAACGAATGGAACAGGTAGACTGTTGAAATTATTGTATATATTGCTTCTATATAGTCTAAGAAACATATATGCAAAGGGTCCAAACAGTACAATTCGCCAATTTTTTGTTCTTCAAGTTTAAGTGAACTACGAGCCCCATTTTTAATCCTTTAACGGAAATTATTTGTAACTTTCGACAAGTAGAACAATGAATGGAACACGTAGACGGTTGAAATCTTTGTATATATTGCTTCCATATAGTCTAAGAAACATGTACGCAAAGCATCCAAACAGTACCATTCGCCAATATTTTGTTCTTCAAGTTTAAGTGAACAATGAGCCCCAATGGTTAATCCTTTATCGGAAACTAATTGTAACTTTCGACAAGTAGAACAATGAATGGAACAGGTAGACGGTTGAAATCTTTGTATATATAGCATCTATATAGTCTAAGAAACATATATGCAAAGCATCCAAACAGTACAATTCGCCAATTTATTGTTCTTCAAGTTTGAGTGAACTACAAGCCCCATTGATAATCCTTTAAAGGAAATTATTTGTAAATTTCGACAAGTAGAACAATGAATGGAACAGGTAGACGGTTGAAATCTTTGTATATATTGCTTCTATATAGTCTAAGAAACATATATGCAAAGCATCCAAACAGTACAATTCGCCAATTTTTTGTTCTTCAAATTTAAGTGAACAATGAGCCCCATTGTTAATCCTTTATCGGAAATTAGTTGTAACTTTCGACAAGTCGAACAATGAATGGAACACGTAGACGGTTGAAATCTTTGTATATATTGTTTCCATATAGTCTAAGAAACATGTACGCAATTCATCCAAACAGTACAATTCGCCAATTTTTTGTTCTTCAAGTTTAAGTGAACAACGAGCCCCATTGTTAATACTTTAACGGAATTTATTTGTAACTTTCGACAATTAGAACAATGAATGGAACAGGTAGACGGTTGAAATCTTTGTATATATTGCTTCTATATAGTCTAAGAAACATATATGCAAAGCATCCAAACAGTACAATTCCCCAATTTTTTGTTCTTCAAGTTTAAGTGAACAATGAGCCCCATTGTTAATCCTTTATCGGAAATAATTTGTAAATTTCGACAAGTAGAACAACGAATGGAACAGGTAGACTGTTGAAATTATTGTATATATTGCTTCTATATAGTCTAAGAAACATATATGCAAAGGGTCCAAACAGTACAATTCGCCAATTTTTTGTTCTTCAAGTTTAAGTGAACTACGAGCCCCATTTTTAATCCTTTAACGGAAATTATTTGTAACATTCGACAAGTAGAACAGTGAATGGAACAGGTAGACAGTTGAAATCATTGTATATATTGCTTCTATATAGTCTAAGAAACATATATGCAAAGCATCCAAATAGTACCATTCGCCAATTTTTTGTTCTTCAAGTTTAAGTGAACAACGAGCCCCATTGTTAATACTTTAACGGAAATTATTTGTAACTTTCGACAAGTAGAACAATGAATGGAACAGGTAGACGGTTGAAAACATTGTATATATTGCTTCTATATAGTCTAAGAAACATATATGCAAAGGGTCCAAACAGTACAATTCGCCAATTTTTTGTTCTTCAAGGTTAAGTGAACTACGAGCCCCATTGTTAATACTTTAACGGAAATTTTTTGTAACTTTCGACAAGTAGAACAAAGAATGGAACAGGTAGACGGTTGAAATCAATGTATATAATGTTTCTATATAGTCTAAGAAACATATATGCAAAGCATCCAAACAGTACAATTCGCCAATTTATTGTTCTTCAAGTTTAAGTGAACTACGAGCCCCATTGGTAATCCTTTAACAGAAATTAATTGTAATTTTCTACAAGTAGAACAATGAATGGAACAGGTTGACGGTTGAAATCATTGTATATATTGCTTCCATATAGTCTAAGAAACATGTACGCAAAGGGTCCAAACAGTACAATTCGCCAATTTTTTGTTCTTCAAGGTTAAGTGAACTACGAGCCCCATTGTTAATACTTTAACGGAAATTTTTTGTAACTTTCGACAAGTAGAACAAAGAATGGAACAGGTAGACGGTTGAAATCAATGTATATATTGCTTCTATATAGTCTAAGAAACATGTACGCAAAGCATCCAAACAGTAATTTTCGCCAATTTTTTGTTCTTCATGTTTAAGTGAATAATGAGACCCAGTGGATAATCCTTTATCGGAAATTATTTGTATCTTTCGACAAGTAGAACAATGATTGGAACACGGAGACGGTTGAAATCTTTGTATATATTGCTTCTATATAGTCTAAGAAACATATATGCAAAGCATCCAAACAGTACAAATCGCCAATATTTGTTCTTCAAGTTTAAGTGAACTACGAGCCCCTTTGTTAATCCTTTAAAGGAAATTACTTGTAATTTTCGACAAGTAGAACAATGAATGGATCAGGTAGACGGTTGAAATCATTGTATATATTGCTTCTGTATAGTCTAAGAAACATATATGCAAAGCATCCAAACAGTACAATTCGCCAATTTTTTGTTCTTCAAGGTTAAGTGAACTACGAGCCCCATTGTTAATACTTTAACGGAAATTTTTTGTAACTTTCGACAAGTAGAACAAAGAATGGAACAGGTAGACGGTTGAAATCAATGTATATATTGTTTCTATATAGTCTAAGAAACATATATGCAAAGCATCCAAACAGTACAATTCGCCAATTTATTGTTCTTCAAGTTTAAGTGAACTACAAGCCCCATTGTTAATCCTTTAAAGGAAATTATTTGTAAATTTCGACAAGTAGAACAATGAATGGAACAGGTAGACGGTTGAAATCATTGTATATATTGCTTCCATATAGTCTAAGAAACATGTACGCAAAGCATCCAAACAGTAATTTTCGCCAATTTTTTGTTCTTCATGTTTAAGTGAATAATGAGACCCAGTGGTTAATCCTTTATCGGAAATTGTTTGTAATTTTCGACAAGTAGAACAATGAATGGAACAGGTAGACGGTTGAAATCATTGTATATATTGCTTCTATATAGTCTAAGAAACATATATGCAAAGCATCCAAACAGTACAAATCGCCAATATTTGTTCTTCAAGTTTAAGTGAACTACGAGCCCCTTTGTTAATCCTTTAAAGGAAATTATTAGTACATTTCGACAAGTAGAACAATGAACGGAACAGGTAGACGGTTGAAATCCTAGTATATATTGCTTATATATAGTCTAAGAAACATATATGCAAAGCATCCAAACAGTACCATTCGCCAATTTTTTGTTCTTCAAGTTTAAGTGAACAATGAGCCCCATTGTTAATCCTTTATCGGAAATTATTTGTATCTTTCGACAAGTAGAACAATGATTGGAACACGGAGACGGTTGAAATCTTTGTATATATTGCTTCTATATAGTCTAAGAAACATATATGCAAAGGGTCCAAACAGTACAATTCGCCAATTTTTTGCTCTTCAAGTTTAAGTGAACTACGAGCCCCATTTTTAATCCTTTAACGGAAATTATTTGTAACTTTCGACAAGTAGAACAATGAATGGAACACGTAGACGGTTGAAATCTTTGTATATATTGCTTCTATATAGTCTAAGAAACATATATGCAAAGCATCCAAATAGTACCATTCGCCAATTTTTTGTTCTTCGAGTTTAAGTGAACAATGAGCCCCGTTGTTAATCCTTTATCGGAAATTATTTGTAACTTTCGACAAGTAGAACAATGAATGGAACAGGTAGACGGTTGAAATCTTTGTATATATTGCTTCTATATAGTCTAAGAAACATATATGCAAAGCATCCAAACAGTACAATTCCCCAATTTTTTGTTCTTCAAGTTTAAGTGAACAATGAGCCCCATTGTTAATCCTTTATCGGAAATTAGTTGTAACTTTCGACAAGTCGAACAATGAATGGAACAGGTAGACGGTTGAAATCTTTGTATATATTGTTTCTATATAGTCTAAGAATCATATATGCAAAGCATCCAAACATTACAATACGCCAATTTTTTGTTCTTCAAGTTTAAGTAAACTACGATCCCCATTGTTAATCCTTTAACGGAAATTATTTGTAACATTCGACAAGTAGAACAACGATTGGAACACGTAGACGGTTGAAATCTTTGTATATATTGCTTCTATATAGTCTAAGAAACATATATGCAAAGCATCCAAACAGTACAATTCGCCAATTTTTTGTTCTTCAAATTTAAGTGAACAATGAGCCCCATTGTTAATCCTTTATCGGAAATTAGTTGTAACTTTCGACAAGTCGAACAATGAATGGAACACGTAGACGGTTGAAATCTTTGTACATATTGTTTCCATATAGTCTAAGAAACATGTACGCAATGCATCCAAACAGTACAATTCGCCAATTTTTTGTTCTTCAAGTTTAAGTGAACAACGAGCCCCATTGTTAATACTTTAACGGAAATTATTTGTAACTTTCGACAAGTAGAACAATGAATGGAACAGGTAGACGGTTGAAATCTTTGTATATATTGCTTCTATATAGTCTAAGAAACATATATGCAAAGCATCCAAACAGTACAATTCCCCAATTTTTTGTTCTTCAAGTTTAAGTGAACAATGAGCCCCATTGTTAATCCTTTATCGGAAATTATTTGTAAATTTCGACAAGTAGAACAACGAATGGAACAGGTAGACTGTTGAAATTATTGTATATATTGCTTCTATATAGTCTAAGAAACATATATGCAAAGGGTCCAAACAGTACAATTCGCCAATTTTTTGTTCTTCAAGTTTAAGTGAACTACGAGCCCCATTTTTAATCCTTTAACGGAAATTATTTGTAACATTCGACAAGTAGAACAGTGAATGGAACAGGTAGACAGTTGAAATCATTGTATATATTGCTTCTATATAGTCTAAGAAACATATATGCAAAGCATCCAAATAGTACCATTCGCCAATTTTTTGTTCTTCAAGTTAAAGTGAACAATGAGCCCCATTGTTAATCCTTTATCGGAAATTATTTGTAACTTTCGACAAGTCGAACAATGAATGGAACACGTAGACGGTTGAAATCTTTGTATATATTGTTTCCATATAGTCTAAGAAACATGTACGCAATGCATCCAAACAGTACAATTCGCCAATTTTTTGTTCTTCAAGTTTAAGTGAACAACGAGCCCCATTGTTAATACTTTAACGGAAATTATTTGTAACTTTCGACAAGTAGAACAATGAATGGAACAGGTAGACGGTTGAAATCTTTGTATATATTGCTTCTATATAGTCTAAGAAACATATATGCAAAGCATCCAAACAGTACAATTCCCCAATTTTTTGTTCTTCAAGTTTAAGTGAACAATGAGCCCCATTGTTAATCCTTTATCGGAAATTATTTGTAAATTTCGACAAGTAGAACAACGAATGGAACAGGTAGACTGTTGAAATTATTGAATATATTGCTTCTATATAGTCTAAGAAACATATATGCAAAGGGTCCAAACAGTACAATTCGCCAATTTTTTGTTCTTCAAGTTTAAGTGAACTACGAGCCCCATTTTTAATCCTTTAACGGAAATTATTTGTAACTTTCGACAAGTAGAACAATGAATGGAACACGTGGACGGTTGAAATCTTTGTATATATTGCTTCTATATAGTCTAAGAAACATATATGCAAAGCATCCAAACAGTACAATTCCCCAATTTTTTGTTCTTCAAGTTTAAGTGAACAATGAGCCCCATTGTTAATCCTTTATCGGAAATTAGTTGTAACTTTCGACAAGTCGAACAATGAATGGAACAGGTAGACGGTTGAAATCTTTGTATATATTGTTTCTATATAGTCTAAGAATCATATATGCAAAGCATCCAAACATTACAATACGCCAATTTTTTGTTCGTCAAGTTTAAGTAAACTACGATCCTCATTGTTAATCCTTCAACGGAAATTATTTGTAACATTCGACAAGTAGAACAACGATTGGAACACGTAGACGGTTGAAATCTTTGTATATATTGCTTCCATATAGTCTAAGAAACATGTACGCAAAGCATCCAAACAGTACCATTCACCAATATTTTGTTCTTCAAGTTTAAGTGAACAATGAGCCCCAATGGTTAATCCTTTATCGGAAACTAATTGTAACTTTCGACAAGTAGAACAATGAATGGAACAGGTAGACGGTTGAAATCTTTGTATATATAGCATCTATATAGTCTAAGAAACATATATGCAAAGCATCCAAACAGTACAATTCGCCAATTTATTGTTCTTCAAGTTTGAGTGAACTACAAGCCCCATTGATAATCCTTTAAAGGAAATTATTTGTAAATTTCGACAAGTAGAACAATGAATGGAACAGGTAGACGGTTGAAATCTTTGTATATATTGCTTCTATATAGTCTAAGAAACATATATGCAAAGCAACCAAACAGTACAATTCGCCAATTTTTTGTTCTTCAAATTTAAGTGAACAATGAGCCCCATTGTTAATCCTTTATCGGAAATTAGTTGTAACTTTCGACAAGTCGAACAATGAATGGAACACGTAGACGGTTGAAATCTTTGTATATATTGTTTCCATATAGTCTAAGAAACATGTACGCAATGCATCCAAACAGTACAATTCGCCAATTTTTTGTTCTTCAAGTTTAAGTGAACAACGAGCCCCATTGTTACTACTTTAACGGAAATTATTTGTAACTTTCGACAAGTAGAACAATGAATGGAACAGGTAGACGGTTGAAATCTTTGTATATATTGCTTCTATATAGTCTAAGAAACATATATGCAAAGCATCCAAACAGTACAATTCCCCAATTTTTTGTTCTTCAAGTTTAAGTGAACAATGAGCCCCATTGTTAATCCTTTATCGGAAATTATTTGTAACATTCGACAAGTAGAACAGTGAATGGAACAGGTAGACAGTTGAAATCATTGTATATATTGCTTCTATATAGTCTAAGAAACATATATGCAAAGCATCCAAATAGTACCATTCGCCAATTTTTTGTTCTTCAAGTTTAAGTGAACAATGAGCCCCATTGTTAATCCTTTATCGGAAATTATTTGTAACTTTCGACAAGTCGAACAATGAATGGAACACGTAGACGGTTGAAATCTTTGTATATATTGTTTCCATATAGTCTAAGAAACATGTACGCAATGCATCCAAACAGTACAATTCGCCAATTTTTTGTTCTTCAAGTTTAAGTGAACAACGAGCCCCATTGTTAATACTTTAACGGAAATTATTTGTAACTTTCGACAAGTAGAACAATGAATGGAACAGGTAGACGGTTGAAATCTTTGTATATATTGCTTCTATATAGTCTAAGAAACATATATGCAAAGCATCCAAACAGTACAATTCCCCAATTTTTTGTTCTTCAAGTTTAAGTGAACAATGAGCCCCATTGTTAATCCTTTATCGGAAATTATTTGTAAATTTCGACAAGTAGAACAACGAATGGAACAGGTAGACTGTTGAAATTATTGTATATATTGCTTCTATATAGTCTAAGAAACATATATGCAAAGGGTCCAAACAGTACAATTCGCCAATTTTTTGTTCTTCAAGTTTAAGTGAACTACGAGCCCCATTTTTAATCCTTTAACGGAAATTATTTGTAACATTCGACAAGTAGAACAATGAATGGAACAGGTTGACGATGGAAATCATTGTATATATTGCTTCTATATAGTCTAAGAAACATATATGCAAAGCATCCAAACAGTACCATTCGCCAATTTTTTGTTCTTCATGTTTAAGTGAACAATGAGCCCCAATGGTTAATCCTTTACCGGAAATTATTTGTAATTTTCGACAAGTAGAACAATGAATGGATCAGGTAGACGGTTGAAATCATTGTATATATTGCTTCTATATAGTCTAAGAAACATATATGCAAAGCATCCAAACAGTACAATTCGCCAATTTTTTGTTCTTCAAGGTTAAGTGAACTACGAGCCCCATTGTTAATACTTTAACGGAAATTTTTTGTAACTCTCGACAAGTAGAACAAAGAATGGAACAGGTAGACGGTTGAAATCAATGTATATATTGTTTCTATATAGTCTAAGAAACATATATGCAAAGCATCCAAACAGTACAATTCGCCAATTTATTGTTCTTCAAGTTTAAGTGAACTACGAGCCCCATTGGTAATCCTTTAACAGAAATTAATTGTAATTTTCTACAAGTAGAACAATGAATGGAACAGGTAGACGGTTGAAATCTTTGTATATATTGCTTCTATATAGTCTAAGAAACATATATGCAAAGCATCCAAACAGTACAATTCGCCAATTTTTTGTTCTTCAAATTTAAGTGAACAATGAGCCCCATTGTTAATCCTTTATCGGAAATTAGTTGTAACTTTCGACAAGTCGAACAATGAATGGAACACGTAGACGGTTGAAATCTTTGTATATATTGTTTCTATATAGTCTAAGAATCATATATGCAAAGCATCCAAACATTACAATACGCCAATTTTTTGTTCTTCAAGTTTAAGTAAACTACGATCCCCATTGTTAATCCTTTAACGGAAATTATTTGTAACATTCGACAAGTAGAACAACGATTGGAACACGTAGACGGTTGAAATCTTTGTATATATTGCTTCCATATAGTCTAAGAAACATGTACGCAAAGCATCCAAACAGTACCATTCGCCAATATTTTGTTCTTCAAGTTTAAGTGAACAATGAGCCCCAATGGTTAATCCTTTATCGGAAACTAATTGTAACATTCGACAAGTAGAACAATGAATGGAACAGGTAGTGGGTTGAAATCTTTGTATATATAGCATCTATATAGTCTAAGAAACATATATGCAAAGCATCCAAACAGTACAATTCGCCAATTTATTGTTCTTCAAGTTTGAGTGAACTACAAGCCCCATTGATAATCCTTTAAAGGAAATTATTTGTAAATTTCGACAAGTAGAACAACGAATGGAACTGGTAGACTGTTGAAATCATTGTATAAATTGCTTCTATTTAGTCTAAGAAACATATATGCAAAGCGTCCAAACAGTACAATTCGCCAATTTTTTGCTTTTCAAGTTTAAGTGAACAACGAGCCCCATTGGTAATCCTTTAACGGAAATAAATTGTAATTTTCTACAAGTAGAACAATGAATGGAACAGGTAGACGGTTGAAATCTTTGTATATATTGCTTCTATATAGTCTAAGAAACATATATGCAAAGCATCCAAATAGTACCATTCGCCAATTTTTTGTTCTTCAAGTTTAAGTGAACAATGAGCCCCATTGTTAATCCTTTATCGGAAATTATTTGTAACTTTCGACAAGTAGAACAATGAATGGAACAGGTAGACGGTTGAAATCTTTGTATATATTGCTTCTATATAGTCTAAGAAACATATATGCAAAGGGTCCAAACAGTAAAATTCGCCAATTTTTTGTTCTTCAAGTTTAAGTAAACTAAGATCCCCATTGTTAATCCTTTAACGGAAATTATTTGTAACATTCGACAAGTAGAACAGTGAATGGAACAGGTAGACAGTTGAAATCATTGTATATATTGCTTCTATATAGTCTAAGAAACATATATGCAAAGCATCCAAATAGTACCATTCGCCAATTTTTTGTTCTTCAAGTTTAAGTGAACAATGAGCCCCATTGTTAATCCTTTATCGGAAATTATTTGTAACTTTCGACAAGTAGAACAATGAATGGAACAGGTAGACGGTTGAAATCTTTGTATATATTGCTTCTATATAGTCTAAGAAACATATATGCAAAGCATCCAAACAGTACAATTCGCCAATTTTTTGTTCTTCAAATTTAAGTGAACAATGAGCCCCATTGTTAATCCTTTATCGGAAATTAGTTGTAACTTTCGACAAGTCGAACAGTGAATGGAACACGTAGACGGTTGAAATCTTTGTATATATTGTTTCCATATAGTCTAAGAAACATGTACGCAATGCATCCAAACAGTACAATTCGCCAATTTTTTGTTCTTCAAGTTTAAGTGAACAACGAGCCCCATTGTTAATACTTTAACGGAAATTATTTGTAACTTTCGACAAGTAGAACAATGAATGGAACAGGTAGACGGTTGAAATCTTTGTATATATTGCTTCTATATAGTCTAAGAAACATATATGCAAAGGGTCCAAACAGTAAAATTCCCCAATTTTTTGTTCTTCAAGTTTAAGTAAACTACGATCCCCATTGTTAATCCTTTAACGGAAATTATTTGTAACATTCGACAAGTAGAACAGTGAATGGAACAGGTAGACAGTTGAAATCATTGTATATATTGCTTCTATATAGTCTAAGAAACATATATGCAAAGCATCCAAATAGTACCATTCGCCAATTTTTTGTTCTTCAAGTTTAAGTGAACAATGAGCCCCATTGTTAATCCTTTATCGGAAATTATTTGTAACTTTCGACAAGTAGAACAACGAATGGAACAGGTAGACTGTTGAAATTATTGTATATATTGCTTCTATATAGTCTAAGAAACATATATGCAAAGGGTCCAAACAGTACAATTCGCCAATTTTTTGTTCTTCAAGTTTAAGTGAACTACGAGCCCCATTTTTAATCCTTTAACGGAAATTATTTGTAACATTCGACAAGTAGAACAGTGAATGGAACAGGTAGACAGTTGAAATCATTGTATATGTTGCTTCTATATAGTCTAAGAAACATATATGCAAAGCATCCAAATAGTACCATTCGCCAATTTTTTGTTCTTCAAGTTTAAGTGAACAATGAGCCCCATTGTCAATCCTTTATCGGAAATTATTTGTAACTTTCGACAAGTCGAACAATGAATGGAACACGTAGACGGTTGAAATCTTTGTATATATTGTTTCCATATAGTCTAAGAAACATGTACGCAATGCATCCAAACAGTACAATTCGCCAATTTTTTGTTCTTCAAGTTTAAGTGAACAACGAGCCCCATTGTTAATACTTTAACGGAAATTATTTGTAACTTTCGACAAGTAGAACAATGAATGGAACAGGTAGACGGTTGAAATCTTTGTATATATTGCTTCTATATAGTCTAAGAAACATATATGCAAAGCATCCAAACAGTACAATTCCCCAATTTTTTGTTCTTCAAGTTTAAGTGAACAATGAGCCCCATTGTTAATCCTTTATCGGAAATTATTTGTAAATTTCGACAAGTAGAACAACGAATGGAACAGGTAGACTGTTGAAATTATTGTATATATTGCTTCTATATAGTCTAAGAAACATATATGCAAAGGGTCCAAACAGTACAATTCGCCAATTTTTTGCTCTTCAAGTTTAAGTGAACTACGAGCCCCATTTTTAATCCTTTAACGGAAATTATTTGTAACTTTCGACAAGTAGAACAATGAATGGAACACGTAGACGGTTGAAATCTTTGTATATATTGCTTCTATATAGTCTAAGAAACATATATGCAAAGCATCCAAATAGTACCATTCGCCAATTTTTTGTTCTTCGAGTTTAAGTGAACAATGAGCCCCGTTGTTAATCCTTTATCGGAAATTATTTGTAACTTTCGACAAGTAGAACAATGAATGGAACAGGTAGACGGTTGAAATCTTTGTATATATTGCTTCTATATAGTCTAAGAAACATATATGCAAAGCATCCAAACAGTACCATTCGCCAATTTTTTGTTCTTCAAGTTTAAGTGAACTACGAGCCCCATTGTTAATCCTTTAAAGGAAATTATTTGTAACTTTCGACAAGTAGAACAATGAATGGAACAGGTAGACGGTTGAAATCTTTGTATATATTGCTTCTATATAGTCTAAGAAACATCTATGCAAAGCATCCAAACAGTACAATTCGCCAATTTTTGGTTCTTCAAGTATAAGTGAACAGCGAGCCCCATTGATAATCATGAAATGGCAATTATTTGTAACTATCTACAAGTAGAACAATGAATAGTACAGGTAGACGGGTGAAACCTTTCTATATATTGCTTCTAAATAGTCTAAGAAACATCTATGCAAAGCATCCAAACAGTACAATTCGCCAATTTTTTGTTCTTCAAGTTTAAGTGAACAATGAGCCCCAATGGTTAAACCTTTATCGGTAATTATTTATAACTTTCGACAAGTAGAACTATGAATGGAACAGGTAGAAGGTTGAAAACTGTGTATATATTGCTTCTATATAGTCTAAGAAACATATATGCAAAGCATCCAAACAGTACAATTCGCCAATTTTTTGTTCTTCAAGTTTAAGTGAACAATGAGCCCCAATGGTTAATCCTTTATCGGTAATTATTTATAACTTTCGACAAGTAGAACAATGAATGGAACACGTAGACGGTTGAAATCTTTGTATATATTGCTTCCATATAGTCTAAGAAACATGTACGCAAAGCATCCAAACAGTACCATTCGCCAATATTTTGTTCTTCAAGTTTAAGTGAACAATGAGCCCCAATGGTTAATCCTTTATCGGAAACTAATTGTAACTTTCGACAAGTAGAACAATGAATGGAACAGGTAGACGGTTGAAATCTTTGTATATATTGCTTCTATATAGTCTAAGAAACATATATGCAAAGCATCCAAACAGTACAATTCGCCAATTTTTTGTTCTTCAAGTTTAAGTGAACTACGAGCCCCATTGTTAATACTTTAACGGAAATTTTTTGTAAATTTCGACAAGTAGAACAAAGAATGGAACAGGTAGACGGTTGAAATCAATGTATATATTGTTTCTATATAGTCTAAGAAGCATATATGCAAAGCATCCAAACCGTACAATTCGCCAATTTTTTGTTCTTCAAGTTTAAGTGAACTACGAGCCCCATTGGTAATCCTTTAACGGAAATAAATTGTAATTTTCTACAAGTAGAACAATGAATGGAACAGGTTGACGATGGAAATCATTGTATATATTGCTTCTATATAGTCTAAGAAACATATATGCAAAGCATCCAAACAGTACCATTCGCCAATTTTTTGTTCTTCAAGTTTAAGTGAACAACGAGCCCCATTGTTAATACTTTAACGGAAATTATTTGTAACTTTCGACAAGTAGAACAATGAATGGAACAGGTAGACGGTTGAAATCTTTGTATATATTGCTTCTATATAGTCTAAGAAACATATATGCAAAGCATCCAAACAGTACAATTCCCCAATTTTTTGTTCTTCAAGTTTAAGTGAACAATGAGCCCCATTGTTAATCCTTTATCGGAAATTATTTGTAAATTTCGACAAGTAGAACAACGAATGGAACAGGTAGACTGTTGAAATTATTGTATATATTGCTTCTATATAGTCTAAGAAACATATATGCAAAGGGTCCAAACAGTACAATTCGCCAATTTTTTGTTCTTCAAGTTTAGGTGAACTACGAGCCCCATTTTTAATCCTTTAACGGAAATTATTTGTAACATTCGACAAGTAGAACAGTGAATGGAACAGGTAGACAGTTGAAATCATTGTATATATTGCTTCTATATAGTCTAAGAAACATATATGCAAAGCATCCAAATTGTACCATCCGCCAATTTTTTGTTCTTCAAGTTTAAGTGAACAACGAGCCCCATTGTTAATACTTTAACGGAAATTATTTGTAACTTTCGACAAGTAGAACAATGAATGGAACAGGTAGACGGTTGAAATCTTTGTATATATTGCTTCTATATAGTCTAAGAAACATATATGCAAAGCATCCAAACAGTACAATTCGCCAATTTTTTGTTCTTCAAGGTTAAGTGAACTACGAGCCCCATTGTTAATCCTTTAAAGGAAATTATTTGTAACTTTCGACAAGTAGAACAAGGAATGGAACAGGTAGACGGTTGAAAACATTGTATATATTGCTTCTATATAGTCTAAGAAACATATGTGCAAAGCATCCAAAAAGTACAATTCGCCAATTTTTTGTTCTTCAAGTTTAAGTGAACAACGAGCCCAATTGATAATCATGAAAGGGAAATTATTTGTAACTTTCTACAAGTAGAACAATGAATAGAACAGTTAGACTGTTGAAATCATTGTATATATTGCTTCTATATAGTCTAAGAAACATATATGCAAAGCATCCAAACAGTAACATTCGCCAATTTTTTGTTCTTCAAGTTTAAGTGAACTACGAGCCCAATTGTTAATCATGAAAGGGAAATTATTTGTAACTTTCTACAAGTAGAACAATGAACAGAACAGTTAGACTGTTGAAATCTTTGTATATATTGCTTCTATATAGTCTAAGAAACATGTACGCAAAGCATCCAAACAGTACCATTCGCCAATATTTTGTTCTTCAAGTTTAAGTGAACAATGAGCCCCAATGGTTAATCCTTTATCGGAAACTAATTGTAACTTTCGACAAGTAGAACAATGAATGGAACAGGTAGACGGTTGAAATCTTTGTATATATTGCTTCTATATAGTCTAAGAAACATATATGCAAAGCATCCAAACAGTACAATTCGCCAATTTTTTGTTCTTCAAGTTTAAGTGAACAATGAGCCCCAATGGTTAATCCTTTACCGGAAATTATTTGTAATTTTCGACAAGTAGAACAATGAATGGATCAGGTAGACGGTTGAAATCATTGTATATATTGCTTCTATATAGTCTAAGAAACATATATGCAAAGCATCCAAACAGTACAATTCGCCAATTTTTTGTTCTTCAAGGTTAAGTGAACTACGAGCCCCATTGTTAATACTTTAACGGAAATTTTTTGTAACTTTCGACAAGTAGAACAAAGAATGGAACAGGTAGACGGTTGAAATCAATGTATATATTGTTTCTATATAGTCTAAGAAACATATATGCAAAGCATCCAAACAGTACAATTCGCCAATTTATTGTTCTTCAAGTTTAAGTGAACTACGAGCCCCATTGGTAATCCTTTAACAGAAATTAATTGTAATTTTCTACAAGTAGAACAATGAATGGAACAGGTTGACGATGGAAATCATTGTATATATTGCTTCTATATAGTCTAAGAAACATATATGCAAAGCATCCAAACAGTAAATTCGCCAATTTTTGTTCTTCAAGTTTGAGTGAACTACAAGCCCCATTGTTAATCCTTTAAAGGAAATTATTTGTAAATTTCGACAAGTAGAACAATGAATGGAACACGTAGACGGTTGAAATCTTTGTATATATTGCTTCCATATAGTCTAAGAAACATGTACGCAAAGCATCCAAACAGTACCATTCGCCAATATTTTGTTCTTCAAGTTTAAGTGAACAATGAGCCCCAATGGTTAATCCTTTATCGGAAACTAATTGTAACTTTCGACAAGTAGAACAATGAATGGAACAGGTAGACGGTTGAAATCTTTGTATATATTGCTTCTATATAGTCTAAGAAACATATATGCAAAGCATCCAAACAGTACAATTCGCCAATTTTTTGTTCTTCAAGTTTAAGTGAACTACGAGCCCCATTGTTAATACTTTAACGGAAATTTTTTGTAAATTTCGACAAGTAGAACAAAGAATGGAACAGGTAGACGGTTGAAATCAATGTATATATTGTTTCTATATAGTCTAAGAAGCATATATGCAAAGCATCCAAACCGTACAATTCGCCAATATTTTGTTCTTCAAGTTTAAGTGAACAATGAGCCCCAATGGTTAATCCTTTATCGGAAACTAATTGTAACTTTCGACAAGTAGAACAATGAATGGAACAGGTAGACGGTTGAAATCTTTGTATATATTGCTTCTATATAGTCTAAGAAACATATATGCAAAGCATCCAAACAGTACAATTCGCCAATTTATTGTTCTTCAAGTTTAAGTGAACTACGAGCCCCATTGGTAATCCTTTAACAGAAATAAATTGTAATTTTCTACAAGTAGAACAATGAATGGAACAGGTTGACGATGGAAATCATTGTATATATTGCTTCTATATAGTCTAAGAAACATATATGCAAAGCATCCAAACAGTAAATTCGCCAATTTTTGTTCTTCAAGTTTGAGTGAACTACAAGCCCCATTGTTAATCCTTTAAAGGAAATTATTTGTAAATTTCGACAAGTAGAACAATGAATGGAACAGGTAGACGGTTGAAATCATTGTATATATTGCTTCCATATAGTCTAAGAAACATGTACGCAAAGCATCCAAACAGTAATTTTCGCCAATTTTTTGTTCTTCATGTTTAAGAGAATAATGAGACCCAGTGGTTAATCCTTTATCGGAAATTGTTTGTAATTTTCGACAAGTAGAACAATGAATGGAACAGGTAGACAGTTGAAATCATTGTATATATTGCTTCTATATAGTCTAAGAAACATATATGCAAAGCATCCAAACAGTACAAATCGCCAATATTTGTTCTTCAAGTTTAAGTGAACTACGAGCCCCTTTGTTAATCCTTTAAAGGAAATTATTAGTACATTTCGACAAGTAGAACAATGAACGGAACAGGTAGACGGTTGAAATCCTAGTATATATTGCTTATATATAGTCTAAGAAACATATATGCAAAGCATCCAAACAGTACCATTCGCCAATTTTTTGTTCTTCAAGTTTAAGTGAACACTGAGCCCCATTGTTAATCCTTTATCGGAAATTATTTGTATCTTTCGACAAGTAGAACAATGATTGGAACACGGAGACGGTTGAAATCTTTGTATATATTGCTTCTATATAGTCTAAGAAACATATATGCAAAGGGTCCAAACAGTACAATTCGCCAATTTTTTGCTCTTCAAGTTTAAGTGAACTACGAGCCCCATTTTTAATCCTTTAACGGAAATTATTTGTAACTTTCGACAAGTAGAACAATGAATGGAACACGTAGACGGTTGAAATCTTTGTATATATTGCTTCTATATAGTCTAAGAAACATATATGCAAAGCATCCAAATAGTACCATTCGCCAATTTTTTGTTCTTCGAGTTTAAGTGAACAATGAGCCCCGTTGTTAATCCTTTATCGGAAATTATTTGTAACTTTCGACAAGTAGAACAATGAATGGAACAGGTAGACGGTTGAAATCTTTGTATATATTGCTTCTATATAGTCTAAGAAACATATATGCAAAGCATCCAAACAGTACAATTCCCCAATTTTTTGTTCTTCAAGTTTAAGTGAACAATGAGCCCCATTGTTAATCCTTTATCGGAAATTATTTGTATCTTTCGACAAGTAGAACAATGATTGGAACACGGAGACGGTTGAAATCTTTGTATATATTGCTTCTATATAGTCTAAGAAACATATATGCAAAGGGTCCAAACAGTACAATTCGCCAATTTTTTGCTCTTCAAGTTTAAGTGAACTACGAGCCCCATTTTTAATCCTTTAACGGAAATTATTTGTAACTTTCGACAAGTAGAACAATGAATGGAACACGTAGACGGTTGAAATCTTTGTATATATTGCTTCCATATAGTCTAAGAAACATGTACGCAAAGCATCCAAACAGTACCATTCGCCAATATTTTGTTCTTCAAGTTTAAGTGAACAATGAGCCCCAATGGTTAATCCTTTATCGGAAACTAATTGTAACTTTCGACAAGTAGAACAATGAATGGAACAGGTAGACGGTTGAAATCTTTGTATATATAGCATCTATATAGTCTAAGAAACATATATGCAAAGCATCCAAACAGTACAATTCGCCAATTTATTGTTCTTCAAGTTTGAGTGAACTACAAGCCCCATTGATAATCCTTTAAAGGAAATTATTTGTAAATTTCGACAAGTAGAACAATGAATGGAACAGGTAGACGGTTGAAATCTTTGTATATATTGCTTCTATATAGTCTAAGAAACATATATGCAAAGCATCCAAACAGTACAATTCGCCAATTTTTTGTTCTTCAAATTTAAGTGAACAATGAGCCCCATTGTTAATCCTTTATCGGAAATTAGTTGTAACTTTCGACAAGTCGAACAATGAATGGAACACGTAGACGGTTGAAATCTTTGTACATATTGTTTCCATATAGTCTAAGAAACATGTACGCAATGCATCCAAACAGTACAATTCGCCAATTTTTTGTTCTTCAAGTTTAAGTGAACAACGAGCCCCATTGTTAATACTTTAACGGAAATTATTTGTAACTTTCGACAAGTAGAACAATGAATGGAACAGGTAGACGGTTGAAATCTTTGTATATATTGCTTCTATATAGTCTAAGAAACATATATGCAAAGCATCCAAACAGTACAATTCCCCAATTTTTTGTTCTTCAAGTTTAAGTGAACAATGAGCCCCATTGTTAATCCTTTATCGGAAATTATTTGTAAATTTCGACAAGTAGAACAACGAATGGAACAGGTAGACTGTTGAAATTATTGTATATATTGCTTCTATATAGTCTAAGAAACATATATGCAAAGGGTCCAAACAGTACAATTCGCCAATTTTTTGTTCTTCAAGTTTAAGTGAACTACGAGCCCCATTTTTAATCCTTTAACGGAAATTATTTGTAACATTCGACAAGTAGAACAGTGAATGGAACAGGTAGACAGTTGAAATCATTGTATATATTGCTTCTATATAGTCTAAGAAACATATATGCAAAGCATCCAAATAGTACCATTCGCCAATTTTTTGTTCTTCAAGTTAAAGTGAACAATGAGCCCCATTGTTAATCCTTTATCGGAAATTATTTGTAACTTTCGACAAGTCGAACAATGAATGGAACACGTAGACGGTTGAAATCTTTGTATATATTGTTTCCATATAGTCTAAGAAACATGTACGCAATGCATCCAAACAGTACAATTCGCCAATTTTTTGTTCTTCAAGTTTAAGTGAACAACGAGCCCCATTGTTAATACTTTAACGGAAATTATTTGTAACTTTCGACAAGTAGAACAATGAATGGAACAGGTAGACGGTTGAAATCTTTGTATATATTGCTTCTATATAGTCTAAGAAACATATATGCAAAGCATCCAAACAGTACAATTCCCCAATTTTTTGTTCTTCAAGTTTAAGTGAACAATGAGCCCCATTGTTAATCCTTTATCGGAAATTATTTGTAAATTTCGACAAGTAGAACAACGAATGGAACAGGTAGACTGTTGAAATTATTGAATATATTGCTTCTATATAGTCTAAGAAACATATATGCAAAGGGTCCAAACAGTACAATTCGCCAATTTTTTGTTCTTCAAGTTTAAGTGAACTACGAGCCCCATTTTTAATCCTTTAACGGAAATTATTTGTAACTTTCGACAAGTAGAACAATGAATGGAACACGTGGACGGTTGAAATCTTTGTATATATTGCTTCTATATAGTCTAAGAAACATATATGCAAAGCATCCAAACAGTACAATTCCCCAATTTTTTGTTCTTCAAGTTTAAGTGAACAATGAGCCCCATTGTTAATCCTTTATCGGAAATTAGTTGTAACTTTCGACAAGTCGAACAATGAATGGAACAGGTAGACGGTTGAAATCTTTGTATATATTGTTTCTATATAGTCTAAGAATCATATATGCAAAGCATCCAAACATTACAATACGCCAATTTTTTGTTCGTCAAGTTTAAGTAAACTACGATCCTCATTGTTAATCCTTCAACGGAAATTATTTGTAACATTCGACAAGTAGAACAACGATTGGAACACGTAGACGGTTGAAATCTTTGTATATATTGCTTCCATATAGTCTAAGAAACATGTACGCAAAGCATCCAAACAGTACCATTCACCAATATTTTGTTCTTCAAGTTTAAGTGAACAATGAGCCCCAATGGTTAATCCTTTATCGGAAACTAATTGTAACTTTCGACAAGTAGAACAATGAATGGAACAGGTAGACGGTTGAAATCTTTGTATATATAGCATCTATATAGTCTAAGAAACATATATGCAAAGCATCCAAACAGTACAATTCGCCAATTTATTGTTCTTCAAGTTTGAGTGAACTACAAGCCCCATTGATAATCCTTTAAAGGAAATTATTTGTAAATTTCGACAAGTAGAACAATGAATGGAACAGGTAGACGGTTGAAATCTTTGTATATATTGCTTCTATATAGTCTAAGAAACATATATGCAAAGCAACCAAACAGTACAATTCGCCAATTTTTTGTTCTTCAAATTTAAGTGAACAATGAGCCCCATTGTTAATCCTTTATCGGAAATTAGTTGTAACTTTCGACAAGTCGAACAATGAATGGAACACGTAGACGGTTGAAATCTTTGTATATATTGTTTCCATATAGTCTAAGAAACATGTACGCAATGCATCCAAACAGTACAATTCGCCAATTTTTTGTTCTTCAAGTTTAAGTGAACAACGAGCCCCATTGTTACTACTTTAACGGAAATTATTTGTAACTTTCGACAAGTAGAACAATGAATGGAACAGGTAGACGGTTGAAATCTTTGTATATATTGCTTCTATATAGTCTAAGAAACATATATGCAAAGCATCCAAACAGTACAATTCCCCAATTTTTTGTTCTTCAAGTTTAAGTGAACAATGAGCCCCATTGTTAATCCTTTATCGGAAATTATTTGTAACATTCGACAAGTAGAACAGTGAATGGAACAGGTAGACAGTTGAAATCATTGTATATATTGCTTCTATATAGTCTAAGAAACATATATGCAAAGCATCCAAATAGTACCATTCGCCAATTTTTTGTTCTTCAAGTTTAAGTGAACAATGAGCCCCATTGTTAATCCTTTATCGGAAATTATTTGTAACTTTCGACAAGTCGAACAATGAATGGAACACGTAGACGGTTGAAATCTTTGTATATATTGTTTCCATATAGTCTAAGAAACATGTACGCAATGCATCCAAACAGTACAATTCGCCAATTTTTTGTTCTTCAAGTTTAAGTGAACAACGAGCCCCATTGTTAATACTTTAACGGAAATTATTTGTAACTTTCGACAAGTAGAACAATGAATGGAACAGGTAGACGGTTGAAATCTTTGTATATATTGCTTCTATATAGTCTAAGAAACATATATGCAAAGCATCCAAACAGTACAATTCCCCAATTTTTTGTTCTTCAAGTTTAAGTGAACAATGAGCCCCATTGTTAATCCTTTATCGGAAATTATTTGTAAATTTCGACAAGTAGAACAACGAATGGAACAGGTAGACTGTTGAAATTATTGTATATATTGCTTCTATATAGTCTAAGAAACATATATGCAAAGGGTCCAAACAGTACAATTCGCCAATTTTTTGTTCTTCAAGTTTAAGTGAACTACGAGCCCCATTTTTAATCCTTTAACGGAAATTATTTGTAACATTCGACAAGTAGAACAATGAATGGAACAGGTTGACGATGGAAATCATTGTATATATTGCTTCTATATAGTCTAAGAAACATATATGCAAAGCATCCAAACAGTACCATTCGCCAATTTTTTGTTCTTCATGTTTAAGTGAACAATGAGCCCCAATGGTTAATCCTTTACCGGAAATTATTTGTAATTTTCGACAAGTAGAACAATGAATGGATCAGGTAGACGGTTGAAATCATTGTATATATTGCTTCTATATAGTCTAAGAAACATATATGCAAAGCATCCAAACAGTACAATTCGCCAATTTTTTGTTCTTCAAGGTTAAGTGAACTACGAGCCCCATTGTTAATACTTTAACGGAAATTTTTTGTAACTCTCGACAAGTAGAACAAAGAATGGAACAGGTAGACGGTTGAAATCAATGTATATATTGTTTCTATATAGTCTAAGAAACATATATGCAAAGCATCCAAACAGTACAATTCGCCAATTTATTGTTCTTCAAGTTTAAGTGAACTACGAGCCCCATTGGTAATCCTTTAACAGAAATTAATTGTAATTTTCTACAAGTAGAACAATGAATGGAACAGGTAGACGGTTGAAATCTTTGTATATATTGCTTCTATATAGTCTAAGAAACATATATGCAAAGCATCCAAACAGTACAATTCGCCAATTTTTTGTTCTTCAAATTTAAGTGAACAATGAGCCCCATTGTTAATCCTTTATCGGAAATTAGTTGTAACTTTCGACAAGTCGAACAATGAATGGAACACGTAGACGGTTGAAATCTTTGTATATATTGTTTCTATATAGTCTAAGAATCATATATGCAAAGCATCCAAACATTACAATACGCCAATTTTTTGTTCTTCAAGTTTAAGTAAACTACGATCCCCATTGTTAATCCTTTAACGGAAATTATTTGTAACATTCGACAAGTAGAACAACGATTGGAACACGTAGACGGTTGAAATCTTTGTATATATTGCTTCCATATAGTCTAAGAAACATGTACGCAAAGCATCCAAACAGTACCATTCGCCAATATTTTGTTCTTCAAGTTTAAGTGAACAATGAGCCCCAATGGTTAATCCTTTATCGGAAACTAATTGTAACATTCGACAAGTAGAACAATGAATGGAACAGGTAGTGGGTTGAAATCTTTGTATATATAGCATCTATATAGTCTAAGAAACATATATGCAAAGCATCCAAACAGTACAATTCGCCAATTTATTGTTCTTCAAGTTTGAGTGAACTACAAGCCCCATTGATAATCCTTTAAAGGAAATTATTTGTAAATTTCGACAAGTAGAACAACGAATGGAACTGGTAGACTGTTGAAATCATTGTATAAATTGCTTCTATTTAGTCTAAGAAACATATATGCAAAGCGTCCAAACAGTACAATTCGCCAATTTTTTGCTTTTCAAGTTTAAGTGAACAACGAGCCCCATTGGTAATCCTTTAACGGAAATAAATTGTAATTTTCTACAAGTAGAACAATGAATGGAACAGGTAGACGGTTGAAATCTTTGTATATATTGCTTCTATATAGTCTAAGAAACATATATGCAAAGCATCCAAATAGTACCATTCGCCAATTTTTTGTTCTTCAAGTTTAAGTGAACAATGAGCCCCATTGTTAATCCTTTATCGGAAATTATTTGTAACTTTCGACAAGTAGAACAATGAATGGAACAGGTAGACGGTTGAAATCTTTGTATATATTGCTTCTATATAGTCTAAGAAACATATATGCAAAGGGTCCAAACAGTAAAATTCGCCAATTTTTTGTTCTTCAAGTTTAAGTAAACTAAGATCCCCATTGTTAATCCTTTAACGGAAATTATTTGTAACATTCGACAAGTAGAACAGTGAATGGAACAGGTAGACAGTTGAAATCATTGTATATATTGCTTCTATATAGTCTAAGAAACATATATGCAAAGCATCCAAATAGTACCATTCGCCAATTTTTTGTTCTTCAAGTTTAAGTGAACAATGAGCCCCATTGTTAATCCTTTATCGGAAATTATTTGTAACTTTCGACAAGTAGAACAATGAATGGAACAGGTAGACGGTTGAAATCTTTGTATATATTGCTTCTATATAGTCTAAGAAACATATATGCAAAGCATCCAAACAGTACAATTCGCCAATTTTTTGTTCTTCAAATTTAAGTGAACAATGAGCCCCATTGTTAATCCTTTATCGGAAATTAGTTGTAACTTTCGACAAGTCGAACAGTGAATGGAACACGTAGACGGTTGAAATCTTTGTATATATTGTTTCCATATAGTCTAAGAAACATGTACGCAATGCATCCAAACAGTACAATTCGCCAATTTTTTGTTCTTCAAGTTTAAGTGAACAACGAGCCCCATTGTTAATACTTTAACGGAAATTATTTGTAACTTTCGACAAGTAGAACAATGAATGGAACAGGTAGACGGTTGAAATCTTTGTATATATTGCTTCTATATAGTCTAAGAAACATATATGCAAAGGGTCCAAACAGTAAAATTCCCCAATTTTTTGTTCTTCAAGTTTAAGTAAACTACGATCCCCATTGTTAATCCTTTAACGGAAATTATTTGTAACATTCGACAAGTAGAACAGTGAATGGAACAGGTAGACAGTTGAAATCATTGTATATATTGCTTCTATATAGTCTAAGAAACATATATGCAAAGCATCCAAATAGTACCATTCGCCAATTTTTTGTTCTTCAAGTTTAAGTGAACAATGAGCCCCATTGTTAATCCTTTATCGGAAATTATTTGTAACTTTCGACAAGTAGAACAACGAATGGAACAGGTAGACTGTTGAAATTATTGTATATATTGCTTCTATATAGTCTAAGAAACATATATGCAAAGGGTCCAAACAGTACAATTCGCCAATTTTTTGTTCTTCAAGTTTAAGTGAACTACGAGCCCCATTTTTAATCCTTTAACGGAAATTATTTGTAACATTCGACAAGTAGAACAGTGAATGGAACAGGTAGACAGTTGAAATCATTGTATATGTTGCTTCTATATAGTCTAAGAAACATATATGCAAAGCATCCAAATAGTACCATTCGCCAATTTTTTGTTCTTCAAGTTTAAGTGAACAATGAGCCCCATTGTCAATCCTTTATCGGAAATTATTTGTAACTTTCGACAAGTCGAACAATGAATGGAACACGTAGACGGTTGAAATCTTTGTATATATTGTTTCCATATAGTCTAAGAAACATGTACGCAATGCATCCAAACAGTACAATTCGCCAATTTTTTGTTCTTCAAGTTTAAGTGAACAACGAGCCCCATTGTTAATACTTTAACGGAAATTATTTGTAACTTTCGACAAGTAGAACAATGAATGGAACAGGTAGACGGTTGAAATCTTTGTATATATTGCTTCTATATAGTCTAAGAAACATATATGCAAAGCATCCAAACAGTACAATTCCCCAATTTTTTGTTCTTCAAGTTTAAGTGAACAATGAGCCCCATTGTTAATCCTTTATCGGAAATTATTTGTAAATTTCGACAAGTAGAACAACGAATGGAACAGGTAGACTGTTGAAATTATTGTATATATTGCTTCTATATAGTCTAAGAAACATATATGCAAAGGGTCCAAACAGTACAATTCGCCAATTTTTTGCTCTTCAAGTTTAAGTGAACTACGAGCCCCATTTTTAATCCTTTAACGGAAATTATTTGTAACTTTCGACAAGTAGAACAATGAATGGAACACGTAGACGGTTGAAATCTTTGTATATATTGCTTCTATATAGTCTAAGAAACATATATGCAAAGCATCCAAATAGTACCATTCGCCAATTTTTTGTTCTTCGAGTTTAAGTGAACAATGAGCCCCGTTGTTAATCCTTTATCGGAAATTATTTGTAACTTTCGACAAGTAGAACAATGAATGGAACAGGTAGACGGTTGAAATCTTTGTATATATTGCTTCTATATAGTCTAAGAAACATATATGCAAAGCATCCAAACAGTACCATTCGCCAATTTTTTGTTCTTCAAGTTTAAGTGAACTACGAGCCCCATTGTTAATCCTTTAAAGGAAATTATTTGTAACTTTCGACAAGTAGAACAATGAATGGAACAGGTAGACGGTTGAAATCTTTGTATATATTGCTTCTATATAGTCTAAGAAACATCTATGCAAAGCATCCAAACAGTACAATTCGCCAATTTTTGGTTCTTCAAGTATAAGTGAACAGCGAGCCCCATTGATAATCATGAAATGGCAATTATTTGTAACTATCTACAAGTAGAACAATGAATAGTACAGGTAGACGGGTGAAACCTTTCTATATATTGCTTCTAAATAGTCTAAGAAACATCTATGCAAAGCATCCAAACAGTACAATTCGCCAATTTTTTGTTCTTCAAGTTTAAGTGAACAATGAGCCCCAATGGTTAAACCTTTATCGGTAATTATTTATAACTTTCGACAAGTAGAACTATGAATGGAACAGGTAGAAGGTTGAAAACTGTGTATATATTGCTTCTATATAGTCTAAGAAACATATATGCAAAGCATCCAAACAGTACAATTCGCCAATTTTTTGTTCTTCAAGTTTAAGTGAACAATGAGCCCCAATGGTTAATCCTTTATCGGTAATTATTTATAACTTTCGACAAGTAGAACAATGAATGGAACACGTAGACGGTTGAAATCTTTGTATATATTGCTTCCATATAGTCTAAGAAACATGTACGCAAAGCATCCAAACAGTACCATTCGCCAATATTTTGTTCTTCAAGTTTAAGTGAACAATGAGCCCCAATGGTTAATCCTTTATCGGAAACTAATTGTAACTTTCGACAAGTAGAACAATGAATGGAACAGGTAGACGGTTGAAATCTTTGTATATATTGCTTCTATATAGTCTAAGAAACATATATGCAAAGCATCCAAACAGTACAATTCGCCAATTTTTTGTTCTTCAAGTTTAAGTGAACTACGAGCCCCATTGTTAATACTTTAACGGAAATTTTTTGTAAATTTCGACAAGTAGAACAAAGAATGGAACAGGTAGACGGTTGAAATCAATGTATATATTGTTTCTATATAGTCTAAGAAGCATATATGCAAAGCATCCAAACCGTACAATTCGCCAATTTTTTGTTCTTCAAGTTTAAGTGAACTACGAGCCCCATTGGTAATCCTTTAACGGAAATAAATTGTAATTTTCTACAAGTAGAACAATGAATGGAACAGGTTGACGATGGAAATCATTGTATATATTGCTTCTATATAGTCTAAGAAACATATATGCAAAGCATCCAAACAGTACCATTCGCCAATTTTTTGTTCTTCAAGTTTAAGTGAACAACGAGCCCCATTGTTAATACTTTAACGGAAATTATTTGTAACTTTCGACAAGTAGAACAATGAATGGAACAGGTAGACGGTTGAAATCTTTGTATATATTGCTTCTATATAGTCTAAGAAACATATATGCAAAGCATCCAAACAGTACAATTCCCCAATTTTTTGTTCTTCAAGTTTAAGTGAACAATGAGCCCCATTGTTAATCCTTTATCGGAAATTATTTGTAAATTTCGACAAGTAGAACAACGAATGGAACAGGTAGACTGTTGAAATTATTGTATATATTGCTTCTATATAGTCTAAGAAACATATATGCAAAGGGTCCAAACAGTACAATTCGCCAATTTTTTGTTCTTCAAGTTTAGGTGAACTACGAGCCCCATTTTTAATCCTTTAACGGAAATTATTTGTAACATTCGACAAGTAGAACAGTGAATGGAACAGGTAGACAGTTGAAATCATTGTATATATTGCTTCTATATAGTCTAAGAAACATATATGCAAAGCATCCAAATTGTACCATCCGCCAATTTTTTGTTCTTCAAGTTTAAGTGAACAACGAGCCCCATTGTTAATACTTTAACGGAAATTATTTGTAACTTTCGACAAGTAGAACAATGAATGGAACAGGTAGACGGTTGAAATCTTTGTATATATTGCTTCTATATAGTCTAAGAAACATATATGCAAAGCATCCAAACAGTACAATTCGCCAATTTTTTGTTCTTCAAGGTTAAGTGAACTACGAGCCCCATTGTTAATCCTTTAAAGGAAATTATTTGTAACTTTCGACAAGTAGAACAAGGAATGGAACAGGTAGACGGTTGAAAACATTGTATATATTGCTTCTATATAGTCTAAGAAACATATGTGCAAAGCATCCAAAAAGTACAATTCGCCAATTTTTTGTTCTTCAAGTTTAAGTGAACAACGAGCCCAATTGATAATCATGAAAGGGAAATTATTTGTAACTTTCTACAAGTAGAACAATGAATAGAACAGTTAGACTGTTGAAATCATTGTATATATTGCTTCTATATAGTCTAAGAAACATATATGCAAAGCATCCAAACAGTAACATTCGCCAATTTTTTGTTCTTCAAGTTTAAGTGAACTACGAGCCCAATTGTTAATCATGAAAGGGAAATTATTTGTAACTTTCTACAAGTAGAACAATGAACAGAACAGTTAGACTGTTGAAATCTTTGTATATATTGCTTCTATATAGTCTAAGAAACATGTACGCAAAGCATCCAAACAGTACCATTCGCCAATATTTTGTTCTTCAAGTTTAAGTGAACAATGAGCCCCAATGGTTAATCCTTTATCGGAAACTAATTGTAACTTTCGACAAGTAGAACAATGAATGGAACAGGTAGACGGTTGAAATCTTTGTATATATTGCTTCTATATAGTCTAAGAAACATATATGCAAAGCATCCAAACAGTACAATTCGCCAATTTTTTGTTCTTCAAGTTTAAGTGAACAATGAGCCCCAATGGTTAATCCTTTACCGGAAATTATTTGTAATTTTCGACAAGTAGAACAATGAATGGATCAGGTAGACGGTTGAAATCATTGTATATATTGCTTCTATATAGTCTAAGAAACATATATGCAAAGCATCCAAACAGTACAATTCGCCAATTTTTTGTTCTTCAAGGTTAAGTGAACTACGAGCCCCATTGTTAATACTTTAACGGAAATTTTTTGTAACTTTCGACAAGTAGAACAAAGAATGGAACAGGTAGACGGTTGAAATCAATGTATATATTGTTTCTATATAGTCTAAGAAACATATATGCAAAGCATCCAAACAGTACAATTCGCCAATTTATTGTTCTTCAAGTTTAAGTGAACTACGAGCCCCATTGGTAATCCTTTAACAGAAATTAATTGTAATTTTCTACAAGTAGAACAATGAATGGAACAGGTTGACGATGGAAATCATTGTATATATTGCTTCTATATAGTCTAAGAAACATATATGCAAAGCATCCAAACAGTAAATTCGCCAATTTTTGTTCTTCAAGTTTGAGTGAACTACAAGCCCCATTGTTAATCCTTTAAAGGAAATTATTTGTAAATTTCGACAAGTAGAACAATGAATGGAACACGTAGACGGTTGAAATCTTTGTATATATTGCTTCCATATAGTCTAAGAAACATGTACGCAAAGCATCCAAACAGTACCATTCGCCAATATTTTGTTCTTCAAGTTTAAGTGAACAATGAGCCCCAATGGTTAATCCTTTATCGGAAACTAATTGTAACTTTCGACAAGTAGAACAATGAATGGAACAGGTAGACGGTTGAAATCTTTGTATATATTGCTTCTATATAGTCTAAGAAACATATATGCAAAGCATCCAAACAGTACAATTCGCCAATTTTTTGTTCTTCAAGTTTAAGTGAACTACGAGCCCCATTGTTAATACTTTAACGGAAATTTTTTGTAAATTTCGACAAGTAGAACAAAGAATGGAACAGGTAGACGGTTGAAATCAATGTATATATTGTTTCTATATAGTCTAAGAAGCATATATGCAAAGCATCCAAACCGTACAATTCGCCAATATTTTGTTCTTCAAGTTTAAGTGAACAATGAGCCCCAATGGTTAATCCTTTATCGGAAACTAATTGTAACTTTCGACAAGTAGAACAATGAATGGAACAGGTAGACGGTTGAAATCTTTGTATATATTGCTTCTATATAGTCTAAGAAACATATATGCAAAGCATCCAAACAGTACAATTCGCCAATTTATTGTTCTTCAAGTTTAAGTGAACTACGAGCCCCATTGGTAATCCTTTAACAGAAATAAATTGTAATTTTCTACAAGTAGAACAATGAATGGAACAGGTTGACGATGGAAATCATTGTATATATTGCTTCTATATAGTCTAAGAAACATATATGCAAAGCATCCAAACAGTAAATTCGCCAATTTTTGTTCTTCAAGTTTGAGTGAACTACAAGCCCCATTGTTAATCCTTTAAAGGAAATTATTTGTAAATTTCGACAAGTAGAACAATGAATGGAACAGGTAGACGGTTGAAATCATTGTATATATTGCTTCCATATAGTCTAAGAAACATGTACGCAAAGCATCCAAACAGTAATTTTCGCCAATTTTTTGTTCTTCATGTTTAAGAGAATAATGAGACCCAGTGGTTAATCCTTTATCGGAAATTGTTTGTAATTTTCGACAAGTAGAACAATGAATGGAACAGGTAGACGGTTGAAATCATTGTATATATTGCTTCTATATAGTCTAAGAAACATATATGCAAAGCATCCAAACAGTACAAATCGCCAATATTTGTTCTTCAAGTTTAAGTGAACTACGAGCCCCTTTGTTAATCCTTTAAAGGAAATTATTAGTACATTTCGACAAGTAGAACAATGAACGGAACAGGTAGACGGTTGAAATCCTAGTATATATTGCTTATATATAGTCTAAGAAACATATATGCAAAGCATCCAAACAGTACCATTCGCCAATTTTTTGTTCTTCAAGTTTAAGTGAACACTGAGCCCCATTGTTAATCCTTTATCGGAAATTATTTGTATCTTTCGACAAGTAGAACAATGATTGGAACACGGAGACGGTTGAAATCTTTGTATATATTGCTTCTATATAGTCTAAGAAACATATATGCAAAGGGTCCAAACAGTACAATTCGCCAATTTTTTGCTCTTCAAGTTTAAGTGAACTACGAGCCCCATTTTTAATCCTTTAACGGAAATTATTTGTAACTTTCGACAAGTAGAACAATGAATGGAACACGTAGACGGTTGAAATCTTTGTATATATTGCTTCTATATAGTCTAAGAAACATATATGCAAAGCATCCAAATAGTACCATTCGCCAATTTTTTGTTCTTCGAGTTTAAGTGAACAATGAGCCCCGTTGTTAATCCTTTATCGGAAATTATTTGTAACTTTCGACAAGTAGAACAATGAATGGAACAGGTAGACGGTTGAAATCTTTGTATATATTGCTTCTATATAGTCTAAGAAACATATATGCAAAGCATCCAAACAGTACAATTCCCCAATTTTTTGTTCTTCAAGTTTAAGTGAACAATGAGCCCCATTGTTAATCCTTTATCGGAAATTATTTGTATCTTTCGACAAGTAGAACAATGATTGGAACACGGAGACGGTTGAAATCTTTGTATATATTGCTTCTATATAGTCTAAGAAACATATATGCAAAGGGTCCAAACAGTACAATTCGCCAATTTTTTGCTCTTCAAGTTTAAGTGAACTACGAGCCCCATTTTTAATCCTTTAACGGAAATTATTTGTAACTTTCGACAAGTAGAACAATGAATGGAACACGTAGACGGTTGAAATCTTTGTATATATTGCTTCCATATAGTCTAAGAAACATGTACGCAAAGCATCCAAACAGTACCATTCGCCAATATTTTGTTCTTCAAGTTTAAGTGAACAATGAGCCCCAATGGTTAATCCTTTATCGGAAACTAATTGTAACTTTCGACAAGTAGAACAATGAATGGAACAGGTAGACGGTTGAAATCTTTGTATATATAGCATCTATATAGTCTAAGAAACATATATGCAAAGCATCCAAACAGTACAATTCGCCAATTTATTGTTCTTCAAGTTTGAGTGAACTACAAGCCCCATTGATAATCCTTTAAAGGAAATTATTTGTAAATTTCGACAAGTAGAACAATGAATGGAACAGGTAGACGGTTGAAATCTTTGTATATATTGCTTCTATATAGTCTAAGAAACATATATGCAAAGCATCCAAACAGTACAATTCGCCAATTTTTTGTTCTTCAAATTTAAGTGAACAATGAGCCCCATTGTTAATCCTTTATCGGAAATTAGTTGTAACTTTCGACAAGTCGAACAATGAATGGAACACGTAGACGGTTGAAATCTTTGTATATATTGTTTCCATATAGTCTAAGAAACATGTACGCAATTCATCCAAACAGTACAATTCGCCAATTTTTTGTTCTTCAAGTTTAAGTGAACAACGAGCCCCATTGTTAATACTTTAACGGAATTTATTTGTAACTTTCGACAATTAGAACAATGAATGGAACAGGTAGACGGTTGAAATCTTTGTATATATTGCTTCTATATAGTCTAAGAAACATATATGCAAAGCATCCAAACAGTACAATTCCCCAATTTTTTGTTCTTCAAGTTTAAGTGAACAATGAGCCCCATTGTTAATCCTTTATCGGAAATTATTTGTAAATTTCGACAAGTAGAACAACGAATGGAACAGGTAGACTGTTGAAATTATTGTATATATTGCTTCTATATAGTCTAAGAAACATATATGCAAAGGGTCCAAACAGTACAATTCGCCAATTTTTTGTTCTTCAAGTTTAAGTGAACTACGAGCCCCATTTTTAATCCTTTAACGGAAATTATTTGTAACATTCGACAAGTAGAACAGTGAATGGAACAGGTAGACAGTTGAAATCATTGTATATATTGCTTCTATATAGTCTAAGAAACATATATGCAAAGCATCCAAATAGTACCATTCGCCAATTTTTTGTTCTTCAAGTTTAAGTGAACAACGAGCCCCATTGTTAATACTTTAACGGAAATTATTTGTAACTTTCGACAAGTAGAACAATGAATGGAACAGGTAGACGGTTGAAAACATTGTATATATTGCTTCTATATAGTCTAAGAAACATATATGCAAAGGGTCCAAACAGTACAATTCGCCAATTTTTTGTTCTTCAAGGTTAAGTGAACTACGAGCCCCATTGTTAATACTTTAACGGAAATTTTTTGTAACTTTCGACAAGTAGAACAAAGAATGGAACAGGTAGACGGTTGAAATCAATGTATATAATGTTTCTATATAGTCTAAGAAACATATATGCAAAGCATCCAAACAGTACAATTCGCCAATTTATTGTTCTTCAAGTTTAAGTGAACTACGAGCCCCATTGGTAATCCTTTAACAGAAATTAATTGTAATTTTCTACAAGTAGAACAATGAATGGAACAGGTTGACGATGGAAATCATTGTATATATTGCTTCTATATAGTCTAAGAAACATATATGCAAAGCATCCAAACAGTAAATTCGCCAATTTTTGTTCTTCAAGTTTGAGTGAACTACAAGCCCCATTGTTAATCCTTTAAAGGAAATTATTTGTAAATGTCGACAAGTAGAACAATGAATGGAACAGGTAGACGGTTGAAATCATTGTATATATTGCTTCCATATAGTCTAAGAAACATGTACGCAAAGCATCCAAACAGTAATTTTCGCCAATTTTTTGTTCTTCATGTTTAAGTGAATAATGAGACCCAGTGGATAATCCTTTATCGGAAATTGTTTGTAATTTTCGACAAGTAGAGCAATGAATGGAACAGGTAGACGGTTGAAATCATTGTATATATTGCTTCTATATAGTCTAAGAAACATATATGCAAAGCATCCAAACAGTACAAATCGCCAATATTTGTTCTTCAAGTTTAAGTGAACTACGAGCCCCTTTGTTAATCCTTTAAAGGAAATTATTAGTACATTTCGACAAGTAGAACAATGAACGGAACAGGTAGACGGTTGAAATCCTAGTATATATTGCTTATATATAGTCTAAGAAACATATATGCAAAGCATCCAAACAGTACCATTCGCCAATTTTTTGTTCTTCAAGTTTAAGTGAACAATGAGCCCCATTGTTAATCCTTTATCGGAAATTATTTGTATCTTTCGACAAGTAGAACAATGATTGGAACACGGAGACGGTTGAAATCTTTGTATATATTGCTTCTATATAGTCTAAGAAACATATATGCAAAGGGTCCAAACAGTACAATTCGCCAATTTTTTGCTCTTCAAGTTTAAGTGAACTACGAGCCCCATTTTTAATCCTTTAACGGAAATTATTTGTAACTTTCGACAAGTAGAACAATGAATGGAACACGTAGACGGTTGAAATCTTTGTATATATTGCTTCTATATAGTCTAAGAAACATATATGCAAAGCATCCAAATAGTACCATTCGCCAATTTTTTGTTCTTCGAGTTTAAGTGAACAATGAGCCCCGTTGTTAATCCTTTATCGGAAATTATTTGTAACTTTCGACAAGTAGAACAATGAATGGAACAGGTAGACGGTTGAAATCATTGTATATATTGCTTCCATATAGTCTAAGAAACATGTACGCAAAGCATCCAAACAGTAATTTTCGCTAATTTTTTGTTCTTCATGTTTAAGTGAATAATGAGACCCAGTGGATAATCCTTTATCGGAAATTATTTGTATCTTTCGACAAGTAGAACAATGATTGGAACACGGAGACGGTTGAAATCTTTGTATATATTGCTTCTATATAGTCTAAGAAACATATATGCAAAGGGTCCAAACAGTACAATTCGCCAATTTTTTGCTCTTCAAGTTTAAGTGAACTACGAGCCCCATTTTTAATCCTTTAACGGAAATTATTTGTAATTTTCGACAAGTAGAGCAATGAATGGAACAGGTAGACGGTTGAAATCATTGTATATATTGCTTCTATATAGTCTAAGAAACATATATGCAAAGCATCCAAACAGTACAAATCGCCAATATTTGTTCTTCAAGTTTAAGTGAACTACGAGCCCCTTTGTTAATCCTTTAAAGGAAATTACTTGTAATTTTCGACAAGTAGAACAATGAATGGATCAGGTAGACGGTTGAAATCATTGTATATATTGCTTCTGTATAGTCTAAGAAACATATATGCAAAGCATCCAAACAGTACAATTCGCCAATTTTTTGTTCTTCAAGGTTAAGTGAACTACGAGCCCCATTGTTAATACTTTAACGGAAATTTTTTGTAACTTTCGACAAGTAGAACAAAGAATGGAACAGGTAGACGGTTGAAATCAATGTATATATTGTTTCTATATAGTCTAAGAAACATATATGCAAAGCATCCAAACAGTACAATTCGCCAATTTATTGTTCTTCAAGTTTAAGTGAACTACAAGCCCCATTGTTAATCCTTTAAAGGAAATTATTTGTAAATTTCGACAAGTAGAACAATGAATGGAACAGGTAGACGGTTGAAATCATTGTATATATTGCTTCCATATAGTCTAAGAAACATGTACGCAAAGCATCCAAACAGTACCATTCGCCAATATTTTGTTCTACAAGTTTAAGTGAACAATGAGCCCCAATGGTTAATCCTTTATCGGAAACTAATTGAAACTTTCGACAAGTAGAACAATGAATGGAACAGGTAGACGGTTGAAATCTTTGTATATATAGCATCTATATAGTCTAAGAAACATATATGCAAAGCATCCAAACAGTACAATTCGCCAATTTATTGTTCTTCAAGTTTGAGTGAACTACAAGCCCCATTGATAATCCTTTAAAGGAAATTATTTGTAAATTTCGACAAGTAGAACAATGAATGGAACAGGTAGACGTTTGAAATCTTTGTATATATTGCTTCTATATAGTCTAAGAAACATATATGCAAAGCATCCAAACAGTACAATTCGCCAATTTTTTGTTCTTCAAATTTAAGTGAACAATGAGCCCCATTGTTAATCCTTTATCGGAAATTAGTTGTAACTTTCGACAAGTCGAACAATGAATGGAACACGTAGACGGTTGAAATCTTTGTACATATTGTTTCCATATAGTCTAAGAAACATGTACGCAATGCATCCAAACAGTACAATTCGCCAATTTTTTGTTCTTCAAGTTTAAGTGAACAACGAGCCCCATTGTTAATACTTTAACGGAAATTATTTGTAACTTTCGACAAGTAGAACAATGAATGGAACAGGTAGACGGTTGAAATCTTTGTATATATTGCTTCTATATAGTCTAAGAAACATATATGCAAAGGGTCCAAACAGTACAATTCGCCAATTTTTTGCTCTTCAAGTTTAAGTGAACTACGAGCCCCATTTTTAATCCTTTAACGGAAATTATTTGTAACTTTCGACAAGTAGAACAATGAATGGAACACGTAGACGGTTGAAATCTTTGTATATATTGCTTCTATATAGTCTAAGAAACATATATGCAAAGCATCCAAATAGTACCATTCGCCAATTTTTTGTTCTTCGAGTTTAAGTGAACAATGAGCCCCGTTGTTAATCCTTTATCGGAAATTATTTGTAACTTTCGACAAGTAGAACAATGAATGGAACAGGTAGACGGTTGAAATCTTTGTATATATTGCTTCTATATAGTCTAAGAAACATATATGCAAAGCATCCAAACAGTACAATTCCCCAATTTTTTGTTCTTCAAGTTTAAGTGAACAATGAGCCCCATTGTTAATCCTTTATCGGAAATTATTTGTATCTTTCGACAAGTAGAACAATGATTGGAACACGGAGACGGTTGAAATCTTTGTATATATTGCTTCTATATAGTCTAAGAAACATATATGCAAAGGGTCCAAACAGTACAATTCGCCAATTTTTTGCTCTTCAAGTTTAAGTGAACTACGAGCCCCATTTTTAATCCTTTAACGGAAATTATTTGTAACTTTCGACAAGTAGAACAATGAATGGAACACGTAGACGGTTGAAATCTTTGTATATATTGCTTCCATATAGTCTAAGAAACATGTACGCAAAGCATCCAAACAGTACCATTCGCCAATATTTTGTTCTTCAAGTTTAAGTGAACAATGAGCCCCAATGGTTAATCCTTTATCGGAAACTAATTGTAACTTTCGACAAGTAGAACAATGAATGGAACAGGTAGACGGTTGAAATCTTTGTATATATAGCATCTATATAGTCTAAGAAACATATATGCAAAGCATCCAAACAGTACAATTCGCCAATTTATTGTTCTTCAAGTTTGAGTGAACTACAAGCCCCATTGATAATCCTTTAAAGGAAATTATTTGTAAATTTCGACAAGTAGAACAATGAATGGAACAGGTAGACGGTTGAAATCTTTGTATATATTGCTTCTATATAGTCTAAGAAACATATATGCAAAGCATCCAAACAGTACAATTCGCCAATTTTTTGTTCTTCAAATTTAAGTGAACAATGAGCCCCATTGTTAATCCTTTATCGGAAATTAGTTGTAACTTTCGACAAGTCGAACAATGAATGGAACACGTAGACGGTTGAAATCTTTGTATATATTGTTTCCATATAGTCTAAGAAACATGTACGCAATTCATCCAAACAGTACAATTCGCCAATTTTTTGTTCTTCAAGTTTAAGTGAACAACGAGCCCCATTGTTAATACTTTAACGGAATTTATTTGTAACTTTCGACAATTAGAACAATGAATGGAACAGGTAGACGGTTGAAATCTTTGTATATATTGCTTCTATATAGTCTAAGAAACATATATGCAAAGCATCCAAACAGTACAATTCCCCAATTTTTTGTTCTTCAAGTTTAAGTGAACAATGAGCCCCATTGTTAATCCTTTATCGGAAATTATTTGTAAATTTCGACAAGTAGAACAACGAATGGAACAGGTAGACTGTTGAAATTATTGTATATATTGCTTCTATATAGTCTAAGAAACATATATGCAAAGGGTCCAAACAGTACAATTCGCCAATTTTTTGTTCTTCAAGTTTAAGTGAACTACGAGCCCCATTTTTAATCCTTTAACGGAAATTATTTGTAACATTCGACAAGTAGAACAGTGAATGGAACAGGTAGACAGTTGAAATCATTGTATATATTGCTTCTATATAGTCTAAGAAACATATATGCAAAGCATCCAAATAGTACCATTCGCCAATTTTTTGTTCTTCAAGTTTAAGTGAACAACGAGCCCCATTGTTAATACTTTAACGGAAATTATTTGTAACTTTCGACAAGTAGAACAATGAATGGAACAGGTAGACGGTTGAAAACATTGTATATATTGCTTCTATATAGTCTAAGAAACATATATGCAAAGGGTCCAAACAGTACAATTCGCCAATTTTTTGTTCTTCAAGGTTAAGTGAACTACGAGCCCCATTGTTAATACTTTAACGGAAATTTTTTGTAACTTTCGACAAGTAGAACAAAGAATGGAACAGGTAGACGGTTGAAATCAATGTATATAATGTTTCTATATAGTCTAAGAAACATATATGCAAAGCATCCAAACAGTACAATTCGCCAATTTATTGTTCTTCAAGTTTAAGTGAACTACGAGCCCCATTGGTAATCCTTTAACAGAAATTAATTGTAATTTTCTACAAGTAGAACAATGAATGGAACAGGTAGACGGTTGAAATCATTGTATATATTGCTTCCATATAGTCTAAGAAACATGTACGCAAAGCATCCAAACAGTAATTTTCGCCAATTTTTTGTTCTTCATGTTTAAGTGAATAATGAGACCCAGTGGATAATCCTTTATCGGAAATTGTTTGTAATTTTCGACAAGTAGAGCAATGAATGGAACAGGTAGACGGTTGAAATCATTGTATATATTGCTTCTATATAGTCTAAGAAACATATATGCAAAGCATCCAAACAGTACAAATCGCCAATATTTGTTCTTCAAGTTTAAGTGAACTACGAGCCCCTTTGTTAATCCTTTAAAGGAAATTATTAGTACATTTCGACAAGTAGAACAATGAACGGAACAGGTAGACGGTTGAAATCCTAGTATATATTGCTTATATATAGTCTAAGAAACATATATGCAAAGCATCCAAACAGTACCATTCGCCAATTTTTTGTTCTTCAAGTTTAAGTGAACAATGAGCCCCAATGGTTAATCCTTTATCGGAAACTAATTGTAACTTTCGACAAGTAGAACAATGAATGGAACAGGTAGACGGTTGAAATCTTTGTATATATTGCTTCTATATAGTCTAAGAAACATATATGCAAAGGGTCCAAACAGTACAATTCGCCAATTTTTTGCTCTTCAAGTTTAAGTGAACTACGAGCCCCATTTTTAATCCTTTAACGGAAATTATTTGTAACTTTCGACAAGTAGAACAATGAATGGAACACGTAGACGGTTGAAATCTTTGTATATATTGCTTCTATATAGTCTAAGAAACATATATGCAAAGCATCCAAACAGTACAATTCGCCAATTTTTTGTTCTTCAAATTTAAGTGAACAATGAGCCCCATTGTTAATCCTTTATCGGAAATTAGTTGTAACTTTCGACAAGTCGAACAATGAATGGAACACGTAGACGGTTGAAATCTTTGTATATATTGTTTCCATATAGTCTAAGAAACATGTACGCAATTCATCCAAACAGTACAATTCGCCAATTTTTTGTTCTTCAAGTTTAAGTGAACAACGAGCCCCATTGTTAATACTTTAACGGAATTTATTTGTAACTTTCGACAATTAGAACAATGAATGGAACAGGTAGACGGTTGAAATCTTTGTATATATTGCTTCTATATAGTCTAAGAAACATATATGCAAAGCATCCAAACAGTACAATTCCCCAATTTTTTGTTCTTCAAGTTTAAGTGAACAATGAGCCCCATTGTTAATCCTTTATCGGAAATTATTTGTAAATTTCGACAAGTAGAACAACGAATGGAACAGGTAGACTGTTGAAATTATTGTATATATTGCTTCTATATAGTCTAAGAAACATATATGCAAAGGGTCCAAACAGTACAATTCGCCAATTTTTTGTTCTTCAAGTTTAAGTGAACTACGAGCCCCATTTTTAATCCTTTAACGGAAATTATTTGTAACATTCGACAAGTAGAACAGTGAATGGAACAGGTAGACAGTTGAAATCATTGTATATATTGCTTCTATATAGTCTAAGAAACATATATGCAAAGCATCCAAATAGTACCATTCGCCAATTTTTTGTTCTTCAAGTTTAAGTGAACAACGAGCCCCATTGTTAATACTTTAACGGAAATTATTTGTAACTTTCGACAAGTAGAACAATGAATGGAACAGGTAGACGGTTGAAAACATTGTATATATTGCTTCTATATAGTCTAAGAAACATATATGCAAAGGGTCCAAACAGTACAATTCGCCAATTTTTTGTTCTTCAAGGTTAAGTGAACTACGAGCCCCATTGTTAATACTTTAACGGAAATTTTTTGTAACTTTCGACAAGTAGAACAAAGAATGGAACAGGTAGACGGTTGAAATCTTTGTATATATTGCTTCCATATAGTCTAAGAAACATGTACGCAAAGCATCCAAACAGTACCATTCGCCAATATTTTGTTCTTCAAGTTTAAGTGAACAATGAGCCCCAATGGTTAATCCTTTATCGGAAATTAGTTGTAACTTTCGACAAGTCGAACAATGAATGGAACACGTAGACGGTTGAAATCTTTGTACATATTGTTTCCATATAGTCTAAGAAACATGTACGCAATGCATCCAAACAGTACAATTCGCCAATTTTTTGTTCTTCAAGTTTAAGTGAACAACGAGCCCCATTGTTAATACTTTAACGGAAATTATTTGTAACTTTCGACAAGTAGAACAATGAATGGAACAGGTAGACGGTTGAAATCTTTGTATATATTGCTTCTATATAGTCTAAGAAACATATATGCAAAGCATCCAAACAGTACAATTCCCCAATTTTTTGTTCTTCAAGTTTAAGTGAACAATGAGCCCCATTGTTAATCCTTTATCGGAAATTATTTGTAAATTTCGACAAGTAGAACAACGAATGGAACAGGTAGACTGTTGAAATTATTGTATATATTGCTTCTATATAGTCTAAGAAACATATATGCAAAGGGTCCAAACAGTACAATTCGCCAATTTTTTGTTCTTCAAGTTTAAGTGAACTACGAGCCCCATTTTTAATCCTTTAACGGAAATTATTTGTAACATTCGACAAGTAGAACAATGAATGGAACAGGTAGACGGTTGAAATCTTTGTATATATTGCTTCTATATAGTCTAAGAAACATATATGCAAAGCATCCAAACAGTACAATTCCCCAATTTTTTGTTCTTCAAGTTTAAGTGAACAATGAGCCCCATTGTTAATCCTTTATCGGAAATTATTTGTAAATTTCGACAAGTAGAACAACGAATGGAACAGGTAGACTGTTGAAATTATTGAATATATTGCTTCTATATAGTCTAAGAAACATATATGCAAAGGGTCCAAACAGTACAATTCGCCAATTTTTTGTTCTTCAAGTTTAAGTGAACTACGAGCCCCATTTTTAATCCTTTAACGGAAATTATTTGTAACTTTCGACAAGTAGAACAATGAATGGAACACGTGGACGGTTGAAATCTTTGTATATATTGCTTCTATATAGTCTAAGAAACATATATGCAAAGCATCCAAACAGTACAATTCCCCAATTTTTTGTTCTTCAAGTTTAAGTGAACAATGAGCCCCATTGTTAATCCTTTATCGGAAATTAGTTGTAACTTTCGACAAGTCGAACAATGAATGGAACAGGTAGACGGTTGAAATCTTTGTATATATTGTTTCTATATAGTCTAAGAATCATATATGCAAAGCATCCAAACATTACAATACGCCAATTTTTTGTTCGTCAAGTTTAAGTAAACTACGATCCCCATTGTTAATCCTTCAACGGAAATTATTTGTAACATTCGACAAGTAGAACAACGATTGGAACACGTAGACGGTTGAAATCTTTGTATATATTGCTTCCATATAGTCTAAGAAACATGTACGCAAAGCATCCAAACAGTACCATTCGCCAATATTTTGTTCTTCAAGTTTAAGTGAACAATGAGCCCCAATGGTTAATCCTTTATCGGAAACTAATTGTAACTTTCGACAAGTAGAACAATGAATGGAACAGGTAGACGGTTGAAATCTTTGTATATATAGCATCTATATAGTCTAAGAAACATATATGCAAAGCATCCAAACAGTACAATTCGCCAATTTATTGTTCTTCAAGTTTGAGTGAACTACAAGCCCCATTGATAATCCTTTAAAGGAAATTATTTGTAAATTTCGACAAGTAGAACAATGAATGGAACAGGTAGACGGTTGAAATCTTTGTATATATTGCTTCTATATAGTCTAAGAAACATATATGCAAAGCAACCAAACAGTACAATTCGCCAATTTTTTGTTCTTCAAATTTAAGTGAACAATGAGCCCCATTGTTAATCCTTTATCGGAAATTAGTTGTAACTTTCGACAAGTCGAACAATGAATGGAACACGTAGACGGTTGAAATCTTTGTATATATTGTTTCCATATAGTCTAAGAAACATGTACGCAATGCATCCAAACAGTACAATTCGCCAATTTTTTGTTCTTCAAGTTTAAGTGAACAACGAGCCCCATTGTTACTACTTTAACGGAAATTATTTGTAACTTTCGACAAGTAGAACAATGAATGGAACAGGTAGACGGTTGAAATCTTTGTATATATTGCTTCTATATAGTCTAAGAAACATATATGCAAAGCATCCAAACAGTACAATTCCCCAATTTTTTGTTCTTCAAGTTTAAGTGAACAATGAGCCCCATTGTTAATCCTTTATCGGAAATTATTTGTAACATTCGACAAGTAGAACAGTGAATGGAACAGGTAGACAGTTGAAATCATTGTATATATTGCTTCTATATAGTCTAAGAAACATATATGCAAAGCATCCAAATAGTACCATTCGCCAATTTTTTGTTCTTCAAGTTTAAGTGAACAATGAGCCCCATTGTTAATCCTTTATCGGAAATTATTTGTAACTTTCGACAAGTCGAACAATGAATGGAACACGTAGACGGTTGAAATCTTTGTATATATTGTTTCCATATAGTCTAAGAAACATGTACGCAATGCATCCAAACAGTACAATTCGCCAATTTTTTGTTCTTCAAGTTTAAGTGAACAACGAGCCCCATTATTAATACTTTAACGGAAATTATTTGTAACTTTCGACAAGTAGAACAATGAATGGAACAGGTAGACGGTTGAAATCTTTGTATATATTGCTTCTATATAGTCTAAGAAACATATATGCAAAGCATCCAAACAGTACAATTCCCCAATTTTTTGTTCTTCAAGTTTAAGTGAACAATGAGCCCCATTGTTAATCCTTTATCGGAAATTATTTGTAAATTTCGACAAGTAGAACAACGAATGGAACAGGTAGACTGTTGAAATTATTGTATATATTGCTTCTATATAGTCTAAGAAACATATATGCAAAGGGTCCAAACAGTACAATTCGCCAATTTTTTGTTCTTCAAGTTTAAGTGAACTACGAGCCCCATTTTTAATCCTTTAACGGAAATTATTTGTAACATTCGACAAGTAGAACAATGAATGGAACAGGTTGACGATGGAAATCATTGTATATATTGCTTCTATATAGTCTAAGAAACATATATGCAAAGCATCCAAACAGTACCATTCGCCAATTTTTTGTTCTTCATGTTTAAGTGAACAATGAGCCCCAATGGTTAATCCTTTACCGGAAATTATTTGTAATTTTCGACAAGTAGAACAATGAATGGATCAGGTAGACGGTTGAAATCATTGTATATATTGCTTCTATATAGTCTAAGAAACATATATGCAAAGCATCCAAACAGTACAATTCGCCAATTTTTTGTTCTTCAAGGTTAAGTGAACTACGAGCCCCATTGTTAATACTTTAACGGAAATTTTTTGTAACTCTCGACAAGTAGAACAAAGAATGGAACAGGTAGACGGTTGAAATCAATGTATATATTGTTTCTATATAGTCTAAGAAACATATATGCAAAGCATCCAAACAGTACAATTCGCCAATTTATTGTTCTTCAAGTTTAAGTGAACTACGAGCCCCATTGGTAATCCTTTAACAGAAATTAATTGTAATTTTCTACAAGTAGAACAATGAATGGAACAGGTAGACGGTTGAAATCTTTGTATATATTGCTTCTATATAGTCTAAGAAACATATATGCAAAGCATCCAAACAGTACAATTCGCCAATTTTTTGTTCTTCAAATTTAAGTGAACAATGAGCCCCATTGTTAATCCTTTATCGGAAATTAGTTGTAACTTTCGACAAGTCGAACAATGAATGGAACACGTAGACGGTTGAAATCTTTGTATATATTGTTTCTATATAGTCTAAGAATCATATATGCAAAGCATCCAAACATTACAATACGCCAATTTTTTGTTCTTCAAGTTTAAGTAAACTACGATCCCCATTGTTAATCCTTTAACGGAAATTATTTGTAACATTCGACAAGTAGAACAACGATTGGAACACGTAGACGGTTGAAATCTTTGTATATATTGCTTCCATATAGTCTAAGAAACATGTACGCAAAGCATCCAAACAGTACCATTCGCCAATATTTTGTTCTTCAAGTTTAAGTGAACAATGAGCCCCAATGGTTAATCCTTTATCGGAAACTAATTGTAACATTCGACAAGTAGAACAATGAATGGAACAGGTAGACGGTTGAAATCTTTGTATATATAGCATCTATATAGTCTAAGAAACATATATGCAAAGCATCCAAACAGTACAATTCGCCAATTTATTGTTCTTCAAGTTTGAGTGAACTACAAGCCCCATTGATAATCCTTTAAAGGAAATTATTTGTAAATTTCGACAAGTAGAACAACGAATGGAACTGGTAGACTGTTGAAATCATTGTATAAATTGCTTCTATTTAGTCTAAGAAACATATATGCAAAGCGTCCAAACAGTACAATTCGCCAATTTTTTGCTTTTCAAGTTTAAGTGAACAACGAGCCCCATTGGTAATCCTTTAACGGAAATAAATTGTAATTTTCTACAAGTAGAACAATGAATGGAACAGGTAGACGGTTGAAATCTTTGTATATATTGCTTCTATATAGTCTAAGAAACATATATGCAAAGCATCCAAATAGTACCATTCGCCAATTTTTTGTTCTTCAAGTTTAAGTGAACAATGAGCCCCATTGTTAATCCTTTATCGGAAATTATTTGTAACTTTCGACAAGTAGAACAATGAATGGAACAGGTAGACGGTTGAAATCTTTGTATATATTGCTTCTATATAGTCTAAGAAACATATATGCAAAGGGTCCAAACAGTAAAATTCGCCAATTTTTTGTTCTTCAAGTTTAAGTAAACTACGATCCCCATTGTTAATCCTTTAACGGAAATTATTTGTAACATTCGACAAGTAGAACAGTGAATGGAACTGGTAGACAGTTGAAATCATTGTATATATTGCTTCTATATAGTCTAAGAAACATATATGCAAAGCATCCAAATAGTACCATTCGCCAATTTTTTGTTCTTCAAGTTTAAGTGAACAATGAGCCCCATTGTTAATCCTTTATCGGAAATTATTTGTAACTTTCGACAAGTAGAACAATGAATGGAACAGGTAGACGGTTGAAATCTTTGTATATATTGCTTCTATATAGTCTAAGAAACATATATGCAAAGCATCCAAACAGTACAATTCGCCAATTTTTTGTTCTTCAAATTTAAGTGAACAATGAGCCCCATTGTTAATCCTTTATCGGAAATTAGTTGTAACTTTCGACAAGTCGAACAGTGAATGGAACACGTAGGCGGTTGAAATCTTTGTATATATTGTTTCCATATAGTCTAAGAAACATGTACGCAATGCATCCAAACAGTACAATTCGCCAATTTTTTGTTCTTCAAGTTTAAGTGAACAACGAGCCCCATTGTTAATACTTTAACGGAAATTATTTGTAACTTTCGACAAGTAGAACAATGAATGGAACAGGTAGACGGTTGAAATCTTTGTATATATTGCTTCTATATAGTCTAAGAAACATATATGCAAAGGGTCCAAACAGTAAAATTCCCCAATTTTTTGTTCTTCAAGTTTAAGTAAACTACGATCCCCATTGTTAATCCTTTAACGGAAATTATTTGTAACATTCGACAAGTAGAACAGTGAATGGAACAGGTAGACAGTTGAAATCATTGTATATATTGCTTCTATATAGTCTAAGAAACATATATGCAAAGCATCCAAATAGTACCATTCGCCAATTTTTTGTTCTTCAAATTTAAGTGAACAATGAGCCCCATTGTTAATCCTTTATCGGAAATTAGTTGTAACTTTCGACAAGTCGAACAGTGAATGGAACACGTAGACGGTTGAAATCTTTGTATATATTGTTTCCATATAGTCTAAGAAACATGTACGCAATGCATCCAAACAGTACAATTCGCCAATTTTTTGTTCTTCAAGTTTAAGTGAACAACGAGCCCCATTGTTAATACTTTAACGGAAATTATTTGTAACTTTCGACAAGTAGAACAATGAATGGAACAGGTAGACGGTTGAAATCTTTGTATATATTGCTTCTATATAGTCTAAGAAACATATATGCAAAGCATCCAAACAGTACAATTCCCCAATTTTTTGTTCTTCAAGTTTAAGTGAACAATGAGCCCCATTGTTAATCCTTTATCGGAAATTATTTGTAAATTTCGACAAGTAGAACAACGAATGGAACAGGTAGACTGTTGAAATTATTGTATATATTGCTTCTATATAGTCTAAGAAACATATATGCAAAGGGTCCAAACAGTACAATTCGCCAATTTTTTGTTCTTCAAGTTTAAGTGAACTACGAGCCCCATTTTTAATCCTTTAACGGAAATTATTTGTAACTTTCGACAAGTAGAACAATGAATGGAACACGTGGACGGTTGAAATCTTTGTATATATTGCTTCTATATAGTCTAAGAAACATATATGCAAAGCATCCAAATAGTACCATTCGCCAATTTTTTGTTCTTCAATTTTAAGTGAACAATGAGCCCCATTGTTAATCCTTTATCGGAAATTATTTGTAACTTTCGACAAGTAGAACAATGAATGGAACAGGTAGACGGTTGAAATCTTTGTATATATTGCTTCTATATAGTCTAAGAAACATATATGCAAAGCATCCAAACAGTACAATTCCCCAATTTTTTGTTCTTCAAGTTTAAGTGAACAATGAGCCCCATTGTTAATCCTTTATCGGAAATTATTTGTAAATTTCGACAAGTAGAACAACGAATGGAACAGGTAGACTGTTGAAATTATTGTATATATTGCTTCTATATAGTCTAAGAAACATATATGCAAAGGGTCCAAACAGTACAATTCGCCAATTTTTTGTTCTTCAAGTTTAAGTGAACTACGAGCCCCATTTTTAATCCTTTAACGGAAATTATTTGTAACATTCGACAAGTAGAACAGTGAATGGAACAGGTAGACAGTTGAAATCATTGTATATATTGCGTCTATATAGTCTAAGAAACATATATGCAAATCCTCCAAATAGTACCATTCGCCAATTTTTTGTTCTTCAAGTTTAAGTGAACAATGAGCCCCATTGTTAATCCTTTATCGGAAATTATTTGTAACTTTCGACAAGTCGAACAATGAATGGAACACGTAGACGGTTGAAATCTTTGTATATATTGTTTCCATATAGACTAAGAAACATGTACGCAATGCATCCAAACAGTACAATTCGCCAATTTTTTGTTCTTCAAGTTTAAGTGAACAACGAGCCCCATTGTTAATACTTTAACGGAAATTATTTGTAACTTTCGACAAGTAGAACAATGAATGGAACAGGTAGACGGTTGAAATCTTTGTATATATTGCTTCTATATAGTCTAAGAAACATATATGCAAAGCATCCAAACAGTACAATTCCCCAATTTTTTGTTCTTCAAGTTTAAGTGAACAATGAGCCCCATTGTTAATCCTTTATCGGAAATTATTTGTAAATTTCGACAAGTAGAACAACGAATGGAACAGGTAGACTGTTGAAATTATTGTATATATTGCTTCTATATAGTCTAAGAAACATATATGCAAAGGGTCCAAACAGTACAATTCGCCAATTTTTTGTTCTTCAAGTTTAAGTGAACTACGAGCCCCATTTTTAATCCTTTAACGGAAATTATTTGTAACTTTCGACAAGTAGAACAATGAATGGAACACGTGGACGGTTGAAATCTTTGTATATATTGCTTCTATATAGTCTAAGAAACATATATGCAAAGCATCCAAATAGTACCATTCGCCAATTTTTTGTTCTTCAAGTTTAAGTGAACAATGAGCCCCATTGTTAATCCTTTATCGGAAATTATTTGTAACTTTCGACAAGTAGAACAATGAATGGAACAGGTAGACTGTTGAAATCATTGTATATATTGCTTCTATATAGTCTAAGAAACATATATGCAAAGGGTCCAAACAGTACAATTCGCCAATTTTTTGCTCTGCAAGTTTAAGTGAACTACGAGCCCCATTTTTAATCCTTTAACGGAAATAAATTGTAATTTTCTACAAGTAGAACAATGAATGGAACAGGTTGACGATGGAAATCATTGTATATATTGCTTCTATATAGTCTAAGAAACATATATGCAAAGCATCCAAACAGTACAATTCGCCAATTTATAGTTCTTCAAGTTTAAGTGAACTACGAGCCCCATTGGTAATCTTTTAACAGAAATTAATTGTAATTTTCTACAAGTAGAACAATGAATGGAACAGGTTGACGATGGAAATCATTGTATATATTGCTTCTATATAGTCTAAGAAACATATATGCAAAGCATCCAAACAGTAAATTCGCCAATTTTTGTTCTTCAAGTTTGAGTGAACTACAAGCCCCATTGTTAATCCTTTAAAGGAAATTATTTGTAAATTTCGACAAGTAGAACAATGAATGGAACAGGTAGACGGTTGAAATCATTGTATATATTGCTTCCATATAGTCTAAGAAACATGTACGCAAAGCATCCAAACAGTAATTTTCGCCAATTTTTTGTTCTTCATGTTTAAGTGAATAATGAGACCCAGTGGTTAATCCTTTATCGGAAATTGTTTGTAATTTTCGACAGGTAGAACAATGAATGGAACAGGTAGACGGTTGAAATCATTGTATATATTGCTTCTATATAGTCTAAGAAACATATATGCAAAGCATCCAAACAGTACAAATCGCCAATATTTGTTCTTCAAGTTTAAGTGAACTACGAGCCCCTTTGTTAATCCTTTAAAGGAAATTATTAGTACATTTCGACAAGTAGAACAATGAACGGAACAGGTAGACGGTTGAAATCCTAGTATATATTGCTTATATATAGTCTAAGAAACATATATGCAAAGCATCCAAACAGTACCATTCGCCAATTTTTTGTTCTTCAAGTTTAAGTGAACAATGAGCCCCATTGTTAATCCTTTATCGGAAATTATTTGTATCTTTCGACAAGTAGAACAATGATTGGAACACGGAGACGGTTGAAATCTTTGTATATATTGCTTCTATATAGTCTAAGAAACATATATGCAAAGGGTCCAAACAGTACAATTCGCCAATTTTTTGCTCTTCAAGTTTAAGTGAACTACGAGCCCCATTTTTAATCCTTTAACGGAAATTATTTGTAACTTTCGACAAGTAGAACAATGAATGGAACACGTAGACGGTTGAAATCTTTGTATATATTGCTTCTATATAGTCTAAGAAACATATATGCAAAGCATCCAAATAGTACCATTCGCCAATTTTTTGTTCTTCGAGTTTAAGTGAACAATGAGCCCCATTGTTAATCCTTTATCGGAAATTATTTGTAACTTTCGACAAGTAGAACAATGAATGGAACAGGTAGACGGTTGAAATCTTTGTATATATTGCTTCTATATAGTCTAAGAAACATATATGCAAAGCATCCAAACAGTACAATTCCCCAATTTTTTGTTCTTCAAGTTTAAGTGAACAATGAGCCCCATTGTTAATCCTTTATCGGAAATTAGTTGTAACTTTCGACAAGTCGAACAATGAATGGAACAGGTAGACGGTTGAAATCTTTGTATATATTGTTTCTATATAGTCTAAGAATCATATATGCAAAGCATCCAAACATTACAATACGCCAATTTTTTGTTCTTCAAGTTTAAGTAAACTACGATCCCCATTGTTAATCCTTTAACGGAAATTATTTGTAACATTCGACAAGTAGAACAGTGAATGGAACAGGTAGACAGTTGAAATCATTGTATATATTGCTTCTATATAGTCTAAGAAACATATATGCAAAGCATCCAAATAGTACCATTCGCCAATTTTTTGTTCTTCAAGTTTAAGTGAACAATGAGCCCCATTGTTAATCCTTTATCGGAAATTATTTGTAACTTTCGACAAGTCGAACAATGAATGGAACACGTAGACGGTTGAAATCTTTGTATATATTGTTTCCATATAGTCTAAGAAACATGTACGCAATGCATCCAAACAGTACAATTCGCCAATTTTTTGTTCTTCAAGTTTAAGTGAACAACGAGCCCCATTGTTAATACTTTAACGGAAATTATTTGTAACTTTCGACAAGTAGAACAATGAATGGAACAGGTAGACGGTTGAAATTATTGTATATATTGCTTCTATATAGTCTAAGAAACATATATGCAAAGGGTCCAAACAGTACAATTCGCCAATTTTTTGTTCTTCAAGTTTAAGTGAACTACGAGCCCCATTTTTAATACTTTAACGGAAATTATTTGTAACTTTCGACAAGTAGAACAATGAATGGAACACGTGGACGGTTGAAATCTTTGTATATATTGCTTCTATATAGTCTAAGAAACATATATGCAAAGCATCCAAATAGTACCATTCGCCAATTTGTTGTTCTTCAAGTTTAAGTGAACAATGAGCCCCATTGTTAATCCTTTATCGGAAATTATTTGTAACTTTCGACAAGTAGAACAATGAATGGAACAGGTAGACTGTTGAAATCATTGTATATATTGCTACTATATAGTCTAAGAAACATATATGCAAAGGGTCCAAACAGTACAATTCGCCAATTTTTTGCTCTGCAAGTTTAAGTGAACTACGAGCTCCATTTTTAATCCTTTAACGGAAATAAATTGTAATTTTCTACAAGTAGAACAATGAATGGAACAGGTTGACGATGGAAATCATTGTATATATTGCTTCTATATAGTCTAAGAAACATATATGCAAAGCATCCAAACAGTACCATTCGCCAATTTTTTGTTCTTCATGTTTAAGTGAACAATGAGCCCCATTGTTAATCCTTTAAAGGAAATTATTTGTAACTTTCGACAAGTAGAACAATGAATGGAACAGGTAGACGGTTGAAATCTTTGTATATATTGCTTCTATATAGTCTGAGAAACATATATGCAAAGCATCCAAACAGTACCATTCGCCAATTTTTTGTTCTTCAAGTTTAAGTGAACAATGAGCCCCATTGTTAATCCTTTATCGGAAATTATTTGTAAATTTCGACAAGTAGAACAACGAATGGAACAGGTAGACTGTTGAAATTATTGTATATATTGCTTCTATATAGTCTAAGAAACATATATGCAAAGGGTCCAAACAGTACAATTCGCCAATTTTTTGTTCTACAAGTTTAAGTGAACTACGAGCCCCATTTTTAATCCTTTAACGGAAATTATTTGTAACTTTCGACAAGTAGAACAATGAATGGAACACGTGGACGGTTGAAATCTTTGTATATATTGCTTCTATATAGTCTAAGAAACATATATGCAAAGCATCCAAATAGTACCATTCGCCAATTTTTTGTTCTTCAATTTTAAGTGAACAATGAGCCCCATTGTTAATCCTTTATCGGAAATTATTTGTAACTTTCGACAAGTAGAACAATGAATGGAACAGGTAGACGGTTGAAATCTTTGTATATATTGCTTCTATATAGTCTAAGAAACATATATGCAAAGCATCCAAACAGTACAATTCCCCAATTTTTTGTTCTTCAAGTTTAAGTGAACAATGAGCCCCATTGTTAATCCTTTATCGGAAATTATTTGTAAATTTCGACAAGTAGAACAACGAATGGAACAGGTAGACTGTTGAAATTATTGTATATATTGCTTCTATATAGTCTAAGAAACATATATGCAAAGGGTCCAAACAGTACAATTCGCCAATTTTTTGTTCTTCAAGTTTAAGTGAACTACGAGCCCCATTTTTAATCCTTTAACGGAAATTATTTGTAACATTCGACAAGTAGAACAGTGAATGGAACAGGTAGACAGTTGAAATCATTGTATATATTGCTTCTATATAGTCTAAGAAACATATATGCAAAGCCTCCAAATAGTACCATTCGCCAATTTTTTGTTCTTCAAGTTTAAGTGAACAATGAGCCCCATTGTTAATCCTTTATCGGAAATTATTTGTAACTTTCGACAAGTCGAACAATGAATGGAACACGTAGACGGTTGAAATCTTTGTATATATTGTTTCCATATAGTCTAAGAAACATGTACGCAATGCATCCAAACAGTACAATTCGCCAATTTTTTGTTCTTCAAGTTTAAGTGAACAACGAGCCCCATTGTTAATACTTTAACGGAAATTATTTGTAACTTTCGACAAGTAGAACAATGAATGGAACAGGTAGACGGTTGAAATCTTTGTATATATTGCTTCTATATAGTCTAAGAAACATATATGCAAAGCATCCAAACAGTACAATTCCCCAATTTTTTGTTCTTCAAGTTTAAGTGAACAATGAGCCCCATTGTTAATCCTTTATCGGAAAGTATTTGTAAATTTCGACAAGTAGAACAACGAATGGAACAGGTAGACTGTTGAAATTATTGTATATATTGCTTCTATATAGTCTAAGAAACATATATGCAAAGGGTCCAAACAGTACAATTCGCCAATTTTTTGTTCTTCAAGTTTAAGTGAACTACGAGCCCCATTTTTAATCCTTTAACGGAAATTATTTGTAACTTTCGACAAGTAGAACAATGAATGGAACACGTGGACGGTTGAAATCTTTGTATATATTGCTTCTATATAGTCTAAGAAACATATATGCAAAGCATCCAAATAGTACCATTCGCCAATTTTTTGTTCTTCAAGTTTAAGTGAACAATGAGCCCCATTGTTAATCCTTTATCGGAAATTATTTGTAACTTTCGACAAGTAGAACAATGAATGGAACAGGTAGACTGTTGAAATCATTGTATATATTGCTTCTATATAGTCTAAGAAACATATATGCAAAGGGTCCAAACAGTACAATTCGCCAATTTTTTGCTCTGCAAGTTTAAGTGAACTACGAGCCCCATTTTTAATCCTTTAACGGAAATAAATTGTAATTTTCTACAAGTAGAACAATGAATGGAACAGGTTGACGATGGAAATCATTGTATATATTGCTTCTATATAGTCTAAGAAACATATATGCAAAGCATCCAAACAGTACCATTCGCCAATTTTTTGTTCTTCATGTTTAAGTGAACAATGAGCCCCAATGGTTAATCCTTTACCGGAAATTATTTGTAATTTTCGACAAGTAGAACAATGAATGGATCAGGTAGACGGTTGAAATCATTGTATATATTGCTTCTATATAGTCTAAGAAACATATATGCAAAGCATCCAAACAGTACCATTCGCCAATTTTTTGTTCTTCATGTTTAAGTGAACAATGAGCCCCAATGGTTAATCCTTTACCGAAAATTATTTGTAATTTTCGACAAGTAGAACAATGAATGGATCAGGTAGACGGTTGAAATCATTGTATATATTGCTTCTATATAGTCTAAGAAACATATATGCAAAGCATCCAAACAGTACAATTCGCCAATTTTTTGTTCTTCAAGGTTAAGTGAACTACGAGCCCCATTGTTAATACTTTAACGGAAATTTTTTGTAACTTTCGACAAGTAGAACAAAGAATGGAACAGGTAGACGGTTGAAATCAATGTATATATTGTTTCTATATAGTCTAAGAAACATATATGCAAAGCATCCAAACAGTACAATTCGCCAATTTATTGTTCTTCAAGTTTAAGTGAACTACGAGCCCCATTGGTAATCTTTTAACAGAAATTAATTGTAATTTTCTACAAGTAGAACAATGAATGGAACAGGTTGACGATGGAAATCATTGTATATATTGCTTCTATATAGTCTAAGAAACATATATGCAAAGCATCCAAACAGTAAATTCGCCAATTTTTGTTCTTCAAGTTTGAGTGAACTACAAGCCCCATTGTTAATCCTTTAAAGGAAATTATTTGTAAATTTCGACAAGTAGAACAATGAATGGAACAGGTAGACGGTTGAAATCATTGTATATATTGCTTCCATATAGTCTAAGAAACATGTACGCAAAGCATCCAAACAGTAATTTTCGCCAATTTTTTGTTCTTCATGTTTAAGTGAATAATGAGACCCAGTGGTTAATCCTTTATCGGAAATTGTTTGTAATTTTCGACAGGTAGAACAATGAATGGAACAGGTAGACGGTTGAAATCATTGTATATATTGCTTCTATATAGTCTAAGAAACATATATGCAAATCATCCAAACAGTACAAATCGCCAATATTTGTTCTTCAAGTTTAAGTGAACTACGAGCCCCTTTGGTAATCCTTTAAAGGAAATTATTAGTACATTTCGACAAGTAGAACAATGAACGGAACAGGTAGACGGTTGAAATCCTAGTATATATTGCTTATATATAGTCTAAGAAACATATATGCAAAGCATCCAAACAGTACCATTCGCCAATTTTTTGTTCTTCAAGTTTAAGTGAACAATGAGCCCCATTGTTAATCCTTTATCGGAAATTATTTGTATCTTTCGACAAGTAGAACAATGATTGGAACACGGAGACGGTTGAAATCTTTGTATATATTGCTTCTATATAGTCTAAGAAACATATATGCAAAGGGTCCAAACAGTACAATTCGCCAATTTTTTGCTCTTCAAGTTTAAGTGAACTACGAGCCCCATTTTTAATCCTTTAACGGAAATTATTTGTAACTTTCGACAAGTAGAACAATGAATGGAACTCGTAGACGGTTGAAATCTTTGTATATATTGCTTCTATATAGTCTAAGAAACATATATGCAAAGCATCCAAATAGTACCATTCGCCAATTTTTTGTTCTTCGAGTTTAAGTGAACAATGAGCCCCATTGTTAATCCTTTATCGGAAATTATTTGTAACTTTCGACAAGTAGAACAATGAATGGAACAGGTAGACGGTTGAAATCTTTGTATATATTGCTTCTATATAGTCTAAGAAACATATATGCAAAGCATCCAAACAGTACAATTCCCCAATTTTTTGTTCTTCAAGTTTAAGTGAACAATGAGCCCCATTGTTAATCCTTTATCGGAAATTAGTTGTAACTTTCGACAAGTCGAACAATGAATGGAACAGGTAGACGGTTGAAATCTTTGTATATATTGTTTCTATATAGTCTAAGAATCATATATGCAAAGCATCCAAACATTACAATTCGCCAATTTTTTGTTCTTCAAGTTTAAGTAAACTACGATCCCCATTGTTAATCCTTTAACGGAAATTATTTGTAACATTCGACAAGTAGAACAGTGAATGGAACAGGTAGACAGTTGAAATCATTGTATATATTGCTTCTATATAGTCTAAGAAACATATATGCAAAGCATCCAAATAGTACCATTCGCCAATTTTTTGTTCTTCAAGTTTAAGTGAACAATGAGCCCCATTGTTAATCCTTTATCGGAAATTATTTGTAACTTTCGACAAGTCGAACAATGAATGGAACACGTAGACGGTTGAAATCTTTGTATATATTGTTTCCATATAGTCTAAGAAACATGTACGCAATGCATCCAAACAGTACAATTCGCCAATTTTTTGTTCTTCAAGTTTAAGTGAACAACGAGCCCCATTGTTAATACTTTAACGGAAATTATTTGTAACTTTCGACAAGTAGAACAATGAATGGAACAGGTAGACGGTTGAAATTATTGTATATATTGCTTCTATATAGTCTAAGAAACATATATGCAAAGGGTCCAAACAGTACAATTCGCCAATTTTTTGTTCTTCAAGTTTAAGTGAACTACGAGCCCCATTTTTAATACTTTAACGGAAATTATTTGTAACTTTCGACAAGTAGAACAATGAATGGAACACGTGGACGGTTGAAATCTTTGTATATATTGCTTCTATATAGTCTAAGAAACATATATGCAAAGCATCCAAATAGTACCATTCGCCAATTTTTTGTTCTTCAAGTTTAAGTGAACAATGAGCCCCATTGTTAATCCTTTATCGGAAATTAGTTGTAACTTTCGACAAGTCGAACAATGAATGGAACACGTAGACGGTTGAAATCTTTGTATATATTGTTTCTATATAGTCTAAGAATCATATATGCAAAGCATCCAAACATTACAATACGCCAATTTTTTGTTCTTCAAGTTTAAGTAAACTACGATCCCCATTGTTAATCCTTTAACGGAAATTATTTGTAACATTCGACAAGTAGAACAACGATTGGAACACGTAGACGGTTGAAATCTTTGTATATATTGCTTCCATATAGTCTAAGAAACATGTACGCAAAGCATCCAAACAGTACCATTCGCCAATATTTTGTTCTTCAAGTTTAAGTGAACAATGAGCCCCAAAGGTTAATCCTTTATCGGAAACTAATTGTAACTTTCGACAAGTAGAACAATGAATGGAACAGGTAGACGGTTGAAATCTTTGTATATATAGCATCTATATAGTCTAAGAAACATATATGCAAAGCATCCAAACAGTACAATTCGCCAATTTATTGTTCTTCAAGTTTGAGTGAACTACAAGCCCCATTGATAATCCTTTAAAGGAAATTATTTGTAAATTTCGACAAGTAGAACAACGAATGGAACTGGTAGACTGTTGAAATCATTGTATAAATTGCTTCTATTTAGTCTAAGAAACATATATGCAAAGCGTCCAAACAGTACAATTCGCCAATTTTTTGCTTTTCAAGTTTAAGTGAACAACGAGCCCCATTGGTAATCCTTTAACGGAAATAAATTGTAATTTTCTACAAGTAGAACAATGAATGGAACAGGTAGACAGTTGAAATCATTGTATATATTGCTTCTATATAGTCTAAGAAACATATATGCAAAGCATCCAAATAGTACCATTCGCCAATTTTTTGTTCTTCAAGTTTAAGTGAACAATGAGCCCCATTGTTAATCCTTTATCGGAAATTATTTGTAACTTTCGACAAGTAGAACAATGAATGGAACAGGTAGACGGTTGAAATCTTTGTATATATTGCTTCTATATAGTCTAAGAAACATATATGCAAAGGGTCCAAACAGTAAAATACGCCAATTTTTTGTTCTTCAAGTTTAAGTAAACTACGATCCCCATTGTTAATCCTTTAACGGAAATTATTTGTAACATTCGACAAGTAGAACAATGAATGGAACACGTAGACGGTTGAAATCTTTGTATATATTTCTTCTATATAGTCTAAGAAACATATATGCAAAGCATCCAAATAGTACCATTCGCCAATTTTTTGTTCTTCGAGTTTAAGTGAACAATGAGCCCCATTGTTAATCCTTTATCGGAAATTATTTGTAACTTTCGACAAGTAGAACAATGAATGGAACAGGTAGACGGTTGAAATCTTTGTATATATTGCTTCTATATAGTCTAAGAAACATATATGCAAATCATCCAAACAGTACAAATCGCCAATATTTGTTCTTCAAGTTTAAGTGAACTACGAGCCCCTTTGGTAATCCTTTAAAGGAAATTATTAGTACATTTCGACAAGTAGAACAATGAACGGAACAGGTAGACTGTTGAAATTATTGTATATATTGCTTCTATATAGTCTAAGAAACATATATGCAAAGGGTCCAAACAGTACAATTCGCCAATTTTTTGTTCTTCAAGTTTAAGTGAACTACGAGCCCCATTTTTAATCCTTTAACGGAAATTATTTGTAACATTCGACAAGTAGAACAGTGAATGGAACAGGTAGACAGTTGAAATCATTGTATATATTGCTTCTATATAGTCTAAGAAACATATATGCAAAGCCTCCAAATAGTACCATTCGCCAATTTTTTGTTCTTCAAGTTTAAGTGAACAATGAGCCCCATTGTTAATCCTTTATCGGAAATTATTTGTAACTTTCGACAAGTCGAACAATGAATGGAACGCGTAGACGGTTGAAATCTTTGTATATATTGTTTCCATATAGTCTAAGAAACATGTACGCAATGCATCCAAACAGTACAATTCGCCAATTTTTTGTTCTTCAAGTTTAAGTGAACAACGAGCCCCATTGTTAATACTTTAACGGAAATTATTTGTAACTTTCGACAAGTAGAACAATGAATGGAACAGGTAGACGGTTGAAATCTTTGTATATATTGCTTCTATATAGTCTAAGAAACATATATGCAAAGCATCCAAACAGTACAATTCCCCAATTTTTTGTTCTTCAAGTTTAAGTGAACAATGAGCCCCATTGTTAATCCTTTATCGGAAAGTATTTGTAAATTTCGACAAGTAGAACAACGAATGGAACAGGTAGACTGTTGAAATTATTGTATATATTGCTTCTATATAGTCTAAGAAACATATATGCAAAGGGTCCAAACAGTACAATTCGCCAATTTTTTGTTCTTCAAGTTTAAGTGAACTACGAGCCCCATTTTTAATCCTTTAACGGAAATTATTTGTAACTTTCGACAAGTAGAACAATGAATGGAACACGTGGACGGTTGAAATCTTTGTATATATTGCTTCTATATAGTCTAAGAAACATATATGCAAAGCATCCAAATAGTACCATTCGCCAATTTTTTGTTCTTCAAGTTTAAGTGAACAATGAGCCCCATTGTTAATCCTTTATCGGAAATTATTTGTAACTTTCGACAAGTAGAACAATGAATGGAACAGGTAGACTGTTGAAATCATTGTATATATTGCTTCTATATAGTCTAAGAAACATATATGCAAAGGGTCCAAACAGTACAATTCGCCAATTTTTTGCTCTGCAAGTTTAAGTGAACTACGAGCCCCATTTTTAATCCTTTAACGGAAATAAATTGTAATTTTCTACAAGTAGAACAATGAATGGAACAGGTTGACGATGGAAATCATTGTATATATTGCTTCTATATAGTCTAAGAAACATATATGCAAAGCATCCAAACAGTACCATTCGCCAATTTTTTGTTCTTCATGTTTAAGTGAACAATGAGCCCCAATGGTTAATCCTTTACCGGAAATTATTTGTAATTTTCGACAAGTAGAACAATGAATGGATCAGGTAGACGGTTGAAATCATTGTATATATTGCTTCTATATAGTCTAAGAAACATATATGCAAAGCATCCAAACAGTACCATTCGCCAATTTTTTGTTCTTCATGTTTAAGTGAACAATGAGCCCCAATGGTTAATCCTTTACCGAAAATTATTTGTAATTTTCGACAAGTAGAACAATGAATGGATCAGGTAGACGGTTGAAATCATTGTATATATTGCTTCTATATAGTCTAAGAAACATATATGCAAAGCATCCAAACAGTACAATTCGCCAATTTTTTGTTCTTCAAGGTTAAGTGAACTACGAGCCCCATTGTTAATACTTTAACGGAAATTTTTTGTAACTTTCGACAAGTAGAACAAAGAATGGAACAGGTAGACGGTTGAAATCAATGTATATATTGTTTCTATATAGTCTAAGAAACATATATGCAAAGCATCCAAACAGTACAATTCGCCAATTTATTGTTCTTCAAGTTTAAGTGAACTACGAGCCCCATTGGTAATCTTTTAACAGAAATTAATTGTAATTTTCTACAAGTAGAACAATGAATGGAACAGGTTGACGATGGAAATCATTGTATATATTGCTTCTATATAGTCTAAGAAACATATATGCAAAGCATCCAAACAGTAAATTCGCCAATTTTTGTTCTTCAAGTTTGAGTGAACTACAAGCCCCATTGTTAATCCTTTAAAGGAAATTATTTGTAAATTTCGACAAGTAGAACAATGAATGGAACAGGTAGACGGTTGAAATCATTGTATATATTGCTTCCATATAGTCTAAGAAACATGTACGCAAAGCATCCAAACAGTAATTTTCGCCAATTTTTTGTTCTTCATTTTTAAGTGAATAATGAGACCCAGTGGTTAATCCTTTATCGGAAATTGTTTGTAATTTTCGACAGGTAGAACAATGAATGGAACAGGTAGACGGTTGAAATCATTGTATATATTGCTTCTATATAGTCTAAGAAACATATATGCAAATCATCCAAACAGTACAAATCGCCAATATTTGTTCTTCAAGTTTAAGTAAACTACGAGCCCCTTTGGTAATCCTTTAAAGGAAATTAATAGTACATTTCGACAAGTAGAACAATGAACGGAACAGGTAGACGGTTGAAATCCTAGTATATATTGCTTATATATAGTCTAAGAAACATATATGCAAAGCATCCAAACAGTACCATTCGCCAATTTTTTGTTCTTCAAGTTTAAGTGAACAATGAGCCCCATTGTTAATCCTTTATCGGAAATTATTTGTATCTTTCGACAAGTAGAACAATGATTGGAACACGGAGACGGTTGAAATCTTTGTATATATTGCTTCTATATAGTCTAAGAAACATATATGCAAAGGGTCCAAACAGTACAATTCGCCAATTTTTTGCTCTTCAAGTTTAAGTGAACTACGAGCCCCATTTTTAATCCTTTAACGGAAATTATTTGTAACTTTCGACAAGTAGAACAATGAATGGAACACGTAGACGGTTGAAATCTTTGTATATATTGCTTCTATATAGTCTAAGAAACATATATGCAAAGCATCCAAATAGTACCATTCGCCAATTTTTTGTTCTTCGAGTTTAAGTGAACAATGAGCCCCATTGTTAATCCTTTATCGGAAATTATTTGTAACTTTCGACAAGTAGAACAATGAATGGAACAGGTAGACGGTTGAAATCTTTGTATATATTGCTTCTATATAGTCTAAGAAACATATATGCAAAGCATCCAAACAGTACAATTCCCCAATTTTTTGTTCTTCAAGTTTAAGTGAACAATGAGCCCCATTGTTAATCCTTTATCGGAAATTAGTTGTAACTTTCGACAAGTCGAACAATGAATGGAACAGGTAGACGGTTGAAATCTTTGTATATATTGTTTCTATATAGTCTAAGAATCATATATGCAAAGCATCCAAACATTACAATACGCCAATTTTTTGTTCGTCAAGTTTAAGTAAACTACGATCCCCATTGTTAATCCTTTAACGGAAATTATTTGTAACATTCGACAAGTAGAACAGTGAATGGAACAGGTAGACAGTTGAAATCATTGTATATATTGCTTCTATATAGTCTAAGAAACATATATGCAAAGCATCCAAATAGTACCATTCGCCAATTTTTTGTTCTTCAAGTTTAAGTGAACAATGAGCCCCATTGTTAATCCTTTATCGGAAATTATTTGTAACTTTCGACAAGTCGAACAATGAATGGAACACGTAGACGGTTGAAATCTTTGTATATATTGTTTCCATATAGTCTAAGAAACATGTACGCAATGCATCCAAACAGTACAATTCGCCAATTTTTTGTTCTTCAAGTTTAAGTGAACAACGAGCCCCATTGTTAATACTTTAACGGAAATTATTTGTAACTTTCGACAAGTAGAACAATGAATGGAACAGGTAGACGGTTGAAATTATTGTATATATTGCTTCTATATAGTCTAAGAAACATATATGCAAAGGGTCCAAACAGTACAATTCGCCAATTTTTTGTTCTTCAAGTTTAAGTGAACTACGAGCCCCATTTTTAATACTTTAACGGAAATTATTTGTAACTTTCGACAAGTAGAACAATGAATGGAACACGTGGACGGTTGAAATCTTTGTATATATTGCTTCTATATAGTCTAAGAAACATATATGCAAAGCATCCAAATAGTACCATTCGCCAATTTTTTGTTCTTCAAGTTTAAGTGAACAATGAGCCCCATTGTTAATCCTTTATCGGAAATTAGTTGTAACTTTCGACAAGTCGAACAATGAATGGAACACGTAGACGGTTGAAATCTTTGTATATATTGTTTCTATATAGTCTAAGAATCATATATGCAAAGCATCCAAACATTACAATACGCCAATTTTTTGTTCTTCAAGTTTAAGTAAACTACGATCCCCATTGTTAATCCTTTAACGGAAATTATTTGTAACATTCGACAAGTAGAACAACGATTGGAACACGTAGACGGTTGAAATCTTTGTATATATTGCTTCCATATAGTCTAAGAAACATGTACGCAAAGCATCCAAACAGTACCATTCGCCAATATTTTGTTCTTCAAGTTTAAGTGAACAATGAGCCCCAATGGTTAATCCTTTATCGGAAACTAATTGTAACTTTCGACAAGTAGAACAATGAATGGAACAGGTAGACGGTTGAAATCTTTGTATATATAGCATCTATATAGTCTAAGAAACATATATGCAAAGCATCCAAACAGTACAATTCGCCAATTTATTGTTCTTCAAGTTTGAGTGAACTACAAGCCCCATTGATAATCCTTTAAAGGAAATTATTTGTAAATTTCGACAAGTAGAACAACGAATGGAACTGGTAGACTGTTGAAATCATTGTATAAATTGCTTCTATTTAGTCTAAGAAACATATATGCAAAGCGTCCAAACAGTACAATTCGCCAATTTTTTGCTTTTCAAGTTTAAGTGAACAACGAGCCCCATTGGTAATCCTTTAACGGAAATAAATTGTAATTTTCTACAAGTAGAACAATGAATGGAACAGGTAGGCAGTTGAAATCATTGTATATATTGCTTCTATATAGTCTAAGAAACATATATGCAAAGCATCCAAATAGTACCATTCGCCAATTTTTTGTTCTTCAAGTTTAAGTGAACAATGAGCCCCATTGTTAATCCTTTATCGGAAATTATTTGTAACTTTCGACAAGTAGAACAATGAATGGAACAGGTAGACGGTTGAAATCTTTGTATATATTGCTTCTATATAGTCTAAGAAACATATATGCAAAGGGTCCAAACAGTAAAATACGCCAATTTTTTGTTCTTCAAGTTTAAGTAAACTACGATCCCCATTGTTAATCCTTTAACGGAAATTATTTGTAACATTCGACAAGTAGAACAATGAATGGAACACGTAGACGGTTGAAATCTTTGTATATATTGCTTCTATATAGTCTAAGAAACATATATGCAAAGCATCCAAATAGTACCATTCGCCAATTTTTTGTTCTTCGAGTTTAAGTGAACAATGAGCCCCATTGTTAATCCTTTATCGGAAATTATTTGTAACTTTCGACAAGTAGAACAATGAATGGAACAGGTAGACGGTTGAAATCTTTGTATATATTGCTTCTATATAGTCTAAGAAACATATATGCAAAGCATCCAAACAGTACAAATCGCCAATATTTGTTCTTCAAGTTTAAGTGAACTACGAGCCCCTTTGTTAATCCTTTAAAGGAAATTATTAGTACATTTCGACAAGTAGAACAATGAACGGAACAGGTAGACGGTTGAAATCCTAGTATATATTGCTTATATATAGTCTAAGAAACATATATGCAAAGCATCCAAACAGTACCATTCGCCAATTTTTTGTTCTTCAAGTTTAAGTGAACTACGAGCCCCATTTTTAATACTTTAACGGAAATTATTTGTAACTTTCGACAAGTAGAACAATGAATGGAACACGTGGACGGTTGAAATCTTTGTATATATTGCTTCTATATAGTCTAAGAAACATATATGCAAAGCATCCAAATAGTACCATTCGCCAATTTTTTGTTCTTCAAGTTTAAGTGAACAATGAGCCCCATTGTTAATCCTTTATCGGAAATTATTTGTAACATTCGACAAGTCGAACAATGAATGGAACACGTAGACGGTTGAAATCTTTGTATATATTGTTTCCATATAGTCTAAGAAACATGTACGCAATGCATCCAAACAGTACAATTCGCCAATTTTTTGTTCTTCAAGTTTAAGTGAACAACGAGCCCCATTGTTAATACTTTAACGGAAATTATTTGTAACTTTCGACAAGTAGAACAATGAATGGAACAGGTAGACGGTTGAAATTATTGTATATATTGCTTCTATATAGTCTAAGAAACATATATGCAAAGGGTCCAAACAGTACAATTCGCCAATTTTTTGTTCTTCAAGTTTAAGTGTACTACGAGCCCCATTTTTAATACTTTAACGGAAATTATTTGTAACTTTCGACAAGTAGAACAATGAATGGAACACGTGGACGGTTGAAATCTTTGTATATATTGCTTCTATATAGTCTAAGAAACATATATGCAAAGCATCCAAATAGTACCATTCGCCAATTTTTTGTTCTTCAAGTTTAAGTGAACAATGAGCCCCATTGTTAATCCTTTATCGGAAATTAGTTGTAACTTTCGACAAGTCGAACAATGAATGGAACACGTAGACGGTTGAAATCTTTGTATATATTGTTTCTATATAGTCTAAGAATCATATATGCAAAGCATCCAAACATTACAATACGCCAATTTTTTGTTCTTCAAGTTTAAGTAAACTACGATCCCCATTGTTAATCCTTTAACGGAAATTATTTGTAACATTCGACAAGTAGAACAACGATTGGAACACGTAGACGGTTGAAATCTTTGTATATATTGCTTCCATATAGTCTAAGAAACATGTACGCAAAGCATCCAAACAGTACCATTCGCCAATATTTTGTTCTTCAAGTTTAAGTGAACAATGAGCCCCAATGGTTAATCCTTTATCGGAAACTAATTGTAACTTTCGACAAGTAGAACAATGAATGGAACAGGTAGACGGTTGAAATCTTTGTATATATAGCATCTATATAGTCTAAGAAACATATATGCAAAGCATCCAAACAGTACAATTCGCCAATTTATTGTTCTTCAAGTTTGAGTGAACTACAAGCCCCATTGATAATCCTTTAAAGGAAATTATTTGTAAATTTCGACAAGTAGAACAACGAATGGAACTGGTAGACTGTTGAAATCATTGTATAAATTGCTTCTATTTAGTCTAAGAAACATATATGCAAAGCGTCCAAACAGTACAATTCGCCAATTTTTTGCTTTTCAAGTTTAAGTGAACAACGAGCCCCATTGGTAATCCTTTAACGGAAATAAATTGTAATTTTCTACAAGTAGAACAATGAATGGAACAGGTAGACAGTTGAAATCATTGTATATATTGCTTCTATATAGTCTAAGAAACATATATGCAAAGCATCCAAATAGTACCATTCGCCAATTTTTTGTTCTTCAAGTTTAAGTGAACAATGAGCCCCATTGTTAATCCTTTATCGGAAATTATTTGTAACTTTCGACAAGTAGAACAATGAATGGAACAGGTAGACGGTTGAAATCTTTGTGTATATTGCTTCTATATAGTCTAAGAAACATATATGCAAAGGGTCCAAACAGTAAAATACGCCAATTTTTTGTTCTTCAAGTTTAAGTAAACTACGATCCCCATTGTTAATCCTTTAACGGAAATTATTTGTAACATTCGACAAGTAGAACAGTGAATGGAACAGGTAGACAGTTGAAATCATTGTATATATTGCTTCTATATAGTCTAAGAAACATATATGCAAAGCATCCAAATAGTATCATTCGCCAATTTTTTGTTCTTCAAGTTTAAGTGAACAATGAGCCCCATTGTTAATCCTTTATCGGAAATTATTTGTAACTTTCGACAAGTAGAACAATGAATGGAACAGGTAGACGGTTGAAATCTTTGTATATATTGCTTCTATATAGTCTAAGAAACATATATGCAAAGCATCCAAACAGTACAATTCGCCAATTTTTTGTTCTTCAAATTTAAGTGAACAATGAGCCCCATTGTTAATCCTTTATCGGAAATTAGTTGTAACTTTCGACAAGTCGAACAATGAATGGAACACGTATACGGTTGAAATCTTTGTATATATTGTATCCATATAGTCTAAGAAACATGTACGCAATGCATCCAAACAGTACAATTCGCCAATTTTTTGTTCTTCAAGTTTAAGTGAACAACGAGCCCCATTGTTAATACTTTAACGGAAATTATTTGTAACTTTCGACAAGTAGAACAATGAATGGAACAGGTAGACGGTTGAAATCTTTGTATATATTGCTTCTATATAGTCTAAGAAACATATATGCAAAGCATCCAAACAGTACAATTCCCCAATTTTTTGTTCTTCAAGTTTAAGTGAACAATGAGCCCCATTGTTAATCCTTTATCGGAAATTATTTGTAAATTTCGACAATTAGAACAACGAATGGAACAGGTAGACTGTTGAAATTATTGTATATATTGCTTCTATATAGTCTAAGAAACATATATGCAAAGGGTCCAAACAGTACAATTCGCCAATTTTTTGTTCTTCAAGTTTAAGTGAACTACGAGCCCCATTTTTAATCCTTTAACGGAAATTATTTGTAACTTTCGACAAGTAGAACAATGAATGGAACACGTGGACGGTTGAAATCTTTGTATATATTGCTTCTATATAGTCTAAGAAACATATATGCAAAGCATCCAAATAGTACCATTCGCCAATTTTTTGTTCTTCAAGTTTAAGTGAACAATGAGCCCCATTGTTAATCCTTTATCGGAAATTATTTGTAACTTTCGACAAATAGAACAATGAATGGAACAGGTAGACTGTTGAAATCATTGTATATATTGCTTCTATATAGTCTAAGAAACATATATGCAAAGGGTCCAAACAGTACAATTCGCCAATTTTTTGCTCTGCAAGTTTAAGTGAACTACGAGCCCCATTTTTAATCCTTTAACGGAAATAAATTGTAATTTTCTACAAGTAGAACAATGAATGGAACAGGTTGACGATGGAAATCATTGTATATATTGCTTCTATATAGTCTAAGAAACATATATGCAAAGCATCCAAACAGTACCATTCGCCAATTTTTTGTTCTTCATGTTTAAGTGAACAATGAGCTCCAATGGTTAATACTTTACCGGAAATTATTTGTAATTTTCGACAAGTAGAACAATGAATGGATCAGGTAGACGGTTGAAATCATTGTATATATTGCTTCTATATAGTCTAAGAAACATATATGCAAAGCATCCAAACAGTACAATTCGCCAATTTTTTGTTCTTCAAGGTTAAGTGAACTACGAGCCCCATTGTTAATACTTTAACGGAAATTTTTTGTAACTTTCGACAAGTAGAACAAAGAATGGAACAGGTAGACGGTTGAAATCAATGTATATATTGTTTCTATATAGTCTAAGAAACATATATGCAAAGCATCCAAACAGTACAATTCGCCAATTTATTGTTCTTCAAGTTTAAGTGAACTACGAGCCCCATTGGTAATCCTTTAACAGAAATTAATTGTAATTTTCTACAAGTAGAACAATGAATGGAACAGGTAGACGGTTGAAATCTTTGTATATATTGCTTCTATATAGTCTAAGAAACATATATGCAAAGCATCCAAACAGTACAATTCCCCAATTTTTTGTTCTTCAAGTTTAAGTGAACAATGAACCCCATTGTTAATCCTTTATCGGAAATTAGTTGTAACTTTCGACAAGTCGAACAATGAATGGAACAGGTAGACGGTTGAAATCTTTGTATATATTGTTTCTATATAGTCTAAGAATCATATATGCAAAGCATCCAAACATTACAATACGCCAATTTTTTGTTCTTCAAGTTTAAGTAAACTACGATCCCCATTGTTAATCCTTTAACGGAAATTATTTGTAACATTCGACAAGTAGAACAACGATTGGAACACGTAGACGGTTGAAATCTTTGTATATATTGCTTCCATATAGTCTAAGAAACATGTACGCAAAGCATCCAAACAGTACCATTCGCCAATATTTTGTTCTTCAAGTTTAAGTGAACAATGAGCCCCAATGGTTAATCCTTTATCGGAAACTAATTGTAACTTTCGACAAGTAGAACAATGAATGGAACAGGTAGACGGTTGAAATCTTTGTATATATAGCATCTATATAGTCTAAGAAACATATATGCAAAGCATCCAAACAGTACAATTCGCCAATTTATTGTTCTTCAAGTTTGAGTGAACTACAAGCCCCATTGATAATCCTTTAAAGGAAATTATTTGTAAATTTCGACAAGTAGAACAACGAATGGAACTGGTAGACTGTTGAAATCATTGTATAAATTGCTTCTATTTAGTCTAAGAAACATATATGCAAAGCGTCCAAACAGTACAATTCGCCAATTTTTTGCTTTTCAAGTTTAAGTGAACAACGAGCCCCATTGGTAATCCTTTAACGGAAATAAATTGTAATTTTCTACAAGTAGAACAATGAATGGAACAGGTAGACGGTTGAAATCTTTGTATATATTGCTTCTATATAGTCTAAGAAACATATATGCAAAGCATCCAAATAGTACCATTCGCCAATTTTTTGTTCTTCAAGTTTAAGTGAACAATGAGCCCCATTGTTAATCCTTTATCGGAAATTATTTGTAACTTTCGACAAGTAGAACAATGAATGGAACAGGTAGACGGTTGAAATCTTTGTATATATTGCTTCTATATAGTCAAAGAAACATATATGCAAAGGGTCCAAACCGTAAAATACGCCAATTTTTTGTTCTTCAAGTTTAAGTAAACTACGATCCCCATTGTTAATCCTTTAACGGAAATTATTTGTAACATTCGACAAGTAGAACAGTGAATGGAACAGGCAGACAGTTGAAATCATTGTATATATTGCTTCTATATAGTCTAAGAAACATATATGCAAAGCATCCAAATAGTACCATTCGCCAATTTTTTGTTCTTCAAGTTTAAGTGAACAATGAGCCCCATTGTTAATCCTTTATCGGAAATTATTTGTAACTTTCGACAAGTAGAACAATGAATGGAAAAGGTAGACGGTTGAAATCTTTGTATATATTGCTTCTATATAGTCTAAGAAACATATATGCAAAGCATCCAAACAGTACAATTCGCCAATTTTTTGTTCTTCAAATTTAAGTGAACAATGAGCCCCATTGTTAATCCTTTATCGGAAATTAGTTGTAACTTTCGACAAGTCGAACAATGAATGGAACACGTAGACGGTTGAAATCTTTGTATATATTGTTTCCATATAGTCTAAGAAACATGTACGCAATGCATCCAAACAGTACAATTCGCCAATTTTTTGTTCTTCAAGTTTAAGTGAACAACGAGCCCCATTGTTAATACTTTAACGGAAATTATTTGTAACTTTCGACAAGTAGAACAATGAATGGAACACGTAGACTGTTGAAATCTTTGTATATATAGCATCTATATAGTCTAAGAAACATATATGCAAAGCACCCAAACAGTACAATTCGCCAATTTATTGTTCTTCAAGTTTGAGTGAACTACAAGCCCCATTGATAATCCTTTAAAGGAAATTATTTGTAAATTTCGACAAGTAGAACAACGAATGGAACTGGTAGACTGTTGAAATCATTGTATAAATTGCTTCTATTTAGTCTAAGAAACATATATGCAAAGCGTCCAAACAGTACAATTCGCCAATTTTTTGCTTTTCATGTTTAAGTGAACAACGAGCCCCATTGGTAATCCTTTAACGGAAATAAATTGTAACTTTCTACAAGTAGAACAATGAATGGAACAGGTAGACGGTTGAAATCTTTGTATATATTGCTTCTATATAGTCTAAGAAACATATATGCAAAGCATCCAAATAGTACCATTCGCCAATTTTTTGTTCTTCAAGTTTAAGTGAACAATGAGCCCCATTGTTAATCCTTTATCGGAAATTATTTGTAACTTTCGACAAGTAGAACAATGAATGGAACAGGTAGACGGTTGAAATCTTTGTATATATTGCTTCTATATAGTCAAAGAAACATATATGCAAAGGGTCCAAACAGTAAAATACGCCAATTTTTTGTTCTTCAAGTTTAAGTAAACTACGATCCCCATTGTTAATCCTTTAACGGAAATTATTTGTAACATTCGACAAGTAGAACACTGAATGGAACAGGTAGACAGTTGAAATCATTGTATATATTGCTTCTATATAGTCTAAGAAACATGTACGCAAAGCATCCAAACAGTACCATTCGCCAATATTTTGTTCTTCAAGTTTAAGTGAACAATGAGCCCCAATGGTTAATCCTTTATCGGAAACTAATTGTAACTTTCGACAAGTAGAACAATGAATGGAACAGGTAGACGGTTGAAATCTTTGTATATATAGTATCTATATAGTCTAAGAAACATATGCAAAGCATCCAAATAGTACCATTCGCCAATTTTTTGTTCTTCAAGTTTAAGTGAACAATGAGCCCCATTGTTAATCCTTTATCGGAAATTATTTGTAACTTTCGACAAGTCGAACAATGAATGGAACACGTAGACGGTTGAAATCTTTGTATATATTGTTTCTATATAGTCTAAGAATCATATATGCAAAGCATCCAAACATTACAATACGCCAATTTTTTGTTCTTCAAGTTTAAGTAAACTACGATCCCCATTGTTAATCCTTTAACGGAAATTATTTGTAAAATTCGACAAGTAGAACAACGATTGGAACACGTAGACGGTTGAAATCTTTGTATATATTGCTTCCATATAGTCTAAGAAACATGTACGCAAAGCATCCAAACAGTACCATTCGCCAATATTTTGTTCTTCAAGTTTAAATGAACAATGAGCCCCAATGGTTAATCCTTTATCGGAAACTAATTGTAACTTTCGACAAGTAGAACAATGAATGGAACAGGTAGACGGTTGAAATCTTTGTATATATAGCATCTATATAGTCTAAGAAACATATATGCAAAGCATCCAAACAGTACAATTCGCCAATTTATTGTTCTTCAAGTTTGAGTGAACTACAAGCCCCATTGATAATCCTTTAAAGGAAATTATTTGTAAATTTCGACAAGTAGAACAACGAATGGAACTGGTAGACTGTTGAAGTCATTGTATAAATTGCTTCTATTTAGTCTAAGAAACATATATGCAAAGCGTCCAAACAGTACAATTCGCCAATTTTTTGCTTTTCAAGTTTAAGTGAACAACGAGCCCCATTGTTAATCCTTTATCGGAAATTATTTGTAACTTTCGACAAGTCGAACAATGAATGGAACACGTAGACGGTTGAAATCTTTGTATATATTGTTTCTATATAGTCTAAGAATCATATATGCAAAGCATCCAAACATTACAATACGCCAATTTTTTGTTCTTCAAGTTTAAGTAAACTACGATCCCCATTGTTAATCCTTTAACGGAAATTATTTGTAACATTCGACAAGTAGAACAACGATTGGAACACGTAGACGGTTGAAATCTTTGTATATATTGCTTCCATATAGTCTAAGAAACATGTACGCAAAGCATCCAAACAGTACCATTCGCCAATATTTTGTTCTTCAAGTTTAAGTGAACAATGAGCCCCAATGGTTAATCCTTTATCGGAAACTAATTGTAACTTTCGACAAGTAGAACAATGAATGGAACAGGTAGACGGTTGAAATCTTTGTATATATAGCATCTATATAGTCTAAGAAACATATATGCAAAGCATCCAAACAGTACAATTCGCCAATTTATTGTTCTTCAAGTTTGAGTGAACTACAAGCCCCATTGATAATCCTTTAAAGGAAATTATTTGTAAATTTCGACAAGTAGAACAACGAATGGAACTGGTAGACTGTTGAAATCATTGTATAAATTGCTTCTATTTAGTCTAAGAAACATATATGCAAAGCGTCCAAACAGTACAATTCGCCAATTTTTTGCTTTTCAAGTTTAAGTGAACAACGAGCCCCATTGGTAATCCTTTAACGGAAATAAATTGTAATTTTCTACAAGTAGAACAATGAATGGAACAGGTATACGGTTGAAATCTTTGTATATATTGCTTCTATATAGTCTAAGAAACATATATGCAAAGCATCCAAATAGTACCATTCGCCAATTTTTTGTTCTTCAAGTTTAAGTGAACAATGAGCCCCATTGTTAATCCTTTATCGGAAATTATTTGTCACTTTCGACAAGTAGAACAATGAATGGAACAGGTAGACGGTTGAAATCTTTGTATATATTGCTTCTATATAGTCTAAGAAACATATATGCAAAGGGTCCAAACAGTAAAATACGCCAATTTTTTGTTCTTCAAGTTTAAGTAAACTACGATCCCCATTGTTAATCCGTTAACGGAAATTATTTGTAACATTCGACAAGTAGAACAGTGAATGGAACAGGTAGACAGTTGAAATCATTGTATATATTCCTTCTATATAGTCTAAGAAACATATATGCAAAGCATCCAAATAGTACCATTCGCCAATTTTTTGTTCTTCAAGTTTAAGTGAACAATGAGCCCCATTGTTAATCCTTTATCGGAAATTATTTGTAACTTTCGACAAGTAGAACAATGAATGGAAAAGGTAGACGGTTGAAATCTTTGTATATATTGCTTCTATATAGTCTAAGAAACATATATGCAAAGCATCCAAATAGTACCATTCGCCAATTTTTTGTTCTTCAAGTTTAAGTGAACAATGAGCCCCATTGTTAATCCTTTATCGGAAATTATTTGTAACTTTCGACAAGTAGAACAATGAATGGAACAGGTAGACTGTTGAAATCATTGTATATATTGCTTCTATATAGTCTAAGAAACATATATGCAAAGGGTCCAAACAGTACAATTCGCCAATTTTTTGCTCTGGAAGTTTAAGTGAACTACGAGCCCCATTTTTAATCCTTTAACGGAAATTATTTGTAACTTTCGACAAGTAGAACAATGAATGGAACACGTAGACGGTTGAAATCTTTGTATATATTGCTTCTATATAGTCTAAGAAACATATATGCAAAGCATCCAAATAGTACCATTCGCCAATTTTTTGTTCTTCAAGTTTAAGTGAAAAATGAGCCCCATTGTTAATCCTTTATCGGAAATTATTTGTAACTTTCGACAAGTAGAACAATGAATGGAACAGGTAGACGGTTGAAATCTTTGTATATATTGCTTCTATATAGTCTAAGAAACATATATGCAAAGCATCCAAACAGTACAATTCCCCAATTTTTTGTTCTTCAAGTTTAAGTGAACAATGAGCCCCATTGTTAATCCTTTTTCGGAAATTAGTTGTAACTTTCGACAAGTCGAACAATGAATGGAACAGGTAGACGGTTGAAATCTTTGTATATATTGTTTCTATATAGTCTAAGAATCATATATGCAAAGCATCCAAACAGTACAATACGCCAATTTTTTGTTCTTCAAGTTTAAGTAAACTACGATCCCCATTGTTAATCCTTTAACGGAAATTATTTGTAACATTCGACAAGTAGAACAATGATTGGAACACGTAGAAGGTTGAAATCTTTGTATATATTGCTTCCTTATAGTCTAAGAAACATATATGCAAAGGGTCCAAACAGTACAATTCGCCAATTTTTTGTTCTTCAAATTTAAGTGAACAATGAGCCCCATTGTTAATCCTTAATCGGAAATTAGTTGTAACTTTCGACAAGTCGAACAATGAATGGAACACGTAGACGGTTGAAATCTTTGTATATATTGTTTCCATATAGTCTAAGAAACATGTACGCAATGCATCCAAACAGTACAATTCGCCAATTTTTTGTTCTTCAAGTTTAAGTGAACAACGAGCCCCATTGTTAATACTTTAACGGAAATTATTTGTAACTTTCGACAAGTAGAACAATGAATGGAAAAGGTAGACGGTTGAAATCTTTGTATATATTGCTTCTATATAGTCTAAGAAACATATATGCAAAGCATCCAAACAGTACAATTCGCCAATTTTTTGTTCTTCAAATTTAAGTGAACAATGAGCCCCATTGTTAATCCTTAATCGGAAATTAGTTGTAACTTTCGACAAGTCGAACAATGAATGGAACACGTAGACGGTTGAAATCTTTGTATATATTGTTTCCACATAGTCTAAGAAACATGTACGCAATGCATCCAAACAGTACAATTCGCCAATTTTTTGTTCTTCAAGTTTAAGTGAACAACGAGCCCCATTGTTAATACTTTAACGGAAATTATTTGTAACTTTCGACAAGTAGAACAATGAATGGAACAGGTAGACGGTTGAAATCTTTGTATATATTGCTTCTATATAGTCTAAGAAACATATATGCAAAGGGTCCAAACAGTAAAATACGCCAATTTTTTGTTCTTCAAGTTTAAGTAAACTACGATCCCCATTGTTAATCCTTTAACGGAAATTATTTGTAACTTTCGACAAGTAGAACAATGAATGGAACACGTGGACGGTTGAAATCTTTGTATATATTGCTTCTATATAGTCTAAGAAACATATATGCAAAGCATCCAAATAGTACCATTCGCCAATTTTTTGTTCTTCAAGTTTAAGTGAACAATGAGCCCCATTGTTAATCCTTTATCGGAAATTATTTGTAACTTTCGACAAGTAGAACAATGAATGGAACAGGTAGACTGTTGAAATCATTGTATATATTGCTTCTATATAGTCTAAGAAACATATATGCAAAGGGTCCAAACAGTACAATTCGCCAATTTTTTGCTCTGCAAGTTTAAGTGAACTACGAGCCCCATTTTTAATCCTTTAACGGAAATTATTTGTAACTTTCGACAAGTAGAACAATGAATGGAACACGTAGACGTTTGAAATCTTTGTATATATTGCTTCTATATAGTCTAAGAAACATATATGCAAAGCATCCAAATAGTACCATTCGCCAATTTTTTGTTCTTCAAGTTTAAGTGAAAAATGAGCCCCATTGTTAATCCTTTATCGGAAATTATTTGTAACTTTCGACAAGTAGAACAATGAATGGAACAGGTAGACGGTTGAAATCTTTGTATATATTGCTTCTATATAGTCTAAGAAACATATATGCAAAGCATCCAAACAGTACAATTCCCCAATTTTTTGTTCTTCAAGTTTAAGTGAACAATGAGCCCCATTGTTAATCCTTTATCGGAAATTAGTTGTAACTTTCGACAAGTCGAACAATGAATGGAACAGGTAGACGGTTGAAATCTTTGTATATATTGTTTCTATATAGTCTAAGAATCATATATGCAAAGCATCCAAACAGTACAATACGCCAATTTTTTGTTCTTCAAGTTTAAGTAAACTACGATCCCCATTGTTAATCCTTTAACGGAAATTATTTGTAACATTCGACAAGTAGAACAATGATTGGAACACGTAGAAGGTTGAAATCTTTGTATATATTGCTTCCTTATAGTCTAAGAAACATGTACGCAAAGCATCCAAACAGTACCATTCGCCAATATTTTGTTCTTCAAGTTTAAGTGAACAATGAGCCCCAATGGTTAATCCTTTATCGGAAACTAATTGTAACTTTCGACAAGTAGAACAATGAATGGAACAGGTAGACGGTCGAAATCTTTGTATATATAGCTTCTATATAGTCTAAGAAACATATATGCAAAGCATCCAAACAGTACAATTCGCCAATTTATTGTTCTTCAAGTTTGAGTGAACTACAAGCCCCATTGTTAATCCTTTAAAGGAAATTATTTGTAAATTTCGACAAGTAGAACAATGAATGGAACAGGTAGACGGTTGAAATCATTGTATATATTGCTTCCATGTAGTCTAAGAAACATGTACACAAAGCATCCAAACAGTACCATTCGCCAATTTTTTGTTCTTCAAGTTTAAGTGAACAATGAGCCCCAATGGTTAATACTTTAAAGGAAATTATTTGTAAATTTCGACAAGTAGAACAACGAATGGAACAGGTAGACTGTTGAAATCATTGTATATATTGCTTCTATGTAGTCTAAGAAACATATATGCAAAGGGTCCAAACAGTACAATTCGCCAATTTTTTGCTCTTCAAGTTTAAGTGAACATCGAGCCCCATTGTTAATCCTTTAAAGGAAATTATTTGTAAATTTCGAAAAGTAGAACAATGATTGGAACACGTAGACGGTTGAAATCTTTGTATATATTGCTTCCATATAGTCAAAGAAACATGTACGCAAAGCATCCAAACAGTACCATTCGCCAATTTTATGTTCTTCAAGTTTAAGTGAACAATGAGCCCCAATGGTTAATCCTTTATCGGAAATTATTTGTAACTTTCGACAAGTAGAACAATGAATGGAACAGGTAGACGGTTGAAATCATTGTTTATATTGCTTCTATATAGTCTAAGAAACATATCTGCATATCATCCAAACAGTACAATTCGACAATTATTTGATCTTCAAGTTTATGTGAACTACGAGCCCCATTGTTAATACTTTAACGGAAATTATTTGTAACTTGCGACAAGTAGAACAATGAATGGAACAGGTAGACGGTTGAAATCTTTGTATATATTGCTTCTATATAGTCTAAGAAACATATATGCAAAGCATCCAAACAGTACCATTCGCCAATTTTTTGTTCTTCAAGTTTAAGTGAACAACGAGCCCCATTGTTAATCCTTTGAAGGAAATTATTTGTAAATTTCGACAAGTTGAACAATGATTGGAACACGTAGACGGTTGAAATCTTTGTATATATTGCTTCCATGTAGTCTAAGAAACATGTACGCAAAGCATCCAAACAGTACCATTCGCCAATTTATTGTTCTTCAAGTTTAAGTGAACAATGAGCCCCAATGGTTAATCCTTTATCGGAAATTATTTGTAACTTTCGACAAGTAGAACAATGAATGGAACAGGTAGACGATTGAAATCAATGTATATATTGCTTCTATATAGTCTAAGAAACATATATGCAAAACATCCAAAGAGTACTATTCGCCAATTTTTTGTTCTTCAAGTTTACGTGAACTACGAGCCCCATTGTTAATCCTTTAAAGGAAATTATTTGTAACTTGCGACAAGTAGAACAATCAATGGAACAGTTAGACGATTGAAATCAATGTATATATTGCTTCTATATAGTCTAAGAAACATATATGCAAAGCATCCAAACAGTACCATTCATCAATTTTTTGTTCTTCAAGTTTAAGTGAACAACGAGCCCCATTGTTAATCCTTTAAAGGAAATTATTCGTAAATTTCGACAAGTAGAACAATGATTGGAACACGTAGACGGTTGAAATCTTTGTATATATTGCTTCCATATAGTCTAAGAAACATGTACGCAAAGCATCCAAACAGTGCCATTCGCCAATTTTTTGTTCTTCAAGTTTAAGTGAACAATGAGCCCCAATGGTTAATCCTTTATCGGAAATTATTTGTAACTTTCGACAAGTAGAACATTGAATGGAACAGGTAGACGGTTGAAATCTTTGTATATATTGCTTCTATATACTCTAAGAAACATATATGAAAAGCATCCAAACAGTACAATTCGCCAATTTATTGTTCTTCAAGTTTAAGTGAACAACGAGCCCCATTGTTAATCCTTTAAAGGAAATTATTTGTAAATTTCGACAAGTAGAACAATGAATGGAACAGGTAGACGATTGAAATCTTTGTATATATTGCTTCTATATAATCTAAGAAACATATATGCAAAGCATCCAAACAGTACCATTCGCCAATTTTTTGTTCTTCAAGTTTAAGTGAACTACGAGCCCCATTGTTAATCCTTTAAAGGAAATTATTTGTAAATTTCGACAAGTAGAACAATGAATGGAACAGGTAGACTGTTGAAATCATTGTATATATTGCTTCTGTATAGTCTAAGAAACATATATGCAAAGCGTCCAAACAGTACAATTCGCCAATTATTTGATCTTCAAGTTTAAGTGAACTACGAGCCCCATTGTTAATACTTTATCGGTAATTATTTGTAACTTTCGACAAGTAGAACAATGAATGGAACAGGTAGACGGTTGAAATCTTTGTATATATTGCTTCTATATAATCTAAGAAACATATATGCAAAGCATCTAAACAGTAACAATCGCCAATTTTTTGATCTTCAAGTTTCAGTGATCAGCGAGCCCCATTGTTAATACTTTAACGGAAATTATTTGTAACTTGCGACAAGTAGAACAATAAATGGAACAGGTAGACGATTGAAATCAATGTATATATTGCTTCTATATAGTCTAAGAAACATATATGCAAAACATCCAAACAGTACTATTCGCCAATTTTTTGTTCTTCAAGTTTAAGTGAACTACGAGCCCCATTGTTAATCCTTTAACGGAAATTATTTGTAACATTCGACAAGTAGAACAATGATTGGAACACGTAGAAGGTTGAAATCTTTGTATATATTGCTTCCTTATAGTCTAAGAAACATGTACGCAAAGCATCCAAACAGTACCATTCGCCAATATTTTGTTCTTCAAGTTTAAGTGAACAATGAGCCCCAATGGTTAATCCTTTATCGGAAACTAATTGTAACTTTCGACAAGTAGAACAATGAATGGAACAGGTAGACGGTCGAAATCTTTGTATATATAGCTTCTATATAGTCTAAGAAACATATATGCAAAGCATCCAAACAGTACAATTCGCCAATTTATTGTTCTTCAAGTTTGAGTGAACTACAAGCCCCATTGTTAATCCTTTAAAGGAAATTATTTGTAAATTTCGACAAGTAGAACAATGAATGGAACAGGTAGACGGTTGAAATCATTGTATATATTGCTTCCATGTAGTCTAAGAAACATGTACACAAAGCATCCAAACAGTACCATTCGCCAATTTTTTGTTCTTCAAGTTTAAGTGAACAATGAGCCCCAATGGTTAATACTTTAAAGGAAATTATTTGTAAATTTCGACAAGTAGAACAACGAATGGAACAGGTAGACTGTTGAAATCATTGTATATATTGCTTCTATGTAGTCTAAGAAACATATATGCAAAGGGTCCAAACAGTACAATTCGCCAATTTTTTGCTCTTCAAGTTTAAGTGAACATCGAGCCCCATTGTTAATCCTTTAAAGGAAATTATTTGTAAATTTCGAAAAGTAGAACAATGATTGGAACACGTAGACGGTTGAAATCTTTGTATATATTGCTTCCATATAGTCAAAGAAACATGTACGCAAAGCATCCAAACAGTACCATTCGCCAATTTTATGTTCTTCAAGTTTAAGTGAACAATGAGCCCCAATGGTTAATCCTTTATCGGAAATTATTTGTAACTTTCGACAAGTAGAACAATGAATGGAACAGGTAGACGGTTGAAATCATTGTTTATATTGCTTCTATATAGTCTAAGAAACATATCTGCATATCATCCAAACAGTACAATTCGACAATTATTTGATCTTCAAGTTTATGTGAACTACGAGCCCCATTGTTAATACTTTAACGGAAATTATTTGTAACTTGCGACAAGTAGAACAATGAATGGAACAGGTAGACGGTTGAAATCTTTGTATATATTGCTTCTATATAGTCTAAGAAACATATATGCAAAGCATCCAAACAGTACCATTCGCCAATTTTTTGTTCTTCAAGTTTAAGTGAACAACGAGCCCCATTGTTAATCCTTTAAAGGAAATTATTTGTAAATTTCGACAAGTAGAACAATGAATGGAACAGGTAGACGGTTGAAATCTTTGTATATATTGCTTCTATATAATCTAAGAAACATATATGCAAAGCATCTAAACAGTAACAATCGCCAATTTTTTGATCTTCAAGTTTAAGTGATCAGCGAGCCCCATTGTTAATACTTTAACGGAAATTATTTGTAACTTGCGACAAGTAGAACAAAAAATGGAACAGGTAGACGATTGAAATCAATGTATATATTGCTTCTATATAGTCTAAGAAACATATATGCAAAACATCCAAACAGTACTATTCGCCAATTTTTTGTTCTTCAAGTTTAAGTGAACTACGAGCCCCATTGTTAATCCTTTAAAGGAAATTATTTGTAAATTTCGACAAGTAGAACAATGAATGCAACAGATAGACTGTTGAAATCATTGTATATATTGCTTCTATATAGTCTAAGAAACATATATGCATAGCGTCCAAACAGTACAATTCGCCAATTTTTTGCTCTTCAAGATAAAGTGAACAATGAGCCCCATTGTTAATCCTTTATCGGAAATTATTTGTAACTTTCGACAAGTAGAACAATGAATATAACAGGTAGACTGTTGAAATCTTTGTATATGTTACTTCTATATAGTCTAAGAAACCTATATGCAAAGCATCTAAACAGTAACAATCGCCAATTTTTTGATCTTCAAGATATAGTGAACTACGAGCCCCATTGTTAATCCTTTAACGGAAATTAATTGTAACTTTCTACAAGTAGAACAATGATTGGAACACACAGACGGTTGAAATCTTTGTATACATTGCTTCCATATAGTCTAAGAAACATATATGCAAAGCATCCAAACAGTACCATTCGCCAATTTTTTGTTCTTCAAGTTAAAGTGAACAATGAGCCCCATTGTTAATCCTTTATCGGAAATTATTTGTAAATTTCGACAAGTAGAACAATGAATGGAACAGGTAGACGATTGAAATCTTTGTATATATTGCTTCTATATAATCTAAGAAACATATATGCAAAGCATCCAAACAGTACCATTCGCCAATTTTTTGTTCTTCAAGTTTAAGTGAACTACGAGCCCCATTGTTAATCCTTTAAAGGAAATTATTTGTAAATTTCGACAAGTAGAACAATGAATGGAACAGGTAGACTGTTGAAATCATTGTATATATTGCTTCTGTATAGTCTAAGAAACATATATGCAAAGCGTCCAAACAGTACAATTCGCCAATTATTTGATCTTCAAGTTTAAGTGAACTACGAGCCCCATTGTTAATACTTTATCGGTAATTATTTGTAACTTTCGACAAGTAGAACAATGAATGGAACAGGTAGACGGTTGAAATCTTTGTATATATTGCTTCTATATAATCTAAGAAACATATATGCAAAGCATCTAAACAGTAACAATCGCCAATTTTTTGATCTTCAAGTTTAAGTGATCAGCGAGCCCCATTGTTAATACTTTAACGGAAATTATTTGTAACTTGCGACAAGTAGAACAATAAATGGAACAGGTAGACGATTGAAATCAATGTATATATTGCTTCTATATAGTCTAAGAAACATATATGCAAAACATCCAAACAGTACTATTCGCCAATTTTTTGTTCTTCAAGTTTAAGTGAACTACGAGCCCCATTGTTAATCCTTTAAAGGAAATTATTTGTAAATTTCGACAAGTAGAACAATGAATGGATCATGTAGACGGTTGAAATCATTGTATATATTGCTTCTATATAGTCTACGAAACATATATGCAAAGCGTCCAAACTGTACAATTCGCCAATTATTTGATCTTCAAGTTTAAGTGAACTACGAGCCCCATTGTTAATACTTTATCGGTAATTATTTGTAACTTTCGACAAGTAGAACAATGAATGGAACAGGTAGACGGTTGAAATCTTTGTATATATTGCTTCTATATAATCTAAGAAACATATATGCAAAGCATCTAAACAGTAACAATCGCCAATTTTTTGATCTTCAAGTTTAAGTGATCAGCGAGCCCCATTGTTAATACTTTAACGGAAATTATTTGTAACTTGCGACAAGTAGAACAAAAAATGGAACAGGTAGACGATTGAAATCAATGTATATATTGCTTCTATATAGTCTAAGAAACATATATGCAAAACATCCAAACAGTACTATTCGCCAATTTTTTGTTCTTCAAGTTTAAGTGAACTACGAGCCCCATTGTTAATCCTTTAAAGGAAATTATTTGTAAATTTCGACAAGTAGAACAATGAATGCAACAGATAGACTGTTGAAATCATTGTATATATTGCTTCTATATAGTCTAAGAAACATATATGCATAGCGTCCAAACAGTACAATTCGCCAATTTTTTGCTCTTCAAGATAAAGTGAACAATGAGCCCCATTGTTAATCCTTTATCGGAAATTATTTGTAACTTTCGACAAGTAGAACAATGAATATAACAGGTAGACTGTTGAAATCTTTGTATATGTTACTTCTATATAGTCTAAGAAACCTATATGCAAAGCATCTAAACAGTAACAATCGCCAATTTTTTGATCTTCAAGATATAGTGAACTACGAGCCCCATTGTTAATCCTTTAACGGAAATTAATTGTAACTTTCTACAAGTAGAACAATGATTGGAACACACAGACGGTTGAAATCTTTGTATACATTGCTTCCATATAGTCTAAGAAACATATATGCAAAGCATCCAAACAGTACCATTCGCCAATTTTTTGTTCTTCAAGTTAAAGTGAACAATGAGCCCCATTGTTAATCCTTTATCGGAAATTATTTGTAAATTTCGACAAGTAGAACAATGAATGGAACAGGTAGACGATTGAAATCTTTGTATATATTGCTTCTATATAATCTAAGAAACATATATGCAAAGCATCCAAACAGTACCATTCGCCAATTTTTTGTTCTTCAAGTTTAAGTGAACTACGAGCCCCATTGTTAATCCTTTAAAGGAAATTATTTGTAAATTTCGACAAGTAGAACAATGAATGGAACAGGTAGACTGTTGAAATCATTGTATATATTGCTTCTGTATAGTCTAAGAAACATATATGCAAAGCGTCCAAACAGTACAATTCGCCAATTATTTGATCTTCAAGTTTAAGTGAACTACGAGCCCCATTGTTAATCCTTTAACGGAAATAAATTGTAATTTTCTACAAGTAGAACAATGAATGGAACAGGTAGACAGTTGAAATCATTGTATATATTGCTTCTATATAGTCTAAGAAACATATATGCAAAGCATCCAAATAGTAACAATCGCCAATTTTTTGATCTTCAAGTTTAAGTGATCAGCGAGCCCCATTGTTAATACTTTAACGGAAATTATTTGTAACTTGCGACAAGTAGAACAATAAATGGAACAGGTAGACGATTGAAATCAATGTATATATTGCTTCTATATAGTCTAAGAAACATATATGCAAAACATCCAAACAGTACTATTCGCCAATTTTTTGTTCTTCAAGTTAAAGTGAACAATGAGCCCCATTGTTAATCCTTTATCGGAAATTATTTGTAAATTTCGACAAGTAGAACAATGAATGGAACAGGTAGACGATTAAAATCTTTGTATATATTGCTTCTATATAATCTAAGAAACATATATGCAAAGCATCCAAACAGTACCATTCGCCAATTTTTTGTTCTTCAAGTTTAAGTGAACTACGAGCCCCATTGTTAATCCTTTAAAGGAAATTATTTGTAAATTTCGACAAGTAGAACAATGAATGGAACAGGTAGACTGTTGAAATCATTGTATATATTGCTTCTGTATAGTCTAAGAAACATATATGCAAAGCGTCCAAACAGTACAATTCGCCAATTATTTGATCTTCAAGTTTAAGTGAACTACGAGCCCCATTGTTAATACTTTATCGGTAATTATTTGTAACTTTCGACAAGTAGAACAATGAATGGAACAGGTAGACGGTTGAAATCTTTGTATATATTGCTTCTATATAATCTAAGAAACATATATGCAAAGCATCTAAACAGTAACAATCGCCAATTTTTTGATCTTCAAGTTTAAGTGATCAGCGAGCCCCATTGTTAATACTTTAACGGAAATTATTTGTAACTTGCGACAAGTAGAACAATAAATGGAACAGGTAGACGATTGAAATCAATGTATATATTGCTTCTATATAGTCTAAGAAACATATATGCAAAACATCCAAACAGTACTATTCGCCAATTTTTTGTTCTTCAAGTTTAAGTGAACTACGAGCCCCATTGTTAATCCTTTAAAGGAAATTATTTGTAAATTTCGACAAGTAGAACAATGAATGGATCATGTAGACGGTTGAAATCATTGTATATATTGCTTCTATATAGTCTACGAAACATATATGCAAAGCGTCCAAACTGTACAATTCGCCAATTATTTGATCTTCAAGTTTAAGTGAACTACGAGCCCCATTGTTAATACTTTATCGGTAATTATTTGTAACTTTCGACAAGTAGAACAATGAATGGAACAGGTAGACGGTTGAAATCTTTGTATATATTGCTTCTATATAATCTAAGAAACATATATGCAAAGCATCTAAACAGTAACAATCGCCAATTTTTTGATCTTCAAGTTTAAGTGATCAGCGAGCCCCATTGTTAATACTTTAACGGAAATTATTTGTAACTTGCGACAAGTAGAACAAAAAATGGAACAGGTAGACGATTGAAATCAATGTATATATTGCTTCTATATAGTCTAAGAAACATATATGCAAAACATCCAAACAGTACTATTCGCCAATTTTTTGTTCTTCAAGTTTAAGTGAACTACGAGCCCCATTGTTAATCCTTTAAAGGAAATTATTTGTAAATTTCGACAAGTAGAACAATGAATGCAACAGATAGACTGTTGAAATCATTGTATATATTGCTTCTATATAGTCTAAGAAACATATATGCATAGCGTCCAAACAGTACAATTCGCCAATTTTTTGCTCTTCAAGATAAAGTGAACAATGAGCCCCATTGTTAATCCTTTATCGGAAATTATTTGTAACTTTCGACAAGTAGAACAATGAATATAACAGGTAGACTGTTGAAATCTTTGTATATGTTACTTCTATATAGTCTAAGAAACCTATATGCAAAGCATCTAAACAGTAACAATCGCCAATTTTTTGATCTTCAAGTTATAGTGAACTACGAGCCCCATTGTTAATCCTTTAACGGAAATTAATTGTAACTTTCTACAAGTAGAACAATGATTGGAACACACAGACGGTTGAAATCTTTATATACATTGCTTCTATATAGTCTAAGAAACATATATGCAAAGCATCCAAACAGTACCATTCGCCAATTTTTTGTTCTTCAAGTTTAAGTCAACAACGAGCCCCATTGATAATCATGAAACGGAAATTATTTGTAACTTTCTACAAGTAGAACAATGAATATAACAGGTAGACTGTTGAAATCTTTGTATATGTTACTTCTATATAGTCTAAGAAACCTATATGCAAAGCATCTAAACAGTAACAATCGCCAATTTTTTGATCTTCAAGTTATAGTGAACTACGAGCCCCGTTGTTAATCCTTTAACGGAAATTAATTGTAACTTTCTACAAGTAGAACAATGTATGTATGTATGTATATATTTCACATGCCCTATCGGGGTACATGCGGACTCCCGCTCCGCTTACAGTAGTCTTAATCCTACCTTACACTATCCTTAACCTAAAAGCCGCACGCAAGAGAGAGAGAGCCTGTTGACCTCCGCTTCCGCTGCTTATTTCTACTTTGCTACTCCCCTCCTCCATTATCCTCTTTATCTCCCCCCTTCCCTCCGACTCCCATCACCCCCTTTCTTTCCTCCACTCATCCATCTTTTTCATCCATTCTCTCCCACGCCCGTCACCATTCAAAATCTCTCTCACCCTCTCTAGCACTGACTCATCCTCTTGCCCATTTACCTCTCTCATACACTCCTCAAGCACATGGTTCCAACTCTCACACGCCCCTCCACACCTTCTACACTTCCTCTCATCCTCATTCTCCCAATATCTACTCTCTCTCATCTCATTTCCCATTCTATACCTCACCACCCTTCTCCATTCATCCTCCTTCCATCCTTTCTTCATATACTCCGGCATCCCATTCACTCTCACGTGCTTATACCATTTGTTGTATTTCGCTCCATCTATTCTCCTATCCGTTTCCATTTCCATTTCCCTCCTCTCCTTCTCTTCAATCCTCTTCCACATCTCTTCCCCCTCCCTCTCCGTTCCTCCCCCTCTCACCCTTGATCTAACTCCCCTCTTCTCCATCCACGATCCCCTCTCCTTTTCCCACCCATACCATAATCTCTTTCTGCCCATTCTCCCATCCACCTCCCTCAGACACTCCCTCGCCCACAAATTCCCTTTCCCTTCCCTCAATCCTTCCTCATACATCCACGCCCTCTTCATGTACCTTACACGCATCATCTCTCTCCCACATTCATCCCTCACCATGTACCCCGGCGTGACCCTGTCCACTCCCAGTACCCATCTCACATACTTCTCATGCACTCCCTCAATTTTCGTCCTTTCAGTCCACCCCCACACTTCCGCTCCATACACCAACACCGGCCACACTAGCACATCAAACATCCATAGCCTCCTCGCAACATCCTTCCCAAACACTCTCTTTCCCAAACCCCACACCTCTCTCATTACTACATTTGCTCTCCTCACTCTTTCATTCACATGCCTTTCCTGACCCCCTCCCCTCCCTAAAACATAGCCCAGATACTTAAACTCATTCACCTCTTCTATTTCCTCATTCCCCCACGTCCATTTCCCCCTTCCACATACTCTCTTTCCACATCTCATCACTTTCGTTTTCTTCACATTCAATTCCAGCCCTTTCTCTCTTATATACACTCTCATTTCCTCTATCATTAACTTCATCCCACTCTCATTCTCAGCCATTAATACAATATCATCCGCATACAACAAACAGTACAACCTTTTTCCCCCCACATTCACCCCTCCTTTCCCTCTCTTCTCCAACCTCTCCTCTATATCCGCCATGTACAGAGTGAATAGCTTTGCACTTAGCGGACATCCTTGCCTTACCCCCCTTCCTGTCCAAAAAGGCTCACTCATCCCTCCATTCGCTCTTACCTTGCATACCGTCTCTTCATACATTTCTTTTATCCTCTCTCTTAAACCCTCACTCACTCCTCTCTCCCTCAGAATTCCCCACAGTTTACCCCTATCCACCATGTCAAACGCCGCCTTCAAATCCATAAAACACAACACCATCCTTCCACCTTTCACACCAATCATTCTACCAATCAAATAATTCAACACATACACATTCTCCATCACACCCATTCCACTTCTAAATCCCGTCTGACACTCAGGCAACATTCCCCCCTTTTTCATTTCTTCACCCAACCTTTTCTCTACTACCGTTACGTAAATTTTACATAACGTTCCCATCAGGGTCACGCCTCTGTAGTCATTCACGCCCTTCCCATTCCCACCCTTTCTCACCGGCACAACCACCCCTACTTTCCATTCATCCGGCCATCCATCCCCTCTCCACACCTTATTACATACTTCATATACTATTCTCCTCACTTCCGTCCCACCATACTTCCACACCTCATTCTCTAATCCATCCTCTCCTGCTGCCTTCCCATTCTTTAACCTCCCTATCACCTCTCCTATCTCATCCCACCCTATCTCACCATCCGCTCTTTCCCTCCTCACACCACAACCATGCCTCACTCTCGTCCCAATTCCCCCCAGCAATCCCATAAAATATTCCACCCACTCATCCATCCCTATGTCCGCTCCCAATCCCCCTCCTCTTCTCCTTAATTTATTTAGCACCTCCCACACTTCCCCTTCTGTCCTGGCCCTACTTATCATCCTCATTATCCCTTCCCTCCTTTCTTGTTTTTTCTCCTCACACATTTTCCCATACTCCTTCTTTTTCCTTCTGTAGCATTCAATCTCCTCCTCCCCTTTTTTCCATTTCCTCATTACCATCCTCAACTCTTTCCTCTTTTCTCTGCACTCCCAATCCCACCACCCCTTTCCCTTACCTTTTCCCTCCTTCCCCTTTTCCCCTTCCTCCCTACATTTCTCCACTATTTCCTTTACTTCTCCTACTCCCTTTTCACACTCCACACTCACTCTTTCCCATTCTCTCAGTTTCCTCTCATACCTATCTATCATATCCTTATCCCATCTCACTCTCCCCGATCTCCTTTTACCCTCCGCTCTCTCCACGCCCCTTCTCATCCCTCCCTTACACTCTACCACCACCGGCATATGGTCCGACTCAATCATACTCTCCACCTCCAATCTCTCTATCTCATTCATCACATCTCTCCCACACACCACATAGTCTATCACCGTGCATGCCCTCGGTCCCACATACGTATACTCCCCGCACTCATCCCCTCTCATCCTGCCATTCATTATCCCCATTCCCACTTCATTCAACCAACCTAACATTCTCTTTCCTTCCCCATTCACCATCCTATCTTTCGACCACCTCTCCCTCTCATCCTCCCCCATCCCTTCTATTAAACCCCCTTCACAACCTGTCCTCGCGTTAAAATCGCCCCCTATCATCACCCTCTTTCCCCTTTCCTCCTCTATTATTTCTGTTATCCACCTCAGCTTTTCCCCCATTCTTCCCCATATGTATACTCCAATTACCCACCACTCTTCTTCACCCACTTTCACATTTACTCCCATTATTCCCTCTCCCTTCTCTCTCACCCACCTTCCTTCTTTCCCTTTCACCTCCTCTCTTACTCCCACCAACATCCCACCCCTAGCTCTACCTTTTCCATACTCTCTCCTCGCCCACTGCCATCTCCATTCAAACCCCTCTGGTAGTTCCCTCTCCATCCTCTTCCCATCCTTCTCCTCAACCCACGTTTCCATTAGGAACACCACATCCCATTCCTTTATTTTCCTCCATATCCCCTTCTCTTTGCTCTTCAGCCCCCCCACATTCCAAAAACCCACTTTCCATCCCTTTCCTCCCACTATATCCTCTATCCCCCTCCTCTCACATTCATTCACTCTTCTCCTTCCTCTCCATCCTTTCTCTTCCCTTACCTTTTCCCCCTCTCCTTCTCTTCCCCAAACCCCTCTCCTTCCTGCACCCTCCCCATTTCCCTCTTTCTCATCCTTCCCTCTGCATCCACAAAATCATCCCTCCACTCATCCCATCTCCACATCCTTCCCTCCACCCAGAACTTCCTATTACCCTTTCTCACATTCCTTCCCTTCCTCCTCTCATCCTCTATCTCCTTTCTCATCAACCACTCTACCCTTCTCTCTCCAAAAGTCCTATCATCCTCTATCCATTCCCTCCTTTCTCTTCCTAGCTTTCTCTTCCCCTCCATCACTCTCACCTTTTCCTCCATGCTACCCAACTTCACCCAAACCGTTCTCCCCTTTCCCGATTCATTTCCTCTCCCTACCTCTTTTACTTCCTTCACCTTAACTTCCACCCCTATCTCCTCCATTAGCTTCCTCACTTCACCTTCCACGCTCCCTTCCTTCCCCTTTCCTCCACCTAGCCCCCTTATTATTATGTTTTCCTTCCTCTTCTCTCTTTCTTTCTTCTCCATTTCTATCTCCATCTTTTTTACTCTCTCTTCCCATCCACCCTCTTGCACCCCCTTTTCTCCCCTTACTCCCCTCTCCTCCAACCTGCATATCCTCTCCTCCATCTCCTTCCACTTTCCCTCTCTCTCCTCCCCCCTTCTCACCCTCTCCCCTAGCTCCTCTACGCACTTTCTTAGACCCTCCTTTTCCTTTTCCCAATTGTCCCTCATCTCTTCCAAAATCTCCCTCAACTCCTTCCTTTCCTCCCTCTCACTTTCCATTCCTTCCCTTAAGCCCCTCACTTCTTCTCTTAACTCTCTTATTACCTCTATCAACCCTTCACTCATCTCATTTCTCGGCGATCCTTTAACTTTCCCCGCCTCTTTACCTTCCTCCCTCTCCACTATTTCCCTACTCCTCACCTCCTCCTCTTTCTTCCGCTTATTCATTATTTCGTCCATTTTCACCTCCTCCTCCTTCTTCCATAACCCTACACTGCACTTCTTCCTTTCACCCTACCTTATCGACTATCCTCTGCGCTCACTCTTCCCATACACACCAGATGTCACTCACTCTTTCCCTCCTTTCACACTTTCTTTCACTCCTAACCTCTCTCACCCACTCACTCTTCCAATCTCAGTTTTCCTCTCACTTGCTCCTTTCCACCCACGCTTTATATTCCCTTCCACACTCCTCTTCCTCCTTTTCCACTCCCTCGCACCTTTACCCCTTTTTCTCACTTCCCTTCGCCCTTAAACCCTCTTCCCAATTCTGCACACTTTCCTCTGTTCTCTCCTATCGCTACCGGAAACGGAAGTCAAGTAGAACAATGATTGGAACACACAGACGGTTGAAATCTTTGTGTACATTGCTTCCATATAGTCTAAGAAACATATATGCAAAGCATCCAAACAGTACCATTCGCCAATTTTTTGTTCTTCAAGTTTAAGTGAACAACGAGCCCCATTGTTAATCCTTTAAAGGAAATTATTTGTAAATTTCGACAAGTAGAACAATGATTGGATCACGTAGACGGTTGAAATCATTGTATATATTGCTTCTATATAGTCTAAGAAACATATATGCAAAGCATCCAAACAGTACAATTCGCCAATTTTTTGTTCTTCAAGTTTAAGTGAACAACGAGCCCCATTGTTAATCCTTTAAAGGAAATTATTTCTAAATTTCGACAAGTAGAACAATGATTGGAACACACAGACGGTTGAAATCTTTGTATACATTGCTTCCATATAGTCTAAGAAACATATATGCAAAGCATCCAAACAGTACTATTCGCCAATTTTTTGTTCTTCAAGTTTAAGTGAACAATGAGCCCCATTGTTAATCCTTTATCGGAAATTATTTGTAACTTTCTACAAGTAGAAAAATGAATAGTACAGGTAGACGGGTGAAATCTTTCTATATATTGCTTCTAAATAGTCTAAGAAACATCTATGCAAAGCATCCAAACAGTACCATTCGCCAATTTTTCGTTCTTCAAGTTTAAGTGAACAATGAGCCCCATTGTTAATCCTTTAAAGGAAATTATTTGTAAATTTCGGCAAGTAGAACAATGAATGGAATAGGTAGACGGTTGAAATCATTGTATATATTGCTTCTATATAGTCTAAGAAACATATATGCATAGCGTCCAAACAGTACAATTCGCCAATTTTTTGCTCTTCAAGATAAAGTGAACAATGAGCCCCATTGTTAATCCTTTATCGGAAATTATTTGTAACTTTCGACAAGTAGAACAATGAATATAACAGGTAGACTGTTGAAATCTTTGTATATGTTACTTCTATATAGTCTAAGAAACCTATATGCAAAGCATCTAAACAGTAACAATCGCCAATTTTTTGATCTTCAAGATATAGTGAACTACGAGCCCCATTGTTAATCCTTTAACGGAAATTAATTGTAACTTTCTACAAGTAGAACAATGATTGGAACACACAGACGGTTGAAATCTTTGTATACATTGCTTCCATATAGTCTAAGAAACATATATGCAAAGCATCCAAACAGTACCATTCGCCAATTTTTTGTTCTTCAAGTTAAAGTGAACAATGAGCCCCATTGTTAATCCTTTATCGGAAATTATTTGTAACTTTCGACAAGTAGAACAATGATTGGATCACGTAGACGGTTGAAATCATTGTATATATTGCTTCTATATAGTCTAAGAAACATATATGCAAAGCATCCAAACAGTACAATTCGCCAATTTTTTGTTCTTCAAGTTTAAGTGAACAATGAGCCCCAATGGTTAATCCTTTTTCGGAAATTATTTGTAATTTTCGACAAGTAGAACAATGCATGGAACAGGTAGACGGTTGAAATATTTGTATATGTTACTTCTATATAGTCTAAGAAACCTATATGCAAAGCATCTAAACAGTAACAATCGCCAATTTTTTGATCTTCAAGTTATAGTGAACTACGAGCCCCATTGTTAATCCTTTAACGGAAATTAATTGTAACTTTCTACAAGTAGAACAATGATTGGAACACACAGACGGTTGAAATCTTTGTATACATTGCTTCTATATAGTCTAAGAAACATATATGCAAAGCATCCAAACAGTACCATTCGCCAATTTTTTGTTCTTCAAGTTTAAGTCAACAACGAGCCCCATTGATAATCATGAAACGGAAATTATTTGTAACTTTCTACAAGTAGAACAATGAATATAACAGGTAGACTGTTGAAATCTTTGTATATGTTACTTCTATATAGTCTAAGAAACCTATATGCAAAGCATCTAAACAGTAACAATCGCCAATTTTTTGATCTTCAAGTTATAGTGAACTACGAGCCCCATTGTTAATCCTTTAACGGAAATTAATTGTAACTTTCTACAAGTAGAACAATGATTGGAACACACAGACGGTTGAAATCTTTGTGTACATTGCTTCCATATAGTCTAAGAAACATATATGCAAAGCATCCAAACAGTACCATTCGCCAATTTTTTGTTCTTCAAGATATAGTGAACTACGAGCCCCATTGTTAATCCTTTAACGGAAATTAATTGTAACTTTCTACAAGTAGAACAATGATTGGAACACACAGACGGTTGAAATCTTTGTATACATTGCTTCCATATAGTCTAAGAAACATATATGCAAAGCATCCAAACAGTACCATTCGCCAATTTTTTGTTCTTCAAGTTAAAGTGAACAATGAGCCCCATTGTTAATCCTTTATCGGAAATTATTTGTAACTTTCGACAAGTAGAACAATGATTGGATCACGTAGACGGTTGAAATCATTGTATATATTGCTTCTATATAGTCTAAGAAACATATATGCAAAGCATCCAAACAGTACAATTCGCCAATTTTTTGTTCTTCAAGTTTAAGTGAACAATGAGCCCCAATGGTTAATCCTTTATCGGAAATTATTTGTAATTTTCGACAAGTAGAACAATGCATGGAACAGGTAGACGGTTGAAATATTTGTATATGTTACTTCTATATAGTCTAAGAAACCTATATGCAAAGCATCTAAACAGTAACAATCGCCAATTTTTTGATCTTCAAGTTATAGTGAACTACGAGCCCCATTGTTAATCCTTTAACGGAAATTAATTGTAACTTTCTACAAGTAGAACAATGATTGGAACACACAGACGGTTGAAATCTTTGTATACATTGCTTCTATATAGTCTAAGAAACATATATGCAAAGCATCCAAACAGTACCATTCGCCAATTTTTTGTTCTTCAAGTTTAAGTCAACAACGAGCCCCATTGATAATCATGAAACGGAAATTATTTGTAACTTTCTACAAGTAGAACAATGAATATAACAGGTAGACTGTTGAAATCTTTGTATATGTTACTTCTATATAGTCTAAGAAACCTATATGCAAAGCATCTAAACAGTAACAATCGCCAATTTTTTGATCTTCAAGTTATAGTGAACTACGAGCCCCATTGTTAATCCTTTAACGGAAATTAATTGTAACTTTCTACAAGTAGAACAATGATTGGAACACACAGACGGTTGAAATCTTTGTGTACATTGCTTCCATATAGTCTAAGAAACATATATGCAAAGCGTCCAAACAGTACCATTCGCCAATTTTTTGTTCTTCAAGTTTAAGTGAACAACGAGCCCCATTGTTAATCCTTTAAAGGAAATTATTTGTAAATTTCGACAAGTAGAACAATGATTGGATCACGTAGACGGTTGAAATCATTGTATATATTGCTTCTATATAGTCTAAGAAACATATATGCAAAGCATCCAAACAGTACAATTCGCCAATTTTTTGTTCTTCAAGTTTAAGTGAACAACGAGCCCCATTGTTAATCCTTTAAAGGAAATTATTTCTAAATTTCGACAAGTAGAACAATGATTGGAACACACAGACGGTTGAAATCTTTGTATACATTGCTTCCATATAGTCTAAGAAACATATATGCAAAGCATCCAAACAGTACCATTCGCCAATTTTTTGTTCTTCAAGTTTAAGTGAACAATGAGCCCCATTGTTAATCCTTTATCGGAAATTATTTGTAACTTTCTACAAGTAGAAAAATGAATAGTACAGGTAGACGGGTGAAATCTTTCTATATATTGCTTCTAAATAGTCTAAGAAACATCTATGCAAAGCATCCAAACAGTACCATTCGCCAATTTTTCGTTCTTCAAGTTTAAGTGAACAGTGAGCCCCATTGTTAATCCTTTAAAGGAAATTATTTGTAAATTTCGGCAAGTAGAACAATGAATGGAATAGGTAGACGGTTGAAATCATTGTATATATTCCTTCTATATAGTCTAAGAAACATATATGCCAAGCATCCAAACAGTACAATTCGCTAATTTTTTGTTCTTCAAGTTTAAGTAAACTACGATCCCCATTGTTAATCCCTTATCGGAAATTATTTGTAATTTTCGACAAGTAGAACAATGAATGGAACAGGTAGACGGTTGAAATCTTTGTATATATTGTTTCTATATAATCTAAGAAACATATATGCAAAGCATCCAAACAGTACAATTCGCCAATTATTTCATCTTCATGTTTAAGTGAACTACGAGCCCCATTGTTAATACTTTAACGGAAATTATTTGTAACTTGCGACAAGTAGAACCATGAGTGGAACAGGTAGACGGTTGAAATCAATCTATATATTGCTTCTATATAGTCTAAGAAACATATATGCAAAGCATCTAAACAGTACCATTCACCAATTTTTTGTTCTTCAAGTTTAACTGAACAATGAGCCCCATTGTTAATCCTTTATCGGAAATTATTTGTAAATTTCGACAAGTAGAACAATGAATGGAACAGGTACACTGTTGAAATCATTGTATATGTTGCTTCTATATAGTCCAAGAAACATATATGCAAAGCGTCCAAACAGTACAATTCGCCAATTTTTTGTTCTTCAAGTGTAAGTGAACTACGAGCCCCATTGTTAATCCTTTAAAGGAATTTATTTGTAACTTTCGACAAGTAGAACAATGAATGAAACAGGTAGACTGTTGAAATCATTGTATATATTGCTTCTATATAGTCTAAGAAACAGATATGCAAAGCATCCAAACAGTACAATTCGCCAATTTTTTGTTCTTCAAGTTTAAGTAAACTACGATCCCCATTGTTAATCCCTTAACGGAAATTATTTGTAACTTTCGACAAGTAGAACAATGAATGGAAATGGTTGACGGTTGAAATCATTTTATATATTGCTTCTATATAGTCTAAGAAACATATATGCAAAGCATCCAAACAGTACAAATCGCCAATTTTTTGCTCTTCAAGTTTAAGTGAACTACGAGCTCCATTGTTAATCCTTTAGAGGAAATTATTTGTAAATTTCGGAAAGTAGAACAATGAATGAAATAGGTAGACGGTTGAAATCATTGTATATATTGCTTCTATATAGTCTAAGAAACATATATGCAAAGCATCCAAACTGTACAATTCGCCAATTTTTTGTTCTTCAAGTTTAAGTAAACTACGATCCCCATTGTTAATCCCTTAACGGAAATTATTTGTAACTTTCGACAAGTAGAACAATGAATGGAACAGGTAGACGGTTGAAATCATTGTATATATTGCTTCTATATAGTCTAAGAAACATATATGCAAAATATCCAAACAGTACAATTCGACAATTTTTTGCTCTTCAAGTTTAAGTGAACTACGAGCCCCATTGTTAATCCTTTAAAGGAAATTATTTGTAAATTTCGGCAAGTAGAACAATGAATGGAATAGGTAGACGGTTGAAATCATTGTATATATTCCTTCTATATAGTCTAAGAAACATATATGCAAAGCATCCAAACAGTAGAATTCGCCAATTTTTTGTTCTTCAAGTTTAAGTGACCTACGAGCCCCATTGTTAATACTTTAACGGAAATTATTTGTAACTTGCGACAAGTAGAACCATGAGTGGAACAGGTAGACGGTTGAAATCAATTTATATATTGCTTCTATATAGTCTAAGAAACATATATGTAAAAGCATCCAAACAGTACCATTCACCAATTTTTTGTTCTTCAAGTTTAAGTGAACAATGAGCCCCATTGTTAATCCTTTATCGGAAAGTATTTGTAAATTTCGACAAGTAGAACAATGAATGGAACAGGTACACTGTTGAAATCATTGTATATGTTGCTTCTATATAGTCCAAGAAACATATATGCAAAGCGTCCAAACAGTACAATTCGCCAATTTTTTGTTCTTCAAGTTTAAGTGAACAATGAGCCCCATTGTTAATCCTTTATCGGAAATTATTTGTAACTTTCGACAAGTAGAACATTGAATGGAACAGGTAGACGGTTGAAATCTTTGTATATATTGCTTCTATATAGTATAAGAAACATATATGCAAAGCATCCAAACAGTACCATTCACCAATTTTTTGTTCTTCAAGTGTAAGTGAACTACGAGCCCCATTGTTAATCCTTTAAAGGAATTTATTTGTAACTTTCGACAAGTAGAACAATGAATGAAACAGGTAGACTGTTGAAATCATTGTACATATTGCTTCTATATAGTCTAAGAAACAGATATGCAAAGCATCCAAACAGTACAATTCGCCAATTTTTTGTTCTTCAAGTTTAAGTAAACTACGATCCCCATTGTTAATCCCTTAACGGAAATTATTTGTAACTTTCGACAAGTAGAACAATGAATGGAACAGGTAGACGGTTGAAATCTTTGTATATATTGCTTCTATATAGTCTAAGAAACATATATGCAAAGCATCCAAACAGTACCATTCGCCAATTATTTCATCTTCATGTTTAAGTGAACTACGAGCCCCATTGTTAATACTTTAAAGGAAATTATTTGTAACTTTCGACAAGTAGAACAATGAATGGAACAGGTAGACTGTTGAAATCATTGTATATATTGCTTCTATATAGTCTAAGAAACATATATGCAAAGCATCCAAACAGTACAATTCGCCAATTTATTGTTCTTCAAGTTTAAGTGAACAACGAGCCCCATTGTTAATCCTTTAAAGGAAATTATTTGTAAATTTCGGCAAGTAGAACAATGAATGGAACAGGTAGACTGTTGAAATCATTGTATATATTGCTTCTATATAGCCTAAGAAACATATATGCAAAGCATCCAAACAGTACAATTCGCCAATTTTTTGTTCTTCAAGTTTAAGTGAACTACGAGCCCCATTGTTAATCCTTTAACGGAAATTAATTGTAACTTTCTACAAGTAGAACAATGATTGGATCACGTAGAAGGTTGAAATCTTTGTATATATTGCTTCCATACAGTCTAAGAAACATATATGCAAAGCATCCAAACAGTACCATTCTCCAATTTTTTGTCCTTCAAGTTTAAGTGAACTACGAGCCCCATTGTTAATCCTTTAAAGGAAATTATTTGTAAATTTCGACAAGTAGAACAATGAATGGAACAGGTAGACTGTTGAAATCATTGTATATATTGCATCTATATAGTCTAAGAAACATATATGCATAGCGTCCAAACAGTACAATTCGCCAATTTTTTGCTCTTCAAGTTTAAGTGAACAGCGAGCCCCATTGATAATCATGAAATGGAAATTATTTGTAACTTTCTACAAGTAGAACAATGAATAGTACAGGTAGACGGGTGAAATCTTTCTATATATTGCTTCTAAATAGTCTAAGAAACCTATATGCAAAGCATCTAAACAGTAACAATCGCCAATTTTTTGATCTTCAAGTTTAAGTGAACAGCGAGCCCCATTGATAATCATGAAATGGAAATTATTTGTAACTTTCTACAAGTAGAACAATGAATAGTACAGGTAGACGGGTGAATTCTTTCTATTTATTGCTTCTAAATAGTCTAAGAAACATATATGCAAAGCATCCAAACAGTACAATTCGCCAATTTTTTGTTCTTCAAGTTTAAGTGAACAACGAGCCCCATTGTTAATCCTTTAAAGGAAATTATTTGTAACTTTCTACAAGTAGAACAATGAATGGAACAGGTAGACGGTTGAATTCTTTGTATATATTGCTTCTATATAGTCTAAGAAACCTATATGCAAAGCATCTAAACAGTAACAATCGCCAATTTTTTGATCTTCAAGTTTAAGTGAACAGCGAGCCCCATTGATAATCATGAAATGGAAATTATTTGTAACTTTCTACAAGTAGAACAATGAATGGAACAGGTAGACGGTTGAATTCTTTGTATATATTGCTTCTATATAGTCTAAGAAACCTATATGCAAAGCATCTAAACAGTAACATTCGCCAATTTTTTGATCTTCAAGTTTAAGTGAACATTGAGCCCCATTGTTAATCCTTTATCGGAAATTATTTGTAACTTTCGACAAGTAGAACAATGAATGGAACAGGTAGACGGTTGAAATCTTTGTATATATTGCTTCTATATAGTCTAAGAAACATATATGCAAAGCATCCAAACAGTACCATTCGCCAATTATTTCATCTTCATGTTTAAGTGAACTACGAGCCCCATTGTTAATACTTTAAAGGAAATTATTTGTAAATTTCGACAAGTAGAACAATGAATGGATCAGGTAGACGGTTGAAATCTTTGTATATATTGCTTCTATATAGTCTAAGAAACATATATGCAAAGCATCCAAACAGTACAATTCGCCAATTTTTTGTTCTTCAAGTTTAAGTGAACAATGAGCCCCAATGGTTAATCCTATATCGGAAATTATTTGTAACTTTCGACAAGTAGAACAATGAATGGAAAAGGTAGACGGTTGAAGTCTTTGTATATATTGCTTCTATATAGTCTAAGAAACATATATGCAAAGCATCCAAACAGTACCATTCGCCAATTTTTTGTTCTTCAAGTTTAAGTGAACAATGAGCCCAAATGGTTAATCCGTTATCGGAAATTATTTGTAACTTTCGACACGTAGAACAATGAATGGAAAAGGTAGACGGTTGAAATCTTTGTATATATTGCTTCTATATAGTCTAAGAAACATATATGCAAAGCATCCAAACAGTACCATTCGCCAATTTTTTGTTCTTCAAGTTTAAGTGAACAATGAGCACCAATGGTTAATCCTTTATCGGAAATTATTTGTAATTTTCGACAAGTAGAACAATGAATGGAACAGTTAGACGGTTGAAATATTTGTATATATTGCTTCTATATAGTCTACGAAACATATATGCAAAGCATCCAAACAGTACAATTCGCCAATTTTTTGTTCTTCAAGTTTAAGTGAACAATGAGCCCCAATGGTTAATCCGTTATCGGAAATTATTTGTAACTTTCGACAAGTAGAACAATGAATGGAACAGTTAGACGGTTGAAATATTTGTATATATTGCTTCTATATAGTCTACGAAACATATATGCAAAGCATCCAAACAGTACAATTCGCCAATTTATTGTTCTTCAAGTTTAAGTGAACAATGAGCCCCATTGTTAATCCTTTAAAGGAAATTATTTGTAACTTTCGACAAGTAGAACAATGAATGGAACAGGTTGACGGTTGAAATCTTTGTATATATTGCTTCTATATAGTCTAAGAAACATATATGCAAAGCATCCAAACAGTAAAATTCGCCAATTTCTTGTTCTTCAAGTTTAAGTAAACTACGATCCCCATTGTTAATGCCTTAACGGAAATTATTTGTAACTTTCGACAAGTAGAACAATGAATGGAACAGGTAGACGGTTGAAATCTTTGTATATATTGCTTCCATATAGTCTAAGAAACATGTACGCAAAGCATCCAAACAGTACCATTCGCCAATTTTTTGTTCTTCAAGTTTAAGTGAACAATGAGCCCCAATGGTTAATCCTTTATCGGAAATTATTTGTAACTTTCGACAAGTAGAACAATGAATGGAACAGGTAGACGGTTGAAATCTTTGTATATATTGCTTCTATATAGTCTAAGAAACATATATGCAAAGCATCCAAACAGTACCATTCGCCACTTTTTTGTTCTTCAAGTTTAAGTGAACAACGAGCCCCATTGTTAATCCTTTAAAGGAAATTATTTGTAAATTTCGACAAGTAGAACAATGATTGGAACACGTAGACGGTTGAAATCTTTGTATATATTGCTTCCATATAGTCTAAGAAACATGTACGCAAAGCATCCAAACAGTACCATTCGCCAATTTTTTGTTCTTCAAGTTTAAGTGAACAATGAGCCCCAATGGTTAATCCTTTATCGGAAATTATTTGTAACTTTCGACAAGTAGAACAATGAATGGAACAGTTAGACGGTTGAAATATTTGTATATATTGCTTCTATATAGTCTAAGGAACATATATGCAAAGCATCCAAACAGTACCATTCGCCAATTTTTTGTTCTTCAAGTTTAAGTGAACAATGAGCACCAATGGTTAATCGTTTATCGGAAATTATTTGTAATTTTCGACAAGTAGAACAATGAATGGAACAGTTAGACGGTTGAAATATTTGTATATATTGCTTCTCTATAGTCTACGAAACATATATGCAAAGCATCCAAACAGTACAATTCGCCAATTTTTTGTTCTTCAAGTTTAAGTGAACAATGAGCCCCAATGGTTAATCCGTTATCGGAAATTATTTGTAACTTTCGACAAGTAGAACAATGAATGGAACAGGTAGACTGTTGGAATCACTGTATATATTGCATCTATATAGTCTACGAAACATATATGCAAAGCATCCAAACTGTACAATTCGCCAATTTTTTGTTCTTCAAGTTTAAGTGAACTACGAGCCCCATTGTTAATCCTTTAAAGGAAATTATTTGTAAATTTCGGCAAGTAGAACAATGAATGGAATAGGTAGACGGTTGAAATCATTGTATATATTGCTTCCATATAGTCTAAGAAACATATATGCAGAGCATCCAAACAGTACAATTCGCCAATTTCTTGTTCTTCAAGTTTAAGTGAACTACGAGCCCCATTGTTAATACTTTAACGGAAATTATTTGTAACTTGCGACAAGTAGAACAATGAATGGAACAGGTAGACGGTTGAAATCAATGTATATATTGCTTCTATATAGTCTAAGAAACATATATGCAAAGCATCCAAACAGTACAATTCGACAATTTGTTGTTCTTCAAGTTTAGTGAACAATGAGCCCCAATGGTTAATCCTTTATCGGAAATTATTTGTAACTTTCGACAAGTAGAACAATGAATGGAACAGGTAGACGCTTGAAATCTTTGTATATATTGCTTCTATATAGTCTAAGAAACATATATGCCAAGAATTCAAACAGTACAATTCGCCAATTTTTTGTTCTTCAAGTATAAGTGAACAATGAGCCCCAATGGTTAATCCTTTATCGGAAATTATTTGTATCTTTCGACAAGTAGAACAATGAATGGAACAGGTAGACGGTTGAAATCTTTGTATATATTGCTTCTATATAGTCAAAGAAACATATATGCATAGCATCCAAACAGTGCCATTCGCCAATTTTTTGTTCTTCAAGTTCAAGTGAACAACGAGCCCCATTGATAATCATGAAAGGGAAATTAATTGTAACTTTCTACACGTAGAACAATGGATAGAACAGGTAGACTGTTGAAATCTTTGTATATATTGCTTCTATATAGACTATGAAACATATATACAAATCATCCAAGCAGTACCATTCGCCAATTTTTTGTTCTTCAAGTTTAAGTGAACTACGAGCCCCATTGTTAATCCTTTATAGGAAATTATTTGTAAATTTCGACAAGTAGAACAATGAATGGAACAGGTAGACGGTTGAAATCAATGTATATATTGCTTCTATAAAGTCTAAGAAACATATATGCAAAGCATCCAAACAGTACAATTCGCCAATTTATTGTTGTTCAAGTTTAAGTGAACAATGAGCCCCATTGTTAATCCTTTATCGGAAATTATTTGTAACTTTCGACAAGTAGAACAATCAATGGAACTTGTAGACGGTTGAAATCTTTGTATATGTTGCTTCTATATAGTCTAAGAAACCTATATGCAAAGCATCTAAACAGTAACATTCGCCAATTTTTTGCTCTTCAAGTTTAAGTGAACTACGAGCCCCATTGTTAATCCTTTAAAGGAAATTATTTGTAAATTTCGGCAAGTAGAACAATGAATGGAATAGGTAGACGGTTGAAATCATTGTATATATTGCTTCTATATAGTCTAAGAAACATATATGCAAAGCATCCAAACAGTACAATTCGCCAATTTCTTGTTCTTCAAGTTTAAGTGAACTACGAGCCCCATTGTTAATACTTTAACGGAAATTATTTGTAACTTGCTACAAGTAGAACAATGAATGGAACAGGTAGACGGTTGAAATCAATGTATATATTGCTTCTATATAGTCTAAGAAACATATCTGCAAATCATCCACACAGTACAATTCGCCAATTATTTGATCTTCAAGTTTAAGTGAACTACGAGCCCCATTGTTAATACTTTAACGGAAATTATTTGTAACTTGCGACAAGTAGAACAATGAATGGAACAGGTAGCCGGTTGAAATCAATGTATATATTGCTTCTATATAGTCTAAGAAACATATATGCAAAGCATCCAAACAGTACCATTCGGCAATTTTTTGTTCTTCAAGTTTAAGTGAACTACGAGCCCCATTGTTAATCCTTTATAGGAAATTATTTGTAAATTTCGACAAGTAGAACAATGAATGGAACAGGTAGACGGTTGAAATCAATGTATATATTGCTTCTATAAAGTCTAAGAAACATATATGCAAAGCATCCAAACAGTACAATTCGCCAATTTATTGTTGTTCAAGTTTAAGTGAACAATGAGCCCCATTGTTAATCCTTTATCGGAAATTATTTGTAACTTTCGACAAGTAGAACAATCAATGGAACTGGTAGACGGTTGAAATCTTTGTATATGTTGCTTCTATATAGTCTAAGAAACCTATATGCAAAGCATCTAAACAGTAACATTCGCCAATTTTTTGTTCTTCAAGTTTAAGTGAACTACGAGCCCCATTGTTAATCCTTTAAAGGAAATTATTTGTAAATTTCGACAAGTAGAACAATGAATGGATCATGTAGACGGTTGAAATCATTGTATATATTGCTTCTATATAGTCTACGAAACATTTATGCAAAGCATCCAAACTGTACAATTCGCCAATTTTTTGTTCTTCAAGTTTAAGTGAACTACGAGCCCCATTGTTAATCCTTTAACGGAAATTAATTGTAACTTTCTACAAGTAGAACAATGATTGGATCACGTAGAAGGTTGAAATCTTTGTATATATTGCTTCCATACAGTCTAAGAAACATATATGCAAAGCATCCAAACAGCACCATTCTCCAATTTTTTGTCCTTCAAGTTTAAGTGAACTACGAGCCCCATTGTTAATCCTTTAAAGGAAATTATTTGTAAATTTCGACAAGTAGAACAATGAATGGAACAGGTAGACTGTTGAAATCATTGTATATATTGCATCTATATAGTCTAAGAAACATATATGCATAGCGTCCAAACAGTACAATTCGCCAATTTTTTGTTCTTCAAGTTTAAGTGAACAACGAGCCCCATTGTTAATCCTTTAAAGGAAATTATTTGTAAATTTCGACAAGTAGAACAATGAATGGAACAGGTAGACGGTTGAAATCATTGTATATATTGCTTCTATATAGTCTAAGAAACATATATGCAAAATATCCAAACAGTACAATTCGACAATTTTTTGCTCTTCAAGTTTAAGTGAACTACGAGCCCCTTTGTTAATCCTTTAAAGGAAATTATTTGTAAATTTCGGCAAGTAGAACAATGAATGGAATAGGTAGACGGTTGAAATCATTGTATATATTCCTTCTATATAGTCTAAGAAACATATATGCAAAGCATCCAAACAGTAGAATTCGCCAATTTTTTGTTCTTCAAGTTTAAGTAAACTACGATCCCCATTGTTAATCCCTTAACGGAAATTATTTGTAACTTTCGACAAGTAGAACAATGAATGGAACAGGTAGACGGTTGAAATCATTGTATATATTGCTTTTATATAGTCTAAGAAACATATATGCAAAGCATCGAAACAGTACAGTTCGACAATTTTTTGTTCTTCAAGTTTAGTGAACAATGAGCCCCAATGGTTAATCCTTTATCGGAAATTATTTGTAATTTTCGACAAGTAGAACAATGAATGGAACAGGTAGACGGTTGAAATCTTTGTATATATTGTTTCTATATAATCTAAGAAACATATATGCAAAGCATCCAAACAGTACAATACGCCAATTATTTCATCTTCATGTTTAAGTGACCTACGAGCCCCATTGTTAATACTTTAACGGAAATTATTTGTAACTTGCGACAAGTAGAACCATGAGTGGAACAGGTAGACGGTTGAAATCAATCTATATATTGCTTCTATATAGTCTAAGAAACATATATGTAAAAGCATCCAAACAGTACCATTCACCAATTTTTTGTTCTTCAAGTTTAAGTGAACAATGAGCCCCATTGTTAATCCTTTATCGGAAAGTATTTGTAAATTTCGACAAGTAGAACAATGAATGGAACAGGTACACTGTTGAAATCATTGTATATGTTGCTTCTATATAGTCCAAGAAACATATATGCAAAGCGTCCAAACAGTACAATTCGCCAATTTTTTGTTCTTCAAGTTTAAGTGAACTACGAGCCCCATTGTTAATCCTTTAAAGGAATTTATTTGTAACTTTCGACAAGTAGAACAATGAATGGAACTGGTAGACGGTTGAAATCATTTTATATATTGCTTCTATATAGTCTAAGAATCATATATGCAAAGCATCCAAACAGTACCAGTCGCCAATTTTTTGATCTTCAAGATTAAGTGAACAGCGAGCCAAATTGATAATCATGAAATGGAAATTATTTGTAACTTTCTACAAGTAGAACAATGAATAGTACAGGTACACGGGTGAAATCTTTCTATATATTGCTTCTAAATAGTCTAAGAAACACATATGCAAAGCATCCAAACAGCACAATTCGCCAATTTTTTGTTCTTCAAGTTTAAGTGAACAACGAGCCCCATTGTTAATCCTTTAAAGGAAATTATTTGTAAATTTCGACAAGTAGAACAATGAATGGAACAGGTAGACGGTTGCAATCATTGTATATATTGCTTCTATATAGTCTAAGAAACATATATGCAAAGCATCCTAACAGTACAATTCGCCAATTTATTGTTCTTCAAGTTTAAGTGAACAACGAGCCCCATTGTTAATCCTTTAAAGGAAATTATTTGTAAATTTCGACAAGTAGAACAATGATTGGAACACGTAGACGGTTGAAATCTTTGTATATATTGTTTCCATATAGTCTAAGAAACATGTACGCAAAGCATCCAAACAGTACCATTCGCCAATTTTTTGTTCTTCAAGTTTAAGTGAACAATGAGCCCCAATGGTTAATCCTTTATCGGAAATTATTTGTAATTTTCGACAAGTAGAACAATGAATGGAACAGGTAGACGGTTGAAATCTTTGTATATATTGCTTCTATATAATCTAAGAAACATATATGCAAAGCATCTAAACAGTAACAATCGCCAATTTTTTGATCTTCAAGTTTAAGTGAACAACGAGCCCCATTGTTAATCCTTTAAAGGAAATTATTTGTAAATTTCGACAAGTAGAACAATGAATGGAACAGGTAGACGGTTGAAATCTTTGTATATATTGCTTCTATATAATCTAAGAAACATATATGCAAAGCATCCAAACAGTACCATTCGCCAATTTTTTGTTCTTCAAGTTTAAGTGAACAGCGAGCCCCATTGATAATCATGAAATGGAAATTATTTGTAACTTTCTACAAGTAGAACAATGAATGGAACAGGTAGACGGTTGAATTCTTTGTATATATTGCTTCTATATAGTCTAAGAAACCTATATGCAAAGCATCTAAACAGTAACAATCGCCAATTTTTTGATCTTCAAGTTTAAGTGAACAGCGAGCCCCATTGATAATCATGAAATGGAAATTATTTGTAACTTTCTACAAGTAGAACAATGAATGGAACAGGTAGACGGTTGAATTCTTTGTATATATTGCTTCTATATAGTCTAAGAAACCTATATGCAAAGCATCTAAACAGTAACATTCGCCAATTTTTTGATCTTCAAGTTTAAGTGAACATTGAGCCCCATTGTTAATCCTTTATCGGAAATTATTTGTAACTTTCGACAAGTAGAACAATGAATGGAACAGGTAGACGGTTGAAATCTTTGTATATATTGCTTCTATATAGACTAAGAAACATATATGCAAAGAATCCAAACAGTACCATTCGCCAATTATTTCATCTTCATGTTTAAGTGAACTACGAGCCCCATTGTTAATCCTTTATCGGAAATTATTTGTAACTTTCGACAAGTAGAACAATGAATGGAACAGGTAGACGGTTGAAATCTTTGTATATATTGCTTCTATATAGTCTAAGAAACATATATGCAAAGCATCCAAACAGTACAATTCGCCAATTTATTGTTCTTCAAGTTTAAGTGAACAACGAGCCCCATTGTTAATCCTTTAAAGGAAATTACTTGTAAATTTCGACAAGTAGAACAATGAATGGAACAGGTAGACTGTTGAAATCATTGTATATATTGCATCTATATAGTCTAAGAAACATATATGCAAAGCATCCAAACAGTACCATTCGCCAATTTCTTGTTCTTCAAGTTTAAGTGAACTACGAGCCCCATTGTTAATCCTTTAACGGAAATTAATTGTAACTTTCTACAAGTAGAACAATGATTGGAACACGTAGACGGTTGAAATCTTTGTATATATTGCTTCCATATAGTCTAAGAAACATATATGCAAAGCATCCAAACAGTACCATTCGCCAATTTTTTGTCCTTCAAGTTTAAGTGAACAATGAGCCCCATTGTTAATCCTTTATCGGAAATTATTTGTAACTTTCGAAAAGTAGAACAATGAATGGAACAGGTAGACGCTTGAAATCTTTGTATATATTGCTTCTATATAGTCTAAGAAACATATATGCAAAGCATCCAAACAGTACAATTCGCCAATTATTTCATCTTCATGTTTATGTGAACTACGAGCCCCATTGATAATCATGTTATGGAAATTATTTGTAACTTTCTACAAGTAGAACAATGAATGGAACAGGTAGACGGTTGAAATCAATGTATATATTGCTGCTATATAGTCTAAGAAACATATATGCAAAGCATCCAAACAGTACCATTCGCCAATTTTTTGTTCTTCAAGTTTAAGTGAACAACGAGCCCCAATGGTTAATCCATTATCGGAAATTATTTGTAACTTCCGACAAGTAGAACAATGAATGGAACAGGTAGACGGTTGAAATCTTTGTATATATTGCGTCTATATAGTCTAAGAAACATATATGCAAAGCATCCAAACAGTACCATTCGGCAATTTTTTGTTCTTCAAGTTTAAGTGAACTACGAGCCCCATTGTTAATCCTTTATAGGAAATTATTTGTAAATTTCGACAAGTAGAACAATGAATGGAACAGGTAGACGGTTGAAATCAATGTATATATTGCTTCTATAAAGTCTAAGAAACATATATGCAAAGCATCCAAACAGTACAATTCGCCAATTTTTTGTTCTTCAAGTTTAAGTGAACTACGAGCCCCATTGTTAATCCTTTAACGGAAATTAATTGTAAATTTCTACAAGTAGAACAATGATTGGAACACGTAGACGGTTGAAATCTTTGTATATATTGCTTCCATATAGTCTAAGAAACATATATGCAAAGCATCCAAACAGTACCATTCGCCAATTTTTTGTTCTCCAAGTTTAAGTGAACAACGAGCCCCATTGATAATCATGAAACGGAAATTATTTGTAACTTTCTACAAGTAGAACAATGAATGGAACAGGTAGACGGTTGAAATCAATGTATATATTGCTTCTATATAGTCTAAGAAACATATATGCAAAGCATCCAAACAGTACAATTCGCCAATTTCTTGTTCTTCAAGTTTAAGTAAACTACGATCCCCATTGTTAATCCCTTAACGGAAATTATTTGTAACTTTCGACAAGTAGAACAATGAATGGAACAGGTAGACGGTTGAAATCAATGTATATATTGCATCTATAAAGTCTAAGAAACATATATGCAAAGCATCCAAACAGTACCATTCGCCAATTTTTTGTTTTTCAAGTTTAAGTGAACAATGAGCCCCAATGGTTAATCCTTTATCGGAAATTATTTGTAACTTTCGACAAGTAGAACAATGAATGGAACAGGTAGACGGTTGAATTCTTCGTATATATTGCTTCTATATAGTCTAAGAAACATATATGCAAAGAATCCAAACAGTACAATTCGCCAATTTTTTGTTCTTCAATTTAAGAGAACTACGAGCCCCATTGTTAATCCTTTAAAGGAAATTATTTGTAACTTTCGACAAGTAGAACAATGAATGGAACAGGTAGACTGTTGAAATCATTGTATATATTGCTTCTATATAGTCTAAGAAACATATATGCAAAGCATCCAAACAGTACAATTCGCCAATTTATTGTTCTTCAAGTTTAAGTGAACAACGAGCCCCATTGTTAATCCTTTAAAGGAAATTATTTGTATATTTCGACAAGTAGAACAATGAATGGAACAGGTAGACTGTTGAAATCATTGTATATATTGCTTCTATATAGTCTAAGAAACATATATGCAAAGCATCCAAACAGTACCATTCGCCAATTTTTTGTTCTTCAAGTTTAAGTGAACAACGAGCCCCAATGGTTAATCCTTTATCGGAAATTATTTGTAACTTTCGACAAGTAGAACAATGAATGGAACAGGTAGACGGTTGAAATCTTTGTATATATTGCGTCTATATAGTCTAAGAAACATATATGCAAAGCATCCAAACAGTACCATTTGCCAATTTTTTGTTCTTCAAATTTAAGTGAACTACGAGCCCCATTGTTAATCCTTTAAAGGAAATTATTTGTAAATTTCGACAAGTAGAACAATGAATGGAACAGGTAGACGGTTGAAATCAATGTATATATTGCTTCTATATAGTCTAAGAAACCTATATGCAAAGCATCCAAACAGTACCATTCGCCAATTTTTTGTTCTCCAAGTTTAAGTGAACAACGAGCCCCATTGATAATCATGAAACGGAAATTATTTGTAACTTTCTACAAGTAGAACAATGAATGGAACAGGTAGACGGTTGAAATCAATGTATATATTGCTTCTATATAGTCTAAGAAACATATATGCAAAGCATCCAAACAGTACAATTCGCCAATTTCTTGTTCTTCAAGTTTAAGTAAACTACGATCCCCATTGTTAATCCCTTAACGGAAATTATTTGTAACTTTCGACAAGTAGAACAATGAATGGAACAGGTAGACGGTTGAAATCATTATATATATTGCTTCTATATAGTCTAAGAAACATATATGCAAAGCATCCAAACAGTACCATTCGCCACTTTTTTGTTCTTCAAGTTTAAGTGAACAACGAGCCCCATTGTTAATCCTTTAAAGGAAATTATTTGTAAATTTCGACAAGTAGAACAGTGAATGGAACAGGTAGACGGTTGAAATCTTTGTATATATTGCTTCTATATAGTATAAGAAACATATATGCAAAGCATCCAAACAGTACAATTTGCCAATTTTTTGTTCTTCAAGTTTAAGTGAACAATGAGCCCCAATGGTTAATCCGTTATCGGAAATTATTTGTAACTTTCGACAAGTAGAACAATGAATGGAACAGGTAGATGGTTGAAATCTTTGTATATATTGTTTCTATATAGTCTAAGAAACATATATGCAAAGCATCCAAACAGTACCATTCGCCAATTTTTTGTTCTTCAAGTTTAAGTGAACTACGAGCCCCATTGTTAATCCTTTAAAGGAAATTATTTGTAAATTTCGACAAGTAGAACAATGAATGGAACAGGTAGACTGTTGAAATTATTGTATATATTGCTTCTATATAGTCTAAGAAACATATATGCAAAGCATCCAAACAGTACAATTCGCCAATTTTTTGTTCTTCAAGTTTAAGTGAACAACGAGCCCCAATGGTTAATCCTTTATCGGAAATTATTTGTAACTTTCGACAAGTAGAACAATGAATGGAACAGGTAGACGGTTGAAATCATTGTATATATTGCATCTATATAGTCTAAGAAACATATATGCAAAGCATCCAAACAGTACCATTCGCCAATTTTTTGTTCTTCAAGTTTAAGTGAACTACGAGCCCCAATGGTTAATCCTTTATCGGAAATTATTTGTAACTTTCGACAAGTAGAACAATGAATGGAACAGGTAGACTGTTGAAATCATTGTATATATTGCATCTATATAGTCTAAGAAACATATATGCAAAGCATCCTAACAGTACCATTCGCCAATTTTTTGTTCTTCAAGTTTAAGTGAACTACGAGCCCCATTGTTAATCCTTTAACGGAAATTAATTGTAACTTTCTACAAGTAGAACAATGATTGGAACACGTAGACGGTTGAAATCTTTGTATATATTGCTTCCATATAGTCTAAGAAACATATATGCAAAGCATCCAAACAGTACCATTCGCCAATTTTTTGTCCTTCAAGTTTAAGTGAACAATGAGCCCCATTGTTAATCCTTTATCGGAAATTATTTGTAACTTTCGAAAAGTAGAACAATGAATGGAACAGGTAGACGCTTGAAATCTTTGTATATATTGCTTCTATATAGTCTAAGAAACATATATGCAAAGCATCCAAACAGTACAATTCGCCAATTATTTCATCTTCATGTTTATGTGAACTACGAGCCCCATTGTTAATCCTTTAAAGGAAATTATTTGTAAATTTCGACAAGTAGAACAATGAATGGAACAGGTAGACTGTTGAAATTATTGTATATATTGCTTCTATATAGTCTAAGAAACATATATGCAAAGCATCCAAACAGTACAATTCGCCAATTTTTTGTTCTTCAAGTTTAAGTGAACAACGAGCCCCAATGGTTAATCCTTTATCGGAAATTATTTGTAACTTTCGACAAGTAGAACAATGAATGGAACAGGTAGACGGTTGAAATCTTTGTATATATTGCTTCTATATAGTATAAGAAACATATATGCAAAGCATCCAAACAGTACAATTTGCCAATTTTTTGTTCTTCAAGTTTAAGTGAACAATGAGCCCCAATGGTTAATCCGTTATCGGAAATTATTTGTAACTTTCGACAAGTAGAACAATGAATGGAACACGTAGACGGTTGAAATCTTTGTATATATTGCTTCTATATAGTCTAAGAAACATATATGCAAAGCATCCAAACAGTACAATTCGCCAATTTATTGTTCTTCAAGTTTAACTGAACAACGAGCCCCATTGTTAATCCTTTAAAGGAAATTACTTGTAAATTTCGACAAGTAGAACAATGAATGGAACAGGTAGACTGTTGAAATCATTGTATATATATTGCTTCTATATAGTCTAAGAAACATATATGCAAAGCATCCAAACAGTACCATTCGCCAATTTTTTGTTCTTCAAGTTTAAGTGAACTACAAGCCCCATTGTTAATCCTTTAAAGGAAATTATTTGTAACTTTCGACAAGTAGAACAATGAATGGAACACGTAGACGGTTGAAATCTTTGTATATATTGCTTCTATATAGTCTAAGAAACATATATGCAAAGCATCCAAACAGTACAATTCGCCAATTTATTGTTCTTCAAGTTTAAGTGAACAACGAGCCCCATTGTTAATCCTGTAAAGGAAATTACTTGTAAATTTCGACAAGTAGAACAATGAATGGAACAGGTAGACTGTTGAAATCATTGTATATATTGCATCTATATAGTCTAAGAAACATATATGCAAAGCATCCAAACAGTCCCATTCGCCAATTTTTTGTTCTTCAAGTTTAAGTGAACTACGAGCCCCATTGTTAATCCTTTAACGGAAATTAATTGTATCTTTCTACAAGTAGAACAATGATTGGAACACGTAGACGGTTGAAATCTTTGTATATATTGCTTCCATATAGTCTAAGAAACATATATGCAAAGCATCCAAACAGTACCATTCGCCAATTTTTTGTCCTTCAAGTTTAAGTGAACAATGAGCCCCATTGTTAATCCTTTATCGGAAATTATTTGTAACTTTCGAAAAGTAGAACAATGAATGGAACAGGTAGACGCTTGAAATCTTTGTATATATTGCTTCTATATAGTCTAAGAAACATATATGCAAAGCATCCAAACAGTACAATTCGCCAATTATTTCATCTTCATGTTTATGTGAACTACGAGCCCCATTGATAATCATGTTATGGAAATTATTTGTAACTTTCTACAAGTAGAACAATGAATGGAACAGGTAGACGGTTGAAATCAATGTATATATTGCTGCTATATAGTCTAAGAAACATATATGCAAAGCATCCAAACAGTACCATTCGCCAATTTTTTGTTCTTCAAGTTTAAGTGAACAACGAGCCCCAATGGTTAATCCATTATCGGAAATTATTTGTAACTTCCGACAAGTAGAACAATGAATGGAACAGGTAGACGGTTGAAATCTTTGTATATATTGCGTCTATATAGTCTAAGAAACATATATGCAAAGCATCCAAACAGTACCATTCGGCAATTTTTTGTTCTTCAAGTTTAAGTGAACTACGAGCCCCATTGTTAATCCTTTATAGGAAATTATTTGTAAATTTCGACAAGTAGAACAATGAATGGAACAGGTAGACGGTTGAAATCAATGTATATATTGCTTCTATATAGACTAAGAAACATATATGCAAAGAATCCAAACAGTACCATTCGCCAATTATTTCATCTTCATGTTTAAGTGAACTACGAGCCCCATTGTTAATCCTTTATCGGAAATTATTTGTAACTTTCGACAAGTAGAACAATGAATGGAACAGGTAGACGGTTGAAATCTTTGTATATATTGCTTCTATATAGTCTAAGAAACATATATGCAAAGCATCCAAACAGTACAATTCGCCAATTTATTGTTCTTCAAGTTTAAGTGAACAACGAGCCCCATTGTTAATCCTTTAAAGGAAATTACTTGTAAATTTCGACAAGTAGAACAATGAATGGAACAGGTAGACTGTTGAAATCATTGTATATATTGCATCTATATAGTCTAAGAAACATATATGCAAAGCATCCAAACAGTACCATTCGCCAATTTCTTGTTCTTCAAGTTTAAGTGAACTACGAGCCCCATTGTTAATCCTTTAACGGAAATTAATTGTAACTTTCTACAAGTAGAACAATGATTGGAACACGTAGACGGTTGAAATCTTTGTATATATTGCTTCCATATAGTCTAAGAAACATATATGCAAAGCATCCAAACAGTACCATTCGCCAATTTTTTGTCCTTCAAGTTTAAGTGAACAATGAGCCCCATTGTTAATCCTTTATCGGAAATTATTTGTAACTTTCGAAAAGTAGAACAATGAATGGAACAGGTAGACGCTTGAAATCTTTGTATATATTGCTTCTATATAGTCTAAGAAACATATATGCAAAGCATCCAAACAGTACAATTCGCCAATTATTTCATCTTCATGTTTATGTGAACTACGAGCCCCATTGATAATCATGTTATGGAAATTATTTGTAACTTTCTACAAGTAGAACAATGAATGGAACAGGTAGACGGTTGAAATCAATGTATATATTGCTGCTATATAGTCTAAGAAACATATATGCAAAGCATCCAAACAGTACCATTCGCCAATTTTTTGTTCTTCAAGTTTAAGTGAACAACGAGCCCCAATGGTTAATCCATTATCGGAAATTATTTGTAACTTCCGACAAGTAGAACAATGAATGGAACAGGTAGACGGTTGAAATCTTTGTATATATTGCGTCTATATAGTCTAAGAAACATATATGCAAAGCATCCAAACAGTACCATTCGGCAATTTTTTGTTCTTCAAGTTTAAGTGAACTACGAGCCCCATTGTTAATCCTTTATAGGAAATTATTTGTAAATTTCGACAAGTAGAACAATGAATGGAACAGGTAGACGGTTGAAATCAATGTATATATTGCTTCTATAAAGTCTAAGAAACATATATGCAAAGCATCCAAACAGTACAATTCGCCAATTTTTTGTTCTTCAAGTTTAAGTGAACTACGAGCCCCATTGTTAATCCTTTAACGGAAATTAATTGTAAATTTCTACAAGTAGAACAATGATTGGAACACGTAGACGGTTGAAATCTTTGTATATATTGCTTCCATATAGTCTAAGAAACATATATGCAAAGCATCCAAACAGTACCATTCGCCAATTTTTTGTTCTCCAAGTTTAAGTGAACAACGAGCCCCATTGATAATCATGAAACGGAAATTATTTGTAACTTTCTACAAGTAGAACAATGAATGGAACAGGTAGACGGTTGAAATCAATGTATATATTGCTTCTATATAGTCTAAGAAACATATATGCAAAGCATCCAAACAGTACAATTCGCCAATTTCTTGTTCTTCAAGTTTAAGTAAACTACGATCCCCATTGTTAATCCCTTAACGGAAATTATTTGTAACTTTCGACAAGTAGAACAATGAATGGAACAGGTAGACGGTTGAAATCAATGTATATATTGCATCTATAAAGTCTAAGAAACATATATGCAAAGCATCCAAACAGTACCATTCGCCAATTTTTTGTTTTTCAAGTTTAAGTGAACAATGAGCCCCAATGGTTAATCCTTTATCGGAAATTATTTGTAACTTTCGACAAGTAGAACAATGAATGGAACAGGTAGACGGTTGAATTCTTCGTATATATTGCTTCTATATAGTCTAAGAAACATATATGCAAAGAATCCAAACAGTACAATTCGCCAATTTTTTGTTCTTCAATTTAAGAGAACTACGAGCCCCATTGTTAATCCTTTAAAGGAAATTATTTGTAACTTTCGACAAGTAGAACAATGAATGGAACAGGTAGACTGTTGAAATCATTGTATATATTGCTTCTATATAGTCTAAGAAACATATATGCAAAGCATCCAAACAGTACAATTCGCCAATTTATTGTTCTTCAAGTTTAAGTGAACAACGAGCCCCATTGTTAATCCTTTAAAGGAAATTATTTGTATATTTCGACAAGTAGAACAATGAATGGAACAGGTAGACTGTTGAAATCATTGTATATATTGCTTCTATATAGTCTAAGAAACATATATGCAAAGCATCCAAACAGTACCATTCGCCAATTTTTTGTTCTTCAAGTTTAAGTGAACAACGAGCCCCAATGGTTAATCCTTTATCGGAAATTATTTGTAACTTTCGACAAGTAGAACAATGAATGGAACAGGTAGACGGTTGAAATCTTTGTATATATTGCGTCTATATAGTCTAAGAAACATATATGCAAAGCATCCAAACAGTACCATTTGCCAATTTTTTGTTCTTCAAATTTAAGTGAACTACGAGCCCCATTGTTAATCCTTTAAAGGAAATTATTTGTAAATTTCGACAAGTAGAACAATGAATGGAACAGGTAGACGGTTGAAATCAATGTATATATTGCTTCTATATAGTCTAAGAAACCTATATGCAAAGCATCCAAACAGTACCATTCGCCAATTTTTTGTTCTCCAAGTTTAAGTGAACAACGAGCCCCATTGATAATCATGAAACGGAAATTATTTGTAACTTTCTACAAGTAGAACAATGAATGGAACAGGTAGACGGTTGAAATCAATGTATATATTGCTTCTATATAGTCTAAGAAACATATATGCAAAGCATCCAAACAGTACAATTCGCCAATTTCTTGTTCTTCAAGTTTAAGTAAACTACGATCCCCATTGTTAATCCCTTAACGGAAATTATTTGTAACTTTCGACAAGTAGAACAATGAATGGAACAGGTAGACGGTTGAAATCATTATATATATTGCTTCTATATAGTCTAAGAAACATATATGCAAAGCATCCAAACAGTACCATTCGCCACTTTTTTGTTCTTCAAGTTTAAGTGAACAACGAGCCCCATTGTTAATCCTTTAAAGGAAATTATTTGTAAATTTCGACAAGTAGAACAGTGAATGGAACAGGTAGACGGTTGAAATCTTTGTATATATTGCTTCTATATAGTATAAGAAACATATATGCAAAGCATCCAAACAGTACAATTTGCCAATTTTTTGTTCTTCAAGTTTAAGTGAACAATGAGCCCCAATGGTTAATCCGTTATCGGAAATTATTTGTAACTTTCGACAAGTAGAACAATGAATGGAACAGGTAGATGGTTGAAATCTTTGTATATATTGTTTCTATATAGTCTAAGAAACATATATGCAAAGCATCCAAACAGTACCATTCGCCAATTTTTTGTTCTTCAAGTTTAAGTGAACTACGAGCCCCATTGTTAATCCTTTAAAGGAAATTATTTGTAAATTTCGACAAGTAGAACAATGAATGGAACAGGTAGACTGTTGAAATTATTGTATATATTGCTTCTATATAGTCTAAGAAACATATATGCAAAGCATCCAAACAGTACAATTCGCCAATTTTTTGTTCTTCAAGTTTAAGTGAACAACGAGCCCCAATGGTTAATCCTTTATCGGAAATTATTTGTAACTTTCGACAAGTAGAACAATGAATGGAACAGGTAGACGGTTGAAATCATTGTATATATTGCATCTATATAGTCTAAGAAACATATATGCAAAGCATCCAAACAGTACCATTCGCCAATTTTTTGTTCTTCAAGTTTAAGTGAACTACGAGCCCCAATGGTTAATCCTTTATCGGAAATTATTTGTAACTTTCGACAAGTAGAACAATGAATGGAACAGGTAGACTGTTGAAATCATTGTATATATTGCATCTATATAGTCTAAGAAACATATATGCAAAGCATCCTAACAGTACCATTCGCCAATTTTTTGTTCTTCAAGTTTAAGTGAACTACGAGCCCCATTGTTAATCCTTTAACGGAAATTAATTGTAACTTTCTACAAGTAGAACAATGATTGGAACACGTAGACGGTTGAAATCTTTGTATATATTGCTTCCATATAGTCTAAGAAACATATATGCAAAGCATCCAAACAGTACCATTCGCCAATTTTTTGTCCTTCAAGTTTAAGTGAACAATGAGCCCCATTGTTAATCCTTTATCGGAAATTATTTGTAACTTTCGAAAAGTAGAACAATGAATGGAACAGGTAGACGCTTGAAATCTTTGTATATATTGCTTCTATATAGTCTAAGAAACATATATGCAAAGCATCCAAACAGTACAATTCGCCAATTATTTCATCTTCATGTTTATGTGAACTACGAGCCCCATTGTTAATCCTTTAAAGGAAATTATTTGTAAATTTCGACAAGTAGAACAATGAATGGAACAGGTAGACTGTTGAAATTATTGTATATATTGCTTCTATATAGTCTAAGAAACATATATGCAAAGCATCCAAACAGTACAATTCGCCAATTTTTTGTTCTTCAAGTTTAAGTGAACAACGAGCCCCAATGGTTAATCCTTTATCGGAAATTATTTGTAACTTTCGACAAGTAGAACAATGAATGGAACAGGTAGACGGTTGAAATCTTTGTATATATTGCTTCTATATAGTATAAGAAACATATATGCAAAGCATCCAAACAGTACAATTTGCCAATTTTTTGTTCTTCAAGTTTAAGTGAACAATGAGCCCCAATGGTTAATCCGTTATCGGAAATTATTTGTAACTTTCGACAAGTAGAACAATGAATGGAACACGTAGACGGTTGAAATCTTTGTATATATTGCTTCTATATAGTCTAAGAAACATATATGCAAAGCATCCAAACAGTACAATTCGCCAATTTATTGTTCTTCAAGTTTAAGTGAACAACGAGCCCCATTGTTAATCCTTTAAAGGAAATTACTTGTAAATTTCGACAAGTAGAACAATGAATGGAACAGGTAGACTGTTGAAATCATTGTATATATATTGCTTCTATATAGTCTAAGAAACATATATGCAAAGCATCCAAACAGTACCATTCGCCAATTTTTTGTTCTTCAAGTTTAAGTGAACTACAAGCCCCATTGTTAATCCTTTAAAGGAAATTATTTGTAACTTTCGACAAGTAGAACAATGAATGGAACACGTAGACGGTTGAAATCTTTGTATATATTGCTTCTATATAGTCTAAGAAACATATATGCAAAGCATCCAAACAGTACAATTCGCCAATTTATTGTTCTTCAAGTTTAAGTGAACAACGAGCCCCATTGTTAATCCTGTAAAGGAAATTACTTGTAAATTTCGACAAGTAGAACAATGAATGGAACAGGTAGACTGTTGAAATCATTGTATATATTGCATCTATATAGTCTAAGAAACATATATGCAAAGCATCCAAACAGTCCCATTCGCCAATTTTTTGTTCTTCAAGTTTAAGTGAACTACGAGCCCCATTGTTAATCCTTTAACGGAAATTAATTGTATCTTTCTACAAGTAGAACAATGATTGGAACACGTAGACGGTTGAAATCTTTGTATATATTGCTTCCATATAGTCTAAGAAACATATATGCAAAGCATCCAAACAGTACCATTCGCCAATTTTTTGTCCTTCAAGTTTAAGTGAACAATGAGCCCCATTGTTAATCCTTTATCGGAAATTATTTGTAACTTTCGAAAAGTAGAACAATGAATGGAACAGGTAGACGCTTGAAATCTTTGTATATATTGCTTCTATATAGTCTAAGAAACATATATGCAAAGCATCCAAACAGTACAATTCGCCAATTATTTCATCTTCATGTTTATGTGAACTACGAGCCCCATTGATAATCATGTTATGGAAATTATTTGTAACTTTCTACAAGTAGAACAATGAATGGAACAGGTAGACGGTTGAAATCAATGTATATATTGCTGCTATATAGTCTAAGAAACATATATGCAAAGCATCCAAACAGTACCATTCGCCAATTTTTTGTTCTTCAAGTTTAAGTGAACAACGAGCCCCAATGGTTAATCCATTATCGGAAATTATTTGTAACTTCCGACAAGTAGAACAATGAATGGAACAGGTAGACGGTTGAAATCTTTGTATATATTGCGTCTATATAGTCTAAGAAACATATATGCAAAGCATCCAAACAGTACCATTCGGCAATTTTTTGTTCTTCAAGTTTAAGTGAACTACGAGCCCCATTGTTAATCCTTTATAGGAAATTATTTGTAAATTTCGACAAGTAGAACAATGAATGGAACAGGTAGACGGTTGAAATCAATGTATATATTGCTTCTATAAAGTCTAAGAAACATATATGCAAAGCATCCAAACAGTACCATTCGCCAATTTTTAGTTTTTCAAGTTTAAGTGAACAATGAGCCCCAATGGTTAATCCTTTATCGGAAATTATTTGTAACTTTCGACAAGTAGAACAATGAATGGAACAGGTAGACGGTTGAATCCTTTGTATATATTGCTTCTATATAGTCTAAGAAACATATATGCAAAGCATCCAAACAGTACAATTCGCCAATTTTTTGTTCTTCAAGTTTAAGTGAACTACGAGCCCCATTGTTAATCCTTTAACGGAAATTAATTGTAAATTTCTACAAGTAGAACAATGATTGGAACACGTAGACGGTTGAAATCTTTGTATATATTGCTTCCATATAGTCTAAGAAACATATATGCAAAGCATCCAAACAGTACCATTCGCCAATTTTTTGTTCTCCAAGTTTAAGTGAACAACGAGCCCCATTGATAATCATGAAACGGAAATTATTTGTAACTTTCTACAAGTAGAACAATGAATGGAACAGGTAGACGGTTGAAATCAATGTATATATTGCTTCTATATAGTCTAAGAAACATATATGCAAAGCATCCAAACAGTACAATTCGCCAATTTCTTGTTCTTCAAGTTTAAGTAAACTACGATCCCCATTGTTAATCCCTTAACGGAAATTATTTGTAACTTTCGACAAGTAGAACAATGAATGGAACAGGTAGACGGTTGAAATCAATGTATATATTGCATCTATAAAGTCTAAGAAACATATATGCAAAGCATCCAAACAGTACCATTCGCCAATTTTTTGTTTTTCAAGTTTAAGTGAACAATGAGCCCCAATGGTTAATCCTTTATCGGAAATTATTTGTAACTTTCGACAAGTAGAACAATGAATGGAACAGGTAGACGGTTGAATTCTTCGTATATATTGCTTCTATATAGTCTAAGAAACATATATGCAAAGAATCCAAACAGTACAATTCGCCAATTTTTTGTTCTTCAATTTAAGGGAACTACGAGCCCCATTGTTAATCCTTTAAAGGAAATTATTTGTAACTTTCGACAAGTAGAACAATGAATGGAACAGGTAGACTGTTGAAATCATTGTATATATTGCTTCTATATAGTCTAAGAAACATATATGCAAAGCATCCAAACAGTACAATTCGCCAATTTATTGTTCTTCAAGTTTAAGTGAACAACGAGCCCCATTGTTAATCCTTTAAAGGAAATTATTTGTAAATTTCGACAAGTAGAACAATGAATGGAACAGGTAGACTGTTGAAATCATTGTATATATTGCTTCTATATAGTCTAAGAAACATATATGCAAAGCATCCAAACAGTACCATTCGCCAATTTTTTGTTCTTCAAGTTTAAGTGAACAACGAGCCCCAATGGTTAATCCTTTATCGGAAATTATTTGTAACTTTCGACAAGTAGAACAATGAATGGAACAGGTAGACGGTTGAAATCTTTGTATATATTGCGTCTATATAGTCTAAGAAACATATATGCAAAGCATCCAAACAGTACCATTTGCCAATTTTTTGTTCTTCAAATTTAAGTGAACTACGAGCCCCATTGTTAATCCTTTAAAGGAAATTATTTGTAAATTTCGACAAGTAGAACAATGAATGGAACAGGTAGACGGTTGAAATCAATGTATATATTGCTTCTATATAGTCTAAGAAACCTATATGCAAAGCATCCAAACAGTACCATTCGCCAATTTTTTGTTCTCCAAGTTTAAGTGAACAACGAGCCCCATTGATAATCATGAAACGGAAATTATTTGTAACTTTCTACAAGTAGAACAATGAATGGAACAGGTAGACGGTTGAAATCAATGTATATATTGCTTCTATATAGTCTAAGAAACATATATGCAAAGCATCCAAACAGTACAATTCGCCAATTTCTTGTTCTTCAAGTTTAAGTAAACTACGATCCCCATTGTTAATCCCTTAACGGAAATTATTTGTAACTTTCGACAAGTAGAACAATGAATGGAACAGGTAGACGGTTGAAATCATTATATATATTGCTTCTATATAGTCTAAGAAACATATATGCAAAGCATCCAAACAGTACCATTCGCCACTTTTTTGTTCTTCAAGTTTAAGTGAACAACGAGCCCCATTGTTAATCCTTTAAAGGAAATTATTTGTAAATTTCGACAAGTAGAACAGTGAATGGAACAGGTAGACGGTTGAAATCTTTGTATATATTGCTTCTATATAGTATAAGAAACATATATGCAAAGCATCCAAACAGTACAATTTGCCAATTTTTTGTTCTTCAAGTTTAAGTGAACAATGAGCCCCAATGGTTAATCCGTTATCGGAAATTATTTGTAACTTTCGACAAGTAGAACAATGAATGGAACAGGTAGATGGTTGAAATCTTTGTATATATTGTTTCTATATAGTCTAAGAAACATATATGCAAAGCATCCAAACAGTACCATTCGCCAATTTTTTGTTCTTCAAGTTTAAGTGAACTACGAGCCCCATTGTTAATCCTTTAAAGGAAATTATTTGTAAATTTCGACAAGTAGAACAATGAATGGAACAGGTAGACTGTTAAAATTATTGTATATATTGCTTCTATATAGTCTAAGAAACATATATGCAAAGCATCCAAACAGTACAATTCGCCAATTTTTTGTTCTTCAAGTTTAAGTGAACAACGAGCCCCGATGGTTAATCCTTTATCGGAAATTATTTGTAACTTTCGACAAGTAGAACAATGAATGGAACAGGTAGACGGTTGAAATCTTTGTATATATTGCTTCTATATAGTCTAAGAAACATATATGCAAAGCATCCAAACAGTACCATTCGCCAATTTTTTGTTCTTCAAGATTAAGTGAACTACGAGCCCCATTGTTAATCCTTTAACGGAAATTAATTGTAACTTTCTACAAGTAGAACAATGATTGGAACACGTAGACGGTTGAAATCTTTGTATATATTGCTTCCATATAGTCTAAGAAACATATATGCAAAGCATCCAAACAGTACCATTCGCCAATTTTTTGTCCTTCAAGTTTAAGTGAACAATGAGCCCCATTGTTAATCCTTTATCGGAAATTATTTGTAACTTTCGAAAAGTAGAACAATGAATGGAACAGGTAGACGCTTGAAATCTTTGTATATATTGCTTCTATATAGTCTAAGAAACATATATGCAAAGCATCCAAACAGTACAATTCGCCAATTTTTTGTTCTCCAAGTTTAAGTGAACAACGAGCCCCATTGATAATCATGAAACGGAAATTATTTGTAACTTTCTACAAGTAGAACAATGAATGGAACAGGTAGACGGTTGAAATCAATGTATATATTGCTGCTATATAGTCTAAGAAACATATATGCAAAGCATCCAAACAGTACCATTCGCCAATTTTTTGTTCTTCAAGTTTAAGTGAACAACGAGCCCCAATGGTTAATCCATTATCGGAAATTATTTGTAACTTCCGACAAGTGGAACAATGAATGGAACAGGTAGACGGTTGAAATCTTTGTATATATTGCGTCTATATAGTCTAAGAAACATATATGCAAAGCATCCAAACAGTACCATTCGGCAATTTTTTGTTCTTCAAGTTTAAGTGAACTACGAGCCCCATTGTTAATCCTTTATAGGAAATTATTTGTAAATTTCGACAAGTAGAACAATGAATGGAACAGGTAGACGGTTGAAATCAATGTATATATTGCTTCTATAAAGTCTAAGAAACATATATGCAAAGCATCCAAACAGTACCATTCGCTAATTTTTAGTTTTTCAAGTTTAAGTGAACAATGAGCCCCAATGGTTAATCCTTTATCGGAAATTATTTGTAACTTTCGACAAGTAGAACAATGAATGGAACAGGTAGACGGTTGAAATCAATGTATATATTGCTTCTATAAAGTCTAAGAAACATATATGCAAAGCATCCAAACAGTACCATTCGCTAATTTTTAGTTTTTCAAGTTTAAGTGAACAATGAGCCCCAATGGTTAATCCTTTATCGGAAATTATTTGTAAATTTCTACAAGTAGAACAATGATTGGAACACGTAGACGGTTGAAATCAATGTATATATTGCTTCTATAAAGTCTAAGAAACATATATGCAAAGCATCCAAACAGTACCATTCGCCAATTTTTTGTTTTTCAAGTTTAAGTGAACAATGAGCCCCAATGGTTAATCCTTTATCGGAAATTATTTGTAACTTTCGACAAGTAGAACAATGAATGGAACAGGTAGACGCTTGAAATCTTTGTATATATTGCTTCTATATAGTCTAAGAAACATATATGCAAAGCATCCAAACAGTACAATTCGCCAATTTTTTGTTCTCCAAGTTTAAGTGAACAACGAGCCCCATTGATAATCATGAAACGGAAATTATTTGTAACTTTCTACAAGTAGAACAATGAATGGAACAGGTAGACGGTTGAAATCAATGTATATATTGCTGCTATATAGTCTAAGAAACATATATGCAAAGCATCCAAACAGTACCATTCGCCAATTTTTTGTTCTTCAAGTTTAAGTGAACAACGAGCCCCAATGGTTAATCCATTATCGGAAATTATTTGTAACTTCCGACAAGTAGAACAATGAATGGAACAGGTAGACGGTTGAAATCTTTGTATATATTGCGTCTATATAGTCTAAGAAACATATATGCAAAGCATCCAAACAGTACCATTCGGCAATTTTTTGTTCTTCAAGTTTAAGTGAACTACGAGCCCCATTGTTAATCCTTTATAGGAAATTATTTGTAAATTTCGACAAGTAGAACAATGAATGGAACAGGTAGACGGTTGAAATCAATGTATATATTGCTTCTATAAAGTCTAAGAAACATATATGCAAAGCATCCAAACAGTACCATTCGCTAATTTTTAGTTTTTCAAGTTTAAGTGAACAATGAGCCCCAATGGTTAATCCTTTATCGGAAATTATTTGTAACTTTCGACAAGTAGAACAATGAATGGAACAGGTAGACGGTTGAATCCTTTGTATATATTGCTTCTATATAGTCTAAGAAACATATATGCAAAGCATCCAAACAGTACCATTCGCCAATTTTTTGTTCTTCAAGTTTAAGTGAACTACGAGCCCCATTGTTAATCCTTTAAAGGAAATTATTTGTAAATTTCGACAAGTAGAACAATGAATGGAACTGGTAGACTGTTGAAATTATTGTATATATTGCTTCTATATAGTCTAAGAAACATATATGCAAAGCATCCAAACAGTACAATTCGCCAATTTTTTGTTCTTCAAGTTTAAGTGAACAACGAGCCCCAATGGTTAATCCTTTATCGGAAATTATTTGTAATTTTCGACAAGTAGAACAGTGAATGGAACAGTTAGACGGTTGAAATATTTGTATATATTGCTTCTATATAGTCTACGAAACATATATGCAAAGCATCCAAACAGTACAATTCGCCAATTTTTTGTTCTTCAAGTTTAAGTGAACAATGAGCCCCAATGGTTAATCCGTTATCGGAAATTATTTGTAACTTTCGACAAGTAGAACAATGAATGGAACAGTTAGACGGTTGAAATATTTGTATATATTGCTTCTATATAGTCTACGAAACATATATGCAAAGCATCCAAACAGTACAATTCGCCAATTTTTTGTTCTCCAAGTTTAAGTGAACAACGAGCCCCATTGATAATCATGAAACGGAAATTATTTGTAACTTTCTACAAGTAGAACAATGAATGGAACAGGTAGACGGTTGAAATCAATGTATATATTGCTGCTATATAGTCTAAGAAACATATATGCAAAGCATCCAAACAGTACCATTCGCCAATTTTTTGTTCTTCAAGTTTAAGTGAACAACGAGCCCCAATGGTTAATCCATTATCGGAAATTATTTGTAACTTTCGACAAGTAGAACAATGAATGGAACAGGTAGACGGTTGAATTCTTCGTATATATTGCTTCTATATAGTCTAAGAAACATATATGCAAAGCATCCAAACAGTACAATTCGCCAATTTATTGTTCTTCAAGTTTAAGTGAACAACGAGCCCCATTGTTAATCCTTTAAAGGAAATTACTTGTAAATTTCGACAAGTAGAACAATGAATGGAACAGGTAGACTGTTGAAATCATTGTATATATTGCTTCTATATAGTCTAAGAAACATATATGCAAAGCATCCAAACAGTACCATTCGCCAATTTTTTGTCCTTCAAGTTTAAGTGAACAATGAGCCCCATTGTTAATCCTTTATCGGAAATTATTTGTAACTTTCGAAAAGTAGAACAATGAATGGAACAGGTAGACGCTTGAAATCTTTGTATATATTGCTTCTATATAGTCTAAGAAACATATATGCAAAGCATCCAAACAGTACAATTCGCCAATTTTTTGTTCTCCAAGTTTAAGTGAACAACGAGCCCCATTGATAATCATGAAACGGAAATTATTTGTAACTTTCTACAAGTAGAACAATGAATGGAACAGGTAGACGGTTGAAATCAATGTATATATTGCTGCTATATAGTCTAAGAAACATATATGCAAAGCATCCAAACAGTACCATTCGCCAATTTTTTGTTCTTCAAGTTTAAGTGAACAACGAGCCCCAATGGTTAATCCATTATCGGAAATTATTTGTAACTTCCGACAAGTAGAACAATGAATGGAACAGGTAGACGGTTGAAATCTTTGTATATATTGCGTCTATATAGTCTAAGAAACATATATGCAAAGCATCCAAACAGTACCATTCGGCAATTTTTTGTTCTTCAAGTTTAAGTGAACTACGAGCCCCATTGTTAATCCTTTATAGGAAATTATTTGTAAATTTCGACAAGTAGAACAATGAATGGAACAGGTAGACGGTTGAAATCAATGTATATATTGCTTCTATAAAGTCTAAGAAACATATATGCAAAGCATCCAAACAGTACCATTCGCTAATTTTTAGTTTTTCAAGTTTAAGTGAACAATGAGCCCCAATGGTTAATCCTTTATCGGAAATTATTTGTAACTTTCGACAAGTAGAACAATGAATGGAACAGGTAGACGGTTGAATCCTTTGTATATATTGCTTCTATATAGTCTAAGAAACATATATGCAAAGCATCCAAACAGTACCATTCGCCAATTTTTTGTTCTTCAAGTTTAAGTGAACTACGAGCCCCATTGTTAATCCTTTAAAGGAAATTATTTGTAAATTTCGACAAGTAGAACAATGAATGGAACTGGTAGACTGTTGAAATTATTGTATATATTGCTTCTATATAGTCTAAGAAACATATATGCAAAGCATCCAAACAGTACAATTCGCCAATTTTTTGTTCTTCAAGTTTAAGTGAACTACGAGCCCCATTGTTAATCCTTTAACGGAAATTAATTGTAAATTTCTACAAGTAGAACAATGATTGGAACACGTAGACGGTTGAAATCTTTGTATATATTGCTTCTATATAGTCTAAGAAACATATATGCAAAGCATCCAAACAGTACCATTCGCCAATTTTTTGTTCTTCAAGTTTAAGTGAACAATGAGCCCAAATGGTTAATCCGTTATCGGAAATTATTTGTAACTTTCGACACGTAGAACAATGAATGGAAAAGGTAGACGGTTGAAATCTTTGTATATATTGCTTCTATATAGTCTAAGAAACATATATGCAAAGCATCCAAACAGTACCATTCGCCAATTTTTTGTTCTTCAAGTTTAAGTGAACAATGAGCACCAATGGTTAATCCTTTATCGGAAATTATTTGTAATTTTCGACAAGTAGAACAATGAATGGAACAGTTAGACGGTTGAAATATTTGTATATATTGCTTCTATATAGTCTACGAAACATATATGCAAAGCATCCAAACAGTACAATTCGCCAATTTTTTGTTCTTCAAGTTTAAGTGAACAATGAGCCCCAATGGTTAATCCGTTATCGGAAATTATTTGTAACTTTCGACAAGTAGAACAATGAATGGAACAGTTAGACGGTTGAAATATTTGTATATATTGCTTCTATATAGTCTACGAAACATATATGCAAAGCATCCAAACAGTACAATTCGCCAATTTTTTGTTCTTCAAGTTTAAGTAAACTACGATCCCCATTGTTAATCCCTTAACGGAAATTATTTGTAACTTTCGACAAGTAGAACAATGAATGGAACTGGTACACGGTTGACATCTTTTTATATATTGCTTCTATATAGTCTAAGAAACACATATGCAAAGCATCCAAACAGTACAATTCGCCAATTTTTTGTTCTTCAAGTTTAAGTGAACAATGAGCCCCAATGGTTAATCCTTTATCGGAAATTATTTGTAACTTTCGACAAGTAGAACAATGAATGGAACAGGTAGACGGTTGAAATCTTTTATATATTGCTTCTATATAGTCTAAGAAACATATATGCAAAGCATCCAAACAGTACAATTCGCCAATTTTTTGTTCTTCAAGTTTAAGTGAACAATGAGCCCCAATGGTTAATCCTTTATCGGAAATTATTTGTAACTTTCGACAAGTAGAACAATGAATGGAAAAGGTAGACGGTTGAAGTCTTTGTATATATTGCTTCTATATAGTCTAAGAAACATATATGCAAAGCATCCAAACAGTACCATTCGCCAATTTTTTGTTCTTCAAGTTTAAGTCAACAATGAGCCCAAATGGTTAATCCGTTATCGGAAATTATTTGTAACTTTCGACACGTAGAACAATGAATGGAAAAGGTAGACGGTTGAAATCTTTGTATATATTGCTTCTATATAGTCTAAGAAACATATATGCAAAGCATCCAAACAGTACCATTCGCCAATTTTTTGTTCTTCAAGTTTAAGTGAACAATGAGCACCAATGGTTAATCCTTTATCGGAAATTATTTGTAATTTTCGACAAGTAGAACAATGAATGGAACAGTTAGACGGTTGAAATATTTGTATATATTGCTTCTATATAGTCTACGAAACATATATGCAAAGCATCCAAACAGTACAATTCGCCAATTTTTTGTTCTTCAAGTTTAAGTGAACAATGAGCCCCAATGGTTAATCCGTTATCGGAAATTATTTGTAACTTTCGACAAGTAGAACAATGAATGGAACAGTTAGACGGTTGAAATATTTGTATATATTGCTTCTATATAGTCTACGAAACATATATGCAAAGCATCCAAACAGTACAATTCGACAATTTTTTGTTCTTCAAGTTTAAGTGAGCAATGAGCCCCAATGGTTAATCCGTTATCGGAAATTATTTGTAACTTTTGACAAGTAGAACAATGAATGGAAAAGGTAGACGGTTGAAATCTTTGTATATATTGCTTCTATATAGTCTAAGAAACATATATGCAAAGCATCCAAACAGTACCATTCGCCAATTTTTTGTTCTTCAAGTTTAAGTGAACAATGAGCCCAAATGGTTAATCCGTTATCGGAAATTATTTGTAACTTTCGACACGTAGAACAATGAATGGAAAAGGTAGACGGTTGAAATCTTTGTATATATTGCTTCTATATAGTCTAAGAAACATATATGCAAAGCATCCAAACAGTACCATTCGCTAATTTTTAGTTTTTCAAGTTTAAGTGAACAATGAGCCCCAATGGTTAATCCTTTATCGGAAATTATTTGTAAATTTCTACAAGTAGAACAATGATTGGAACACGTAGACGGTTGAAATCAATGTATATATTGCTTCTATAAAGTCTAAGAAACATATATGCAAAGCATCCAAACAGTACCATTCGCCAATTTTTTGTTTTTCAAGTTTAAGTGAACAATGAGCCCCAATGGTTAATCCTTTATCGGAAATTATTTGTAACTTTCGACAAGTAGAACAATGAATGGAACAGGTAGACGCTTGAAATCTTTGTATATATTGCTTCTATATAGTCTAAGAAACATATATGCAAAGCATCCAAACAGTACAATTCGCCAATTTTTTGTTCTCCAAGTTTAAGTGAACAACGAGCCCCATTGATAATCATGAAACGGAAATTATTTGTAACTTTCTACAAGTAGAACAATGAATGGAACAGGTAGACGGTTGAAATCAATGTATATATTGCTGCTATATAGTCTAAGAAACATATATGCAAAGCATCCAAACAGTACCATTCGCCAATTTTTTGTTCTTCAAGTTTAAGTGAACAACGAGCCCCAATGGTTAATCCATTATCGGAAATTATTTGTAACTTTCGACACGTAGAACAATGAATGGAAAAGGTAGACGGTTGAAATCTTTGTATATATTGCTTCTATATAGTCTAAGAAACATATATGCAAAGCATCCAAACAGTACCATTCGGCAATTTTTTGTTCTTCAAGTTTAAGTGAACTACGAGCCCCATTGTTAATCCTTTATAGGAAATTATTTGTAAATTTCGACAAGTAGAACAATGAATGGAACAGGTAGACGGTTGAAATCAATGTATATATTGCTTCTATAAAGTCTAAGAAACATATATGCAAAGCATCCAAACAGTACCATTCGCTAATTTTTAGTTTTTCAAGTTTAAGTGAACAATGAGCCCCAATGGTTAATCCTTTATCGGAAATTATTTGTAACTTTCGACAAGTAGAACAATGAATGGAACAGGTAGACGGTTGAAATCAATGTATATATTGCTTCTATAAAGTCTAAGAAACATATATGCAAAGCATCCAAACAGTACCATTCGCTAATTTTTAGTTTTTCAAGTTTAAGTGAACAATGAGCCCCAATGGTTAATCCTTTATCGGAAATTATTTGTAAATTTCTACAAGTAGAACAATGATTGGAACACGTAGACGGTTGAAATCAATGTATATATTGCTTCTATAAAGTCTAAGAAACATATATGCAAAGCATCCAAACAGTACCATTCGCCAATTTTTTGTTTTTCAAGTTTAAGTGAACAATGAGCCCCAATGGTTAATCCTTTATCGGAAATTATTTGTAACTTTCGACAAGTAGAACAATGAATGGAACAGGTAGACGGTTCAATTCTTCGTATATATTGCTTCTATATAGTCTAAGAAACATATATGCAAAGAATCCAAACAGTACAATTCGCCAATTTTTTGTTCTTCAAGTTTAAGTGAACAACGAGCCCCAATGGTTAATCCTTTATCGGAAATTATTTGTAACTTTCGACAAGTAGAACAATGAATGGAACAGGTAGACGGTTGAATTCTTCGTATATATTGCTTCTATATAGTCTAAGAAACATATATGCAAAGCATCCAAACAGTACCATTCGCCAATTTTTTGTTCTTCAAGTTTAAGTGAACTACGAGCCCCATTGTTAATCCTTTAACGGAAATTAATTGTAACTTTCTACAAGTAGAACAATGATTGGAACACGTAGACGGTTGAAATCTTTGTATATATTGCTTCCATATAGTCTAAGAAACATATATGCAAAGCATCCAAACAGTACCATTCGCCAATTTTTTGTCCTTCAAGTTTAAGTGAACAATGAGCCCCATTGTTAATCCTTTATCGGAAATTATTTGTAACTTTCGAAAAGTAGAACAATGAATGGAACAGGTAGACGCTTGAAATCTTTGTATATATTGCTTCTATATAGTCTAAGAAACATATATGCAAAGCATCCAAACAGTACAATTCGCCAATTATTTCATCTTCATGTTTATGTGAACTACGAGCCCCATTGATAATCATGTTATGGAAATTATTTGTAACTTTCTACAAGTAGAACAATGAATGGAACAGGTAGACGGTTGAAATCAATGTATATATTGCTTCTATATAGTCTAAGAAACATATATGCAAAGCATCCAAACAGTACCATTCGCCAATTTTTTGTTCTTCAAGTTTAAGTGAACTACGAGCCCCATTGTTAATCCTTTAACGGAAATTAATTGTAACTTTCTACAAGTAGAACAATGATTGGAACACGTAGACGGTTGAAATCTTTGTATATATTGCTTCCATATAGTCTAAGAAACATATATGCAGAGCATCCAAACAGTACCATTCGCCAATTTTTTGTCCTTCAAGTTTAAGTGAACAATGAGCCCCATTGTTAATCCTTTATCGGAAATTATTTGTAACTTTCGAAAAGTAGAACAATGAATGGAACAGGTAGACGCTTGAAATCTTTGTATATATTGCTTCTATATAGTCTAAGAAACATATATGCAAAGCATCCAAACAGTACAATTCGCCAATTTTTTGTTCTCCAAGTTTAAGTGAACAACGAGCCCCATTGATAATCATGAAACGGAAATTATTTGTAACTTTCTACAAGTAGAACAATGAATGGAACAGGTAGACGGTTGAAATCAATGTATATATTGCTGCTATATAGTCTAAGAAACATATATGCAAAGCATCCAAACAGTACCATTCGCCAATTTTTTGTTCTTCAAGTTTAAGTGAACAACGAGCCCCAATGGTTAATCCATTATCGGAAATTATTTGTAACTTCCGACAAGTAGAACAATGAATGGAACAGGTAGACGGTTGAAATCTTTGTATATATTGCGTCTATATAGTCTAAGAAACATATATGCAAAGCATCCAAACAGTACCATTCGGCAATTTTTTGTTCTTCAAGTTTAAGTGAACTACGAGCCCCATTGTTAATCCTTTATAGGAAATTATTTGTAAATTTCGACAAGTAGAACAATGAATGGAACAGGTAGACGGTTGAAATCAATGTATATATTGCTTCTATAAAGTCTAAGAAACATATATGCAAAGCATCCAAACAGTACCATTCGCTAATTTTTAGTTTTTCAAGTTTAAGTGAACAATGAGCCCCAATGGTTAATCCTTTATCGGAAATTATTTGTAACTTTCGACAAGTAGAACAATGAATGGAACAGGTAGACGGTTGAATCCTTTGTATATATTGCTTCTATATAGTCTAAGAAACATATATGCAAAGCATCCAAACAGTACCATTCGCCAATTTTTTGTTCTTCAAGTTTAAGTGAACTACGAGCCCCATTGTTAATCCTTTAAAGGAAATTATTTGTAAATTTCGACAAGTAGAACAATGAATGGAACTGGTAGACTGTTGAAATTATTGTATATATTGCTTCTATATAGTCTAAGAAACATATATGCAAAGCATCCAAACAGTACAATTCGCCAATTTTTTGTTCTTCAAGTTTAAGTGAACAACGAGCCCCAATGGTTAATCCTTTATCGGAAATTATTTGTAACTTTCGACAAGTAGAACAATGAATGGAACAGGTAGACGGTTGAATTCTTCGTATATATTGCTTCTATATAGTCTAAGAAACATATATGCAAAGCATCCAAACAGTACAATTCGCCAATTTATTGTTCTTCAAGTTTAAGTGAACAACGAGCCCCATTGTTAATCCTTTAAAGGAAATTACTTGTAAATTTCGACAAGTAGAACAATGAATGGAACAGGTAGACTGTTGAAATCATTGTATATATTGCTTCTATATAGTCTAAGAAACATATATGCAAAGCATCCAAACAGTACCATTCGCCAATTTTTTGTCCTTCAAGTTTAAGTGAACAATGAGCCCCATTGTTAATCTTTTATCGGAAATTATTTGTAACTTTCGAAAAGTAGAACAATGAATGGAACAGGTAGACGCTTGAAATCTTTGTATATATTGCTTCTATATAGTCTAAGAAACATATATGCAAAGCATCCAAACAGTACAATTCGCCAATTTTTTGTTCTCCAAGTTTAAGTGAACAACGAGCCCCATTGATAATCATGAAACGGAAATTATTTGTAACTTTCTACAAGTAGAACAATGAATGGAACAGGTAGACGGTTGAAATCAATGTATATATTGCTGCTATATAGTCTAAGAAACATATATGCAAAGCATCCAAACAGTACCATTCGCCAATTTTTTGTTCTTCAAGTTTAAGTGAACAACGAGCCCCAATGGTTAATCCATTATCGGAAATTATTTGTAACTTCCGACAAGTAGAACAATGAATGGAACAGGTAGACGGTTGAAATCTTTGTATATATTGCGTCTATATAGTCTAAGAAACATATATGCAAAGCATCCAAACAGTACCATTCGGCAATTTTTTGTTCTTCAAGTTTAAGTGAACTACGAGCCCCATTGTTAATCCTTTATAGGAAATTATTTGTAAATTTCGACAAGTAGAACAATGAATGGAACAGGTAGACGGTTGAAATCAATGTATATATTGCTTCTATAAAGTCTAAGAAACATATATGCAAAGCATCCAAACAGTACCATTCGCTAATTTTTAGTTTTTCAAGTTTAAGTGAACAATGAGCCCCAATGGTTAATCCTTTATCGGAAATTATTTGTAACTTTCGACAAGTAGAACAATGAATGGAACAGGTAGACGGTTGAATCCTTTGTATATATTGCTTCTATATAGTCTAAGAAACATATATGCAAAGCATCCAAACAGTACCATTCGCCAATTTTTTGTTCTTCAAGTTTAAGTGAACTACGAGCCCCATTGTTAATCCTTTAAAGGAAATTATTTGTAAATTTCGACAAGTAGAACAATGAATGGAACTGGTAGACTGTTGAAATTATTGTATATATTGCTTCTATATAGTCTAAGAAACATATATGCAAAGCATCCAAACAGTACAATTCGCCAATTTTTTGTTCTTCAAGTTTAAGTGAACTACGAGCCCCATTGTTAATCCTTTAACGGAAATTAATTGTAAATTTCTACAAGTAGAACAATGATTGGAACACGTAGACGGTTGAAATCTTTGTATATATTGCTTCTATATAGTCTAAGAAACATATATGCAAAGCATCCAAACAGTACCATTCGCCAATTTTTTGTTCTTCAAGTTTAAGTGAACAATGAGCCCAAATGGTTAATCCGTTATCGGAAATTATTTGTAACTTTCGACACGTAGAACAATGAATGGAAAAGGTAGACGGTTGAAATCTTTGTATATATTGCTTCTATATAGTCTAAGAAACATATATGCAAAGCATCCAAACAGTACCATTCGCCAATTTTTTGTTCTTCAAGTTTAAGTGAACAATGAGCACCAATGGTTAATCCTTTATCGGAAATTATTTGTAATTTTCGACAAGTAGAACAATGAATGGAACAGTTAGACGGTTGAAATATTTGTATATATTGCTTCTATATAGTCTACGAAACATATATGCAAAGCATCCAAACAGTACAATTCGCCAATTTTTTGTTCTTCAAGTTTAAGTGAACAATGAGCCCCAATGGTTAATCCGTTATCGGAAATTATTTGTAACTTTCGACAAGTAGAACAATGAATGGAACAGTTAGACGGTTGAAATATTTGTATATATTGCTTCTATATAGTCTACGAAACATATATGCAAAGCATCCAAACAGTACAATTCGCCAATTTTTTGTTCTTCAAGTTTAAGTAAACTACGATCCCCATTGTTAATCCCTTAACGGAAATTATTTGTAACTTTCGACAAGTAGAACAATGAATGGAACTGGTACACGGTTGACATCTTTTTATATATTGCTTCTATATAGTCTAAGAAACACATATGCAAAGCATCCAAACAGTACAATTCGCCAATTTTTTGTTCTTCAAGTTTAAGTGAACAATGAGCCCCAATGGTTAATCCTTTATCGGAAATTATTTGTAACTTTCGACAAGTAGAACAATGAATGGAACAGGTAGACGGTTGAAATCTTTGTATATATTGCTTCTATATAGTCTAAGAAACATATATGCAAAGCATCCAAACAGTACAATTCGCCAATTTTTTGTTCTTCAAGTTTAAGTGAACAATGAGCCCCAATGGTTAATCCTTTATCGGAAATTATTTGTAACTTTCGACAAGTAGAACAATGAATGGAAAAGGTAGACGGTTGAAGTCTTTGTATATATTGCTTCTATATAGTCTAAGAAACATATATGCAAAGCATCCAAACAGTACCATTCGCCAATTTTTTGTTCTTCAAGTTTAAGTCAACAATGAGCCCAAATGGTTAATCCGTTATCGGAAATTATTTGTAACTTTCGACACGTAGAACAATGAATGGAAAAGGTAGACGGTTGAAATCTTTGTATATATTGCTTCTATATAGTCTAAGAAACATATATGCAAAGCATCCAAACAGTACCATTCGCCAATTTTTTGTTCTTCAAGTTTAAGTGAACAATGAGCACCAATGGTTAATCCTTTATCGGAAATTATTTGTAATTTTCGACAAGTAGAACAATGAATGGAACAGTTAGACGGTTGAAATATTTGTATATATTGCTTCTATATAGTCTACGAAACATATATGCAAAGCATCCAAACAGTACAATTCGCCAATTTTTTGTTCTTCAAGTTTAAGTGAACAATGAGCCCCAATGGTTAATCCGTTATCGGAAATTATTTGTAACTTTCGACAAGTAGAACAATGAATGGAACAGTTAGACGGTTGAAATATTTGTATATATTGCTTCTATATAGTCTACGAAACATATATGCAAAGCATCCAAACAGTACAATTCGACAATTTTTTGTTCTTCAAGTTTAAGTGAGCAATGAGCCCCAATGGTTAATCCGTTATCGGAAATTATTTGTAACTTTTGACAAGTAGAACAATGAATGGAAAAGGTAGACGGTTGAAATCTTTGTATATATTGCTTCTATATAGTCTAAGAAACATATATGCAAAGCATCCAAACAGTACCATTCGCCAATTTTTTGTTCTTCAAGTTTAAGTGAACAATGAGCCCAAATGGTTAATCCGTTATCGGAAATTATTTGTAACTTTCGACACGTAGAACAATGAATGGAAAAGGTAGACGGTTGAAATCTTTGTATATATTGCTTCTATATAGTCTAAGAAACATATATGCAAAGCATCCAAACAGTACCATTCGCCAATTTTTTGTTCTTCAAGTTTAAGTGAACAATGAGCACCAATGGTTAATCCTTTATCGGAAATTATTTGTAATTTTCGACAAGTAGAACAATGAATGGAACAGTTAGACGGTTGAAATATTTGTACATATTGCTTCTATATAGTCTACGAAACATATATGCAAAGCATCCAAACAGTACAATTCGCCAATTTTTTGTTCTTCAAGTTTAAGTGAACAATGAGCCCCAATGGTTAATCCGTTATCGGAAATTATTTGTAACTTTCGACACGTAGAACAATGAATGGAAAAGGTAGACGGTTGAAATCTTTGTATATATTGCTTCTATATAGTCTAAGAAACATATATGCAAAGCATCCAAACAGTACCATTCGCCAATTTTTTGTTCTTCAAGTTTAAGTGAACAATGAGCACCAATGGTTAATCCTTTATCGGAAATTATTTGTAATTTTCGACAAGTAGAACAATGAATGGAACAGTTAGACGGTTGAAATATTTGTATATATTGCTTCTATATAGTCTACGAAACATATATGCAAAGCATCCAAACAGTACAATTCGCCAATTTTTTGTTCTTCAAGTTTAAGTGAACAATGAGCCCCAATGGTTAATCCGTTATCGGAAATTATTTGTAACTTTCGACAAGTAGAACAATGAATGGAACAGTTAGACGGTTGAAATATTTGTATATATTGCTTCTATATAGTCTACGAAACATATATGCAAAGCATCCAAACAGTACAATTCGCCAATTTTTTGTTCTTCAAGTTTAAGTGAGCAATGAGCCCCAATGGTTAATCCGTTATCGGAAATTATTTGTAACTTTTGACAAGTAGAACAATGAATGGAAAAGGTAGACGGTTGAAATCTTTGTATATATTGCTTCTATATAGTCTAAGAAACATATATGCAAAGCATCCAAACAGTACCATTCGCCAATTTTTTGTTCTTCAAGTTTAAGTGAACAATGAGCCCAAATGGTTAATCCGTTATCGGAAATTATTTGTAACTTTCGACACGTAGAACAATGAATGGAAAAGGTAGACGGTTGAAATCTTTGTATATATTGCTTCTATATAGTCTAAGAAACATATATGCAAAGCATCCAAACAGTACCATTCGCCAATTTTTTGTTCTTCAAGTTTAAGTGAACAATGAGCACCAATGGTTAATCCTTTATCGGAAATTATTTGTAATTTTCGACAAGTAGAACAATGAATGGAACAGTTAGACGGTTGAAATATTTGTATATATTGCTTCTATATAGTCTACGAAACATATATGCAAAGCATCCAAACAGTACAATTCGCCAATTTTTTGTTCTTCAAGTTTAAGTGAAAAATGAGCCCCAATGGTTAATCCGTTATCGGAAATTATTTGTAACTTTCGACAAGTAGAACAATGAATGGAACAGTTAGACGGTTGAAATATTTGTATATATTGCTTCTATATAGTCTACGAAACATATATGCAAAGCATCCAAACAGTACAATTCGCCAATTTTTTGTTCTTCAAGTTTAAGTAAACTACGATCCCCATTGTTAATCCCTTAACGGAAATTATTTGTAACTTTCGACAAGTAGAACAGTGAATGGAACAGGTAGACGGTTGAAATCTTTGTATATATTGCTTCCATATAGTCTAAGAAACATGTACGCAAAGCATCCAAACAGTACAATTCGCCAATTTTTTGTTCTTCAAGTTTAAGTGAACAATGAGCCCCAATGGTTAATCCTTTATCGGAAAATATTTGTAACTTTCGACAAGTAGAACAATGAATGGAACAGGTAGACGGTTGAAATCTTTGTATATATTGCTTCTATATAGTCTAAGAAACATATATGCAAAGCATCCAAACAGTACAATTCGCCAATTTTTTGTTCTTCAAGTTTAAGTGAACAATGAGCCCCAATGGTTAATCCTTTATCGGAAATTATTTGTAACTTTCGACAAGTAGAACAATGAATGGAAAAGGTAGACGGTTGAAGTCTTTGTATATATTGCTTCTATATAGTCTAAGAAACATATATGCAAAGCATCCAAACAGTACCATTCGCCAATTTTTTGTTCTTCAAGTTTAAGTGAACAATGAGCCCAAATGGTTAATCCGTTATCGGAAATTATTTGTAACTTTCGACACGTAGAACAATGAATGGAAAAGGTAGACGGTTGAAATCTTTGTATATATTGCTTCTATATAGTCTAAGAAATATATATGCAAAGCATCCAAACAGTACCATTCGCCAATTTTTTGTTCTTCAAGTTTAAGTGAACAATGAGCACCAATGGTTAATCCTTTATCGGAAATTATTTGTAATTTTCGACAAGTAGAACAATGAATGGAACAGTTAGACGGTTGAAATATTTGTATATATTGCTTCTATATAGTCTACGAAACATATATGCAAAGCATCCAAACAGTACAATTCCCCAATTTTTTGTTCTTCAAGTTTAAGTGAACAATGAGCCCCAATGGTTAATCCGTTATCGGAAATTATTTGTAACTTTCGACAAGTAGAACAATGAATGGAACAGTTAGACGGTTGAAATATTTGTATATATTGCTTCTATATAGTCTACGAAACATATATGCAAAGCATCCAAACAGTACAATTCGACAATTTTTTGTTCTTCAAGTTTAAGTGAGCAATGAGCCCCAATGGTTAATCCGTTATCGGAAATTATTTGTAACTTTTGACAAGTAGAACAATGAATGGAAAAGGTAGACGGTTGAAATCTTTGTATATATTGCTTCTATATAGTCTAAGAAACATATATGCAAAGCATCCAAACAGTACCATTCGCCAATTTTTTGTTCTTCAAGTTTAAGTGAACAATGAGCCCAAATGGTTAATCCGTTATCGGAAATTATTTGTAACTTTCGACACGTAGAACAATGAATGGAAATGGTAGACGGTTGAATCCTTTGTATATATTGCTTCTATATAGTCTAAGAAACATATATGCAAAGCATCCAAACAGTACAATTCGCCAATTTTTTGTTCTTCAAGTTTAAGTGAACTACGAGCCCCATTGTTAATCCTTTAACGGAAATTAATTGTAAATCTCTACAAGTAGAACAATGATTGGAACACGTAGACGGTTGAAATCAATGTATATATTGCTTCTATAAAGTCTAAGAAACATATATGCAAAGCATCCAAACAGTACCATTCGCCAATTTTTTGTTTTTCAAGTTTAAGTGAACAATGAGCCCCAATGGTTAATCCTTTATCGGAAATTATTTGTAATTTTCGACAAGTAGAACAATGAATGGAACAGTTAGACGGTTGAAATATTTGTATATATTGCTTCTATATAGTCTACGAAACATATATGCAAAGCATCCAAACAGTACAATTCGACAATTTTTTGTTCTTCAAGTTTAAGTGAGCAATGAGCCCCAATGGTTAATCCGTTATCGGAAATTATTTGTAACTTTTGACAAGTAGAACAATGAATGGAAAAGGTAGACGGTTGAAATCTTTGTATATATTGCTTCTATATAGTCTAAGAAACATATATGCAAAGCATCCAAACAGTACCATTCGCCAATTTTTTGTTCTTCAAGTTTAAGTGAACAATGAGCCCAAATGGTTAATCCGTTATCGGAAATTATTTGTAACTTTCGACACGTAGAACAATGAATGGAAATGGTAGACGGTTGAAATCTTTGTATATATTGCTTCTATATAGTCTAAGAAACATATATGCAAAGCATCCAAACAGTACCATTCGCCAATTTTTTGTTCTTCAAGTTTAAGTGAACAATGAGCACCAATGGTTAATCCTTTATCGGAAATTATTTGTAATTTTCGACAAGTAGAACAATGAATGGAACAGTTAGACGGTTGAAATATTTGTATATATTGCTACTATATAGTCTACGAAACATATATGCAAAGCATCCAAACAGTACAATTCGCCAATTTTTTGTTCTTCAAGTTTAAGTGAACAATGAGCCCCAATGGTTAATCCGTTATCGGAAATTATTTGTAACTTTCGACACGTAGAACAATGAATGGAAAAGGTAGACGGTTGAAATCTTTGTATATATTGCTTCTATATAGTCTAAGAAACATATATGCAAAGCATCCAAACAGTACCATTCGCCAATTTTTTGTTCTTCAAGTTTAAGTGAACAATGAGCACCAATGGTTAATCCTTTATCGGAAATTATTTGTAATTTTCGACAAGTAGAACAGTGAATGGAACAGTTAGACGGTTGAAATATTTGTATATATTGCTTCTATATAGTCTACGAAACATATATGCAAAGCATCCAAACAGTACAATTCGCCAATTTTTTGTTCTTCAAGTTTAAGTGAACAATGAGCCCCAATGGTTAATCCGTTATCGGAAATTATTTGTAACTTTCGACAAGTAGAACAATGAATGGAACAGTTAGACGGTTGAAATATTTGTATATATTGCTTCTATATAGTCTACGAAACATATATGCAAAGCATCCAAACAGTACAATTCGCCAATTTTTTGTTCTTCAAGTTTAAGTGAGCAATGAGCCCCAATGGTTAATCCGTTATCGGAAATTATTTGTAACTTTTGACAAGTAGAACAATGAATGGAAAAGGTAGACGGTTGAAATCTTTGTATATATTGCTTTTATATAGTCTAAGAAACATATATGCAAAGCATCCAAACAGTACCATTCGCCAATTTTTTGTTCTTCAAGTTTAAGTGAACAATGAGCCCAAATGGTTAATCCGTTATCGGAAATTATTTGTAACTTTCGACACGTAGAACAATGAATGGAAAAGGTAGACGGTTGAAATCTTTGTATATATTGCTTCTATATAGTCTAAGAAACATATATGCAAAGCATCCAAACAGTACCATTCGCCAATTTTTTGTTCTTCAGGTTTAAGTGAACAATGAGCCCCAATGGTTAATCCTTTATCGGAAATTATTTGTAACTTTCGACAAGTAGAACAATGAATGGAACAGGTAGACGGTTGAAATCTTTGTATATATTGCTTCTATATAGTCTAGGAAACATATATGCAAAGCATCCAAACAGTACAATTCGCCAATTTTTTGTTCTTCAAGTTTAAGTGAACAATGAGCCCCAATGGTTAATCCTTTATCGGAAATTATTTGTAACTTTCGACAAGTAGAACAATGAATGGAAAAGGTAGACGGTTGAAGTCTTTGTATATATTGCTTCTATATAGTCTAAGAAACATATATGCAAAGCATCCAAACAGTACCATTCGCCAATTTTTTGTTCTTCAAGTTTAAGTCAACAATGAGCTCAAATGGTTAATCCGTTATCGGAAATTATTTGTAACTTTCGACACGTAGAACAATGAATGGAAAAGGTAGACGGTTGAAATCTTTGTATATATTGCTTCTATATAGTCTAAGAAACATATATGCAAAGCATCCAAACAGTACCATTCGCCAATTTTTTGTTCTTCAAGTTTAAGTGAACAATGAGCACCAATGGTTAATCCTTTATCGGAAATTATTTGTAATTTTCGACAAGTAGAACAATGAATGGAACAGTTAGACGGTTGAAATATTTGTATATATTGCTTCTATATAGTCTACGAAACATATATGCAAAGCATCCAAACAGTACAATTCGCCAATTTTTTGTTCTTCAAGTTTAAGTGAACAATGAGCCCCAATGATTAATCCGTTATCGGAAATTATTTGTAACTTTCGACAAGTAGAACAATGAATGGAACAGTTAGACGGTTGAAATATTTGTATATATTGCTTCTATATAGTCTACGAAACATATATGCAAAGCATCCAAAAAGTACAATTCGACAATTTTTTGTTCTTCAAGTTTAAGTGAGCAATGAGCCCCAATGGTTAATCCGTTATCGGAAATTATTTGTAACTTTTGACAAGTAGAACAATGAATGGAAAAGGTAGACGGTTGAAATCTTTGTATATATTGCTTCTATATAGTCTAAGAAACATATATGCAAAGCATCCAAACAGTACCATTCGCCAATTTTTTGTTCTTCAAGTTTAAGTGAACAATGAGCCCAAATGGTTAATCCGTTATCGGAAATTATTTGTAACTTTTGACACGTAGAACAATGAATGGAAAAGGTAGACGGTTGAAATCTTTGTATATATTGCTTCTATATAGTCTAAGAAACATATATGCAAAGCATCCAAACAGTACAATTCGCCAATTTTTTGTTCTTCAAGTTTAAGTGAACAATGAGCCCCAATGATTAATCCGTTATCGGAAATTATTTGTAACTTTCGACAAGTAGAACAATGAATGGAACAGTTAGACGCTTGAAATCTTTGTATATATTGCTTCTATATAGTCTAAGAAACATATATGCAAAGCATCCAAACAGTACAATTCGCCAATTTTTTGTTCTCCAAGTTTAAGTGAACAACGAGCCCCATTGATAATCATGAAACGGAAATTATTTGTAAATTTCTACAAGTAGAACAATGAATGGAACAGGTAGACGGTTGAAATCAATGTATATATTGCTGCTATATAGTCTAAGAAACATATATGCAAAGCATCCAAACAGTACCATTCGCCAATTTTTTGTTCTTCAAGTTTAAGTGAACAACGAGCCCCAATGGTTAATCCATTATCGGAAATTATTTGTAACTTCCGACAAGTAGAACAATGAATGGAACAGGTAGACGGTTGAAATCTTTGTATATATTGCGTCTATATAGTCTAAGAAACATATATGCAAAGCATCCAAACAGTACCATTCGGCAATTTTTTGTTCTTCAAGTTTAAGTGAACTACGAGCCCCATTGTTAATCCTTTATAGGAAATTATTTGTAAATTTCGACAAGTAGAACAATGAATGGAACAGGTAGACGGTTGAAATCAATGTATATATTGCTTCTATAAAGTCTAAGAAACATATATGCAAAGCATCCAAACAGTACCATTCGCCAATTTTTAGTTTTTCAAGTTTAAGTGAACAATGAGCCCCAATGGTTAATCCTTTATCGGAAATTATTTGTAACTTTCGACAAGTAGAACAATGAATGGAACAGGTAGACGGTTGAATCCTTTGTATATATTGCTTCTATATAGTCTAAGAAACATATATGCAAAGCATCCAAACAGTACCATTCGCCAATTTTTTGTTCTTCAAGTTTAAGTGAACAATGAGCACCAATGGTTAATCCTTTATCGGAAATTATTTGTAATTTTCGACAAGTAGAACAATGAATGGAACAGTTAGACGGTTGAAATATTTGTATATATTGCTTCTATATAGTCTACGAAACATATATGCAAAGCATCCAAACAGTACAATTCGCCAATTTTTTGTTCTTCAAGTTTAAGTGAACAATGAGCCCCAATGGTTAATCCGTTATCGGAAATTATTTGTAACTTTCGACAAGTAGAACAATGAATGGAACTGGTACACGGTTGACATCTTTTTATATATTGCTTCTATATAGTCTAAGAAACACATATGCAAAGCATCCAAACAGTACAATTCGCCAATTTTTTGTTCTTCAAGTTTAAGTAAACTACGATCCCCATTGTTAATCCCTTAACGGAAATTATTTGTAAATTTCGACAAGTAGAACAGTGAATGGAACAGGTAGACGGTTGAAATCTTTGTATATATTGCTTCTATATAGTATACGAAACATATATGCAAAGCATCCAAACAGTACAATTTGCCTATTTTTTGTTCTTCAAGTTTAAGTGAACAATGAGCCCCAATGGTTAATCCGTTATCGGAAATTATTTGTAACTTTTGACAAGTAGAACAATGAATGGAAAAGGTAGACGGTTGAAATCTTTGTATATATTGCTTTTATATAGTCTAAGAAACATATATGCAAAGCATCCAAACAGTACCATTCGCCAATTTTTTGTTCTTCAAGTTTAAGTGAACAATGAGCCCAAATGGTTAATCCGTTATCGGAAATTATTTGTAACTTTCGACACGTAGAACAATGAATGGAAAAGGTAGACGGTTGAAATCTTTGTATATATTGCTTCTATATAGTCTAAGAAACATATATGCAAAGCATCCAAACAGTACCATTCGCCAATTTTTTGTTCTTCAGGTTTAAGTGAACAATGAGCCCCAATGGTTAATCCTTTATCGGAAATTATTTGTAACTTTCGACAAGTAGAACAATGAATGGAACAGGTAGACGGTTGAAATCTTTGTATATATTGCTTCTATATAGTCTAGGAAACATATATGCAAAGCATCCAAACAGTACAATTCGCCAATTTTTTGTTCTTCAAGTTTAAGTGAACAATGAGCCCCAATGGTTAATCCTTTATCGGAAATTATTTGTAACTTTCGACAAGTAGAACAATGAATGGAAAAGGTAGACGGTTGAAGTCTTTGTATATATTGCTTCTATATAGTCTAAGAAACATATATGCAAAGCATCCAAACAGTACCATTCGCCAATTTTTTGTTCTTCAAGTTTAAGTCAACAATGAGCTCAAATGGTTAATCCGTTATCGGAAATTATTTGTAACTTTCGACACGTAGAACAATGAATGGAAAAGGTAGACGGTTGAAATCTTTGTATATATTGCTTCTATATAGTCTAAGAAACATATATGCAAAGCATCCAAACAGTACCATTCGCCAATTTTTTGTTCTTCAAGTTTAAGTGAACAATGAGCACCAATGGTTAATCCTTTATCGGAAATTATTTGTAATTTTCGACAAGTAGAACAATGAATGGAACAGTTAGACGGTTGAAATATTTGTATATATTGCTTCTATATAGTCTACGAAACATATATGCAAATCATCCAAACAGTACAATTCGCCAATTTTTTGTTCTTCAAGTTTAAGTGAACAATGAGCCCCAATGATTAATCCGTTATCGGAAATTATATGTAACTTTCGACAAGTAGAACAATGAATGGAACAGTTAGACGGTTGAAATATTTGTATATATTGCTTCTATATAGTCTACGAAACATATATGCAAAGCATCCAAAAAGTACAATTCGACAATTTTTTGTTCTTCAAGTTTAAGTGAGCAATGAGCCCCAATGGTTAATCCGTTATCGGAAATTATTTCTAACTTTTGACAAGTAGAACAATGAATGGAAAAGGTAGACGGTTGAAATCTTTGTATATATTGCTTCTATATAGTCTAAGAAACATATATGCAAAGCATCCAAACAGTACCATTCGCCAATTTTTTGTTCTTCAAGTTTAAGTGAACAATGAGCCCAAATGGTTAATCCGTTATCGGAAATTATTTGTAACTTTCGACACGTAGAACAATGAATGGAAAAGGTAGACGGTTGAAATCTTTGTATATATTGCTTCTATATAGTCTAAGAAACATATATGCAAAGCATCCAAACAGTACCATTCGCCAATTTTTTGTTCTTCAAGTTTAAGTGAACAATGAGCACCAATGGTTAATCCTTTATCGGAAATTATTTGTAATTTTCGACAAGTAGAACAATGAATGGAACAGTTAGACGGTTGAAATATTTGTATATATTGCTTCTATCTAGTCTACGAAACATATATGCAAAGCATCCAAACAGTAAAATTCGCCAATTTTTTGTTCTTCAAGTTTAAGTGAACTACGAGCCCCATTGTTAATCCTTTAACGGAAATTAATTGTAAATTTCTACAAGTAGAACAATGATTGGAACACGTAGACGGTTGAAATCAATGTATATATTGCTTCTATAAAGTCTAAGAAACATATATGCAAAGCATCCAAACAGTACCATGCGCCAATTTTTTGTTTTTCAAGTTTAAGTGAACAATGAGCCCCAATGGTTAATCCTTTATCGGAAATTATTTGTAACTTTCGACAAGTAGAACAATGAATGGAACAGGTAGACGGTTGAATTCTTCGTATATATTGCTTCTATATAGTCTAAGAAACAAATATGCAAAGAATCCAAACAGTACAATTCGCCAATTTTTTGTTCTTCAAGTTTAAGAGAACTACGAGCCCCATTGTTAATCCTTTAAAGGAAATTATTTGTAACTTTCGACAAGTAGAACAATGAATGGAACACGTAGACGGTTGAAATCTTTGTATATATTGCTTCTATATAGTCTAAGAAACATATATGCAAAGCATCCAAACAGTACAATTCGCCAATTTATTGTTCTTCAAGTTTAAGTGAACAACGAGCCCCATTGTTAATCCTTTAAAGGAAATTACTTGTAAATTTCGACAAGTAGAACAATGAATGGAACAGGTAGACTGTTGAAATCATTGTATATATTGCTTCTATATAGTCTAAGAAACATATATGCAAAGCATCCAAACTGTACCATTCGCCAATTTTTTGTTCTTCAAGTTTAAGTGAACTACGAGCCCCATTGTTAATCCTTTAACGGAAATTAATTGTAACTTTCTACAAGTAGAACAATGATTGGAACACGTAGACGGTTGAAATCTTTGTATATATTGCTTCCATATAGTCTAAGAAACATATATGCAAAGCATCCAAACAGTACCATTCGCCAATTTTTTGTCCTTCAAGTTTAAGTTAACAATGAGCCCCATTGTTAATCCTTTATCGGAAATTATTTGTAACTTTCGAAAAGTAGAACAATGAATGGAACAGGTAGACGCTTGAAATCTTTGTATATATTGCTTCTATATAGTCTAAGAAACATATATGCAAAGCATCCAAACAGTACAATTCGCCAATTTTTTGTTCTCCAAGTTTAAGTGAACAACGAGCCCCATTGATAATCATGAAACGGAAATTATTTGTAACTTTCTACAAGTAGAACAATGAATGGAACAGGTGGACGGTTGAAATCAATGTATATATTGCTGCTATATAGTCTAAGAAACATATATGCAAAGCATCCAAACAGTACCATTCGCCAATTTTTTGTTCTTCAAGTTTAAGTGAACAACGAGCCCCAATGGTTAATCCATTATCGGAAATTATTTGTAACTTCCGACAAGTAGAACAATGAATGGAACAGGTAGACGGTTGAAATCTTTGTATATATTGCGTCTATATAGTCTAAGAAACATATATGCAAAGCATCCAAACAGTACCATTCGGCAATTTTTTGTTCTTCAAGTTTAAGTGAACTACGAGCCCCATTGTTAATCCTTTATAGGAAATTATTTGTAAATTTCGACAAGTAGAACAATGAATGGAACAGGTAGACGGTTGAAATCAATGTATATATTGCTTCTATAAAGTCTAAGAAACATATATGCAAAGCATCCAAACAGTACCATTCGCCAATTTTTTGTTCTTCAAGTTTAAGTGAACAATGAGCACCAATGGTTAATCCTTTATCGGAAATTATTTGTAATTTTCGACAAGTAGAACAATGAATGGAACAGTTAGACGGTTGAAATATTTGTATATATTGCTTCTATATAGTCTACGAAACATATATGCAAAGCATCCAAACAGTACAATTCGCCAATTTTTTGTTCTTCAAGTTTAAGTGAACAATGAGCCCCAATGGTTAATCCGTTATCGGAAATTATTTGTAACTTTCGACAAGTAGAACAATGAATGGAACAGTTATACGGTTGAAATATTTGTATATATTGCTTCTATATAGTCTACGAAACATATATGCAAAGCATCCAAACAGTACAATTCGCCAATTTTTTGTTCTTCAAGTTTAAGTGAGCAATGAGCCCCAATGGTTAATCCGTTATCGGAAATTATTTGTAACTTTTGACAAGTAGAACAATGAATGGAAAAGGTAGACGGTTGAAATCTTTGTATATATTGCTTTTATATAGTCTAAGAAACATATATGCAAAGCATCCAAACAGTACCATTCGCCAATTTTTTGTTCTTCAAGTTTAAGTGAACAACGAGCCCCAATGGTTAATCCTTTATCGGAAATTATTTGTAACTTTCGACAAGTAGAACAATGAATGGAACAGGTAGACGGTTGAAATCTTTGTATATATTGCGTCTATATAGTCTAAGAAACATATATGCAAAGCATCCAAACAGTACCATTTGCCAATTTTTTGTTCTTCAAGTTTAAGTGAACTACGAGCCCCATTGTTAATCCTTTAAAGGAAATTATTTGTAAATTTCGACAAGTAGAACAATGAATGGAACAGGTAGACGGTTGAAATCAATGTATATATTGCTTCTATATAGTCTAAGAAACATATATGCAAAGCATCCAAACAGTACCATTCGCCAATTTTTTGTTCTTCAAGTTTAAGTGAATAACGAGCCCCAATGGTTAATCCTTCATCGGAAATTATTTGTAACTTTCGACAAGTAGAACAATGAATGGAACAGGTAGACGGTTGAAATTCTTGTATATATTGCGTCTATATAGTCTAAGAAACATATATGCAAAGCATCCAAACAGTACCATTCGCCACTTTTTTGTTCTTCAAGTTTAAGTGAACAACGAGCCCCATTGTTAATCCTTTAAAGGAAATTATTTGTAAATTTCGACAAGTAGAACAATGATTGGAACACGTAGACGGTTGAAATCTTTGTATATGTTGCTTCCATATAGTCTCAGAAACATGTACGCAAAGCATCCAAACAGTACCATTCGCCACTTTTTTGTTCTTCAAGTTTAAGTGAACAACGAGCCCCAATGGTTAATCCATTATCGGAAATTATTTGTAACTTTCGACAAGTAGAACAATGAATGGAACAGGTAGACGGTTGAAATTCTTGTATATATTGCGTCTATATAGTCTAAGAAACATATATGCAAAGCATCCAAACAGTACCATTCGCCACTTTTTTGTTCTTCAAGTTTAAGTGAACAACGAGCCCCATTGTTAATCCTTTAAAGGAAATTATTTGTAAATTTCGACAAGTAGAACAATGATTGGAACACGTAGACGGTTGAAATCTTTGTATATGTTGCTTCCATATAGTCTCAGAAACATGTACGCAAAGCATCCAAACAGTACCATTCGCCACTTTTTTGTTCTTCAAGTTTAAGTGAACAACGAGCCCCAATGGTTAATCCATTATCGGAAATTATTTGTAACTTCCGACAAGTAGAACAATGAATGGAACACGTAGACGGTTGAAATCTTTGTATATATTGCTTCCATATAGTCTAAGAAACATGTACGCAAAGCATCCAAACAGTACAATTCGCCAATTTTTTGTTCTTCAAGTTTAAGTGAACTACGATCCCCATTGTTAATCCCTTAACGGAAATTATTTGTAACTTTCGACAAGTAGAACTGTGAATGGAACAGGTAGACGGTTGAAATCTTTGTATATATTGCTTCTATATAGTATAAGAAACATATATGCAAAGCATCCAAACAGTACAATTCGCCAATTTTTTGTTCTTCAAGTTTAAGTGAACAATGAGCCCCAATGGTTAATCCGTTATCGGAAATTATTTGTAACTTTCGACAAGTAGAACAATGAATGGAACAGGTAGATGGTTGAAATCTTTGTATATATTGTTTCTATATAGTCTAAGAAACATATATGCAAAGCATCCAAACAGTACCATTCGCCAATTTTTTGTTCTTCAAGTTTAAGTGAACTACGAGCCCCATTGTTAATCCTTTAAAGGAAATTATTTGTAAATTTCGACAAGTAGAACAATGAATGGAACAGGTAGACTGTTGAAATTATTGTATATATTGCGTCTATATAGTCTAAGAAACATATATGCAAAGCATCCAAACAGTACAATTCGCCAATTTTTTGTTCTTCAAGTTTAAGTAAACTACGATCCCCATTGTTAATCCCTTAACGGAAATTATTTGTAACTTTCGACAAGTAGAACAATGAATGGAACTGGTACACGGTTGACATCTTTTTATATATTGCTTCTATATAGTCTAAGAAACACATATGCAAAGCATCCAAACAGTACAATTCGCCAATTTTTTGTTCTTCAAGTTTAAGTAAACTACGATCCCCATTGTTAATCCCTTAACGGAAATTATTTGTAAATTTCGACAAGTAGAACAGTGAATGGAACAGGTAGACGGTTGAAATCTTTGTATATATTGCTTCTATATAGTATACGAAACATATATGCAAAGCATCCAAACAGTACAATTTGCCTATTTTTTGTTCTTCAAGTTTAAGTGAACAATGAGCCCCAATGGTTAATCCGTTATCGGAAATTAATTGTAACTTTCGACAAGTAGAACAATGAATGGAACAGGTAGACGGTTGAAATCAATGTATATATTGCTTCTATAAAGTCTAAGAAACATATATGCAAAGCATCCAAACAGTACCATTCGCCAATTTTTTGTTCTTCAAGTTTAAGTGAGCAATGAGCCCCAATGGTTAATCCGTTATCGGAAATTATTTGTAACTTTTGACAAGTAGAACAATGAATGGAAAAGGTAGACGGTTGAAATCTTTGTATATATTGCTTCTATATAGTCTAAGAAACATATATGCAAAGCATCCAAACAGTACCATTCGCCAATTTTTTGTTCTTCAAGTTTAAGTGAACAATGAGCCCAAATGGTTAATCCGTTATCGGAAATTATTTGTAACTTTCGACACGTAGAACAATGAATGGAAAAGGTAGACGGTTGAATCCTTTGTATATATTGCTTCTATATAGTCTAAGAAACATATATGCAAAGCATCCAAACAGTACAATTCGCCAATTTTTTGTTCTTCAAGTTTAAGTGAACAATGAGCACCAATGGTTAATCCTTTATCGGAAATTATTTGTAATTTTCGACAAGTAGAACAATTAATGGAACAGTTAGACGGTTGAAATATTTGTATATATTGCTTCTATCTAGTCTACGAAACATATATGCAAAGCATCCAAACAGTACAATTCGCCAATTTTTTGTTCTTCAAGTTTAAGTGAAAAATGAGCCCCAATGGTTAATCCGTTATCGGAAATTATTTGTAACTTTCGACAAGTAGAACAATGAATGGAACAGGTAGACGGTTGAAATCAATGTATATATTGCTTCTATAAAGTCTAAGAAACATATATGCAAAGCATCCAAACAGTACCATTCGCCAATTTTTAGTTTTTCAAGTTTAAGTGAACAATGAGCCCCAATGGTTAATCCTTTATCGGAAATTATTTGTAACTTTCGACAAGTAGAACAATGAATGGAACAGGTAGACGGTTGAATCCTTTGTATATATTGCTTCTATATAGTCTAAGAAACATATATGCAAAGCATCCAAACAGTACCATTCGCCAATTTTTTGTTCTTCAAGTTTAAGTGAACAACGAGCCCCAATGGTTAATCCTTTATCGGAAATTATTTGTAACTTTCGACAAGTAGAACAATGAATGGAACAGGTAGACGGTTGAAATCTTTGTATATATTGCGTCTATATAGTCTAAGAAACATATATGCAAAGCATCCAAACAGTACCATTTGCCAATTTTTTGTTCTTCAAGTTTAAGTGAACTACGAGCCCCATTGTTAATCCTTTAAAGGAAATTATTTGTAAATTTCGACAAGTAGAACAATGAATGGAACAGGTAGACGGTTGAAATCAATGTATATATTGCTTCTATATAGTCTAAGAAACATATATGCAAAGCATCCAAACAGTACCATTCGCCAATTTTTTGTTCTTCAAGTTTAAGTGAACAACGAGCCCCAATGGTTAATCCTTCATCGGAAATTATTTGTAACTTTCGACAAGTAGAACAATGAATGGAACAGGTAGACGGTTGAAATTCTTGTATATATTGCGTCTATATAGTCTAAGAAACATATATGCAAAGCATCCAAACAGTACCATTCGCCACTTTTTTGTTCTTCAAGTTTAAGTGAACAACGAGCCCCATTGTTAATCCTTTAAAGGAAATTATTTGTAAATTTCGACAAGTAGAACAATGATTGGAACACGTAGACGGTTGAAATCTTTGTATATGTTGCTTCCATATAGTCTCAGAAACATGTACGCAAAGCATCCAAACAGTACCATTCGCCACTTTTTTGTTCTTCAAGTTTAAGTGAACAACGAGCCCCAATGGTTAATCCATTATCGGAAATTATTTGTAACTTTCGACAAGTAGAACAATGAATGGAACAGGTAGACGGTTGAAATTCTTGTATATATTGCGTCTATATAGTCTAAGAAACATATATGCAAAGCATCCAAACAGTACCATTCGCCACTTTTTTGTTCTTCAAGTTTAAGTGAACAACGAGCCCCATTGTTAATCCTTTAAAGGAAATTATTTGTAAATTTCGACAAGTAGAACAATGATTGGAACACGTAGACGGTTGAAATCTTTGTATATGTTGCTTCCATATAGTCTCAGAAACATGTACGCAAAGCATCCAAACAGTACCATTCGCCACTTTTTTGTTCTTCAAGTTTAAGTGAACAACGAGCCCCAATGGTTAATCCATTATCGGAAATTATTTGTAACTTCCGACAAGTAGAACAATGAATGGAACACGTAGACGGTTGAAATCTTTGTATATATTGCTTCCATATAGTCTAAGAAACATGTACGCAAAGCATCCAAACAGTACAATTCGCCAATTTTTTGTTCTTCAAGTTTAAGTGAACTACGATCCCCATTGTTAATCCCTTAACGGAAATTATTTGTAACTTTCGACAAGTAGAACTGTGAATGGAACAGGTAGACGGTTGAAATCTTTGTATATATTGCTTCTATATAGTATAAGAAACATATATGCAAAGCATCCAAACAGTACAATTCGCCAATTTTTTGTTCTTCAAGTTTAAGTGAACAATGAGCCCCAATGGTTAATCCGTTATCGGAAATTATTTGTAACTTTCGACAAGTAGAACAATGAATGGAACAGGTAGATGGTTGAAATCTTTGTATATATTGTTTCTATATAGTCTAAGAAACATATATGCAAAGCATCCAAACAGTACCATTCGCCAATTTTTTGTTCTTCAAGTTTAAGTGAACTACGAGCCCCATTGTTAATCCTTTAAAGGAAATTATTTGTAAATTTCGACAAGTAGAACAATGAATGGAACAGGTAGACTGTTGAAATTATTGTATATATTGCGTCTATATAGTCTAAGAAACATATATGCAAAGCATCCAAACAGTACAATTCGCCAATTTTTTGTTCTTCAAGTTTAAGTAAACTACGATCCCCATTGTTAATCCCTTAACGGAAATTATTTGTAACTTTCGACAAGTAGAACAATGAATGGAACTGGTACACGGTTGACATCTTTTTATATATTGCTTCTATATAGTCTAAGAAACACATATGCAAAGCATCCAAACAGTACAATTCGCCAATTTTTTGTTCTTCAAGTTTAAGTGAACAATGAGCACCAATGGTTAATCCTTTATCGGAAATTATTTGTAATTTTCGACAAGTAGAACAATTAATGGAACAGTTAGACGGTTGAAATATTTGTATATATTGCTTCTATCTAGTCTACGAAACATATATGCAAAGCATCCAAACAGTACAATTCGCCAATTTTTTGTTCTTCAAGTTTAAGTGAAAAATGAGCCCCAATGGTTAATCCGTTATCGGAAATTATTTGTAACTTTCGACAAGTAGAACAATGAATGGAACAGGTAGACGGTTGAAATCAATGTATATATTGCTTCTATAAAGTCTAAGAAACATATATGCAAAGCATCCAAACAGTACCATTCGCCAATTTTTAGTTTTTCAAGTTTAAGTGAACAATGAGCCCCAATGGTTAATCCTTTATCGGAAATTATTTGTAACTTTCGACAAGTAGAACAATGAATGGAACACGTAGACGGTTGAAATCTTTGTATATATTGCTTCTATATAGTCTAAGAAACATATATGCAAAGCATCCAAACAGTACAATTCGCCAATTTTTTGTTCTTCAAGTTTAAGTAAACTACGATCCCCATTGTTAATCCCTTAACGGAAATTATTTGTAACTTTCGACACGTAGAACAATGAATGGAAAAGGTAGACGGTTGAAATCTTTGTATATATTGCTTCTATATAGTCTAAGAAACATATATGCAAAGCATCCAAACAGTACCATTCGCCAATTTTTTGTTCTTCAAGTTTAAGTGAACAATGAGCACCAATGGTTAATCCTTTATCGGAAATTATTTGTAATTTTCGACAAGTAGAACAATGAATGGAACAGTTAGACGGTTGAAATATTTGTATATATTGCTTCTATATAGTCTACGAAACATATATGCAAAGCATCCAAACAGTACAATTCGCCAATTTTTTGTTCTTCAAGTTTAAGTGAACAATGAGCCCCAATGGTTAATCCGTTATCGGAAATTATTTGTAACTTTCGACAAGTAGAACAATGAATGGAACAGTTATACGGTTGAAATATTTGTATATATTGCTTCTATATAGTCTACGAAACATATATGCAAAGCATCCAAACAGTACAATTCGCCAATTTTTTGTTCTTCAAGTTTAAGTGAGCAATGAGCCCCAATGGTTAATCCGTTATCGGAAATTATTTGTAACTTTTGACAAGTAGAACAATGAATGGAAAAGGTAGACGGTTGAAATCTTTGTATATATTGCTTTTATATAGTCTAAGAAACATATATGCAAAGCATCCAAACAGTACCATTCGCCAATTTTTTGTTCTTCAAGTTTAAGTGAACAATGAGCCCAAATGGTTAATCCGTTATCGGAAATTATTTGTAACTTTCGACACGTAGAACAATGAATGGAAAAGGTAGACGGTTGAAATCTTTGTATATATTGCTTCTATATAGTCTAAGAAACATATATGCAAAGCATCCAAACAGTACCATTCGCCAATTTTTTGTTCTTCAGGTTTAAGTGAACAATGAGCCCCAATGGTTAATCCTTTATCGGAAATTATTTGTAACTTTCGACAAGTAGAACAATGAATGGAACAGGTAGACGGTTGAAATCTTTGTATATATTGCTTCTATATAGTCTAGGAAACATATATGCAAAGCATCCAAACAGTACAATTCGCCAATTTTTTGTTCTTCAAGTTTAAGTGAACAATGAGCCCCAATGGTTAATCCTTTATCGGAAATTATTTGTAACTTTCGACAAGTAGAACAATGAATGGAAAAGGTAGACGGTTGAAGTCTTTGTATATATTGCTTCTATATAGTCTAAGAAACATATATGCAAAGCATCCAAACAGTACCATTCGCCAATTTTTTGTTCTTCAAGTTTAAGTCAACAATGAGCTCAAATGGTTAATCCGTTATCGGAAATTATTTGTAACTTTCGACACGTAGAACAATGAATGGAAAAGGTAGACGGTTGAAATCTTTGTATATATTGCTTCTATATAGTCTAAGAAACATATATGCAAAGCATCCAAACAGTACCATTCGCCAATTTTTTGTTCTTCAAGTTTAAGTGAACAATGAGCACCAATGGTTAATCCTTTATCGGAAATTATTTGTAATTTTCGACAAGTAGAACAATGAATGGAACAGTTAGACGGTTGAAATATTTGTATATATTGCTTCTATATAGTCTACGAAACATATATGCAAATCATCCAAACAGTACAATTCGCCAATTTTTTGTTCTTCAAGTTTAAGTGAACAATGAGCCCCAATGATTAATCCGTTATCGGAAATTATATGTAACTTTCGACAAGTAGAACAATGAATGGAACAGTTAGACGGTTGAAATATTTGTATATATTGCTTCTATATAGTCTACGAAACATATATGCAAAGCATCCAAAAAGTACAATTCGACAATTTTTTGTTCTTCAAGTTTAAGTGAGCAATGAGCCCCAATGGTTAATCCGTTATCGGAAATTATTTGTAACTTTTGACAAGTAGAACAATGAATGGAAAAGGTAGACGGTTGAAATCTTTGTATATATTGCTTCTATATAGTCTAAGAAACATATATGCAAAGCATCCAAACAGTACCATTCGCCAATTTTTTGTTCTTCAAGTTTAAGTGAACAATGAGCCCAAATGGTTAATCCGTTATCGGAAATTATTTGTAACTTTCGACACGTAGAACAATGAATGGAAAAGGTAGACGGTTGAAATCTTTGTATATATTGCTTCTATATAGTCTAAGAAACATATATGCAAAGCATCCAAACAGTACCATTCGCCAATTTTTTGTTCTTCAAGTTTAAGTGAACAATGAGCACCAATGGTTAATCCTTTATCGGAAATTATTTGTAATTTTCGACAAGTAGAACAATGAATGGAACAGTTAGACGGTTGAAATATTTGTATATATTGCTTCTATCTAGTCTACGAAACATATATGCAAAGCATCCAAACAGTACAATTCGCCAATTTTTTGTTCTTCAAGTTTAAGTGAACTACGAGCCCCATTGTTAATCCTTTAACGGAAATTAATTGTAAATTTCTACAAGTAGAACAATGATTGGAACACGTAGACGGTTGAAATCAATGTATATATTGCTTCTATAAAGTCTAAGAAACATATATGCAAAGCATCCAAACAGTACCATTCGCCAATTTTTTGTTTTTCAAGTTTAAGTGAACAATGAGCCCCAATGGTTAATCCTTTATCGGAAATTATTTGTAACTTTCGACAAGTAGAACAATGAATGGAACAGGTAGACGGTTGAATTCTTCGTATATATTGCTTCTATATAGTCTAAGAAACAAATATGCAAAGAATCCAAACAGTACAATTCGCCAATTTTTTGTTCTTCAAGTTTAAGAGAACTACGAGCCCCATTGTTAATCCTTTAAAGGAAATTATTTGTAACTTTCGACAAGTAGAACAATGAATGGATCATGTAGACGGTTGAAATCATTGTATATATTGCTTCTATATAGTCTACGAAACATGTATGCAAAGCATCCAAACAGTACAATTCGCCAATTTTTTGTTCTTCAAGTTTAAGTGAACTACGAGCCCCATTGTTAATCCTTTAAAGGAAATTACTTGTAAATTTCGACAAGTAGAACAATGAATGGAACAGGTAGACTGTTGAAATCATTGTATATATTGCTTCTATATAGTCTAAGAAACATATATGCAAAGCATCCAAACAGTACCATTCGCCAATTTTTTGTTCTTCAAGTTTAAGTGAACTACGAGCCCCATTGTTAATCCTTTAACGGAAATTAATTGTAACTTTCTACAAGTAGAACAATGATTGGAACACGTAGACGGTTGAAATCTTTGTATATATTGCTTCCATATAGTCTAAGAAACATATATGCAAAGCATCCAAACAGTACCATTCGCCAATTTTTTGTCCTTCAAGTTTAAGTGAACAATGAGCCCCATTGTTAATCCTTTATCGGAAATTATTTGTAACTTTCGAAAAGTAGAACAATGAATGGAACAGGTAGACGCTTGAAATCTTTGTATATATTGCTTCTATATAGTCTAAGAAACATATATGCAAAGCATCCAAACAGTACAATTCGCCAATTTTTTGTTCTCCAAGTTTAAGTGAACAACGAGCCCCATTGATAATCATGAAACGGAAATTATTTGTAACTTTCTACAAGTAGAACAATGAATGGAACAGGTGGACGGTTGAAATCAATGTATATATTGCTGCTATATAGTCTAAGAAACATATATGCAAAGCATCCAAACAGTACCATTCGCCAATTTTTTGTTCTTCAAGTTTAAGTGAACAACGAGCCCCAATGGTTAATCCATTATCGGAAATTATTTGTAACTTCCGACAAGTAGAACAATGAATGGAACAGGTAGACGGTTGAAATCTTTGTATATATTGCGTCTATATAGTCTAAGAAACATATATGCAAAGCATCCAAACAGTACCATTCGGCAATTTTTTGTTCTTCAAGTTTAAGTGAACTACGAGCCCCATTGTTAATCCTTTATAGGAAATTATTTGTAAATTTCGACAAGTAGAACAATGAATGGAACAGGTAGACGGTTGAAATCAATGTATATATTGCTTCTATAAAGTCTAAGAAACATATATGCAAAGCATCCAAACAGTACCATTCGCCAATTTTTTGTTCTTCAAGTTTAAGTGAACAATGAGCACCAATGGTTAATCCTTTATCGGAAATTATTTGTAATTTTCGACAAGTAGAACAATGAATGGAACAGTTAGACGGTTGAAATATTTGTATATATTGCTTCTATATAGTCTACGAAACATATATGCAAAGCATCCAAACAGTACAATTCGCCAATTTTTTGTTCTTCAAGTTTAAGTGAACAATGAGCCCCAATGGTTAATCCGTTATCGGAAATTATTTGTAACTTTCGACAAGTAGAACAATGAATGGAACAGTTATACGGTTGAAATATTTGTATATATTGCTTCTACATAGTCTACGAAACATATATGCAAAGCATCCAAACAGTACAATTCGCCAATTTTTTGTTCTTCAAGTTTAAGTGAGCAATGAGCCCCAATGGTTAATCCGTTATCGGAAATTATTTGTAACTTTTGACAAGTAGAACAATGAATGGAAAAGGTAGACGGTTGAAATCTTTGTATATATTGCTTTTATATAGTCTAAGAAACATATATGCAAAGCATCCAAACAGTACCATTCGCCAATTTTTTGTTCTTCAAGTTTAAGTGAACAACGAGCCCCAATGGTTAATCCTTTATCGGAAATTATTTGTAACTTTCGACAAGTAGAACAATGAATGGAACAGGTAGACGCTTGAAATCTTTGTATATATTGCGTCTATATAGTCTAAGAAACATATATGCAAAGCATCCAAACAGTACCATTTGCCAATTTTTTGTTCTTCAAGTTTAAGTGAACTACGAGCCCCATTGTTAATCCTTTAAAGGAAATTATTTGTAAATTTCGACAAGTAGAACAATGAATGGAACAGGTAGACGGTTGAAATCAATGTATATATTGCTTCTATATAGTCTAAGAAACATATATGCAAAGCATCCAAACAGTACCATTCGCCAATTTTTTGTTCTTCAAGTTTAAGTGAACAACGAGCCCCAATGGTTAATCCTTCATCGGAAATTATTTGTAACTTTCGACAAGTAGAACAATGAATGGAACAGGTAGACGGTTGAAATTCTTGTATATATTGCGTCTATATAGTCTAAGAAACATATATGCAAAGCATCCAAACAGTACCATTCGCCACTTTTTTGTTCTTCAAGTTTAAGTGAACAACGAGCCCCATTGTTAATCCTTTAAAGGAAATTATTTGTAAATTTCGACAAGTAGAACAATGATTGGAACACGTAGACGGTTGAAATCTTTGTATATGTTGCTTCCATATAGTCTCACAAACATGTACGCAAAGCATCCAAACAGTACCATTCGCCACTTTTTTGTTCTTCAAGTTTAAGTGAACAACGAGCCCCAATGGTTAATCCATTATCGGAAATTATTTGTAACTTTCGACAAGTAGAACAATGAATGGAACAGGTAGACGGTTGAAATTCTTGTATATATTGCGTCTATATAGTCTAAGAAACATATATGCAAAGCATCCAAACAGTACCATTCGCCACTTTTTTGTTCTTCAAGTTTAAGTGAACAACGAGCCCCATTGTTAATCCTTTAAAGGAAATTATTTGTAAATTTCGACAAGTAGAACAATGATTGGAACACGTAGACGGTTGAAATCTTTGTATATGTTGCTTCCATATAGTCTCAGAAACATGTACGCAAAGCATCCAAACAGTACCATTCGCCACTTTTTTGTTCTTCAAGTTTAAGTGAACAACGAGCCCCAATGGTTAATCCATTATCGGAAATTATTTGTAACTTCCGACAAGTAGAACAATGAATGGAACACGTAGACGGTTGAAATCTTTGTATATATTGCTTCCATATAGTCTAAGAAACATGTACGCAAAGCATCCAAACAGTACAATTCGCCAATTTTTTGTTCTTCAAGTTTAAGTGAACTACGATCCCCATTGTTAATCCCTTAACGGAAATTATTTGTAACTTTCGACAAGTAGAACTGTGAATGGAACAGGTAGACGGTTGAAATCTTTGTATATATTGCTTCTATATAGTATAAGAAACATATATGCAAAGCATCCAAACAGTACAATTCGCCAATTTTTTGTTCTTCAAGTTTAAGTGAACAATGAGCCCCAATGGTTAATCCGTTATCGGAAATTATTTGTAACTTTCGACAAGTAGAACAATGAATGGAAAAGGTAGACGGTTGAAATCTTTGTATATATTGCTTCTATATAGTCTAAGAAACATATATGCAAAGCATCCAAACAGTACCATTCGCCAATTTTTTGTTCTTCAAGTTTAAGTGAACAATGAGCCCAAATGGTTAATCCGTTATCGGAAATTATTTGTAACTTTCGACACGTAGAACAATGAATGGAAAAGGTAGACGGTTGAAATCTTTGTATATATTGCTTCTATATAGTCTAAGAAACATATATGCAAAGCATCCAAACAGTACCATTCGCCAATTTTTTGTTCTTCAAGTTTAAGTGAACAATGAGCACCAATGGTTAATCCTTTATCGGAAATTATTTGTAATTTTCGACAAGTAGAACAATTAATGGAACAGTTAGACGGTTGAAATATTTGTATATATTGCTTCTATCTATTCTACGAAACATATATGCAAAGCATCCAAACAGTACTATTCGCCAATTTTTTGTTCTTCAAGTTTAAGTGAAAAATGAGCCCCAATGGTTAATCCGTTATCGGAAATTATTTGTAACTTTCGACAAGTAGAACAATGAATGGAACAGGTAGACGGTTGAAATCAATGTATATATTGCTTCTATAAAGTCTAAGAAACATATATGCAAAGCATCCAAACAGTACCATTCGCCAATTTTTAGTTTTTCAAGTTTAAGTGAACAATGAGCCCCAATGGTTAATCCTTTATCGGAAATTATTTGTAACTTTCGACAAGTAGAACAATGAATGGAACAGGTAGACGGTTGAATCCTTTGTATATATTGCTTCTATATAGTCTAAGAAACATATATGCAAAGCATCCAAACAGTACAATTCGCCAATTTTTTGTTCTTCACGTTTAAGTGAACTACGAGCCCCATTGTTAATCCTTTAACGGAAATTAATTGTAAATTTCTACAAGTAGAACAATGATTGGAACACGTAGACGGTTGAAATCAATGTATATATTGCTTCTATAAAGTCTAAGAAACATATATGCAAAGCATCCAAACAGTACCATTCGCCAATTTTTTGTTTTTCAAGTTTAAGTGAACAATGAGCCCCAATGGTTAATCCTTTATCGGAAATTATTTGTAACTTTCGACAAGTAGAACAATGAATGGAACAGGTAGACGGTTGAATTCTTCGTATATATTGCTTGTATATAGTCTAAGAAACAAATATGCAAAGAATCCAAACAGTACAATTCGCCAATTTTTTGTTCTTCAAGTTTAAGAGAACTACGAGCCCCATTGTTAATCCTTTAAAGGAAATTATTTGTAACTTTCGACAAGTAGAACAATGAATGGAACACGTAGACGGTTGAAACCTTTGTATATATTGCTTCTATATAGTCTAAGAAACATATATGCAAAGCATCCAAACAGTACAATTCGCCAATTTATTGTTCTTCAAGTTTAAGTGAACAACGAGCCCCATTGTTAATCCTTTAAAGGAAATTACTTGTAAATTTCGACAAGTAGAACAATGAATGGAACAGGTAGACTGTTGAAATCATTGTATATATTGCTTCTATATAGTCTAAGAAACATATATGCAAAGCATCCAAACAGTACCATTCGCCAATTTTTTGTTCTTCAAGTTTAAGTGAACTACGAGCCCCATTGTTAATCCTTTAACGGAAATTAATTGTAACTTTCTACAAGTAGAACAATGATTGGAACACGTAGACGGTTGAAATCTTTGTATATATTGCTTCCATATAGTCTAAGAAACATATATGCAAAGCATCCAAACAGTACCATTCGCCAATTTTTTGTCCTTCAAGTTTAAGTGAACAATGAGCCCCATTGTTAATCCTTTATCGGAAATTATTTGTAACTTTCGAAAAGTAGAACAATGAATGGAACAGGTAGACGCTTGAAATCTTTGTATATATTGCTTCTATATAGTCTAAGAAACATATATGCAAAGCATCCAAACAGTACAATTCGCCAATTTTTTGTTCTCCAAGTTTAAGTGAACAACGAGCCCCATTGATAATCATGAAACGGAAATTATTTGTAACTTTCTACAAGTAGAACAATGAATGGAACAGGTAGACGGTTGAAATCAATGTATATATTGCTGCTATATAGTCTAAGAAACATATATGCAAAGCATCCAAACAGTACCATTCGCCAATTTTTTGTTCTTCAAGTTTAAGTGAACAACGAGCCCCAATGGTTAATCCATTATCGGAAATTATTTGTAACTTCCGACAAGTAGAACAATGAATGGAACAGGTAGACGGTTGAAATCTTTGTATATATTGCGTCTATATAGTCTAAGAAACATATATGCAAAGCATCCAAACAGTACCATTCGGCAATTTTTTGTTCTTCAAGTTTAAGTGAACTACGAGCCCCATTGTTAATCCTTTATAGGAAATTATTTGTAAATTTCGACAAGTAGAACAATGAATGGAACAGGTAGACGGTTGAAATCAATGTATATATTGCTTCTATAAAGTCTAAGAAACATATATGCAAAGCATCCAAACAGTACCATTCGCCAATTTTTAGTTTTTCAAGTTTAAGTGAACAATGAGCCCCAATGGTTAATCCTTTATCGGAAATTATTTGTAACTTTCGACAAGTAGAACAATGAATGGAACAGGTAGACGGTTGAAATCTTTGTATATATTGCGTCTATATAGTCTAAGAAACATATATGCAAAGCATCCAAACAGTACCATTTGCCAATTTTTTGTTCTTCAAGTTTAAGTGAACTACGAGCCCCATTGTTAATCCTTTAAAGGAAATTATTTGTAAATTTCGACAAGTAGAACAATGAATGGAACTGGTAGACGGTTGAAATCAATGTATATATTGCTTCTATATAGTCTAAGAAACCTATATGCAAAGCATCCAAACAGTACCATTCGCCAATTTTTTGTTCTCCAAGTTTAAGTGAACAACGAGCCCCATTGATAATCATGAAACGGAAATTATTTGTAACTTTCTACAAGTAGAACAATGAATGGAACAGGTAGACGGTTGAAATCAATGTATATATTGCTTCTATATAGTCTAAGAAACATATATGCAAAGCATCCAAACAGTACAATTCGCCAATTTCTTGTTCTTCAAGTTTAAGTAAACTACGATCCCCATTGTTAATCCCTTAACGGAAATTATTTGTAACTTTCGACAAGTAGAACAATGAATGGAACAGGTAGACGGTTGAAATCATTATATATATTGCTTCTATATAGTCTAAGAAACATATATGCAAAGCATCCAAACAGTACAATTCGCCAATTTCTTGTTCTTCAAGTTTAAGTAAACTACGATCCCCATTGTTAATCCCTTAACGGAAATTATTTGTAAATTTCGACAAGTAGAACAGTGAATGGAACAGGTAGACGGTTGAAATCTTTGTATATATTGCTTCTATATAGTATAAGAAACATATATGCAAAGCATCCAAACAGTACAATTTGCCTATTTTTTGTTCTTCAAGTTTAAGTGAACAATGAGCCCCAATGGTTAATCCGTTATCGGAAATTAATTGTAACTTTCGACAAGTAGAACAATGAATGGAACAGGTAGACGGTTGAAATCAATGTATATATTGCTTCTATAAAGTCTAAGAAACATATATGCAAAGCATCCAAACAGTACCATTCGCCAATTTTTTGTTCTTCAAGTTTAAGTGAGCAATGAGCCCCAATGGTTAATCCGTTATCGGAAATTATTTGTAACTTTTGACAAGTAGAACAATGAATGGAAAAGGTAGACGGTTGAAATCTTTGTATATATTGCTTCTATATAGTCTAAGAAACATATATGCAAAGCATCCAAACAGTACCATTCGCCAATTTTTTGTTCTTCAAGTTTAAGTGAACAATGAGCCCAAATGGTTAATCCGTTATCGGAAATTATTTGTAACTTTCGACACGTAGAACAATGAATGGAAAAGGTAGACGGTTGAAATCTTTGTATATATTGCTTCTATATAGTCTAAGAAACATATATACAAAGCATCCAAACAGTACCATTCGCCAATTTTTTGTTCTTCAAGTTTAAGTGAACAATGAGCACCAATGGTTAATCCTTTATCGGAAATTATTTGTAATTTTCGACAAGTAGAACAATTAATGGAACAGTTAGACGGTTGAAATATTTGTATATATTGCTTCTATCTAGTCTACGAAACATATATGCAAAGCATCCAAACAGTACAATTCGCCAATTTTTTGTTCTTCAAGTTTAAGTGAAAAATGAGCCCCAATGGTTAATCCGTTATCGGAAATTATTTGTAACTTTCGACAAGTAGAACAATGAATGGAACAGGTAGACGGTTGAAATCAATGTATATATTGCTTCTATAAAGTCTAAGAAACATATATGCAAAGCATCCAAACAGTACCATTCGCCAATTTTTAGTTTTTCATGTTTAAGTGAACAATGAGCCCCAATGGTTAATCCTTTATCGGAAATTATTTGTAACTTTCGACAAGTAGAACAATGAATGGAACAGGTAGACGGTTGAATCCTTTGTATATATTGCTTCTATATAGTCTAAGAAACATATATGCAAAGCATCCAAACAGTACAATTCGCCAATTTTTTGTTCTTCACGTTTAAGTGAACTACGAGCCCCATTGTTAATCCTTTAACGGAAATTAATTGTAAATTTCTACAAGTAGAACAATGATTGGAACACGTAGACGGTTGAAATCAATGTATATATTGCTTCTATAAAGTCTAAGAAACATATATGCAAAGCATCCAAACAGTACCATTCGCCAATTTTTTGTTTTTCAAGTTTAAGTGAACAATGAGCCCCAATGGTTAATCCTTTATCGGAAATTATTTGTAACTTTCGACAAGTAGAACAATGAATGGAACAGGTAGACGGTTGAATTCTTCGTATATATTGCTTCTATATAGTCTAAGAAACAATTATGCAAAGAATCCAAACAGTACAATTCGCCAATTTTTTGTTCTTCAAGTTTAAGAGAACTACGAGCCCCATTGTTAATCCTTTAAAGGAAATTATTTGTAACTTTCGACAAGTAGAACAATGAATGGAACACGTAGACGGTTGAAATCTTTGTATATATTGCTTCTATATAGTCTAAGAAACATATATGCAAAGCATCCAAACAGTACAATTCGCCAATTTATTGTTCTTCAAGTTTAAGTGAACAACGAGCCCCATTGTTAATCCTTTAAAGGAAATTACTTGTAAATTTCGACAAGTAGAACAATGAATGGAACAGGTAGACTGTTGAAATCATTGTATATATTGCTTCTATATAGTCTAAGAAACATATATGCAAAGCATCCAAACAGTACCATTCGCCAATTTTTTGTTCTTCAAGTTTAAGTGAACTACGAGCCCCATTGTTAATCCTTTAACGGAAATTAATTGTAACTTTCTACAAGTAGAACAATGATTGGAACACGTAGACGGTTGAAATCTTTGTATATATTGCTTCCATATAGTCTAAGAAACATATATGCAAAGCATCCAAACAGTACCATTCGCCAATTTTTTGTCCTTCAAGTTTAAGTGAACAATGAGCCCCATTGTTAATCCTTTATCGGAAATTATTTGTAACTTTCGAAAAGTAGAACAATGAATGGAACAGGTAGACGCTTGAAATCTTTGTATATATTGCTTCTATATAGTCTAAGAAACATATATGCAAAGCATCCAAACAGTACAATTCGCCAATTTTTTGTTCTCCAAGTTTAAGTCAACAACGAGCCCCATTGATAATCATGAAACGGAAATTATTTGTAACTTTCTACAAGTAGAACAATGAATGGAACAGGTAGACGGTTGAAATCAATGTATATATTGCTGCTATATAGTCTAAGAAACATATATGCAAAGCATCCAAACAGTACCATTCGCCAATTTTTTGTTCTTCAAGTTTAAGTGAACAACGAGCCCCAATGGTTAATCCATTATCGGAAATTATTTGTAACTTCCGACAAGTAGAACAATGAATGGAACAGGTAGACGGTTGAAATCTTTGTATATATTGCGTCTATATAGTCTAAGAAACATATATGCAAAGCATCCAAACAGTACCATTCGGCAATTTTTTGTTCTTCAAGTTTAAGTGAACTACGAGCCCCATTGTTAATCCTTTATAGGAAATTATTTGTAAATTTCGACAAGTAGAACAATGAATGGAACAGGTAGACGGTTGAAATCAATGTATATATTGCTTCTATAAAGTCTAAGAAACATATATGCAAAGCATCCAAACAGTACCATTCGCCAATTTTTAGTTTTTCAAGTTTAAGTGAACAATGAGCCCCAATGGTTAATCCTTTATCGGAAATTATTTGTAACTTTCGACAAGTAGAACAATGAATGGAACAGGTAGACGGTTGAAATCAATGTATATATTGCTTCTATATAGTCTAAGAAACATATATGCAAAGCATCCAAACAGTACAATTCGCCAATTTCTTGTTCTTCAAGTTTAAGTAAACTACGATCCCCATTGTTAATCCCTTAACGGAAATTATTTGTAACTTTCGACAAGTAGAACAATGAATGGAACAGGTAGACGGTTGAAATCAATGTATATATTGCATCTATAAAGTCTAAGAAACATATATGCAAAGCATCCAAACAGTACCATTCGCCAATTTTTTGTTTTTCAAGTTTAAGTGAACAATGAGCCCCAATGGTTAATCCTTTATCGGAAATTATTTGTAACTTTCGACAAGTAGAACAATGAATGGAACAGGTAGACGGTTGAATTCTTCGTATATATTGCTTCTATATAGTCTAAGAAACATATATGCAAAGAATCCAAACAGTACAATTCGCCAATTTTTTGTTCTTCAATTTAAGAGAACTACGAGCCCCATTGTTAATCCTTTAAAGGAAATTATTTGTAACTTTCGACAAGTAGAACAATGAATGGAACAGGTAGACGGTTGAAATCTTTGTATATATTGCGTCTATATAGTCTAAGAAACATATATGCAAAGCATCCAAACAGTACAATTCGCCAATTTATTGTTCTTCAAGTTTAAGTGAACAACGAGCCCCATTGTTAATCCTTTAAAGGAAATTATTTGTAAATTTCGACAAGTAGAACAATGAATGGAACAGGTAGACTGTTGAAATCATTGTATATATTGCTTCTATATAGTCTAAGAAACATATATGCAAAGCATCCAAACAGTACCATTCGCCAATTTTTTGTTCTTCAAGTTTAAGTGAACAACGAGCCCCAATGGTTAATCCTTTATCGGAAATTATTTGTAACTTTCGACAAGTAGAACAATGAATGGAACAGGTAGACGGTTGAAATCTTTGTATATATTGCGTCTATATAGTCTAAGAAACATATATGCAAAGCATCCAAACAGTACCATTTGCCAATTTTTTGTTCTTCAAGTTTAAGTGAACTACGAGCCCCATTGTTAATCCTTTAAAGGAAATTATTTGTAAATTTCGACAAGTAGAACAATGAATGGAACTGGTAGACGGTTGAAATCAATGTATATATTGCTTCTATATAGTCTAAGAAACCTATATGCAAAGCATCCAAACAGTACCATTCGCCAATTTTTTGTTCTCCAAGTTTAAGTGAACAACGAGCCCCATTGATAATCATGAAACGGAAATTATTTGTAACTTTCTACAAGTAGAACAATGAATGGAACAGGTAGACGGTTGAAATCAATGTATATATTGCTTCTATATAGTCTAAGAAACATATATGCAAAGCATCCAAACAGTACAATTCGCCAATTTCTTGTTCTTCAAGTTTAAGTAAACTACGATCCCCATTGTTAATCCCTTAACGGAAATTATTTGTAACTTTCGACAAGTAGAACAATGAATGGAACAGGTAGACGGTTGAAATCATTATATATATTGCTTCTATATAGTCTAAGAAACATATATGCAAAGCATCCAAACAGTACCATTCGCCACTTTTTTGTTCTTCAAGTTTAAGTGAACAATGAGCCCAAATGGTTAATCCGTTATCGGAAATTATTTGTAACTTTCGACAAGTAGAACAATGAATGGAACAGGTAGACGGTTGAAATCAATGTATATATTGCTTCTATATAGTCTAAGAAACATATATGCAAAGCATCCAAACAGTACCATTCGCCAATTTTTTGTTCTTCAAGTTTAAGTGAACAATGAGCCCAAATGGTTAATCCGTTATCGGAAATTATTTGTAACTTTCGACACGTAGAACAATGAATGGAAAAGGTAGACGGTTGAAATCTTTGTATATATTGCTTCTATATAGTCTAAGAAACATATATGCAAAGCATCCAAACAGTACCATTCGCCAATTTTTTGTTCTTCAAGTTTAAGTGAACAATGAGCACCAATGGTTAATCCTTTATCGGAAATTATTTGTAATTTTCGACAAGTAGAACAATGAATGGAACAGTTAGACGGTTGAAATATTTGTATATATTGCTTCTATATAGTCTACGAAACATATATGCAAAGCATCCAAACAGTACAATTCGCCAATTTTTTGTTCTTCAAGTTTAAGTGAACAATGAGCCCCAATGGTTAATCCGTTATCGGAAATTATTTGTAACTTTCGACAAGCAGAACAATGAATGGAACAGTTAGACGGTTGAAATATTTGTATATATTGCTTCTATATAGTCTACGAAACATATATGCAAAGCATCCAAACAGTACAATTCGCCAATTTTTTGTTCTTCAAGTTTAAGTGAGCAATGAGCCCCAATGGTTAATCCGTTATCGGAAATTATTTGTAACTTTTGACAAGTAGAACAATGAATGGAAAAGGTAGACGGTTGAAATCTTTGTATATATTGCTTCTATATAGTCTAAGAAACATATATGCAAAGCATCCAAACAGTACCATTCGCCAATTTTTTGTTCTTCAAGTTTAAGTGAACAATGAGCCCAAATGGTTAATCCGTTATCGGAAATTATTTGTAACTTTCGACAAGTAGAACAATGAATGGAACAGGTAGACGGTTGAAATTCTTGTATATATTGCGTCTATATAGTCTAAGAAACATATATGCAAAGCATCCAAACAGTGCAATTCGCCAATTTTTTGTTCTTCAAGTTTAAGTAAACTACGATCCCCATTGTTAATCCCTTAACGGAAATTATTTGTAACTTTCGACAAGTAGAACAATGATTGGAACTGGTACACGGTTGACATCTTTTTATATATTGCTTCTATATAGTCTAAGAAACACATATGCAAAGCATCCAAACAGTACAATTCGCCAATTTTTTGTTCTTCAAGTTTAAGTGAACAATGAGCCCCAATGGTTAATCCTTTATCGGAAATTATTTGTAACTTTCGACAAGTAGAGCAATGAATGGAACAGGTAGACGGTTGAAATCTTTGTATATATTGCTTCTATATAGTCTAAGAAACATATATGCAAAGCATCCAAACAGTACAATTCGCCAATTTTTTGTTCTTCAAGTTTAAGTGAACAATGAGCCCCAATGGTTAATCCTTTATCGGAAATTATTTGTAACTTTCGACAAGTAGAACAATGAATGGAAAAGGTAGACGGTTGAAGTCTTTGTATATATTGCTTCTATATAGTCTAAGAAACATATATGCAAAGCATCCAAACAGTACCATTCGCCAATTTTTTTTCTTCAAGTTTAAGTCAACAATGAGCCCAAATGGTTAATCCGTTATCGGAAATTATTTGTAACTTTCGACACGTAGAACAATGAATGGAAAAGGTAGACGGTTGAAATCTTTGTATATATTGCTTCTATATAGTCTAAGAAACATATATGCAAAGCATCCAAACAGTACCATTCGCCAATTTTTTGTTCTTCAAGTTTAAGTGAACAATGAGCACCAATGGTTAATCCTTTATCGGAAATTATTTGTAATTTTCGACAAGTAGAACAATGAATGGAACAGTTAGACGGTTGAAATATTTGTATATATTGCTTCTATATAGTCTACGAAACATATATGCAAAGCATCCAAACAGTACAATTCGCCAATTTTTTGTTCTTCAAGTTTAAGTGAACAATGAGCCCCAATGGTTAATCCGTTATCGGAAATTATTTGTAACTTTCGACAAGTAGAACAATGAATGGAACAGTTAGACGGTTGAAATATTTGTATATATTGCTTCTATATAGTCTACGAAACATATATGCAAAGCATCCAAACAGTACAATTCGACAATTTTTTGTTCTTCAAGTTTAAGTGAGCAATGAGCCCCAATGGTTAATCCTTTATCGGAAATTATTTGTAACTTTCGACACGTAGAACAATGAATGGAAAAGGTAGACGGTTGAAATCTTTGTATATATTGCTTCTATATAGTCTAAGAAACATATATGCAAAGCATCCAAACAGTACCATTCGCCAATTTTTTGTTCTTCAAGTTTAAGTGAACAATGAGCACCAATGGTTAATCCTTTATCGGAAATTATTTGTAATTTTCGACAAGTAGAACAATGAATGGAACAGTTAGACGGTTGAAATATTTGTATATATTGCTTCTATATAGTCTACGAAACATATATGCAAAGCATCCAAACAGTACAATTCGCCAATTTTTTGTTCTTCAAGTTTAAGTGAACAATGAGCCCCAATGGTTAATCCGTTATCGGAAATTATTTGTAACTTTCGACAAGCAGAACAATGAATGGAACAGTTAGACGGTTGAAATATTTGTATATATTGCTTCTATATAGTCTACGAAACATATATGCAAAGCATCCAAACAGTACAATTCGCCAATTTTTTGTTCTTCAAGTTTAAGTGAGCAATGAGCCCCAATGGTTAATCCGTTATCGGAAATTATTTGTAACTTTTGACAAGTAGAACAATGAATGGAAAAGGTAGACGGTTGAAATCTTTGTATATATTGCTTCTATATAGTCTAAGAAACATATATGCAAAGCATCCAAACAGTACCATTCGCCAATTTTTTGTTCTTCAAGTTTAAGTGAACAATGAGCCCAAATGGTTAATCCGTTATCGGAAATTATTTGTAACTTTCGACAAGTAGAACAATGAATGGAACAGGTAGACGGTTGAAATTCTTGTATATATTGCGTCTATATAGTCTAAGAAACATATATGCAAAGCATCCAAACAGTACAATTCGCCAATTTTTTGTTCTTCAAGTTTAAGTGAACAATGAGCCCCAATGGTTAATCCGTTATCGGAAATTATTTGTAACTTTCGACAAGTAGAACAATGAATGGAACAGTTAGACGGTTGAAATATTTGTATATATTGCTTCTATATAGTCTACGAAACATATATGCAAAGCATCCAAACAGTACAATTCGACAATTTTTTGTTCTTCAAGTTTAAGTGAGCAATGAGCCCCAATGGTTAATCCTTTATCGGAAATTATTTGTAACTTTCGACAAGTAGAACAATGAATGGAACAGGTAGACGGTTGAAATCTTTGTATATATTGCTTCTATATAGTCTAAGAAACATATATGCAAAGCATCCAAACAGTACAATTCGCCAATTTTTTGTTCTTCAAGTTTAAGTGAACAATGAGCCCCAATGGTTAATGCTTTATCGGAAATTATTTGTAACTTTCGACAAGTAGAACAATGAATGGAAAAGGTAGACGGTTGAAGTCTTTGTATATATTGCTTCTATATAGTCTAAGAAACATATATGCAAAGCATCCAAACAGTACCATTCGCCAATTTTTTGTTCTTCAAGTTTAAGTCAACAATGAGCCCAAATGGTTAATCCGTTATCGGAAATTATTTGTAACTTTCGACACGTAGAACAATGAATGGAAAAGGTAGACGGTTGAAATCTTTGTATATATTGCTTCTATATAGTCTAAGAAACATATATGCAAAGCATCCAAACAGTACCATTCGCCAATTTTTTGTTCTTCAAGTTTAAGTGAACAATGAGCACCAATGGTTAATCCTTTATCGGAAATTATTTGTAATTTTCGACAAGTAGAACAATGAATGGAACAGTTAGACGGTTGAAATATTTGTATATATTGCTTCTATATAGTCTACGAAACATATATGCAAAGCATCCAAACAGTACAATTCGCCAATTTTTTGTTCTTCAAGTTTAAGTGAACAATGAGCCCCAATGGTTAATCCGTTATCGGAAATTATTTGTAACTTTCGACAAGTAGAACAATGAATGGAACAGTTAGACGGTTGAAATATTTGTATATATTGCTTCTATATAGTCTACGAAACATATATGCAAAGCATCCAAACAGTACAATTCGACAATTTTTTGTTCTTCAAGTTTAAGTGAGCAATGAGCCCCAATGGTTAATCCTTTATCGGAAATTATTTGTAACTTTCGACAAGTAGAACAATGAATGGAACAGGTAGACGGTTGAAATCTTTGTATATATTGCTTCTATATAGTCTAAGAAACATATATGCAAAGCATCCAAACAGTACAATTCGCCAATTTTTTGTTCTTCAAGTTTAAGTGAACAATGAGCCCCAATGGTTAATCCTTTATCGGAAATTATTTGTAACTTTCGACAAGTAGAACAATGAATGGAAAAGGTAGACGGTTGAAGTCTTTGTATATATTGCTTCTATATAGTCTAAGAAACATATATGCAAAGCATCCAAACAGTACCATTCGCCAATTTTTTGTTCTTCAAGTTTAAGTCAACAATGAGCCCAAATGGTTAATCCGTTATCGGAAATTATTTGTAACTTTCGACACGTAGAACAATGAATGGAAAAGGTAGACGGTTGAAATCTTTGTATATATTGCTTCTATATAGTCTAAGAAACATATATGCAAAGCATCCAAACAGTACCATTCGCCAATTTTTTGTTCTTCAAGTTTAAGTGAACAATGAGCACCAATGGTTAATCCTTTATCGGAAATTATTTGTAATTTTCGACAAGTAGAACAATGAATGGAACAGTTAGACGGTTGAAATATTTGTATATATTGCTTCTATATAGTCTACGAAACATATATGCAAAGCATCCAAACAGTACAATTCGCCAATTTTTTGTTCTTCAAGTTTAAGTGAACAATGAGCCCCAATGGTTAATCCGTTATCGGAAATTATTTGTAACTTTCGACAAGTAGAACAATGAATGGAACAGTTAGACGGTTGAAATATTTGTATATATTGCTTCTATATAGTCTACGAAACATATATGCAAAGCATCCAAACAGTACAATTCGACAATTTTTTGTTCTTCAAGTTTAAGTGAGCAATGAGCCCCAATGGTTAATCCGTTATCGGAAATTATTTGTAACTTTTGACAAGTAGAACAATGAATGGAAAAGGTAGACGGTTGAAATCTTTGTATATATTGCTTCTATATAGTCTAAGAAACATATATGCAAAGCATCCAAACAGTACCATTCGCCAATTTTTTGTACTTCAAGTTTAAGTGAACAATGAGCCCAAATGGTTAATCCGTTATCGGAAATTATTTGTAACTTTCGACACGTAGAACAATGAATGGAAAAGGTAGACGGTTGAAATCTTTATATATATTGCTTCTATATAGTCTAAGAAACATATATGCAAAGCATCCAAACAGTACCATTCGCCAATTTTTTGTTCTTCAAGTTTAAGTGAACAATGAGCACCAATGGTTAATCCTTTATCGGAAATTATTTGTAATTTTCGACAAGTAGAACAATGAATGGAACAGTTACACGGTTGAAATATTTGTATATATTGCTTCTATATAGTCTACGAAACATATATGCAAAGCATCCAAACAGTACAATTCGACAATTTTTTGTTCTTCAAGTTTAAGTGAGCAATGAGCCCCAATGGTTAATCCGTTATCGGAAATTATTTGTAACTTTTGACAAGTAGAACAATGAATGGAAAAGGTAGACGGTTGAAATCTTTGTATATATTGCTTCTATATAGTCTAAGAAACATATATGCAAAGCATCCAAACAGTACCATTCGCCAATTTTTTGTTCTTCAAGTTTAAGTGAACAATGAGCCCAAATGGTTAATCCGTTATCGGAAATTATTTGTAACTTTCGACACGTAGAACAATGAATGGAAAAGGTAGACGGTTGAAATCTTTATATATATTGCTTCTATATAGTCTAAGAAACATATATGCACAGCATCCAAACAGTACCATTCGCCAATTTTTTGTTCTTCAAGTTTAAGTGAACAATGAGCACCAATGGTTAATCCTTTATCGGAAATTATTTGTAATTTTCGACAAGTAGAACAATGAATGGAACAGTTAGACGGTTGAAATATTTGTACATATTGCTTCTATATAGTCTACGAAACATATATGCAAAGCATCCAAACAGTACAATTCGCCAATTTTTTGTTCTTCAAGTTTAAGTGAACAATGAGCCCCAATGGTTAATCCGTTATCGGAAATTATTTGTAACTTTCGACACGTAGAACAATGAATGGAAAAGGTAGACGGTTGAAATCTTTGTATATATTGCTTCTATATAGTCTAAGAAACATATATGCAAAGCATCCAAACAGTACCATTCGCCAATTTTTTGTTCTTCAAGTTTAAGTGAACAATGAGCACCAATGGTTAATCCTTTATCGGAAATTATTTGTAATTTTCGACAAGTAGAACAATGAATGGAACAGTTAGACGGTTGAAATATTTGTATATATTGCTTCTATATAGTCTACGAAACATATATGCAAAGCATCCAAACAGTACAATTCGCCAATTTTTTGTTCTTCAAGTTTAAGTGAACAATGAGCCCCAATGGTTAATCCGTTATCGGAAATTATTTGTAACTTTCGACAAGTAGAACAATGAATGGAACAGTTAGACGGTTGAAATATTTGTATATATTGCTTCTATATAGTCTACGAAACATATATGCAAAGCATCCAAACAGTACAATTCGCCAATTTTTTGTTCTTCAAGTTTAAGTGAGCAATGAGCCCCAATGGTTAATCCGTTATCGGAAATTATTTGTAACTTTTGACAAGTAGAACAATGAATGGAATAGGTAGACGGTTGAAATCTTTGTATATATTGCTTTTATATAGTCTAAGAAACATATATGCAAAGCATCCAAACAGTACCATTCGCCAATTTTTTGTTCTTCAAGTTTAAGTGAACAATGAGCCCAAATGGTTAATCCGTTATCGGAAATTATTTGTAACTTTCGACACGTAGAACAATGAATGGAAAAGGTAGACGGTTGAAATCTTTGTACATATTGCTTCTATATAGTCTAAGAAACATATATGCAAAGCATCCAAACAGTACCATTCGCCAATTTTTTGTTCTTCAAGTTTAAGTGAACAATGAGCACCAATGGTTAATCCTTTATCGGTAATTATTTGTAACTTTCGACAAGTAGAACAATGAATGGAACAGGTAGACGGTTGAAATTCTTGTATATATTGCGTCTATATAGTCTAAGAAACACATATGCAAAGCATCCAAACAGTACAATTCGCCAATTTTTTGTTCTTCAGGTTTAAGTGAGCAATGAGCCCCAATGGTTAATCCGTTATCGGAAATTATTTGTAACTTTTGACAAGTAGAACAATGAATGGAATAGGTAGACGGTTGAAATCTTTGTATATATTGCTTTTATATAGTCTAAGAAACATATATGCAAAGCATCCAAACAGTACAATTCGCCAATTTTTTGTTCTTCAAGTTTAAGTAAACTACGATCCCCATTGTTAATCCCTTAACGGAAATTATTTGTAACTTTCGACAAGTAGAACAATGAATGGAACTGGTACACGGTTGACATCTTTTTATATATTGCTTCTATATAGTCTAAGAAACACATATGCAAAGCATCCAAACAGTACAATTCGCCAATTTTTTGTTCTTCAGGTTTAAGTGAACAATGAGCCCCAATGGTTAATCCTTTATCGGAAATTATTTGTAACTTTCGACAAGTAGAACAATGAATGGAAAAGGTAGACGGTTGAAATCTTTGTATATATTGCTTCTATATAGTCTAAGAAACATATATGCAAAGCATCCAAACAGTACCATTCGCCAATTTTTTGTACTTCAAGTTTAAGTGAACAATGAGCCCAAATGGTTAATCCGTTATCGGAAATTATTTGTAACTTTCGACACGTAGAACAATGAATGGAAAAGGTAGACGGTTGAAATCTTTATATATATTGCTTCTATATAGTCTAAGAAACATATTTGCAAAGCATCCAAACAGTACCATTCGCCAATTTTTTGTTCTTCAAGTTTAAGTCAACAATGAGCCCAAATGGTTAATCCGTTATCGGAAATTATTTGTAACTTTCGACACGTAGAACAATGAATGGAAAAGGTAGACGGTTGAAATCTTTGTATATATTGCTTCTATATAGTCTAAGAAACATATATGCAAAGCATCCAAACAGTACCATTCGCCAATTTTTTGTTCTTCAAGTTTAAGTGAACAATGAGCACCAATGGTTAATCCTTTATCGGAAATTATTTGTAACTTTCGACAAGTAGAACAATGAATGGAACAGTTAGACGGTTGAAATATTTGTATATATTGCTTCTATATAGTCTAAGAAACATGTACGCAAAGCATCCAAACAGTACCATTCGCCAATTTTTTGTTCTTCAAGTTTAAGTGAACAACGAGCCCCATTGTTAATCCTTTAAAGGAAATTATTTGTAAATTTCGACAAGTAGAACAATGATTGGAACACGTAGACGGTTGAAATCTTTGTATATATTGCTTCCATATAGTCTAAGAAACATGTACGCAAAGCATCCAAACAGTACCGTTCGCCAATTTTTTGTTCTTCTGGTTTAAGTGAACAATGAGCCCCATTGTTAATCCTTTATCGGAAATTATTTGTAACTTTCGACCAGTAGAACAATGAATGGAACAGGTAGACGGTTGAAATCTTTGTATATATTGCTTCTATATAGTCTAAGAAACATATATGCAAAGCATCCAAACAGTACAATTCGCCAATTTTTTTATCTTCAAGTTTAAGTGAACAATGAGCCCCAATGGTTAATCCGTTATCGGAAATTATTTGTAACTTTCGACAAGTAGAACAATGAATGGGACAGGTAGACGGTTGAAATCTTTGTATATATTGCTTCCATATAGTCTAAGAAACATGTACGCAAAGCATCCAAACAGTACCGTTCGCCAATTTTTTGTTCTTCAGGTTTAAGTGAACTACGAGCCCCAATGGTTAATCCTTTATCGGTAATTATTTGTAACTTTCGACAAGTAGAACAATGAATGGAACAGGTAGACGGGTGAAATCTTTCTATATATTGCATCTAAATAGTCTAAGAAACGTATATGCAAAGCGTCCAAACAGTACAATTCGCCAATTATTTGATCTTCCATTTTAAGTGAACTACGAGCCCCATTGTTAATACTTTAACGGAAATTATTTGTAACTTGCGACAAGTAGAACAATGAATGGAACAGGTAGCCGGTTGAAATCAATGTATATATTGCTTCTATATAGTCTAAGAAACATATATGCAAAGCATCCAAACAGTACCATTCGCCAATTTTTTGTTCTTCAAGTTTAAGTGAACGACGAGCCACATTGTTAATCCTTTAAAGGAAATTATTTGTAAATTTCGACAAGTAGAACAATGAATGGAACAGGTAGCCGGTTGAAATCAATGTATACATTGCTTCTATATAGTCTAAGAAACATATATGCAAAGCATCCAAACAGTACCATTCGCCAATTTTTTGTTCTTCAAGTTTAAGTGAACAATGAGCCCCATTGTTAATCCTTTATCGGAAATTATTTGTAACTTTCGACCAGTAGAACAATGAATGGAACAGGTAGACGGTTGAAATCTTTGTATATATTGCTTCTATATAGTCTAAGAAACATATATGCAAAGCATCCAAACAGTACAATTCGCCAATTTTTTTATCTTCAAGTTTAAGTGAACAATGAGCCCCAATGGTTAATCCGTTATCGGAAATTATTTGTAACTTTCGACAAGTAGAACAATGAATGGGACAGGTAGACGGTTGAAATCTTTGTATATATTGCTTCCATATAGTCTAAGAAACATGTACGCAAAGCATCCAAACAGTACCGTTCGCCAATTTTTTGTTCTTCAGGTTTAAGTGAACTACGAGCCCCAATGGTTAATCCTTTATCGGTAATTATTTGTAACTTTCGACAAGTAGAACAATGAATGGAACAGGTAGACGGGTGAAATCTTTCTATATATTGCATCTAAATAGTCTAAGAAACGTATATGCAAAGCGTCCAAACAGTACAATTCGCCAATTATTTGATCTTCCATTTTAAGTGAACTACGAGCCCCATTGTTAATACTTTAACGGAAATTATTTGTAACTTGCGACAAGTAGAACAATGAATGGAACAGGTAGCCGGTTGAAATCAATGTATATATTGCTTCTATATAGTCTAAGAAACATATATGCAAAGCATCCAAACAGTACCATTCGCCAATTTTTTGTTCTTCAAGTTTAAGTGAACAATGAGCACCAATGGTTAATCCTTTATCGGTAATTATTTGTAACTTTCGACAAGTAGAACAATGAATGGAACAGGTAGACGGTTGAAATTCTTGTATATATTGCGTCTATATAGTCTAAGAAACACATATGCAAAGCATCCAAACAGTACAATTCGCCAATTTTTTGTTCTTCAGGTTTAAGTGAGCAATGAGCCCCAATGGTTAATCCGTTATCGGAAATTATTTGTAACTTTTGACAAGTAGAACAATGAATGGAATAGGTAGACGGTTGAAATCTTTGTATATATTGCTTTTATATAGTCTAAGAAACATATATGCAAAGCATCCAAACAGTACAATTCGCCAATTTTTTGTTCTTCAAGTTTAAGTAAACTACGATCCCCATTGTTAATCCCTTAACGGAAATTATTTGTAACTTTCGACAAGTAGAACAATGAATGGAACTGGTACACGGTTGACATCTTTTTATATATTGCTTCTATATAGTCTAAGAAACACATATGCAAAGCATCCAAACAGTACAATTCGCCAATTTTTTGTTCTTCAGGTTTAAGTGAACAATGAGCCCCAATGGTTAATCCTTTATCGGAAATTATTTGTAACTTTCGACAAGTAGAACAATGAATGGAACAGGTAGACGGTTGAAATCTTTGTATATATTGCTTCTATATAGTCTAAGAAACATATATGCAAAGCATCCAAACAGTACAATTCGCCAATTTTTTGTTCTTCAAGTTTAACTGAACAATGAGCCCCAATGGTTAATACTTTATCGGAAATTATTTGTAACTTTCGACAAGTAGAACAATGAATGGAAAAGGTAGACGGTTGAAGTCTATGTATATATTGCTTCTATATAGTCTAAGAAACATATTTGCAAAGCATCCAAACAGTACCATTCGCCAATTTTTTGTTCTTCAAGTTTAAGTCAACAATGAGCCCAAATGGTTAATCCGTTATCGGAAATTATTTGTAACTTTCGACACGTAGAACAATGAATGGAAAAGGTAGACGGTTGAAATCTTTGTATATATTGCTTCTATATAGTCTAAGAAACATATATGCAAAGCATCCAAACAGTACCATTCGCCAATTTTTTGTTCTTCAAGTTTAAGTGAACAATGAGCACCAATGGTTAATCCTTTATCGGAAATTATTTGTAACTTTCGACAAGTAGAACAATGAATGGAACAGTTAGACGGTTGAAATATTTGTATATATTGCTTCTATATAGTCTAAGAAACATGTACGCAAAGCATCCAAACAGTACCATTCGCCAATTTTTTGTTCTTCAAGTTTAAGTGAACAACGAGCCCCATTGTTAATCCTTTAAAGGAAATTATTTGTAAATTTCGACAAGTAGAACAATGATTGGAACACGTAGACGGTTGAAATCTTTGTATATATTGCTTCCATATAGTCTAAGAAACATGTACGCAAAGCATCCAAACAGTACCGTTCGCCAATTTTTTGTTCTTCTGGTTTAAGTGAACAATGAGCCCCATTGTTAATCCTTTATCGGAAATTATTTGTAACTTTCGACCAGTAGAACAATGAATGGAACAGGTAGACGGTTGAAATCTTTGTATATATTGCTTCTATATAGTCTAAGAAACATATATGCAAAGCATCCAAACAGTACAATTCGCCAATTTTTTTATCTTCAAGTTTAAGTGAACAATGAGCCCCAATGGTTAATCCGTTATCGGAAATTATTTGTAACTTTCGACAAGTAGAACAATGAATGGGACAGGTAGACGGTTGAAATCTTTGTATATATTGCTTCCATATAGTCTAAGAAACATGTACGCAAAGCATCCAAACAGTACCGTTCGCCAATTTTTTGTTCTTCAGGTTTAAGTGAACTACGAGCCCCAATGGTTAATCCTTTATCGGTAATTATTTGTAACTTTCGACAAGTAGAACAATGAATGGAACAGGTAGACGGGTGAAATCTTTCTATATATTGCATCTAAATAGTCTAAGAAACGTATATGCAAAGCGTCCAAACAGTACAATTCGCCAATTATTTGATCTTCCATTTTAAGTGAACTACGAGCCCCATTGTTAATACTTTAACGGAAATTATTTGTAACTTGCGACAAGTAGAACAATGAATGGAACAGGTAGCCGGTTGAAATCAATGTATATATTGCTTCTATATAGTCTAAGAAACATATATGCAAAGCATCCAAACAGTACCATTCGCCAATTTTTTGTTCTTCAAGTTTAAGTGAACGACGAGCCACATTGTTAATCCTTTAAAGGAAATTATTTGTAAATTTCGACAAGTAGAACAATGAATGGAACAGGTAGCCGGTTGAAATCAATGTATACATTGCTTCTATATAGTCTAAGAAACATATATGCAAAGCATCCAAACAGTACCATTCGCCAATTTTTTGTTCTTCAAGTTTAAGTGAACAACGAGCCCCATTGTTAATCCTTTAAAGGAAATTATTTGTAAATTTCGACAAGTAGAACAATGATTGGAACACGTAGACGGTTGAAATCTTTGTATATATTGCTTCCATATAGTCTAAGAAACATGTACGCAAAGCATCCAAACAGTACCATTCGCCAATTTTTTGTTCTTCAAGATTAAGTGAACAATGAGCCCCAATGGTTAATACTTTATCGGAAATTATTTGTAACTTTCTACAAGTAGAACAATGAATAGTACAGGTAGACGGGTGAAATCTTTCTATATATTGCTTCTAAATAGTCTAAGAAACATCTATGCAAAGCATCCAAACAGTACAATTCGCCAATTTTTTGTTCTTCAAGTTTAAGTGAACTACGAGCCCCACTGTTAATCCTTTAACGGAAATTAATTGTAACTTTCGACAAGTAGAACAATGAATGGAACAGGTAGACGGTTGAAATCATTGTATATATTGCTTCCATATAGTTTAAGAAACATGTACGCAAAGCATCCAAACAGTACCATTCGCCAATTTTTTGTCCTTCAAGTTTAAGTGAACAATGAGCCCCATTGTTAATGCTTTATCGGAAATTATTTGTAACTTTCGACAAGTATAACAATGAATGGAACAGGTAGACGGGTGAAATCTTTCTATATATTGCATCTAAATAGTCTAAGAAACATGTACGCAAAGCATCCAAACAGTACAATTCGCCTATTTCTTGTTCTTCAAGTTTAAGTAAACTACGATCCCCATTGTTAATCCCTTAACGGAAATTATTTGTAACTTTCGACAAGTAGAACAATGAATGGAACAGGTAGCCGGTTGAAATCAATGTATATATTGCTTCTATATAGTCTAAGAAACATATATGCAAAGCATCCAGACAGTACCATTCGCCCCTTTTTTGTTCTTCAAGTTTAAGTGAACAACGAGCCCCATTGTTAATCCTTTAAAGGAAATTATTTGTAAATTTCGACAAGTAGAACAATGATTGGAACACGTAGACGGTTGAAATCTTTGTATATATTGCTTCCATATAGTCTAAGAAACATGTACGCAAAGCATCCAAACAGTACCATTCGCCAATTTTTTGTTCTTCAAGTTTAAGTGAACAACGAGCCCCATTGTTAATCCTTTAAAGGAAATTATTTGTAAATTTCGACAAGTAGAACAATGATTGGAACACGTAGACGGTTGAAATCTTTGTATATATTGCTTCCATATAGTCTAAGAAACATGTACGCAAAGCATCCAAACAGTACCGTTCGCCAATTTTTTGTTCTTCTGGTTTAAGTGAACAATGAGCCCCATTGTTAATCCTTTATCGGAAATTATTTGTAACTTTCGACCAGTAGAACAATGAATGGAACAGGTAGACGGTTGAAATCTTTGTATATATTGCTTCTATATAGTCTAAGAAACATATATGCAAAGCATCCAAACAGTACAATTCGCCAATTTTTTTATCTTCAAGTTTAAGTGAACAATGAGCCCCAATGGTTAATCCGTTATCGGAAATTATTTGTAACTTTCGACAAGTAGAACAATGAATGGAAAAGGTAGACGGTTGAAATCTTTGTACATATTGCTTCTATATAGTCTAAGAAACATATATGCAAAGCATCCAAACAGTACCATTCGCCAATTTTTTGTTCTTCAAGTTTAAGTGAACAATGAGCACCAATGGTTAATCCTTTATCGGTAATTATTTGTAACTTTCGACAAGTAGAACAATGAATGGAACAGGTAGACGGTTGAAATTCTTGTATATATTGCGTCTATATAGTCTAAGAAACACATATGCAAAGCATCCAAACAGTACAATTCGCCAATTTTTTGTTCTTCAGGTTTAAGTGAGCAATGAGCCCCAATGGTTAATCCGTTATCGGAAATTATTTGTAACTTTTGACAAGTAGAACAATGAATGGAATAGGTAGACGGTTGAAATCTTTGTATATATTGCTTTTATATAGTCTAAGAAACATATATGCAAAGCATCCAAACAGTACAATTCGCCAATTTTTTGTTCTTCAAGTTTAAGTAAACTACGATCCCCATTGTTAATCCCTTAACGGAAATTATTTGTAACATTCGACAAGTAGAACAATGAATGGAACTGGTACACGGTTGACATCTTTTTATATATTGCTTCTATATAGTCTAAGAAACACATATGCAAAGCATCCAAACAGTACAATTCGCCAATTTTTTGTTCTTCAGGTTTAAGTGAACAATGAGCCCCAATGGTTAATCCTTTATCGGAAATTATTTGTAACTTTCGACAAGTAGAACAATGAATGGAACAGGTAGACGGTTGAAATCTTTGTATATATTGCTTCTATATAGTCTAAGAAACATATATGCAAAGCATCCAAACAGTACAATTCGCCAATTTTTTGTTCTTCAAGTTTAACTGAACAATGAGCCCCAATGGTTAATACTTTATCGGAAATTATTTGTAACTTTCGACAAGTAGAACAATGAATGGAAAAGGTAGACGGTTGAAGTCTATGTATATATTGCTTCTATATAGTCTAAGAAACATATATGCAAAGCATCCAAACAGTACCATTCGCCAATTTTTTGTTCTTCAAGTTTAAGTCAACAATGAGCCCAAATGGTTAATCCGTTATCGGAAATTATTTGTAACTTTCGACACGTAGAACAATGAATGGAAAAGGTAGACGGTTGAAATCTTTGTATATATTGCTTCTATATAGTCTAAGAAACATATATGCAAAGCATCCAAACAGTACCATTCGCCAATTTTTTGTTCTTCAAGTTTAAGTGAACAATGAGCACCAATGGTTAATCCTTTATCGGAAATTATTTGTAACTTTCGACAAGTAGAACAATGAATGGAACAGTTAGACGGTTGAAATATTTGTATATATTGCTTCTATATAGTCTAAGAAACATGTACGCAAAGCATCCAAACAGTACCATTCGCCAATTTTTTGTTCTTCAAGTTTAAGTGAACAACGAGCCCCATTGTTAATCCTTTAAAGGAAATTATTTGTAAATTTCGACAAGTAGAACAATGATTGGAACACGTAGACGGTTGAAATCTTTGTATATATTGCTTCCATATAGTCTAAGAAACATGTACGCAAAGCATCCAAACAGTACCGTTCGCCAATTTTTTGTTCTTCTGGTTTAAGTGAACAATGAGCCCCATTGTTAATCCTTTATCGGAAATTATTTGTAACTTTCGACCAGTAGAACAATGAATGGAACAGGTAGACGGTTGAAATCTTTGTATATATTGCTTCTATATAGTCTAAGAAACATATATGCAAAGCATCCAAACAGTACAATTCGCCAATTTTTTTATCTTCAAGTTTAAGTGAACAATGAGCCCCAATGGTTAATCCGTTATCGGAAATTATTTGTAACTTTCGACAAGTAGAACAATGAATGGGACAGGTAGACGGCTGAAATCTTTGTATATATTGCTTCCATATAGTCTAAGAAACATGTACGCAAAGCATCCAAACAGTACCGTTCGCCAATTTTTTGTTCTTCAGGTTTAAGTGAACTACGAGCCCCAATGGTTAATCCTTTATCGGTAATTATTTGTAACTTTCGACAAGTAGAACAATGAATGGAACAGGTAGACGGGTGAAATCTTTCTATATATTGCATCTAAATAGTCTAAGAAACGTATATGCAAAGCGTCCAAACAGTACAATTCGCCTATTTCTTGTTCTTCAAGTTTAAGTAAACTACGATCCCCATTGTTAATCCCTTAACGGAAATTATTTGTAACTTTCGACAAGTAGAACAATGAATGGAACAGGTAGCCGGTTGAAATCAATGTATATATTGCTTCTATATAGTCTAAGAAACATATATGCAAAGCATCCAGACAGTACCATTCGCCCCTTTTTTGTTCTTCAAGTTTAAGTGAACAACGAGCCCCATTGTTAATCCTTTAAAGGAAATTATTTGTAAATTTCGACAAGTAGAACAATGATTGGAACACGTAGACGGTTGAAATCTTTGTATATATTGCTTCCATATAGTCTAAGAAACATGTACGCAAAGCATCCAAACAGTACCATTCGCCAATTTTTTGTTCTTCAAGTTTAAGTGAACAACGAGCCCCATTGTTAATCCTTTAAAGGAAATTATTTGTAAATTTCGACAAGTAGAACAATGATTGGAACACGTAGACGGTTGAAATCTTTGTATATATTGCTTCCATATCGTCTAAGAAACATGTACGCAAAGCATCCAAACAGTACCGTTCGCCAATTTTTTGTTCTTCTGGTTTAAGTGAACAATGAGCCCCATTGTTAATCCTTTATCGGAAATTATTTGTAACTTTCGACCAGTAGAACAATGAATGGAACAGGTAGACGGTTGAAATCTTTGTATATATTGCTTCTATATAGTCTAAGAAACATATATGCAAAGCATCCAAACAGTACAATTCGCCAATTTTTTTATCTTCAAGTTTAAGTGAACAATGAGCCCCAATGGTTAATCCGTTATCGGAAATTATTTGTAACTTTCGACAAGTAGAACAATGAATGGAACAGGTAGACGGTTGAAATCTTTGTATATATTGCTTCCATATAGTCTAAGAAACATGTACGCAAAGCATCCAAACAGTACCGTTCGCCAATTTTTTGTTCTTCAGGTTTAAGTGAACTACGAGCCCCAATGGTTAATCCTTTATCGGTAATTATTTGTAACTTTCGACAAGTAGAACAATGAATGGAACAGGTAGACGGGTGAAATCTTTCTATATATTGCATCTAAATAGTCTAAGAAACGTATATGCAAAGCGTCCAAACAGTACAATTCGCCAATTATTTGATCTTCAATTTTAAGTGAACTACGAGCCCCATTGTTAATACTTTAACGGAAATTATTTGTAACTTGCGACAAGTAAGACAATGAATGGAACAGGTAGCCGGATGAAATCAATGTATATATTGCTTCTATATAGTCTAAGAAACATATATGCAAAGCATCCAAACAGTACCATTCGCCAATTTTTTGTTCTTCAAGTTTAAGTGAACGACGAGCCCCATTGTTAATCCTTTAAAGGAAATTATTTGTAAATTTCGACAAGTAGAACAATGATTGGAACACGTAGACGGTTGAAATCTTTGTATATATTGCTTCCATATAGTCTAAGAAACATGTACGCAAAGCATCCAAACAGTACCATTCGCCAATTTTTTGTTCTTCAAGTTTAAGTGAACAATGAGCCCCAATGGTTAATCCTTTATCGGAAATTATTTGTAACTTTTGGCAAGTAGAACAATGAATGGAACAGGTAGACGGTTGAAATCTTTGTATATATTGCTTCTATATAGTCTAAGAAACATATATGCAAAGCATCCAAACAGTACAATTCGCCAATTTATTGTTCTTCAAGTTTAAGTGAACAACGAGCCCCATTGTTAATCCTTTAAAGGAAATTATTTGTAAATTTCGACAAGTAGAACAATGATTGAAACACGTAGACGGTTGAAATCTTTGTATATATTGCTTCCATATAGTCTAAGAAACATGTACGCAAAGCATCCAAACAGTACCATTCACCAATTCTTTGTTCTTCAAATTTAAGTGAACAATGAGCCCCATTGTTAATCCTTTATCGGAAATTATTTGTAACTTTCGACAAGTAGAACAATGAATGGAACAGGTAGACGGTTGAAATCTTTGTATATATTGCTTCTATATAATCTAAGAAACATACATGCAAAGCATCCAAACAGTACAATTCGCCTATTTCTTGTTCTTCAAGTTTAAGTAAACTACGATCCCCATTGTTAATCCCTTAACGGAAATTATTTGTAACTTTCGACAAGTAGAACAATGAATGGAACAGGTAGCCGGTTGAAATCAATGTATATATTGCTTCTATATAGTCTAAGAAACATATATGCAAAGAATCCAGACAGTACCATTCGCCCCTTTTTTGTTCTTCAAGTTTAAGTGAACAACGAGCCCCATTGTTAATCCTTTAAAGGAAATTATTTGTAAATTTCGACAAGTAGAACAATGATTGGAACACGTAGACGGTTGAAATCTTTGTATATATTGCTTCCATATAGTCTAAGAAACATGTACGCAAAGCATCCAAACAGTACCATTCGCCAATTTTTTGTTCTTCAAGTTTAAGTGAACAATGAGCCCCAATGGTTAATACTTTATCGGAAATTATTTGTAACTTTCTACAAGTAGAACAATGAATAGTACAGGTAGACGGGTGAAATCTTTCTATATATTGCTTCTAAATAGTCTAAGAAACATCTATGCAAAGCATCCAAACAGTACAATTCGCCAATTTTTTGTTCTTCAAGTTTAAGTGAACTACGAGCCCCACTGTTAATCCTTTAACGGAAATTAATTGTAACTTTCGACAAGTAGAACAATGAATGGAACAGGTAGACGGTTGAAATCATTGTATATATTGCTTCCATATAGTTTAAGAAACATGTACGCAAAGCATCCAAACAGTACCATTCGCCAATTTTTTGTCCTTCAAGTTTAAGTGAACAATGAGCCCCATTGTTAATGCTTTATCGGAAATTATTTGTAACTTTCGACAAGTAGAACAATGAATGGAACAGGTAGACGGGTGAAATCTTTCTATATATTGCATCTAAATAGTCTAAGAAACATGTACGCAAAGCATCCAAACAGTACAATTCGCCTATTTCTTGTTCTTCAAGTTTAAGTAAACTACGATCCCCATTGTTAATCCCTTAACGGAAATTATTTGTAACTTTCGACAAGTAGAACAATGAATGGAACAGGTAGACGGGTGAAATCTTTCTATATATTGCATCTAAATAGTCTAAGAAACATGTACGCAAAGCATCCAAACAGTACAATTCGCCTATTTCTTGTTCTTCAAGTTTAAGTAAACTACGATCCCCATTGTTAATCCCTTAACGGAAATTATTTGTAACTTTCGACAAGTAGAACAATGAATGGAACAGGTAGCCGGTTGAAATCAATGTATATATTGCTTCTATATAGTCTAAGAAACATATATGCAAAGCATCCAGACAGTACCATTCGCCCCTTTTTTGTTCTTCAAGTTTAAGTGAACAACGAGCCCCATTGTTAATCCTTTAAAGGAAATTATTTGTAAATTTCGACAAGTAGAACAATGATTGGAACACGTAGACGGTTGAAATCTTTGTATATATTGCTTCCATATAGTCTAAGAAACATGTACGCAAAGCATCCAAACAGTACCGTTCGCCAATTTTTTGTTCTTCTGGTTTAAGTGAACAATGAGCCCCATTGTTAATCCTTTATCGGAAATTATTTGTAACTTTCGACCAGTAGAACAATGAATGGAACAGGTAGACGGTTGAAATCTTTGTATATATTGCTTCTATATAGTCTAAGAAACATATATGCAAAGCATCCAAACAGTACAATTCGCCAATTTTTTTATCATCAAGTTTAAGTGAACAATGAGCCCCAATGGTTAATCCGTTATCGGAAATTATTTGTAACTTTCGACAAGTAGAACAATGAATGGAACAGGTAGACGGTTGAAATCTTTGTATATATTGCTTCCATATAGTCTAAGAAACATGTACGCAAAGCATCCAAACAGTACCGTTCGCCAATTTTTTGTTCTTCAGGTTTAAGTGAACTACGAGCCCCAATGGTTAATCCTTTATCGGTAATTATTTGTAACTTTCGACAAGTAGAACAATGAATGGAACAGGTAGACGGGTGAAATCTTTCTATATATTGCATCTAAATAGTCTAAGAAACGTATATGCAAAGCGTCCAAACAGTACAATTCGCCAATTATTTGATCTTCAATTTTAAGTGAACTACGAGCCCCATTGTTAATACTTTAACGGAAATTATTTGTAACTTGCGACAAGTAGAACAATGAATGGAACAGGTAGCCGGTTGAAATCAATGTATATATTGCTTCTATATAGTCTAAGAAACATATATGCAAAGCATCCAAACAGTACCATTCGCCAATTTTTTGTTCTTCAAGTTTAAGTGAACGACGAGCCCCATTGTTAATCCTTTAAAGGAAATTATTTGTAAATTTCGACAAGTAGAACAATGATTGGAACACGTAGACGGTTGAAATCTTTGTATATATTGCTTCCATATAGTCTAAGAAACATGTACGCAAAGCATCCAAACAGTACCATTCGCCAATTTTTTGTTCTTCAAGTTTAAGTGAACAATGAGCCCCAATGGTTAATCCTTTATCGGAAATTATTTGTAACTTTTGGCAAGTAGAACAATGAATGGAACAGGTAGACGGTTGAAATCTTTGTATATATTGCTTCTATATAGTCTAAGAAACATATATGCAAAGCATCCAAACAGTACAATTCGCCAATTTATTGTTCTTCAAGTTTAAGTGAACAACGAGCCCCATTGTTAATCCTTTAAAGGAAATTATTTGTAAATTTCGACAAGTAGAACAATGATTGAAACACGTAGACGGTTGAAATCTTTGTATATATTGCTTCCATATAGTCTAAGAAACATGTACGCAAAGCATCCAAACAGTACAATTCGCCTATTTCTTGTTCTTCAAGTTTAAGTAAACTACGATCCCCATTGTTAATCCCTTAACGGAAATTATTTGTAACTTTCGACAAGTAGAACAATGAATGGAACAGGTAGCCGGTTGAAATCAATGTATATATTGCTTCTATATAGTCTAAGAAACATATATGCAAAGCATCCAGACAGTACCATTCGCCCCTTTTTTGTTCTTCAAGTTTAAGTGAACAACGAGCCCCATTGTTAATCCTTTAAAGGAAATTATTTGTAAATTTCGACAAGTAGAACAATGATTGGAACACGTAGACGGTTGAAATCTTTGTATATATTGCTTCCATATAGTCTAAGAAACATGTACGCAAAGCATCCAAACAGTACCATTCGCCAATTTTTTGTTCTTCAAGTTTAAGTGAACAACGAGCCCCATTGTTAATCCTTGAAAGGAAATTATTTGTAAATTTCGACAAGTAGAACAATGATTGGAACACGTAGACGGTTGAAATCTTTGTATATATTGCTTCCATATAGTCAAAGAAACATGTACGCAAAGCATCCAAACAGTACAATTCGCCAATTTTTTGTTCTTCAAGTTTAAGTGAGCAATGAGCCCCAATGGTTAATCCGTTATCGGAAATTATTTGTAACTTTTGACAAGTAGAACAATGAATGGAAAAGGTAGACGGTTGAAATCTTTGTATATATTGCTTTTATATAGTCTAAGAAACATATATGCAAAGCATCCAAACAGTACCATTCGCCAATTTTTTGTTCTTCAAGTTTAAGTGAACAATGAGCCCAAATGGTTAATCCGTTATCGGAAATTATTTGTAACTTTCGACACGTAGAACAATGAATGGAAAAGGTAGACGGTTGAAATCTTTGTACATATTGCTTCTATATAGTCTAAGAAACATATATGCAAAGCATCCAAACAGTACCATTCGCCAATTTTTTGTTCTTCAAGTTTAAGTGAACAATGAGCACCAATGGTTAATCCTTTATCGGTAATTATTTGTAACTTTCGACAAGTAGAACAATGAATGGAACAGGTAGACGGTTGAAATTCTTGTATATATTGCGTCTATATAGTCTAAGAAACACATATGCAAAGCATCCAAACAGTACAATTCGCCAATTTTTTGTTCTTCAGGTTTAAGTGAGCAATGAGCCCCAATGGTTAATCCGTTATCGGAAATTATTTGTAACTTTTGACAAGTAGAACAATGAATGGAATAGGTAGACGGTTGAAATCTTTGTATATATTGCTTTTATATAGTCTAAGAAACATATATGCAAAGCATCCAAACAGTACAATTCGCCAATTTTTTGTTCTTCAAGTTTAAGTAAACTACGATCCCCATTGTTAATCCCTTAACGGAAATTATTTGTAACTTTCGACAAGTAGAACAATGAATGGAACTGGTACACGGTTGACATCTTTTTATATATTGCTTCTATATAGTCTAAGAAACACATATGCAAAGCATCCAAACAGTACAATTCGCCAATTTTTTGTTCTTCAGGTTTAAGTGAACAATGAGCCCCAATGGTTAATCCTTTATCGGAAATTATTTGTAACTTTCGACAAGTAGAACAATGAATGGAACAGGTAGACGGTTGAAATCTTTGTATATATTGCTTCTATATAGTCTAAGAAACATATATGCAAAGCATCCAAACAGTACAATTCGCCAATTTTTTGTTCTTCAAGTTTAACTGAACAATGAGCCCCAATGGTTAATACTTTATCGGAAATTATTTGTAACTTTCGACAAGTAGAACAATGAATGGAAAAGGTAGACGGTTGAAGTCTATGTATATATTGCTTCTATATAGTCTAAGAAACATATATGCAAAGCATCCAAACAGTACCATTCGCCAATTTTTTGTTCTTCAAGTTTAAGTCAACAATGAGCCCAAATGGTTAATCCGTTATCGGAAATTATTTGTAACTTTCGACACGTAGAACAATGAATGGAAAAGGTAGACGGTTGAAATCTTTGTATATATTGCTTCTATATAGTCTAAGAAACATATATGCAAAGCATCCAAACAGTACCATTCGCCAATTTTTTGTTCTTCAAGTTTAAGTGAACAATGAGCACCAATGGTTAATCCTTTATCGGAAATTATTTGTAACTTTCGACAAGTAGAACAATGAATGGAACAGTTAGACGGTTGAAATATTTGTATATATTGCTTCTATATAGTCTAAGAAACATGTACGCAAAGCATCCAAACAGTACCATTCGCCAATTTTTTGTTCTTCAAGTTTAAGTGAACAACGAGCCCCATTGTTAATCCTTTAAAGGAAATTATTTGTAAATTTCGACAAGTAGAACAATGATTGGAACACGTAGACGGTTGAAATCTTTGTATATATTGCTTCCATATAGTCTAAGAAACATGTACGCAAAGCATCCAAACAGTACCGTTCGCCAATTTTTTGTTCTTCTGGTTTAAGTGAACAATGAGCCCCATTGTTAATCCTTTATCGGAAATTATTTGTAACTTTCGACCAGTAGAACAATGAATGGAACAGGTAGACGGTTGAAATCTTTGTATATATTGCTTCTATATAGTCTAAGAAACATATATGCAAAGCATCCAAACAGTACAATTCGCCAATTTTTTTATCTTCAAGTTTAAGTGAACAATGAGCCCCAATGGTTAATCCGTTATCGGAAATTATTTGTAACTTTCGACAAGTAGAACAATGAATGGGACAGGTAGACGGTTGAAATCTTTGTATATATTGCTTCCATATAGTCTAAGAAACATGTACGCAAAGCATCCAAACAGTACCGTTCGCCAATTTTTTGTTCTTCAGGTTTAAGTGAACTACGAGCCCCAATGGTTAATCCTTTATCGGTAATTATTTGTAACTTTCGACAAGTAGAACAATGAATGGAACAGGTAGACGGGTGAAATCTTTCTATATATTGCATCTAAATAGTCTAAGAAACGTATATGCAAAGCGTCCAAACAGTACAATTCGCCAATTATTTGATCTTCAATTTTAAGTGAACTACGAGCCCCATTGTTAATACTTTATCGGAAATTATTTGTAACTTTTGGCAAGTAGAACAATGAATGGAACAGGTAGACGGTTGAAATCTTTGTATATATTGCTTCTATATAGTCTAAGAAACATATATGCAAAGCATCCAAACAGTACAATTCGCCAATTTATTGTTCTTCAAGTTTAAGTGAACAACGAGCCCCATTGTTAATCCTTTAAAGGAAATTATTTGTAAATTTCGACAAGTAGAACAATGATTGAAACACGTAGACGGTTGAAATCTTTGTATATATTGCTTCCATATAGTCTAAGAAACATGTACGCAAAGCATCCAAACAGTACAATTCGCCTATTTCTTGTTCTTCAAGTTTAAGTAAACTACGATCCCCATTGTTAATCCCTTAACGGAAATTATTTGTAACTTTCGACAAGTAGAACAATGAATGGAACAGGTAGCCGGTTGAAATCAATGTATATATTGCTTCTATATAGTCTAAGAAACATATATGCAAAGCATCCAGACAGTACCATTCGCCCCTTTTTTGTTCTTCAAGTTTAAGTGAACAACGAGCCCCATTGTTAATCCTTTAAAGGAAATTATTTGTAAATTTCGACAAGTAGAACAATGATTGGAACACGTAGACGGTTGAAATCTTTGTATATATTGCTTCCATATAGTCTAAGAAACATGTACGCAAAGCATCCAAACAGTACCATTCGCCAATTTTTTGTTCTTCAAGTTTAAGTGAACAACGAGCCCCATTGTTAATCCTTGAAAGGAAATTATTTGTAAATTTCGACAAGTAGAACAATGATTGGAACACGTAGACGGTTGAAATCTTTGTATATATTGCTTCCATATAGTCAAAGAAACATGTACGCAAAGCATCCAAACAGTACAATTCGCCAATTTTTTGTTCTTCAAGTTTAAGTGAGCAATGAGCCCCAATGGTTAATCCTTTATCGGAAATTATTTGTAACTTTCGACAAGTAGAACAATGAATGGAACAGTTAGACGGTTGAAATATTTGTATATATTGCTTCTATATAGTCTAAGAAACATGTACGCAAAGCATCCAAACAGTACCATTCGCCAATTTTTTGTTCTTCAAGTTTAAGTGAACAACGAGCCCCATTGTTAATCCTTTAAAGGAAATTATTTGTAAATTTCGACAAGTAGAACAATGATTGGAACACGTAGACGGTTGAAATCTTTGTATATATTGCTTCCATATAGTCTAAGAAACATGTACGCAAAGCATCCAAACAGTACCGTTCGCCAATTTTTTGTTCTTCTGGTTTAAGTGAACAATGAGCCCCATTGTTAATCCTTTATCGGAAATTATTTGTAACTTTCGACCAGTAGAACAATGAATGGAACAGGTAGACGGTTGAAATCTTTGTATATATTGCTTCTATATAGTCTAAGAAACATATATGCAAAGCATCCAAACAGTACAATTCGCCAATTTTTTTATCTTCAAGTTTAAGTGAACAATGAGCCCCAATGGTTAATCCGTTATCGGAAATTATTTGTAACTTTCGACAAGTAGAACAATGAATGGGACAGGTAGACGGTTGAAATCTTTGTATATATTGCTTCCATATAGTCTAAGAAACATGTACGCAAAGCATCCAAACAGTACCGTTCGCCAATTTTTTGTTCTTCAGGTTTAAGTGAACTACGAGCCCCAATGGTTAATCCTTTATCGGTAATTATTTGTAACTTTCGACAAGTAGAACAATGAATGGAACAGGTAGACGGGTGAAATCTTTCTATATATTGCATCTAAATAGTCTAAGAAACGTATATGCAAAGCGTCCAAACAGTACAATTCGCCAATTATTTGATCTTCAATTTTAAGTGAACTACGAGCCCCATTGTTAATACTTTAACGGAAATTATTTGTAACTTGCGACAAGTAGAACAATGAATGGAACAGGTAGCCGGTTGAAATCAATGTATATATTGCTTCTATATAGTCTAAGAAACATATATGCAAAGCATCCAAACAGTACCATTCGCCAATTTTTTGTTCTTCAAGTTTAAGTGAACGACGAGCCACATTGTTAATCCTTTAAAGGAAATTATTTGTAAATTTCGACAAGTAGAACAATGAATGGAACAGGTAGCCGGTTGAAATCAATGTATACATTGCTTCTATATAGTCTAAGAAACATATATGCAAAGAATCCAAACAGTACCATTCGCCAATTTTTTGTTCTTCAAGTTTAAGTAAACAACGAGCCCCATTGTTAATCCTTTAAAGGAAATTATTTGTAAATTTCGACAAGTAGAACAATGATTGGAACACGTAGACGGTTGAAATCTTTGTATATATTGCTTCCATATAGTCTAAGAAACATGTACGCAAAGCATCCAAACAGTACCATTCGCCAATTTTTTGTTCTTCAAGATTAAGTGAACAATGAGCCCCAATGGTTAATCCGTTATCGGAAATTATTTGTAACTTTCGACAAGTAGAACAATGAATGGAACAGGTAGACGGTTGAAATCTTTGTATATATTGCTTCCATATAGTCTAAGAAACATGTACGCAAAGCATCCAAACAGTACCGTTCGCCAATTTTTTGTTCTTCAGGTTTAAGTGAACTACGAGCCCCAATGGTTAATCCTTTATCGGTAATTATTTGTAACTTTCGACAAGTAGAACAATGAATGGAACAGGTAGACGGGTGAAATCTTTCTATATATTGCATCTAAATAGTCTAAGAAACGTATATGCAAAGCGTCCAAACAGTACAATTCGCCAATTATTTGATCTTCAATTTTAAGTGAACTACGAGCCCCATTGTTAATACTTTAACGGAAATTATTTGTAACTTGCGACAAGTAGAACAATGAATGGAACAGGTAGCCGGTTGAAATCAATGTATATATTGCTTCTATATAGTCTAAGAAACATATATGCAAAGCATCCAAACAGTACCATTCGCCAATTTTTTGTTCTTCAAGTTTAAGTGAACGACGAGCCCCATTGTTAATCCTTTAAAGGAAATTATTTGTAAATTTCGACAAGTAGAACAATGATTGGAACACGTAGACGGTTGAAATCTTTGTATATATTGCTTCCATATAGTCTAAGAAACATGTACGCAAAGCATCCAAACAGTACCATTCGCCAATTTTTTGTTCTTCAAGTTTAAGTGAACAATGAGCCCCAATGGTTAATCCTTTATCGGAAATTATTTGTAACTTTTGGCAAGTAGAACAATGAATGGAACAGGTAGACGGTTGAAATCTTTGTATATATTGCTTCTATATAGTCTAAGAAACATATATGCAAAGCATCCAAACAGTACAATTCGCCAATTTATTGTTCTTCAAGTTTAAGTGAACAACGAGCCCCATTGTTAATCCTTTAAAGGAAATTATTTGTAAATTTCGACAAGTAGAACAATGATTGAAACACGTAGACGGTTGAAATCTTTGTATATATTGCTTCCATATAGTCTAAGAAACATGTACGCAAAGCATCCAAACAGTACAATTCGCCTATTTCTTGTTCTTCAAGTTTAAGTAAACTACGATCCCCATTGTTAATCCCTTAACGGAAATTATTTGTAACTTTCGACAAGTAGAACAATGAATGGAACAGGTAGCCGGTTGAAATCAATGTATATATTGCTTCTATATAGTCTAAGAAACATATATGCAAAGCATCCAGACAGTACCATTCGCCCCTTTTTTGTTCTTCAAGTTTAAGTGAACAACGAGCCCCATTGTTAATCCTTTAAAGGAAATTATTTGTAAATTTCGACAAGTAGAACAATGATTGGAACACGTAGACGGTTGAAATCTTTGTATATATTGCTTCCATATAGTCTAAGAAACATGTACGCAAAGCATCCAAACAGTACCATTCGCCAATTTTTTGTTCTTCAAGTTTAAGTGAACAACGAGCCCCATTGTTAATCCTTGAAAGGAAATTATTTGTAAATTTCGACAAGTAGAACAATGATTGGAACACGTAGACGGTTGAAATCTTTGTATATATTGCTTCCATATAGTCAAAGAAACATGTACGCAAAGCATCCAAACAGTACCGTTCGCCAATTTTTTGTTCTTCTGGTTTAAGTGAACAATGAGCCCCATTGTTAATCCTTTATCGGAAATTATTTGTAACTTTCGACCAGTAGAACAATGAATGGAACAGGTAGACGGTTGAAATCTTTGTATATATTGCTTCTATATAGTCTAAGAAACATATATGCAAAGCATCCAAACAGTACAATTCGCCAATTTCTTTATCTTCAAGTTTAAGTGAACAATGAGCCCCATTGTTAATCCTTTATCGGAAATTATTTGTAACTTTCGGCAAGTAGAACAATGAATGGAACAGGTAGACGGTTGAAAAATTTGTATATATTGCTTCTATATAGTATAAGAAACATATATGCAAAGCATCCAAACAGTACAATTCCCCAATTTTTTGTTCTTCAAGTTTAAGTAAACTACGATCCCCATTGTTAATCCCTTAACGGAAATTATTTGTAACTTTCGACAAGTAGAACAGTGAATGGAACAGGTAGACGGTTGAAATCTTTGTATATATTGCTTCTATACAGTATAAGAAACATATATGCATAGCATCCAAACAGTACCATTCGCCAATTTTTTGTTCTTCAAGTTTAAGTGAACAATGAGCCCCATTGTTAATCCTTTAAAGGAAATTATTTGTAAATTTCGACAAGTAGAACAATGAATGGAACAGGTAGACTGTTGAAATCATTGTATATATTGCTTCTATATAGTCTAAGAAACATATATGCAAAGCATCCAAACAGTACAATTCGCCTATTTCTTGTTCTTCAAGTTTAAGTAAACTACGATCCCCATTGTTAATCCCTTAACGGAAATTATTTGTAACTTTTGACAAGTAGAACAATGAATGGAAAAGGTAGACGGTTGAAATCTTTGTATATATTGCTTCTATATAGTCTAAGAAACATATATGCAAAGCATCCAAACAGTACCATTCGCCAATTTTTTGTACTTCAAGTTTAAGTGAACAATGAGCCCAAATGGTTAATCCGTTATCGGAAATTATTTGTAACTTTCGACACGTAGAACAATGAATGGAAAAGGTAGACGGTTGAAATCTTTATATATATTGCTTCTATATAGTCTAAGAAACATATATGCAAAGCATCCAAACAGTACCATTCGCCAATTTTTTGTTCTTCAAGTTTAAGTGAACAATGAGCACCAATGGTTAATCCTTTATCGGAAATTATTTGTAATTTTCGACAAGTAGAACAATGAATGGAACAGTTACACGGTTGAAATATTTGTATATATTGCTTCTATATAGTCTACGAAACATATATGCAAAGCATCCAAACAGTACAATTCGACAATTTTTTGTTCTTCAAGTTTAAGTGAGCAATGAGCCCCAATGGTTAATCCGTTATCGGAAATTATTTGTAACTTTTGACAAGTAGAACAATGAATGGAAAAGGTAGACGGTTGAAATCTTTGTATATATTGCTTCTATATAGTCTAAGAAACATATATGCAAAGCATCCAAACAGTACCATTCGCCAATTTTTTGTTCTTCAAGTTTAAGTGAACAATGAGCCCAAATGGTTAATCCGTTATCGGAAATTATTTGTAACTTTCGACACGTAGAACAATGAATGGAAAAGGTAGACGGTTGAAATCTTTATATATATTGCTTCTATATAGTCTAAGAAACATATATGCACAGCATCCAAACAGTACCATTCGCCAATTTTTTGTTCTTCAAGTTTAAGTGAACAATGAGCACCAATGGTTAATCCTTTATCGGAAATTATTTGTAATTTTCGACAAGTAGAACAATGAATGGAACAGTTAGACGGTTGAAATATTTGTACATATTGCTTCTATATAGTCTACGAAACATATATGCAAAGCATCCAAACAGTACAATTCGCCAATTTTTTGTTCTTCAAGTTTAAGTGAACAATGAGCCCCAATGGTTAATCCGTTATCGGAAATTATTTGTAACTTTCGACACGTAGAACAATGAATGGAAAAGGTAGACGGTTGAAATCTTTGTATATATTGCTTCTATATAGTCTAAGAAACATATATGCAAAGCATCCAAACAGTACCATTCGCCAATTTTTTGTTCTTCAAGTTTAAGTGAACAATGAGCACCAATGGTTAATCCTTTATCGGAAATTATTTGTAATTTTCGACAAGTAGAACAATGAATGGAACAGTTAGACGGTTGAAATATTTGTATATATTGCTTCTATATAGTCTACGAAACATATATGCAAAGCATCCAAACAGTACAATTCGCCAATTTTTTGTTCTTCAAGTTTAAGTGAACAATGAGCCCCAATGGTTAATCCGTTATCGGAAATTATTTGTAACTTTCGACAAGTAGAACAATGAATGGAACAGTTAGACGGTTGAAATATTTGTATATATTGCTTCTATATAGTCTACGAAACATATATGCAAAGCATCCAAACAGTACAATTCGCCAATTTTTTGTTCTTCAAGTTTAAGTGAGCAATGAGCCCCAATGGTTAATCCGTTATCGGAAATTATTTGTAACTTTTGACAAGTAGAACAATGAATGGAATAGGTAGACGGTTGAAATCTTTGTATATATTGCTTTTATATAGTCTAAGAAACATATATGCAAAGCATCCAAACAGTACCATTCGCCAATTTTTTGTTCTTCAAGTTTAAGTGAACAATGAGCCCAAATGGTTAATCCGTTATCGGAAATTATTTGTAACTTTCGACACGTAGAACAATGAATGGAAAAGGTAGACGGTTGAAATCTTTGTACATATTGCTTCTATATAGTCTAAGAAACATATATGCAAAGCATCCAAACAGTACCATTCGCCAATTTTTTGTTCTTCAAGTTTAAGTGAACAATGAGCACCAATGGTTAATCCTTTATCGGTAATTATTTGTAACTTTCGACAAGTAGAACAATGAATGGAACAGGTAGACGGTTGAAATTCTTGTATATATTGCGTCTATATAGTCTAAGAAACACATATGCAAAGCATCCAAACAGTACAATTCGCCAATTTTTTGTTCTTCAGGTTTAAGTGAGCAATGAGCCCCAATGGTTAATCCGTTATCGGAAATTATTTGTAACTTTTGACAAGTAGAACAATGAATGGAATAGGTAGACGGTTGAAATCTTTGTATATATTGCTTTTATATAGTCTAAGAAACATATATGCAAAGCATCCAAACAGTACAATTCGCCAATTTTTTGTTCTTCAAGTTTAAGTAAACTACGATCCCCATTGTTAATCCCTTAACGGAAATTATTTGTAACTTTCGACAAGTAGAACAATGAATGGAACTGGTACACGGTTGACATCTTTTTATATATTGCTTCTATATAGTCTAAGAAACACATATGCAAAGCATCCAAACAGTACAATTCGCCAATTTTTTGTTCTTCAGGTTTAAGTGAACAATGAGCCCCAATGGTTAATCCTTTATCGGAAATTATTTGTAACTTTCGACAAGTAGAACAATGAATGGAACAGGTAGACGGTTGAAATCTTTGTATATATTGCTTCTATATAGTCTAAGAAACATATATGCAAAGCATCCAAACAGTACAATTCGCCAATTTTTTGTTCTTCAAGTTTAACTGAACAATGAGCCCCAATGGTTAATACTTTATCGGAAATTATTTGTAACTTTCGACAAGTAGAACAATGAATGGAAAAGGTAGACGGTTGAAGTCTATGTATATATTGCTTCTATATAGTCTAAGAAACATATATGCAAAGCATCCAAACAGTACCATTCGCCAATTTTTTGTTCTTCAAGTTTAAGTCAACAATGAGCCCAAATGGTTAATCCGTTATCGGAAATTATTTGTAACTTTCGACACGTAGAACAATGAATGGAAAAGGTAGACGGTTGAAATCTTTGTATATATTGCTTCTATATAGTCTAAGAAACATATATGCAAAGCATCCAAACAGTACCATTCGCCAATTTTTTGTTCTTCAAGTTTAAGTGAACAATGAGCACCAATGGTTAATCCTTTATCGGAAATTATTTGTAACTTTCGACAAGTAGAACAATGAATGGAACAGTTAGACGGTTGAAATATTTGTATATATTGCTTCTATATAGTCTAAGAAACATGTACGCAAAGCATCCAAACAGTACCATTCGCCAATTTTTTGTTCTTCAAGTTTAAGTGAACAACGAGCCCCATTGTTAATCCTTTAAAGGAAATTATTTGTAAATTTCGACAAGTAGAACAATGATTGGAACACGTAGACGGTTGAAATCTTTGTATATATTGCTTCCATATAGTCTAAGAAACATGTACGCAAAGCATCCAAACAGTACCGTTCGCCAATTTTTTGTTCTTCTGGTTTAAGTGAACAATGAGCCCCATTGTTAATCCTTTATCGGAAATTATTTGTAACTTTCGACCAGTAGAACAATGAATGGAACAGGTAGACGGTTGAAATCTTTGTATATATTGCTTCTATATAGTCTAAGAAACATATATGCAAAGCATCCAAACAGTACAATTCGCCAATTTTTTTATCTTCAAGTTTAAGTGAACAATGAGCCCCAATGGTTAATCCGTTATCGGAAATTATTTGTAACTTTCGACAAGTAGAACAATGAATGGGACAGGTAGACGGTTGAAATCTTTGTATATATTGCTTCCATATAGTCTAAGAAACATGTACGCAAAGCATCCAAACAGTACCGTTCGCCAATTTTTTGTTCTTCAGGTTTAAGTGAACTACGAGCCCCAATGGTTAATCCTTTATCGGTAATTATTTGTAACTTTCGACAAGTAGAACAATGAATGGAACAGGTAGACGGGTGAAATCTTTCTATATATTGCATCTAAATAGTCTAAGAAACGTATATGCAAAGCGTCCAAACAGTACAATTCGCCAATTATTTGATCTTCAATTTTAAGTGAACTACGAGCCCCATTGTTAATACTTTAACGGAAATTATTTGTAACTTGCGACAAGTAGAACAATGAATGGAACAGGTAGCCGGTTGAAATCAATGTATATATTGCTTCTATATAGTCTAAGAAACATATATGCAAAGCATCCAAACAGTACCATTCGCCAATTTTTTGTTCTTCAAGTTTAAGTGAACGACGAGCCACATTGTTAATCCTTTAAAGGAAATTATTTGTAAATTTCGACAAGTAGAACAATGAATGGAACAGGTAGCCGGTTGAAATCAATGTATACATTGCTTCTATATAGTCTAAGAAACATATATGCAAAGCATCCAAACAGTACCATTCGCCAATTTTTTGTTCTTCAAGTTTAAGTGAACAACGAGCCCCATTGTTAATCCTTTAAAGGAAATTATTTGTAAATTTCGACAAGTAGAACAATGATTGGAACACGTAGACGGTTGAAATCTTTGTATATATTGCTTCCATATAGTCTAAGAAACATGTACGCAAAGCATCCAAACAGTACCATTCGCCAATTTTTTGTTCTTCAAGATTAAGTGAACAATGAGCCCCAATGGTTAATACTTTATCGGAAATTATTTGTAACTTTCTACAAGTAGAACAATGAATAGTACAGGTAGACGGGTGAAATCTTTCTATATATTGCTTCTAAATAGTCTAAGAAACATCTATGCAAAGCATCCAAACAGTACAATTCGCCAATTTTTTGTTCTTCAAGTTTAAGTGAACTACGAGCCCCACTGTTAATCCTTTAACGGAAATTAATTGTAACTTTCGACAAGTAGAACAATGAATGGAACAGGTAGACGGTTGAAATCATTGTATATATTGCTTCCATATAGTTTAAGAAACATGTACGCAAAGCATCCAAACAGTACCATTCGCCAATTTTTTGTCCTTCAAGTTTAAGTGAACAATGAGCCCCATTGTTAATGCTTTATCGGAAATTATTTGTAACTTTCGACAAGTATAACAATGAATGGAACAGGTAGACGGGTGAAATCTTTCTATATATTGCATCTAAATAGTCTAAGAAACATGTACGCAAAGCATCCAAACAGTACAATTCGCCTATTTCTTGTTCTTCAAGTTTAAGTAAACTACGATCCCCATTGTTAATCCCTTAACGGAAATTATTTGTAACTTTCGACAAGTAGAACAATGAATGGAACAGGTAGCCGGTTGAAATCAATGTATATATTGCTTCTATATAGTCTAAGAAACATATATGCAAAGCATCCAGACAGTACCATTCGCCCCTTTTTTGTTCTTCAAGTTTAAGTGAACAACGAGCCCCATTGTTAATCCTTTAAAGGAAATTATTTGTAAATTTCGACAAGTAGAACAATGATTGGAACACGTAGACGGTTGAAATCTTTGTATATATTGCTTCCATATAGTCTAAGAAACATGTACGCAAAGCATCCAAACAGTACCATTCGCCAATTTTTTGTTCTTCAAGTTTAAGTGAACAACGAGCCCCATTGTTAATCCTTTAAAGGAAATTATTTGTAAATTTCGACAAGTAGAACAATGATTGGAACACGTAGACGGTTGAAATCTTTGTATATATTGCTTCCATATAGTCCAAGAAACATGTACGCAAAGCATCCAAACAGTACCGTTCGCCAATTTTTTGTTCTTCTGGTTTAAGTGAACAATGAGCCCCATTGTTAATCCTTTATCGGAAATTATTTGTAACTTTCGACCAGTAGAACAATGAATGGAACAGGTAGACGGTTGAAATCTTTGTATATATTGCTTCTATATAGTCTAAGAAACATATATGCAAAGCATCCAAACAGTACAATTCGCCAATTTTTTTATCTTCAAGTTTAAGTGAACAATGAGCCCCAATGGTTAATCCGTTATCGGAAATTATTTGTAACTTTCGACAAGTAGAACAATGAATGGAAAAGGTAGACGGTTGAAATCTTTGTACATATTGCTTCTATATAGTCTAAGAAACATATATGCAAAGCATCCAAACAGTACCATTCGCCAATTTTTTGTTCTTCAAGTTTAAGTGAACAATGAGCACCAATGGTTAATCCTTTATCGGTAATTATTTGTAACTTTCGACAAGTAGAACAATGAATGGAACAGGTAGACGGTTGAAATTCTTGTATATATTGCGTCTATATAGTCTAAGAAACACATATGCAAAGCATCCAAACAGTACAATTCGCCAATTTTTTGTTCTTCAGGTTTAAGTGAGCAATGAGCCCCAATGGTTAATCCGTTATCGGAAATTATTTGTAACTTTTGACAAGTAGAACAATGAATGGAATAGGTAGACGGTTGAAATCTTTGTATATATTGCTTTTATATAGTCTAAGAAACATATATGCAAAGCATCCAAACAGTACAATTCGCCAATTTTTTGTTCTTCAAGTTTAAGTAAACTACGATCCCCATTGTTAATCCCTTAACGGAAATTATTTGTAACTTTCGACAAGTAGAACAATGAATGGAACTGGTACACGGTTGACATCTTTTTATATATTGCTTCTATATAGTCTAAGAAACACATATGCAAAGCATCCAAACAGTACAATTCGCCAATTTTTTGTTCTTCAGGTTTAAGTGAACAATGAGCCCCAATGGTTAATCCTTTATCGGAAATTATTTGTAACTTTCGACAAGTAGAACAATGAATGGAACAGGTAGACGGTTGAAATCTTTGTATATATTGCTTCTATATAGTCTAAGAAACATATATGCAAAGCATCCAAACAGTACAATTCGCCAATTTTTTGTTCTTCAAGTTTAACTGAACAATGAGCCCCAATGGTTAATACTTTATCGGAAATTATTTGTAACTTTCGACAAGTAGAACAATGAATGGAAAAGGTAGACGGTTGAAGTCTATGTATATATTGCTTCTATATAGTCTAAGAAACATATATGCAAAGCATCCAAACAGTACCATTCGCCAATTTTTTGTTCTTCAAGTTTAAGTCAACAATGAGCCCAAATGGTTAATCCGTTATCGGAAATTATTTGTAACTTTCGACACGTAGAACAATGAATGGAAAAGGTAGACGGTTGAAATCTTTGTATATATTGCTTCTATATAGTCTAAGAAACATATATGCAAAGCATCCAAACAGTACCATTCGCCAATTTTTTGTTCTTCAAGTTTAAGTGAACAATGAGCACCAATGGTTAATCCTTTATCGGAAATTATTTGTAACTTTCGACAAGTAGAACAATGAATGGAACAGTTAGACGGTTGAAATATTTGTATATATTGCTTCTATATAGTCTAAGAAACATGTACGCAAAGCATCCAAACAGTACCATTCGCCAATTTTTTGTTCTTCAAGTTTAAGTGAACAACGAGCCCCATTGTTAATCCTTTAAAGGAAATTATTTGTAAATTTCGACAAGTAGAACAATGATTGGAACACGTAGACGGTTGAAATCTTTGTATATATTGCTTCCATATAGTCTAAGAAACATGTACGCAAAGCATCCAAACAGTACCGTTCGCCAATTTTTTGTTCTTCTGGTTTAAGTGAACAATGAGCCCCATTGTTAATCCTTTATCGGAAATTATTTGTAACTTTCGACCAGTAGAACAATGAATGGAACAGGTAGACGGTTGAAATCTTTGTATATATTGCTTCTATATAGTCTAAGAAACATATATGCAAAGCATCCAAACAGTACAATTCGCCAATTTTTTTATCTTCAAGTTTAAGTGAACAATGAGCCCCAATGGTTAATCCGTTATCGGAATTTATTTGTAACTTTCGACAAGTAGAACAATGAATGGGACAGGTAGACGGTTGAAATCTTTGTATATATTGCTTCCATATAGTCTAAGAAACATGTACGCAAAGCATCCAAACAGTACCGTTCGCCAATTTTTTGTTCTTCAGGTTTAAGTGAACTACGAGCCCCAATGGTTAATCCTTTATCGGTAATTATTTGTAACTTTCGACAAGTAGAACAATGAATGGAACAGGTAGACGGGTGAAATCTTTCTATATATTGCATCTAAATAGTCTAAGAAACGTATATGCAAAGCGTCCAAACAGTACAATTCGCCAATTATTTGATCTTCAATTTTAAGTGAACTACGAGCCCCATTGTTAATACTTTAACGGAAATTATTAGTAACTTGCGACAAGTAGAACAATGAATGGAACAGGTAGCCGGTTGAAATCAATGTATATATTGCTTCTATATAGTCTAAGAAACATATATGCAAAGCATCCAAACAGTACCATTCGCCAATTTTTTGTTCTTCAAGTTTAAGTGAACGACGAGCCACATTGTTAATCCTTTAAAGGAAATTATTTGTAAATTTCGACAAGTAGAACAATGAATGGAACAGGTAGCCGGTTGAAATCAATGTATACATTGCTTCTATATAGTCTAAGAAAGATATATGCAAAGCATCCAAACAGTACCATTCGCCAATTTTTTGTTCTTCAAGTTTAAGTGAACAACGAGCCCCATTGTTAATCCTTTAAAGGAAATTATTTGTAAATTTCGACAAGTAGAACAATGATTGGAACACGTAGACGGTTGAAATCTTTGTATATATTGCTTCCATATAGTCTAAGAAACATGTACGCAAAGCATCCAAACAGTACCATTCGCCAATTTTTTGTTCTTCAAGATTAAGTGAACAATGAGCCCCAATGGTTAATACTTTATCGGAAATTATTTGTAACTTTCTACAAGTAGAACAATGAATAGTACAGGTAGACGGGTGAAATCTTTCTATATATTGCTTCTAAATAGTCTAAGAAACATCTATGAAAAGCATCCAAACAGTACAATTCGCCAATTTTTTGTTCTTCAAGTTTAAGTGAACTACGAGCCCCACTGTTAATCCTTTAACGGAAATTAATTGTAACTTTCGACAAGTAGAACAATGAATGGAACAGGTAGACGGTTGAAATCATTGTATATATTGCTTCCATATAGTTTAAGAAACATGTACGCAAAGCATCCAAACAGTACCATTCGCCAATTTTTTGTCCTTCAAGTTTAAGTGAACAATGAGCCCCATTGTTAATGCTTTATCGGAAATTATTTGTAACTTTCGACAAGTATAACAATGAATGGAACAGGTAGACGGGTGAAATCTTTCTATATATTGCATCTAAATAGTCTAAGAAACATGTACGCAAAGCATCCAAACAGTACAATTCGCCTATTTCTTGTTCTTCAAGTTTAAGTAAACTACGATCCCCATTGTTAATCCCTTAACGGAAATTATTTGTAACTTTCGACAAGTAGAACAATGAATGGAACAGGTAGCCGGTTGAAATCAATGTATATATTGCTTCTATATAGTCTAAGAAACATATATGCAAAGCATCCAGACAGCACCATTCGCCCCTTTTTTGTTCTTCAAGTTTAAGTGAACAACGAGCCCCATTGTTAATCCTTTAAAGGAAATTATTTGTAAATTTCGACAAGTAGAACAATGATTGGAACACGTAGACGGTTGAAATCTTTGTATATATTGCTTCCATATAGTCTAAGAAACATGTACGCAAAGCATCCAAACAGTACCATTCGCCAATTTTTTGTTCTTCAAGTTTAAGTGAACAACGAGCCCCATTGTTAATCCTTTAAAGGAAATTATTTGTAAATTTCGACAAGTAGAACAATGATTGGAACACGTAGACGGTTGAAATCTTTGTATATATTGCTTCCATATAGTCTAAGAAACATGTACGCAAAGCATCCAAACAGTACCGTTCGCCAATTTTTTGTTCTTCTGGTTTAAGTGAACAATGAGCCCCATTGTTAATCCTTTATCGGAAATTATTTGTAACTTTCGACCAGTAGAACAATGAATGGAACAGGTAGACGGTTGAAATCTTTGTATATATTGCTTCTATATAGTCTAAGAAACATATATGCAAAGCATCCAAACAGTACAATTCGCCAATTTTTTTATCTTCAAGTTTAAGTGAACAATGAGCCCCAATGGTTAATCCGTTATCGGAAATTATTTGTAACTTTCGACAAGTAGAACAATGAATGGAACAGGTAGACGGTTGAAATCTTTGTATATATTGCTTCCATATAGTCTAAGAAACATATATGCAAAGCATCCAAACAGTACAATTCGCCAATTTATTGTTCTTCAAGTTTAAGTGAACAACGAGCCCCATTGTTAATCCTTTAAAGGAAATTATTTGTAAATTTCGACAAGTAGAACAATGATTGAAACACGTAGACGGTTGAAATCTTTGTATATATTGCTTCCATATAGTCTAAGAAACATGTACGCAAAGCATCCAAACAGTACAATTCGCCTATTTCTTGTTCTTCAAGTTTAAGTAAACTACGATCCCCATTGTTAATCCCTTAACGGAAATTATTTGTAACTTTCGACAAGTAGAACAATGAATGGAACAGGTAGCCGGTTGAAATCAATGTATATATTGCTTCTATATAGTCTAAGAAACATATATGCAAAGCATCCAGACAGTACCATTCGCCCCTTTTTTGTTCTTCAAGTTTAAGTGAACAACGAGCCCCATTGTTAATCCTTTAAAGGAAATTATTTGTAAATTTCGACAAGTAGAACAATGATTGGAACACGTAGACGGTTGAAATCTTTGTATATATTGCTTCCATATAGTCTAAGAAACATGTACGCAAAGCATCCAAACAGTACCATTCGCCAATTTTTTGTTCTTCAAGTTTAAGTGAACAACGAGCCCCATTGTTAATCCTTGAAAGGAAATTATTTGTAAATTTCGACAAGTAGAACAATGATTGGAACACGTAGACGGTTGAAATCTTTGTATATATTGCTTCCATATAGTCAAAGAAACATGTACGCAAAGCATCCAAACAGTACCGTTCGCCAATTTTTTGTTCTTCTGGTTTAAGTGAACAATGAGCCCCATTGTTAATCCTTTATCGGAAATTATTTGTAACTTTCGACCAGTAGAACAATGAATGGAACAGGTAGACGGTTGAAATCTTTGTATATATTGCTTCTATATAGTCTAAGAAACATATATGCAAAGCATCCAAACAGTACAATTCGCCAATTTCTTTATCTTCAAGTTTAAGTGAACAATGAGCCCCATTGTTAATCCTTTATCGGAAATTATTTGTAACTTTCGGCAAGTAGAACAATGAATGGAACAGGTAGACGGTTGAAAAATTTGTATATATTGCTTCTATATAGTATAAGAAACATATATGCAAAGCATCCAAACAGTACAATTCCCCAATTTTTTGTTCTTCAAGTTTAAGTAAACTACGATCCCCATTGTTAATCCCTTAACGGAAATTATTTGTAACTTTCGACAAGTAGAACAGTGAATGGAACAGGTAGACGGTTGAAATCTTTGTATATATTGCTTCTATACAGTATAAGAAACATATATGCATAGCATCCAAACAGTACCATTCGCCAATTTTTTGTTCTTCAAGTTTAAGTGAACAATGAGCCCCATTGTTAATCCTTTAAAGGAAATTATTTGTAAATTTCGACAAGTAGAACAATGAATGGAACAGGTAGACTGTTGAAATCATTGTATATATTGCTTCTATATAGTCTAAGAAACATATATGCAAAGCATCCAAACAGTACAATTCGCCTATTTCTTGTTCTTCAAGTTTAAGTAAACTACGATCCCCATTGTTAATCCCTTAACGGAAATTATTTGTAACTTTCGACAAGTAGAACAATGAATGGAACAGGTAGCCGGTTGAAATCAATGTATATATTGCTTCTATATAGTCTAAGAAACATATATGCAAAGCATCCAGACAGTACCATTCGCCCCTTTTTTGTTCTTCAAGTTTAAGTGAACAATGAGCCCCATTGTTAATCCTTTAAAGGAAATTATTTGTAAATTTCGACAAGTAGAACAATGAATGGAACAGGTAGACGGTTGAAATCTTTGTATATATTGCTTCTATATAGTCTAAGAAACATATATGCAAAGCATCCAAACAGTACAATTCGCCAATTTCTTTATCTTCAAGTTTAAGTGAACAATGAGCCCCATTGTTAATCCTTTATCGGAAATTATTTGTAACTTTCGGCAAGTAGAACAATGAATGGAACAGGTAGACGGTTGAAATATTTGTATATATTGCTTCTATATAGTATAAGAAACATATATGCAAAGCATCCAAACAGTACAATTCGCCAATTTTTTGTTCTTCAAGTTTAAGTAAACTACGATCCCCATTGTTAATCCCTTAACGGAAATTATTTGTAACTTTCGACAAGTAGAACAGTGAATGGAACAGGTAGACGGTTGAAATCTTTGTATATATTGCTTCTATACAGTATAAGAAACATATATGCATAGCATCCAAACAGTACCATTCGCCAATTTTTTGTTCTTCAAGTTTAAGTGAACAATGAGCCCCATTGTTAATCCTTTAAAGGAAATTATTTGTAAATTTCGACAAGTAGAACAATGAATGGAACAGGTAGACTGTTGAAATCATTGTATATATTGCTTCTATATAGTCTAAGAAACATATATGCAAAGCGTCCAAACAGTACAATTCGCCATTTATTTGATCTTCAAGTTTAAGTGAACTACGAGCCCCATGGTTAATACTTTAACGGAAATTATTTGTAACTTGCGACAAGTAGAACAATGAATGGAACAGGTAGCCGGTTGAAATCAATGTATATATTGCTTCTATATAGTCTAAGAAACATATATGCAAAGCATCCAAACAGTACCATTCGCCAATTTTTTGTTCTTCAAGTTTAAGTGAACAACGAGCCCCATTGTTAATCCTTTAAAGGAAATTATTTGTAAATTTCGACAAGTAGAACATTGATTGGAACACGTAGACGGTTGAAATCCTTGTATATATTGCTTCCATATAGTCTAAGAAGCATGTACGCAAAGCATCCAAACAGTACCATTCGCCAATTTTTTGTCCTTCAAGTTTAAGTGAACAATGAGACCCATTGTTAATCCTTTATCGGAAATTATTTGTAAATTTCGACAAGTAGAACAATGAATGGATCAGGTAGACGGTTGAAATCATTGTATATATTGCTTCTATATAATCTACGAAACATATATGCAAAGCATCCAAACAGTACAATTCGCCAATTTTTTGTTCTTCAAGTTTAAGTGAACTACGAGCCCCCTTGTTAATCCTTTAACGGAAATTAATTGTAACTTTCGACAAGTAGAACAGTGAATGGAACAGGTAGACGGTTGAAATCTTTGTATATATTGCTTCTATATAGTATAAGAAACATATATGCAAAGCATCCAAACAGTACAATTCGCCAATTTTTTGTTCTTCAAGTTTAAGTGAACAATGAGCCCCAATGGTTAATCCGTTATCGGAAATTATTTGTAACTTTCGACAAGTAGAACAATGAATGGAACAGGTAGATGGCTGAAATCTTTGTATATATTGCTTCTATATAGTCTAAGAAACATATATGCAAAGCATCCAAACAGTACAATTCGCCAATTTTTTGTTCTTCAAGTTTAAGTGAACAATGAGCCCCAATGATTAATCCTTTATCGGTAATTATTTGTAAATTTCGACAAGTAGAACAATGATTGGAACACGTAGACGGTTGAAATCTTTGTATATATTGCTTCCACATAGTCTAAGAAACATGTACGCAAAGCATCCAAACAGTACCATTCGCCAATTTTTTGGTCTTCAAGTTTAAGTGAACAGCGAGCCCCATTGATAATCATGAAATGGCAATTATTTGTAACTTTCTACAAGTAGAACAATGAATAGTACAGGTAGACGGGTGAAATCTTTCTATATATTGCTTCTAAATAGTCTAAGAAACATCTATGCAAAGCATCCAAACAGTACAATTCGCCAATTTTTTGTTCTTCAAGTTTAAGTAAACTACGATCCCCATTGTTAATCCCTTAACGGAAATTATTTGTAACTTTCGACAAGTAGAACAATGATTGGAACACGTAGGCGGTTGAAATCTTTGTATATATTGCTTCCATATAGTCTAAGAAACATGTACGCAAAGCATCCAAACAGTACCATTCGCCAATTTTTTGTTCTTCAAGTTTAAGTGAACAATGAGCCCCAATGGTTAATCCTTTATCGGAAATTATTTGTAACTTTCGGCAAGTAGAACAATGAATGGAACAGGTAGACGGTTGAAATCTTTGTATATATTGCGTCTATATAGTCTAAGAAACATATATGCAAAGCATCCAAACAGTACAATTCGCCAATTTATTGTTCTTCAAGTTTAAGTGAACAACGAGCCCCATTGTTAATCCTTTAAAGGAAATTATTTGTAAATTTCGACAAGTAGAACAATGATTGAAACACGTAGACGGTTGAAATCTTTGTATATATTGCTTCCATAAAGTCTAAGAAACATGTACGCAAAGCATCCAAACAGTACCGTTCGCCAATTTGTTGGTCTTCAAGATTAAGTGAACAATGAGCCCCAATGGTTCATCCGTAATCGGTAATTATTTGTAACTTTCGACAAGTAGAACAATGAATGGAACAGGTAGACGGTTGAAATCCTTGTATATATTGCTTCCATATAGTCTAAGAAACATGTACGTAAGCATCCAAACAGTACCATTCGCCAATTTTTTGTCCTTCAAGTTTAAGTGAACAATGAGCCCCATTGTTAATCCTTTTTCGGAAATTATTTGTAACTTTCGGCAAGTAGAACAATGAATGGAACAGGTAGACGGTTGAAATATTTGTATATATTGCTTCTACATAGTATATAGAAACATATATGCAAAGCATCCAAACAGTACAATTCGCCAATTTTTTGTTCTTCAAGTTTAAGTAAACTACGATCCCCATTGTTAATCCCTTAACGGAAATTATTTGTAACTTTCGACAAGTAGAACAGTGAATGGAACAGGTAGACGGTTGAAATCTTTGTATATATTGCTTCTATACAGTATAAGAAACATATATGCATAGCATCCAAACAGTACCATTCGCCAATTTTTTGTTCTTCAAGTTTAAGTGAACAATGAGCCCCATTGTTAATCCTTTAAAGGAAATTATTTGTAAATTTCGACAAGTAGAACAATGAATGGAACAGGTAGACTGTTGAAATCATTGTATATATTGCTTCTATATAGTCTAAGAAACATATATGCAAAGCGTCCAAACAGTACAATTCGCCATTTATTTGATCTTCAAGTTTAAGTGAACTACGAGCCCCATGGTTAATACTTTAACGGAAATTATTTGTAACTTGCGACAAGTAGAACAATGAATGGAACAGGTAGCCGGTTGAAATCAATGTATATATTGCTTCTATATAGTCTAAGAAACATATATGCAAAGCATCCAAACAGTACCATTCGCCAATTTTTTGTTCTTCAAGTTTAAGTGAACAACGAGCCCCATTGTTAATCCTTTAAAGGAAATTATTTGTAAATTTCGACAAGTAGAACATTGATTGGAACACGTAGACGGTTGAAATCCTTGTATATATTGCTTCCATATAGTCTAAGAAGCATGTACGCAAAGCATCCAAACAGTACCATTCGCCAATTTTTTGTCCTTCAAGTTTAAGTGAACAATGAGACCCATTGTTAATCCTTTATCGGAAATTATTTGTAAATTTCGACAAGTAGAACAATGAATGGATCAGGTAGACGGTTGAAATCATTGTATATATTGCTTCTATATAATCTACGAAACATATATGCAAAGCATCCAAACAGTACAATTCGCCAATTTTTTGTTCTTCAAGTTTAAGTGAACTACGAGCCCCCTTGTTAATCCTTTAACGGAAATTAATTGTAACTTTCGACAAGTAGAACAGTGAATGGAACAGGTAGACGGTTGAAATCTTTGTATATATTGCTTCTATATAGTATAAGAAACATATATGCAAAGCATCCAAACAGTACAATTCGCCAATTTTTTGTTCTTCAAGTTTAAGTGAACAATGAGCCCCAATGGTTAATCCGTTATCGGAAATTATTTGTAACTTTCGACAAGTAGAACAATGAATGGAACAGGTAGATGGCTGAAATCTTTGTATATATTGCTTCTATATAGTCTAAGAAACATATATGCAAAGCATCCAAACAGTACAATTCGCCAATTTTTTGTTCTTCAAGTTTAAGTGAACAATGAGCCCCAATGATTAATCCTTTATCGGTAATTATTTGTAAATTTCGACAAGTAGAACAATGATTGGAACACGTAGACGGTTGAAATCTTTGTATATATTGCTTCCACATAGTCTAAGAAACATGTACGCAAAGCATCCAAACAGTACCATTCGCCAATTTTTTGGTCTTCAAGTTTAAGTGAACAGCGAGCCCCATTGATAATCATGAAATGGCAATTATTTGTAACTTTCTACAAGTAGAACAATGAATAGTACAGGTAGACGGGTGAAATCTTTCTATATATTGCTTCTAAATAGTCTAAGAAACATCTATGCAAAGCATCCAAACAGTACAATTCGCCAATTTTTTGTTCTTCAAGTTTAAGTAAACTACGATCCCCATTGTTAATCCCTTAACGGAAATTATTTGTAACTTTCGACAAGTAGAACAATGATTGGAACACGTAGGCGGTTGAAATCTTTGTATATATTGCTTCCATATAGTCTAAGAAACATGTACGCAAAGCATCCAAACAGTACCATTCGCCAATTTTTTGTTCTTCAAGTTTAAGTGAACAATGAGCCCCAATGGTTAATCCTTTATCGGAAATTATTTGTAACTTTCGGCAAGTAGAACAATGAATGGAACAGGTAGACGGTTGAAATCTTTGTATATATTGCGTCTATATAGTCTAAGAAACATATATGCAAAGCATCCAAACAGTACAATTCGCCAATTTATTGTTCTTCAAGTTTAAGTGAACAACGAGCCCCATTGTTAATCCTTTAAAGGAAATTATTTGTAAATTTCGACAAGTAGAACAATGATTGAAACACGTAGACGGTTGAAATCTTTGTATATATTGCTTCCATAAAGTCTAAGAAACATGTACGCAAAGCATCCAAACAGTACCGTTCGCCAATTTGTTGGTCTTCAAGATTAAGTGAACAATGAGCCCCAATGGTTCATCCGTAATCGGTAATTATTTGTAACTTTCGACAAGTAGAACAATGAATGGAACAGGTAGACGGTTGAAATCCTTGTATATATTGCTTCCATATAGTCTAAGAAACATGTACGTAAGCATCCAAACAGTACCATTCGCCAATTTTTTGTCCTTCAAGTTTAAGTGAACAATGAGCCCCATTGTTAATCCTTTTTCGGAAATTATTTGTAACTTTCGGCAAGTAGAACAATGAATGGAACAGGTAGACGGTTGAAATATTTGTATATATTGCTTCTACATAGTATATAGAAACATATATGCAAAGCATCCAAACAGTACAATTCGCCAATTTTTTGTTCTTCAAGTTTAAGTAAACTACGATCCCCATTGTTAATCCCTTAACGGAAATTATTTGTAACTTTCGACAAGTAGAACAGTGAATGTAACAGGTAGACGGTTGAAATCTTTGTATATATTGTTTCTATACAGTATAAGAAACATATATGCATAGCATCCAAACAGTACCATTCGCCAATTTTTTGTTCTTCAAGTTCAAGTGAACAATGAGCCACATTGTTAATCCTTTAAAGGAAATTATTTGTAAATTTCGACAAGTAGAACAATGAATGGAACAGGTAGACTGTTGAAATCATTGTATATATTGCTTCTATATAGTCTAAGAAACATATATGCAAAGCGTCCAAACAGTACAATTCGCCATTTATTTGATCTTCAAGTTTAAGTGAACTACGAGCCCCATGGTTAATACTTTAACGGAAATTATTTGTAACTTTCGACAAGTAGAACAATGAATGGAACAGGTAGACGGTTGAAATCCTTGTATATATTGCTTCCATATAGTCTAAGAAACATGTACGTAAGCATCCAAACAGTACCATTCGCCAATTTTTTGTCCTTCAAGTTTAAGTGAACAATGAGCCCCATTGTTAATCCTTTTTCGGAAATTATTTGTAACTTTCGGCAAGTAGAACAATGAATGGAACAGGTAGACGGTTGAAATATTTGTATATATTGCTTCTACATAGTATATAGAAACATATATGCAAAGCATCCAAACAGTACAATTCGCCAATTTTTTGTTCTTCAAGTTTAAGTAAACTACGATCCCCATTGTTAATCCCTTAACGGAAATTATTTGTAACTTTCGACAAGTAGAACAGTGAATGTAACAGGTAGACGGTTGAAATCTTTGTATATATTGCTTCTATACAGTATAAGAAACATATATGCATAGCATCCAAACAGTACCATTCGCCAATTTTTTGTTCTTCAAGTTCAAGTGAACAATGAGCCACATTGTTAATCCTTTAAAGGAAATTATTTGTAAATTTCGACAAGTAGAACAATGAATGGAACAGGTAGACTGTTGAAATCATTGTATATATTGCTTCTATATAGTCTAAGAAACATATATGCAAAGCGTCCAAACAGTACAATTCGCCATTTATTTGATCTTCAAGTTTAAGTGAACAACGAGCCCCATTGTTAATCCTTTAAAGGAAATTATTTGTAAATTTCGACAAGTAGAACATTGATTGGAACACGTAGACGGTTGAAATCCTTGTATATATTGCTTCCATATAGTCTAAGAAGCATGTACGCAAATCATCCAAACAGTACCATTCGCCAATTTTTTGTCCTTCAAGTTTAAGTGAACAATGAGACCCATTGTTAATCCTTTATCGGAAATTATTTGTAAATTTCGACAAGTAGAACAATGATTGGAACACGTAGACGGTTGAAATCTTTGTATATATTGATTCCATATAGTCTAAGAAACATGTACGCAAAGCATCCAAATAGTACCATTCGCCAATTTCTTCGTCTTCAAGTTTAAGTGAACAATGAGCCCCAATGGTTAATCCATTATCGGAAATTATTTGTAATTTTCGACAAGTAGAACAATGAATGGAACAGGTAGACGGTTGAAATATTTGTATATATTGCTTCTATATAGTATAAGAAACATATATGCAAAGCATCCAAACAGTACAATTCGCCAATTTTTTGTTCTTCAAGTTTAAGTAAACTACGATCCCCATTGTTAATCCCTTAACGGAAATTATTTGTAACTTTCGACAAGTAGAACAGTGAATGGAACAGGTAGACGGTTGAAATCTTTGTATATATTGCTTCTATATAGTATAAGAAACATCTGTGCTAATCATCCAAACAGTACAATTCGCCAATTTTTTGTTCTTCAAGTTTAAGTGAACTACGAGCCCCATTGTTAATCCTTTAACGGAAATTATTTGTGAATTTCGGCAAGTAGAACAATGAATGGAACAGGTAGACGGTTGAAATATTTGTATATATTGCTTCTATATAGTATAAGAAACATATATGCAAAGCATCCAAACAGTACAATTCGCCAATTTTTTGTTCTTCAAGTTTAAGTAAACTACGATCCCCATTGTTAATCCCTTAACGGAAATTATTTGTAACTTTCGACAAGTAGAACAGTGAATGGAACAGGTAGACGGTTGAAATCTTTGTATATATTGCTTCTATACAGTATAAGAAACATATATGCATAGCATCCAAACAGTACCATTCGCCAATTTTTTGTTCTTCAAGTTTAAGTGAACAATGAGCCCCATTGTTAATCCTTTAAAGGAAATTATTTGTAAATTTCGACAAGTAGAACAATGAATGGAACAGGTAGACTGTTGAAATCATTGTATATATTGCTTCTATATAGTCTAAGAAACATATATGCAAAGCGTCCAAACAGTACAATTCGCCATTTATTTGATCTTCAAGTTTAAGTGAACTACGAGCCCCATGGTTAATACTTTAACGGAAATTATTTGTAACTTGCGACAAGTAGAACAATGAATGGAACAGGTAGCCGGTTGAAATCAATGTATATATTGCTTCTATATAGTCTAAGAAACATATATGCAAAGCATCCAAACAGTACCATTCGCCAATTTTTTGTTCTTCAAGTTTAAGTGAACAATGAGCCCCATTGTTAATCCTTTAAAGGAAATTATTTGTAAATTTCGACAAGTAGAACAATGAATGGAACAGGTAGACTGTTGAAATCATTGTATATATTGCTTCTATATAGTCTAAGAAACATATATGCAAAGCGTCCAAACAGTACAATTCGCCATTTATTTGATCTTCAAGTTTAAGTGAACTACGAGCCCCATGGTTAATACTTTAACGGAAATTATTTGTAACTTGCGACAAGTAGAACAATGAATGGAACAGGTAGCCGGTTGAAATCAATGTATATATTGCTTCTATATAGTCTAAGAAACATATATGCAAAGCATCCAAACAGTACCATTCGCCAATTTTTTGTTCTTCAAGTTTAAGTGAACAACGAGCCCCATTGTTAATCCTTTAAAGGAAATTATTTGTAAATTTCGACAAGTAGAACATTGATTGGAACACGTAGACGGTTGAAATCCTTGTATATATTGCTTCCATATAGTCTAAGAAGCATGTACGCAAAGCATCCAAACAGTACCATTCGCCAATTTTTTGTCCTTCAAGTTTAAGTGAACAATGAGACCCATTGTTAATCCTTTATCGGAAATTATTTGTAAATTTCGACAAGTAGAACAATGAATGGATCATGTAGACGGTTGAAATCATTGTATATATTGCTTCTATTTAATCTACGAAACATATATGCAAAGCATCCAAACAGTACAATTCGCCAATTTTTTGTTCTTCAAGTTTAAGTGAACTACGAGCCCCCTTGTTAATCCTTTAACGGAAATTAATTGTAACTTTCGACAAGTAGAACAGTGAATGGAACAGGTAGACGGTTGAAATCTTTGTATATATTGCTTCTATATAGTATAAGAAACATATATGCAAAGCATCCAAACAGTACAATTCGCCAATTTTTTGTTCTTCAAGTTTAAGTGAACAATGAGCCCCAATGGTTAATCCGTTATCGGAAATTATTTGTAACTTTCGACAAGTAGAACAATGAATGGAACAGGTAGATGGCTGAAATCATTGTATATATTGCTTCCACATAGTCAAAGAAACATGTACGCAAAACATCCAAACAGTACCATTCGCCAATTATTTGATCTTCAAGTTTAAGTGAACAAGGTGCCCCATTGATAATCCTTTAAAGGAAATTATTTGTAAATTTCGACATGTAGAACAATGAATGGAACAGGTAGACGGTAGAAATCTTTGTATATATTGCTTCTATATAATCTAAGAAACATCTATGCAAAGCATCCAAACAGTACAATTCGCCAATTTTTTGTTCTTCAAGTTTAAGTAAACTACGATCCCCATTGTTAATCCCTTAACGGAAATTATTTGTAACTTTCGACAAGTAGAACAATGATTGGAACACGTAGGCGGTTGAAATCTTTGTATATATTGCTTCCATATAGTCTAAGAAACATGTACGCAAAGCATCCAAACAGTACCATTCGCCAATTTTTTGTTCTTCAAGTTTAAGTGAACAATGAGCCCCAATGGTTAATCCTTTATCGGAAATTATTTGTAACTTTCGGCAAGTAGAACAATGAATGGAACAGGTAGACGGTTGAAATCTTTGTATATATTGCGTCTATATAGTCTAAGAAACATATATGCAAAGCATCCAAACAGTACAATTCGCCAATTTATTGTTCTTCAAGTTTAAGTGAACAACGAGCCCCATTGTTAATCCTTTAAAGGAAATTATTTGTAAATTTCGACAAGTAGAACAATGATTGAAACACGTAGACGGTTGAAATCTTTGTATATATTGCTTCCATAAAGTCTAAGAAACATGTACGCAAAGCATCCAAACAGTACCGTTCGCCAATTTGTTGGTCTTCAAGATTAAGTGAACAATGAGCCCCAATGGTTCATCCGTAATCGGTAATTATTTGTAACTTTCGACAAGTAGAACAATGAATGGAACAGGTAGACGGTTGAAATCCTTGTATATATTGCTTCCATATAGTCTAAGAAACATGTACGTAAGCATCCAAACAGTACCATTCGCCAATTTTTTGTCCTTCAAGTTTAAGTGAACAATGAGCCCCATTGTTAATCCTTTTTCGGAAATTATTTGTAACTTTCGGCAAGTAGAACAATGAATGGAACAGGTAGCCGGTTGAAATCAATGTATATATTGCTTCTATATAGTCTAAGAAACATATATGCAAAGCATCCAAACAGTACCATTCGCCAATTTTTTGTTCTTCAAGTTTAAGTGAACAACGAGCCCCATTGTTAATCCTTTAAAGGAAATTATTTGTAAATTTCGACAAGTAGAACATTGATTGGAACACGTAGACGGTTGAAATCCTTGTATATATTGCTTCCATATAGTCTAAGAAGCATGTACGCAAATCATCCAAACAGTACCATTCGCCAATTTTTTGTCCTTCAAGTTTAAGTGAACAATGAGACCCATTGTTAATCCTTTATCGGAAATTATTTGTAAATTTCGACAAGTAGAACAATGATTGGAACAGGTAGCCGGTTGAAATCAATGTATATATTGCTTCTATATAGTCTAAGAAACATATATGCAAAGCATCCAAACAGTACCATTCGCCAATTTTTTGTTCTTCAAGTTTAAGTGAACAACGAGCCCCATTGTTAATCCTTTAAAGGAAATTATTTGTAAATTTCGACAAGTAGAACATTGATTGGAACACGTAGACGGTTGAAATCCTTGTATATATTGCTTCCATATAGTCTAAGAAGCATGTACGCAAAGCATCCAAACAGTACCATTCGCCAATTTTTTGTCCTTCAAGTTTAAGTGAACAATGAGACCCATTGTTAATCCTTTATCGGAAATTATTTGTAAATTTCGACAAGTAGAACAATGAATGGATCATGTAGACGGTTGAAATCATTGTATATATTGCTTCTATTTAATCTACGAAACATATATGCAAAGCATCCAAACAGTACAATTCGCCAATTTTTTGTTCTTCAAGTTTAAGTGAACTACGAGCCCCCTTGTTAATCCTTTAACGGAAATTAATTGTAACTTTCGACAAGTAGAACAGTGAATGGAACAGGTAGACGGTTGAAATCTTTGTATATATTGCTTCTATATAGTATAAGAAACATATATGCAAAGCATCCAAACAGTACAATTCGCCAATTTTTTGTTCTTCAAGTTTAAGTGAACAATGAGCCCCAATGGTTAATCCGTTATCGGAAATTATTTGTAACTTTCGACAAGTAGAACAATGAATGGAACAGGTAGATGGCTGAAATCATTGTATATATTGCTTCCACATAGTCTAAGAAACATGTACGCAAAGCATCCAAACAGTACCATTCGCCAATTTTTTGGTCTTCAAGTTTAAGTGAACAGCGAGCCCCATTGATAATCATGAAATGGCAATTATTTGTAACTTTCTACAAGTAGAACAATGAATAGTACAGGTAGACGGGTGAAATCTTTCTATATATTGCTTCTAAATAGTCTAAGAAACATCTATGCAAAGCATCCAAACAGTACAATTCGCCAATTTTTTGTTCTTCAAGTTTAAGTAAACTACGATCCCCATTGTTAATCCCTTAACGGAAATTATTTGTAACTTTCGACAAGTAGAACAATGATTGGAACACGTAGGCGGTTGAAATCTTTGTATATATTGCTTCCATATAGTCTAAGAAACATGTACGCAAAGCATCCAAACAGTACCATTCGCCAATTTTTTGTTCTTCAAGTTTAAGTGAACAATGAGCCCCAATGGTTAATCCTTTATCGGAAATTATTTGTAACTTTCGGCAAGTAGAACAATGAATGGAACAGGTAGACGGTTGAAATCTTTGTATATATTGCGTCTATATAGTCTAAGAAACATATATGCAAAGCATCCAAACAGTACAATTCGCCAATTTATTGTTCTTCAAGTTTAAGTGAACAACGAGCCCCATTGTTAATCCTTTAAAGGAAATTATTTGTAAATTTCGACAAGTAGAACAATGATTGAAACACGTAGACGGTTGAAATCTTTGTATATATTGCTTCCATAAAGTCTAAGAAACATGTACGCAAAGCATCCAAACAGTACCGTTCGCCAATTTGTTGGTCTTCAAGATTAAGTGAACAATGAGCCCCAATGGTTCATCCGTAATCGGTAATTATTTGTAACTTTCGACAAGTAGAACAATGAATGGAACAGGTAGACGGTTGAAATCCTTGTATATATTGCTTCCATATAGTCTAAGAAACATGTACGTAAGCATCCAAACAGTACCATTCGCCAATTTTTTGTCCTTCAAGTTTAAGTGAACAATGAGCCCCATTGTTAATCCTTTTTCGGAAATTATTTGTAACTTTCGGCAAGTAGAACAATGAATGGAACAGGTAGACGGTTGAAATATTTGTATATATTGCTTCTACATAGTATAAGAAACATATATGCAAAGCATCCAAACAGTACAATTCGCCAATTTTTTGTTCTTCAAGTTTAAGTAAACTACGATCCCCATTGTTAATCCCTTAACGGAAATTATTTGTAACTTTCGACAAGTAGAACAGTGAATGGAACAGGTAGACGGTTGAAATCTTTGTATATATTGCTTCTATACAGTATAAGAAACATATATGCATAGCATCCAAACAGTACCATTCGCCAATTTTTTGTTCTTCAAGTTCAAGTGAACAATGAGCCACATTGTTAATCCTTTAAAGGAAATTATTTGTAAATTTCGACAAGTAGAACAATGAATGGAACAGGTAGACTGTTGAAATCATTGTATATATTGCTTCTATATAGTCTAAGAAACATATATGCAAAGCGTCCAAACAGTACAATTCGCCATTTATTTGATCTTCAAGTTTAAGTGAACTACGAGCCCCATGGTTAATACTTTAACGGAAATTATTTGTAACTTGCGACAAGTAGAACAATGAATGGAACAGGTAGCCGGTTGAAATCAATGTATATATTGCTTCTATATAGTCTAAGAAACATATATGCAAAGCATCCAAACAGTACCATTCGCCAATTTTTTGTTCTTCAAGTTTAAGTGAACAACGAGCCCCATTGTTAATCCTTTAAAGGAAATTATTTGTAAATATCGACAAGTAGAACATTGATTGGAACACGTAGACGGTTGAAATCCTTGTATATATTGCTTCCATATAGTCTAAGAAGCATGTACGCAAATCATCCAAACAGTACCATTCGCCAATTTTTTGTCCTTCAAGTTTAAGTGAACAATGAGACCCATTGTTAATCCTTTATCGGAAATTATTTGTAAATTTCGACAAGTAGAACAATGATTGGAACACGTAGACGGTTGAAATCTTTGTATATATTGATTCCATATAGTCTAAGAAACATGTACGCAAAGCATCCAAATAGTACCATTCGCCAATTTTTTGGTCTTCAAGTTTAAGTGAACAATGAGCCCCAATGGTTAATCCATTATCGGAAATTATTTGTAATTTTCGACAAGTAGAACAATGAATGGAACAGGTAGACGGTTGAAATATTTGTATATATTGCTTCTATATAGTATAAGAAACATATATGCAAAGCATCCAAACAGTACAATTCGCCAATTTTTTGTTCTTCAAGTTTAAGTAAACTACGATCCCCATTGTTAATCCCTTAACGGAAATTATTTGTAACTTTCTACAAGTAGAACAGTGAATGGAACAGGTAGACGGTTGAAATCTTTGTATATATTGCTTCTATATAGTATAAGAAACATCTGTGCAAATCATCCAAACAGTACAATTCGCCAATTTTTTGTTCTTCAAGTTTAAGTGAACTACGAGCCCCATTGTTAATCCTTTAACGGAAATTATTTGTGAATTTCGACAAGTAGAACAATGAATGGATCAGGTAGACGGTTGAAATCATTGTATATATTGCTTCTATATAATCTACGAAACATATATGCAAAGCATCCAAACAGTACAATTCGCCAATTTTTTGTTCTTCAAGTTTAAGTGAACTACGAGCCCCCTTGTTAATCCTTTAACGGAAATTAATTGTAACTTTCGACAAGTAGAACAGTGAATGGAACAGGTAGACGGTTGAAATCTTTGTATATATTGCTTCTATATAGTATAAGAAACATATATGCAAAGCATCCAAACAGTACAATTCGCCAATTTTTTGTTCTTCAAGTTTAAGTGAAAAATGAGCCCCAATGGTTAATCCGTTATCGGAAATTATTTGTAACTTTCGACAAGTAGAACAATGAATGGAACAGGTAGATGGCTGAAATCTTTGTATATATTGCTTCTATATAGTATAAGAAACATATATGCAAAGCATCCAAACAGTACAATTCGCCAATTTTTTGTTCTTCAAGTTTAAGTGAACAATGAGCCCCATTGTTAATCCGTTATCGGAAATTATTTGTAACTTTCGACAAGTAGAACATTGAATGGAACAGGTAGACGGTTGAAATCTTTGTATCTATTGCTTCTATATAGGATAAGAAACATATATGCAAAGCATCCAAACAGTACCATTCGCCACTTTTTTGTTCTTCAAGTTTAAGTAAACTACGATCCCCATTGTTAATCCCTTAACGGAAATTATTTGTAATTTTCGACAAGTAGAACAATGATTGGAACAGGTAGACGGTTGAAATCTTTGTATATATTGCTTCTATATAATCTAAGAAACATATATGCAAAGCATCCAAACAGTACCATTCGCCAATTTTTTCTTCTTCAAGTTTAAGTGAACTACGAGCCCCATTGTTAATACTTTAACGGAAATTATTTGTAACTTGCGAGAAGTAGAACAATGAATGGAACTGGTAGCCGGTTGAAATCAATGTATATATTGCTTCTATATAGTCTAAGAAACATATATGCAAAGCATCCAAACAGTACCATTCGCCAATTTTTTGTTCTTCAAGTTTAAGTGAACGACGAGCCCCATTGTTAATCCTTTAAAGGAAATTATTTGTAAATTTCGACAAGTAGGACAATGATTGGAACACGTAGACGGTTGAAATCTTTGTATATATTGCTTCCATATAGTCTAAGAAACATGTACGCAAAGCATCTAAACAGTACCATTCGCCAATTTTTTGTTCTTCAAGTTTAAGTGAACAATGAGCCCCAATGGTTAATCCTTTATCGGAAATTATTTGTAAGTTTCGACAAGTAGAACAATGAATGGAACAGGTAGACGTTTGAAATCTTTGTATATATTGCTTCTATATAATCTAAGAAACATATATGCAAAGCATCTAAGCAGTAACAATCGCCAATTTTTTGATCTTCAAGTTTAAGTGAACAGCGAGCCCCATTGATAATCATGAAATGGAAATTATTTGTAACTTTCTACAAGTAGAACAATGAATAGTACAGGTAAACGGGTGAAATCTTTCTATATATTGCTTCCATATAGTCAAAGAAACATATATGCAAAGCATCCAAACAGTACCATTCGCCAATTTTTTGTTCTTCAAGTTTAAGTGAACAATGAGCCCCATTGTTAATCCTTTATCGGAAATTATTTGTAAATTTCGACAAGTAGAACAATGAATGGAACAGGTAGACTGTTGAAATCATTGCATATATTGCTTCTATATGGTCCAAGATAGATATATGCAAAGCGTCCAAACAGTACAATTCGCCAATTTTTTGCTCTTCAAGTTTAAGTGAACTACGAGCTCCATTCTTAATCCTTTAAAGGAAATTATTTGTAAATTTCGGAAAGTAGAACAATGAATGAAATAGGTAGACGGTTGAAATCATTGTATATATTGCTGCTATATAGTCTAAGAAACATATATGCAAAGCATCCAAACAGTACAATTTGCCAATTTTTTGTTCTTCAAGTTTAAGTAAACTACGATCCCCATTGTTAATCCTTTAAATGAAATTATTTGTAAATTTCGGCAAGTTGAACAATGAATGGAATAGGTAGACGGTTGAAATCATTGTATATATTGCTTCTATATAGTCTAAGAAACATATATGCAAAGCATCCAAACAGTACAATTCGACAATTTTTTGTTCTTCAAGTTTAGTGAACAATGAGCCCCAATGGTTAATCCTTTATCGGAAATTATTTGTAATTTTCGACAAGTAGAACAATGAATGGAACAGGTAGACGGTTGAAATCTATGTATATATTGCTTCTATATAATCTAAGGAACATATATGCAAAGCATCCAAACAGTACAATTCGCCAATTATTTCATCTTCATGTTTAAGTGAACTACGAGCCCCATTGTTAATACTTTAACGGAAATTATTTGTAACTTTCGACAAGTAGAACATTGAATGGAACAGGTAGACGGTTGAAATCTTTGTATATATTGCTTCTATATAGTATAAGAAACATATATGCAAAGCATCCAAACAGTAACATTCGCCAATTTTTTGTTCTTCAAGTTTAAGTGAACTACGAGCCCCATTGTTAATCCTTTAAAGGAATTTATTTGTAACTTTCGACAAGTAGAACAATGAATGAAACAGGTAGACTGTTGAAATCATTGTATATATTGCTTCTATATAGTCTAAGAAACATATATGCAAAGCATCCAAACAGTACAATTCGCCAATTATTTGATCTTCAAGTTTAAGTGTACAACGAGCCCCATTGATAATCATGAAACGGAAATTATTTGTAACTTTCTACAAGTAGAACAATGAATAGTACAGGTAGACGGTTGAAATCAATGTATATATTGCTTCTATATAGTCTAAGAAACATATATATAAAGCATCCAAACAGTACAATTCGCCAATTTCTTGTTCTTCAAGTTTAAGTAAACTACGATCCCCATTGTTAATCCCTTAACGGAAATTATTTGTAACTTGCGACAAGTAGAACAATGAATGGAACAGGTAGACGGTTGAAATCAATGTATATATTGCTTCTATATAGTCTAAGAAACATATATGCAAAGCATCCAAACAGTACCATTCATCAATTTTTTGTTCTTCAAGTTTAAGTGAACAATGAGCCCCAATGGTTAATCCTTTATCGGAAATTATTTGTAATTTTCGACAAGTAGAACAATGAATGGAACAGGTAGACGGTTGAAATCTTTGTATATATTGCTTCTATATAATCTAAGGAACATATATGCAAAGCATCCAAACAGTACAATTCGCCAATTATTTCATCTTCATGTTTAAGTGAACAACGAGCCCCATTGTTAATCCTTTAAAAGAAATTATTTGTAAATTTCGACGAGTAGAACAATGATTGGAACACGTAGACGGTTGAAATCTTTGTATATATTGCTTCCATATAGTCAAAGAAACATGTACGCAAAGCATCCAAACAGTACCATTCGCCAATTTTTTGTTCTTCAAGTTTAAGTGAACAATGAGCCCCAATGGTTAATCCTTTATCGGAAATTATTTGTAATTTTCGACAAGTAGAACAATGAATGGAACAGGTAGACGGTTGAAATCTTTGTATATATTGCTTCTATATAATCTAAGAAACATATATGCAAATCATCCAAACAGTACAATTCGCCAATTATTTGATCTTCAAGTTTAAGTGAACTACGAGCCCCATTGTTAATCCTTTAAAGGAAATTATTTGTAAATTTCGACAAGTAGAACTATGATTGGAACACGTAGACGGTTGAAATCTTTGTATATATTGCTTCCATATAGTCTAAGAAACATGTACGCAAAGCATCCAAACAGTACAATTCGCCAATTATTTGATCTTCAAGTTTAAGTGTACAACGAGCCCCATTGATAATCATGAAACGGAAATTATTTGTAACTTTCTACAAGTAGAACAATGAATAGTACAGGTAGACGGGTGAAATCTTTCTATATATTGCTTCTAAATAGTCTAAGAAACATATATGCAAAGCATCCAAACAGTACCATTCGCCAATTTTTTGTTCTTCAAGTTTAAGTGAACTACGAGCCCCAATGGTTAATAATTTATCAGAAATTATTTGTAATTTTCGACAAGTAGAACAATGATTGGAACACACAGACGGTTGAAATCTTTGTATATATTGCTTCCATATAGTCTAAGAAACATATATGCAAAGCATCCAAACAGTACCATTCGCCAATTTTTTGTTCTTCAAGTTTAAGTGAACAATGAGCCCCATTGTTAATCCTTTATCGGAAATTATTTGTAACTTTCGACAAGTAGAACATTGAATGGAACAGGTAGACGGTTGAAATCTTTGTATATATTGATTCCATATAGTATAAGAAACATATATGCAAATCATCCAAACAGTACAATTCGCCAATTTTTTGATCTTCAAGTTTAAGTGAACAGCGAGCCCCATTGATAATCATGAAATGGAAATTATTTGTAACTCTCTACAAGTAGAACAATGAATAGTACAGGTAGACGGGTGAAATCTTTCTATATATTGCTTCTAAATAGTCTAAGAAACATATATGCAAAGCATCCAAACAGTACAATTCGCCAATTTTTTGTTCTTCAAGTTTAAGTGAACTACGAGCCCCATTGTTAATCCTTTAAAGGAAATTATTTGTAAATTTCGACATGTAGAACAATGAATGGATCCGGTAGACGGTTGAAATCATTGTATATATTGCTTCTATATAGCCTACGAAACATATATGCAAAGCATCCAAACAGTACAATTCGCCAATTTTTTGTTCTTCAGGTTTCAGTGAACTACGAGCCCCATTGTTAATCCTTTAACGGAAATTAATTGTAACTTTCTACAAGTAGAACAATGATTGGAACACGCAGACGGTTGAAATCTTTGTATATATTGCTTCCATATAGTCAAAGAAACATATATGCAAAGCATCCAAACAGTACCATTCGCCAATTTTTTGTTCTTCAAGTTTAAGTGAACAATGAGCCCCATTGTTAATACTTTAACGGAAATTATTTGTAACTTGCGACAAGTAGAACAATGAATGGAACAGGTAGACGGTTGAAATCAATGTATATATTGCTTCTATATAGTCTAAGAAACATATATGCAAAGCATCCAAATAGTACCATTCGCCAATTTCTTGTTCTTCAAGTTTAAGTAAACTACGATCCCCATTGTTAATCCCTTAACGGAAATTATTTGTAACTTGCGACAAGTAGAACAATGAATGGAACAGGTAGACGGTTGAAATCAATGTATATATTGCTTCTATATAGTCTAAGAAACATATATGCAAAGCATCCAAACAGTACCATTCATCAATTTTTTGTTCTTCAAGTTTGAGTGAACAACGAGCCCCATTGTTAATCCTTTAAAGGAAATTATTTGTAAATTTCGACGAGTAGAACAATGATTGGAACACGTAGACGGTTGAAATCTTTGTATATATTGCTTCCATATAGTCAAAGAAACATGTACGCAAAGCATCCAAACAGTACCATTCGCCAATTTTTTGTTCTTCAAGTTTAAGTGAACAATGAGCCCCAATGGTTAATCCTTTATCGGAAATTATTTGTAATTTTCGACAAGTAGAACAATGAATGGAACAGGTAGACGGTTGAAATCTTTGTATATATTGCTTCTATATAATCTAAGAAACATATATGCAAAGCATCCAAACAGTACCATTCGCCAATTTTTTGTTCTTCAAGTTTAAGTGAACTACGAGCCCCATTGTTAATCCTTTAAAGGAAATTATTTGTAAATTTCGTCAAGTAGAACAATGAATGGAACAGGTAGACTGTTGAAATTATTGTATATATTGCTTCTATATCGTCTAAGAAACATATATGCAAAGCATCCAAACAGTACAATTCGCCAATTTTTTGTTCTTCAAGTTTAAGTGAACAATGAGCCCCAACGGTTAATCCTTTATCGGTAATTATTTGTAACTTTCGACAAGTAGAACAATGAATGGAACAGGTAGACGGTTGAAATCCTTGTATATATTGCTTCCATATAGTCTAAGAAACATGAACGCAAAGCATCCAAACAGTACCATTCGCCAATTTTTGTCCTTCAAGTTTAAGTGAACAATGAGCCCCATTGTTAATCCTTTATCGGAAATTATTTGTAACTTTCGACAAGTAGAACAATTAATGGAACAGGTAGACGGTTGAAATCTTTGTATATATTGCTTCTATATAGTCTAAGAAACATATATGCAAAGCATCCAAACAGTACAATTCGCCAATTTTTTGTTCTTCAAGTTTATGTGAACAATGAGCCCCATTGTTAATCCTTTAAAGGAAATTATTTGTAAATTTCGACGAGTAGAACAATGATTGGAACACGTAGACGGTTGAAATCTTTGTATATATTGCTTCCATATAGTCAAAGAAACATGTACGCAAAGCATCCAAACAGTACCATTCGCCAATTTTTTGTTCTTCAAGTTTAAGTGAACAATGAGCCCCAATGGTTAATCCTTTATCGGTAATTATTTGCAACTTTCGACAAGTAGAACAATGAATGGAACAGGTAGACGGTCGAAATCCTTGTATATATTGCTTCCATATAGTCTAAGAAACATGTACGCAAAGCATCCAAACAGTACCATTCGCCAATTTTTTGTCCTTAAAGTTTAAGTGAACAATGAGCCCCATTGTTAATCCTCCATCGGAAATTATTTGTAACTTTCGACAAGTAGAACAATGAATGGAACAATTCGACGGTTGAAATCTTTGTATATATTGCTTCTATATAATCTAAGAAACATATATGCAAAGCATCTAAACAGTAACAATCGCCAATTTTTTGATCTACAAGTTTAAGTGAACAGCGAGCCCCATTGATAATCATGAAATGGAAATTATTTGTAACTTTCTACAAGTAGAACAATGAATAGTACAGGTAGACGGGTAAAATCTTTCTAAATATTGCTTCTAAATAGTCTAAGAAACATCTATGCAAAGCATCCAAACAGTACAATTCGCCAATTTTTTGTTCTTCAAGTTTAAGTGAACTACGAGCCCCATTGTTAATCCTTTAAAAGAAATTATTTGCAAATTTCGACAAGTAGAACAATGAATGGATCATGTAGACGGTTGAAATCATTGTATATATTGCTTCTATATAGTCTACGAAACATATATGCAAAGCATCCAAACAGTACAATTCGCCAATTTTTTGTTCTACATGTTTAAGTGAACAATGAGCCCCATTGTTAATCCTTTATCGGAAATTATTTGTAACTTTCGACAAGTAGAACAATGAATGGAACAATTCGACGGTTGAAATCTTTGTATATATTGCTTCCATATAGTCAAAGAAACATGTACGCAAAACATCCAAACAGTACCATTCGCCAATTATTTGATCTTCAAGTTTAAGTGAACAAGGTGCCCCATTGATAATCATGAAACGGAAATTATTTGTAACTTTCTACAAGTAGAACTTTGAATGGAACAGGTAGACGGTTGATATCATTGTATATATTGCATCTATATAGTCTACGAAACATATATGCAAAGCATCAAAACAGTAGAATTCGCCAATTTTTTGTTCTTCAAGTTTAAGTGAACTACGAGCCCCATTGTTAATCCTTTAAAGGAAATTATTTGTAAATTTCGACATGTAGAACAATGAATGGAACAGGTAGACGGTAGAAATCTTTGTATATATTGCTTCTATATAATCTAAGAAACATATATGCAAAGCATCCAAACAGTACCATTCGCCAATTTTTTGTTTTTCAAGTTTAAGTGAACTACGAGCCCCATAGTTAATCCTTTATCGGAAATTATTTGTAACTTTCGACAAGTAGAACAATTAATGGAACAGGTAGACGGTTGAAATCTTTGTATATATTGCTTCTATATAGTCTAAGAAACATATATGCAAAGCATCCAAACAGTACAATTCGCCAATTTTTTGTTCTTCAAGTTTATGTGAACAATGAGCCCCAATGGTTAATCCTTTATCGGTAATTATTTGCAACTTTCGACAAGTAGAACAATGAATGGAACAGGTAGACGGTTGAAATCCTTGTATATATTGCTTCCATATAGTCTAAGAAACATGTACGCAAAGCATCCAAACAGTACTATTCGCCAATTTTTTGTCCTTAAAGTTTAAGTGAACAATGAGCCCCATTGTTAATCCTCCATCGGAAATTATTTGTAACTTTCGACAAGTAGAACAATGAATGGAACAATTCGACGGTTGAAATCTTTGTATATATTGCTTCTATATAATCTAAGAAACATATATGCAAAGCATCTAAACAGTAACAATCGCCAATTTTTTGATCTACAAGTTTAAGTGAACAGCGAGCCCCATTGATAATCATGAAATGGAAATTATTTGTAACTTTCTACAAGTAGAACAATGAATAGTACAGGTAGACGGGTAAAATCTTTCTAAATATTGCTTCTAAATAGTCTAAGAAACATCTATGCAAAGCATCCAAACAGTACAATTCGCCAATTTTTTGTTCTTCAAGTTTAAGTGAACTACGAGCCCCATTGTTAATCCTTTAAAAGAAATTATTTGTAAATTTCGACAAGTAGAACAATGAATGGATCATGTAGACGGTTGAAATCATTGTATATATTGCTTCTATATAGTCTACGAAACATATATGCAAAGCATCCAAACAGTACAATTCGCCAATTTTTTGTTCTACATGTTTAAGTGAACAATGAGCCCCATTGTTAATCCTTTATCGGAAATTATTTGTAACTTTCGACAAGTAGAACAATGAATGGAACAATTCGACGGTTGAAATCTTTGTATATATTGCTTCCATATAGTCAAAGAAACATGTACGCAAAACATCCAAACAGTACCATTCGCCAATTATTTGATCTTCAAGTTTAAGTGAACAAGGTGCCCCATTGATAATCCTTTAAAGGAAATTATTTGTAAATTTCGACATGTAGAACAATGAATGGAACAGGTAGACGGTAGAAATCTTTGTATATATTGCTTCTATATAATCTAAGAAACATATATGCAAAGCATCCAAACAGTACCATTCGCCAATTTTTTGTTTTTCAAGTTTAAGTGAACTACGAGCCCCATAGTTAATCCTTTAAAGGAAATTATTTCTAACTTGCGACAAGTAGAACAATGAATGGAACATGTAGACGGTTGAAATCAATGTATAGATTGCTTCTATATAGTCTAAGAAACATATATGCAAAGCATCCAAACAGTACCATTCGCCACTTTTTTGTTCTTCAAGTTTAAGTGAACAACGAGCCCCATTGTTAATACTTTAAAGGAAATTATTTGTAAATTTCGACAAGTGGAACAATGATTGGAACACGTAGACGGTTGAAATCTTTGTATATATTGCTTCCATATAGTCTAAGAAACATGTACGCAAACCATCCAAACAGTACCATTCGCCAATTTTTGTTCTTCAAGTTTAAGTGAACTACGAGCTCCATTCTTAATCCTTTAAAGGAAATTATTTGTAAATTTCGGAAAGTAGAACAATGAATGAAATAGGTAGACGGTTGAAATCATTGTATATATTGCTGCTATATAGTCTAAGAAACATATATGCAAAGCATCCAAACAGTACAATTTGCCAATTTTTTGTTCTTCAAGTTTAAGTAAACTACGATCCCCATTGTTAATCCTTTAAATGAAATTATTTGTAAATTTCGGCAAGTTGAACAATGAATGGAATAGGTAGACGGTTGAAATCATTGTATATATTGCTTCTATATAGTCTAAGAAACATATATGCAAAGCATCCAAACAGTACAATTCGACAATTTTTTGTTCTTCAAGTTTAGTGAACAATGAGCCCCAATGGTTAATCCTTTATCGGAAATTATTTGTAATTTTCGACAAGTAGAACAATGAATGGAACAGGTAGACGGTTGAAATCTATGTATATATTGCTTCTATATAATCTAAGGAACATATATGCAAAGCATCCAAACAGTACAATTCGCCAATTATTTCATCTTCATGTTTAAGTGAACTACGAGCCCCATTGTTAATACTTTAACGGAAATTATTTGTAACTTTCGACAAGTAGAACATTGAATGGAACAGGTAGACGGTTGAAATCTTTGTATATATTGCTTCTATATAGTATAAGAAACATATATGCAAAGCATCCAAACAGTAACATTCGCCAATTTTTTGTTCTTCAAGTTTAAGTGAACTACGAGCCCCATTGTTAATCCTTTAAAGGAATTTATTTGTAACTTTCGACAAGTAGAACAATGAATGAAACAGGTAGACTGTTGAAATCATTGTATATATTGCTTCTATATAGTCTAAGAAACATATATGCAAAGCATCCAAACAGTACAATTCGCCAATTATTTGATCTTCAAGTTTAAGTGTACAACGAGCCCCATTGATAATCATGAAACGGAAATTATTTGTAACTTTCTACAAGTAGAACAATGAATAGTACAGGTAGACGGTTGAAATCAATGTATATATTGCTTCTATATAGTCTAAGAAACATATATATAAAGCATCCAAACAGTACAATTCGCCAATTTCTTGTTCTTCAAGTTTAAGTAAACTACGATCCCCATTGTTAATCCCTTAACGGAAATTATTTGTAACTTGCGACAAGTAGAACAATGAATGGAACAGGTAGACGGTTGAAATCAATGTATATATTGCTTCTATATAGTCTAAGAAACATATATGCAAAGCATCCAAACAGTACCATTCATCAATTTTTTGTTCTTCAAGTTTAAGTGAACAACGAGCCCCATTGTTAATCCTTTAAAAGAAATTATTTGTAAATTTCGACGAGTAGAACAATGATTGGAACACGTAGACGGTTGAAATCTTTGTATATATTGCTTCCATATAGTCAAAGAAACATGTACGCAAAGCATCCAAACAGTACCATTCGCCAATTTTTTGTTCTTCAAGTTTAAGTGAACAATGAGCCCCAATGGTTAATCCTTTATCGGAAATTATTTGTAATTTTCGACAAGTAGAACAATGAATGGAACAGGTAGACGGTTGAAATCTTTGTATATATTGCTTCTATATAATCTAAGAAACATATATGCAAATCATCCAAACAGTACAATTCGCCAATTATTTGATCTTCAAGTTTAAGTGAACTACGAGCCCCATTGTTAATCCTTTAAAGGAAATTATTTGTAAATTTCGACAAGTAGAACTATGATTGGAACACGTAGACGGTTGAAATCTTTGTATATATTGCTTCCATATAGTCTAAGAAACATGTACGCAAAGCATCCAAACAGTACAATTCGCCAATTATTTGATCTTCAAGTTTAAGTGTACAACGAGCCCCATTGATAATCATGAAACGGAAATTATTTGTAACTTTCTACAAGTAGAACAATGAATAGTACAGGTAGACGGGTGAAATCTTTCTATATATTGCTTCTAAATAGTCTAAGAAACATATATGCAAAGCATCCAAACAGTACCATTCGCCAATTTTTTGTTCTTCAAGTTTAAGTGAACTACGAGCCCCAATGGTTAATAATTTATCAGAAATTATTTGTAATTTTCGACAAGTAGAACAATGATTGGAACACACAGACGGTTGAAATCTTTGTATATATTGCTTCCATATAGTCTAAGAAACATATATGCAAAGCATCCAAACAGTACCATTCGCCAATTTTTTGTTCTTCAAGTTTAAGTGAACAATGAGCCCCATTGTTAATCCTTTATCGGAAATTATTTGTAACTTTCGACAAGTAGAACATTGAATGGAACAGGTAGACGGTTGAAATCTTTGTATATATTGATTCCATATAGTATAAGAAACATATATGCAAATCATCCAAACAGTACAATTCGCCAATTTTTTGATCTTCAAGTTTAAGTGAACAGCGAGCCCCATTGATAATCATGAAATGGAAATTATTTGTAACTCTCTACAAGTAGAACAATGAATAGTACAGGTAGACGGGTGAAATCTTTCTATATATTGCTTCTAAATAGTCTAAGAAACATATATGCAAAGCATCCAAACAGTACAATTCGCCAATTTTTTGTTCTTCAAGTTTAAGTGAACTACGAGCCCCATTGTTAATCCTTTAAAGGAAATTATTTGTAAATTTCGACATGTAGAACAATGAATGGATCCGGTAGACGGTTGAAATCATTGTATATATTGCTTCTATATAGCCTACGAAACATATATGCAAAGCATCCAAACAGTACAATTCGCCAATTTTTTGTTCTTCAAGTTTCAGTGAACTACGAGCCCCATTGTTAATCCTTTAACGGAAATTAATTGTAACTTTCTACAAGTAGAACAATGATTGGAACACGCAGACGGTTGAAATCTTTGTATATATTGCTTCCATATAGTCAAAGAAACATATATGCAAAGCATCCAAACAGTACCATTCGCCAATTTTTTGTTCTTCAAGTTTAAGTGAACAATGAGCCCCATTGTTAATACTTTAACGGAAATTATTTGTAACTTGCGACAAGTAGAACAATGAATGGAACAGGTAGACGGTTGAAATCAATGTATATATTGCTTCTATATAGTCTAAGAAACATATATGCAAAGCATCCAAATAGTACCATTCGCCAATTTCTTGTTCTTCAAGTTTAAGTAAACTACGATCCCCATTGTTAATCCCTTAACGGAAATTATTTGTAACTTGCGACAAGTAGAACAATGAATGGAACAGGTAGACGGTTGAAATCAATGTATATATTGCTTCTATATAGTCTAAGAAACATATATGCAAAGCATCCAAACAGTACCATTCATCAATTTTTTGTTCTTCAAGTTTGAGTGAACAACGAGCCCCATTGTTAATCCTTTAAAGGAAATTATTTGTAAATTTCGACGAGTAGAACAATGATTGGAACACGTAGACGGTTGAAATCTTTGTATATATTGCTTCCATATAGTCAAAGAAACATGTACGCAAAGCATCCAAACAGTACCATTCGCCAATTTTTTGTTCTTCAAGTTTAAGTGAACAATGAGCCCCAATGGTTAATCCTTTATCGGAAATTATTTGTAATTTTCGACAAGTAGAACAATGAATGGAACAGGTAGACGGTTGAAATCTTTGTATATATTGCTTCTATATAATCTAAGAAACATATATGCAAAGCATCCAAACAGTACCATTCGCCAATTTTTTGTTCTTCAAGTTTAAGTGAACTACGAGCCCGATTGTTAATCCTTTAAAGGAAATTATTTGTAAATTTCGTCAAGTAGAACAATGAATGGAACAGGTAGACTGTTGAAATTATTGTATATATTGCTTCTATATCGTCTAAGAAACATATATGCAAAGCATCCAAACAGTACAATTCGCCAATTTTTTGTTCTTCAAGTTTAAGTGAACAATGAGCCCCAACGGTTAATCCTTTATCGGTAATTATTTGTAACTTTCGACAAGTAGAACAATGAATGGAACAGGTAGACGGTTGAAATCCTTGTATATATTGCTTCTATATAGTCTAAGAAACATGAACGCAAAGCATCCAAACAGTACCATTCGCCAATTTTTGTCCTTCAAGTTTAAGTGAACAATGAGCCCCATTGTTAATCCTTTATCGGAAATTATTTGTAACTTTCGACAAGTAGAACAATTAATGGAACAGGTAGACGGTTGAAATCTTTGTATATATTGCTTCTATATAGTCTAAGAAACATATATGCAAAGCATCCAAACAGTACAATTCGCCAATTTTTTGTTCTTCAAGTTTATGTGAACAATGAGCCCCATTGTTAATCCTTTAAAGGAAATTATTTGTAAATTTCGACGAGTAGAACAATGATTGGAACACGTAGACGGTTGAAATCTTTGTATATATTGCTTCCATATAGTCAAAGAAACATGTACGCAAAGCATCCAAACAGTACCATTCGCCAATTTTTTGTTCTTCAAGTTTAAGTGAACAATGAGCCCCAATGGTTAATCCTTTATCGGTAATTATTTGCAACTTTCGACAAGTAGAACAATGAATGGAACAGGTAGACGGTCGAAATCCTTGTATATATTGCTTCCATATAGTCTAAGAAACATGTACGCAAAACATCCAAACAGTACCATTCGCCAATTATTTGATCTTCAAGTTTAAGTGAACAAGGTGCCCCATTGATAATCATGAAACGGAAATTATTTGTAACTTTCTACAAGTAGAACTTTGAATGGAACAGGTAGACGGTTGATATCATTGTATATATTGCATCTATATAGTCTACGAAACATATATGCAAAGCATCCAAACAGTACCATTCGCCACTTTTTTGTTCTTCAAGTTTAAGTAAACTACGATCCCCATTGTTAATCCCTTAACGGAAATTATTTGTAATTTTCGACAAGTAGAACAATGATTGGAACAGGTAGACGGTTGAAATCTTTGTATATATTGCTTCTATATAATCTAAGAAACATATATGCAAAGCATCCAAACAGTACCATTCGCCAATTTTTTCTTCTTCAAGTTTAAGTGAACTACGAGCCCCATTGTTAATACTTTAACGGAAATTATTTGTAACTTGCGAGAAGTAGAACAATGAATGGAACTGGTAGCCGGTTGAAATCAATGTATATATTGCTTCTATATAGTCTAAGAAACATATATGCAAAGCATCCAAACAGTACCATTCGCCAATTTTTTGTTCTTCAAGTTTAAGTGAACGACGAGCCCCATTGTTAATCCTTTAAAGGAAATTATTTGTAAATTTCGACAAGTAGGACAATGATTGGAACACGTAGACGGTTGAAATCTTTGTATATATTGCTTCCATATAGTCTAAGAAACATGTACGCAAAGCATCTAAACAGTACCATTCGCCAATTTTTTGTTCTTCAAGTTTAAGTGAACAATGAGCCCCAATGGTTAATCCTTTATCGGAAATTATTTGTAAGTTTCGACAAGTAGAACAATGAATGGAACAGGTAGACGTTTGAAATCTTTGTATATATTGCTTCTATATAATCTAAGAAACATATATGCAAAGCATCTAAACAGTAACAATCGCCAATTTTTTGATCTTCAAGTTTAAGTGAACAGCGAGCCCCATTGATAATCATGAAATGGAAATTATTTGTAACTTTCTACAAGTAGAACAATGAATAGTACAGGTAAACGGGTGAAATCTTTCTATATATTGCTTCCATATAGTCAAAGAAACATATATGCAAAGCATCCAAACAGTACCATTCGCCAATTTTTTGTTCTTCAAGTTTAAGTGAACAATGAGCCCCATTGTTAATCCTTTATCGGAAATTATTTGTAACTTTCGACAAGTAGAACAATGAATGGAACAATTCGACGGTTGAAATCTTTGTATATATTGCTTCCATATAGTCAAAGAAACATGTACGCAAAGCATCCAAACAGTACAATTCGCCAATTATTTGATCTTCAAGTTTAAGTGTACAACGAGCCCCATTGATAATCATGAAACGGAAATTATTTGTAACTTTCTACAAGTAGAACAATGAATAGTACAGGTAGACGGGTGAAATCTTTCTATATATTGCTTCTAAATAGTCTAAGAAACATATATGCAAAGCATCCAAACAGTACCATTCGCCAATTTTTTGTTCTTCAAGTTTAAGTGAACTACGAGCCCCAATGGTTAATAATTTATCAGAACTTATTTGTAATTTTCGACAAGTAGAACAATGATTGGAACACACAGACGGTTGAAATCTTTGTATATATTGCTTCCATATAGTCTAAGAAACATATATGCAAAGCATCCAAACAGTACCATTCGCCAATTTTTTGTTCTTCAAGTTTAAGTGAACAATGAGCCCCATTGTTAATCCTTTATCGGAAATTATTTGTAACTTTCGACAAGTAGAACATTGAATGGAACAGGTAGACGGTTGAAATCTTTGTATATATTGCTTCCATATAGTATAAGAAACATCTATGCAAAGCATCCAAACAGTACAATTCGCCAATTTTTTGTTCTTCAAGTTTAAGTGAACTACGAGCCCCATTGTTAATCCTTTAAAAGAAATTATTTGTAAATTTCGACAAGTAGAACAATGAATGGATCATGTAGACGGTTGAAATCATTGTATATATTGCTTCTATATAGTCTACGAAACATATATGCAAAGCATCCAAACAGTACAATTCGCCAATTTTTTGTTCTACATGTTTAAGTGAACAATGAGCCCCATTGTTAATCCTTTATCGGAAATTATTTGTAACTTTCGACAAGTAGAACAATGAATGGAACAATTCGACGGTTGAAATCTTTGTATATATTGCTTCCATATAGTCAAAGAAACATGTACGCAAAACATCCAAACAGTACCATTCGCCAATTATTTGATCTTCAAGTTTAAGTGAACAAGGTGCCCCATTGATAATCCTTTAAAGGAAATTATTTGTAAATTTCGACATGTAGAACAATGAATGGAACAGGTAGACGGTAGAAATCTTTGTATATATTGCTTCTATATAATCTAAGAAACATATATGCAAAGCATCCAAACAGTACCATTCGCCAATTTTTTGTTTTTCAAGTTTAAGTGAACTACGAGCCCCATAGTTAATCCTTTAAAGGAAATTATTTCTAACTTGCGACAAGTAGAACAATGAATGGAACATGTAGACGGTTGAAATCAATGTATAGATTGCTTCTATATAGTCTAAGAAACATATATGCAAAGCATCCAAACAGTACCATTCGCCACTTTTTTGTTCTTCAAGTTTAAGTGAACAACGAGCCCCATTGTTAATACTTTAAAGGAAATTATTTGTAAATTTCGACAAGTGGAACAATGATTGGAACACGTAGACGGTTGAAATCTTTGTATATATTGCTTCCATATAGTCTAAGAAACATGTACGCAAACCATCCAAACAGTACCATTCGCCAATTTTTGTTCTTCAAGTTTAAGTGAACTACGAGCTCCATTCTTAATCCTTTAAAGGAAATTATTTGTAAATTTCGGAAAGTAGAACAATGAATGAAATAGGTAGACGGTTGAAATCATTGTATATATTGCTGCTATATAGTCTAAGAAACATATATGCAAAGCATCCAAACAGTACAATTTGCCAATTTTTTGTTCTTCAAGTTTAAGTAAACTACGATCCCCATTGTTAATCCTTTAAATGAAATTATTTGTAAATTTCGGCAAGTTGAACAATGAATGGAATAGGTAGACGGTTGAAATCATTGTATATATTGCTTCTATATAGTCTAAGAAACATATATGCAAAGCATCCAAACAGTACAATTCGACAATTTTTTGTTCTTCAAGTTTAGTGAACAATGAGCCCCAATGGTTAATCCTTTATCGGAAATTATTTGTAATTTTCGACAAGTAGAACAATGAATGGAACAGGTAGACGGTTGAAATCTATGTATATATTGCTTCTATATAATCTAAGGAACATATATGCAAAGCATCCAAACAGTACAATTCGCCAATTATTTCATCTTCATGTTTAAGTGAACTACGAGCCCCATTGTTAATACTTTAACGGAAATTATTTGTAACTTTCGACAAGTAGAACATTGAATGGAACAGGTAGACGGTTGAAATCTTTGTATATATTGCTTCTATATAGTATAAGAAACATATATGCAAAGCATCCAAACAGTAACATTCGCCAATTTTTTGTTCTTCAAGTTTAAGTGAACTACGAGCCCCATTGTTAATCCTTTAAAGGAATTTATTTGTAACTTTCGACAAGTAGAACAATGAATGAAACAGGTAGACTGTTGAAATCATTGTATATATTGCTTCTATATAGTCTAAGAAACATATATGCAAAGCATCCAAACAGTACAATTCGCCAATTATTTGATCTTCAAGTTTAAGTGTACAACGAGCCCCATTGATAATCATGAAACGGAAATTATTTGTAACTTTCTACAAGTAGAACAATGAATAGTACAGGTAGACGGTTGAAATCAATGTATATATTGCTTCTATATAGTCTAAGAAACATATATATAAAGCATCCAAACAGTACAATTCGCCAATTTCTTGTTCTTCAAGTTTAAGTAAACTACGATCCCCATTGTTAATCCCTTAACGGAAATTATTTGTAACTTGCGACAAGTAGAACAATGAATGGAACAGGTAGACGGTTGAAATCAATGTATATATTGCTTCTATATAGTCTAAGAAACATATATGCAAAGCATCCAAACAGTACCATTCATCAATTTTTTGTTCTTCAAGTTTAAGTGAACAACGAGCCCCATTGTTAATCCTTTAAAAGAAATTATTTGTAAATTTCGACGAGTAGAACAATGATTGGAACACGTAGACGGTTGAAATCTTTGTATATATTGCTTCCATATAGTCAAAGAAACATGTACGCAAAGCATCCAAACAGTACCATTCGCCAATTTTTTGTTCTTCAAGTTTAAGTGAACAATGAGCCCCAATGGTTAATCCTTTATCGGAAATTATTTGTAATTTTCGACAAGTAGAACAATGAATGGAACAGGTAGACGGTTGAAATCTTTGTATATATTGCTTCTATATAATCTAAGAAACATATATGCAAATCATCCAAACAGTACAATTCGCCAATTATTTGATCTTCAAGTTTAAGTGAACTACGAGCCCCATTGTTAATCCTTTAAAGGAAATTATTTGTAAATTTCGACAAGTAGAACTATGATTGGAACACGTAGACGGTTGAAATCTTTGTATATATTGCTTCCATATAGTCTAAGAAACATGTACGCAAAGCATCCAAACAGTACAATTCGCCAATTATTTGATCTTCAAGTTTAAGTGTACAACGAGCCCCATTGATAATCATGAAACGGAAATTATTTGTAACTTTCTACAAGTAGAACAATGAATAGTACAGGTAGACGGGTGAAATCTTTCTATATATTGCTTCTAAATAGTCTAAGAAACATATATGCAAAGCATCCAAACAGTACCATTCGCCAATTTTTTGTTCTTCAAGTTTAAGTGAACTACGAGCCCCAATGGTTAATAATTTATCAGAAATTATTTGTAATTTTCGACAAGTAGAACAATGATTGGAACACACAGACGGTTGAAATCTTTGTATATATTGCTTCCATATAGTCTAAGAAACATATATGCAAAGCATCCAAACAGTACCATTCGCCAATTTTTTGTTCTTCAAGTTTAAGTGAACAATGAGCCCCATTGTTAATCCTTTATCGGAAATTATTTGTAACTTTCGACAAGTAGAACATTGAATGGAACAGGTAGACGGTTGAAATCTTTGTATATATTGATTCCATATAGTATAAGAAACATATATGCAAATCATCCAAACAGTACAATTCGCCAATTTTTTGATCTTCAAGTTTAAGTGAACAGCGAGCCCCATTGATAATCATGAAATGGAAATTATTTGTAACTCTCTACAAGTAGAACAATGAATAGTACAGGTAGACGGGTGAAATCTTTCTATATATTGCTTCTAAATAGTCTAAGAAACATATATGCAAAGCATCCAAACAGTACAATTCGCCAATTTTTTGTTCTTCAAGTTTAAGTGAACTACGAGCCCCATTGTTAATCCTTTAAAGGAAATTATTTGTAAATTTCGACATGTAGAACAATGAATGGATCCGGTAGACGGTTGAAATCATTGTATATATTGCTTCTATATAGCCTACGAAACATATATGCAAAGCATCCAAACAGTACAATTCGCCAATTTTTTGTTCTTCAAGTTTCAGTGAACTACGAGCCCCATTGTTAATCCTTTAACGGAAATTAATTGTAACTTTCTACAAGTAGAACAATGATTGGAACACGCAGACGGTTGAAATCTTTGTATATATTGCTTCCATATAGTCTAAGAAACATGTACGCAAAGCATCTAAACAGTACCATTCGCCAATTTTTTGTTCTTCAAGTTTAAGTGAACAATGAGCCCCAATGGTTAATCCTTTATCGGAAATTATTTGTAAGTTTCGACAAGTAGAACAATGAATGGAACAGGTAGACGTTTGAAATCTTTGTATATATTGCTTCTATATAATCTAAGAAACATATATGCAAAGCATCTAAACAGTAACAATCGCCAATTTTTTGATCTTCAAGTTTAAGTGAACAGCGAGCCCCATTGATAATCATGAAATGGAAATTATTTGTAACTTTCTACAAGTAGAACAATGAATAGTACAGGTAAACGGGTGAAATCTTTCTATATATTGCTTCCATATAGTCAAAGAAACATATATGCAAAGCATCCAAACAGTACCATTCGCCAATTTTTTGTTCTTCAAGTTTAAGTGAACAATGAGCCCCATTGTTAATCCTTTATCGGAAATTATTTGTAACTTTCGACAAGTAGAACAATGAATGGAACAATTCGACGGTTGAAATCTTTGTATATATTGCTTCCATATAGTCAAAGAAACATGTACGCAAAACATCCAAACAGTACCATTCGCCAATTATTTGATCTTCAAGTTTAAGTGAACAAGGTGCCCCATTGATAATCCTTTAAAGGAAATTATTTGTAAATTTCGACATGTAGAACAATGAATGGAACAGGTAGACGGTAGAAATCTTTGTATATATTGCTTCTATATAATCTAAGAAACATATATGCAAAGCATCCAAACAGTACCATTCGCCAATTTTTTGTTTTTCAAGTTTAAGTGAACTACGAGCCCCATAGTTAATCCTTTAAAGGAAATTATTTCTAACTTGCGACAAGTAGAACAATGAATGGAACAGGTAGACGGTTGAAATCAATGTATAGATTGCTTCTATATAGTCTAAGAAACATATATGCAAAGCATCCAAACAGTACCATTCGCCACTTTTTTGTTCTTCAAGTTTAAGTGAACAACGAGCCCCATTGTTAATACTTTAAAGGAAATTATTTGTAAATTTCGACAAGTGGAACAATGATTGGAACACGTAGACGGTTGAAATCTTTGTATATATTGCTTCCATATAGTCTAAGAAACATGTACGCAAACCATCCAAACAGTACCATTCGCCAATTTTTGTTCTTCAAGTTTAAGTGAACAATGAGCCCCAATGGTTAATCCTTTATCGGAAATTATTTGTAATTTTCGACAAGTAGAACAATGAATGGAACAGGTAGACGGTTGAAATCTTTGTATATATTGCTTCTATATAATCTAAGAAACATATATGGAAAGCATCCAAACAGTACCATTCGCCAATTTTTTGTTCTTCAAGTTTAAGTGAACAACGAGCCCCATTGATAATCATGAAACGGAAATTATTTGTAACTTTCTACAAGTAGAACAATGAATAGAACAGGTAGACGGTTGAAATCTTTGTATGTGTTGCTTCTATATAGTCTAAGAAACCTATATGCAAAGCATCCAAACAGTACAATTCGCCAATTTCTTGTTCTTCAAGTTTAAGTAAACTACGATCCCCATTGTTAATCCCTTAACGGAAATTATTTGTAACTTGCGACAAGTAGAACAATGAATGGAACAGGTAGACGGTTGAAATCAATGTATATATTGCTTCTATATAGTCTAAGAAACATATATGCAAAGCATCCAAACAGTACCATTCATCAATTTTTTGTTCTTCAAGTTTAAGTGAACAACGAGCCCCATTGTTAATCCTTTAAAGGAAATTATTTGTAAATTTCGACGAGTAGAACAATGATTGGAACACGTAGACGGTTGAAATCTTTGTATATATTGCTTCCATATAGTCAAAGAAACATGTACGCAAAGCATCCAAACAGTACCATTCGCCAATTTTTTGTTCTTCAAGTTTAAGTGAACAATGAGCCCCAATGGTTAATCCTTTATCGGAAATTATTTGTAATTTTCGACAAGTAGAACAATGAATGGAACAGGTAGACGGTTGAAATCTTTGTATATATTGCTTCTATATAATCTAAGAAACATATATGCAAATCATCCAAACAGTACAATTCGCCAATTAATTGATCTTCAAGTTTAAGTGAACTACGAGCCCCATTGTTAATCCTTTAAAGGAAATTATTTGTAAATTTCGACAAGTAGAACAATGATTGGAACACGTAGACGGTTGAAATCTTTGTATATATTGCTTCCATATAGTCTAAGAAACATGTACGCAAAGCATCCAAACAGTACAATTCGCCAATTATTTGATCTTCAAGTTTAAGTGTACAACGAGCCCCATTGATAATCATGAAACGGAAATTATTTGTAACTTTCTACAAGTAGAACAATGAATAGTACAGGTAGACGGGTGAAATCTTTCTATATATTGCTTCTAAATAGTCTAAGAAACATATATGCAAAGCATCCAAACAGTACCATTCGCCAATTTTTTGTTCTTCAAGTTTAAGTGAACTACGAGCCCCAATGGTTAATAATTTATCAGAACTTATTTGTAATTTTCGACAAGTAGAACAATGATTGGAACACACAGACGGTTGAAATCTTTGTATATATTGCTTCCATATAGTCTAAGAAACATATATGCAAAGCATCCAAACAGTACCATTCGCCAATTTTTTGTTCTTCAAGTTTAAGTGAACAATGAGCCCCATTGTTAATCCTTTATCGGAAATTATTTGTAACTTTCGACAAGTAGAACATTGAATGGAACAGGTAGACGGTTGAAATCTTTGTATATATTGCTTCCATATAGTATAAGAAACATCTATGCAAAGCATCCAAACAGTACAATTCGCCAATTTTTTGTTCTTCAAGTTTAAGTGAACTACGAGCCCCATTGTTAATCCTTTAAAAGAAATTATTTGTAAATTTCGACAAGTAGAACAATGAATGGATCATGTAGACGGTTGAAATCATTGTATATATTGCTTCTATATAGTCTACGAAACATATATGCAAAGCATCCAAACAGTACAATTCGCCAATTTTTTGTTCTACATGTTTAAGTGAACAATGAGCCCCATTGTTAATCCTTTATCGGAAATTATTTGTAACTTTCGACAAGTAGAACAATGAATGGAACAATTCGACGGTTGAAATCTTTGTATATATTGCTTCCATATAGTCAAAGAAACATGTACGCAAAACATCCAAACAGTACCATTCGCCAATTATTTGATCTTCAAGTTTAAGTGAACAAGGTGCCCCATTGATAATCCTTTAAAGGAAATTATTTGTAAATTTCGACATGTAGAACAATGAATGGAACAGGTAGACGGTAGAAATCTTTGTATATATTGCTTCTATATAATCTAAGAAACATATATGCAAAGCATCCAAACAGTACCATTCGCCAATTTTTTGTTTTTCAAGTTTAAGTGAACTACGAGCCCCATAGTTAATCCTTTAAAGGAAATTATTTCTAACTTGCGACAAGTAGAACAATGAATGGAACATGTAGACGGTTGAAATCAATGTATAGATTGCTTCTATATAGTCTAAGAAACATATATGCAAAGCATCCAAACAGTACCATTCGCCACTTTTTTGTTCTTCAAGTTTAAGTGAACAACGAGCCCCATTGTTAATACTTTAAAGGAAATTATTTGTAAATTTCGACAAGTGGAACAATGATTGGAACACGTAGACGGTTGAAATCTTTGTATATATTGCTTCCATATAGTCTAAGAAACATGTACGCAAACCATCCAAACAGTACCATTCGCCAATTTTTGTTCTTCAAGTTTAAGTGAACTACGAGCTCCATTCTTAATCCTTTAAAGGAAATTATTTGTAAATTTCGGAAAGTAGAACAATGAATGAAATAGGTAGACGGTTGAAATCATTGTATATATTGCTGCTATATAGTCTAAGAAACATATATGCAAAGCATCCAAACAGTACAATTTGCCAATTTTTTGTTCTTCAAGTTTAAGTAAACTACGATCCCCATTGTTAATCCTTTAAATGAAATTATTTGTAAATTTCGGCAAGTTGAACAATGAATGGAATAGGTAGACGGTTGAAATCATTGTATATATTGCTTCTATAGAGTCTAAGAAACATATATGCAAAGCATCCAAACAGTACAATTCGACAATTTTTTGTTCTTCAAGTTTAGTGAACAATGAGCCCCAATGGTTAATCCTTTATCGGAAATTATTTGTAATTTTCGACAAGTAGAACAATGAATGGAACAGGTAGACGGTTGAAATCTATGTATATATTGCTTCTATATAATCTAAGGAACATATATGCAAAGCATCCAAACAGTACAATTCGCCAATTATTTCATCTTCATGTTTAAGTGAACTACGAGCCCCATTGTTAATACTTTAACGGAAATTATTTGTAACTTTCGACAAGTAGAACATTGAATGGAACAGGTAGACGGTTGAAATCTTTGTATATATTGCTTCTATATAGTATAAGAAACATATATGCAAAGCATCCAAACAGTAACATTCGCCAATTTTTTGTTCTTCAAGTTTAAGTGAACTACGAGCCCCATTGTTAATCCTTTAAAGGAATTTATTTGTAACTTTCGACAAGTAGAACAATGAATGAAACAGGTAGACTGTTGAAATCATTGTATATATTGCTTCTATATAGTCTAAGAAACATATATGCAAAGCATCCAAACAGTACAATTCGCCAATTATTTGATCTTCAAGTTTAAGTGTACAACGAGCCCCATTGATAATCATGAAACGGAAATTATTTGTAACTTTCTACAAGTAGAACAATGAATAGTACAGGTAGACGGTTGAAATCAATGTATATATTGCTTCTATATAGTCTAAGAAACATATATATAAAGCATCCAAACAGTACAATTCGCCAATTTCTTGTTCTTCAAGTTTAAGTAAACTACGATCCCCATTGTTAATCCCTTAACGGAAATTATTTGTAACTTGCGACAAGTAGAACAATGAATGGAACAGGTAGACGGTTGAAATCAATGTATATATTGCTTCTATATAGTCTAAGAAACATATATGCAAAGCATCCAAACAGTACCATTCATCAATTTTTTGTTCTTCAAGTTTAAGTGAACAACGAGCCCCATTGTTAATCCTTTAAAAGAAATTATTTGTAAATTTCGACGAGTAGAACAATGATTGGAACACGTAGACGGTTGAAATCTTTGTATATATTGCTTCCATATAGTCAAAGAAACATGTACGCAAAGCATCCAAACAGTACCATTCGCCAATTTTTTGTTCTTCAAGTTTAAGTGAACAATGAGCCCCAATGGTTAATCCTTTATCGGAAATTATTTGTAATTTTCGACAAGTAGAACAATGAATGGAACAGGTAGACGGTTGAAATCTTTGTATATATTGCTTCTATATAATCTAAGAAACATATATGCAAATCATCCAAACAGTACAATTCGCCAATTATTTGATCTTCAAGTTTAAGTGAACTACGAGCCCCATTGTTAATCCTTTAAAGGAAATTATTTGTAAATTTCGACAAGTAGAACTATGATTGGAACACGTAGACGGTTGAAATCTTTGTATATATTGCTTCCATATAGTCTAAGAAACATGTACGCAAAGCATCCAAACAGTACAATTCGCCAATTATTTGATCTTCAAGTTTAAGTGTACAACGAGCCCCATTGATAATCATGAAACGGAAATTATTTGTAACTTTCTACAAGTAGAACAATGAATAGTACAGGTAGACGGGTGAAATCTTTCTATATATTGCTTCTAAATAGTCTAAGAAACATATATGCAAAGCATCCAAACAGTACCATTCGCCAATTTTTTGTTCTTCAAGTTTAAGTGAACTACGAGCCCCAATGGTTAATAATTTATCAGAAATTATTTGTAATTTTCGACAAGTAGAACAATGATTGGAACACACAGACGGTTGAAATCTTTGTATATATTGCTTCCATATAGTCTAAGAAACATATATGCAAAGCATCCAAACAGTACCATTCGCCAATTTTTTGTTCTTCAAGTTTAAGTGAACAATGAGCCCCATTGTTAATCCTTTATCGGAAATTATTTGTAACTTTCGACAAGTAGAACATTGAATGGAACAGGTAGACGGTTGAAATCTTTGTATATATTGATTCCATATAGTATAAGAAACATATATGCAAATCATCCAAACAGTACAATTCGCCAATTTTTTGATCTTCAAGTTTAAGTGAACAGCGAGCCCCATTGATAATCATGAAATGGAAATTATTTGTAACTCTCTACAAGTAGAACAATGAATAGTACAGGTAGACGGGTGAAATCTTTCTATATATTGCTTCTAAATAGTCTAAGAAACATATATGCAAAGCATCCAAACAGTACAATTCGCCAATTTTTTGTTCTTCAAGTTTAAGTGAACTACGAGCCCCATTGTTAATCCTTTAAAGGAAATTATTTGTAAATTTCGACATGTAGAACAATGAATGGATCCGGTAGACGGTTGAAATCATTGTATATATTGCTTCTATATAGCCTACGAAACATATATGCAAAGCATCCAAACAGTACAATTCGCCAATTTTTTGTTCTTCAAGTTTCAGTGAACTACGAGCCCCATTGTTAATCCTTTAACGGAAATTAATTGTAACTTTCTACAAGTAGAACAATGATTGGAACACGCAGACGGTTGAAATCTTTGTATATATTGCTTCCATATAGTCAAAGAAACATATATGCAAAGCATCCAAACAGTACCATTCGCCAATTTTTTGTTCTTCAAGTTTAAGTGAACAATGAGCCCCATTGTTAATACTTTAACGGAAATTATTTGTAACTTGCGACAAGTAGAACAATGAATGGAACAGGTAGACGGTTGAAATCAATGTATATATTGCTTCTATATAGTCTAAGAAACATATATGCAAAGCATCCAAATAGTACCATTCGCCAATTTCTTGTTCTTCAAGTTTAAGTAAACTACGATCCCCATTGTTAATCCCTTAACGGAAATTATTTGTAACTTGCGACAAGTAGAACAATGAATGGAACAGGTAGACGGTTGAAATCAATGTATATATTGCTTCTATATAGTCTAAGAAACATATATGCAAAGCATCCAAACAGTACCATTCATCAATTTTTTGTTCTTCAAGTTTGAGTGAACAACGAGCCCCATTGTTAATCCTTTAAAGGAAATTATTTGTAAATTTCGACGAGTAGAACAATGATTGGAACACGTAGACGGTTGAAATCTTTGTATATATTGCTTCCATATAGTCAAAGAAACATGTACGCAAAGCATCCAAACAGTACCATTCGCCAATTTTTTGTTCTTCAAGTTTAAGTGAACAATGAGCCCCAATGGTTAATCCTTTATCGGAAATTATTTGTAATTTTCGACAAGTAGAACAATGAATGGAACAGGTAGACGGTTGAAATCTTTGTATATATTGCTTCTATATAATCTAAGAAACATATATGCAAAGCATCCAAACAGTACCATTCGCCAATTTTTTGTTCTTCAAGTTTAAGTGAACTACGAGCCCGATTGTTAATCCTTTAAAGGAAATTATTTGTAAATTTCGTCAAGTAGAACAATGAATGGAACAGGTAGACTGTTGAAATTATTGTATATATTGCTTCTATATCGTCTAAGAAACATATATGCAAAGCATCCAAACAGTACAATTCGCCAATTTTTTGTTCTTCAAGTTTAAGTGAACAATGAGCCCCAACGGTTAATCCTTTATCGGTAATTATTTGTAACTTTCGACAAGTAGAACAATGAATGGAACAGGTAGACGGTTGAAATCCTTGTATATATTGCTTCTATATAGTCTAAGAAACATGAACGCAAAGCATCCAAACAGTACCATTCGCCAATTTTTGTCCTTCAAGTTTAAGTGAACAATGAGCCCCATTGTTAATCCTTTATCGGAAATTATTTGTAACTTTCGACAAGTAGAACAATTAATGGAACAGGTAGACGGTTGAAATCTTTGTATATATTGCTTCTATATAGTCTAAGAAACATATATGCAAAGCATCCAAACAGTACAATTCGCCAATTTTTTGTTCTTCAAGTTTATGTGAACAATGAGCCCCATTGTTAATCCTTTAAAGGAAATTATTTGTAAATTTCGACGAGTAGAACAATGATTGGAACACGTAGACGGTTGAAATCTTTGTATATATTGCTTCCATATAGTCAAAGAAACATGTACGCAAAGCATCCAAACAGTACCATTCGCCAATTTTTTGTTCTTCAAGTTTAAGTGAACAATGAGCCCCAATGGTTAATCCTTTATCGGTAATTATTTGCAACTTTCGACAAGTAGAACAATGAATGAAACAGGTAGACGGTCGAAATCCTTGTATATATTGCTTCCATATAGTCTAAGAAACATGTACGCAAAACATCCAAACAGTACCATTCGCCAATTATTTGATCTTCAAGTTTAAGTGAACAAGGTGCCCCATTGATAATCATGAAACGGAAATTATTTGTAACTTTCTACAAGTAGAACTTTGAATGGAACAGGTAGACGGTTGATATCATTGTATATATTGCATCTATATAGTCTACGAAACATATATGCAAAGCATCCAAACAGTACCATTCGCCACTTTTTTGTTCTTCAAGTTTAAGTAAACTACGATCCCCATTGTTAATCCCTTAACGGAAATTATTTGTAATTTTCGACAAGTAGAACAATGATTGGAACAGGTAGACGGTTGAAATCTTTGTATATATTGCTTCTATATAATCTAAGAAACATATATGCAAAGCATCCAAACAGTACCATTCGCCAATTTTTTCTTCTTCAAGTTTAAGTGAACTACGAGCCCCATTGTTAATACTTTAACGGAAATTATTTGTAACTTGCGAGAAGTAGAACAATGAATGGAACTGGTAGCCGGTTGAAATCAATGTATATATTGCTTCTATATAGTCTAAGAAACATATATGCAAAGCATCCAAACAGTACCATTCGCCAATTTTTTGTTCTTCAAGTTTAAGTGAACGACGAGCCCCATTGTTAATCCTTTAAAGGAAATTATTTGTAAATTTCGACAAGTAGGACAATGATTGGAACACGTAGACGGTTGAAATCTTTGTATATATTGCTTCCATATAGTCTAAGAAACATGTACGCAAAGCATCTAAACAGTACCATTCGCCAATTTTTTGTTCTTCAAGTTTAAGTGAACAATGAGCCCCAATGGTTAATCCTTTATCGGAAATTATTTGTAAGTTTCGACAAGTAGAACAATGAATGGAACAGGTAGACGTTTGAAATCTTTGTATATATTGCTTCTATATAATCTAAGAAACATATATGCAAAGCATCTAAACAGTAACAATCGCCAATTTTTTGATCTTCAAGTTTAAGTGAACAGCGAGCCCCATTGATAATCATGAAATGGAAATTATTTGTAACTTTCTACAAGTAGAACAATGAATAGTACAGGTAAACGGGTGAAATCTTTCTATATATTGCTTCCATATAGTCAAAGAAACATATATGCAAAGCATCCAAACAGTACCATTCGCCAATTTTTTGTTCTTCAAGTTTAAGTGAACAATGAGCCCCATTGTTAATCCTTTATCGGAAATTATTTGTAACTTTCGACAAGTAGAACAATGAATGGAACAATTCGACGGTTGAAATCTTTGTATATATTGCTTCCATATAGTCAAAGAAACATGTACGCAAAACATCCAAACAGTACCATTCGCCAATTATTTGATCTTCAAGTTTAAGTGAACAAGGTGCCCCATTGATAATCCTTTAAAGGAAATTATTTGTAAATTTCGACATGTAGAACAATGAATGGAACAGGTAGACGGTAGAAATCTTTGTATATATTGCTTCTATATAATCTAAGAAACATATATGCAAAGCATCCAAACAGTACCATTCGCCAATTTTTTGTTTTTCAAGTTTAAGTGAACTACGAGCCCCATAGTTAATCCTTTAAAGGAAATTATTTCTAACTTGCGACAAGTAGAACAATGAATGGAACAGGTAGACGGTTGAAATCAATGTATAGATTGCTTCTATATAGTCTAAGAAACATATATGCAAAGCATCCAAACAGTACCATTCGCCACTTTTTTGTTCTTCAAGTTTAAGTGAACAACGAGCCCCATTGTTAATACTTTAAAGGAAATTATTTGTAAATTTCGACAAGTGGAACAATGATTGGAACACGTAGACGGTTGAAATCTTTGTATATATTGCTTCCATATAGTCTAAGAAACATGTACGCAAACCATCCAAACAGTACCATTCGCCAATTTTTGTTCTTCAAGTTTAAGTGAACAATGAGCCCCAATGGTTAATCCTTTATCGGAAATTATTTGTAATTTTCGACAAGTAGAACAATGAATGGAACAGGTAGACGGTTGAAATCTTTGTATATATTGCTTCTATATAATCTAAGAAACATATATGGAAAGCATCCAAACAGTACCATTCGCCAATTTTTTGTTCTTCAAGTTTAAGTGAACAACGAGCCCCATTGATAATCATGAAACGGAAATTATTTGTAACTTTCTACAAGTAGAACAATGAATAGAACAGGTAGACGGTTGAAATCTTTGTATGTGTTGCTTCTATATAGTCTAAGAAACCTATATGCAAAGCATCCAAACAGTACAATTCGCCAATTTCTTGTTCTTCAAGTTTAAGTAAACTACGATCCCCATTGTTAATCCCTTAACGGAAATTATTTGTAACTTGCGACAAGTAGAACAATGAATGGAACAGGTAGACGGTTGAAATCAATGTATATATTGCTTCTATATAGTCTAAGAAACATATATGCAAAGCATCCAAACAGTACCATTCATCAATTTTTTGTTCTTCAAGTTTAAGTGAACAACGAGCCCCATTGTTAATCCTTTAAAGGAAATTATTTGTAAATTTCGACGAGTAGAACAATGATTGGAACACGTAGACGGTTGAAATCTTTGTATATATTGCTTCCATATAGTCAAAGAAACATGTACGCAAAGCATCCAAACAGTACCATTCGCCAATTTTTTGTTCTTCAAGTTTAAGTGAACAATGAGCCCCAATGGTTAATCCTTTATCGGAAATTATTTGTAATTTTCGACAAGTAGAACAATGAATGGAACAGGTAGACGGTTGAAATCTTTGTATATATTGCTTCTATATAATCTAAGAAACATATATGCAAATCATCCAAACAGTACAATTCGCCAATTAATTGATCTTCAAGTTTAAGTGAACTACGAGCCCCATTGTTAATCCTTTAAAGGAAATTATTTGTAAATTTCGACAAGTAGAACAATGATTGGAACACGTAGACGGTTGAAATCTTTGTATATATTGCTTCCATATAGTCTAAGAAACATGTACGCAAAGCATCCAAACAGTACAATTCGCCAATTATTTGATCTTCAAGTTTAAGTGTACAACGAGCCCCATTGATAATCATGAAACGGAAATTATTTGTAACTTTCTACAAGTAGAACAATGAATAGTACAGGTAGACGGGTGAAATCTTTCTATATATTGCTTCTAAATAGTCTAAGAAACATATATGCAAAGCATCCAAACAGTACCATTCGCCAATTTTTTGTTCTTCAAGTTTAAGTGAACTACGAGCCCCAATGGTTAATAATTTATCAGAACTTATTTGTAATTTTCGACAAGTAGAACAATGATTGGAACACACAGACGGTTGAAATCTTTGTATATATTGCTTCCATATAGTCTAAGAAACATATATGCAAAGCATCCAAACAGTACCATTCGCCAATTTTTTGTTCTTCAAGTTTAAGTGAACAATGAGCCCCATTGTTAATCCTTTATCGGAAATTATTTGTAACTTTCGACAAGTAGAACATTGAATGGAACAGGTAGACGGTTGAAATCTTTGTATATATTGCTTCCATATAGTATAAGAAACATATATGCAAATCATCCAAACAGTACCATTCGCCAATTTTTTGTTCTTCAAGTTTAAGTGAACTACGAGCCCCAATGGTTAATAATTTATCAGAACTTATTTGTAATTTTCGACAAGTAGAACAATGATTGGAACACACAGACGGTTGAAATCTTTGTATATATTGCTTCCATATAGTCTAAGAAACATATATGCAAAGCATCCAAACAGTACCATTCGCCAATTTTTTGTTCTTCAAGTTTAAGTGAACAATGAGCCCCATTGTTAATCCTTTATCGGAAATTATTTGTAACTTTCGACAAGTAGAACATTGAATGGAACAGGTAGACGGTTGAAATCTTTGTATATATTGCTTCCATATAGTATAAGAAACATATATGCAAATCATCCAAACAGTACAATTCGCCAATTTTTTGATCTTCAAGTTTAAGTGAACAGCGAGCCCCATTGATAATCATGAAATGGAAATTATTTGTATCTCTCTACAAGTAGATCAATGAATAGTACAGGTAGACGGGTGAAATCTTTCTATATATTGCTTCTAAATAGTCTAAGAAACATATATGCAAAGCATCCAAACAGTACAATTTGCCAATTTTTTGTTCTTCAAGTTTAAGTGAACTACGAGCCCCATTGTTAATCCTTTAAAGGAAATTATTTGTAAATTTCGACATGTAGAACAATGAATGGATCAGGTAGACGGTTGAAATCATTGTATATATTGCTTCTATATAGCCTACGAAACATATATGCAAAGCATCCAAACAGTACAATTCGCCAATTTTTTGTTCTTCAAGTTTCAGTGAACTACGAGCCCCATTGTTAATTCTTTAACAGAAATTAATTGTAACTTTCTACAAGTAGAACAATGATTGGAACACGCAGACGGTTGAAATCTTTGTATATATTGCTTCCATATAGTCTAAGAAACATATATGCAAAGCATCCAAACAGTACCATTCGCCAATTTTTTGTTCTTCAAGTTCAAGTGAACTACGAGCCCCATTGTTAATCCTTTAAAGGAAATTATTTGTAAATTTCGACAAGTAGAACAATGAATGGATCATGTAGACGGTTGAAATCATTGTATATATTGCTTCTATATAGCCTACGAAACATATATGCAAAGCATCCAAACAGTACAATTCGCCAATTCTTTGTTCTTCAAATTTAAGTGAACAATGAGCCCCATTGTTAATCCTTTATCGGAAATTATTTGTAACTTTCGACAAGTAGAACAATGAATGGAACAGGTAGACGGTTGAAATCTTTGTATATATTGCTTCTATATAATCTAAGAAACATATATGCAAAGCGTCCAAACAGTACAATTCGCCAATTTTTTGTTCTTCAAGTTTAAGTGAACAATGAGCCCCATTGTTAATCCTTTATCGGAAATTATTTGTAACTTTCGACAAGTAGAACATTGAATGGAACAGGTAGACGGTTGAAATCTTTGTATATATTGCTTCTATATAGTATAAGAAACATATATGCAAAGCATCCAAACAGTACGATTCGCCAATTTTTTGTTCTTCAGGTTTAAGTGAACAACGAGCCCCATTGTTAATCCTTTAAAAGAAATTATTTGTAAATTTCGACCTGTAGAACAATGATTGGAACACGTAGACGGTTGAAATCTTTGTATATATTGCTTCCATATAGTCAAAGAAACATGTACGCAAAGCATCCAAACAGTACCATTCGCCAATTTTTTGTTCTTCAAGTTTAAGTGAACAATGAGCCCCAATGGTTAATCCTTTATCGGAAATTATTTGTAATTTTCGACAAGTAGAACAATGAATGGAACAGGTAGACGGTTGAAATCTTTGTATATATTGCTTCTATATAATCTAAGAAACATATATGCAAAGCATCCAAACAGTACCATTCGCCAATTTTTTGTTCTTCAAGTTTAAGTGAACTACGAGCCCCATTGTTAATCCTTTAAAGGAAATTATTTGTAAATTTCGACAAGTAGAACAATGAATGGAACAGGTAGACTGTTGAAATTATTGTATATATTGCTTCTATATCGTCTAAGAAACATATATGCAAAGCATCCTAACAGTACAATTCGCCAATTTTTTGTTCTTCAAGTTTAAGTGAACAATGAGCCCCAACGGTTAATCCTTTATCGGTAATTATTTGTAACTTTCGACAAGTAGAACAATGAATGGAACAGGTAGACGGTTGAAATCCTTGTATATATTGCTTCCATATAGTCTAAGAAACATGAACGCAAAGCATCCAAACAGTACCATTCGCCAATTTTTTGTCCTTCAAGTTTAAGTGAACAATGAGCCCCATTGTTAATCCTTTATCGGAAATTATTTGTAAGTTTCGACAAGTAGAACAATGAATGGAACAGGTAGACGTTTGAAATCTTTGTATATATTGCTTCTATATAGTCTAAGAAACATGTACGCAAAGCATCCAAACAGTACAATTCGCCAATTATTTGATCTTCAAGTTTAAGTGAACAGCGAGCCCCATTGATAATCATGAAATGGAAATTATTTGTAACTTTCTACAAGTAGAACAATGAATAGTACAGGTAGACGGGTAAAATCTTTCTAAATATTGCTTCTAAATAGTCTAAGAAACATCTATGCAAAGCATCCAAACAGTACAATTCGCCAATTTTTTGTTCTTCAAGTTTAAGTGAACTACGAGCCCCATTGTTAATCCTTTAAAAGAAATTATTTGTAAATTTCGACAAGTAGAACAATGAATGGATCATGTAGACGGTTGAAATCATTGTATATATTGCTTCTATATAGTCTACGAAACATATATGCAAAGCATCCAAACAGTACCATTCGCCAATTTTTTGTTCTTCAAGTTTAAGTGAACTACGAGCCCCATTGTTAATCCTTTAAAGGAAATTATTTGTAAATTTCGTCAAGTAGAACAATGAATGGAACAGGTAGACTGTTGAAATTATTGTATATATTGCTTCTATATCGTCTAAGAAACATATATGCAAAGCATCCAAACAGTACAATTCGCCAATTTTTGGTTCTTCAAGTTTAAGTGAACAATGAGCCCCAACGGTTAATCCTTTATCGGTAATTATTTGTAACTTTCGACAAGTAGAACAATGAATGGAACAGGTAGACGGTTGAAATCCTTGTATATATTGCTTCCATATAGTCTAAGAAACATGAACGCAAAGCATCCAAACAGTACCATTCGCCAATTTTTTGTTCTTCAAGTTTAAGTGAACAATGAGCCCCAATGGTTAATCCTTTATCGGAAATTATTTGTAATTTTCGACAAGTAGAACAATGAATGGAACAGGTAGACGGTTGAAATCTTTGTATATATTGCTTCTATATAATCTAAGAAACATATATGCAAAGCATCCAAACAGTACCATTCGCCAATTTTTTGTTCGTCAAGTTTAAGTGAACTACGAGCCCCATTGTTAATCCTTTAAAGGAAATTATTTGTAAATTTCGACAAGTAGAACAATGAATGGAACAGGTAGACTGTTGAAATTATTGTATATATTGCTTTTATATCGTCTAAGAAACATATATGCAAAGTATCCAAACAGTACAATTCGCCAATTTTTTGTCCTTCAAGTTTAAGTGAACAATGAGCCCCATTGTTAATCCTTTATCGGAAATTATTTGTAACTTTCGACAAGTAGAACAATTAATGGAACAGGTAGACGGTTGAAATCTTTGTATATATTGTTTCTATATAGTCTAAGAAACATATATGCAAAGCATCCAAACAGTACAATTCGCCAATTTTTTGTTCTTCAAGTTTATGTGAACAATGAGCCCCAATGGTTAATCCTTTATCGGTAATTATTTGTAACTTTCGACAAGTAGAACAATGAATGGAACAGGTAGACGGTTGAAATCCTTGTATATATTGCTTCCATATAGTCTAAGAAACATGTACGCAAAGCATCCAAACAGTACCATTCGCCTATTTTTTGTCCTTAAAGTTTAAGTGAACAATGAGCCCCATTGTTAATCCTTCATCGGAAATTATTTGTAACTTTCGACAAGTAGAACAATGAATGGAACAATTCGACGGTTGAAATCTTTGTATATATTGCTTCTATATAATCTAAGAAACATATATGCAAAGCATCTAAACAGTAACAATCGCCAATTTTTTGATCTTCAAGTTTAAGTGAACAGCGAGCCCCATTGATAATCATGAAATGGAAATTATTTGTAACTTTCTACAAGTAGAACAATGAATAGTACAGGTAGACGGGTAAAATCTTTCTAAATATTGCTTCTAAATAGTCTAAGAAACATCTATGCAAAGCATCCAAACAGTACAATTCGCCAATTTTTTGTTCTTCAAGTTTAAGTGAACTACGAGCCCCATTGTTAATCCTTTAAAAGAAATTATTTGTAAATTTCGACAAGTAGAACAATGAATGGATCATGTAGACGGTTGAAATCATTGTATATATTGCTTCTATATAGTCTACGAAACATATATGCAAAGCATCCAAACAGTACAATTCGCCAATTTTTTGTTCTACATGTTTAAGTGAACAATGAGCCCCATTGTTAATCCTTTATCGGAAATTATTTGTAACTTTCGACAAGTAGAACAATGAATGGAACAATTCGACGGTTGAAATCTTTGTATATATTGCTTCCATATAGTCAAAGAAACATGTACGCAAAACATCCAAACAGTACCATTCGCCAATTATTTGATCTTCAAGTTTAAGTGAACAAGGTGCCCCATTGATAATCATGAAACGGAAATTATTTGTAACTTTCTACAAGTAGAACTTTGAATGGAACAGGTAGACTGTTGAAATTATTGTATATATTGCTTCTATATCGTCTAAGAAACATATATGCAAAGCATCCAAACAGTACAATTCGCCAATTTTTTGTTCTTCAAGTTTAAGTGAACAATGAGCCCCAACGGTTAATCCTTTATCGGTAATTATTTGTAACTTTCGACAAGTAGAACAATGAGTGGAACAGGTAGACGGTTGAAATCCTTGTATATATTGCTTCCATATAGTCTAAGAAACATGAACGCAAAGCATCCAAACAGTACCATTCGCCAATTTTTGTCCTTCAAGTTTAAGTGAACAATGAGCCCCATTGTTAATCCTTTATCGGAAATTATTTGTAACTTTCGACAAGTAGAACAATTAATGGAACAGGTAGACGGTTGAAATCTTTGTATATATTGCTTCTATATAGTATAAGAAACATATATGCAAAGCATCCAAACAGTACGATTCGCCAATTTTTTGTTCTTCAGGTTTAAGTGAACAACGAGCCCCATTGTTAATCCTTTAAAAGAAATTATTTGTAAATTTCGACCTGTAGAACAATGATTGGAACACGTAGACGGTTGAAATCTTTGTATATATTGCTTCCATATAGTCAAAGAAACATGTACGCAAAGCATCCAAACAGTACCATTCGCCAATTTTTTGTTCTTCAAGTTTAAGTGAACAATGAGCCCCATTGTTAATCCTTTATCGGAAATTATTTGTAACTTTCGACCAGTAGAACAATGAATGGAACAGGTAGACGGTTGAAATCTTTGTATATATTGCTTCTATATAGTCTAAGAAACATATATGCAAAGCATCCAAACAGTACCATTCGCCAATTTTTTGTTCTTCAAGTTTAAGTGAACAACGATCCCCATTGTTAATCCTTTAACGGAAATTAATTTTAACTTTCGACAAATAGAACAATGAATGGAACAGGTAGACGGTTGAAATCATTGTATATATTGCTTCCATATAGTTTAAGAAACATGTACGCAAAGCATCCAAACAGTACCATTCGCCAATTTTTTGTTCTTCAAGTTTAAGTGAACAACGAGCCCCATTGTTAATCCTTTAAAGGAAATTATTTGTAAATTTCGACAAGTAGAACAATGATTGGAACACGTAGACGGTTGAAATCTTTGTATATATTGCTTCCATATAGTCTAAGAAACATGTACGCAAAGCATCCAAACTGTACCGTTCGCCAATTTTTTGTTCTTCAGGTTTAAGTGAACAATGAGCCCCATTGTTAATCCTTTATCGTAAATTATTTGTAACTTTCGACCAGTAGAACAATGAATGGAACAGGTAGACGGTTGAAATCTTTGTATATATTGCTTCTATATAGTCTAAGAAACATATATGCAAAGCATCCAAACAGTACAATTCGCCAATTTATTGTTCTTCAAGTTTAAGTGAACAACGAGCCCCATTGTTAATCCTTTAAAGGAAATTATTTGTAAATTTCGACAAGTAGAACAATGATTTAAACACGTAGACGGTTGAAATCTTTGTATATATTGCTTCCATATAGTCTAAGAAACATGTACGCAAAGCATCCAAACAGTACAATTCGCCTATTTCTTGTTCTTCAAGTTTAAGTAAACTACGATCCCCATTGTTAATCCCTTAACGGAAATTATTTGTAACTTTCGACAAGTAGAACAATGAATGGAACAGGTAGCCGGTTGAAATCAATGTATATATTGCTTCTATATAGTCTAAGAAACATATATGCAAAGAATCCAGACAGTACCATTCGCCCCTTTTTTGTTCTTCAAGTTTAAGTGAACAACGAGCCCCATTGTTAATCCTTTAAAGGAAATTATTTGTAAATTTCGACAAGTAGAACAATGATTGGAACACGTAGACGGTTGAAATCTTTGTATATATTGCTTCCATATAGTCTAAGAAACATGTACGCAAAGCATCCAAACAGTACCATTCGCCAATTTTTTGTTCTTCAAGTTTAAGTGAACAATGAGCCCCAATGGTTAATACTTTATCGGAAATTATTTGTAACTTTCTACAAGTAGAACAATGAATAGTACAGGTAGACGGGTGAAATCTTTCTATATATTGCTTCTAAATAGTCTAAGAAACATCTATGCAAAGCATCCAAACAGTACAATTCGCCAATTTTTTGTTCTTCAAGTTTAAGTGAACTACGAGCCCCACTGTTAATCCTTTAACGGAAATTAATTGTATGTTTCGACAAGTAGAACAATGAATGGAACAGGTAGACGGTTGAAATCATTGTATATATTGCTTCCATATAGTTTAAGAAACATGTACGCAAAGCATCCAAACAGTACCATTCGCCAATTTTTTGTTCTTCAAGTTTAAGTGAACAACGAGCCCCATTGTTAATCCTTTAAAGGAAATTATTTGTTAATTTCGACAAGTAGAACAATGATTGGAACACGTAGACGGTTGAAATCTTTGTACATATTGCTTCCATATAGTCTAAGAAACATGTACGCAAAGCATCCAAACAGTACCATTCGCCAATTTTTTGTTCTTCAAGTTTAAGTGAACAATGAGCCCCAATGGTTAATACTTTATCGGAAATTATTTGTAACTTTCTACAAGTAGAACAATGAATAGTACAGGTAGACGGGTGAAATCTTTCTATATATTGCTTCTAAATAGTCTAAGAAACATCTATGCAAAGCATCCAAACAGTACAATTCGCCAATTTTTTGTTCTTCAAGTTTAAGTGAACTACGAGCCCCACTGTTAATCCTTTAACGGAAATTAATTGTAACTTTCGACAAGTAGAACAATGAATGGAACAGGTAGACGGTTGAAATCATTGTATATATTGCTTCCATATAGTTTAAGAAACATGTACGCAAAGCATCCAAACAGTACCATTCGCCAATTTTTTGTCCTTCAAGTTTAAGTGAACAATGAGCCCCATTGTTAATGCTTTATCGGAAATTATATGTAACTTTCGACAAGTAGAACAATGAATGGAACAGGTAGACGGGTGAAATCTTTCTATATATTGCATCTAAATAGTCTAAGAAACATGTACGCAAAGCATCCAAACAGTACAATTCGCCTATTTCTTGTTCTTCAAGTTTAAGTAAACTACGATCCCCATTGTTAATCCCTTAACGGAAATTATTTGTAACTTTCGACAAGTAGAACAATGAATGGAACACGTAGACGGTTGAAATCTTTGTATATATTGCTTCCATATAGTCTAAGAAACATGTACGCAAAGCATCCAAACAGTACCGTTCGCCAATTTTTTGTTCTTCTGGTTTAAGTGAACAATGAGCCCCATTGTTAATCCTTTATCGGAAATTATTTGTAACTTTCAACCAGTAGAACAATGAATGGAACAGGTAGACGGTTGAAATCTTTGTATATATTGCTTCTATATAGTCTAAGAAACATATATGCAAAGCATCCAAACAGTACAATTCGCCAATTTTTTTATCTTCAAGTTTAAGTGAACAATGAGCCCCAATGGTTAATCCGTTATCGGAAATTATTTGTAACTTTCGACAAGTAGAACAATGAATGGAACAGGTAGACGGTTGAAATCTTTGTATATATTGCTTCCATATAGTCTAAGAAACATGTACGCAAAGCATCCAAACAGTACCGTTCGCCAATTTTTTGTTCTTCAGGTTTAAGTGAACTACGAGCCCCAATGGTTAATCCTTTATCGGTAATTATTTGTAACTTTCGACAAGTAGAACAATGAATGGAACAGGTAGACGGGTGAAATCTTTCTATATATTGCATCTAAATAGTCTAAGAAACGTATATGCAAAGCGTCCAAACAGTACAATTCGCCAATTATTTGATCTTCAATTTTAAGTGAACTACGAGCCCCATTGTTAATACTTTAACGGAAATTATTTGTAACTTGCGACAAGTAGAACAATGAATGGAACAGGTAGCCGGTTGAAATCAATGTATATATTGCTTCTATATAGTCTAAGAAACATATATGCAAAGCATCCAAACAGTACCATTCGCCAATTTTTTGTTCTTCAAGTTTAAGTGAACGACGAGCCCCATTGTTAATCCTTTAAAGGAAATTATTTGTAAATTTCGACAAGTAGAACAATGAATGGAACAGGTAGCCGGTTGAAATCAATGTATATATTGCTTCTATATAGTCTAAGAAACATATATGCAAAGCATCCAAACAGTACCATTCGCCAATTTTTTGTTCTTCAAGTTTAAGTGAACAACGAGCCCCATTGTTAATCCTTTAAAGGAAATTATTTGTAAATTTCGACAAGTAGAACAATGATTGGAACACGTAGACGGTTGAAATCTTTGTATATATTGCTTCCATATAGTCTAAGAAACATGTAAGCAAAGCATCCAAACAGTACCATTCGCCAATTTTTTGTTCTTCAAGTTTAAGTGAACAATGAGCCCCAATGGTTAATCCTTTATCGGAAATTATTTGTAACTTTTGGCAAGTAGAACAATGAATGGAACAGGTAGACGGTTGAAATCTTTGTATATATTGCTTCTATATAGTCTAAGAAACATATATGCAAAGCATCCAAACAGTACAATTCGCCAATTTATTGTTCTTCAAGTTTAAGTGAACAACGAGCCCCATTGTTAATCCTTTAAAGGAAATTATTTGTAAATTTCGACAAGTAGAACAATGATTGAAACACGTAGACGGTTGAAATCTTTGTATATATTGCTTCCATATAGTCTAAGAAACATGTACGCAAAGCATCCAAACAGTACAATTCGCCTATTTCTTGTTCTTCAAGTTTAAGTAAACTACGATCCCCATTGTTAATCCCTTAACGGAAATTATTTGTAACTTTCGACAAGTAGAACAATGAATGGAACAGGTAGCCGGTTGAAATCAATGTATATATTGCTTCTATATAGTCTAAGAAACATATATGCAAAGAATCCAGACAGTACCATTCGCCCCTTTTTTGTTCTTCAAGTTTAAGTGAACAACGAGCCCCATTGTTAATCCTTTAAAGGAAATTATTTGTAAATTTCGACAAGTAGAACAATGATTGGAACACGTAGACGGTTGAAATCTTTGTATATATTGCTTCCATATAGTCTAAGAAACATGTACGCAAAGCATCCAAACAGTACCATTCGCCAATTTTTTGTTCTTCAAGTTTAAGTGAACAATGAGCCCCAATGGTTAATACTTTATCGGAAATTATTTGTAACTTTCTACAAGTAGAACAATGAATAGTACAGGTAGACGGGTGAAATCTTTCTATATATTGCTTCTAAATAGTCTAAGAAACATCTATGCAAAGCATCCAAACAGTACAATTCGCCAATTTTTTGTTCTTCAAGTTTAAGTGAACTACGAGCCCCACTGTTAATCCTTTAACGGAAATTAATTGTATGTTTCGACAAGTAGAACAATGAATGGAACAGGTAGACGGTTGAAATCATTGTATATATTGCTTTCCATATAGTTTAAGAAACATGTACGCAAAGCATCCAAACAGTACCATTCGCCAATTTTTTGTTCTTCAAGTTTAAGTGAACAACGAGCCCCATTGTTAATCCTTTAAAGGAAATTATTTGTTAATTTCGACAAGTAGAACAATGATTGGAACACGTAGACGGTTGAAATCTTTGTACATATTGCTTCCATATAGTCTAAGAAACATGTACGCAAAGCATCCAAACAGTACCATTCGCCAATTTTTTGTTCTTCAAGTTTAAGTGAACAATGAGCCCCAATGGTTAATACTTTATCGGAAATTATTTGTAACTTTCTACAAGTAGAACAATGAATAGTACAGGTAGACGGGTGAAATCTTTCTATATATTGCTTCTAAATAGTCTAAGAAACATCTATGCAAAGCATCCAAACAGTACAATTCGCCAATTTTTTGTTCTTCAAGTTTAAGTGAACTACGAGCCCCACTGTTAATCCTTTAACGGAAATTAATTGTAACTTTCGACAAGTAGAACAATGAATGGAACAGGTAGACGGTTGAAATCATTGTATATATTGCTTCCATATAGTCTAAGAAACATGTACGCAAAGCATCCAAACAGTACAATTCGCCTATTTCTTGTTCTTCAAGTTTAAGTAAACTACGATCCCCATTGTTAATCCCTTAACGGAAAATATTTGTAACTTTCGACAAGTAGAACAATGAATGGAACAGGTAGACGGGTGAAATCTTTGTATATATTGCTTCTATATAGTCTAAGAAACATATATGCAAAGCATCCAAACAGTACAATTCGCCAATTTATTGTTCTTCAAGTTTAAGTGAACTACGAGCCCCACTGTTAATCCTTTAACGGAAATTATTTGTAACTTTCGACAAGTAGAACAATGAATGGAACAGGTAGCCGGTTGAAATCAATGTATATATTGCTTCTATATAGTCTAAGAAACATATATGCAAAGCATCCAGACAGTACCATTCGCCCCTTTTTTGTTCTTCAAGTTTAAGTGAACAACGAGCCCCATTGTTAATCCTTTAAAGGAAATTATTTGTAAATTTCGACAAGTAGAACAATGATTGGAACACGTAGACGGTTGAAATCTTTGTACATATTGCTTCCATATAGTCTAAGAAACATGTACGCAAAGCATCCAAACAGTACCATTCGCCAATTTTTTGTTCTTCAAGTTTAAGTGAACAATGAGCCCCAATGGTTAATACTTTATCGGAAATTATTTGTAACTTTCTACAAGTAGAACAATGAATAGTACAGGTAGACGGGTGAAATCTTTCTATATATTGCTTCTAAATAGTCTAAGAAACATCTATGCAAAGCATCCAAACAGTACAATTCGCCAATTTTTTGTTCTTCAAGTTTAAGTGAACTACGAGCCCCACTGTTAATCCTTTAACGGAAATTAATTGTAACTTTCGACAAGTAGAACAATGAATGGAACAGGTAGACGGTTGAAATCATTGTATATATTGCTTCCATATAGTTTAAGAAACATGTACGCAAAGCATCCAAACAGTACCATTCGCCAATTTTTTGTCCTTCAAGTTTAAGTGAACAATGAGCCCCATTGTTAATGCTTTATCGGAAATTATATGTAACTTTCGACAAGTAGAACAATGAATGGAACAGGTAGACGGGTGAAATCTTTCTATATATTGCATCTAAATAGTCTAAGAAACATGTACGCAAAGCATCCAAACAGTACAATTCGCCTATTTCTTGTTCTTCAAGTTTAAGTAAACTACGATCCCCATTGTTAATCCCTTAACGGAAATTATTTGTAACTTTCGACAAGTAGAACAATGAATGGAACACGTAGACGGTTGAAATCTTTGTATATATTGCTTCCATATAGTCTAAGAAACATGTACGCAAAGCATCCAAACAGTACCGTTCGCCAATTTTTTGTTCTTCTGGTTTAAGTGAACAATGAGCCCCATTGTTAATCCTTTATCGGAAATTATTTGTAACTTTCAACCAGTAGAACAATGAATGGAACAGGTAGACGGTTGAAATCTTTGTATATATTGCTTCTATATAGTCTAAGAAACATATATGCAAAGCATCCAAACAGTACAATTCGCCAATTTTTTTATCTTCAAGTTTAAGTGAACAATGAGCCCCAATGGTTAATCCGTTATCGGAAATTATTTGTAACTTTCGACAAGTAGAACAATGAATGGAACAGGTAGACGGTTGAAATCTTTGTATATATTGCTTCCATATAGTCTAAGAAACATGTACGCAAAGCATCCAAACAGTACCGTTCGCCAATTTTTTGTTCTTCAGGTTTAAGTGAACTACGAGCCCCAATGGTTAATCCTTTATCGGTAATTATTTGTAACTTTCGACAAGTAGAACAATGAATGGAACAGGTAGACGGGTGAAATCTTTCTATATATTGCATCTAAATAGTCTAAGAAACGTATATGCAAAGCGTCCAAACAGTACAATTCGCCAATTATTTGATCTTCAATTTTAAGTGAACTACGAGCCCCATTGTTAATACTTTAACGGAAATTATTTGTAACTTGCGACAAGTAGAACAATGAATGGAACAGGTAGCCGGTTGAAATCAATGTATATATTGCTTCTATATAGTCTAAGAAACATATATGCAAAGCATCCAAACAGTACAATTCGCCAATTTATTGTTCTTCAAGTTTAAGTGAACAACGAGCCCCATTGTTAATCCTTTAAAGGAAATTATTTGTAAATTTCGACAAGTAGAACAATGATTGAAACACGTAGACGGTTGAAATCTTTGTATATATTGCTTCCATATAGTCTAAGAAACATGTACGCAAAGCATCCAAACAGTACAATTCGCCTATTTCTTGTTCTTCAAGTTTAAGTAAACTACGATCCCCATTGTTAATCCCTTAACGGAAATTATTTGTAACTTTCGACAAGTAGAACAATGAATGGAACAGGTAGCCGGTTGAAATCAATGTATATATTGCTTCTATATAGTCTAAGAAACATATATGCAAAGAATCCAGACAGTACCATTCGCCCCTTTTTTGTTCTTCAAGTTTAAGTGAACAACGAGCCCCATTGTTAATCCTTTAAAGGAAATTATTTGTAAATTTCGACAAGTAGAACAATGATTGGAACACGTAGACGGTTGAAATCTTTGTATATATTGCTTCCATATAGTCTAAGAAACATGTACGCAAAGCATCCAAACAGTACCATTCGCCAATTTTTTGTTCTTCAAGTTTAAGTGAACAATGAGCCCCAATGGTTAATCCGTTATCGGAAATTATTTGTAACTTTCGACAAGTAGAACAATGAATGGAACAGGTAGACGGTTGAAATCTTTGTATATATTGCTTCCATATAGTCTAAGAAACATGTACGCAAAGCATCCAAACAGTACCGTTCGCCAATTTTTTGTTCTTCAGGTTTAAGTGAACTACGAGCCCCAATGGTTAATCCTTTATCGGTAATTATTTGTAACTTTCGACAAGTAGAACAATGAATGGAACAGGTAGACGGGTGAAATCTTTCTATATATTGCATCTAAATAGTCTAAGAAACGTATATGCAAAGCGTCCAAACAGTACAATTCGCCAATTATTTGATCTTCAATTTTAAGTGAACTACGAGCCCCATTGTTAATACTTTAACGGAAATTATTTGTAACTTGCGACAAGTAGAACAATGAATGGAACAGGTAGCCGGTTGAAATCAATGTATATATTGCTTCTATATAGTCTAAGAAACATATATGCAAAGCATCCAAACAGTACCATTCGCCAATTTTTTGTTCTTCAAGTTTAAGTGAACGACGAGCCCCATTGTTAATCCTTTAAAGGAAATTATTTGTAAATTTCGACAAGTAGAACAATGAATGGAACAGGTAGCCGGTTGAAATCAATGTATATATTGCTTCTATATAGTCTAAGAAACATATATGCAAAGCATCCAAACAGTACCATTCGCCAATTTTTTGTTCTTCAAGTTTAAGTGAACAACGAGCCCCATTGTTAATCCTTTAAAGGAAATTATTTGTAAATTTCGACAAGTAGAACAATGATTGGAACACGTAGACGGTTGAAATCTTTGTATATATTGCTTCCATATAGTCTAAGAAACATGTAAGCAAAGCATCCAAACAGTACCATTCGCCAATTTTTTGTTCTTCAAGTTTAAGTGAACAATGAGCCCCAATGGTTAATCCTTTATCGGAAATTATTTGTAACTTTTGGCAAGTAGAACAATGAATGGAACAGGTAGACGGTTGAAATCTTTGTATATATTGCTTCTATATAGTCTAAGAAACATATATGCAAAGCATCCAAACAGTACAATTCGCCAATTTATTGTTCTTCAAGTTTAAGTGAACAACGAGCCCCATTGTTAATCCTTTAAAGGAAATTATTTGTAAATTTCGACAAGTAGAACAATGATTGAAACACGTAGACGGTTGAAATCTTTGTATATATTGCTTCCATATAGTCTAAGAAACATGTACGCAAAGCATCCAAACAGTACAATTCGCCTATTTCTTGTTCTTCAAGTTTAAGTAAACTACGATCCCCATTGTTAATCCCTTAACGGAAATTATTTGTAACTTTCGACAAGTAGAACAATGAATGGAACAGGTAGCCGGTTGAAATCAATGTATATATTGCTTCTATATAGTCTAAGAAACATATATGCAAAGAATCCAGACAGTACCATTCGCCCCTTTTTTGTTCTTCAAGTTTAAGTGAACAACGAGCCCCATTGTTAATCCTTTAAAGGAAATTATTTGTAAATTTCGACAAGTAGAACAATGATTGGAACACGTAGACGGTTGAAATCTTTGTATATATTGCTTCCATATAGTCTAAGAAACATGTACGCAAAGCATCCAAACAGTACCATTCGCCAATTTTTTGTTCTTCAAGTTTAAGTGAACAATGAGCCCCAATGGTTAATACTTTATCGGAAATTATTTGTAACTTTCTACAAGTAGAACAATGAATAGTACAGGTAGACGGGTGAAATCTTTCTATATATTGCTTCTAAATAGTCTAAGAAACATCTATGCAAAGCATCCAAACAGTACAATTCGCCAATTTTTTGTTCTTCAAGTTTAAGTGAACTACGAGCCCCACTGTTAATCCTTTAACGGAAATTAATTGTATGTTTCGACAAGTAGAACAATGAATGGAACAGGTAGACGGTTGAAATCATTGTATATATTGCTTTCCATATAGTTTAAGAAACATGTACGCAAAGCATCCAAACAGTACCATTCGCCAATTTTTTGTTCTTCAAGTTTAAGTGAACAACGAGCCCCATTGTTAATCCTTTAAAGGAAATTATTTGTTAATTTCGACAAGTAGAACAATGATTGGAACACGTAGACGGTTGAAATCTTTGTACATATTGCTTCCATATAGTCTAAGAAACATGTACGCAAAGCATCCAAACAGTACCATTCGCCAATTTTTTGTTCTTCAAGTTTAAGTGAACAATGAGCCCCAATGGTTAATACTTTATCGGAAATTATTTGTAACTTTCTACAAGTAGAACAATGAATAGTACAGGTAGACGGGTGAAATCTTTCTATATATTGCTTCTAAATAGTCTAAGAAACATCTATGCAAAGCATCCAAACAGTACAATTCGCCAATTTTTTGTTCTTCAAGTTTAAGTGAACTACGAGCCCCACTGTTAATCCTTTAACGGAAATTAATTGTAACTTTCGACAAGTAGAACAATGAATGGAACAGGTAGACGGTTGAAATCATTGTATATATTGCTTCCATATAGTCTAAGAAACATGTACGCAAAGCATCCAAACAGTACAATTCGCCTATTTCTTGTTCTTCAAGTTTAAGTAAACTACGATCCCCATTGTTAATCCCTTAACGGAAAATATTTGTAACTTTCGACAAGTAGAACAATGAATGGAACAGGTAGACGGGTGAAATCTTTGTATATATTGCTTCTATATAGTCTAAGAAACATATATGCAAAGCATCCAAACAGTACAATTCGCCAATTTATTGTTCTTCAAGTTTAAGTGAACTACGAGCCCCACTGTTAATCCTTTAACGGAAATTATTTGTAACTTTCGACAAGTAGAACAATGAATGGAACAGGTAGCCGGTTGAAATCAATGTATATATTGCTTCTATATAGTCTAAGAAACATATATGCAAAGCATCCAGACAGTACCATTCGCCCCTTTTTTGTTCTTCAAGTTTAAGTGAACAACGAGCCCCATTGTTAATCCTTTAAAGGAAATTATTTGTAAATTTCGACAAGTAGAACAATGATTGGAACACGTAGACGGTTGAAATCTTTGTACATATTGCTTCCATATAGTCTAAGAAACATGTACGCAAAGCATCCAAACAGTACCATTCGCCAATTTTTTGTTCTTCAAGTTTAAGTGAACAATGAGCCCCAATGGTTAATACTTTATCGGAAATTATTTGTAACTTTCTACAAGTAGAACAATGAATAGTACAGGTAGACGGGTGAAATCTTTCTATATATTGCTTCTAAATAGTCTAAGAAACATCTATGCAAAGCATCCAAACAGTACAATTCGCCAATTTTTTGTTCTTCAAGTTTAAGTGAACTACGAGCCCCACTGTTAATCCTTTAACGGAAATTAATTGTAACTTTCGACAAGTAGAACAATGAATGGAACAGGTAGACGGTTGAAATCATTGTATATATTGCTTCCATATAGTTTAAGAAACATGTACGCAAAGCATCCAAACAGTACCATTCGCCAATTTTTTGTCCTTCAAGTTTAAGTGAACAATGAGCCCCATTGTTAATGCTTTATCGGAAATTATATGTAACTTTCGACAAGTAGAACAATGAATGGAACAGGTAGACGGGTGAAATCTTTCTATATATTGCATCTAAATAGTCTAAGAAACATGTACGCAAAGCATCCAAACAGTACAATTCGCCTATTTCTTGTTCTTCAAGTTTAAGTAAACTACGATCCCCATTGTTAATCCCTTAACGGAAATTATTTGTAACTTTCGACAAGTAGAACAATGAATGGAACACGTAGACGGTTGAAATCTTTGTATATATTGCTTCCATATAGTCTAAGAAACATGTACGCAAAGCATCCAAACAGTACCGTTCGCCAATTTTTTGTTCTTCTGGTTTAAGTGAACAATGAGCCCCATTGTTAATCCTTTATCGGAAATTATTTGTAACTTTCAACCAGTAGAACAATGAATGGAACAGGTAGACGGTTGAAATCTTTGTATATATTGCTTCTATATAGTCTAAGAAACATATATGCAAAGCATCCAAACAGTACAATTCGCCAATTTTTTTATCTTCAAGTTTAAGTGAACAATGAGCCCCAATGGTTAATCCGTTATCGGAAATTATTTGTAACTTTCGACAAGTAGAACAATGAATGGAACAGGTAGACGGTTGAAATCTTTGTATATATTGCTTCCATATAGTCTAAGAAACATGTACGCAAAGCATCCAAACAGTACCGTTCGCCAATTTTTTGTTCTTCAGGTTTAAGTGAACTACGAGCCCCAATGGTTAATCCTTTATCGGTAATTATTTGTAACTTTCGACAAGTAGAACAATGAATGGAACAGGTAGACGGGTGAAATCTTTCTATATATTGCATCTAAATAGTCTAAGAAACGTATATGCAAAGCGTCCAAACAGTACAATTCGCCAATTATTTGATCTTCAATTTTAAGTGAACTACGAGCCCCATTGTTAATACTTTAACGGAAATTATTTGTAACTTGCGACAAGTAGAACAATGAATGGAACAGGTAGCCGGTTGAAATCAATGTATATATTGCTTCTATATAGTCTAAGAAACATATATGCAAAGCATCCAAACAGTACCATTCGCCAATTTTTTGTTCTTCAAGTTTAAGTGAACGACGAGCCCCATTGTTAATCCTTTAAAGGAAATTATTTGTAAATTTCGACAAGTAGAACAATGAATGGAACAGGTAGCCGGTTGAAATCAATGTATATATTGCTTCTATATAGTCTAAGAAACATATATGCAAAGCATCCAAACAGTACCATTCGCCAATTTTTTGTTCTTCAAGTTTAAGTGAACAACGAGCCCCATTGTTAATCCTTTAAAGGAAATTATTTGTAAATTTCGACAAGTAGAACAATGATTGGAACACGTAGACGGTTGAAATCTTTGTATATATTGCTTCCATATAGTCTAAGAAACATGTAAGCAAAGCATCCAAACAGTACCATTCGCCAATTTTTTGTTCTTCAAGTTTAAGTGAACAATGAGCCCCAATGGTTAATCCTTTATCGGAAATTATTTGTAACTTTTGGCAAGTAGAACAATGAATGGAACAGGTAGACGGTTGAAATCTTTGTATATATTGCTTCTATATAGTCTAAGAAACATATATGCAAAGCATCCAAACAGTACAATTCGCCAATTTATTGTTCTTCAAGTTTAAGTGAACAACGAGCCCCATTGTTAATCCTTTAAAGGAAATTATTTGTAAATTTCGACAAGTAGAACAATGATTGAAACACGTAGACGGTTGAAATCTTTGTATATATTGCTTCCATATAGTCTAAGAAACATGTACGCAAAGCATCCAAACAGTACAATTCGCCTATTTCTTGTTCTTCAAGTTTAAGTAAACTACGATCCCCATTGTTAATCCCTTAACGGAAATTATTTGTAACTTTCGACAAGTAGAACAATGAATGGAACAGGTAGCCGGTTGAAATCAATGTATATATTGCTTCTATATAGTCTAAGAAACATATATGCAAAGAATCCAGACAGTACCATTCGCCCCTTTTTTGTTCTTCAAGTTTAAGTGAACAACGAGCCCCATTGTTAATCCTTTAAAGGAAATTATTTGTAAATTTCGACAAGTAGAACAATGATTGGAACACGTAGACGGTTGAAATCTTTGTATATATTGCTTCCATATAGTCTAAGAAACATGTACGCAAAGCATCCAAACAGTACCATTCGCCAATTTTTTGTTCTTCAAGTTTAAGTGAACAATGAGCCCCAATGGTTAATACTTTATCGGAAATTATTTGTAACTTTCTACAAGTAGAACAATGAATAGTACAGGTAGACGGGTGAAATCTTTCTATATATTGCTTCTAAATAGTCTAAGAAACATCTATGCAAAGCATCCAAACAGTACAATTCGCCAATTTTTTGTTCTTCAAGTTTAAGTGAACTACGAGCCCCACTGTTAATCCTTTAACGGAAATTAATTGTATGTTTCGACAAGTAGAACAATGAATGGAACAGGTAGACGGTTGAAATCATTGTATATATTGCTTTCCATATAGTTTAAGAAACATGTACGCAAAGCATCCAAACAGTACCATTCGCCAATTTTTTGTTCTTCAAGTTTAAGTGAACAACGAGCCCCATTGTTAATCCTTTAAAGGAAATTATTTGTTAATTTCGACAAGTAGAACAATGATTGGAACACGTAGACGGTTGAAATCTTTGTACATATTGCTTCCATATAGTCTAAGAAACATGTACGCAAAGCATCCAAACAGTACCATTCGCCAATTTTTTGTTCTTCAAGTTTAAGTGAACAATGAGCCCCAATGGTTAATACTTTATCGGAAATTATTTGTAACTTTCTACAAGTAGAACAATGAATAGTACAGGTAGACGGGTGAAATCTTTCTATATATTGCTTCTAAATAGTCTAAGAAACATCTATGCAAAGCATCCAAACAGTACAATTCGCCAATTTTTTGTTCTTCAAGTTTAAGTGAACTACGAGCCCCACTGTTAATCCTTTAACGGAAATTAATTGTAACTTTCGACAAGTAGAACAATGAATGGAACAGGTAGACGGTTGAAATCATTGTATATATTGCTTCCATATAGTCTAAGAAACATGTACGCAAAGCATCCAAACAGTACAATTCGCCTATTTCTTGTTCTTCAAGTTTAAGTAAACTACGATCCCCATTGTTAATCCCTTAACGGAAAATATTTGTAACTTTCGACAAGTAGAACAATGAATGGAACAGGTAGACGGGTGAAATCTTTGTATATATTGCTTCTATATAGTCTAAGAAACATATATGCAAAGCATCCAAACAGTACAATTCGCCAATTTATTGTTCTTCAAGTTTAAGTGAACTACGAGCCCCACTGTTAATCCTTTAACGGAAATTATTTGTAACTTTCGACAAGTAGAACAATGAATGGAACAGGTAGCCGGTTGAAATCAATGTATATATTGCTTCTATATAGTCTAAGAAACATATATGCAAAGCATCCAGACAGTACCATTCGCCCCTTTTTTGTTCTTCAAGTTTAAGTGAACAACGAGCCCCATTGTTAATCCTTTAAAGGAAATTATTTGTAAATTTCGACAAGTAGAACAATGATTGGAACACGTAGACGGTTGAAATCTTTGTATTTATTGCTTCCATATAGGCTAAGAAACATGTACGCAAAGCATCCAAACAGTACCATTCGCCAATTTTTTGTTCTTCAAGTTTAAGTGAACAACGAGCCCCATTGTTAATCCTTTAAAGGAAATTATTTGTAAATTTCGACAAGTAGAACAATGATTGGAACACGTAGACGGTTGAAATCTTTGTATATATTGCTTCCATATAGTCTAAGAAACATCTATGCAAAGCATCCAAACAGTACAATTCGCCAATTTTTTGTTCTTCAAGTTTAAGTGAACTACGAGCCCCACTGTTAATCCTTTAACGGAAATTAATTGTAACTTTCGACAAGTAGAACAATGAATGGAACAGGTAGACGGTTGAAATCATTGTATATATTGCTTCCATATAGTTTAAGAAACATGTACGCAAAGCATCCAAACAGTACCATTCGCCAATTTTTTGTCCTTCAAGTTTAAGTGAACAATGAGCCCCATTGTTAATGCTTTATCGGAAATTATTTGTAACTTTCGACAAGTAGAACAATGAATGGAACAGGTAGACGGGTGAAATCTTTCTATATATTGCATCTAAATAGTCTAAGAAACAAGTACGCAAAGCATCCAAACAGTACAATTCGCCTATTTCTTGTTCTTCAAGTTTAAGTAAACTACGATCCCCATTGTTAATCCCTTAACGGAAAATATTTGTAACTTTCGACAAGTAGAACAATGAATGGAACAGGTAGACGGGTGAAATCTTTGTATATATTGCTTCTATATAGTCTAAGAAACATATATGCAAAGCATCCAAACAGTACAATTCGCCAATTTATTGTTCTTCAAGTTTAAGTGAACAACGAGCCCCATTGTTAATCCTTTAAAGGAAATTATTTGTAAATTTCGACAAGTAGAACAATGATTGAAACACGTAGACGGTTGAAATCTTTGTATATATTGCTTCCATATAGTCTAAGAAACATGTACGCAAAGCATCCAAACAGTACAATTCGCCTATTTCTTGTTCTTCAAGTTTAAGTAAACTACGATCCCCATTGTTAATCCCTTAACGGAAAATATTTGTAACTTTCGACAAGTAGAACAATGAATGGAACAGGTAGACGGGTGAAATCTTTGTATATATTGCTTCTATATAGTCTAAGAAACATATATGCAAAGCATCCAAACAGTACAATTCGCCAATTTATTGTTCTTCAAGTTTAAGTGAACTACGAGCCCCACTGTTAATCCTTTAACGGAAATTATTTGTATCTTTCGACAAGTAGAACAATGAATGGAACAGGTAGCCGGTTGAAATCAATGTATATATTGCTTCTATATAGTCTAAGAAACATATATGCAAAGCATCCAGACAGTACCATTCGCCCCTTTTTTGTTCTTCAAGTTTAAGTGAACAACGAGCCCCATTGTTAATCCTTTAAAGGAAATTATTTGTAAATTTCGACAAGTAGAACAATGATTGGAACACGTAGACGGTTGAAATCTTTGTATTTATTGCTTCCATATAGGCTAAGAAACATGCACGCAAAGCATCCAAACAGTACCATTCGCCAATTTTTTGTTCTTCAAGTTTAAGTGAACAACGAGCCCCATTGTTAATCCTTTAAAGGAAATTATTTGTAAATTTCGACAAGTAGAACAATGATTGAAACACGTAGACGGTTGAAATCTTTTTATATATTGCTTCCATATAGTCTAAGAAACATGTACGCAAAGCATCCAAACAGTACAATTCGCCTATTTCTTGTTCTTCAAGTTTAAGTAAACTACGATCCCCATTGTTAATCCCTTAACGGAAATTATTTGTAACTTTCGACAAGTAGAACAATGAATGGAACAGGTAGCCGGTTGAAATCAATGTATATATTGCTTCTATATAGTCTAAGAAACATATATGCAAAGCATCCAGACAGTACCATTCGCCCCTTTTTTGTTCTTCAAGTTTAAGTGAACAACGAGCCCCATTGTTAATCCTTTAAAGGAAATTATTTGTAAATTTCGACAAGTAGAACAATGATTGGAACACGTAGACGGTTGAAATCTTTGTATATATTGCTTCGATATAGTCTAAGAAACATGTACGCAAAGCATCCAAACAGTACCATTCGCCAATTTTTTGTTCTTCAAGTTTAAGTGAACAACGAGCCCCATTGTTAATCCTTTAAAGGAAATTATTTGTAAATTTCGACAAGTAGAACAATGATTGGAACACGTAGACGGTTGAAATCTTTGTATATATTGCTTCCATATAGTCAAAGAAACATGTACGCAAAGCATCCAAACAGTACCGTTCGCCAATTTTTTGTTCTTCTGGTTTAAGTGAACAATGAGCCCCATTGTTAATCCTTTAACGGAAATTATTTGTAACTTTCGACCAGTAGAACAATGAATGGAACAGGTAGACGGTTGAAATCTTTGTATATATTGCTTCTATATAGTCTAAGAAACATATATGCAAAGCATCCAAACAGTACAATTCGCCAATTTCTTTATCTTCAAGTTTAAGTGAACAATGAGCCCCATTGTTAATCCTTTATCGGAAATTATTTGTAACTTTCGGCAAGTAGAACAATGAATGGAACAGGTAGACGGTTGAAATATTTGTATATATTGCTTCTATATAGTATAAGAAACATATATGCAAAGCATCCAAACAGTACAATTCGCCAATTTTTTGTTCTTCAAGTTTAAGTAAACTACGATCCCCATTGTTAATCCCTTAACGGAAATTATTTGTAACTTTCGACAAGTAGAACAGTGAATGGAACAGGTAGACGGTTGAAATCTTTGTATATATTGCTTCTATATAGTCTAAGAAACATATATGCAAAGCATCCAAACAGTACCATTCGCCAATTTTTTGTTCTTCAAGTTTAAGTGAACAACGAGCCCCATTGTTAATCCTTTAAAGGAAATTATTTGTAAATTTCGACAAGTAGAACAATGATTGGAACACGTAGACGGTTGAAATCTTTGTATATATTGCTTCCATATAGTCTAAGAAACATGTACGCAAAGCATCCAAACAGTACCATTCGCCAATTTTTTGTTCTTCAAGTTTAAGTGAACAATGAGCCCCAATGGTTAATCCTTTATCGGAAATTATTTGTAACTTTTGGCAAGTAGAACAATGAATGGAACAGGTAGACGGTTGAAATCTTTGTATATATTGCTTCTATATAGTCTAAGAAACATATATGCAAAGCATCCAAACAGTACAATTCGCCAATTTATTGTTCTTCAAGTTTAAGTGAACAACGAGCCCCATTGTTAATCCTTTAAAGGAAATTATTTGTAAATTTCGACAAGTAGAACAATGATTGAAACACGTAGACGGTTGAAATCTTTGTATATATTGCTTCCATATAGTCTAAGAAACATGTACGCAAAGCATCCAAACAGTACAATTCGCCTATTTCTTGTTCTTCAAGTTTAAGTGAACAACGAGCCCCATTGTTAATCCTTTAAAGGAAATTATTTGTAAATTTCGACAAGTAGAACAATGATTGGAACACGTAGACGGTTGAAATCTTTGTATATATTGCTTCCATATAGTCTAAGAAACATGTAAGCAAAGCATCCAAACAGTACCATTCGCCAATTTTTTGTTCTTCAAGTTTAAGTGAACAATGAGCCCCAATGGTTAATCCTTTATCGGAAATTATTTGTAACTTTTGGCAAGTAGAACAATGAATGGAACAGGTAGACGGTTGAAATCTTTGTATATATTGCTTCTATATAGTCTAAGAAACATATATGCAAAGCATCCAAACAGTACAATTCGCCAATTTATTGTTCTTCAAGTTTAAGTGAACAACGAGCCCCATTGTTAATCCTTTAAAGGAAATTATTTGTAAATTTCGACAAGTAGAACAATGATTGAAACACGTAGACGGTTGAAATCTTTGTATATATTGCTTCCATATAGTCTAAGAAACATGTACGCAAAGCATCCAAACAGTACAATTCGCCTATTTCTTGTTCTTCAAGTTTAAGTAAACTACGATCCCCATTGTTAATCCCTTAACGGAAATTATTTGTAACTTTCGACAAGTAGAACAATGAATGGAACAGGTAGCCGGTTGAAATCAATGTATATATTGCTTCTATATAGTCTAAGAAACATATATGCAAAGAATCCAGACAGTACCATTCGCCCCTTTTTTGTTCTTCAAGTTTAAGTGAACAACGAGCCCCATTGTTAATCCTTTAAAGGAAATTATTTGTAAATTTCGACAAGTAGAACAATGATTGGAACACGTAGACGGTTGAAATCTTTGTATATATTGCTTCCATATAGTCTAAGAAACATGTACGCAAAGCATCCAAACAGTACCATTCGCCAATTTTTTGTTCTTCAAGTTTAAGTGAACAATGAGCCCCAATGGTTAATACTTTATCGGAAATTATTTGTAACTTTCTACAAGTAGAACAATGAATAGTACAGGTAGACGGGTGAAATCTTTCTATATATTGCTTCTAAATAGTCTAAGAAACATCTATGCAAAGCATCCAAACAGTACAATTCGCCAATTTTTTGTTCTTCAAGTTTAAGTGAACTACGAGCCCCACTGTTAATCCTTTAACGGAAATTAATTGTATGTTTCGACAAGTAGAACAATGAATGGAACAGGTAGACGGTTGAAATCATTGTATATATTGCTTCCATATAGTTTAAGAAACATGTACGCAAAGCATCCAAACAGTACCATTCGCCAATTTTTTGTTCTTCAAGTTTAAGTGAACAACGAGCCCCATTGTTAATCCTTTAAAGGAAATTATTTGTTAATTTCGACAAGTAGAACAATGATTGGAACACGTAGACGGTTGAAATCTTTGTACATATTGCTTCCATATAGTCTAAGAAACATGTACGCAAAGCATCCAAACAGTACCATTCGCCAATTTTTTGTTCTTCAAGTTTAAGTGAACAATGAGCCCCAATGGTTAATACTTTATCGGAAATTATTTGTAACTTTCTACAAGTAGAACAATGAATAGTACAGGTAGACGGGTGAAATCTTTCTATATATTGCTTCTATATAGTCTAAGAAACATCTATGCAAAGCATCCAAACAGTACAATTCGCCAATTTTTTGTTCTTCAAGTTTAAGTGAACTACGAGCCCCACTGTTAATCCTTTAACGGAAATTAATTGTAACTTTCGACAAGTAGAACAATGAATGGAACAGGTAGACGGTTGAAATCATTGTATATATTGCTTCCATATAGTTTAAGAAACATGTACGCAAAGCATCCAAACAGTACCATTCGCCAATTTTTTGTCCTTCAAGTTTAAGTGAACAATGAGCCCCATTGTTAATGCTTTATCGGAAATTATTTGTAACTTTCGACAAGTAGAACAATGAATGGAACAGGTAGACGGGTGAAATCTTTCTATATATTGCATCTAAATAGTCTAAGAAACATGTACGCAAAGCATCCAAACAGTACAATTCGCCTATTTCTTGTTCTTCAAGTTTAAGTAAACTACGATCCCCATTGTTAATCCCTTAACGGAAATTATTTGTAACTTTCGACAAGTAGAACAATGAATGGAACACGTAGACGGTTGAAATCTTTGTATATATTGCTTCCATATAGTCTAAGAAACATGTACGCAAAGCATCCAAACAGTACCGTTCGCCAATTTTTTGTTCTTCTGGTTTAAGTGAACAATGAGCCCCATTGTTAATCCTTTATCGGAAATTATTTGTAACTTTCGACCAGTAGAACAATGAATGGAACAGGTAGACGGTTGAAATCTTTGTATATATTGCTTCTATATAGTCTAAGAAACATATATGCAAAGCATCCAAACAGTACAATTCGCCAATTTTTTTATCTTCAAGTTTAAGTGAACTACGAGCCCCAATGGTTAATCCTTTATCGGTAATTATTTGTAACTTTCGACAAGTAGAACAATGAATGGAACAGGTAGACGGGTGAAATCTTTCTATATATTGCATCTAAATAGTCTAAGAAACGTATATGCAAAGCGTCCAAACAGTACAATTCGCCAATTATTTGATCTTCAATTTTAAGTGAACTACGAGCCCCATTGTTAATACTTTAACGGAAATTATTTGTAACTTGCGACAAGTAGAACAATGAATGGAACAGGTAGCCGGTTGAAATAAATGTATATATTGCTTCTATATAGTCTAAGAAACATATATGCAAAGCATCCAAACAGTACAATTCGCCAATTTTTTTATCTTCAAGTTTAAGTGAACAATGAGCCCCAATGGTTAATCCGTTATCGGAAATTAATTGTAACTTTCGACAAGTAGAACAATGAATGGAACAGGTAGACGGGTGAAATCTTTGTATATATTGCTTCTATATAGTCTAAGAAACATATATGCAAAGCATCCAAACAGTACAATTCGCCAATTTATTGTTCTTCAAGTTTAAGTGAACTACGAGCCCCACTGTTAATCCTTTAACGGAAATTATTTGTAACTTTCGACAAGTAGAACAATGAATGGAACAGGTAGCCGGTTGAAATCAATGTATATATTGCTTCTATATAGTCTAAGAAACATATATGCAAAGCATCCAGACAGTACCATTCGCCCCTTTTTTGTTCTTCAAGTTTAAGTGAACAACGAGCCCCATTGTTAATCCTTTAAAGGAAATTATTTGTAAATTTCGACAAGTAGAACAATGATTGGAACACGTAGACGGTTGAAATCTTTGTATTTATTGCTTCCATATAGGCTAAGAAACATGTACGCAAAGCATCCAAACAGTACCATTCGCCAATTTTTTGTTCTTCAAGTTTAAGTGAACAACGAGCCCCATTGTTAATCCTTTAAAGGAAATTATTTGTAAATTTCGACAAGTAGAACAATGATTGGAACACGTAGACGGTTGAAATCTTTGTATATATTGCTTCCATATAGTCTAAGAAACATCTATGCAAAGCATCCAAACAGTACAATTCGCCAATTTTTTGTTCTTCAAGTTTAAGTGAACTACGAGCCCCACTGTTAATCCTTTAACGGAAATTAATTGTAACTTTCGACAAGTAGAACAATGAATGGAACAGGTAGACGGTTGAAATCATTGTATATATTGCTTCCATATAGTTTAAGAAACATGTACGCAAAGCATCCAAACAGTACCATTCGCCAATTTTTTGTCCTTCAAGTTTAAGTGAACAATGAGCCCCATTGTTAATGCTTTATCGGAAATTATTTGTAACTTTCGACAAGTAGAACAATGAATGGAACAGGTAGACGGGTGAAATCTTTCTATATATTGCATCTAAATAGTCTAAGAAACATGTACGCAAAGCATCCAAACAGTACAATTCGCCTATTTCTTGTTCTTCAAGTTTAAGTAAACTACGATCCCCATTGTTAATCCCTTAACGGAAAATATTTGTAACTTTCGACAAGTAGAACAATGAATGGAACAGGTAGACGGGTGAAATCTTTGTATATATTGCTTCTATATAGTCTAAGAAACATATATGCAAAGCATCCAAACAGTACAATTCGCCAATTTATTGTTCTTCAAGTTTAAGTGAACAACGAGCCCCATTGTTAATCCTTTAAAGGAAATTATTTGTAAATTTCGACAAGTAGAACAATGATTGAAACACGTAGACGGTTGAAATCTTTGTATATATTGCTTCCATATAGTCTAAGAAACATGTACGCAAAGCATCCAAACAGTACAATTCGCCTATTTCTTGTTCTTCAAGTTTAAGTAAACTACGATCCCCATTGTTAATCCCTTAACGGAAAATATTTGTAACTTTCGACAAGTAGAACAATGAATGGAACAGGTAGACGGGTGAAATCTTTGTATATATTGCTTCTATATAGTCTAAGAAACATATATGCAAAGCATCCAAACAGTACAATTCGCCAATTTATTGTTCTTCAAGTTTAAGTGAACTACGAGCCCCACTGTTAATCCTTTAACGGAAATTATTTGTAACTTTCGACAAGTAGAACAATGAATGGAACAGGTAGCCGGTTGAAATCAATGTATATATTGCTTCTATATAGTCTAAGAAACATATATGCAAAGCATCCAGACAGTACCATTCGCCCCTTTTTTGTTCTTCAAGTTTAAGTGAACAACGAGCCCCATTGTTAATCCTTTAAAGGAAATTATTTGTAAATTTCGACAAGTAGAACAATGATTGGAACACGTAGACGGTTGAAATCTTTGTATTTATTGCTTCCATATAGGCTAAGAAACATGCACGCAAAGCATCCAAACAGTACCATTCGCCAATTTTTTGTTCTTCAAGTTTAAGTGAACAACGAGCCCCATTGTTAATCCTTTAAAGGAAATTATTTGTAAATTTCGACAAGTAGAACAATGATTGAAACACGTAGACGGTTGAAATCTTTTTATATATTGCTTCCATATAGTCTAAGAAACATGTACGCAAAGCATCCAAACAGTACAATTCGCCTATTTCTTGTTCTTCAAGTTTAAGTAAACTACGATCCCCATTGTTAATCCCTTAACGGAAATTATTTGTAACTTTCGACAAGTAGAACAATGAATGGAACAGGTAGCCGGTTGAAATCAATGTATATATTGCTTCTATATAGTCTAAGAAACATATATGCAAAGCATCCAGACAGTACCATTCGCCCCTTTTTTGTTCTTCAAGTTTAAGTGAACAACGAGCCCCATTGTTAATCCTTTAAAGGAAATTATTTGTAAATTTCGACAAGTAGAACAATGATTGGAACACGTAGACGGTTGAAATCTTTGTATATATTGCTTCGATATAGTCTAAGAAACATGTACGCAAAGCATCCAAACAGTACCATTCGCCAATTTTTTGTTCTTCAAGTTTAAGTGAACAACGAGCCCCATTGTTAATCCTTTAAAGGAAATTATTTGTAAATTTCGACAAGTAGAACAATGATTGGAACACGTAGACGGTTGAAATCTTTGTATATATTGCTTCCATATAGTCAAAGAAACATGTACGCAAAGCATCCAAACAGTACCGTTCGCCAATTTTTTGTTCTTCTGGTTTAAGTGAACAATGAGCCCCATTGTTAATCCTTTAACGGAAATTATTTGTAACTTTCGACCAGTAGAACAATGAATGGAACAGGTAGACGGTTGAAATCTTTGTATATATTGCTTCTATATAGTCTAAGAAACATATATGCAAAGCATCCAAACAGTACAATTCGCCAATTTCTTTATCTTCAAGTTTAAGTGAACAATGAGCCCCATTGTTAATCCTTTATCGGAAATTATTTGTAACTTTCGGCAAGTAGAACAATGAATGGAACAGGTAGACGGTTGAAATATTTGTATATATTGCTTCTATATAGTATAAGAAACATATATGCAAAGCATCCAAACAGTACAATTCGCCAATTTTTTGTTCTTCAAGTTTAAGTAAACTACGATCCCCATTGTTAATCCCTTAACGGAAATTATTTGTAACTTTCGACAAGTAGAACAGTGAATGGAACAGGTAGACGGTTGAAATCTTTGTATATATTGCTTCTATATAGTCTAAGAAACATATATGCAAAGCATCCAAACAGTACCATTCGCCAATTTTTTGTTCTTCAAGTTTAAGTGAACAACGAGCCCCATTGTTAATCCTTTAAAGGAAATTATTTGTAAATTTCGACAAGTAGAACAATGATTGCAACACGTAGACGGTTGAAATCTTTGTATATATTGCTTCCATATAGTCTAAGAAACATGTACGCAAAGCATCCAAACAGTACCATTCGCCAATTTTTTGTTCTTCAAGTTTAAGTGAACAATGAGCCCCAATGGTTAATCCTTTATCGGAAATTATTTGTAACTTTTGGCAAGTAGAACAATGAATGGAACAGGTAGACGGTTGAAATCTTTGTATATATTGCTTCTATATAGTCTAAGAAACATATATGCAAAGCATCCAAACAGTACAATTCGCCAATTTATTGTTCTTCAAGTTTAAGTGAACAACGAGCCCCATTGTTAATCCTTTAAAGGAAATTATTTGTAAATTTCGACAAGTAGAACAATGATTGAAACACGTAGACGGTTGAAATCTTTGTATATATTGCTTCCATATAGTCTAAGAAACATGTACGCAAAGCATCCAAACAGTACAATTCGCCTATTTCTTGTTCTTCAAGTTTAAGTGAACAACGAGCCCCATTGTTAATCCTTTAAAGGAAATTATTTGTAAATTTCGACAAGTAGAACAATGATTGGAACACGTAGACGGTTGAAATCTTTGTATATATTGCTTCCATATAGTCTAAGAAACATGTAAGCAAAGCATCCAAACAGTACCATTCGCCAATTTTTTGTTCTTCAAGTTTAAGTGAACAATGAGCCCCAATGGTTAATCCTTTATCGGAAATTATTTGTAACTTTTGGCAAGTAGAACAATGAATGGAACAGGTAGACGGTTGAAATCTTTGTATATATTGCTTCTATATAGTCTAAGAAACATATATGCAAAGCATCCAAACAGTACAATTCGCCAATTTATTGTTCTTCAAGTTTAAGTGAACAACGAGCCCCATTGTTAATCCTTTAAAGGAAATTATTTGTAAATTTCGACAAGTAGAACAATGATTGAAACACGTAGACGGTTGAAATCTTTGTATATATTGCTTCCATATAGTCTAAGAAACATGTACGCAAAGCATCCAAACAGTACAATTCGCCTATTTCTTGTTCTTCAAGTTTAAGTAAACTACGATCCCCATTGTTAATCCCTTAACGGAAATTATTTGTAACTTTCGACAAGTAGAACAATGAATGGAACAGGTAGCCGGTTGAAATCAATGTATATATTGCTTCTATATAGTCTAAGAAACATATATGCAAAGAATCCAGACAGTACCATTCGCCCCTTTTTTGTTCTTCAAGTTTAAGTGAACAACGAGCCCCATTGTTAATCCTTTAAAGGAAATTATTTGTAAATTTCGACAAGTAGAACAATGATTGGAACACGTAGACGGTTGAAATCTTTGTATATATTGCTTCCATATAGTCTAAGAAACATGTACGCAAAGCATCCAAACAGTACCATTCGCCAATTTTTTGTTCTTCAAGTTTAAGTGAACAATGAGCCCCAATGGTTAATACTTTATCGGAAATTATTTGTAACTTTCTACAAGTAGAACAATGAATAGTACAGGTAGACGGGTGAAATCTTTCTATATATTGCTTCTAAATAGTCTAAGAAACATCTATGCAAAGCATCCAAACAGTACAATTCGCCAATTTTTTGTTCTTCAAGTTTAAGTGAACTACGAGCCCCACTGTTAATCCTTTAACGGAAATTAATTGTATGTTTCGACAAGTAGAACAATGAATGGAACAGGTAGACGGTTGAAATCATTGTATATATTGCTTCCATATAGTTTAAGAAACATGTACGCAAAGCATCCAAACAGTACCATTCGCCAATTTTTTGTTCTTCAAGTTTAAGTGAACAACGAGCCCCATTGTTAATCCTTTAAAGGAAATTATTTGTTAATTTCGACAAGTAGAACAATGATTGGAACACGTAGACGGTTGAAATCTTTGTACATATTGCTTCCATATAGTCTAAGAAACATGTACGCAAAGCATCCAAACAGTACCATTCGCCAATTTTTTGTTCTTCAAGTTTAAGTGAACAATGAGCCCCAATGGTTAATACTTTATCGGAAATTATTTGTAACTTTCTACAAGTAGAACAATGAATAGTACAGGTAGACGGGTGAAATCTTTCTATATATTGCTTCTATATAGTCTAAGAAACATCTATGCAAAGCATCCAAACAGTACAATTCGCCAATTTTTTGTTCTTCAAGTTTAAGTGAACTACGAGCCCCACTGTTAATCCTTTAACGGAAATTAATTGTAACTTTCGACAAGTAGAACAATGAATGGAACAGGTAGACGGTTGAAATCATTGTATATATTGCTTCCATATAGTTTAAGAAACATGTACGCAAAGCATCCAAACAGTACCATTCGCCAATTTTTTGTCCTTCAAGTTTAAGTGAACAATGAGCCCCATTGTTAATGCTTTATCGGAAATTATTTGTAACTTTCGACAAGTAGAACAATGAATGGAACAGGTAGACGGGTGAAATCTTTCTATATATTGCATCTAAATAGTCTAAGAAACATGTACGCAAAGCATCCAAACAGTACAATTCGCCTATTTCTTGTTCTTCAAGTTTAAGTAAACTACGATCCCCATTGTTAATCCCTTAACGGAAATTATTTGTAACTTTCGACAAGTAGAACAATGAATGGAACACGTAGACGGTTGAAATCTTTGTATATATTGCTTCCATATAGTCTAAGAAACATGTACGCAAAGCATCCAAACAGTACCGTTCGCCAATTTTTTGTTCTTCTGGTTTAAGTGAACAATGAGCCCCATTGTTAATCCTTTATCGGAAATTATTTGTAACTTTCGACCAGTAGAACAATGAATGGAACAGGTAGACGGTTGAAATCTTTGTATATATTGCTTCTATATAGTCTAAGAAACATATATGCAAAGCATCCAAACAGTACAATTCGCCAATTTTTTTATCTTCAAGTTTAAGTGAACAATGAGCCCCAATGGTTAATCCGTTATCGGAAATTATTTGTAACTTTCGACAAGTAGAACAATGAATGGAACAGGTAGACGGTTGAAATCTTTGTATATATTGCTTCCATATAGTCTAAGAAACATGTACGCAAAGCATCCAAACAGTACCGTTCGCCAATTTTTTGTTCTTCAGGTTTAAGTGAACTACGAGCCCCAATGGTTAATCCTTTATCGGTAATTATTTGTAACTTTCGACAAGTAGAACAATGAATGGAAAAGGTAGACGGGTGAAATCTTTCTATATATTGCATCTAAATAGTCTAAGAAACGTATATGCAAAGCGTCCAAACAGTACAATTCGCCAATTATTTGATCTTCAATTTTAAGTGAACTACGAGCCCCATTGTTAATACTTTAACGGAAATTATTTGTAACTTGCGACAAGTAGAACAATGAATGGAACAGGTAGCCGGTTGAAATAAATGTATATATTGCTTCTATATAGTCTAAGAAACATATATGCAAAGCATCCAAACAGTACCATTCGCCAATTTTTTGTTCTTCAAGTTTAAGTGAACGACGAGCCCCATTGTTAATCCTTTAAAGGAAATTATTTGTAAATTTCGACAAGTAGAACAATGAATGGAACAGGTAGCCGGTTGAAATCAATGTATATATTGCTTCTATATAGTCTAAGAAACATATATGCAAAGCATCCAAACAGTACCATTCGCCAATTTTTTGTTCTTCAAGTTTAAGTGAACAACGAGCCCCATTGTTAATCCTTTAAAGGAAATTATTTGTAAATTTCGACAAGTAGAACAATGATTGGAACACGTAGACGGTTGAAATCTTTGTATATATTGCTTCCATATAGTCTAAGAAACATGTAAGCAAAGCATCCAAACAGTACCATTCGCCAATTTTTTGTTCTTCAAGTTTAAGTGAACAATGAGCCCCAATGGTTAATCCTTTATCGGAAATTATTTGTAACTTTTGGCAAGTAGAACAATGAATGGAACAGGTAGACGGTTGAAATCTTTGTATATATTGCTTCTATATAGTCTAAGAAACATATATGCAAAGCATCCAAACAGTACAATTCGCCAATTTATTGTTCTTCAAGTTTAAGTGAACAACGAGCCCCATTGTTAATCCTTTAAAGGAAATTATTTGTAAATTTCGACAAGTAGAACAATGATTGAAACACGTAGACGGTTGAAATCTTTGTATATATTGCTTCCATATAGTCTAAGAAACATGTACGCAAAGCATCCAAACAGTACAATTCGCCTATTTCTTGTTCTTCAAGTTTAAGTAAACTACGATCCCCATTGTTAATCCCTTAACGGAAATTATTTGTAACTTTCGACAAGTAGAACAATGAATGGAACAGGTAGCCGGTTGAAATCAATGTATATATTGCTTCTATATAGTCTAAGAAACATATATGCAAAGAATCCAGACAGTACCATTCGCCCCTTTTTTGTTCTTCAAGTTTAAGTGAACAACGAGCCCCATTGTTAATCCTTTAAAGGAAATTATTTGTAAATTTCGACAAGTAGAACAATGATTGGAACACGTAGACGGTTGAAATCTTTGTATATATTGCTTCCATATAGTCTAAGAAACATGTACGCAAAGCATCCAAACAGTACCATTCGCCAATTTTTTGTCCTTCAAGTTTAAGTGAACAATGAGCCCCATTGTTAATGCTTTATCGGAAATTATTTGTAACTTTCGACAAGTAGAACAATGAATGGAACAGGTAGACGGGTGAAATCTTTCTATATATTGCATCTAAATAGTCTAAGAAACATGTACGCAAAGCATCCAAACAGTACAATTCGCCTATTTCTTGTTCTTCAAGTTTAAGTAAACTACGATCCCCATTGTTAATCCCTTAACGGAAAATATTTGTAACTTTCGACAAGTAGAACAATGAATGGAACAGGTAGACGGGTGAAATCTTTGTATATATTGCTTCTATATAGTCTAAGAAACATATATGCAAAGCATCCAAACAGTACAATTCGCCAATTTATTGTTCTTCAAGTTTAAGTGAACAACGAGCCCCATTGTTAATCCTTTAAAGGAAATTATTTGTAAATTTCGACAAGTAGAACAATGATTGAAACACGTAGACGGTTGAAATCTTTGTATATATTGCTTCCATATAGTCTAAGAAACATGTACGCAAAGCATCCAAACAGTACAATTCGCCTATTTCTTGTTCTTCAAGTTTAAGTAAACTACGATCCCCATTGTTAATCCCTTAACGGAAAATATTTGTAACTTTCGACAAGTAGAACAATGAATGGAACAGGTAGACGGGTGAAATCTTTGTATATATTGCTTCTATATAGTCTAAGAAACATATATGCAAAGCATCCAAACAGTACAATTCGCCAATTTATTGTTCTTCAAGTTTAAGTGAACTACGAGCCCCACTGTTAATCCTTTAACGGAAATTATTTGTAACTTTCGACAAGTAGAACAATGATTGGAACACGTACACGGTTGAAATCTTTGTATATATTGCTTCCATATAGTCAAAGAAACATGTACGCAAAGCATCCAAACAGTACCGTTCGCCAATTTTTTGTTCTTCTGGTTTAAGTGAACAATGAGCCCCATTGTTAATCCTTTAACGGAAATTATTTGTAACTTTCGACCAGTAGAACAATGAATGGAACAGGTAGACGGTTGAAATCTTTGTATATATTGCTTCTATATAGTCTAAGAAACATATATGCAAAGCATCCAAACAGTACAATTCGCCAATTTCTTTATCTTCAAGTTTAAGTGAACAATGAGCCCCATTGTTAATCCTTTATCGGAAATTATTTGTAACTTTCGGCAAGTAGAACAATGAATGGAACAGGTAGACGGTTGAAATATTTGTATATATTGCTTCTATATAGTATAAGAAACATATATGCAAAGCATCCAAACAGTACAATTCGCCAATTTTTTGTTCTTCAAGTTTAAGTAAACTACGATCCCCATTGTTAATCCCTTAACGGAAATTATTTGTAACTTTCGACAAGTAGAACAGTGAATGGAACAGGTAGACGGTTGAAATCTTTGTATATATTGCTTCTATACAGTATAAGAAACATATATGCATAGCATCCAAACAGTACCATTCGCCAATTTTTTGTTCTTCAAGTTTAAGTGAACAATGAGCCCCATTGTTAATCCTTTAAAGGAAATTATTTGTAAATTTCGACAAGTAGAACAATGAATGGAACAGGTAGACTGTTGAAATCATTGTATATATTGCTTCTATATAGTCTAAGAAACATATATGCAAAGCATCCAAACAGTACAATTCGCCTATTTCTTGTTCTTCAAGTTTAAGTAAACTACGATCCCCATTGTTAATCCCTTAACGGAAATTATTTGTAACTTTCGACAAGTAGAACAATGAATGGAACAGGTAGCCGGTTGAAATCAATGTATATATTGCTTCTATATAGTCTAAGAAACATATATGCAAAGCATCCAGACAGTACCATTCGCCCCTTTTTTGTTCTTCAAGTTTAAGTGAACAATGAGCCCCATTGTTAATCCTTTAAAGGAAATTATTTGTAAATTTCGACAAGTAGAACAATGAATGGAACAGGTAGACGGTTGAAATCTTTGTATATATTGCTTCTATATAGTCTAAGAAACATATATGCAAAGCATCCAAACAGTACAATTCGCCAATTTCTTTATCTTCAAGTTTAAGTGAACAATGAGCCCCATTGTTAATCCTTTATCGGAAATTATTTGTAACTTTCGGCTAGTAGAACAATGAATGGAACAGGTAGACGGTTGAAATATTTGTATATATTGCTTCTATATAGTATAAGAAACATATATGCAAAGCATCCAAACAGTACAATTCGCCAATTTTTTGTTCTTCAAGTTTAAGTAAACTACGATCCCCATTGTTAATCCCTTAACGGAAATTATTTGTAACTTTCGACAAGTAGAACAATGAATGGAACAGGTAGCCGGTTGAAATCAATGTATATATTGCTTCTATATAGTCTAAGAAACATATATGCAAAGCATCCAGACAGTACCATTCGCCCCTTTTTTGTTCTTCAAGTTTAAGTGAACAACGAGCCCCATTGTTAATCCTTTAAAGGAAATTATTTGCAAATTTCGACAAGTAGAACAATGATTGGAACACGTAGACGGTTGAAATCTTTGTATTTATTGCTTCCATATAGGCTAAGAAACATGTACGCAAAGCATCCAAACAGTACCATTCGCCAATTTTTTGTTCTTCAAGTTTAAGTGAACAACGAGCCCCATTGTTAATCCTTTAAAGGAAATTATTTGTAAATTTCGACAAGTAGAACAATGATTGGAACACGTAGACGGTTGAAATCTTTGTATATATTGCTTCCATATAGTCTAAGAAACATGTACGCAAAGCATCCAAACAGTACCGTTCGCCAATTTTTTGTTCTTCTGGTTTAAGTGAACAATGAGCCCCATTGTTAATCCTTTATCGGAAATTATTTGTAACTTTCGGCCAGTAGAACAATGAATGGAACAGGTAGACGGTTGAAATCTTTGTATATATTGCTTCTATATAGTCTAAGAAACATATATGCAAAGCATCCAAACAGTACAATTCGCCAATTTTTTTATCTTCAAGTTTAAGTGAACAATGAGCCCCAATGGTTAATCCGTTATCGGAAATTATTTGTAACTTTCGACAAGTAGAACAATGAATGGAACAGGTAGACGGTTGAAATCTTTGTATATATTGCTTCCATATAGTATAAGAAACATGTACGCAAAGCATCCAAACAGTACCGTTCGCCAATTTTTTGTTCTTCAGGTTTAAGTGAACTACGAGCCCCAATGGTTAATCCTTTATCGGTAATTATTTGTAACTTTCGACAAGTAGAACAATGAATGGAACAGGTAGACGGGTGAAATCTTTCTATATATTGCATCTAAATAGTCTAAGAAACGTATATGCAAAGCGTCCAAACAGTACAATTCGCCAATTATTTGATCTTCAATTTTAAGTGAACTACGAGCCCCATTGTTAATACTTTAACGGAAATTATTTGTAACTTTCGACAAGTAGAACAATGAATGGAACAGGTAGCCGGTTGAAATCAATGTATATATTGCTTCTATATAGTCTAAGAAACATATATGCAAAGCATCCAGACAGTACCATTCGCCCCTTTTTTGTTCTTCAAGTTTAAGTGAACAATGAGCCCCATTGTTAATCCTTTAAAGGAAATTATTTGTAAATTTCGACAAGTAGAACAATGAATGGAACAGGTAGACGGTTGAAATCTTTGTATATATTGCTTCTATATAGTCTAAGAAACATATATGCAAAGCATCCAAACAGTACAATTCGCCAATTTCTTTATCTTCAAGTTTAAGTGAACAATGAGCCCCATTGTTAATCCTTTATCGGAAATTATTTGTAACTTTCGGCTAGTAGAACAATGAATGGAACAGGTAGACGGTTGAAATATTTGTATATATTGCTTCTATATAGTCTAAGAAACATATATGCAAAGCATCCAGACAGTACCATTCGCCCCTTTTTTGTTCTTCAAGTTTAAGTGAACAACGAGCCCATTGTTAATCCTTTAAAGGAAATTATTTGTAAATTTCGACAAGTAGAACAATGATTGGAACACGTAGACGGTTGAAATCTTTGTATATATTGCTTCCATATAGTCTAAGAAACATGTACGCAAAGCATCCAAACAGTACCATTCGCCAATTTTTTGTTCTTCAAGTTTAAGTGAACAACGAGCCCCATTGTTAATCCTTTAAAGGAAATTATTTGTAAATTTCGACAAGTAGAACAATGATTGGAACACGTAGACGGTTGAAATCTTTGTATATATTGCTTCCATATAGTCAAAGAAACATGTACGCAAAGCATCCAAACAGTACCGTTCGCCAATTTTTTGTTCTTCTGGTTTAAGTGAACAATGAGCCCCATTGTTAATCCTTTAACGGAAATTATTTGTAACTTTCGACCAGTAGAACAATGAATGGAACAGGTAGACGGTTGAAATCTTTGTATATATTGCTTCTATATAGTCTAAGAAACATATATGCAAAGCATCCAAACAGTACAATTCGCCAATTTCTTTATCTTCAAGTTTAAGTGAACAATGAGCCCCATTGTTAATCCTTTATCGGAAATTATTTGTAACTTTCGACAAGTAGAACAATGAATGGAACAGGTAGACGGTTGAAATCTTTGTATATATTGCTTCTATATAGTCTAAGAAACATATATGCAAAGCATCCAAACAGTACAATTCGCCAATTTCTTTATCTTCAAGTTTAAGTGAACAATGAGCCCCATTGTTAATCCTTTATCGGAAATTATTTGTAACTTTCGGCTAGTAGAACAATGAATGGAACAGGTAGACGGTTGAAATATTTGTATATATTGCTTCTATATAGTCTAAGAAACATATATGCAAAGCATCCAGACAGTACCATTCGCCCCTTTTTTGTTCTTCAAGTTTAAGTGAACAACGAGCCCATTGTTAATCCTTTAAAGGAAATTATTTGTAAATTTCGACAAGTAGAACAATGATTGGAACACGTAGACGGTTGAAATCTTTGTATATATTGCTTCCATATAGTCTAAGAAACATGTACGCAAAGCATCCAAACAGTACCATTCGCCAATTTTTTGTTCTTCAAGTTTAAGTGAACAACGAGCCCCATTGTTAATCCTTTAAAGGAAATTATTTGTAAATTTCGACAAGTAGAACAATGATTGGAACACGTAGACGGTTGAAATCTTTGTATATATTGCTTCCATATAGTCAAAGAAACATGTACGCAAAGCATCCAAACAGTACCGTTCGCCAATTTTTTGTTCTTCTGGTTTAAGTGAACAATGAGCCCCATTGTTAATCCTTTAACGGAAATTATTTGTAACTTTCGACCAGTAGAACAATGAATGGAACAGGTAGACGGTTGAAATCTTTGTATATATTGCTTCTATATAGTCTAAGAAACATATATGCAAAGCATCCAAACAGTACAATTCGCCAATTTCTTTATCTTCAAGTTTAAGTGAACAATGAGCCCCATTGTTAATCCTTTATCGGAAATTATTTGTAACTTTCGGCAAGTAGAACAATGAATGGAACAGGTAGACGGTTGAAATCTTTGTATATATTGCTTCTATACAGTATAAGAAACATATATGCATAGCATCCAAACAGTACCATTCGCCAATTTTTTGTTCTTCAAGTTTAAGTGAACAATGAGCCCCATTGTTAATCCTTTAAAGGAAATTATTTGTAAATTTCGACAAGTAGAACAATGAATGGAACAGGTAGACTGTTGAAATCATTGTATATATTGCTTCTATATAGTCTAAGAAACATATATGCAAAGCATCCAAACAGTACAATTCGCCTATTTCTTGTTCTTCAAGTTTAAGTAAACTACGATCCCCATTGTTAATCCCTTAACGGAAATTATTTGTAACTTTCGACAAGTAGAACAATGAATGGAACAGGTAGCCGGTTGAAATCAATGTATATATTGCTTCTATATAGTCTAAGAAACATATATGCAAAGCATCCAGACAGTACCATTCGCCCCTTTTTTGTTCTTCAAGTTTAAGTGAACAATGAGCCCCATTGTTAATCCTTTAAAGGAAATTATTTGTAAATTTCGACAAGTAGAACAATGAATGGAACAGGTAGACGGTTGAAATCTTTGTATATATTGCTTCTATATAGTCTAAGAAACATATATGCAAAGCATCCAAACAGTACAATTCGCCAATTTCTTTATCTTCAAGTTTAAGTGAACAATGAGCCCCATTGTTAATCCTTTATCGGAAATTATTTGTAACTTTCGGCAAGTAGAACAATGAATGGAACAGGTAGACGGTTGAAATATTTGTATATATTGCTTCTATATAGTATAAGAAACATATATGCAAAGCATCCAAACAGTACAATTCGCCAATTTTTTGTTCTTCAAGTTTAAGTAAACTACGATCCCCATTGTTAATCCCTTAACGGAAATTATTTGTAACTTTCGACAAGTAGAACAGTGAATGGAACAGGTAGACGGTTGAAATCTTTGTATATATTGCTTCTATACAGTATAAGAAACATATATGCATAGCATCCAAACAGTACCATTCGCCAATTGTTTGTTCTTCAAGTTTAAGTGAACAATGAGCCCCATTGTTAATCCTTTAAAGGAAATTATTTGTAAATTTCGACAAGTAGAACAATGAATGGAACAGGTAGACTGTTGAAATCATTGTATATATTGCTTCTATATAGTCTAAGAAACATATATGCAAAGCGTCCAAACAGTACAATTCGCCATTTATTTGATCTTCAAGTTTAAGTGAACTACGAGCCCCATGGTTAATACTTTAACGGAAATTATTTGTAACTTGCGACAAGTAGAACAATGAATGGAACAGGTAGCCGGTTGAAATCAATGTATATATTGCTTCTATATAGTCTAAGAAACATATATGCAAAGCATCCAAACAGTACCATTCGCCAATTTTTTGTTCTTCAAGTTTAAGTGAACAACGAGCCCCATTGTTAATCCTTTAAAGGAAATTATTTGTAAATTTCGACAAGTAGAACATTGATTGGAACACGTAGACGGTTGAAATCCTTGTATATATTGCTTCCATATAGTCTAAGAAGCATGTACGCAAAGCATCCAAACAGTACCATTCGCCAATTTTTTGTCCTTCAAGTTTAAGTGAACAATGAGACCCATTGTTAATCCTTTATCGGAAATTATTTGTAAATTTCGACAAGTAGAACAATGAATGGATCAGGTAGACGGTTGAAATCATTGTATATATTGCTTCTATATAATCTACGAAACATATATGCAAAGCATCCAAACAGTACAATTCGCCAATTTTTTGTTCTTCAAGTTTAAGTGAACTACGAGCCCCCTTGTTAATCCTTTAACGGAAATTATTTGTAAATTTCGACAAGTAGAACAATGATTGGAACACGTAGACGGTTGAAATCTTTGTATATATTGCTTCCATATAGTCTAAGAAACATGTACGCAAAGCATCCAAACAGTACCGTTCGCCAATTTTTTGTTCTTCTGGTTTAAGTGAACAATGAGCCCCATTGTTAATCCTTTATCGGAAATTATTTGTAACTTTCGACCAGTAGAACAATGAATGGAACAGGTAGACGGTTGAAATCTTTGTATATATTGCTTCTATATAGTCTAAGAAACATATATGCAAAGCATCCAAACAGTACAATTCGCCAATTTTTTTATCTTCAAGTTTAAGTGAACAATGAGCCCCAATGGTTAATCCGTTATCGGAAATTATTTGTAACTTTCGACAAGTAGAACAGTGAATGGAACAGGTAGACGGTTGAAATCTTTGTATATATTGCTTCTATATAATCTAAGAAACATATATGCAAAGCATCCAAACAGCACAATTCGCCAATTTATTGTTCTTCAAGTTTAAGTGAACAACGAGCCCCATTGTTAATCCTTTAAAGGAAATTATTTGTAACTTTCGACAAGTAGAACAATGAATGGAACAGGTAGACGGTTGAAATCTTTGTATAAATTGCTTCTATATAGTCTAAGAAACATATATGCAAAGCATCCAAACAGTACCATTCGCCAATTTTTTGTTCTTCATGTTTAAGTGAACTACGAGCCCCATTGTTAATCCTTTAAAGGAAATTATTTGTAAATTTCGGCAAGTAGAACAATGAATGAAATAGGTAGACGGTTGAAATCATTGTATATATTGCTTCTATATAGTCTAAGAAACATATATGCAAATCATCCAAACAGTACAATTCGCCAATTTCTTGTTCTTCAAGTTTAAGTAAACTACGATCCCCATTGTTAATCCCTTAACGGAAATTATTTGTAACTTGCGACAAGTAGAGCAATGAATGGAACAGGTAGACGGTTGAAATCAATGTATATATTGCTTCTTTATAGTCTAAGAAACATATATGCAAAGCATCCAAACAGTACCATACGCCACTTTTTTGTTCTTCAAGTTTAAGTGAACAACGAGCCCCATTGTTAATCCTTTAAAGGAAATTATTTGTAAATTTCGACAAGTAGAACAATGATTGGAACACGTAGACGGTTGAAATCTTTGTATATATTGCTTCCATATAGTCTAAGAAACATGTACGCAAAGCATCCAAACAGTACAATTCGCCAATTTTTTGTTCTTCAAGTTTAAGTGAACTACGATCCCCATTGTTAATCCCTTAACGGAAATTATTTGTAACTTTCGACAAGTAGAACAATGAATGGAACAGGTAGACGGTTGAAATCTTTGTATATATTGCTTCTATATAGTCTAAGAAACATATATGCAAAGCATCCAAACAGTACAATTCGCCAATTTATTGTTCTTCAAGTTTATGTGAACAATGAGCCCCAATGGTTAATCTGTTATCGGAAATTATTTGTAACTTTCGACAAGTAGAACAATGAATGGAACAGGTAGATGGTTAAAATCTTTGTATATATTGCTTTTATATAGTCTAAGAAACATATATGCAAATCATCCAAACAGTACAATTCGCCAATTTTTTGTTCTTCAAGTTTAAGTGAACAATGAGCCCCAATGGTTAATCCTTTATCGGAAATTATTTGTAAATTTCGACAAGTAGAACAATGAATGGAACAGGTAGCCGGTTGAAATCTTTGTATATATTGCTTCTATGTAGTCTAAGAAACATATATGCAAAGCATCCAAACAGTACAATTCGCCAATTTTTTGTTCTTCAAGTTTAAGTGAACAATGAGCCCAAATGGTTAATCCATTATCGGAAATTATTTGTAACTTTCGACAAGTAGAACAATGAATGAAAAAGGTAGACGGTTGAAATCTTTGTATATATTGCTTCTATATAGTCTACGAAACATATATGCAAAACATCCAAACAGTACAATTCGCCAATTTTTTGTACTTCAAGTTTAAGTGAACTACGAGCCCCATTGTTAATCCTTTAACGGAAATTAATTGTAACTTTCGACAAGTAGAACAATGAATGGAACAGGTAGACGGTTGAAATCTTTGTATATATTGCTTCTATATAGTCTAAGAAACATATATGCAAAGCATCCAAACAGTACAATTCGCCAATTTATTGTTCTTCAAGTTTAAGTGAACAACGAGCCCCATTGTTAATCCTTTAAAGGAAATTATTTGTAACTTTCGACAAGTAGAACAATGAATGGAATAGGTAGACGGTTGAAATCTTTGTATATATTGCTTCTATATAGTCTAAGAAACATATATGCAAAGCATCCAAACAGTACAATTCGCCAATTTTTTGTTCTTCAAGTTTAAGTGAACAATGAGCCCCAATGGCTAATCCTTTATCGGAAATTATTTGTAAATTTCGACAAGTAGAATAATGAATGGAACAGGTAGACGGTTGAAATCATTGTATATATTGCGTCTATATAGTCTAAAAAACATATATGCAAAGCATCCAAACAGTACAATTCGACAATTTTTTGCTCTTCAAGTTTAAGTGAACTACGAGCCCCATTGTTATTCCTTTAAAGGAAATTATTTGTAAATTTCGGCAAGTAGAACAATGAATGGAATAGGTAGACGGTTGAAATCATTGTATATATTGCTTCTAAATAGTCTAAGAAACATATATGCAAAGCATCCAAACAGTACAATTCGCCAATTTTTTGTTCTTCAAGTTTAAGTGAACAATGAGCCCCAATGGATAATCCTTTATCGGAAATTATTTGTAAATTTCGACAAGTAGAACAATGAATGGAACAGGTAGCCGGTTGAAATCAATGTATATATTGCTTCTATATAGTATAAGAAACATATATGCAAAGCATCCAAACAGTACCATTCGCCAATTTTTTGTTCTTCAAGTTTAAGTGAACTACGAGCCCCATTGTTAATCCTTTAAAGGAAATTATTTGTAAATTTCGACAAGTAGAACAATGAATGGAACAGGTAGACTGTTGAAATCATTGTATATATTGCTTCTATATAGTCTAAGAAACATATATGCAAAGCATCCAAACAGTACCATTCGCCAATTTTTTGTTCTTCAAGTTTAAGTGAACTACGAGCCCCATTGTTAATCCTTTAAAGGAAATTATTTGTAAATTTCGACAAGTAGAACAATGAATGGAACAGGTAGACTGTTGAAATCATTGTATATATTGCTTCTATATAGTCTAAGAAACATTTATGCAAAGCATCCAAACAGTACAATTCGCCAATTTTTTGTTCTTCAAGTTTAAGTAAACTACGATCCCCATTGTTAATCCCTTAACGGAAATTATTTGTATCTTTCGACAAGTAGAATAGTGAATGGAACAGGTAGACGGTTGAAATCTTTGTATATATTGCTTCTATATAGTATAAGAAACATATATGCAAAGCATCCAAACAGTACAATTCGCCAATTTTTTGTTCTTCAAGTTTAAGTGAACAATGAGCCCCAATGGTTAATCCGTTATCGGAAATTATTTGTAACTTTCGACAAGTAGAACAATGAGTGGAACAGGTAGACGGTTGAAATCAATGTATATATTGCTTCTATATAGTCTAAGAAACATATATGCAAAGCATCCAAACAGTACAATTCGCCAATTTTTTGTTCTTCAAGTTTAAGTAAACTACGATCCCCATTGTTAATCCCTTAACGGAAATTATTTGTATCTTTCGACAAGTAGAATAGTGAATGGAACAGGTAGACGGTTGAAATCTTTGTATATATTGCTTCTATATAGTATAAGAAACATATATGCAAAGCATCCAAACAGTACAATTCGCCAATTTTTTGTTCTTCAAGTTTAAGTGAACAATGAGCCCCAATGGTTAATCCGTTATCGGAAATTATTTGTAACTTTCGACAAGTAGAACAATGAGTGGAACAGGTAGACGGTTGAAATCAATGTATATATTGCTTCTATATAGTCTAAGAAACATATATGCAAAGCATCCAAACAGTACAATTCGCCAATTTTTTGTTCTTCAAGTTTAAGTGAACTACGATCCCCATTGTCAATCCCTTAACGGAAATTATTTGTAACTTTCGACTAGTAGAACAGTGAATGGAACAGGTAGACGATTGAAATCTTTGTATATATTGCTTCTATATAGTATAAGAAACATATATGCAAAGCATCCAAACAGTACAATTCGCCAATTTTTTGTTCTTCAAGTTTAAGTGAACAATGAGCCCCAATGGTTAATCCGTTATCGGAAATTATTTGTAACTTTCGACAAGAAGAACAATGAATGGAAAAGGTAGACGGTTGAAATCTTTGTATATATTGCTTCTATATAGTCTAAGAAACATATATGCAAAGCATCCAAACAGTACAATTCGCCAATTTTTTGTACTTCAAGTTTAAGTGAACTACGAGCCCCATTGTTAATCCTTTAACGGAAATTTATTGTAACTTTCGACAAGTAGAACAATGAATGGAACAGGTAGACGGTTGAAATCTTTGTATATATTGCTTCTATATAGTCTAAGAAACATATATGCAAAGCATCCAAACAGCACAATTCGCCAATTTATTGTACTTCAAGTTTAAGTGAACAACGAGCCCCATTGTTAATCCTTTAAAGGAAATTATTTGTAACTTTCGACAAGTAGAACAATGAATGGAACAGGTAGACGGTTGAAATCTTTGTATATATTGCTTCTATATAGTCTAAGAAACATATATGCAAAGCATCCAAACAGTACCATTCGCCAATTTTTTGTTCTTCATGTTTAAGTGAACTACGAGCCCCATTGTTAATCCTTTAAAGGAAATTATTTGTAAATTTCGGCAAGTAGAACAATGAATGAAATAGGTAGACGGTTGAAATCATTGTATATATTGCTTCTATATAGTCTAAGAAACATATATGCAAATCATCCAAACAGTACAATTCGCCAATTTCTTGTTCTTCAAGTTTAAGTAAACTACGATCCCCATTGTTAATCCCTTAACGGAAATTATTTGTAACTTGCGACAAGTAGAGCAATGAATGGAACAGGTAGACGGTTGAAATCAATGTATATATTGCTTCTTTATAGTCTAAGAAACATATATGCAAAGCATCCAAACAGTACCATACGCCACTTTTTTGTTCTTCAAGTTTAAGTGAACAACGAGCCCCATTGTTAATCCTTTAAAGGAAATTATTTGTAAATTTCGACAAGTAGAACAATGATTGGAACACACAGACGGTTGAAATCTTTGTATATATTGCTTCCATATAGTCTAAGAAACATATATGCAAAGCATCCAAACAGTACCATTCGCCAATTTTTTGTTCTTCAAGTTTAAGTGAACAACGAGCCCCATTGTTAATCCTTTAAAGGAAATTATTTGTAAATTTCGACGAGTAGAACAATGATTGGAACACGTAGACGGTTGAAATCTTTGTATATATTGCTTCCATATAGTCAAAGAAACATGTACGCAAAGCATCCAAACAGTACCATTCGCCAATTTTTTGTTCTTCAAGATTAAGTGAACAATGAGCCCCAATGGTTAATCCTTTATCGGAAATTATTTGTAATTTTCGACAAGTAGAACAATGAATGGAACAGGTAGACGGTTGAAATCTTTGTATATATTGCTTCTATATAATCTAAGAAACATATATGCAAAGCATCCAAACAGTACCATTCGCCAATTTTTTGTTCTTCAAGTTTAAGTGAACTACGAGCCCCATTGTTAATCCTTTAAAGGAAATTATTTGTAAATTTCGTCAAGTAGAACAATGAATGGAACAGGTAGACTGTTGAAATTATTGTATATATTGCTTCTATATCGTCTAAGAAACATATATGCAAAGCATCCAAACAGTACAATTCGCCAATTTTTTGTTCTTCAAGTTTAAGTGAACAATGAGCCCCAACGGTTAATCCTTTATCGGTAATTATTTGTAACTTTCGACAAGTAGAACAATGAATGGAACAGGTAGACGGTTGAAATCCTTGTATATATTGCTTCCATATAGTCTAAGAAACATGAACGCAAAGCATCCAAACAGTACCATTCGCCAATTTTTGTCCTTCAAGTTTAAGTGAACAATGAGCCCCATTGTTAATCCTTTATCGGAAATTATTTGTAACTTTCGACAAGTAGAACAATTAATGGAACAGGTAGACGGTTGAAATCTTTGTATATATTGCTTCTATATAGTATAAGAAACATATATGCAAAGCATCCAAACAGTACGATTCGCCAATTTTTTGTTCTTCAGGTTTAAGTGAACAACGAGCCCCATTGTTAATCCTTTAAAAGAAATTATTTGTAAATTTCGACCTGTAGAACAATGATTGGAACACGTAGACGGTTGAAATCTTTGTATATATTGCTTCCATATAGTCAAAGAAACATGTACGCAAAGCATCCAAACAGTACCATTCGCCAATTTTTTGTTCTTCAAGTTTAAGTGAACAATGAGCCCCAATGGTTAATCCTTTATCGGAAATTATTTGTAATTTTCGACAAGTAGAACAATGAATGGAACAGGTAGACGGTTGAAATCTTTGTATATATTGCTTCTATATAATCTAAGAAACATATATGCAAAGCATCCAAACAGTACCATTCGCCAATTTTTTGTTCTTCAAGTTTAAGTGAACTACGAGCCCCATTGTTAATCCTTTAAAGGAAATTATTTGTAAATTTCGACAAGTAGAACAATGAATGGAACAGGTAGACTGTTGAAATTATTGTATATATTGCTTCTATATCGTCTAAGAAACATATATGCAAAGCATCCAAACAGTACAATTCGCCAATTTTTTGTTCTTCAAGTTTAAGTGAACAATGAGCCCCAACGGTTAATCCTTTATCGGTAATTATTTGTAACTTTCGACAAGTAGAACAATGAATGGAACAGGTAGACGGTTGAAATCCTTGTATATATTGCTTCCATATAGTCTAAGAAACATGAACGCAAAGCATCCAAACAGTACCATTCGCCAATTTTTTGTCCTTCAAGTTTAAGTGAACAATGAGCCCCATTGTTAATCCTTTATCGGAAATTATTTGTAACTTTCGACAAGTAGAACAATTAATGGAACAGGTAGACGGTTGAAATCTTTGTATATATTGTTTCTATATAGTCGAAGAAACATATATGCAAAGCATCCAAACAGTACAATTCGCCAATTTTTTGTTCTTCAAGTTTATGTGAACAATGAGCCCCAATGGTTAATCCTTTATCGGTAATTATTTGTAACTTTCGACAAGTAGAACAATGAAGGGAACAGGTAGACGGTTGAAATCAATGTATAGATTGCTTCTATATAGTCTAAGAAACATATATGCAAAGCATCCAAACAGTACAATTCGCCAATTTTTTGTTCTTCAAGTTTAAGTGTACTACGATCCCCATTGTTAATCCTTTAAGGAAATTATTTGTAACTTTCGACAAGTAGAACAATGAATGGAACTGGTACACGGTTGAAATCCTTTTATATATTGCTTCTATATAGTCTAAGAAACATGTACGCAAACCATCCAAACAGTACCATTCGCCAATTTTTGTTCTTCAAGTTTAAGTGAACAATGAGCCCCAATGGTTAATCCTTTATCGGAAATTATTTGTAATTTTCGACAAGTAGAACAATGAATGGAACAGGTAGACGGTTGAAATCTTTGTATATATTGCTTCTATATAATCTAAGAAACATATATGGAAAGCATCCAAACAGTACCATTCGCCAATTTTTTGTTCTTCAAGTTTAAGTGAACAACGAGCCCCATTGATAATCATGAAACGGAAATTATTTGTAACTTTCTACAAGTAGAACAATGAATAGAACAGGTAGACGGTTGAAATCTTTGTATGTGTTGCTTCTATATAGTCTAAGAAACCTATATGCAAAGCATCCAAACAGTACAATTCGCCAATTTCTTGTTCTTCAAGTTTAAGTAAACTACGATCCCCATTGTTAATCCCTTAACGGAAATTATTTGTAACTTGCGACAAGTAGAACAATGAATGGAACAGGTAGACGGTTGAAATCTTTGTATATATTGCTTCTATATAATCTAAGAAACATATATGCAAAGCATCCAAACAGTACCATTCGCCAATTTTTTGTTCTTCAAGTTTAAGTGAACTACGAGCCCCATTGTTAATCCTTTAAAGGAAATTATTTGTAAATTTCGACAAGTAGAACAATGAATGGAACAGGTAGACTGTTGAAATTATTGTATATATTGCTTCTATATCGTCTAAGAAACATATATGCAAAGCATCCAAACAGTACAATTCGCCAATTTTTTGTTCTTCAAGTTTAAGTGAACAATGAGCCCCAACGGTTAATCCTTTATCGGTAATTATTTGTAACTTTCGACAAGTAGAACAATGAATGGAACAGGTAGACGGTTGAAATCCTTGTATATATTGCTTCCATATAGTCTAAGAAACATGAACGCAAAGCATCCAAACAGTACCATTCGCCAATTTTTTGTCCTTCAAGTTTAAGTGAACAATGAGCCCCATTGTTAATCCTTTATCGGAAATTATTTGTAACTTTCGACAAGTAGAACAATTAATGGAACAGGTAGACGGTTGAAATCTTTGTATATATTGTTTCTATATAGTCGAAGAAACATATATGCAAAGCATCCAAACAGTACAATTCGCCAATTTTTTGTTCTTCAAGTTTATGTGAACAATGAGCCCCAATGGTTAATCCTTTATCGGTAATTATTTGTAACTTTCGACAAGTAGAACAATGAAGGGAACAGGTAGACGGTTGAAATCCTTGTATATATTGCTTCCATATAGTCTAAGAAACATGTACGCAAAGCATCCAAACAGTACCATTCGCCTATTTTTTGTCCTTAAAGTTTAAGTGAACAATGAGCCCCATTGTTAATCCTTCATCGGAAATTATTTGTAACTTTCGACAAGTAGAACAATGAATGGAACAACTCGACGGTTGAAATCTTTGTATATATTGCTTCTATATAATCTAAGAAACATATATGCAAAGCATCTAAACAGTAACAATCGCCAATTTTTTGATCTTCAAGTTTAAGTGAACAGCGAGCCCCATTGATAATCATGAAATGGAAATTATTTGTAACTTTCTACAAGTAGAACAATGAATAGTACAGGTAGACGGGTAAAATCTTTGTAAATATTGCTTCTAAATAGTCTAAGAAACATCTATGCAAAGCATCCAAACAGTACAATTCGCCAATTTTTTGTTCTTCAAGTTTAAGTGAACTACGAGCCCCATTGTTAATCCTTTAAAAGAAATTATTTGTAAATTTCGACAAGTAGAACAATGAATGGATCATGTAGACGGTTGAAATCATTGTATATATTGCTTCTATATAGTCTACGAAACATATATGCAAAGCATCCAAACAGTACAATTCGCCAATTTTTTGTTCTACATGTTTAAGTGAACAATGAGCCCCATTGTTAATCCTTTATCGGAAATTATTTGTAACTTTCGACAAGTAGAACAATGAATGGAACAATTCGACGGTTGAAATCTTTGTATATATTGCTTCCATATAGTCAAAGAAACATGTACGCAAAACATCCAAACAGTACCATTCGCCAATTATTTGATCTTCAAGTTTAAGTGAACAAGGTGCCCCATTGATAATCATGAAACGGAAATTATTTGTAACTTTCTACAAGTAGAACTTTGAATGGAACAGGTAGACGGTTGATATCATTGTATATATTGCATCTATATAGTCTACGAAACATATATGCAAAGCATCAAAACAGTAGAATTCGCCAATTTTTTGTTCTTCAAGTTTAAGTGAACTACGAGCCCCATTGTTAATCCTTTAAAGGAAATTATTTGTAAATTTCGACATGTAGAACAATGAATGGAACAGGTAGACGGTAGAAATCTTTGTATATATTGCTTCTATATAATCTAAGAAACATATATGCAAAGCATCCAAACAGTACCATTCGCCAATTTTTTGTTTTTCAAGTTTAAGTGAACTACGAGCTCCATAGTTAATCCTTTAAAGGAAATTATTTCTAACTTGCGACAAGTAGAACAATGAATGGAACAGGTTGACGGTTGAAATCAATGTATAGATTGCTTCTATATAGTCTAAGAAACATATATGCAAAGCATCCAAACAGTACAATTCGCCAATTTTTTGTTCTTCAAGTTTAAGTGTACTACGATCCCCATTGTTAATCCTTTAAGGAAATTATTTGTAACTTTCGACCTGTAGAACAATGATTGGAACACGTAGACGGTTGAAATCTTTGTATATATTGCTTCCATATAGTCAAAGAAACATGTACGCAAAGCATCCAAACAGTACCATTCGCCAATTTTTTGTTCTTCAAGTTTAAGTGAACAATGAGCCCCAATGGTTAATCCTTTATCGGAAATTATTTGTAATTTTCGACAAGTAGAACAATGAATGGAACAGGTAGACGGTTGAAATCTTTGTATATATTGCTTCTATATAATCTAAGAAACATATATGCAAAGCATCCAAACAGTACCATTCGCCAATTTTTTGTTCTTCAAGTTTAAGTGAACTACGAGCCCCATTGTTAATCCTTTAAAGGAAATTATTTGTAAATTTCGACAAGTAGAACAATGAATGGAACAGGTAGACTGTTGAAATTATTGTATATATTGCTTCTATATCGTCTAAGAAACATATATGCAAAGCATCCAAACAGTACAATTCGCCAATTTTTTGTTCTTCAAGTTTAAGTGAACAATGAGCCCCAACGGTTAATCCTTTATCGGTAATTATTTGTAACTTTCGACAAGTAGAACAATGAATGGAACAGGTAGACGGTTGAAATCCTTGTATATATTGCTTCCATATAGTCTAAGAAACATGAACGCAAAGCATCCAAACAGTACCATTCGCCAATTTTTTGTCCTTCAAGTTTAAGTGAACAATGAGCCCCATTGTTAATCCTTTATCGGAAATTATTTGTAACTTTCGACAAGTAGAACAATTAATGGAACAGGTAGACGGTTGAAATCTTTGTATATATTGTTTCTATATAGTCGAAGAAACATATATGCAAAGCATCCAAACAGTACAATTCGCCAATTTTTTGTTCTTCAAGTTTATGTGAACAATGAGCCCCAATGGTTAATCCTTTATCGGTAATTATTTGTAACTTTCGACAAGTAGAACAATGAAGGGAACAGGTAGACGGTTGAAATCAATGTATAGATTGCTTCTATATAGTCTAAGAAACATATATGCAAAGCATCCAAACAGTACAATTCGCCAATTTTTTGTTCTTCAAGTTTAAGTGTACTACGATCCCCATTGTTAATCCTTTAAGGAAATTATTTGTAACTTTCGACAAGTAGAACAATGAATGGAACTGGTACACGGTTGAAATCCTTTTATATATTGCTTCTATATAGTCTAAGAAACATGTACGCAAACCATCCAAACAGTACCATTCGCCAATTTTTGTTCTTCAAGTTTAAGTGAACAATGAGCCCCAATGGTTAATCCTTTATCGGAAATTATTTGTAATTTTCGACAAGTAGAACAATGAATGGAACAGGTAGACGGTTGAAATCTTTGTATATATTGCTTCTATATAATCTAAGAAACATATATGGAAAGCATCCAAACAGTACCATTCGCCAATTTTTTGTTCTTCAAGTTTAAGTGAACAACGAGCCCCATTGATAATCATGAAACGGAAATTATTTGTAACTTTCTACAAGTAGAACAATGAATAGAACAGGTAGACGGTTGAAATCTTTGTATGTGTTGCTTCTATATAGTCTAAGAAACCTATATGCAAAGCATCCAAACAGTACAATTCGCCAATTTCTTGTTCTTCAAGTTTAAGTAAACTACGATCCCCATTGTTAATCCCTTAACGGAAATTATTTGTAACTTGCGACAAGTAGAACAATGAATGGAACAGGTAGACGGTTGAAATCAATGTATATATTGCTTCTATATAGTCTAAGAAACATATATGCAAAGCATCCAAACAGTACCATTCATCAATTTTTTGTTCTTCAAGTTTAAGTGAACAACGAGCCCCATTGTTAATCCTTTAAAGGAAATTATTTGTAAATTTCGACGAGTAGAACAATGATTGGAACACGTAGACGGTTGAAATCTTTGTATATATTGCTTCCATATAGTCAAAGAAACATGTACGCAAAGCATCCAAACAGTACCATTCGCCAATTTTTTGTTCTTCAAGTTTAAGTGAACAATGAGCCCCATTGTTAATCCTTTATTGGAAATTATTTGTAACTTTCGACAAGTAGAACATTGAATGGAACAGGTAGACGGTTGAAATCTTTGTATATATTGCTTCCATATAGTATAAGAAACATATATGCAAATCATCCAAACAGTACAATTCGCCAATTTTTTGATCTTCAAGTTTAAGTGAACAGCGGGCCCCATTGATAATCATGAAATGGAAATTATTTGTAACTCTCTACAAGTAGAACAATGAATAGTACAGGTAGACGGGTGAAATCTTTCTATATATTGCTTCTAAATAGTCTAAGAAACATATATGCAAAGCATCCAAACAGTACAATTCGCCAATTTTTTGTTCTTCAAGTTTAAGTGAACTACGAGCCCCATTGTTAATCCTTTAAAGGAAATTATTTGTAAATTTCGACATGTAGAACAATGAATGGATCAGGTAGACGGTTGAAATCATTGTATATATTGCTTCTATATAGCCTACGAAACATATATGCAAAGCATCCAAACAGTACAATTCGCCAATTTTTTGTTCTTCAAGTTTCAGTGAACTACGAGCCCCATTGTTAATCCTTTAACGGAAATTAATTGTAACTTTCTACAAGTAGAACAATGATTGGAACACGCAGACGGTTGAAATCTTTGTATATATTGCTTCCATATAGTCTAAGAAACATATACGCAAAGCATCCAAACAGTACCATTCGCCAATTTTTTGTTCTTCAAGTTCAAGTGAACTACGAGCCCCATTGTTAATCCTTTAAAGGAAATTATTTGTAAATTTCGACATGTAGAACAATGAATGGATCAGGTAGACGGTTGAAATCTTTGTATATATTGCTTCTATATAATCTAAGAAACATATATGCAAAGCGTCCAAACAGTACAATTCGCCAATTTTTTGTTCTTCAAGTTTAAGTGAACTACGAGCCCCATTGTTAATCCCTTAAAGGAAATTATTTGTAAATTTCGACATGTAGAACAATGAATGGATCAGGTAGACGGTTGAAATCATTGTATATATTGCTTCTATATAGCCTACGAAACATATATGCAAAGCATCCAAACAGTACAATTCGCCAATTCTTTGTTCTTCAAGTTTAAGTGAACTACGAGCCCCATTGTTAATCCTTTAACGGAAATTAATTGTAACTTTCTACAAGTAGAACAATGATTGGAACACGCAGACGGTTGAAATCTTTGTATATATTGCTTCCATATAGTCAAAGAAACATATATGCAAAGCATCCAAACAGTACCATCCGCCAATTTTTTGTTCTTCAAGTTTAAGTGAACAATGAGCCCCATTGTTAATACTTTAACGGAAATTATTTGTAACTTGCGACAAGTAGAACAATGAATGGAACAGGTAGACGGTTGAAATCAATGTATATATTGCTTCTATATAGTCTAAGGAACATATATGCAAAGCATCCAAACAGTACGATTCGCCAATTTTTTGTTCTTCAGGTTTAAGTGAACAACGAGCCCCATTGTTAATCCTTTAAAAGAAATTATTTGTAAATTTCGACCTGTAGAACAATGATTGGAACACGTAGACGGTTGAAATCTTTGTATATATTGCTTCCATATAGTCTAAGAAACATGTACCCAAAGCATCCAAACAGTACCATTCGCCAATTTTTTGTTCTTCAAGTTTAAGTGAACAATGAGCCCCATTGTTAATCCTTTAAAGGAAATTATTTGTAAATTTCGTCAAGTAGAACAATGAATGGATCAGGTAGACGGTTGAAAACATTGTATATATTGCTTCTATATAGCCTACGAAACATATATGCAAAGCATCCAAACAGTACAATTCGCCAATTTCTTGTTCTTCAAGTTTAAGTGAACTACGAGCCCCATTGTTAATCCTTTAACGGAAATTAATTGTAACTTTCTACAAGTAGAACAATGATTGGAACACGCAGACGGTTGAAATCTTTGTATATATTGCTTCCATATAGTCTAAGAAACATATATGCAAAGCATCCAAACAGTACCATTCGCCAATTTTTTGTTCTTCAAGTTCAAGTGAACTACGAGCCTCATTGTTAATCCTTTAAAGGAAATTATTTGTAAATTTCGACAAGTAGAACAATGAATGGATCATGTAGACGGTTGAAATCATTGTATATATTGCTTCTATATAGCCTACGAAACATATATGCAAAGCATCCAAACAGTACCATTCATCAATTTTTTGTTCTTCAAGTTTAAGTGAACAACGAGCCCCATTGTTAATCCTTTAACTGAAATTAATTGTAACTTTCTACAAGTAGTACAATGATTGGAACACGTAGACGGTTGAAATCTTTGTATATATTGCTCCCATATAGTCTAAGAAACATGTACGCAAAGCATCCAAACAGTACCATTCGCCAATTTTTTGTTCTTCAAGTTTAAGTGAACAATGAGCCCCATTGTTAATCCTTTATCGGAAATTATTTGTAACTTTCGACAAGTAGAACTTTGAATGGAACAGGTAGACGGTTGAAATCTTTGTATATATTGCTTCCATATAGTATAAGAAACATATATGCAAATCATCCAAACAGTACAATACGCCAATTTTTTGACCTTCAAGTTTAAGTAAACAGCGAGCCCCATTGATAATCATGAAATGGAAATTATTTGTAACTTTCTACAAGTAGAACAATGAATAGTACAGGTAGACGGGTGAAATCTTTCTATATATTGCTTCTAAATAGTCTAAGAAACATATATGCAAAGCATCCAAACAGTACAATTCGCCAATTTTTTGTTCTTCAAGTTTAAGTGAACTACGAGCCCCATTGTTAATCCTTTAAAGGAAATTATTTGTAATTTTCGACAAGTAGAACAATGAATGGAACAGGTAGACGGTTGAAATCCTTGTATATATTGCTTCCATATAGTCTAAGAAACATGAACGCAAAGCATCCAAACAGTACCATTCGCCAATTTTTTGTCCTTCAAGTTTATGTGAACAATGAGCCCCAATGGTTAATCCTTTATCGGTAATTATTTGTAACTTTCGACAAGTAGAACAATGAAGGGAACAGGTAGACGGTTGAAATCAATGTATAGATTGCTTCTATATAGTCTAAGAAACATATATGCAAAGCATCCAAACAGTACAATTCGCCAATTTTTTGTTCTTCAAGTTTAAGTGTACTACGATCCCCATTGTTAATCCTTTAAGGAAATTATTTGTAACTTTCGACAAGTAGAACAATGAATGGAACTGGTACACGGTTGAAATCCTTTTATATATTGCTTCTATATAGTCTAAGAAACATGTACGCAAACCATCCAAACAGTACCATTCGCCAATTTTTGTTCTTCAAGTTTAAGTGAACAATGAGCCCCAATGGTTAATCCTTTATCGGAAATTATTTGTAATTTTCGACAAGTAGAACAATGAATGGAACAGGTAGACGGTTGAAATCTTTGTATATATTGCTTCTATATAATCTAAGAAACATATATGGAAAGCATCCAAACAGTACCATTCGCCAATTTTTTGTTCTTCAAGTTTAAGTGAACAACGAGCCCCATTGATAATCATGAAACGGAAATTATTTGTAACTTTCTACAAGTAGAACAATGAATAGAACAGGTAGACGGTTGAAATCTTTGTATGTGTTGCTTCTATATAGTCTAAGAAACCTATATGCAAAGCATCCAAACAGTACAATTCGCCAATTTCTTGTTCTTCAAGTTTAAGTAAACTACGATCCCCATTGTTAATCCCTTAACGGAAATTATTTGTAACTTGCGACAAGTAGAACAATGAATGGAACAGGTAGACGGTTGAAATCTTTGTATATATTGCTTCTATATAATCTAAGAAACATATATGCAAAGCATCCAAACAGTACCATTCGCCAATTTTTTGTTCTTCAAGTTTAAGTGAACTACGAGCCCCATTGTTAATCCTTTAAAGGAAATTATTTGTAAATTTCGACAAGTAGAACAATGAATGGAACAGGTAGACTGTTGAAATTATTGTATATATTGCTTCTATATCGTCTAAGAAACATATATGCAAAGCATCCAAACAGTACAATTCGCCAATTTTTTGTTCTTCAAGTTTAAGTGAACAATGAGCCCCAACGGTTAATCCTTTATCGGTAATTATTTGTAACTTTCGACAAGTAGAACAATGAATGGAACAGGTAGACGGTTGAAATCCTTGTATATATTGCTTCCATATAGTCTAAGAAACATGAACGCAAAGCATCCAAACAGTACCATTCGCCAATTTTTTGTCCTTCAAGTTTAAGTGAACAATGAGCCCCATTGTTAATCCTTTATCGGAAATTATTTGTAACTTTCGACAAGTAGAACAATTAATGGAACAGGTAGACGGTTGAAATCTTTGTATATATTGTTTCTATATAGTCGAAGAAACATATATGCAAAGCATCCAAACAGTACAATTCGCCAATTTTTTGTTCTTCAAGTTTATGTGAACAATGAGCCCCAATGGTTAATCCTTTATCGGTAATTATTTGTAACTTTCGACAAGTAGAACAATGAAGGGAACAGGTAGACGGTTGAAATCCTTGTATATATTGCTTCCATATAGTCTAAGAAACATGTACGCAAAGCATCCAAACAGTACCATTCGCCTATTTTTTGTCCTTAAAGTTTAAGTGAACAATGAGCCCCATTGTTAATCCTTCATCGGAAATTATTTGTAACTTTCGACAAGTAGAACAATGAATGGAACAACTCGACGGTTGAAATCTTTGTATATATTGCTTCTATATAATCTAAGAAACATATATGCAAAGCATCTAAACAGTAACAATCGCCAATTTTTTGATCTTCAAGTTTAAGTGAACAGCGAGCCCCATTGATAATCATGAAATGGAAATTATTTGTAACTTTCTACAAGTAGAACAATGAATAGTACAGGTAGACGGGTAAAATCTTTGTAAATATTGCTTCTAAATAGTCTAAGAAACATCTATGCAAAGCATCCAAACAGTACAATTCGCCAATTTTTTGTTCTTCAAGTTTAAGTGAACTACGAGCCCCATTGTTAATCCTTTAAAAGAAATTATTTGTAAATTTCGACAAGTAGAACAATGAATGGATCATGTAGACGGTTGAAATCATTGTATATATTGCTTCTATATAGTCTACGAAACATATATGCAAAGCATCCAAACAGTACAATTCGCCAATTTTTTGTTCTACATGTTTAAGTGAACAATGAGCCCCATTGTTAATCCTTTATCGGAAATTATTTGTAACTTTCGACAAGTAGAACAATGAATGGAACAATTCGACGGTTGAAATCTTTGTATATATTGCTTCCATATAGTCAAAGAAACATGTACGCAAAACATCCAAACAGTACCATTCGCCAATTATTTGATCTTCAAGTTTAAGTGAACAAGGTGCCCCATTGATAATCATGAAACGGAAATTATTTGTAACTTTCTACAAGTAGAACTTTGAATGGAACAGGTAGACGGTTGATATCATTGTATATATTGCATCTATATAGTCTACGAAACATATATGCAAAGCATCAAAACAGTAGAATTCGCCAATTTTTTGTTCTTCAAGTTTAAGTGAACTACGAGCCCCATTGTTAATCCTTTAAAGGAAATTATTTGTAAATTTCGACATGTAGAACAATGAATGGAACAGGTAGACGGTAGAAATCTTTGTATATATTGCTTCTATATAATCTAAGAAACATATATGCAAAGCATCCAAACAGTACCATTCGCCAATTTTTTGTTTTTCAAGTTTAAGTGAACTACGAGCTCCATAGTTAATCCTTTAAAGGAAATTATTTCTAACTTGCGACAAGTAGAACAATGAATGGAACAGGTTGACGGTTGAAATCAATGTATAGATTGCTTCTATATAGTCTAAGAAACATATATGCAAAGCATCCAAACAGTACAATTCGCCAATTTTTTGTTCTTCAAGTTTAAGTGTACTACGATCCCCATTGTTAATCCTTTAAGGAAATTATTTGTAACTTTCGACAAGTAGAACAATGAATGGAACTGGTACACGGTTGAAATCCTTTTATATATTGCTTCTATATAGTCTAAGAAACATGTACGCAAACCATCCAAACAGTACCATTCGCCAATTTTTGTTCTTCAAGTTTAAGTGAACAATGAGCCCCAATGGTTAATCCTTTATCGGAAATTATTTGTAATTTTCGACAAGTAGAACAATGAATGGAACAGGTAGACGGTTGAAATCTTTGTATATATTGCTTCTATATAATCTAAGAAACATATATGGAAAGCATCCAAACAGTACCATTCGCCAATTTTTTGTTCTTCAAGTTTAAGTGAACAACGAGCCCCATTGATAATCATGAAACGGAAATTATTTGTAACTTTCTACAAGTAGAACAATGAATAGAACAGGTAGACGGTTGAAATCTTTGTATGTGTTGCTTCTATATAGTCTAAGAAACCTATATGCAAAGCATCCAAACAGTACAATTCGCCAATTTCTTGTTCTTCAAGTTTAAGTAAACTACGATCCCCATTGTTAATCCCTTAACGGAAATTATTTGTAACTTGCGACAAGTAGAACAATGAATGGAACAGGTAGACGGTTGAAATCAATGTATATATTGCTTCTATATAGTCTAAGAAACATATATGCAAAGCATCCAAACAGTACCATTCATCAATTTTTTGTTCTTCAAGTTTAAGTGAACAACGAGCCCCATTGTTAATCCTTTAAAGGAAATTATTTGTAAATTTCGACGAGTAGAACAATGATTGGAACACGTAGACGGTTGAAATCTTTGTATATATTGCTTCCATATAGTCAAAGAAACATGTACGCAAAGCATCCAAACAGTACCATTCGCCAATTTTTTGTTCTTCAAGTTTAAGTGAACAATGAGCCCCATTGTTAATCCTTTATTGGAAATTATTTGTAACTTTCGACAAGTAGAACATTGAATGGAACAGGTAGACGGTTGAAATCTTTGTATATATTGCTTCCATATAGTATAAGAAACATATATGCAAATCATCCAAACAGTACAATTCGCCAATTTTTTGATCTTCAAGTTTAAGTGAACAGCGGGCCCCATTGATAATCATGAAATGGAAATTATTTGTAACTCTCTACAAGTAGAACAATGAATAGTACAGGTAGACGGGTGAAATCTTTCTATATATTGCTTCTAAATAGTCTAAGAAACATATATGCAAAGCATCCAAACAGTACAATTCGCCAATTTTTTGTTCTTCAAGTTTAAGTGAACTACGAGCCCCATTGTTAATCCTTTAAAGGAAATTATTTGTAAATTTCGACATGTAGAACAATGAATGGATCAGGTAGACGGTTGAAATCATTGTATATATTGCTTCTATATAGCCTACGAAACATATATGCAAAGCATCCAAACAGTACAATTCGCCAATTTTTTGTTCTTCAAGTTTCAGTGAACTACGAGCCCCATTGTTAATCCTTTAACGGAAATTAATTGTAACTTTCTACAAGTAGAACAATGATTGGAACACGCAGACGGTTGAAATCTTTGTATATATTGCTTCCATATAGTCTAAGAAACATATACGCAAAGCATCCAAACAGTACCATTCGCCAATTTTTTGTTCTTCAAGTTCAAGTGAACTACGAGCCCCATTGTTAATCCTTTAAAGGAAATTATTTGTAAATTTCGACATGTAGAACAATGAATGGATCAGGTAGACGGTTGAAATCTTTGTATATATTGCTTCTATATAATCTAAGAAACATATATGCAAAGCGTCCAAACAGTACAATTCGCCAATTTTTTGTTCTTCAAGTTTAAGTGAACTACGAGCCCCATTGTTAATCCCTTAAAGGAAATTATTTGTAAATTTCGACATGTAGAACAATGAATGGATCAGGTAGACGGTTGAAATCATTGTATATATTGCTTCTATATAGCCTACGAAACATATATGCAAAGCATCCAAACAGTACAATTCGCCAATTCTTTGTTCTTCAAGTTTAAGTGAACTACGAGCCCCATTGTTAATCCTTTAACGGAAATTAATTGTAACTTTCTACAAGTAGAACAATGATTGGAACACGCAGACGGTTGAAATCTTTGTATATATTGCTTCCATATAGTCAAAGAAACATATATGCAAAGCATCCAAACAGTACCATCCGCCAATTTTTTGTTCTTCAAGTTTAAGTGAACAATGAGCCCCATTGTTAATACTTTAACGGAAATTATTTGTAACTTGCGACAAGTAGAACAATGAATGGAACAGGTAGACGGTTGAAATCAATGTATATATTGCTTCTATATAGTCTAAGGAACATATATGCAAAGCATCCAAACAGTACGATTCGCCAATTTTTTGTTCTTCAGGTTTAAGTGAACAACGAGCCCCATTGTTAATCCTTTAAAAGAAATTATTTGTAAATTTCGACCTGTAGAACAATGATTGGAACACGTAGACGGTTGAAATCTTTGTATATATTGCTTCCATATAGTCTAAGAAACATGTACCCAAAGCATCCAAACAGTACCATTCGCCAATTTTTTGTTCTTCAAGTTTAAGTGAACAATGAGCCCCATTGTTAATCCTTTAAAGGAAATTATTTGTAAATTTCGTCAAGTAGAACAATGAATGGATCAGGTAGACGGTTGAAAACATTGTATATATTGCTTCTATATAGCCTACGAAACATATATGCAAAGCATCCAAACAGTACAATTCGCCAATTTCTTGTTCTTCAAGTTTAAGTGAACTACGAGCCCCATTGTTAATCCTTTAACGGAAATTAATTGTAACTTTCTACAAGTAGAACAATGATTGGAACACGCAGACGGTTGAAATCTTTGTATATATTGCTTCCATATAGTCTAAGAAACATATATGCAAAGCATCCAAACAGTACCATTCGCCAATTTTTTGTTCTTCAAGTTCAAGTGAACTACGAGCCTCATTGTTAATCCTTTAAAGGAAATTATTTGTAAATTTCGACAAGTAGAACAATGAATGGATCATGTAGACGGTTGAAATCATTGTATATATTGCTTCTATATAGCCTACGAAACATATATGCAAAGCATCCAAACAGTACCATTCATCAATTTTTTGTTCTTCAAGTTTAAGTGAACAACGAGCCCCATTGTTAATCCTTTAACTGAAATTAATTGTAACTTTCTACAAGTAGTACAATGATTGGAACACGTAGACGGTTGAAATCTTTGTATATATTGCTCCCATATAGTCTAAGAAACATGTACGCAAAGCATCCAAACAGTACCATTCGCCAATTTTTTGTTCTTCAAGTTTAAGTGAACAATGAGCCCCATTGTTAATCCTTTATCGGAAATTATTTGTAACTTTCGACAAGTAGAACTTTGAATGGAACAGGTAGACGGTTGAAATCTTTGTATATATTGCTTCCATATAGTATAAGAAACATATATGCAAATCATCCAAACAGTACAATACGCCAATTTTTTGACCTTCAAGTTTAAGTGAACAGCGAGCCCCATTGATAATCATGAAATGGAAATTATTTGTAACTTTCTACAAGTAGAACAATGAATAGTACAGGTAGACGGGTGAAATCTTTCTATATATTGCTTCTAAATAGTCTAAGAAACATATATGCAAAGCATCCAAACAGTACAATTCGCCAATTTTTTGTTCTTCAAGTTTAAGTGAACTACGAGCCCCATTGTTAATCCTTTAAAGGAAATTATTTGTAATTTTCGACAAGTAGAACAATGAATGGAACAGGTAGACGGTTGAAATCTTGTATATATTGCTTCTATATAATCTAAGAAATATATATGCAAATCATCCAAACAGTACAATTCGCCAATTATTTGATCTTCAAGTTTAAGTGAACTACGAGCCCCATTGTTAATCCTTTAAAGGAAATTATTTGTAAATTTCGACAAGTAGAACAATGATTGGAACACGTAGACGGTTGAAATCTTTGTATATATTGCTTCCATATAGTCTAAGAAACAGGTACGCAAAGCATCCAAACAGTACAATTCGCCAATTATTTGATCTTCAAGTTTAAGTGAACAACGAGCCCCATTGATAATCATGAAACGGAAATTATTTGTAACTTTCTACAAGTAGAACAATGAATAGTACAGGTAGACGGGTGAAATCTTTCTATATATTGCTTCTATATAGTCTAAGAAACATATATGCAAAGCATCCAAACAGTACCATTCGCCAACTTATTGTACTTCAAGTTTAAGTGAACTACGAGCCCCATTGTTAATCCTTTAAAGGAAATTAATTGTAACTTTCGACAAGTAGAACAATGAATGGAACAGGTAGACGGTTGAAATCTTTGTATATATTGCTTCTATATAGTCTAAGAAACATATATGCAAAGCATCCAAACAGTACAATTCGCCAATTTATTGTTCTTCAAGTTTAAGTGAACAACGAGCCCCATTGTTAATCCTTTAAAGGAAATTATTTGTAAATTTCGGCAAGTAGAACAATGAATGGAATAGGTAGACGGTTGAAATCATTGTATATATTGCTTCTATATAGTCTAAGAAACATATATGCAAAGCATCCAAACAGTACAATTCGCCAATTTCTTGTTCTTCAAGTTTAAGTGAACTACGAGCCCCATTGTTAATACTTTAACGGAAATTATTTGTAACTTGCTACAAGTAGAACAATGAATGGAACAGGTAGACGGTTGAAATCAATGTATATATTGCTTCTATATAGTCTAAGAAACATATCTGCAAATCATCCACACAGTACAATTCGCCAATTATTTGATCTTCAAGTTTAAGTGAACTACGAGCCCCATTGTTAATACTTTAACGGAAATTATTTGTAACTTGCGACAAGTAGAACAATGAATGGAACAGGTAGCCGGTTGAAATCAATGTATATATTGCTTCTATATAGTCTAAGAAACATATATGCAAAGCATCCAAACAGTACCATTCGGCAATTTTTTGTTCTTCAAGTTTAAGTGAACTACGAGCCCCATTGTTAATCCTTTATAGGAAATTATTTGTAAATTTCGACAAGTAGAACAATGAATGGAACAGGTAGACGGTTGAAATCAATGTATATATTGCTTCTATAAAGTCTAAGAAACATATATGCAAAGCATCCAAACAGTACAATTCGCCAATTTATTGTTGTTCAAGTTTAAGTGAACAATGAGCCCCATTGTTAATCCTTTATCGGAAATTATTTGTAACTTTCGACAAGTAGAACAATCAATGGAACTGGTAGACGGTTGAAATCTTTGTATATGTTGCTTCTATATAGTCTAAGAAACCTATATGCAAAGCATCTAAACAGTAACATTCGCCAATTTTTTGTTCTTCAAGTTTAAGTGAACTACGAGCCCCATTGTTAATCCTTTAAAGGAAATTATTTGTAAATTTCGACAAGTAGAACAATGAATGGATCATGTAGACGGTTGAAATCATTGTATATATTGCTTCTATATAGTCTGCGAAACATATATGCAAAGCATCCAAACTGTACAATTCGCCAATTTTTTGTTCTTCAAGTTTAAGTGAACTACGAGCCCCATTGTTAATCCTTTAAAGGAAATTATTTGTAAATTTCGACAAGTAGAACAATGATTGGAACACGTAGACGGTTGAAATCTTTGTATATATTGCTTCCATATAGTCTAAGAAACAGGTACGCAAAGCATCCAAACAGTACAATTCGCCAATTATTTGATCTTCAAGTTTAAGTGAACAACGAGCCCCATTGATAATCATGAAACGGAAATTATTTGTAACTTTCTACAAGTAGAACAATGAATAGTACAGGTAGACGGGTGAAATCTTTCTATATATTGCTTCTAAATAGTCTAAGAAACATCTATGCGCAGCATCCAAACAGTACAATTCGCCAATTTTTTGTTCTTCAAGTTTAAGTGAACTACGAGCCCCATTGTTAATCCTTTAAAGGAAATTATTTGTAAATTTCGACAAGTAGAAAAATGAATGGAACAGGTAGACGGTTGAAACCTGTGTATATATTGCTTCTATATAGTCTAAGAAACATATATGCAAAGCATCCAAACAGTACAATTCGCCAATTTTTTGTTCTTCAAGTTTAAGTGAACAATGAGCCCCAATGGTTAATCCGTTATCGGAAATTATTTGTAATTTTCGACATGTAGAGCAATGAATGGAAAAGGTAGACGGTTGAAATCTTTGTATATATTGCTTCTATATAGTCTAAGAAACATATATGCAAAGCATCCAAACAGTACCATTCGCCAACTTATTGTACTTCAAGTTTAAGTGAACTACGAGCCCCATTGTTAATCCTTTAAAGGAAATTAATTGTATCTTTCGACAAGTAGAACAATGAATGGAACAGGTAGACGGTTGAAATCTTTGTATATATTGCTTCTATATAGTCTAAGAAACATATATGCAAAGCATCCAAACAGTACAATTCGCCAATTTATTGTTCTTCAAGTTTAAGTGAACAACGAGCCCCATTGTTAATCCTTTAAAGGAAATTATTTGTAAATTTCGGCAAGTAGAACAATGAATGGAATAGGTAGACGGTTGAAATCATTGTATATATTGCTTCTATATAGTCTAAGAAACATATATGCAAAGCATCCAAACAGTACAATTCGCCAATTTCTTGTTCTTCAAGTTTAAGTGAACTACGAGCCCCATTGTTAATACTTTAACGGAAATTATTTGTAACTTGCTACAAGTAGAACAATGAATGGAACAGGTAGACGGTTGAAATCAATGTATATATTGCTTCTATATAGTCTAAGAAACATATCTGCAAATCATCCACACAGTACAATTCGCCAATTATTTGATCTTCAAGTTTAAGTGAACTACGAGCCCCATTGTTAATACTTTAACGGAAATTATTTGTAACTTGCGACAAGTAGAACAATGAATGGAACAGGTAGCCGGTTGAAATCAATGTATATATTGCTTCTATATAGTCTAAGAAACATATATGCAAAGCATCCAAACTGTACAATTCGCCAATTTTTTGTTCTTCAAGTTTAAGTGAACTACGAGCCCCATTGTTAATCCTTTAAAGGAAATTATTTGTAAATTTCGACAAGTAGAACAATGATTGGAACACGTAGACGGTTGAAATCTTTGTATATATTGCTTCCATATAGTCTAAGAAACAGGTACGCAAAGCATCCAAACAGTACAATTCGCCAATTATTTGATCTTCAAGTTTAAGTGAACAACGAGCCCCATTGATAATCATGAAACGGAAATTATTTGTAACTTTCTACAAGTAGAACAATGAATAGTACAGGTAGACGGGTGAAATCTTTCTATATATTGCTTCTAAATAGTCTAAGAAACATCTATGCGCAGCATCCAAACAGTACAATTCGCCAATTTTTTGTTCTTCAAGTTTAAGTGAACTACGAGCCCCATTGTTAATCCTTTAAAGGAAATTATTTGTAAATTTCGACAAGTAGAAAAATGAATGGAACAGGTAGACGGTTGAAACCTGTGTATATATTGCTTCTATATAGTCTAAGAAACATATATGCAAAGCATCCAAACAGTACAATTCGCCAATTTTTTGTTCTTCAAGTTTAAGTGAACAATGAGCCCCAATGGTTAATCCGTTATCGGAAATTATTTGTAATTTTCGACATGTAGAGCAATGAATGGAAAAGGTAGACGGTTGAAATCTTTGTATATATTGCTTCTATATAGTCTAAGAAACATATATGCAAAGCATCCAAACAGTACCATTCGCCAACTTATTGTACTTCAAGTTTAAGTGAACTACGAGCCCCATTGTTAATCCTTTAAAGGAAATTAATTGTATCTTTCGACAAGTAGAACAATGAATGGAACAGGTAGACGGTTGAAATCTTTGTATATATTGCTTCTATATAGTCTAAGAAACATATATGCAAAGCATCCAAACAGTACAATTCGCCAATTTATTGTTCTTCAAGTTTAAGTGAACAACGAGCCCCATTGTTAATCCTTTAAAGGAAATTATTTGTAAATTTCGGCAAGTAGAACAATGAATGGAATAGGTAGACGGTTGAAATCATTGTATATATTGCTTCTATATAGTCTAAGAAACATATATGCAAAGCATCCAAACAGTACAATTCGCCAATTTCTTGTTCTTCAAGTTTAAGTGAACTACGAGCCCCATTGTTAATACTTTAACGGAAATTATTTGTAACTTGCTACAAGTAGAACAATGAATGGAACAGGTAGACGGTTGAAATCAATGTATATATTGCTTCTATATAGTCTAAGAAACATATCTGCAAAGCATCCAAACAGTACAATTCGCCAATTTATTGTTGTTCAAGTTTAAGTGAACAATGAGCCCCATTGTTAATCCTTTATCGGAAATTATTTGTAACTTTCGACAAGTAGAACAATCAATGGAACTGGTAGACGGTTGAAATCTTTGTATATGTTGCTTCTATATAGTCTAAGAAACCTATATGCAAAGCATCTAAACAGTAACATTCGCCAATTTTTTGTTCTTCAAGTTTAAGTGAACTACGAGCCCCATTGTTAATCCTTTAAAGGAAATTATTTGTAAATTTCGACAAGTAGAACAATGAATGGATCATGTAGACGGTTGAAATCATTGTATATATTGCTTCTATATAGTCTGCGAAACATATATGCAAAGCATCCAAACTGTACAATTCGCCAATTTTTTGTTCTTCAAGTTTAAGTGAACTACGAGCCCCATTGTTAATCCTTTAAAGGAAATTATTTGTAAATTTCGACAAGTAGAACAATGATTGGAACACGTAGACGGTTGAAATCTTTGTTTATATTGCTTCCATATAGTCTAAGAAACAGGTACGCAAAGCATCCAAACAGTACAATTCGCCAATTATTTGATCTTCAAGTTTAAGTGAACAACGAGCCCCATTGATAATCATGAAACGGAAATTATTTGTAACTTTCTACAAGTAGAACAATGAATAGTACAGGTAGACGGGTGAAATCTTTCTATATATTGCTTCTAAATAGTCTAAGAAACATCTATGCGCAGCATCCAAACAGTACAATTCGCCAATTTTTTGTTCTTCAAGTTTAAGTGAACTACGAGCCCCATTGTTAATCCTTTAAAGGAAATTATTTGTAAATTTCGACAAGTAGAAAAATGAATGGAACAGGTAGACGGTTGAAACCTGTGTATATATTGCTTCTATATAGTCTAAGAAACATATATGCAAAGCATCCAAACAGTACAATTCGCCAATTTTTTGTTCTTCAAGTTTAAGTGAACAATGAGCCCCAATGGTTAATCCTTTATCGGTAATTATTTGTAACTTTCGACAAGTAGAACAATGAATGGAACAGGTAGACGGTTGAAATCCATGTATATATTGCGTCTATATAGTCTAAGAATCATATATGCAAAGCATCCAAACAGTACAATTCGCCAATTTTTTGTTCTTCAAGTTTTAGTAAACTACGATCCCCATTGTTAATCCCTTATCGGAAATTATTTGTAACTTTCGACAAGTAGAACAATGAATGGAACTGGTAGACGGTTGAAATGTTTTTATATATTGCTTCTATATAGTCTAAGAAACCTATATGCGAAGCATCTAAACAGTAACATTCCCCAATTTTTTGTTCTTCAAGTTTAAGTGAACTACGAGCCCCATTGTTAATCCTTTATCGGAAATTATTTGTAAATTTCGACAAGTAGAACAATGAATGGAACTGGTAGACGGTTGAAATCTTGGTATATGTTGCTTCTATATAGTCTAAGAAACCTATATGCAAAGCATCTAAACAGTAACATTCGCCAATTTTTTGTTCTTCAAGTTTAAGTGAACTACGAGCCCCATTGTTAATCCTTTAAAGGAAATTATTTGTAAATTTCGACAAGTAGAACAATGAATGGATCATGTAGACGGTTGAAATCATTGTATATATTGCTTCTATATAGTCTGCGAAACATATATGCAAAGCATCCAAACTGTACAATTCGCCAATTTTTTGTTCTTCAAGTTTAAGTGAACTACGAGCCCCATTGTTAATCCTTTAAAGGAAATTATTTGTAAATTTCGACAAGTAGAACAATGATTGGAACACGTAGACGGTTGAAATCTTTGTATATATTGCTTCCATATAGTCTAAGAAACAGGTACGCAAAGCATCCAAACAGTACAATTCGCCAATTATTTGATCTTCAAGTTTAAGTGAACAACGAGCCCCATTGATAATCATGAAACGGAAATTATTTGTAACTTTCTACAAGTAGAACAATGAATAGTACAGGTAGACGGGTGAAATCTTTCTATATATTGCTTCTAAATAGTCTAAGAAACATCTATGCGCAGCATCCGAACAGTACAATTCGCCAATTTTTTGTTCTTCAAGTTTAAGTGAACTACGAGCCCCATTGTTAATCCTTTAAAGGAAATTATTTGTAAATTTCGACAAGTAGAAAAATGAATGGAACAGGTAGACGGTTGAAACCTGTGTATATATTGCTTCTATATAGTCTAAGAAACATATATGCAAAGCATCCAAACAGTACAATTCGCCAATTTTTTGTTCTTCAAGTTTAAGTGAACAATGAGCCCCAATGGTTAATCCTTTATCGGTAATTATTTGTAACTTTCGACAAGTAGAACAATGAATGGAACAGGTAGACGGTTGAAATCCATGTATATATTGCGTCTATATAGTCTAAGAATCATATATGCAAAGCATCCAAACAGTACAATTCGCCAATTTTTTGTTCTTCAAGTTTTAGTAAACTACGATCCCCATTGTTAATCCCTTATCGGAAATTATTTGTAACTTTCGACAAGTAGAACAATGAATGGAACTGGTAGACGGTTGAAATGTTTTTATATATTGCTTCTATATAGTCTAAGAAACCTATATGCGAAGCATCTAAACAGTAACATTCGCCAATTTTTTGATCTTCAAGTTTAAGTGAACAGCGAGCCCCACTGATAATCATGAAATGGAAATTATTTGTAACTTTCTACAAGTAGAACAATGAATAGTACAGGTAGAGAGGTGAAATCTTTCTATATATTGCTTCTAAATAGTCTAAGAAACACATATGCAAAGCAACCAAACAGCACAATTCGCCAATTTTTTGTTCTACAAGTTTAAGTGAACAACGAGCCCCATTGTTAATCCTTTAAAGGAAATTATTTGTAAATTTCGACAAGTAGAACAATGAATGGAACAGGTAGACTGTTGAAATCATTATATATATTGCTTCTATATAGTCTAAGAAACATATATGCAAAGCATCCAAACAGTACCATTCGCCAATTTTTTGTTCTTCAAGTTTAAGTGAACAACGAGCCCCAATGGTTAATCCTTTATCGGAAATTATTTGTAACTTTCGACAAGTAGAACAATGAATGGAACAGGTAGACGGTTGAAATCTTTGTATATATTGCGTCTATATAGTCTAAGAAACATATATGCAAAGCATCCAAACAGTACCATTTGCCAATTTTTTGTTCTTCAAGTTTAAGTGAACTACGAGCCCCATTGTTAATCCTTTAAAGGAAATTATTTGTAAATTTCGACAAGTAGAACAATGAATGGAACAGGTAGACGGTTGAAATCAATGTATATATTGCTTCTATATAGTCTAAGAAACCTATATGCAAAGCATCCAAACAGTACCATTCGCCAATTTTTTGTTCTCCAAGTTTAAGTGAACAACGAGCCCCATTGATAATCATGAAACGGAAATTATTTGTAACTTTCTACAAGTAGAACAATGAATGGAACAGGTAGACGGTTGAAATCAATGTATATATTGCTTCTATATAGTCTAAGAAACATATATGCAAAGCATCCAAACAGTACAATTCGCCAATTTCTTGTTCTTCAAGTTTAAGTAAACTACGATCCCCATTGTTAATCCCTTAACGGAAATTATATGTAACTTTCGACAAGTAGAACAATGAATGGAACAGGTAGACGGTTGAAATCATTATATATATTGCTTCTATATAGTCTAAGAAACATATATGCAAAGCATCCAAACAGTACCATTCGCCACTTTTTTGTTCTTCAAGTTTAAGTGAACAACGAGCCCCATTGTTAATCCTTTAAAGGAAATTATTTGTAAATTTCGACAAGTAGAACAATGATTGGAACACGTAGACGGTTGAAATCTTTGTATATGTTGCTTCCATATAGTCTCAGAAACATGTACGCAAAGCATCCAAACAGTACCATTCGCCACTTTTTTGTTCTTCAAGTTTAAGTGAACAACGAGCCCCAATGGTTAATCCATTATCGGAAATTATTTGTAACTTCCGACAAGTAGAACAATGAATGGAACACGTAGACGGTTGAAATCTTTGTATATATTGCTTCCATATAGTCTAAGAAACATGTACGCAAAGCATCCAAACAGTACAATTCGCCAATTTTTTGTTCTTCAAGTTTAAGTGAACTACGATCCCAATTGTTAATCCCTTAACGGAAATTATTTGTAACTTTCGACAAGTAGAACTGTGAATGGAACAGGTAGACGGTTGAAATCTTTGTATATATTGCTTCTATATAGTATAAGAAACATATATGCAAAGCATCCAAACAGTACAATACGCCAATTTTTTGTTCTTCAAGTTTAAGTGAACAATGAGCCCCAATGGTTAATCCGTTATCGGAAATTATTTGTAACTTTCGACAAGTAGAACAATGAATGGAACAGGTAGATGGTTGAAATCTTTGTATATATTGTTTCTATATAGTCTAAGAAACATATATGCAAAGCATCCAAACAGTACCATTCGCCAATTTTTTGTTCTTCAAGTTTAAGTGAACTACGAGCCCCATTGTTAATCCTTTAAAGGAAATTATTTGTAAATTTCGACAAGTAGAACAATGAATGGAACAGGTAGACTGTTGAAATTATTGTATATATTGCTTCTATATAGTCTAAGAAACATATATGCAAAGCATCCAAACAGTACAATTCGCCAATTTATTGTTCTTCAAGTTTAAGTGAACAACGAGCCCCATTGTTAATCCTTTAAAGGAAATTATTTGTAAATTTCGACAAGTAGAACAATGAATGGAACAGGTAGACTGTTGAAATCATTATATATATTGCTTCTATATAGTCTAAGAAACATATATGCAAAGCATCCAAACAGTACCATTCGCCAATTTTTTGTTCTTCAAGTTTAAGTGAACAACGAGCCCCAATGGTTAATCCTTTATCGGAAATTATTTGTAACTTTCGACAAGTAGAACAATGAATGGAACAGGTAGACGGTTGAAATCTTTGTATATATTGCGTCTATATAGTCTAAGAAACATATATGCAAAGCATCCAAACAGTACCATTTGCCAATTTTTTGTTCTTCAAGTTTAAGTGAACTACGAGCCCCATTGTTAATCCTTTAAAGGAAATTATTTGTAAATTTCGACAAGTAGAACAATGAATGGAACAGGTAGACGGTTGAAATCAATGTATATATTGCTTCTATATAGTCTAAGAAACCTATATGCAAAGCATCCAAACAGTACCATTCGCCAATTTTTTGTTCTGCAAGTTTAAGTGAACAACGAGCCCCATTGATAATCATGAAACGGAAATTATTTGTAACTTTCTACAAGTAGAACAATGAATGGAACAGGTAGACGGTTGAAATCAATGTATATATTGCTTCTATATAGTCTAAGAAACATATTTGCAAAGCATCCAAACAGTACAATTCGCCAATTTCTTGTTCTTCAAGTTTAAGTAAACTACGATCCCCATTGTTAATCCCTTAACGGAAATTATTTGTAACTTTCGACAAGTAGAACAATGAATGGAACAGGTAGACGGTTGAAATCATTATATATATTGCTTCTATATAGTCTAAGAAACATATATGCAAAGCATCCAAACAGTACCATTCGCCACTTTTTTGTTCTTCAAGTTTAAGTGAACAACGAGCCCCATTGTTAATCCTTTAAAGGAAATTATTTGTAAATTTCGACAAGTAGAACAATGATTGGAACACGTAGACGGTTGAAATCTTTGTATATGTTGCTTCCATATAGTCTCAGAAACATGTACGCAAAGCATCCAAACAGTACCATTCGCCACTTTTTTGTTCTTCAAGTTTAAGTGAACAACGAGCCCCAATGGTTAATCCATTATCGGAAATTATTTGTAACTTCCGACAAGTAGAACAATGAATGGAACACGTAGACGGTTGAAATCTTTGTATATATTGCTTCCATATAGTCTAAGAAACATGTACGCAAAGCATCCAAACAGTACAATTCGCCAATTTTTTGTTCTTCAAGTTTAAGTGAACTACGATCCCCATTGTTAATCCCTTAACGGAAATTATTTGTAACTTTCGACAAGTAGAACTGTGAATGGAACAGGTAGACGGTTGAAATCTTTGTATATATTGCTTCTATATAGTATAAGAAACATATATGCAAAGCATCCAAACAGTACAATACGCCAATTTTTTGTTCTTCAAGTTTAAGTGAACAATGAGCCCCAATGGTTAATCCGTTATCGGAAATTATTTGTAACTTTCGACAAGTAGAACAATGAATGGAACAGGTAGATGGTTGAAATCTTTGTATATATTGTTTCTATATAGTCTAAGAAACATATATGCAAAGCATCCAAACAGTACCATTCGCCAATTTTTTGTTCTTCAAGTTTAAGTGAACTACGAGCCCCATTGTTAATCCTTTAAAGGAAATTATTTGTAAATTTCGACAAGTAGAACAATGAATGGAACAGGTAGACTGTTGAAATTATTGTATATATTGCTTCTATATAGTCTAAGAAACATATATGCAAAGCATCCAAACAGTACAATTCGCCAATTTTTTGTTCTTCAAGTTTAAGTGAACAACGAGCCCCAATGGTTAATCCTTTATCGGAAATTATTTGTAACTTTCGACAAGTAGAACAATGAATGGAACAGGTAGACGGTTGAAATTCTTGTATATATTGCGTCTATATAGTCTAAGAAACATATATGCAAAGCATCCAAACAGTACAATTCGCCAATTTTTTGTTCTTCAAGTTTAAGTAAACTACGATCCCCATTGTTAATCCCTTAACGGAAATTATTTGTAACTTTCGACAAGTAGAACAATGAATGGAACTGGTACACGGTTGACATCTTTTTATATATTGCTTCTATATAGTCTAAGAAACATATATGCAAAGCATCCAAACAGTACCATTCGCCAATTTTTTGTTCTTCAAGTTTAAGTGAACAATGAGCACCAATGGTTAATCCTTTATCGGTAATTATTTGTAACTTTCGACAAGTAGAACAATGAATGGAACAGGTAGACGGTTGAAATTCTTGTATATATTGCGTCTATATAGTCTACGAAACATATATGCAAAGCATCCAAACAGTACAATTCGCCAATTTTTTGTTCTTCAAGTTTAAGTGAACAATGAGCCCCAATGGTTAATCCGTTATCGGAAATTATTTGTAACTTTCGACAAGTAGAACAATGAATGGAACAGTTAGACGGTTGAAATATTTGTATATATTGCTTCTATATAGTCTACGAAACATATATGCAAAGCATCCAAACAGTACAATTCGACAATTTTTTGTTCTTCAAGTTTAAGTGAGCAATGAGCCCCAATGGTTAATCCGTTATCGGAAATTATTTGTAACTTTTGACAAGTAGAACAATGAATGGAAAAGGTAGACGGTTGAAATCTTTGTATATATTGCTTCTATATAGTCTAAGAAACATATATGCAAAGCATCCAAACAGTACCATTCGCCAATTTTTTGTTCTTCAAGTTTAAGTGAACAATGAGCCCAAATGGTTAATCCGTTATCGGAAATTATTTGTAACTTTCGACACGTAGAACAATGAATGGAAAAGGTAGACGGTTGAAGTCTATGTATATATTGCTTCTATATAGTCTAAGAAACATATATGCAAAGCATCCCAACAGTACCATTCGCCAATTTTTTGTTCTTCAAGTTTAAGTGAACAATGAGCCCAAATGGTTAATCCGTTATCGGAAATTATTTGTAACTTTCGACACGTAGAACAATGAATGGAAAAGGTAGACGGTTGAAATCTTTGTACATATTGCTTCTATATAGTCTACGAAACATATATGCAAAGCATCCAAACAGTACAATTCGCCAATTTTTTGTTCTTCAAGTTTAAGTGAACAATGAGCCCCAATGGTTAATCCGTTATCGGAAATTATTTGTAACTTTCGACACGTAGAACAATGAATGGAAAAGGTAGACGGTTGAAATCTTTGTATATATTGCTTCTATATAGTCTAAGAAACATATATGCAAAGCATCCAAACAGTACCGTTCGCCAATTTTTTGTTCTTCTGGTTTAAGTGAACAATGAGCCCCATTGTTAATCCTTTATCGGAAATTATTTGTAACTTTCGACAAGTAGAACAATGAATGGAACAGGTAGACGGTTGAAATCTTTGTATATATTGCTTCTATATAGTCTAAGAAACATATATGCAAAGCATCCAAACAGTACAATTCGCCAATTTTTTGTTCTTCAAGTTTAAGTGAACAATGAGCCCCAATGGTTAATCCTTTATCGGAAATTATTTGTAACTTTCGACAAGTAGAACAATGAATGGAAAAGGTAGACGGTTGAAGTCTATGTATATATTGCTTCTATATAGTCTAAGAAACATATATGCAAAGCATCCAAACAGTACCATTCGCCAATTTTTTGTTCTTCAAGTATAAGTCAACAATGTGCCCAAATGGTTAATCCGTTATCGGAAATTATTTGTAACTTTCGACACGTAGAACAATGAATGGAAAAGGTAGACGGTTGAAATCTTTGTATATATTGCTTCTATATAGTCTAAGAAACATATATGCAAAGCATCCAAACAGTACCATTCGCCAATTTTTTGTTCTTCAAGTTTAAGTGAACAATGAGCACCAATGGTTAATCCTTTATCGGAAATTATTTGTAATTTTCGACAAGTAGAACAATGAATGGAACAGTTAGACGGTTGAAATATTTGTATATATTGCTTCTATATAGTCTACGAAACATATATGCAAAGCATCCAAACAGTACAATTCGCCAATTTTTTGTTCTTCAAGTTTAAGTGAACAATGAGCCCCAATGGTTAATCCGTTATCGGAAATTAATTGTAACTTTCTACAAGTAGAACAATGATTGGAACACGTAGACGGTTGAAATCTTTGTATATATTGCTTCCATATAGTCTAAGAAACATATATGCAAAGCATCCAAACTGTACCATTCTCCAATTTTTTGTCCTTCAAGTTTAAGTGAACTACGAGCCCCATTGTTAATCCTTTAAAGGAAATTATTTGTAAATTTCGACAAGTAGAACAATGAATGGAACAGGTAGACTGTTGGAATCACTGTATATATTGCATCTATATAGTCTAAAACATATATGCATAGCGTCCAAACAGTACAATTCGCCAATTTATTGCTCTTCAAGTTTAAGTGAACTACGAGCCCCATTGTTAATCCTTTAAAGGAAATTATTTGTAAATTTCGGCAAGTAGAACAATGAATGGAATAGGTAGACGGTTGAAATCATTGTATATATTGCTTCTATATAGTCTAAGAAACATATATGCAAAGCATCCAAACAGTACAATTCGCCAATTTCTTGTTCTTCAAGTTTAAGTGAACTACGAGCCCCATTGTTAATACTTTAACGGAAATTATTTGTAACTTGCGACAAGTAGAAGAATGAATGGAACAGGTAGACGGTTGAAATCAATGTATATATTGCTTCTATATAGTCTAAGAAACATATATGCAAAGCATCCAAACAGTACAATTCGACAATTTTTTGTTCTTCAAGTTTAGTGAACAATGAGCCCCAATGGTTAATCCTTTATCGGAAATTATTTGTAACTTTCGACAAGTAGAACAATGAATGGAACAGGTAGACGCTTGAAATCTTTGTATATATTGCTTCTATATAGTCTAAGAAACATATATGCAAAGAATCCAAACAGTACAATTCGCCAATTTTTTGTTCTTCAAGTATAAGTGAACAATGAGCCCCAATGGTTAATCGTTTATCGGAAATTATTTGTATCTTTCGACAAGTAGAACAATGAATGGAACAGGTAGACGGTTGAAATCTTTGTATATATTGCTTCTATATAGTCAAACAAACATATATGCAAAGCATCCAAACAGTACCATTCGCCAATTTTTTGTTCTTCAAGTTCAAGTGAACAACGAGCCCCATTGATAATCATGAAAGGGAAATTAATTGTAACTTTCTACACGTAGAACAATGGATAGAACAGGTAGACTGTTGAAATCTTTGTATATATTGCTTTTATATAGTCAAACAAACATATATACAAATCATCCAAGCAGTACCATTCGCCAATTTTTTGTTCTTCAAGTTTAAGTGAACAATGAGCCCCATTGTTAATCCTTTAACGGAAATTGTTTGTACCTTTCGACAAGAAGAACAATGAATGGAACAGGTAGACGGTTGAAATCTTTGTATACATTGCTTCTATATAGTCTAAGAAACATATATGCAAAGCATCCAAACAGTACCATTCGCCAATTCTTTGTTCTTCAAGTTTAAGTGAACAATGAGCCCCGTTGTTATTCCTTTATCGGAAATTATTTGTAACTTTCGACAAGTAGAACAATGAATGGAACAGGTAGACGGTTGAAATCAATGTATATATTGCTTCTATAAAGTCTAAGAAACATATATGCAAAGCATCCAAACAGTACCATTCGCCAATTTTTTGTTTTTCAAGTTTAAGTGAACAATGAGCCCCAATGGTTAATACTTTATCGGAAATTATTTGTAACTTTCGACAAGTAGAACAATGAATGGAACAGGTAGACGGTTGAATTCTTCGTATATATTGCTTCTATATAGTCTAAGAAACATATATGCAAAGAATCCAAACAGTACAATTCGCCAATTTTTTGTTCTTCAAGTTTAAGAGAACTACGAGCCCCATTGTTAATCCTTTAAAGGAAATTATTTGTAACTTTCGACAAGTAGAACAATGAATGGAACACGTAGACGGTTGAAATCTTTGTATATATTGCTTCTATATAGTCTAAGAAACATATATGCAAAGCATCCAAACAGTGCAATTCGCCAATTTATTGTTCTTCAAGTTTAAGTGAACAACGAGCCCCATTGTTAATCCTTTAAAGGAAATTACTTGTAAATTTCGACAAGTAGAACAATGAATGGAACAGGTAGACTGTTGAAATCATTGTATATATTGCTTCTATATAGTCTAAGAAACATATATGCAAAGCATCCAAACAGTACCATTCGCCAATTTTTTGTTCTTCAAGTTTAAGTGAACTACGAGCCCCATTGTTAATCCTTTAACGGAAATTAATTGTAACTTTCTACAAGTAGAACAATGATTGGAACACGTAGACGGTTGAAATCTTTGTATATATTGCTTCCATATAGTCTAAGAAACATATATGCAAAGCATTCAAACAGTACCATTCGCCAATTTTTTGTCCTTCAAGTTTAAGTGAACAATGAGCCCCATTGTTAATCCTTTATCGGAAATTATTTGTAACTTTCGAAAAGTAGAACAATGAATGGAACAGGTAGACGCTTGAAATCTTTGTATATATTGCTTCTATATAGTCTAAGAAACATATATGCAAAGCATCCAAACAGTACAATTCGCCAATTTTTTGTTCTCCAAGTTTAAGTGAACAACGAGCCCCATTGATAATCATGAAACGGAAATTATTTGTAACTTTCTACAAGTAGAACAATGAATGGAACAGGTAGACGGTTGAAATCAATGTATATATTGCTGCTATATAGTCTAAGAAACATATATGCAAAGCATCCAAACAGTACCATTCGCCAATTTTTTGTTCTTCAAGTTTAAGTGAACAATGAGCACCAATGGTTAATCCTTTATCGGAAATTATTTGTAATTTTCGACAAGTAGAACAATGAATGGAACAGTTAGACGGTTGAAATATTTGTATATATTGCTTCTATATAGTCTAAGAAACATATATGCAAAGCATCCAAACAGTACCATTCGCCAATTTTTTGTTCTTCAGGTTTAAGTGAACAATGAGCCCCATTGTTAATCCTTTATCGGAAATTATTTGTAACTTTCGACCAGTAGAACAATGAATGGAACAGGTAGACGGTTGAAATCTTTGTATATATTGCTTCTATATAGTCTAAGAAACATATATGCAAAGCATCCAAACAGTACCATTCGCCAATTTTTTGTTCTTCAAGTTTAAGTGAACAACGATCCCCATTGTTAATCCTTTAACGGAAATTAATTTTAACGTTCGACAAGTAGAACAATGAATGGAACAGGTAGACGGTTGAAATCATTGTATATATTGCTTCCATATAGTTTAAGAAACATGTACGCAAAGCATCCAAACAGTACCATTCGCCAATTTGTTGTTCTTCAAGTTTAAGTGAACAACGAGCCCCATTGTTAATCCTTTAAAGGAAATTATTTGTAAATTTCGACAAGTAGAACAATGATTGGAACACGTAGACGGTTGAAATCTTTGTATATATTGCTTCTATATAGTCTACGAAACATATATGCAAAGCATCCAAACAGTACAATTCGACAATTTTTTGTTCTTCAAGTTTAAGTGAGCAATGAGCCCCAATGGTTAATCCGTTATCGGAAATTATTTGTAACTTTTGACAAGTAGAACAATGAATGGAAAAGGTAGACGGTTGAAATCTTTGTATATATTGCTTCTATATAGTCTAAGAAACATATATGCAAAGCATCCAAAGAGTACCATTCGCCAATTTTTTGTTCTTCAAGTTTAAGTGAACAATGAGCCCAAATGGTTAATCCGTTATCGGAAATTATTTGTAACTTTCGACACGTAGAACAATGAATGGAAATGGTAGACGGTTGAAATCTTTGTATATATTGCTTCTATATAGTCTAAGAAACATATATGCAAAGCATCCAAACAGTACCATTCGCCAATTTTTTGTTCTTCAAGTTTAAGTGAACAATGAGCACCAATGGTTAATCCTTTATCGGAAATTATTTGTAATTTTCGACAAGTAGAACAATGAATGGAACAGTTAGACGGTTGAAATATTTGTACATATTGCTTCTATATAGTCTACGAAACATATATGCAAAGCATCCAAACAGTACAATTCGCCAATTTTTTGTTCTTCAAGTTTAAGTGAACAATGAGCCCCAATGGTTAATCCGTTATCGGAAATTATTTGTAACTTTCGACACGTAGAACAATGAATGGAAAAGGTAGACGGTTGAAATCTTTGTATATATTGCTTCTATATAGTCTAAGAAACATATATGCAAAGCATCCAAACAGTACCGTTCGCCAATTTTTTGTTCTTCTGGTTTAAGTGAACAATGAGCCCCAATGGTTAATCCGTTATCGGAAATTATTTGTAACTTTCGACAAGTAGAACAATGAATGGAACAGTTAGACGGTTGAAATATTTGTATATATTGCTTCTATATAGTCTACGAAACATATATGCAAAGCATCCAAACAGTACAATTCGACAATTTTTTGTTCTTCAAGTTTAAGTGAGCAATGAGCCCCAATGGTTAATCCGTTATCGGAAATTATTTGTAACTTTTGACAAGTAGAACAATGAATGGAAAAGGTAGACGGTTGAAATCTTTGTATATATTGCTTCTATATAGTCTAAGAAACATATATGCAAAGCATCCAAAGAGTACCATTCGCCAATTTTTTGTTCTTCAAGTTTAAGTGAACAATGAGCCCAAATGGTTAATCCGTTATCGGAAATTATTTGTAACTTTCGACACGTAGAACAATGAATGGAAAAGGTAGACGGTTGAAATCTTTGTATATATTGCTTCTATATAGTCTAAGAAACATATATGCAAAGCATCCAAACAGTACCATTCGCCAATTTTTTGTTCTTCAGGTTTAAGTGAACAATGAGCCCCATTGTTAATCCTTTATCGGAAATTATTTGTAACTTTCGACCAGTAGAACAATGAATGGAACAGGTAGACGGTTGAAATCTTTGTATATATTGCTTCTATATAGTCTAAGAAACATATATGCAAAGCATCCAAACAGTACCATTCGCCAATTTTTTGTTCTTCAAGTTTAAGTGAACAACGATCCCCATTGTTAATCCTTTAACGGAAATTAATTTTAACTTTCGACAAGTAGAACAATGAATGGAACAGGTAGACGGTTGAAATCATTGTATATATTGCTTCCATATAGTTTAAGAAACATGTACGCAAAGCATCCAAACAGTACCATTCGCCAATTTGTTGTTCTTCAAGTTTAAGTGAACAATGAGCCCCAATGGTTAATCCGTTATCGGAAATTATTTGTAACTTTCGACAAGTAGAACAATGAATGGAACAGTTAGACGGTTGAAATATTTGTATATATTGCTTCTATATAGTCTACGAAACATATATGCAAAGCATCCAAACAGTACAATTCGACAATTTTTTGTTCTTCAAGTTTAAGAGAACTACGAGCCCCATTGTTAATCCTTTAAAGGAAATTATTTGTAACTTTCGACAAGTAGAACAATGAATGGAACACGTAGACGGTTGAAATCTTTGTATATATTGCTTCTATATAGTCTAAGAAACATATATGCAAAGCATCCAAACAGTGCAATTCGCCAATTTATTGTTCTTCAAGTTTAAGTGAACAACGAGCCCCATTGTTAATCCTTTAAAGGAAATTACTTGTAAATTTCGACAAGTAGAACAATGAATGGAACAGGTAGACTGTTGAAATCATTGTATATATTGCTTCTATATAGTCTAAGAAACATATATGCAAAGCATCCAAACAGTACCATTCGCCAATTTTTTGTTCTTCAAGTTTAAGTGAACTACGAGCCCCATTGTTAATCCTTTAACGGAAATTAATTGTAACTTTCTACAAGTAGAACAATGATTGGAACACGTAGACGGTTGAAATATTTGTATATATTGCTTCTATATAGTCTAAGAAACATATATGCAAAGCATCCAAACAGTACCATTCGCCAATTTTTTGTTCTTCAGGTTTAAGTGAACAATGAGCCCCATTGTTAATCCTTTATCGGAAATTATTTGTAACTTTCGACCAGTAGAACAATGAATGGAACAGGTAGACGGTTGAAATCTTTGTATATATTGCTTCTATATAGTCTAAGAAACATATATGCAAAGCATCCAAACAGTACCATTCGCCAATTTTTTGTTCTTCAAGTTTAAGTGAACAACGATCCCCATTGTTAATCCTTTAACGGAAATTAATTTTAACTTTCGACAAGTAGAACAATGAATGGAACAGGTAGACGGTTGAAATCATTGTATATATTGCTTCCATATAGTTTAAGAAACATGTACGCAAAGCATCCAAACAGTACCATTCGCCAATTTGTTGTTCTTCAAGTTTAAGTGAACAACGAGCCCCATTGTTAATCCTTTAAAGGAAATTATTTGTAAATTTCGACAAGTAGAACAATGATTGGAACACGTAGACGGTTGAAATCTTTGTATATATTGCTTCCATATAGTCTAAGAAACATGTACGCAAAGCATCCAAACTGTACCGTTCGCCAATTTTTTGTTCTTCAGGTTTAAGTGAACAATGAGCCCCATTGTTAATCCTTTATCGGAAATTATTTGTAACTTTCGACCAGTAGAACAATGAATGGAACAGGTAGACGGTTGAAATCTTTGTATATATTGCTTCTATATAGTCTAAGAAACATATATGCAAAGCATCCAAACAGTACCATTCGCCAATTTTTTGTTCTTCAAGTTTAAGTGAACAATGAGCCCAAATGGTTAATCCGTTATCGGAAATTATTTGTAACTTTCGACACGTAGACCAATGAATGGAAAAGGTAGACGGTTGAAATCTTTGTATATATTGCTTCTATATAGTCTAAGAAACATATATGCAAAGCATCCAAACAGTACCATTCGCCAATTTTTTGTTCTTCAAGTTTAAGTGAACAATGAGCACCAATGGTTAATCCTTTATCGGTAATTATTTGTAACTTTCGACAAGTAGAACAATGAATGGAACAGGTAGACGGTTGAAATTCTTGTATATATTGCGTCTATATAGTCTAAGAAACATATATGCAAAGCATCCAAACAGTACAATTCGCCAATTTTTTGATCTTCAAGTTTAAGTAAACTACGATCCCCATTGTTAATCCCTTAACGGAAATTATTTGTAACTTTCGACAAGTAGAACAATGAATGGAACTGGTACACGGTTGACATCTTTTTATATATTGCTTCTATATAGTCTAAGAAACACATATGCAAAGCATCCAAACAGTACAATTCGCCAATTTTTTGTTCTTCAGGTTTAAGTGAACAATGAGCCCCAATGGTTAATCCTTTATCGGAAATTATTTGTAACTTTCGACAAGTAGAACAATGAATGGAACAGGTAGACGGTTGAAATCTTTGTATATATTGCTTCTATATAGTCTAAGAAACATATATGCAAAGCATCCAAACAGTACAATTCGCCAATTTTTTGTTCTTCAAGTTTAAGTGAACAATGAGCCCCAATGGTTAATCCTTTATCGGAAATTATTTGTAACTTTCGACAAGTAGAACAATGAATGGAAAAGGTAGACGGTTGAAGTCTATGTATATATTGCTTCTATATAGTCTAAGAAACATATATGCAAAGCATCCAAACAGTACCATTCGCCAATTTTTTGTTCTTCAAGTTTAAGTCAACAATGAGCCCAAATGGTTAATCCGTTATCGGAAATTATTTGTAACTTTCGACACGTAGAACAATGAATGGAAAAGGTAGACGGTTGAAATCTTTGTATATATTGCTTCTATATAGTCTAAGAAACATATATGCAAAGCATCCAAACAGTACCATTCGCCAATTTTTTGTTCTTCAAGTTTAAGTGAACAATGAGCACCAATGGTTAATCCTTTATCGGAAATTATTTGTAATTTTCGACAAGTAGAACAATGAATGGAACAGTTAGACGGTTGAAATATTTGTATATATTGCTTCTATATAGTCTACGAAACATATATGCAAAGCATCCAAACAGTACAATTCGCCAATTTTTTGTTCTTCAAGTTTAAGTGAACAATGAGCCCCAATGGTTAATCCGTTATCGGAAATTATTTGTAACTTTCGACAAGTAGAACAATGAATGGAACAGTTAGACGGTTGAAATATTTGTATATATTGCTTCTATATAGTCTACGAAACATATATGCAAAGCATCCAAACAGTACAATTCGACAATTTTTTGTTCTTCAAGTTTAAGTGAGCAATGAGCCCCAATGGTTAATCCGTTATCGGAAATTATTTGTAACTTTTGACAAGTAGAACAATGAATGGAAAAGGTAGACGGTTGAAATCTTTGTATATATTGCTTCTATATAGTCTAAGAAACATATATGCAAAGCATCCAAACAGTACCATTCGCCAATTTTTTGTTCTTCAAGTTTAAGTGAACAATGAGCCCAAATGGTTAATCCGTTATCGGAAATTATTTGTAACTTTCGACACGTAGAACAATGAATGGAAAAGGTAGACGGTTGAAGTCTATGTATATATTGCTTCTATATAGTCTAAGAAACATATATGCAAAGCATCCAAACAGTACCATTCGCCAATTTTTTGTTCTTCAAGTTTAAGTGAACAATGAGCCCAAATGGTTAATCCGTTATCGGAAATTATTTGTAACTTTCGACTCGTAGAACAATGAATGGAAAAGGTAGACGGTTGAAATCTTTGTACATATTGCTTCTATATAGTCTACGAAACATATATGCAAAGCATCCAAACAGTACAATTCGCCAATTTTTTGTTCTTCAAGTTTAAGTGAACAATGAGCCCCAATGGTTAATCCGTTATCGGAAATTATTTGTAACTTTCGACACGTAGAACAATGAATGGAAAAGGTAGACGGTTGAAATCTTTGTATATATTGCTTCTATATAGTCTAAGAAACATATATGCAAAGCATCCAAACAGTACCGTTCGCCAATTTTTTGTTCTTCTGGTTTAAGTGAACAATGAGCCCCATTGTTAATCCTTTATCGGAAATTATTTGTAACTTTCGACAAGTAGAACAATGAATGGAACAGGTAGACGGTTGAAATCTTTGTATATATTGCTTCTATATAGTCTAAGAAACATATATGCAAAGCATCCAAACAGTACAATTCGCCAATTTTTTGTTCTTCAAGTTTAAGTGAACAATGAGCCCCAATGGTTAATCCTTTATCGGAAATTATTTGTAACTTTCGACAAGTAGAACAATGAATGGAAAAGGTAGACGGTTGAAGTCTATGTATATATTGCTTCTATATAGTCTAAGAAACATATATGCAAAGCATCCAAACAGTACCATTCGCCAATTTTTTGTTCTTCAAGTTTAAGTCAACAATGAGCCCAAATGGTTAATCCGTTATCGGAAATTATTTGTAACTTTCGACACGTAGAACAATGAATGGAAAAGGTAGACGGTTGAAATCTTTGTATATATTGCTTCTATATAGTCTAAGAAACATATATGCAAAGCATCCAAACAGTACCATTCGCCAATTTTTTGTTCTTCAAGTTTAAGTGAACAATGAGCACCAATGGTTAATCCTTTATCGGAAATTATTTGTAACTTTCGACAAGTAGAACAATGAATGGAACAGTTAGACGGTTGAAATATTTGTATATATTGCTTCTATATAGTCTACGAAACATATATGCAAAGCATCCAAACAGTACAATTCGCCAATTTTTTGTTCTTCAAGTTTAAGTGAACAATGAGCCCCAATGGTTAATCCGTTATCGGAAATTAATTGTAACTTTCTACAAGTAGAACAATGATTGGAACACGTAGACGGTTGAAATCTTTGTATATATTGCTTCCATATAGTCTAAGAAACATATATGCAAAGCATCCAAACTGTACCATTCTCCAATTTTTTGTCCTTCAAGTTTAAGTGAACTACGAGCCCCATTGTTAATCCTTTAAAGGAAATTATTTGTAAATTTCGACAAGTAGAACAATGAATGGAACAGGTAGACTGTTGGAATCACTGTATATATTGCATCTATATAGTCTAAAACATATATGCATAGCGTCCAAACAGTACAATTCGCCAATTTATTGCTCTTCAAGTTTAAGTGAACTACGAGCCCCATTGTTAATCCTTTAAAGGAAATTATTTGTAAATTTCGGCAAGTAGAACAATGAATGGAATAGGTAGACGGTTGAAATCATTGTATATATTGCTTCTATATAGTCTAAGAAACATATATGCAAAGCATCCAAACAGTACAATTCGCCAATTTCTTGTTCTTCAAGTTTAAGTGAACTACGAGCCCCATTGTTAATACTTTAACGGAAATTATTTGTGACTTGCGACAAGTAGAAGAATGAATGGAACAGGTAGACGGTTGAAATCAATGTATATATTGCTTCTATATAGTCTAAGAAACATATATGCAAAGCATCCAAACAGTACAATTCGACAATTTTTTGTTCTTCAAGTTTAGTGAACAATGAGCCCCAATGGTTAATCCTTTATCGGAAATTATTTGTAACTTTCGACAAGTAGAACAATGAATGGAACAGGTAGACGCTTGAAATCTTTGTATATATTGCTTCTATATAGTCTAAGAAACATATATGCAAAGAATCCAAACAGTACAATTCGCCAATTTTTTGTTCTTCAAGTATAAGTGAACAATGAGCCCCAATGGTTAATCGTTTATCGGAAATTATTTGTATCTTTCGACAAGTAGAACAATGAATGGAACAGGTAGACGGTTGAAATCTTTGTATATATTGCTTCTATATAGTCAAACAAACATATATGCAAAGCATCCAAACAGTACCATTCGCCAATTTTTTGTTCTTCAAGTTCAAGTGAACAACGAGCCCCATTGATAATCATGAAAGGGAAATTAATTGTAACTTTCTACACGTAGAACAATGGATAGAACAGGTAGACTGTTGAAATCTTTGTATATATTGCTTCTATATAGTCAAACAAACATATATACAAATCATCCAAGCAGTACCAATCGCCAATTTTTTGTTCTTCAAGTTTAAGTGAACAATGAGCCCCATTGTTAATCCTTTAACGGAAATTGTTTGTACCTTTCGACAAGAAGAACAATGAATGGAACAGGTAGACGGTTGAAATCTTTGTATACATTGCTTCTATATAGTCTAAGAAACATATATGCAAAGCATCCAAACAGTACCATTCGCCAATTCTTTGTTCTTCAAGTTTAAGTGAACAATGAGCCCCGTTGTTAATCCTTTATCGGAAATTATTTGTAACTTTCGACAAGTAGAACAATGAATGGAACAGGTAGACGGTTGAAATCAATGTATATATTGCTTCTATAAAGTCTAAGAAACATATATGCAAAGCATCCAAACAGTACCATTCGCCAATTTTTTGTTTTTCAAGTTTAAGTGAACAATGAGCCCCAATGGTTAATCCTTTATCGGAAATTATTTGTAACTTTCGACAAGTAGAACAATGAATGGAACAGGTAGACGCTTGAAATCTTTGTATATATTGCTTCTATATAGTCTAAGAAACATATATGCAAAGCATCCAAACAGTACAATTCGCCAATTTTTTGTTCTCCAAGTTTAAGTGAACAACGAGCCCCATTGATAATCATGAAACGGAAATTATTTGTAACTTTCCACAAGTAGAACAATGAATGGAACAGGTAGACGGTTGAAATCAATGTATATATTGCTGCTATATAGTCTAAGAAACATATATGCAAAGCATCCAAACAGTACCATTCGCCAATTTTTTGTTCTTCAAGTTTAAGTGAACAACGAGCCCCAATGGTTAATCCATTATCGGAAATTATTTGTAACTTCCGACAAGTAGAACAATGAATGGAACAGGTAGACGGTTGAAATCTTTGTATATATTGCGTCTATATAGTCTAAGAAACATATATGCAAAGCATCCAAACAGTACCATTCGGCAATTTTTTGTTCTTCAAGTTTAAGTGAACTACGAGCCCCATTGTTAATCCTTTATAGGAAATTATTTGTAAATTTCGACAAGTAGAACAATGAATGGAACAGGTAGACGGTTGAAATCAATGTATATATTGCTTCTATAAAGTCTAAGAAACATATATGCAAAGCATCCAAACAGTACCATTCGCCAATTTTTAGTTTTTCAAGTTTAAGTGAACAATGAGCCCCAATGGTTAATCCTTTATCGGAAATTATTTGTAACTTTCGACAAGTAGAACAATGAATGGAACAGGTAGACGGTTGAATCCTTTGTATATATTGCTTCTATATAGTCTAAGAAACATATATGCAAAGCATCCAAACAGTACAATTCGCCAATTTTTTGTTCTTCAAGTTTAAGAGAACTACGAGCCCCATTGTTAATCCTTTAAAGGAAATTATTTGTAAATTTCGACAAGTAGAACAATGAATGGAACAGCTAGACGGTTGAAATCTTTGTATATATTGCTTCTATATAGTTTAAGAAACATGTACGCAAAGCATCCAAACAGTACCATTCGCCAATTTGTTGTTCTTCAAGTTTAAGTGAACAACGAGCCCCATTGTTAATCCTTTAAAGGAAATTATTTGTAACTTTCGACAAGTAGAACAATGAATGGAACAGGTAGACGGTTGAATCCTTTGTATATATTCCTTCTATATAGTCTAAGAAACATATATGCAAAGCATCCAAACAGTACAATTCGCCAATTTTTTGTTCTTCAAGTTTAAGAGAACTACGAGCCCCATTGTTAATCCTTTAAAGGAAATTATTTGTAAATTTCGACAAGTAGAACAATGAATGGAACAGCTAGACGGTTGAAATCTTTGTATATATTGCTTCTATATAGTCTAAGAAACATATATGCAAAGCATCCAAACAGTACCATTCGCCAATTTTTTGTTCTTCAAGTTTAAGTGAACAATGAGCATCAATGGTTAATCCTTTATCGGTAATTATTTGTAACTTTCGACAAGTAGAACAATGAATGGAACAGGTAGACGGTTGAAATTCTTGTATATATTGCGTCTATATAGTCTAAGAAACATATATGCAAAGCATCCAAACAGTACAATTCGCCAATTTTTTGATCTTCAAGTTTAAGTAAACTACGATCCCCATTGTTAATCCCTTAACGGAAATTATTTGTAACTTTCGACAAGTAGAACAATGAATGGAACTGGTACACGGTTGACATCTTTTTATATATTGCTTCTATATAGTCTAAGAAACACATATGCAAAGCATCCAAACAGTACAATTCGCCAATTTTTTGTTCTTCAGGTTTAAGTGAACAATGAGCCCCAATGGTTAATCCTTTATCGGAAATTATTTGTAACTTTCGACAAGTAGAACAATGAATGGAACAGGTAGACGGTTGAAATCTTTGTATATATTGCTTCTATATAGTCTAAGAAACATATATGCAAAGCATCCAAACAGTACAATTCGCCAATTTTTTGTTCTTCAAGTTTAAGTGAACAATGAGCCCCAATGGTTAATCCTTTATCGGAAATTATTTGTAACTTTCGACAAGTAGAACAATGAATGGAAAAGGTAGACGGTTGAAGTCTATGTATATATTGCTTCTATATAGTCTAAGAAACATATATGCAAAGCATCCAAACAGTACCATTCGCCAATTTTTTGTTCTTCAAGTTTAAGTCAACAATGAGCCCAAATGGTTAATCCGTTATCGGAAATTATTTGTAACTTTCGACACGTAGAACAATGAATGGAAAAGGTAGACGGTTGAAATCTTTGTATATATTGCTTCTATATAGTCTAAGAAACATATATGCAAAGCATCCAAACAGTACCATTCGCCAATTTTTTGTTCTTCAAGTTTAAGTGAACAATGAGCACCAATGGTTAATCCTTTATCGGAAATTATTTGTAATTTTCGACAAGTAGAACAATGAATGGAACAGTTAGACGGTTGAAATATGTGTATATATTGCTTCTATATAGTCTACGAAACATATATGCAAAGCATCCAAACAGTACAATTCGCCAATTTTTTGTTCTTCAAGTTTAAGTGAACAATGAGCCCCAATGGTTAATCCGTTATCGGAAATTATTTGTAACTTTCGACAAGTAGAACAATGAATGGAACAGTTAGACGGTTGAAATATTTGTATATATTGCTTCTATATAGTCTACGAAACATATATGCAAAGCATCCAAACAGTACAATTCGACAATTTTTTGTTCTTCAAGTTTAAGTGAGCAATGAGCCCCAATGGTTAATCCGTTATCGGAAATTATTTGTAACTTTTGACAAGTAGAACAATGAATGGAAAAGGTAGACGGTTGAAATCTTTGTATATATTGCTTCTATATAGTCTAAGAAACATATATGCAAAGCATCCAAACAGTACCATTCGCCAATTTTTTGTTCTTCAAGTTTAAGTGAACAATGAGCCCAAATGGTTAATCCGTTATCGGAAATTATTTGTAACTTTCGACACGTAGAACAATGAATGGAAAAGGTAGACGGTTGAAGTCTATGTATATATTGCTTCTATATAGTCTAAGAAACATATATGCAAAGCATCCAAACAGTACCATTCGCCAATTTTTTGTTCTTCAAGTTTAAGTGAACAATGAGCCCAAATGGTTAATCCGTTATCGGAAATTATTTGTAACTTTCGACTCGTAGAACAATGAATGGAAAAGGTAGACGGTTGAAATCTTTGTACATATTGCTTCTATATAGTCTACGAAACATATATGCAAAGCATCCAAACAGTACAATTCGCCAATTTTTTGTTCTTCAAGTTTAAGTGAACAATGAGCCCCAATGGTTAATCCGTTATCGGAAATTATTTGTAACTTTCGACACGTAGAACAATGAATGGAAAAGGTAGACGGTTGAAATCTTTGTATATATTGCTTCTATATAGTCTAAGAAACATATATGCAAAGCATCCAAACAGTACCGTTCGCCAATTTTTTGTTCTTCTGGTTTAAGTGAACAATGAGCCCCATTGTTAATCCTTTATCGGAAATTATTTGTAACTTTCGACAAGTAGAACAATGAATGGAACAGGTAGACGGTTGAAATCTTTGTATATATTGCTTCTATATAGTCTAAGAAACATATATGCAAAGCATCCAAACAGTACAATTCGCCAATTTTTTGTTCTTCAAGTTTAAGTGAACAATGAGCCCCAATGGTTAATCCTTTATCGGAAATTATTTGTAACTTTCGACAAGTAGAACAATGAATGGAAAAGGTAGACGGTTGAAGTCTATGTATATATTGCTTCTATATAGTCTAAGAAACATATATGCAAAGCATCCAAACAGTACCATTCGCCAATTTTTTGTTCTTCAAGTTTAAGTCAACAATGAGCCCAAATGGTTAATCCGTTATCGGAAATTATTTGTAACTTTCGACACGTAGAACAATGAATGGAAAAGGTAGACGGTTGAAATCTTTGTATATATTGCTTCTATATAGTCTAAGAAACATATATGCAAAGCATCCAAACAGTACCATTCGCCAATTTTTTGTTCTTCAAGTTTAAGTGAACAATGAGCACCAATGGTTAATCCTTTATCGGAAATTATTTGTAATTTTCGACAAGTAGAACAATGAATGGAACAGTTAGACGGTTGAAATATTTGTATATATTGCTTCTATATAGTCTACGAAACATATATGCAAAGCATCCAAACAGTACAATTCGCCAATTTTTTGTTCTTCAAGTTTAAGTGAACAATGAGCCCCAATGGTTAATCCGTTATCGGAAATTAATTGTAACTTTCTACAAGTAGAACAATGATTGGAACACGTAGACGGTTGAAATCTTTGTATATATTGCTTCCATATAGTCTAAGAAACATATATGCAAAGCATCCAAACTGTACCATTCTCCAATTTTTTGTCCTTCAAGTTTAAGTGAACTACGAGCCCCATTGTTAATCCTTTAAAGGAAATTATTTGTAAATTTCGACAAGTAGAACAATGAATGGAACAGGTAGACTGTTGGAATCACTGTATATATTGCATCTATATAGTCTAAAACATATATGCATAGCGTCCAAACAGTACAATTCGCCAATTTATTGCTCTTCAAGTTTAAGTGAACTACGAGCCCCATTGTTAATCCTTTAAAGGAAATTATTTGTAAATTTCGGCAAGTAGAACAATGAATGGAATAGGTAGACGGTTGAAATCATTGTATATATTGCTTCTATATAGTCTAAGAAACATATATGCAAAGCATCCAAACAGTACAATTCGCCAATTTCTTGTTCTTCAAGTTTAAGTGAACTACGAGCCCCATTGTTAATACTTTAACGGAAATTATTTGTGACTTGCGACAAGTAGAAGAATGAATGGAACAGGTAGACGGTTGAAATCAATGTATATATTGCTTCTATATAGTCTAAGAAACATATATGCAAAGCATCCAAACAGTACAATTCGACAATTTTTTGTTCTTCAAGTTTAGTGAACAATGAGCCCCAATGGTTAATCCTTTATCGGAAATTATTTGTAACTTTCGACAAGTAGAACAATGAATGGAACAGGTAGACGCTTGAAATCTTTGTATATATTGCTTCTATATAGTCTAAGAAACATATATGCAAAGAATCCAAACAGTACAATTCGCCAATTTTTTGTTCTTCAAGTATAAGTGAACAATGAGCCCCAATGGTTAATCGTTTATCGGAAATTATTTGTATCTTTCGACAAGTAGAACAATGAATGGAACAGGTAGACGGTTGAAATCTTTGTATATATTGCTTCTATATAGTCAAACAAACATATATGCAAAGCATCCAAACAGTACCATTCGCCAATTTTTTGTTCTTCAAGTTCAAGTGAACAACGAGCCCCATTGATAATCATGAAAGGGAAATTAATTGTAACTTTCTACACGTAGAACAATGGATAGAACAGGTAGACTGTTGAAATCTTTGTATATATTGCTTCTATATAGTCAAACAAACATATATACAAATCATCCAAGCAGTACCAATCGCCAATTTTTTGTTCTTCAAGTTTAAGTGAACAATGAGCCCCATTGTTAATCCTTTAACGGAAATTGTTTGTACCTTTCGACAAGAAGAACAATGAATGGAACAGGTAGACGGTTGAAATCTTTGTATACATTGCTTCTATATAGTCTAAGAAACATATATGCAAAGCATCCAAACAGTACCATTCGCCAATTCTTTGTTCTTCAAGTTTAAGTGAACAATGAGCCCCGTTGTTAATCCTTTATCGGAAATTATTTGTAACTTTCGACAAGTAGAACAATGAATGGAACAGGTAGACGGTTGAAATCAATGTATATATTGCTTCTATAAAGTCTAAGAAACATATATGCAAAGCATCCAAACAGTACCATTCGCCAATTTTTTGTTTTTCAAGTTTAAGTGAACAATGAGCCCCAATGGTTAATCCTTTATCGGAAATTATTTGTAACTTTCGACAAGTAGAACAATGAATGGAACAGGTAGACGGTTGAAATCTTTGTATATATTGCGTCTATATAGTCTAAGAAACATATATGCAAAGCATCCAAACAGTACCATTCGGCAATTTTTTGTTCTTCAAGTTTAAGTGAACTACGAGCCCCATTGTTAATCCTTTATAGGAAATTATTTGTAAATTTCGACAAGTAGAACAATGAATGGAACAGGTAGACGGTTGAAATCAATGTATATATTGCTTCTATAAAGTCTAAGAAACATATATGCAAAGCATCCAAACAGTACCATTCGCCAATTTTTAGTTTTTCAAGTTTAAGTGAACAATGAGCCCCAATGGTTAATCCTTTATCGGAAATTATTTGTAACTTTCGACAAGTAGAACAATGAATGGAACAGGTAGACGGTTGAATCCTTTGTATATATTGCTTCTATATAGTCTAAGAAACATATATGCAAAGCATCCAAACAGTACAATTCGCCAATTTTTTGTTCTTCAAGTTTAAGAGAACTACGAGCCCCATTGTTAATCCTTTAAAGGAAATTATTTGTAACTTTCGACAAGTAGAACAATGAATGGAACACGTAGACGGTTGAAATCTTTCTATATATTGCTTCTATATAGTCTAAGAAACATATATGCAAAGCATCCAAACAGTACAATTCGCCAATTTTTTGTTCTTCAAGTTTAAGTGAACTACGAGCCCCATTGTTAATCCTTTAACGGAAATTAATTGTAAATTTCTACAAGTAGAACAATGATTGGAACACGTAGACGGTTGAAATCAATGTATATATTGCTTCTATAAAGTCTAAGAAACATATATGCAAAGCATCCAAACAGTACCATTCGCCAATTTTTTGTTTTTCAAGTTTAAGTGAACAATGAGCCCCAATGGTTAATCCTTTATCGGAAATTATTTGTAACTTTCGACAAGTAGAACAATGAATGGAACAGGTAGACGGTTGAATTCTTCGTATATATTGCTTCTATATAGTCTAAGAAACATATATGCAAAGAATCCAAACAGTACAATTCGCCAATTTTTTGTTCTTCAAGTTTAAGAGAACTACGAGCCCCATTGTTAATCCTTTAAAGGAAATTATTTGTAACTTTCGACAAGTAGAACAATGAATGGAACACGTAGACGGTTGAAATCTTTGTATATATTGCTTCTATATAGTCTAAGAAACATATATGCAAAGCATCCAAACAGTACAATTCGCCAATTTATTGTTCTTCAAGTTTAAGTGAACAACGAGCCCCATTGTTAATCCTTTAAAGGAAATTACTTGTAAATTTCGACAAGTAGAACAATGAATGGAACAGGTAGACTGTTGAAATCATTGTATATATTGCTTCTATATAGTCTAAGAAACATATATGCAAAGCATCCAAACAGTACCATTCGCCAATTTTTTGTTCTTCAAGTTTAAGTGAACTACGAGCCCCATTGTTAATCCTTTAACGGAAATTAATTGTAACTTTCTACAAGTAGAACAATGATTGGAACACGTAGACGGTTGAAATCTTTGTATATATTGCTTCCATATAGTCTAAGAAACATATATGCAAAGCATCCAAACAGTACCATTCGCCAATTTTTTGTCCTTCAAGTTTAAGTGAACAATGAGCCCCATTGTTAATCCTTTATCGGAAATTATTTGTAACTTTCGAAAAGTAGAACAATGAATGGAACAGGTAGACGCTTGAAATCTTTGTATATATTGCTTCTATATAGTCTAAGAAACATATATGCAAAGCATCCAAACAGTACAATTCGCCAATTTTTTGTTCTCCAAGTTTAAGTGAACAACGAGCCCCATTGATAATCATGAAACGGAAATTATTTGTAACTTTCTACAAGTAGAACAATGAATGGAACAGGTAGACGGTTGAAATCAATGTATATATTGCTGCTATATAGTCTAAGAAACATATATGCAAAGCATCCAAACAGTACCATTCGCCAATTTTTTGTTCTTCAAGTTTAAGTGAACAACGAGCCCCAATGGTTAATCCATTATCGGAAATTATTTGTAACTTCCGACAAGTAGAACAATGAATGGAACAGGTAGACGGTTGAAATCTTTGTATATATTGCGTCTATATAGTCTAAGAAACATATATGCAAAGCATCCAAACAGTACCATTCGGCAATTTTTTGTTCTTCAAGTTTAAGTGAACTACGAGCCCCATTGTTAATCCTTTATAGGAAATTATTTGTAAATTTCGACAAGTAGAACAATGAATGGAACAGGTAGACGGTTGAAATCAATGTATATATTGCTTCTATAAAGTCTAAGAAACATATATGCAAAACATCCAAACAGTACCATTCGCCAATTTTTAGTTTTTCAAGTTTAAGTGAACAATGAGCCCCAATGGTTAATCCTTTATCGGAAATTATTTGTAACTTTCTACAAGTAGAACAATGAATGGAACAGGTAGACGGTTGAAATCAATGTATATATTGCTTCTATATAGTCTAAGAAACATATATGCAAAGCATCCAAACAGTACAATTCGCCAATTTCTTGTTCTTCAAGTTTAAGTGAACAACGAGCCCCATTGATAATCATGAAACGGAAATTATTTGTAACTTTCGACAAGTAGAACAATGAATGGAACAGGTAGACGGTTGAAATCAATGTATATATTGCATCTATAAAGTCTAAGAAACATATATGCAAAGCATCCAAACAGTACCATTCGCCAATTTTTTGTTTTTCAAGTTTAAGTGAACAATGAGCCCCAATGGTTAATCCTTTATCGGAAATTATTTGTAACTTTCGACCAGTAGAACAATGAATGGAACAGGTAGACGGTTGAATTCTTCGTATATATTGCTTCTATATAGTCTAAGAAACATATATGCAAAGAATCCAAACAGTACAATTCGCCAATTTTTTGTTCTTCAATTTAAGAGAACTACGAGCCCCATTGTTAATCCTTTAAAGGAAATTATTTGTAACTTTCGACAAGTAGAACAATGAATGGAACAGGTAGACTGTTGAAATCATTGTATATATTGCTTCTATATAGTCTAAGAAACATATATGCAAAGCATCCAAACAGTACAATTCGCCAATTTATTGTTCTTCAAGTTTAAGTGAACAACGAGCCCCATTGTTAATCCTTTAAAGGAAATTATTTGTAAATTTCGACAAGTAGAACAATGAATGGAACAGGTAGACTGTTGAAATCATTGTATATATTGCTTCTATATAGTCTAAGAAACATATATGCAAAGCATCCAAACAGTACCATTCGCCAATTTTTTGTTCTTCAAGTTTAAGTGAACAACGAGCCCCAATGGTTAATCCTTTATCGGAAATTATTTGTAACTTTCGACAAGTAGAACAATGAATGGAACAGGTAGACGGTTGAAATCTTTGTATATATTGCGTCTATATAGTCTAAGAAACATATATGCAAAGCATCCAAATAGTACCATTTGCCAATTTTTTGTTCTTCAAGTTTAAGTGAACTACGAGCCCCATTGTTAATCCTTTAAAGGAAATTATTTGTAAATTTCGACAAGTAGAACAATGAATGGAACAGGTAGACGGTTGAAATCAATGTATATATTGCTTCTATATAGTCTAAGAAACCTATATGCAAAGCATCCAAACAGTACCATTCGCCAATTTTTTGTTCTCCAAGTTTAAGTGAACAACGAGCCCCATTGATAATCATGAAACGGAAATTATTTGTAACTTTCTACAAGTAGAACAATGAATGGAACAGGTAGACGGTTGAAATCAATGTATATATTGCTTCTATATAGTCTAAGAAACATATATGCAAAGCATCCAAACAGTACAATTCGCCAACTTCTTGTTCTTCAAGTTTAAGTAAACTACGATCCCCATTGTTAATCCCTTAACGGAAATTATTTGTAACTTTCGACAAGTAGAACAATGAATGGAACAGGTAGACGGTTGAAATCATTATATATATTGCTTCTATATAGTCTAAGAAACATATATGCAAAGCATCCAAACAGTACCATTCGCCACTTTTTTGTTCTTCAAGTTTAAGTGAACAACGAGCCCCATTGTTAATCCTTTAAAGGAAATTATTTGTAAATTTCGACAAGTAGAACAATGATTGGAACACGTAGACGGTTGAAATCTTTGTATATGTTGCTTCCATATAGTCTCAGAAACATGTACGCAAAGCATCCAAACAGTACCATTCGCCACTTTTTTGTTCTTCAAGTTTAAGTGAACAACGAGCCCCAATGGTTAATCCATTATCGGAAATTATTTGTAACTTCCGACAAGTAGAACAATGAATGGAACACGTAGACGGTTGAAATCTTTGTATATATTGCTTCCATATAGTCTAAGAAACATGTACGCAAAGCATCCAAACAGTACAATTCGCCAATTTTTTGTTCTTCAAGTTTAAGTGAACTACAATCCCCATTGTTAATCCCTTAACGGAAATTATTTGTAACTTTCGACAAGTAGAACTGTGAATGGAACAGGTAGACGGTTGAAATCTTTGTATATATTGCTTCTATATAGTATAAGAAACATATATGCAAAGCATCCAAACAGTACAATACGCCAATTTTTTGTTCTTCAAGTTTAAGTGAACAATGAGCCCCAATGGTTAATCCGTTATCGGAAATTATTTGTAACTTTCGACAAGTAGAACAATGAATGGAACAGGTAGATGGTTGAAATCTTTGTATATATTGTTTCTATATAGTCTAAGAAACATATATGCAAAGCATCCAAACAGTACCATTCGCCAATTTTTTGTTCTTCAAGTTTAAGTGAACTACGAGCCCCATTGTTAATCCTTTAAAGGAAATTATTTGTAAATTTCGACAAGTAGAACAATGAATGGAACAGGTAGACTGTTGAAATTATTGTATATATTGCTTCTATATAGTCTAAGAAACATATATGCAAAGCATCCAAACAGTACAATTCGCCAATTTTTTGTTCTTCAAGTTTAAGTGAACAACGAGCCCCAATGGTTAATCCTTTATCGGAAATTATTTGTAACTTTCGACAAGTAGAACAATGAATGGAACAGGTAGACGGTTGAAATTCTTGTATATATTGCGTCTATATAGTCTAAGAAACATATATGCAAAGCATCCAAACAGTACAATTCGCCAATTTTTTGTTCTTCAAGTTTAAGTAAACTACGATCCCCATTGTTAATCCCTTAACGGAAATTATTTGTAACTTTCGACAAGTAGAACAATGAATGGAACTGGTACACGGTTGACATCTTTTTATATATTGCTTCTATATAGTCTAAGAAACACATATGCAAAGCATCCAAACAGTACAATTCGCCAATTTTTTGTTCTTCAAGTTTAAGTAAACTACGATCCCCATTGTTAATCCCTTAACGGAAATTATTTGTAAATTTCGACAAGTAGAACAGTGAATGGAACAGGTAGACGGTTGAAATCTTTGTATATATTGCTTCTATATAGTATAAGAAACATATATGCAAAGCATCCAAACAGTACAATTTGCCTATTTTTTGTTCTTCAAGTTTAAGTGAACAATGAGCCCCAATGGTTAATCCGTTATCGGAAATTAATTGTAACTTTCGACAAGTAGAACAATGAATGGAACAGGTAGACGGTTGAAATCAATGTATATATTGCTTCTATAAAGTCTAAGAAACATATATGCAAAGCATCCAAACAGTACCATTCGCCAATTTTTTGTTCTTCAAGTTTAAGTGAACAATGAGCCCCAATGGTTAATCCTTTATCGGAAATTATTTGTAACTTTCGACAAGTAGAACAATGAATGGAAAAGGAAGACGGTTGAAGTCTTTGTATATATTGCTTCTATATAGTCTAAGAAACATATATGCAAAGCATCCAAACAGTACCATTCGCCAATTTTTAGTTTTTCAAGTTTAAGTGAACAATGAGCCCCAATGGTTAATCCTTTATCGGAAATTATTTGTAACTTTCGACAAGTAGAACAATGAATGGAACAGGTAGACGGTTGAATCCTTTGTATATATTGCTTCTATATAGTCTAAGAAACATATATGCAAAGCATCCAAACAGTACAATTCGCCAATTTTTTGTTCTTCAAGTTTAAGTGAACTACGAGCCCCATTGTTAATCCTTTAACGGAAATTAATTGTAAATTTCTACAAGTAGAACAATGATTGGAACACGTAGACGGTTGAAATCTTTGTATATATTGCTTCCATATAGTCTAAGAAACATATATGCAAAGCATCCAAACAGTACCATTCGCCAATTTTTTGTTCTCCAAGTTTAAGTGAACAACGAGCCCCATTGATAATCATGAAACGGAAATTATTTGTAACTTTCTACAAGTAGAACAATGAATGGAACAGGTAGACGGTTGAAATCAATGTATATATTGCTTCTATATAGTCTAAGAAACATATATGCAAAGCATCCAAACAGTACAATTCGCCAATTTCTTGTTCTTCAAGTTTAAGTGAACAACGAGCCCCATTGATAATCATGAAACGGAAATTATTTGTAACTTTCGACAAGTAGAACAATGAATGGAACAGGTAGACGGTTGAAATCAATGTATATATTGCTTCTATATAGTATAAGAAACATATATGCAAAGCATCCAAACAGTACAATACGCCAATTTTTTGTTCTTCAAGTTTAAGTGAACAATGAGCCCCAATGGTTAATCCGTTATCGGAAATTATTTGTAACTTTCGACAAGTAGAACAATGAATGGAACAGGTAGATGGTTGAAATCTTTGTATATATTGTTTCTATATAGTCTAAGAAACATATATGCAAAGCATCCAAACAGTACCATTCGCCAATTTTTTGTTCTTCAAGTTTAAGTGAACTACGAGCCCCATTGTTAATCCTTTAAAGGAAATTATTTGTAAATTTCGACAAGTAGAACAATGAATGGAACAGGTAGACTGTTGAAATTATTGTATATATTGCTTCTATATAGTCTAAGAAACATATATGCAAAGCATCCAAACAGTACAATTCGCCAATTTTTTGTTCTTCAAGTTTAAGTGAACAACGAGCCCCAATGGTTAATCCTTTATCGGAAATTATTTGTAACTTTCGACAAGTAGAACAATGAATGGAACAGGTAGACGGTTGAAATTCTTGTATATATTGCGTCTATATAGTCTAAGAAACATATATGCAAAGCATCCAAACAGTACAATTCGCCAATTTTTTGTTCTTCAAGTTTAAGTAAACTACGATCCCCATTGTTAATCCCTTAACGGAAATTATTTGTAACTTTCGACAAGTAGAACAATGAATGGAACTGGTACACGGTTGACATCTTTTTATATATTGCTTCTATATAGTCTAAGAAACACATATGCAAAGCATCCAAACAGTACAATTCGCCAATTTTTTGTTCTTCAAGTTTAAGTAAACTACGATCCCCATTGTTAATCCCTTAACGGAAATTATTTGTAAATTTCGACAAGTAGAACAGTGAATGGAACAGGTAGACGGTTGAAATCTTTGTATATATTGCTTCTATATAGTATAAGAAACATATATGCAAAGCATCCAAACAGTACAATTTGCCTATTTTTTGTTCTTCAAGTTTAAGTGAACAATGAGCCCCAATGGTTAATCCGTTATCGGAAATTAATTGTAACTTTCGACAAGTAGAACAATGAATGGAACAGGTAGACGGTTGAAATCAATGTATATATTGCTTCTATAAAGTCTAAGAAACATATATGCAAAGCATCCAAACAGTACCATTCGCCAATTTTTTGTTCTTCAAGTTTAAGTGAACAATGAGCCCCAATGGTTAATCCTTTATCGGAAATTATTTGTAACTTTCGACAAGTAGAACAATGAATGGAAAAGGAAGACGGTTGAAGTCTTTGTATATATTGCTCCTATATAGTCTAAGAAACATATATGCAAAGCATCCAAACAGTACCATTCGCCAATTTTTTGTTCTTCAAGTTTAAGTGAACAATGAGCCCAAATGGTTAATCCGTTATCGGAAATTATTTGTAACTTTCGACACGTAGAACAATGAATGGAAAAGGTAGACGGTTGAAATCTTTGTATATATTGCTTCTATATAGACTAAGAAACATATATGCAAAGCATCCAAACAGTACCATTCGCCAATTTTTTGTTCTTCAAGTTTAAGTGAACAATGAGCCCAAATGGTTAATCCGTTATCGGAAATTATTTGTAACTTTCGACAAGTAGAACAATGAATGGAACAGGTAGACGGTGGAAATTCTTGTATATATTGCGTCTATATAGTCTAAGAAACATATATGCAAAGCATCCAAACAGTACAATTCGCCAATTTTTTGTTCTTCAAGTTTAAGTAAACTACGATCCCCATTGTTAATCCCTTAACGGAAATTATTTGTAACTTTCGACAAGTAGAACAATGAATGGAACTGGTACACGGTTGACATCTTTTTATATATTGCTTCTATATAGTCTAAGAAACACATATGCAAAGCATCCAAACAGTACAATTCGCCAATTTTTTGTTCTTCAAGTTTAAGTGAACAATGAGCCCCAATGGTTAATCCTTTATCGGAAATTATTTGTAACTTTCGACAAGTAGAACAATGAATGGAACAGGTAGACGGTTGAAATCTTTGTATATATTGCTTCTATATAGTCTAAGAAACATATATGCAAAGCATCCAAACAGTACAATTCGCCAATTTTTTGTTCTTCAAGTTTAAGTGAACAATGAGCCCCAATGGTTAATCCTTTATCGGAAATTATTTGTAACTTTCGACAAGTAGAACAATGAATGGAAAAGGTAGACGGTTGAAGTCTTTGTATATATTGCTTCTATATAGTCTAAGAAACATATATGCAAAGCATCCAAACAGTACCATTCGCCAATTTTTTGTTCTTCAAGTTTAAGTCAACAATGAGCCCAAATGGTTAATCCGTTATCGGAAATTATTTGTAACTTTCGACACGTAGAACAATGAATGGAAAAGGTAGACGGTTGAAATCTTTGTATATATTGCTTCTATATAGTATAAGAAACATATATGCAAAGCATCCAAACAGTACAATACGCCAATTTTTTGTTCTTCAAGTTTAAGTGAACAATGAGCCCCAATGGTTAATCCGTTATCGGAAATTATTTGTAACTTTCGACAAGTAGAACAATGAATGGAACAGGTAGATGGTTGAAATCTTTGTATATATTGTTTCTATATAGTCTAAGAAACATATATGCAAAGCATCCAAACAGTACCATTCGCCAATTTTTTGTTCTTCAAGTTTAAGTGAACTACGAGCCCCATTGTTAATCCTTTAAAGGAAATTATTTGTAAATTTCGACAAGTAGAACAATGAATGGAACAGGTAGACTGTTGAAATTATTGTATATATTGCTTCTATATAGTCTAAGAAACATATATGCAAAGCATCCAAACAGTACAATTCGCCAATTTTTTGTTCTTCAAGTTTAAGTGAACAACGAGCCCCAATGGTTAATCCTTTATCGGAAATTATTTGTAACTTTCGACAAGTAGAACAATGAATGGAACAGGTAGACGGTTGAAATTCTTGTATATATTGCGTCTATATAGTCTAAGAAACATATATGCAAAGCATCCAAACAGTACAATTCGCCAATTTTTTGTTCTTCAAGTTTAAGTAAACTACGATCCCCATTGTTAATCCCTTAACGGAAATTATTTGTAAATTTCGACAAGTAGAACAGTGAATGGAACAGGTAGACGGTTGAAATCTTTGTATATATTGCTTCTATATAGTATAAGAAACATATATGCAAAGCATCCAAACAGTACAATTTGCCAATTTTTTGTTCTTCAAGTTTAAGTGAACAATGAGCCCAAATGGTTAATCCGTTATCGGAAATTATTTGTAACTTTCGACAAGTAGAACAATGAATGGAACAGGTAGACGGTTGAAATCAATGTATATATTGCTTCTATAAAGTCTAAGAAACATATATGCAAAGCATCCAAACAGTACAATTTGCCAATTCTTTGTTCTTCAAGTTTAAGTGAACAATGAGCCCCGTTGTTAATCCTTTATCGGAAATTATTTGTAACTTTCGACAAGTAGAACAATGAATGGAACAGGTAGACGGTTGAAATCAATGTATATATTGCTTCTATAAAGTCTAAGAAACATATATGCAAAGCATCCAAACAGTACCATTCGCCAATTTTTTGTTTTTCAAGTTTAAGTGAACAATGAGCCCCAATGGTTAATCCTTTATCGGAAATTATTTGTAACTTTCGACAAGTAGAACAATGAATGGAACAGGTAGACGCTTGAAATCTTTGTATATATTGCTTCTATATAGTCTAAGAAACATATATGCAAAGCATCCAAACAGTACAATTCGCCAATTTTTTGTTCTCCAAGTTTAAGTGAACAACGAGCCCCATTGATAATCATGAAACGGAAATTATTTGTAACTTTCCACAAGTAGAACAATGAATGGAACAGGTAGACGGTTGAAATCAATGTATATATTGCTGCTATATAGTCTAAGAAACATATATGCAAAGCATCCAAACAGTACCATTCGCCAATTTTTTGTTCTTCAAGTTTAAGTGAACAACGAGCCCCAATGGTTAATCCATTATCGGAAATTATTTGTAACTTCCGACAAGTAGAACAATGAATGGAACAGGTAGACGGTTGAAATCTTTGTATATATTGCGTCTATATAGTCTAAGAAACATATATGCAAAGCATCCAAACAGTACCATTCGGCAATTTTTTGTTCTTCAAGTTTAAGTGAACTACGAGCCCCATTGTTAATCCTTTATAGGAAATTATTTGTAAATTTCGACAAGTAGAACAATGAATGGAACAGGTAGACGGTTGAAATCAATGTATATATTGCTTCTATAAAGTCTAAGAAACATATATGCAAAGCATCCAAACAGTACCATTCGCCAATTTTTAGTTTTTCAAGTTTAAGTGAACAATGAGCCCCAATGGTTAATCCTTTATCGGAAATTATTTGTAACTTTCGACAAGTAGAACAATGAATGGAACAGGTAGACGGTTGAATCCTTTGTATATATTGCTTCTATATAGTCTAAGAAACATATATGCAAAGCATCCAAACAGTACAATTCGCCAATTTTTTGTTCTTCAAGTTTAAGAGAACTACGAGCCCCATTGTTAATCCTTTAAAGGAAATTATTTGTAACTTTCGACAAGTAGAACAATGAATGGAACACGTAGACGGTTGAAATCTTTGTATATATTGCTTCTATATAGTCTAAGAAACATATATGCAAAGCATCCAAACAGTACGATTCGCCAATTTTTTGTTCTTCAAGTTTAAGTGAACTACGAGCCCCATTGTTAATCCTTTAACGGAAATTAATTGTAAATTTCTACAAGTAGAACAATGATTGGAACACGTAGACGGTTGAAATCAATGTATATATTGCTTCTATAAAGTCTAAGAAACATATATGCAAAGCATCCAAACAGTACCATTCGCCAATTTTTTGTTTTTCAAGTTTAAGTGAACAATGAGCCCCAATGGTTAATCCTTTATCGGAAATTATTTGTAACTTTCGACAAGTAGAACAATGAATGGAACAGGTAGACGGTTGAATTCTTCGTATATATTGCTTCTATATAGTCTAAGAAACATATATGCAAAGAATCCAAACAGTACAATTCGCCAATTTTTTGTTCTTCAAGTTTAAGAGAACTACGAGCCCCATTGTTAATCCTTTAAAGGAAATTATTTGTAACTTTCGACAAGTAGAACAATGAATGGAACACGTAGACGGTTGAAATCTTTGTATATATTGCTTCTATATAGTCTAAGAAACATATATGCAAAGCATCCAAACAGTACAATTCGCCAATTTATTGTTCTTCAAGTTTAAGTGAACAACGAGCCCCATTGTTAATCCTTTAAAGGAAATTACTTGTAAATTTCGACAAGTAGAACAATGAATGGAACAGGTAGACTGTTGAAATCATTGTATATATTGCTTCTATATAGTCTAAGAAACATATATGCAAAGCATCCAAACATTACCATTCGCCAATTTTTTGTTCTTCAAGTTTAAGTGAACTACGAGCCCCATTGTTAATCCCTTAACGGAAATTATTTGTAACTTTCGACAAGTAGAACAATGAATGGAACTGGTACACGGTTGACATCTTTTTATATATTGCTTCTATATAGTCTAAGAAACACATATGCAAAGCATCCAAACAGTACAATTCGCCAATTTTTTGTTCTTCAAGTTTAAGTAAACTACGATCCCCATTGTTAATCCCTTAACGGAAATTATTTGTAAATTTCGACAAGTAGAACAGTGAATGGAACAGGTAGACGGTTGAAATCTTTGTATATATTGCTTCTATATAGTATAAGAAACATATATGCAAAGCATCCAAACAGTACAATTTGCCTATTTTTTGTTCTTCAAGTTTAAGTGAACAATGAGCCCCAATGGTTAATCCGTTATCGGAAATTAATTGTAACTTTCGACAAGTAGAACAATGAATGGAACAGGTAGACGGTTGAAATCAATGTATATATTGCTTCTATAAAGTCTAAGAATCATATATGCAAAGCATCCAAACAGTACCATTCGCCAATTTTTTGTTCTTCAAGTTTAAGTGAACAATGAGCCCCAATGGTTAATCCTTTAACGGAAATTAATTGTAACTTTCTACAAGTAGAACAATGATTGGAACACGTAGACGGTTGAAATCTTTGTATATATTGCTTCCATATAGTCTAAGAAACATATATGCAAAGCATCCAAACAGTACCATTCGCCAATTTTTTGTCCTTCAAGTTTAAGTGAACAATGAGCCCCATTGTTAATCCTTTATCGGAAATTATTTGTAACTTTCGAAAAGTAGAACAATGAATGGAACAGGTAGACGCTTGAAATCTTTGTATATATTGCTTCTATATAGTCTAAGAAACATATATGCAAAGCATCCAAACAGTACAATTCGCCAATTTTTTGTTCTCCAAGTTTAAGTGAACAACGAGCCCCATTGATAATCATGAAACGGAAATTATTTGTAACTTTCTACAAGTAGAACAATGAATGGAACAGGTAGACGGTTGAAATCAATGTATATATTGCTGCTATATAGTCTAAGAAACATATATGCAAAGCATCCAAACAGTACCATTCGCCAATTTTTTGTTCTTCAAGTTTAAGTGAACAACGAGCCCCAATGGTTAATCCATTATCGGAAATTATTTGTAACTTCCGACAAGTAGAACAATGAATGGAACAGGTAGACGGTTGAAATCTTTGTATATATTGCGTCTATATAGTCTAAGAAACATATATGCAAAGCATCCAAACAGTACCATTCGGCAATTTTTTGTTCTTCAAGTTTAAGTGAACTACGAGCCCCATTGTTAATCCTTTATAGGAAATTATTTGTAAATTTCGACAAGTAGAACAATGAATGGAACAGGTAGACGGTTGAAATCAATGTATATATTGCTTCTATAAAGTCTAAGAAACATATATGCAAAACATCCAAACAGTACCATTCGCCAATTTTTAGTTTTTCAAGTTTAAGTGAACAATGAGCCCCAATGGTTAATCCTTTATCGGAAATTATATGTAACTTTCGACAAGTAGAACAATGAATGGAACAGGTAGACGGTTGAATCCTTTGTATATATTGCTTCTATATAGTCTAAGAAACATATATGCAAAGCATCCAAACAGTACAATTCGCCAATTTTTTGTTCTTCAAGTTTAAGTGAACTACGAGCCCCATTGTTAATCCTTTAACGGAAATTAATTGTAAATTTCTACAAGTAGAACAATGATTGGAACACGTAGACGGTTGAAATCTTTGTATATATTGCTTCCATATAGTCTAAGAAACATATATGCAAAGCATCCAAACAGTACCATTCGCCAATTTTTTGTTCTCCAAGTTTAAGTGAACAACGAGCCCCATTGATAATCATGAAACGGAAATTATTTGTAACTTTCTACAAGTAGAACAATGAATGGAACAGGTAGACGGTTGAAATCAATGTATATATTGCTTCTATATAGTCTAAGAAACATATATGCAAAGCATCCAAACAGTACAATTCGCCAATTTCTTGTTCTTCAAGTTTAAGTGAACAACGAGCCCCATTGATAATCATGAAACGGAAATTATTTGTAACTTTCGACAAGTAGAACAATGAATGGAACAGGTAGACGGTTGAAATCAATGTATATATTGCATCTATAAAGTCTAAGAAACATATATGCAAAGCATCCAAACAGTACCATTCGCCAATTTTTTGTTTTTCAAGTTTAAGTGAACAATGAGCCCCAATGGTTAATCCTTTATCGGAAATTATTTGTAACTTTCGACCAGTAGAACAATGAATGGAACAGGTAGACGGTTGAATTCTTCGTATATATTGCTTCTATATAGTCTAAGAAACATATATGCAAAGAATCCAAACAGTACAATTCGCCAATTTTTTGTTCTTCAATTTAAGAGAACTACGAGCCCCATTGTTAATCCTTTAAAGGAAATTATTTGTAACTTTCGACAAGTAGAACAATGAATGGAACAGGTAGACTGTTGAAATCATTGTATATATTGCTTCTATATAGTCTAAGAAACATATATGCAAAGCATCCAAACAGTACAATTCGCCAATTTATTGTTCTTCAAGTTTAAGTGAACAACGAGCCCCATTGTTAATCCTTTAAAGGAAATTATTTGTAAATTTCGACAAGTAGAACAATGAATGGAACTGGTAGACTGTTGAAATCATTGTATATATTGCTTCTATATAGTCTAAGAAACATATATGCAAAGCATCCAAACAGTACCATTCGCCAATTTTTTGTTCTTCAAGTTTAAGTGAACAACGAGCCCCAATGGTTAATCCTTTATCGGAAATTATTTGTAACTTTCGACAAGTAGAACAATGAATGGAACAGGTAGACGGTTGAAATCTTTGTATATATTGCGTCTATATAGTCTAAGAAACATATATGCAAAGCATCCAAACAGTACCATTCGCCAATTTTTGTTCTCCAAGTTTAAGTGAACAACGAGCCCCATTGATAATCATGAAACGGAAATTATTTGTAACTTTCTACAAGTAGAACAATGAATGGAACAGGTAGACGGTTGAAATCAATGTATATATTGCTTCTATATAGTCTAAGAAACATATATGCAAAGCATCCAAACAGTACAATTCGCCAATTTCTTGTTCTTCAAGTTTAAGTGAACAACGAGCCCCATTGATAATCATGAAACGGAAATTATTTGTAACTTCCGACAAGTAGAACAATGAATGGAACAGGTAGACGGTTGAAATCTTTGTATATATTGCGTCTATATAGTCTAAGAAACATATATGCAAAGCATCCAAACAGTACCATTCGGCAATTTTTTGTTCTTCAAGTTTAAGTGAACTACGAGCCCCATTGTTAATCCTTTATAGGAAATTATTTGTAAATTTCGACAAGTAGAACAATGAATGGAACAGGTAGACGGTTGAAATCAATGTATATATTGCTTCTATAAAGTCTAAGAAACATATATGCAAAACATCCAAACAGTACCATTCGCCAATTTTTAGTTTTTCAAGTTTAAGTGAACAATGAGCCCCAATGGTTAATCCTTTATCGGAAATTATTTGTAACTTTCGACAAGTAGAACAATGAATGGAACAGGTAGACGGTTGAATCCTTTGTATATATTGCTTCTATATAGTCTAAGAAACATATATGCAAAGCATCCAAACAGTACAATTCGCCAATTTTTTGTTCTTCAAGTTTAAGTGAACTACGAGCCCCATTGTTAATCCTTTAACGGAAATTAATTATAAATTTCTACAAGTAGAACAATGATTGGAACACGTAGACGGTTGAAATCTTTGTATATATTGCTTCCATATAGTCTAAGAAACATATATGCAAAGCATCCAAACAGTACCATTCGCCAATTTTTTGTTCTCCAAGTTTAAGTGAACAACGAGCCCCATTGATAATCATGAAACGGAAATTATTTGTAACTTTCTACAAGTAGAACAATGAATGGAACAGGTAGACGGTTGAAATCAATGTATATATTGCTTCTATATAGTCTAAGAAACATATATGCAAAGCATCCAAACAGTACAATTCGCCAATTTCTTGTTCTTCAAGTTTAAGTGAACAACGAGCCCCATTGATAATTATGAAACGGAAATTATTTGTAACTTTCGACAAGTAGAACAATGAATGGAACAGGTAGACGGTTGAAATCAATGTATATATTGCATCTATAAAGTCTAAGAAACATATATGCAAAGCATCCAAACAGTACCATTCGCCAATTTTTTGTTTTTCAAGTTTAAGTGAACAATGAGCCCCAATGGTTAATCCTTTATCGGAAATTATTTGTAACTTTCGACCAGTAGAACAATGAATGGAACAGGTAGACGGTTGAATTCTTCGTATATATTGCTTCTATATAGTCTAAGAAACATATATGCAAAGAATCCAAACAGTACAATTCGCCAATTTTTTGTTCTTCAATTTAAGAGAACTACGAGCCCCATTGTTAATCCTTTAAAGGAAATTATTTGTAACTTTCGACAAGTAGAACAATGAATGGAACAGGTAGACTGTTGAAATCATTGTATATATTGCTTCTATATAGTCTAAGAAACATATATGCAAAGCATCCAAACAGTACAATTCGCCAATTTATTGTTCTTCAAGTTTAAGTGAACAACGAGCCCCATTGTTAATCCTTTAAAGGAAATTATTTGTAAATTTCGACAAGTAGAACAATGAATGGAACAGGTAGACTGTTGAAATCATTGTATATATTGCTTCTATATAGTCTAAGAAACATATATGCAAAGCATCCAAACAGTACCATTCGCCAATTTTTTGTTCTTCAAGTTTAAGTGAACAACGAGCCCCAATGGTTAATCCTTTATCGGAAATTATTTGTAACTTTCGACAAGTAGAACAATGAATGGAACAGGTAGACGGTTGAAATCTTTGTATATATTGCGTCTATATAGTCTAAGAAACATATATGCAAAGCATCCAAATAGTACCATTTGCCAATTTTTTGTTCTTCAAGTTTAAGTGAACTACGAGCCCCATTGTTAATCCTTTAAAGGAAATTATTTGTAAATTTCGACAAGTAGAACAATGAATGGAACAGGTAGACGGTTGAAATCAATGTATATATTGCTTCTATATAGTCTAAGAAACCTATATGCAAAGCATCCAAACAGTACCATTCGCCAATTTTTTGTTCTCCAAGTTTAAGTGAACAACGAGCCCCATTGATAATCATGAAACGGAAATTATTTGTAACTTTCTACAAGTAGAACAATGAATGGAACAGGTAGACGGTTGAAATCAATGTATATATTGCTTCTATATAGTCTAAGAAACATATATGCAAAGCATCCAAACAGTACAATTCGCCAACTTCTTGTTCTTCAAGTTTAAGTAAACTACGATCCCCATTGTTAATCCCTTAACGGAAATTATTTGTAACTTTCGACAAGTAGAACAATGAATGGAACAGGTAGACGGTTGAAATCATTATATATATTGCTTCTATATAGTCTAAGAAACATATATGCAAAGCATCCAAACAGTACCATTCGCCACTTTTTTGTTCTTCAAGTTTAAGTGAACAACGAGCCCCATTGTTAATCCTTTAAAGGAAATTATTTGTAAATTTCGACAAGTAGAACAATGATTGGAACACGTAGACGGTTGAAATCTTTGTATATGTTGCTTCCATATAGTCTCAGAAACATGTACGCAAAGCATCCAAACAGTACCATTCGCCACTTTTTTGTTCTTCAAGTTTAAGTGAACAACGAGCCCCAATGGTTAATCCGTTATCGGAAATTATTTGTAACTTTCGACAAGTAGAACAATGAATGGAACAGGTAGATGGTTGAAATCTTTGTATATATTGTTTCTATATAGTCTAAGAAACATATATGCAAAGCATCCAAACAGTACCATTCGCCAATTTTTTGTTCTTCAAGTTTAAGTGAACTACGAGCCCCATTGTTAATCCTTTAAAGGAAATTATTTGTAAATTTCGACAAGTAGAACAATGAATGGAACAGGTAGACTGTTGAAATTATTGTATATATTGCTTCTATATAGTCTAAGAAACATATATGCAAAGCATCCAAACAGTACAATTCGCCAATTTTTTGTTCTTCAAGTTTAAGTGAACAACGAGCCCCAATGGTTAATCCTTTATCGGAAATTATTTGTAACTTTCGACAAGTAGAACAATGAATGGAACAGGTAGACGGTTGAAATTCTTGTATATATTGCGTCTATTTAGTCGAAGAAACATATATGCAAAGCATCCAAACAGTACAATTCGCCAATTTTTTGTTCTTCAAGTTTAAGTAAACTACGATCCCCATTGTTAATCCCTTAACGGAAATTATTTGTAACTTTCGACAAGTAGAACAATGAATGGAACTGGTACACGGTTGACATCTTTTTATATATTGCTTCTATATAGTCTAAGAAACACATATGCAAAGCATCCAAACAGTACAATTCGCCAATTTTTTGTTCTTCAAGTTTAAGTAAACTACGATCCCCATTGTTAATCCCTTAACGGAAATTATTTGTAAATTTCGACAAGTAGAACAGTGAATGGAACAGGTAGACGGTTGAAATCTTTGTATATATTGCTTCTATATAGTATAAGAAACATATATGCAAAGCATCCAAACAGTACAATTTGCCTATTTTTTGTTCTTCAAGTTTAAGTGAACAATGAGCCCCAATGGTTAATCCGTTATCGGAAATTAATTGTAACTTTCGACAAGTAGAACAATGAATGGAACAGGTAGACGGTTGAAATCAATGTATATATTGCTTCTATAAAGTCTAAGAAACATATATGCAAAGCATCCAAACAGTACCATTCGCCAATTTTTTGTTCTTCAAGTTTAAGTGAACAATGAGCCCCAATGGTTAATCCTTTATCGGAAATTATTTGTAACTTTCGACAAGTAGAACAATGAATGGAAAAGGAAGACGGTTGAAGTCTTTGTATATATTGCTTCTATATAGTCTAAGAAACATATATGCAAAGCATCCAAACAGTACCATTCGCCAATTTTTAGTTTTTCAAGTTTAAGTGAACAATGAGCCCCAATGGTTAATCCTTTATCGGAAATTATTTGTAACTTTCGACAAGTAGAACAATGAATGGAACAGGTAGACGGTTGAATCCTTTGTATATATTGCTTCTATATAGTCTAAGAAACATATATGCAAAGCATCCAAACAGTACAATTCGCCAATTTTTTGTTCTTCAAGTTTAAGTGAACTACGAGCCCCATTGTTAATCCTTTAACGGAAATTAATTGTAAATTTCTACAAGTAGAACAATGATTGGAACACGTAGACGGTTGAAATCTTTGTATATATTGCTTCCATATAGTCTAAGAAACATATATGCAAAGCATCCAAACAGTACCATTCGCCAATTTTTTGTTCTCCAAGTTTAAGTGAACAACGAGCCCCATTGATAATCATGAAACGGAAATTATTTGTAACTTTCTACAAGTAGAACAATGAATGGAACAGGTAGACGGTTGAAATCAATGTATATATTGCTTCTATATAGTCTAAGAAACATATATGCAAAGCATCCAAACAGTACAATTCGCCAATTTCTTGTTCTTCAAGTTTAAGTGAACAACGAGCCCCATTGATAATCATGAAACGGAAATTATTTGTAACTTTCGACAAGTAGAACAATGAATGGAACAGGTAGACGGTTGAAATCAATGTATATATTGCTTCTATATAGTATAAGAAACATATATGCAAAGCATCCAAACAGTACAATACGCCAATTTTTTGTTCTTCAAGTTTAAGTGAACAATGAGCCCCAATGGTTAATCCGTTATCGGAAATTATTTGTAACTTTCGACAAGTAGAACAATGAATGGAACAGGTAGATGGTTGAAATCGTTGTATATATTGTTTCTATATAGTCTAAGAAACATATATGCAAAGCATCCAAACAGTACCATTCGCCAATTTTTTGTTCTTCAAGTTTAAGTGAACTACGAGCCCCATTGTTAATCCTTTAAAGGAAATTATTTGTAAATTTCGACAAGTAGAACAATGAATGGAACAGGTAGACTGTTGAAATTATTGTATATATTGCTTCTATATAGTCTAAGAAACATATATGCAAAGCATCCAAACAGTACAATTCGCCAATTTTTTGTTCTTCAAGTTTAAGTGAACAACGAGCCCCAATGGTTAATCCTTTATCGGAAATTATTTGTAACTTTCGACAAGTAGAACAATGAATGGAACAGGTAGACGGTTGAAATTCTTGTATATATTGCGTCTATATAGTCTAAGAAACATATATGCAAAGCATCCAAACAGTACAATTCGCCAATTTTTTGTTCTTCAAGTTTAAGTAAACTACGATCCCCATTGTTAATCCCTTAACGGAAATTATTTGTAACTTTCGACAAGTAGAACAATGAATGGAACTGGTACACGGTTGACATCTTTTTATATATTGCTTCTATATAGTCTAAGAAACACATATGCAAAGCATCCAAACAGTACAATCCGCCAATTTTTTGTTCTTCAAGTTTAAGTAAACTACGATCCCCATTGTTAATCCCTTAACGGAAATTATTTGTAAATTTCGACAAGTAGAACAGTGAATGGAACAGGTAGACGGTTGAAATCTTTGTATATATTGCTTCTATATAGTATAAGAAACATATATGCAAAGCATCCAAACAGTACAATTTGCCTATTTTTTGTTCTTCAAGTTTAAGTGAACAATGAGCCCCAATGGTTAATCCGTTATCGGAAATTAATTGTAACTTTCGACAAGTAGAACAATGAATGGAACAGGTAGACGGTTGAAATCAATGTATATATTGCTTCTATAAAGTCTAAGAAACATATATGCAAAGCATCCAAACAGTACCATTCGCCAATTTTTTGTTCTTCAAGTTTAAGTGAACAATGAGCCCCAATGGTTAATCCTTTATCGGAAATTATTTGTAACTTTCGACAAGTAGAACAATGAATGGAAAAGGAAGACGGTTGAAGTCTTTGTATATATTGCTTCTATATAGTCTAAGAAACATATATGCAAAGCATCCAAACAGTACCATTCGCCAATTTTTTGTTCTTCAAGTTTAAGTGAACAATGAGCCCAAATGGTTAATCCGTTATCGGAAATTATTTGTAACTTTCGACACGTAGAACAATGAATGGAAAAGGTAGACGGTTGAAATCTTTGTATATATTGCTTCTATATAGTCTAAGAAACATATATGCAAAGCATCCAAACAGTACCATTCGCCAATTTTTTGTTCTTCAAGTTTAAGTGAACAATGAGCCCAAATGGTTAATCCGTTATCGGAAATTATTTGTAACTTTCGACAAGTAGAACAATGAATGGAACAGGTAGACGGTGGAAATTCTTGTATATATTGCGTCTATATAGTCTAAGAAACATATATGCAAAGCATCCAAACAGTACAATTCGCCAATTTTTTGTTCTTCAAGTTTAAGTAAACTACGATCCCCATTGTTAATCCCTTAACGGAAATTATTTGTAACTTTCGACAAGTAGAACAATGAATGGAACTGGTACACGGTTGACATCTTTTTATATATTGCTTCTATATAGTCTAAGAAACACATATGCAAAGCATCCAAACAGTACAATTCGCCAATTTTTTGTTCTTCAAGTTTAAGTGAACAATGAGCCCCAATGGTTAATCCTTTATCGGAAATTATTTGTAACTTTCGACAAGTAGAACAATGAATGGAACAGGTAGACGGTTGAAATCTTTGTATATATTGCTTCTATATAGTCTAAGAAACATATATGCAAAGCATCCAAACAGTACAATTCGCCAATTTTTTGTTCTTCAAGTTTAAGTGAACAATGAGCCCCAATGGTTAATCCTTTATCGGAAATTATTTGTAACTTTCGACAAGTAGAACAATGAATGGAAAAGGTAGACGGTTGAAGTCTTTGTATATATTGCTTCTATATAGTCTAAGAAACATATATGCAAAGCATCCAAACAGTACCATTCGCCAATTTTTTGTTCTTCAAGTTTAAGTCAACAATGAGCCCAAATGGTTAATCCGTTATCGGAAATTATTTGTAACTTTCGACACGTAGAACAATGAATGGAAAAGGTAGACGGTTGAAATCTTTGTATATATTGCTTCTATATAGTATAAGAAACATATATGCAAAGCATCCAAACAGTACAATACGCCAATTTTTTGTTCTTCAAGTTTAAGTGAACAATGAGCCCCAATGGTTAATCCGTTATCGGAAATTATTTGTAACTTTCGACAAGTAGAACAATGAATGGAACAGGTAGACGGTTGAAATTCTTGTATATATTGCGTCTATATAGTCTAAGAAACATATATGCAAAGCATCCAAACAGTACAATTCGCCAATTTTTTGTTCTTCAAGTTTAAGTAAACTACGATCCCCATTGTTAATCCCTTAACGGAAATTATTTGTAACTTTCGACAAGTAGAACAATGAATGGAACTGGTACACGGTTGACATCTTTTTATATATTGCTTCTATATAGTCTAAGAAACACATATGCAAAGCATCCAAACAGTACAATTCGCCAATTTTTTGTTCTTCAAGTTTAAGTAAACTACGATCCCCATTGTTAATCCCTTAACGGAAATTATTTGTAAATTTCGACAAGTAGAACAGTGAATGGAACAGGTAGACGGTTGAAATCTTTGTATATATTGCTTCTATATAGTATAAGAAACATATATGCAAAGCATCCAAACAGTACAATTTGCCAATTTTTTGTTCTTCAAGTTTAAGTGAACAATGAGCCCAAATGGTTAATCCGTTATCGGAAATTATTTGTAACTTTCGACAAGTAGAACAATGAATGGAACAGGTAGACGGTGGAAATTCTTGTATATATTGCGTCTATATAGTCTAAGAAACATATATGCAAAGCATCGAAACAGTACAATTCGCCAATTTTTTGTTCTTCAAGTTTAAGTAAACTACGATCCCCATTGTTAATCCCTTAACGGAAATTATTTGTAACTTTCGACAAGTAGAACAATGAATGGAACTGGTACACGGTTGACATCTTTTTATATATTGCTTCTATATAGTCTAAGAAACACATATGCAAAGCATCCAAACAGTACAATTCGCCAATTTTTTGTTCTTCAAGTTTAAGTGAACAATGAGCCCCAATGGTTAATCCTTTATCGGAAATTATTTGTAACTTTCGACAAGTAGAACAATGAATGGAACAGGTAGACGGTTGAAATCTTTGTATATATTGCTTCTATATAGTCTAAGAAACATATATGCAAAGCATCCAAACAGTACAATTCGCCAATTTTTTGTTCTTCAAGTTTAAGTGAACAATGAGCCCCAATGGTTAATCCTTTATCGGAAATTATTTGTAACTTTCGACAAGTAGAACAATGAATGGAAAAGGTAGACGGTTGAAGTCTTTGTATATATTGCTTCTATATAGTCTAAGAAACATATATGCAAAGCATCCAAACAGTACCATTCGCCAATTTTTTGTTCTTCAAGTTTAAGTCAACAATGAGCCCAAATGGTTAATCCGTTATCGGAAATTATTTGTAACTTTCGACACGTAGAACAATGAATGGAAAAGGTAGACGGTTGAAATCTTTGTATATATTGCTTCTATATAGTCTAAGAAACATATATGCAAAGCATCCAAACAGTACCATTCGCCAATTTTTTGTTCTTCAAGTTTAAGTGAACAATGAGCACCAATGGTTAATCCTTTATCGGAAATTATTTGTAATTTTCGACAAGTAGAACAATGAATGGAACAGTTAGACGGTTGAAATATTTGTATATATTGCTTCTATATAGTCTACGAAACATATATGCAAAGCATCCAAACAGTACAATTCGCCAATTTTTTGTTCTTCAAGTTTAAGTGAACAATGAGCCCCAATGGTTAATCCGTTATCGGAAATTATTTGTAACTTTCGACAAGTAGAACAATGAATGGAACAGTTAGACGGTTGAAATATTTGTATATATTGCTTCTATATAGTCTACGAAACATATATGCAAAGCATCCAAACAGTACAATTCGACAATTTTTTGTTCTTCAAGTTTAAGTGAGCAATGAGCCCCAATGGTTAATCCGTTATCGGAAATTATTTGTAACTTTTGACAAGTAGAACAATGAATGGAAAAGGTAGACGGTTGAAATCTTTGTATATATTGCTTCTATATAGTCTAAGAAACATATATGCAAAGCATCCAAAGAGTACCATTCGCCAATTTTTTGTTCTTCAAGTTTAAGTGAACAATGAGCCCAAATGGTTAATCCGTTATCGGAAATTATTTGTAACTTTCGACACGTAGAACAATGAATGGAAAAGGTAGACGGTTGAAATCTTTGTATATATTGCTTCTATATAGTCTAAGAAACATATATGCAAAGCATCCAAACAGTACCATTCGCCAATTTTTTGTTCTTCAAGTTTAAGTGAACAATGAGCACCAATGGTTAATCCTTTATCGGAAATTATTTGTAATTTTCGACAAGTAGAACAATGAATGGAACAGTTAGACGGTTGAAATATTTGTACATATTGCTTCTATATAGTCTACGAAACATATATGCAAAGCATCCAAACAGTACAATTCGCCAATTTTTTGTTCTTCAAGTTTAAGTGAACAATGAGCCCCAATGGTTAATCCGTTATCGGAAATTATTTGTAACTTTCGACACGTAGAACAATGAATGGAAAAGGTAGACGGTTGAAATCTTTGTATATATTGCTTCTATATAGTCTAAGAAACATATATGCAAAGCATCCAAACAGTACCGTTCGCCAATTTTTTGTTCTTCTGGTTTAAGTGAACAATGAGCCCCAATGGTTAATCCGTTATCGGAAATTATTTGTAACTTTCGACAAGTAGAACAATGAATGGAACAGTTAGACGGTTGAAATATTTGTATATATTGCTTCTATATAGTCTACGAAACATATATGCAAAGCATCCAAACAGTACAATTCGACAATTTTTTGTTCTTCAAGTTTAAGTGAGCAATGAGCCCCAATGGTTAATCCGTTATCGGAAATTATTTGTAACTTTTGACAAGTAGAACAATGAATGGAAAAGGTAGACGGTTGAAATCTTTGTATATATTGCTTCTATATAGTCTAAGAAACATATATGCAAAGCATCCAAAGAGTACCATTCGCCAATTTTTTGTTCTTCAAGTTTAAGTGAACAATGAGCCCAAATGGTTAATCCGTTATCGGAAATTATTTGTAACTTTCGACACGTAGAACAATGAATGGAAAAGGTAGACGGTTGAAATCTTTGTATATATTGCTTCTATATAGTCTAAGAAACATATATGCAAAGCATCCAAACAGTACCATTCGCCAATTTTTTGTTCTTCAAGTTTAAGTGAACAATAAGCACCAATGGTTAATCCTTTATCGGAAATTATTTGTAATTTTCGACAAGTAGAACAATGAATGGAACAGTTAGACGGTTGAAATATTTGTACATATTGCTTCTATATAGTCTACGAAACATATATGCAAAGCATCCAAACAGTACAATTCGCCAATTTTTTGTTCTTCAAGTTTAAGTGAACAATGAGCCCCAATGGTTAATCCGTTATCGGAAATTATTTGTAACTTTCGACACGTAGAACAATGAATGGAAAAGGTAGACGGTTGAAATCTTTGTATATATTGCTTCTATATAGTCTAAGAAACATATATGCAAAGCATCCAAACAGTACCGTTCGCCAATTTTTTGTTCTTCTGGTTTAAGTGAACAATGAGCCCCATTGTTAATCCTTTATCGGAAATTATTTGTAACTTTCGACCAGTAGAACAATGAATGGAACAGGTAGACGGTTGAAATCTTTGTATATATTGCTTCTATATAGTCTAAGAAACATATATGCAAAGCATCCAAACAGTACCATTCGCCAATTTTTTGTTCTTCAAGTTTAAGTGAACAATGAGCCCAAATGGTTAATCTGTTATCGGAAATTATTTGTAACTTTCGACACGTAGACCAATGAATGGAAAATGTAGACGGTTGAAATCTTTGTATATATTGCTTCTATATAGTCTAAGAAACATATATGCAAAGCATCCAAACAGTACCATTCGCCAATTTTTTGTTCTTCAAGTTTAAGTGAACAATGAGCACCAATGGTTAATCCTTTATCGGTAATTATTTGTAACTTTCGACAAGTAGAACAATGAATGGAACAGGTAGACGGTTGAAATTCTTGTATATATTGCGTCTATATAGTCTAAGAAACATATATGCAAAGCATCCAAACAGTACAATTCGCCAATTTTTTGTTCTTCAAGTTTAAGTAAACTACGATCCCCATTGTTAATCCCTTAACGGAAATTATTTGTAACTTTCGACAAGTAGAACAATGAATGGAACTGGTACACGGTTGACATCTTTTTATATATTGCTTCTATATAGTCTAAGAAACACATATGCAAAGCATCCAAACAGTACAATTCGCCAATTTTTTGTTCTTCAGGTTTAAGTGAACAATGAGCCCCAATGGTTAATCCTTTATCGGAAATTATTTGTAACTTTCGACAAGTAGAACAATGAATGGAACAGGTAGACGGTTGAAATCTTTGTATATATTGCTTCTATATAGTCTAAGAAACATATATGCAAAGCATCCAAACAGTACAATTAGCCAATTTTTTGTTCTTCAAGTTTAAGTGAACAATGAGCCCCAATGGTTAATCCTTTATCTGAAATTATTTGTAACTTTCGACAAGTAGAACAATGAATGGAAAAGGTAGACGGTTAAAATCTTTGTATATATTGCTTCTATATAGTCTAAGAAACATATATGCAAAGCATCCAAACAGTACCATTCGCCAATTTTTTGTTCTTCAAGTTTAAGTGAACAATGAGCCCAAATGGTTAATCCGTTATCGGAAATTATTTGTAACTTTCGACACGTAGAACAATGAATGGAAAAGGTAGACGGTTGAAGTCTATGTATATATTGCTTCTATATAGTCTAAGAAACATATATGCAAAGCATCCAAACAGTACCATTCGCCAATTTTTTGTTCTTCAAGTTTAAGTGAACAATGAGCCCAAATGGTTAATCCGTTATCGGAAATTATTTGTAACTTTCGACACGTAGAACAATGAATGGAAAAGGTAGACGGTTGAAATCTTTGTACATATTGCTTCTATATAGTCTACGAAACATATATGCAAAGCATCCAAACAGTACAATTCGCCAATTTTTTGTTCTTCAAGTTTAAGTGAACAATGAGCCCCAATGGTTAATCCGTTATCGGAAATTATTTGTAACTTTCGACACGTAGAACAATGAATGGAAAAGGTAGACGGTTGAAATCTTTGTATATATTGCTTCTATATAGTCTAAGAAACATATATGCAAAGCATCCAAACAGTACCGTTCGCCAATTTTTTGTTCTTCTGGTTTAAGTGAACAATGAGCCCCATTGTTAATCCTTTATCGGAAATTATTTGTAACTTTCGACCAGTAGAACAATGAATGGAACAGGTAGACGGTTGAAATCTTTGTATATATTGCTTCTATATAGTCTAAGAAACATATATGCAAAGCATCCAAACAGTACCATTCGCCAATTTTTTGTTCTTCAAGTTTAAGTGAACAATGAGCCCAAATGGTTAATCCGTTATCGGAAATTATTTGTAACTTTCGACACGTAGACCAATGAATGGAAAAGGTAGACGGTTGAAATCTTTGTATATATTGCTTCTATATAGTCTAAGAAACATATATGCAAAGCATCCAAACAGTACCATTCGCCAATTTTTTGTTCTTCAAGTTTAAGTGAACAATGAGCACCAATGGTTAATCCTTTATCGGTAATTATTTGTAACTTTCGACAAGTAGAAGAATGAATGGAACAGGTAGACGGTTGAAATTCTTGTATATATTGCGTCTATATAGTCTAAGAAACATATATGCAAAGCATCCAAACAGTACAATTCGCCAATTTTTTGTTCTTCAAGTTTAAGTAAACTACGATCCCCATTGTTAATCCCTTAACGGAAATTATTTGTAACTTTCGACAAGTAGAACAATGAATGGAACTGGTACACGGTTGACATCTTTTTATATATTGCTTCTATATAGTCTAAGAAACACATATGCAAAGCATCCAAACAGTACAATTCGCCAATTTTTTGTTCTTCGGGTTTAAGTGAACAATGAGCCCCAATGGTTAATCCTTTATCGGAAATTATTTGTAACTTTCGACAAGTAGAACAATGAATGGAACAGGTAGACGGTTGAAATCTTTGTATATATTGCTTCTATATAGTCTAAGAAACATATATGCAAAGCATCCAAACAGTACAATTCGCCAATTTTTTGTTCTTCAAGTTTAAGTGAACAATGAGCCCCAATGGTTAATCCTTTATCGGAAATTATTTGTAACTTTCGACAAGTAGAACAATGAATGGAAAAGGTAGACGGTTGAAGTGTTTGTATATATTGCTTCTATATAGTCTAAGAAACATATATGCAAAGCATCCAAACAGTACCATTCGCCAATTTTTTGTTCTTCAAGTTTAAGTGAACAATGAGCCCAAATGGTTAATCCGTTATCGGAAATTATTTGTAACTTTCGACACGTAGAACAATGAATGGAAAAGGTAGACGGGTGAAATCTTTGTATATATTGCTTCTATATAGTCTAAGAAACATATATGCAAAGCATCCAAACAGTACAATTCGCCAATTTTTTGTTCTTCAAGTTTAAGTGAACTACGAGCCCCATTGTTAATCCTTTAAAGGAAATTATTTGTAAATTTCGACAAGTAGAACAATGAATGGAACAGGTAGACTGTTGAAATCATTGTATATATTGCTTCTATATAGTCTAAGAAACATATATGCAAATCATCCAAACAGTACAATTCGCCAATTTTTTGTTCTTCAAGTTTAAGTAAACTACGATCCCCATTGTTAATCCCTTAACGGAAATTATTTGTAACTTTCGACAAGTAGAACAATGAATGGAACAGGTAGACGGTTGAAATCATTGTATATATTGCTTCTATATAATCTAAGAAACATATATGCAAAGCATCCAAAAAGTACAATTCGCCAATTATTTCATCTTCATGTTTAAGTGAACTACGAGCCCCATTGTTAATCCTTTAAAGGAAATTATTTGTAAATTTCGACAAGTAGAACAATGAATGGATCATGTAGACGGTTGAAATCATTGTATATATTGCTTCTATATAGTCTGCGAAACAAATATGCAAAGCATCCAAACAGTACAATACGCCAATTTTTTGTTCTTCAAGTTTAAGTGAACTACGAGCCCCATTGATAATCATGAAATGGAAATTATTTGTAACTTTCTACAAGTAGAACAATGAATAGTACAGGTAGACGGGTGAAATCTTTCTATATATTGCATCTAAATAGTCTAAGAAACATATATGCAAAGCATCCAAACAGTACCATTCGCCAATTTTTTGTTCTTCAAGTTTAAGTGAACTACGAGCCCCATTGTTAATCCTTTAAAGGAAATTATTTGTAAATTTCGACAAGTAGAACAATGAATGGAACAGGTAGACGGTTGAAATCTTTGTATATATTGCTTACATATAGTCTAAGAAACATGTACGCAAAGCATCCAAACAGTGCCATTCGCCAATTTTTTGTTCTTCAAGTTTAAGTGAACAATGAGCCCCAATGGTTAATCCGTTATCGGAAATTATTTGTAACTTTCGACACGTAGAACAATGAATGGAAAAGGTAGACGGTTGAAATCTTTGTATATATTGCTTCTATATAGTCTAAGAAACATATATGCAAAGCATCCAAACAGTACCGTTCGCCAATTTTTTGTTCTTCTGGTTTAAGTGAACAATGAGCACCATTGTTAATCCTATATCGGAAATTATTTGTAACTTTCTACAAGTAGAACAATGAATAGTACAGGTAGACGGGTGAAATCTTTCTATATATTGCATCTAAATAGTCTAAGAAACATATATGCAAAGCATCCAAACAGTACCATTCGCCAATTTTTTGTTCTTCAAGTTTAAGTGAACTACGAGCCCCATTGTTAATCCTTTAAAGGAAATTATTTGTAAATTTCGACAAGTAGAACAACGAATGGAACAGGTAGACGGTTGAAATCTTTGTATATATTGCTTCTATATAGTCTAAGAAACATATATGCAAAGCATCTAAACAGTAACAATCGCCAATTTTTTGATCTTCAAGTTTAAGTGAACAGCGAGCCCCATTGATAATCATGAAATGGAAATTATTTGTAACTTTCTACAAGTAGAACAATGAATAGTACAGGTAGACGGTTGAAATCTTTGTATATATTGCTTCCATATAGTCTAAGAAACATGTAGGCAAAGCAGCCAAACAGTACCGTTCGCCAATTTTTTGTTCTTCAGGTTTAAGTGAACAATGAGCCCCATTGTTAATCCTTTATCGGAAATTATTTGTAACTTTCGACCAGTAGAACAATGAATGGAACAGGTAGACGGTTGAAATCTTTGTATATATTGCTTCTATATAGTCTAAGAAACATATATGCAAAGCATCCAAACAGTACAATTCGCCAAAGTTTTTTATCTTCAAGTTTAAGTGAACAATGAGCCCCAATGGTTAATCCGTTATCGGAAATTATTTGTAACTTTCGACAAGTAGAACAATGAATGGAACAGGTAGACGGTTGAAATCTTTGTATATATTGCTTCCATATAGTCTAAGAAACATGTACGCAAAGCATCCAAACAGTACCGTTCGCCAATTTTTTGTTCTTCAGGTTTAAGTGAACTACGAGCCCCAATGGTTAATCCTTTATCGGTAATTATTTGTAACTTTCGACAAGTAGAACAATGAATGGAACAGGTAGACGGTTGAAATCTTTCTATATATTGCATCTAAATAGTCTAAGAAACATATATGCAAATCATCCAAACAGTACAATTCGCCAATTATTTGATCTTCAAGTTTAAGTGAACTACGAGCCCCATTGTTAATACTTTAACGGAAATTATTTGTAAGTTGCGACAAGTAGAACAATGAATGGAACAGGTAGACGGTTGAAATCTTTGTATATATTGCTTCTATATAATCTAAGAAACATATATGCAAAGCATCCAAACAGTACCATTCGCCAATTTTTTATTCTTCAAGTTTAAGTGAACAACGAGCCCCATTGATAATCATGAAACAGAAATTATTTGTAACTTTCTACAAGTAGAACAATGAATAGAACAGGTAGACGGTTGAAATCTTTGTATATGTTGCTTCTATATAGTCTACGAAACTTATATGCAAAGCATCTAAACTGTAACATTCGCCAATTTTTTGATCTTCAAGTTTAAGTGAACAATGAGCCCCAATGGTTAATCCGTTATCGGAAATTATTTGCAACTTTCGACAAGTAGAACAATGAATGGAACAGGTAGACGGTTGAAATCAATGTATATATTGCTTCTATATAGTCTAAGAAACATATATGCAAAGCATCCAAACAGTACCATTCGCCAATTTTTTGTTCTTCAAGTTTAAGTGAACAATGAGCCCCATTGTTAATCCTTTATCGGAAATTATTTGTAACTTTCGACAAGTAGAACAATGAATGGAACAGGTAGACGGTTGAAATCTTTGTATATATTGCTTCTATATAGTCTAAGAAACATATATGCAAAGCATCCTAACAGCACCATTCGCCAATTTTTTGTTCTTCAAGTTTAAGTGAACAATGAGCCCCATTGTTAATCCTTTATCGGAAATTATTTGTAACTTTCGACAAGTAGAACAATGAATGGAACTGGTAGACGGTTCAAATCATTGTATATATTGCTTCTATATAGTCTAAGAAACCTATATGCAAAGCATCTAAACAGTAACATTCGCCAATTTTTTGATCTTCAAGTTTATGTGAACATTGAGCCCCATTGTTAATCCTTTATCGGAAATTGTTTGTAACTTTCGACAAGTAGAACAATGAATGGAACAGGTAGACGGTTGAAATCTTTGTATATATTGCTTCTATATAGTATAAGAAACATATATGCAAAGCATCCAAACAGTACAATTCGCCAATTTTTTGTTCTTCAAGTTTAAGTGAACTACGAGCCCCATTAATAATCATGAAATGGAAATTATTTGTAACTTTCTACAAGTAGAACAATGAATAGTACAGGTAGACGGGTGAAATCTTTCTATATATTGCATCTAAATAGTCTAAGAAACATATATGCAAAGCATCCAAACAGTACCATTCGCCCATTTTTTGTTCTTCAAGTTTATGTGAACTACGAGCCCCATTGTTAATCCTTTAAAGGAAATTATTTGTAAAATTTCGACAAGTAGAACAATGAATGGAACAGGTAGACTGTTGAAATCATTGTATATATTGCTTCTATATAGTCTAAGAAACATGTACGCAAAGCATCCAAACAGTACCATTCGCCAATTTTTTGGTCTTCAAGTTTAAGTGAACAATGAGCCCCAATGGTTAATCCTTTATCGGAAATTATTTGTAATTTTCGACAAGTAGAACAATGAATGGAACAGGTAGACGGTTGAAATCTTTGTATATATTGCTTCCATATAGTCTAAGAAACATGTACGCAAAGCATCCAAACAGTACCATTCGCCAATTTTTTGGTCTTCAAGTTTAAGTGAACAATGAGCCCCAATGGTTAATCCTTTATCGGAAATTATTTGTAATTTTCGACAAGTCGAACAATGAATGGAACTGGTAGACGGTTGAAATATTTGTATATATTGCTTCTATATAATATAAGAAACATATATTCAAAGCATCCAAATAGTACCATTCCCCAATTTTTTGTTCTTCAAGTTTAAGTGAACTACGAGCCCCATTGTTAATCCTTTAAAGGAAATTATTTGTAAATTTCGGCAAGTAGAACAATGAATGGAATAGGTAGACGGTTGAAATCATTGTATATATTGCTTCTATATAGTCTAAGAAACATATATGCAAAGCATCCAAACAGTACCATTCGCCAATTTTTTGTTCTTCAAGTTTAAGTGAACAACGATCCCCATTGTTAATCCCTTAACGGAAATTATTTGTAACTTTCGACAAGTAGAACAATGAATGGAACTGGTACACGGTTGACATCTTTTTATATATTGCTTCTATATAGTCTAAGAAACACATATGCAAAGCATCCAAACAGTACAATTCGCCAATTTTTTGTTCTTCGGGTTTAAGTGAACAATGAGCCCCAATGGTTAATCCTTTATCGGAAATTATTTGTAACTTTCGACAAGTAGAACAATGAATGGAACAGGTAGACGGTTGAAATCTTTGTATATATTGCTTCTATATAGTCTAAGAAACATATATGCAAAGCATCCAAACAGTACAATTCGCCAATTTTTTGTTCTTCAAGTTTAAGTGAGCAATGAGCCCCAATGGTTAATCCGTTATCGGAAATTATTTGTAACTTTTGACAAGTAGAACAATGAATGGAAAAGGTAGACGGTTGAAATCTTTGTATATATTGCTTCTATATAGTCTAAGAAACATATATGCAAAGCATCCAAACAGTACAATTCGCCAATTTTTTGTTCTTCAAGTTTAAGTGAACAATGAGCCCCAATGGTTAATCCTTTATCGGAAATTATTTGTAACTTTCGACAAGTAGAACAATGAATGGAAAAGGTAGACGGTTGAAGTCTTTGTATATATTGCTTCTATATAGTCTAAGAAACATATATGCAAAGCATCCAAACAGTACCATTCGCCAATTTTTTGTTCTTCAAGTTTAAGTGAACAATGAGCCCAAATGGTTAATCCGTTATCGGAAATTATTTGTAACTTTCGACACGTAGAACAATGAATGGAACAGGTAGACGGTTGAAATCTTTGTATATATTGCTTCTATATAGTCTAAGAAACATATATGCAAAGCATCCAAACAGTACCATTCGCAAATTTTTTGTTCTTCAAGTTTAAGTGAACAATGAGCACCAATGGTTAATCCTTTATCGGAAATTATTTGTAATTTTCGACAAGTAGAACAATGAATGGAACAGTTAGACGGTTGAAATATTTGTATATATTGCTTCTATATAGTCTACGAAACATATATGCAAAGCATCCAAACAGTACAATTCCCCAATTTTTTGTTCTTCAAGTTTAAGTGAACAATGAGCCCCAATGGTTAATCCGTTATCGGAAATTATTTGTAACTTTCGACAAGTAGAACAATGAATGGAACAGTTAGACGGTTGAAATATTTGTATATATTGCTTCTATATAGTCTACGAAACATATATGCAAAGCATCCAAACAGTACAATTCGCCAATTTTTTGTTCTTCAAGTTTAAGTGAGCAATGAGCCCCAATGGTTAATCCGTTATCGGAAATTATTTGTAACTTTCTACAAGTAGAACAATGAATGGAACAGGTAGACTGTTGAAATCATTGTATATATTGCTTCTATATAGTCTAAGAAACATATATGCAAATCATCCAAACAGTACAATTCGCCAATTTTTTGTTCTTCAAGTTTAAGTAAACTACGATCCCCATTGTTAATCCTTTATCGGAAATTATTTGTAACTTTCGACAAGTAGAACAATGAATGGAACAGATAGACGGTTGAAATCTTTGTATATATTGCTTCTATATAGTCTAAGAAACATATATGCAAAGCATCCAAACAGTACAATTCGCCAATTTATTGTTGTTCAAGTTTAAGTGAACAACGAGCCCCATTGTTAATCCTTTAAAGGAAATTATTTGTAAATTTCGACAAGTAGAACAATGATTGGAACAAGTAGACGGTTGAAATCTTTGTATATATTGCTTCCATATAGTCTAAGAAACATGTAGGCAAAGCAGCCAAACAGTACCGTTCGCCAATTTTTTGTTCTTCAGGTTTAAGTGAACAATGAGCCCCATTGTTAATCCTTTATCGGAAATTATTTGTAACTTTCGACCAGTAGAACAATGAATGGAACAGGTAGACGGTTGAAATCTTTGTATATATTGCTTCTATATAGTCTAAGAAACATATATGCAAAGCATCCAAACAGTACAATACGCCAATTTTTTTATCTTCAAGTTTAAGTGAACAATGAGCCCCAATGGTTAATCCGTTATCGGAAATTACTTGTAACTTTCGACAAGTAGAACAACGAATGGAACAGGTAGACGGTTGAAATCTTTGTATATATTGCTTCCATATAGTCTAAGAAACATGTACGCAAAGCATCCAAACAGTACCGTTCGCCAATTTTTTGTTCTTCAGGTTTAAGTGAACTACGAGCCCCAATGGTTAATCCTTTATCGGTAATTATTTGTAACTTTCGACAAGTAGAACAATGAATGGAACAGGTAGACGGTTGAAATCTTTCTATATATTGCATCTAAATAGTCTAAGAAACATATATGCAAATCATCCAAACAGTACAATTCGCCAATTATTTGATCTTCAAGTTTAAGTGAACTACGAGCCCCATTGTTAATACTTTAACGGAAATTATTTGTAAGTTGCGACAAGTAGAACAATGAATGGAACAGGTAGACGGTTGAAATCTTTGTATATATTGCTTCTATATAATCTAAGAAACATATATGCAAAGCATCCAAACAGTACCATTCGCCAATTTTTTATTCTTCAAGTTTAAGTGAACAACGAGCCCCATTGATAATCATGAAACAGAAATTATTTGTAACTTTCTACAAGTAGAACAATGAATAGAACAGGTAGACGGTTGAAATCTTTGTATATGTTGCTTCTATATAGTCTACGAAACTTATATGCAAAGCATCTAAACTGTAACATTCGCCAATTTTTTGATCTTCAAGTTTAAGTGAACAATGAGCCCCAATGGTTAATCCGTTATCGGAAATTATTTGCAACTTTCGACAAGTAGAACAATGAATGGAACAGGTAGACGGTTGAAATCAATGTATATATTGCTTCTATATAGTCTAAGAAACATATATGCAAAGCATCCAAACAGTACCATTCGCCAATTTTTTGTTCTTCAAGTTTAAGTGAACAACGATCCCCATTGTTAATCCTTTAACGGAAATTAATTTTAACTTTCGACAAGTAGAACAATGAATGGAACAGGTAGACGGTTGAAATCATTGTATATATTGCTTCCATATAGTTTAAGAAACATGTACGCAAAGCATCCAAACAGTACCATTCGCCAATTTGTTGTTCTTCAAGTTTAAGTGAACAACGAGCCCCATTGTTAATCCTTTAAAGGAAATTATTTGTAAATTTCGACAAGTAGAACAATGATTGGAACACGTAGACGGTTGAAATCTTTATATATATTGCTTCCATATAGTCTAAGAAACATGTACGCAAAGCATCCAAACTGTACCGTTCGCCAATTTTTTGTTCTTCAGGTTTAAGTGAACAATGAGCCCCATTGTTAATCCTTTATCGGAAATTATTTGTAACTTTCGACCAGTAGAACAATGAATGGAACAGGTAGACGGTTGAAATCTTTGTATATATTGCTTCTATATAGTCTAAGAAACATATATGCAAAGCATCCAAACAGTACCATTCGCCAATTTTTTGTTCTTCAAGTTTAAGTGAACAACGATCCCCATTGTTAATCCCTTAACGGAAATTATTTGTAACTTTCGACAAGTAGAACAATGAATGGAACTGGTACACGGTTGACATCTTTTTATATATTGCTTCTATATAGTCTAAGAAACACATATGCAAAGCATCCAAACAGTACAATTCGCCAATTTTTTGTTCTTCGGGTTTAAGTGAACAATGAGCCCCAATGGTTAATCCTTTATCGGAAATTATTTGTAACTTTCGACAAGTAGAACAATGAATGGAACAGGTAGACGGTTGAAATCTTTGTATATATTGCTTCTATATAGTCTAAGAAACATATATGCAAAGCATCCAAACAGTACAATTCGCCAATTTTTTGTTCTTCAAGTTTAAGTGAACAATGAGCCCCAATGGTTAATCCTTTATCGGAAATTATTTGTAACTTTCGACAAGTAGAACAATGAATGGAAAAGGTAGACGGTTGAAGTCTTTGTATATATTGCTTCTATATAGTCTACGAAACATATATGCAAAGCATCCAAACAGTACAATTCGCCAATTTTTTGTTCTTCAAGTTTAAGTGAGCAATGAGCCCCAATGGTTAATCCGTTATCGGAAATTATTTGTAACTTTTGACAAGTAGAACAATGAATGGAAAAGGTAGACGGTTGAAATCTTTGTATATATTGCTTCTATATAGTCTAAGAAACATATATGCAAAGCATCCAAACAGTACAATTCGCCAATTTTTTGTTCTTCAAGTTTAAGTGAACAATGAGCCCCAATGGTTAATCCTTTATCGGAAATTATTTGTAACTTTCGACAAGTAGAACAATGAATGGAAAAGGTAGACGGTTGAAGTCTTTGTATATATTGCTTCTATATAGTCTAAGAAACATATATGCAAAGCATCTAAACAGTAACAATCGCCAATTTTTTGATCTTCAAGTTTAAGTGAACAGCGAGCCCCATTGATAATCATGAAATGGAAATTATTTGTAACTTTCTACAAGTAGAACAATGAATAGTACAGGTAGACGGGTGAAATCTTTCTATATATTGCTTCTAAATAGTCTAAGAAACATCTATGCAAAGCATCCAAACAGTACAATTCGCCAATTATTTCATCTTCATGTTTAAGTGAACTACGAGCCCCATTGATAATCATGTAATGGAAATTATTTGTAACTTTCTACAAGTAGAACAATGAATAGTACAGGTAGACGGTTGAAATCTTTGTATATATTGCTTCTATATAGTCTAAGAAACCTATATGCAAAGCATCTAAACAGTAACAATCGCCAATTTTTTGATCTTCAAGTTTAAGTGAACAGCGAGCCCCATTGATAATCATGAAATGGAAATTATTTGTAACTTTCTACAAGTAGAACAATGAATAGTACAGGTAGACGGGTGAAATCTTTCTATATATTGTTTCTAAATAGTCTAAGAAACATCTATGCAAAGCATCCAAACAGTACAATTCGCCAATTATTTCATCTTCATGTTTATGTGAACTACGAGCCCCATTGTTAATCCTTTAAAGGAAATTATTTGTAAATTTCGACAAGTAGAACAATGAATGGATCATGTAGACGGTTGAAATCATTGTATATATTGCTTCTATATAGTCTGCGAAACAAATATGCAAAGCATCCAAACAGTACAATTCGCCAATTTTTTGTTCTTCAAGTTTAAGTGAACTACGAGCCCCATTGATAATCATGAAATGGAAATTATTTGTAACTTTCTACAAGTAGAACAATGAATAGTACAGGTAGACGGGTGAAATCTTTCTATATATTGCATCTAAATAGTCTAAGAAACATATATGCAAAGCATCCAAACAGTACCATTCGCCAATTTTTTGTTCTTCAAGTTTAAGTGAACTACGAGCCCCATTGTTAATCCTTTAAAGGAAATTATTTGTAAATTTCGACAAGTAGAACAATGAATGGAACAGGTAGACGGTTGAAATCTTTGTATATATTGCTTACATATAGTCTAAGAAACATGTACGCAAAGCATCCAAACAGTGCCATTCGCCAATTTTTTGTTCTTCAAGTTTAAGTGAACAATGAGCCCCAATGGTTAATCCTTTATCGGAAATTATTTGTAATTTTCGACAAGTAGAACAATGAATGGAACAGTTAGACGGTTGAAATATTTGTATATATTGCTTCTATATAATCTAAGAAACATATAAGCAAAGCATCTAAACAGTAACAATCGCCAATTTTTTGATCTTCAAGTTTAAGTGAACAGCGATCCCCATTGATAATCATGAAATGGAAATTATTTGTAACTTTCTACAAGTAGAACAATGAATAGTACAGGTAGACGGGTGAAATCTTTCTATATATTGCTTCTAAATAGTCTAAGAAACATCTATGCAAAGCATCCAAACAGTACAATTCGCCAATTTTTTGTTCTTCAAGTTTAAGTGAACTACGAGCCCCATTGTTAATCCTTTAAAGGAAATTATTTGTAAATTTCGACAAGTAGAACAATGAATGGAACAGGTAGACGGTTGAAATCTTTGTATATATTGCTTCTATATAGTCTAAGAAACTTATATGCAAAGCATCTAAACAGTAACATTCGCCAATTTTTTGTTCTTCAAGTTTAAGTGAACAATGAGCACCATTGTTAATCCTATATCGGAAATTATTTGTAAATTTCGACAAGTAGAACAATGATTAGAACACTTAGACGGTTGAAATCTTTGTATATATTGCTTCCATATAGTCTTAGAAGCATGTACGCAAAGCATCCAAACAGTACCATTCGCCAATTTTTTGTTCTTCAAGTTTAAGTGAACAATGAGCCCCAATGGTTAATACTTTATCGGAAATTATTTGTAATTTTCGACAAGTAGAACAATGAATGGAACAGGTAAACGGTTGAAATATTTGTATATATTGCTTCTATATAATCTAAGAAACATATATGCAAAGCATCTAAACAGTAACAATCGCCAATTTTTTGATCTTCAAGTTTAAGTGAACAGCGAGCCCCATTGATAATCATGAAATGGAAATTATTTGTAACTTTCTACAAGTAGAACAATGAATAGTACAGGTAGACGGGTGAAATCTTTCTATATATTGCTTCTAAATAGTCTAAGAAACATCTATGCAAAGCATCCAAACAGTACAATTCGCCAATTTTTTGTTCTTCAAGTTTAAGTGAACTACGAGCCCCACTGTTAATCCTTTAACGGAAATTAATTTTAACTTTCGACAAGTAGAACAATGAATGGAACAGGTAGACGGTTGAAATCATTGTATATATTGCTTCCATATAGTTTAAGAAACATGTACGCAAAGCATATAAACAGTACCATTCGCCAATTTTTTGTTCTTCAGGTTTAAGTGAACAATGAGCCCCATTGTTAATCCTTTATCGGAAATTATTTGTAACTTTCGACCAGTAGAACAATGAATGGAACAGGTAGACGGTTGAAATCTTTGTATATATTGCTTCTATATAGTCTAAGAAACATATATGCAAAGCATCCAAACATTACCATTCGCCAATTTTTTGTTCTTCAAGTTTAAGTGAACAACGATCCCCATTGTTAATCCTTTAACGGAAATTAATTTTAACTTTCGACAAGTAGAACAATGAATGGAACAGGTAGACGGTTGAAATCATTGTATATATTGCTTCCATATAGTTTAAGAAACATGTACGCAAAGCATCCAAACAGTACCATTCGCCAATTTGTTGTTCTTCAAGTTTAAGTGAACAACGAGCCCCATTGTTAATCCTTTAAAGGAAATTATTTGTAAATTTCGACAAGTAGAACAATAATTGGAACACGTAGACGGTTGAAATCTTTGTATATATTGCTTCCATATAGTCTAAGAAACATGTACGCAAAGCATCCAAACTGTACC